>JAVMKO010000005.1:12463632-13713632 GCA_032164245.1 Sternotherus odoratus | reverse complement strand
TGTTTTGCCAGTTTACCAAGAATGTACCCTGATTTTGAAAGATGAAAGATAATAAATAAGATCTACCTCATGCTGAGCAACATCAACATGAGGAGATATCTTAGACAAGCATTAGGCTCAAGATGAAAAATGGTGTAACTTTCACTAACACCATGGAATATTTTAGAAGGAAAGAAAACCTGGTGATGACGGGTAAGAGGCAGGGGTCCCTGAAAACAAAGGTAGGTGCTGATGAATCCAGGGGGAAACTATTATAATATGTATGTGTTACCAAATCTCGTAGCTTGAAAACCACAAAACATACATCCAACTTGTCTCTCTGTCCCTCCCTACCATCCCTACTCTGTCCCACAGTCTAATTTACTGTTTAGCCCCTGGAGTGTGTCTGTAGCAGAGAGGAGTTCTTGTTGTCAGCCAAGGAGAGATCTCAGATGCAGTATATTAGCATCTTGCTTGTAAGTCCCAGAGCCTCAGCTCGAGAAAAGCCCACCAGTTGGGCTACCAGGGAGCGAGGAGCCCAGAAGCCTGGGTTCCCCAGCAGCCCACCAGACATGATGGTGAGCTGCTGGGTGGCTGAAATGGCTGGAACCTGCCTGCTTTCTGGCAATCAAAAATCAAACCATCTCCACGAAACATTTTGACTTAAATAAATCAGCAAATGCTGATAAATGTTCCAGCTACGTTCTTCTGAACATCTCCTTGGAGGTTCTCCAACCCTTCAAAAACTGCCATTGACTTCAGTGGTGCAGATCAGGCCCAATATTCCAAGAAGTATAAAGTCATTGAAGGTCTGATCCTGTGGGATGCTTTTAAGTACCTTCAAATCCCACTGATGGGTGCTGATCATAATCTACTTTGGCCTGTGGGAAATCGTCATTCCAGCCCTAGCTCCCCTCCCCCTCCCCCCTCCAGTATTATTTGACCATTTCATACACCGATATCTCAAGGATGATTGATTTGTGTGCATGAACGTAAGAGAACATGCTTTGAATGAATGATTGTATAAAACTCAAGCTATTTCAAACAAGCATTACAGTGAGCACAAATTGCCTCCCTCAGTTACTGTTAGAGTTCAGGTGACCAGCACCAACAACAACAACAACAAAATCTTTTCCAACCATTGCATATTGCCACAGGAGCCACAAATTGCCAGGTACCTCTCGTGCTATTTGTGTCCTCTTTACCTTACAGTATGTCAATCAGTAGGACTGGCCCAGGTACACTTATCCAAGATCAGTGACTCTAGTATAGTATGAATCAGAGAGGTTGCCGTGTTAGTCTGGAATAGCAGAGGTAACAAAGAGTCCTGTGGCACCTTAAAGACTAACTAAAGTATTGAGGCATAAGCTTTCATGGGCTAATACCCACTTCTCTGGGCATGCCTCAATACTTTAGTTAGTCTTTAAGGTGCCACAGGACTCTCTGTTACCTCTAGTATAGTATGGAAGAGCATATTGTTGAATCTTCGAAGTGGCTCTCCTGTAAATGTGTTATACTTCCAAAGGTAATAATTTCCACACCACTGGAGAATACATTTATGAAACTAATCTTTTAAGGACTAGAAGCCAGTGAATGGAATACCAAAAAGAGACATTTATTCATATGGCTGTATGTAATGTATTATTAATGCTAAAGTTTGCCTACCTTTGCGATATATGGATGATTTCATTTTACCACTCACTTGACCCAAAATGCACTTATTTGTTCAATTTTATGCTGAACAGCAAATTGATTTCCATGGAACTGATCAAGTATTAAATAGCTCAGATGTGTTCTCCAATTGAAACAATGATTTGTATGGTAAGTTGTATATAGTAGATACTGTGGATAAAAAACTATCAATATGTTTTGTATTTGCCTCTTCCATAGGCAATTGCATCTAGAATTACATCTAGAACAGTAGCTATAGATTAGAATAGAGAAGAATAAAGCTGTCTCTCAAACTGGATTGAGTCATAAAAAATGCACATTTGTGAGTCTTCCTTACTGACTGAGGAAAGTGCCTTAATAGAGAGTTTTTTCACTCAGGAATAATAATAATAATAAAAAGCAACATTTTCAGCACAAAAATAGTTTTCTTATTAAAAGTATTCATTTTACAATATCTGCCAAATAAGCACATAACAAGATGGGATTATACTAATGACCTACTAAAAATAATCAAACTGCCCACCAGCATCAGAAGAAAAGCGTAACAATGCTCTGAATGGCACCCAACACATTAGTCCTGTAAATAGAGATTCCTAAACTAATCTTTTTTTAAACATAAATAGAGGGAGATTGCTGCTCCCCACCTGTTACCTTGTATAGTCATTCAGACCTGTTTATAGCAGGTGTAAAGCTATCAAGCTGATGTGCTAATGTTTTACAGGCAGTCTCCTCTAGCTAATAGAGACAGTAGAAGAGTGCTATCAACACCCAAAGCCAATCCATGCACAAACTCATCCAGCACAGTTTACACCTGCAAACATGCTCCTCTGACTCACCCAGCTTAATCATTTTAAAAATGCTTTTTATTTGCCTTGACACATTCTTTGTGGTATTTCCTCTGTGAAAGGTTAATTTATTTATTCTAAATTGTTGGGAGCAATCTATGGGGAACACAGTGGCTTTTTAAGAAAAGTAGTGTTTGCAAGTAGCTGTGGTGCATTTTCGCGATGCAGTTCCTTACAGTAAAAAAAAAATCTCCATTCTTTTCTGCTTTTCTTAATTGCCTAGTATTTGTTTCCGTTTAACAGAATTATCATTCAAAAACATCACCAAGGTTTGCAGTTGTAGCCCTCGCCCTGACTGTAGGAGCTGTTTTAATTGTTCTACCTCCCTGCTGTTGGTTGTTGTTTCAGCCTGGCAGTAATATACAGATATTTTTGCATCTTTCCAGAAGATCTAAACTGCTTAATTCCCTCTGATGTTTGGAATGGTACCTCTCCAGGGAGCTGGATTATTCCTTTTGTTCTGCAGCTCAAGTCCAATTTGTTGATTGACTGTTGTTGAATTTTTTCTTATTTTATATCATTCATCAGGTCTAACAGTAGATGTTTGTCAACAAAAAGGTCCATTTAAAATTTGGATAATGATCTGTTGACACTGGGTCTTTACTTCTGGGTCTCTCCCAGAAGCCAAATCTACTGGAGGTTTTGTTTGTTTTGTTTTTTCTCCTGTGTTTGGAAGATCAGTGGGAATTGTTTCAGCCTGTTAATGAAATCCATAAAAAAACAGGCTGAACATTACTGAGAACTGGCAAAAGTGACACTCTAGGACTGCGGGGGGGGGGGGGGGGGTGTTGGTTAGTTGCATACCAGAAAGTAGTAAGGTAATTTTAACAAAAGCTAACAGAGCTGGGAGAGAAATTGCATTAACTGAGCAGATGGTTCAGCCGGGGAGTCTCTATGTCATCATGATCATGAGACTAAGCAGCATCCAAATGTGCATGTGATCATATACATATTGAGAGATTATATGTTTTGCTTTTAAACAAAGTATGCAATGTCCTGTAAAGTAAGGGATGTCAAGGGGAATAGTGGCTAATTGTATATGATGGAAGCAAGATGGGAGAGTCATTCTTGCCCAAAGAGAAGATATTGGAAAACAGATTCATATGTAGGCTGACCATATTTTCTTGAGACAAAAACGGGACATTGGGATGGCAAAAACGGGACGGGGTTGGGGGGTGTCTCACCAGATGAAATCAGTGCAGTGGCTGCAGAACCTGGGCTGAGGGGCGCTGGGGGGTGGTGGTTGGGGGCTCTGGAGGGGCTCTAGGGGGGCTCTGGGCAGTCTGGGGGGGCTCTAGGTCCCAGGGGGGTCTCACCAGATGAAGTCGGTGCAGTGGCTGCAGAACGTGGGCTGAGGGGCGCTGGGGGGGCTCTAGGGGGGTCTCACCGGATGAGGTCGGTGCAGTGGCTGCAGAACGTGGGCTGCTTGCACAAGCGTGCGGTGACTTTGTGGCTCTTGACCACATGGATCACCTTCTGGCGCAGCGCCCCCTTGCGGCAGAACAGCAGCTTGGCCAGGCACTCCAGCTCGGTGGGTGAGGTGACCAGCGCCATGGCCCCACCTGGGCCCCCCAGCACTGGGCAGGGGAGAGGCAGAGGGGGGACTGGGGGGGATGGATGGAGGAATAAGCAGAACAGGGATGGGGGATGAAGAGGATGGAGGGAGAAAGAGAAGGGGAGATGAGGGATGAAGAGGATGGAGGGAGAGAGAGAAGGGGGGATGAGGGATGAAGAGGATGGAGGGGACGGAGGAAGAGAAGGCACGAAGGTGAGAAGGGAGAGGATGGATGGATGAGAGAAGAGATGGGGGTAGGGAGCAGGGGGGATGGAGGAGGCAAGGGACAGCGAGAAGGAGGGATGGAGAGAAGGGAGATGGAAGAGGAGGCAGTGGATGGAGGGAGAGAGAGAAGGGAGGGATGGAGAAGGGAGATAGAGAGAAGGAAGAGAGGGATGGAGGGATAGAGAGAAGGGAGGAAGGAAGGGATGGAGGGATAGAGAAGGGGATCGAGAGAAGGGATGGAGGGAGCGAGAGGAGGCAGCGGATGGAGGGAGAGAGCAGGGAGGAAGGGAGGGATGGAGAAGGTGGATGGAGAGAAGGAAGAGAGGGATGGAGGGATAGAGAGAAGGGAGGAAGGAAGGGATGGAGGGATGGAGAAGGGGATAGAGAGAAGGGATGGAGGGAGCGAGAGGAGGCAGCGGACGGAGGAAGAGAGCAGGGAGGAAGGGAGGGATGGAGAAGGGGGATGGAGAGAAGGGAGGGATGGAGAGAAGGAGGAATAGTGAGAAGAGGAGGCAGCGGGCGGCGGGCTGAAGCCGACGGTGGAGCGGAGGTGTCCGGAGCCGCAGCCGGGGGCTGAGCGCGCCAGCAGGGGGGCTGCCGGCCGGGTTTTATGAGACATAATCACATGCCGGCAGCCCCCCCGCCGGCACGCTCGGCCCCCGGCTGCGGCTCCGGACACCTCCGCTCCGCTGTCAGCTTCAGCCCGCCGCCCGCTGCCTCCTCTTCTCACTATTCCTCCTTCTTCCCTCCTTCTCTACATCCCTCCCTTCTCTCCATCCCCCTTCTCCATCCCTCCCTTCTCTCCATCCCCCTTCTCCATCCCTCCCTTCCTCCCTGCTCTCTCTCTCCGTCCACTGCCTCCTCTCCCTACCTAAGGACTAGTATCAGATGTCAAAATCTCCGATGAGCGCAGTTTGCTCATCGGAGATTTTGACATCTGATACTTGTCCTTAGGTAGCAAGATTCTTCACCTGAGCTCTTGCGAGTCCTGCAAAGAAAGAACCTCCCCCTAGAAAGCAGCTTGGGACCTGCCCCAAAAACGGGACAAAATTGATATTTTTGTAAAAAAGACGGGACGGTCCAAAAATATGTAAAAAACGGGACTGTCCCGTTCAAAACGGGACGTATGGTCAGCCTATTCATATGGAAAAAATATATTAATCAGATTTTCATGTGGTTCAATCAATCTCTGTCCTTTTCAAATGATGTCTGCACAAAATGACTTTCTGATTAATTTGCTGGTCTTGATCTAGAACTCTCGCCATGTTGGAAATGAACTATCAGGCATCTGAAATCACAAAGTCCTGACAGTGGGAAACTTCGTTATTATTTACTTGTTCTACAGTAGCACCTAGATGTCCTACAGAAATCAAGTCTTGATTGTCATAGGTGCTGTGCAAAACACATAGTAGTAAAGGGTTTTATTAATCAGTTCGGAGATGGACCCCTTTGCAAAACACTTTGTGGACTGCTTCTGAGCAAACAGAGAATGTAGCTTGGGCTATGTAAGTTACTTCAGTCGGGTGTGTTGAACTCAACCCTTTGTTGAAAACTTTAATTGTCTAAAGTAGCTGATTAATGGGAGAGTGTCAATTTAATTTAAAAATATGATGTTGTTCAAAGAAGTTTGTCTGGACTGAAGAGAATGCTAATTAGGACATTTCAGGGCTTTTGATGAGGTTACAAAATTGTTATAGCAACAAATTAACCCTCCTGAAAGACCGGAAGTGTCTATATTTGGACTATGGGAAACTTATTTTGATGAGAGATAATGGACATTTCTTTTCTAGGGAACACTTGGAAACTTCTTCCCTGCTCTGCCACAGACTTGGTTGGGCAAGTGATATAGCCTCTGGGTGACTCAGTTCCTGATCTGTAAAATGGGGATAATAGCACATCCCTATCTCACAGGGCTGTAAGGCTGTTGTAAATACAGCAAAGATTGTGTGGTTCTCAAATACTACAATGATGGAGACTGTCTGTCTAAGTACAGAAAATTAGAGACACACAGACAGACAACTTAATTCTAACCACTTGGTCACAACCTCCACCACTCACTGGGTCGCAGAGGTTTACCATCATATTCCTGATCCTGAACGATGTTCTGCCTAGACCATATCTGGAGATGGACTCATATGACACCACCAACTCCACAACTAAGTCATGAGCAACTCATGGATTTGAGCCACTCTAATAACAAACAACTGTCTCTGTTAAAAATACCATCTGCCTTGAAGAAAAGTCCTGTTTCTCTTTTTTTCAGGAACTCAATGGAATTCTCCTGCATGGGAGAAAACTTATGACTGGACCCTAGCTGGATGGCAAATTTTTAATAGTCTGCAATAATGAAATTTATATCCCCAAGATAATGCTCTATATAGAACTATGCAGTGTACTGCCAGGATTTAAAATAAATTGTAATAAATCTGAAGCGGTGTTAATTTTCTCCCTTCTGAATTTAGTTCCTTTGATTCTTTCCCTTTAACTGACCCACTATTCAAGGTAATAGCTTGCTCCAATAATTACTGCATAAATCCATTTCTATCTCCATTTGAAGAAATAATGCAAGACTGGAACAACCCTCCTCTTTTTGCTAAGGTTAAGTAGGATTTATATAGATGTACATTGAAGGTTGAAAGGCTTCCAAAAGTGAACTATGTCATATTCCTAAGTTGCCCAACACTTTAATACCCGATTCAGCAAGCACATGCCTAACTTGATGCAATGAGCTATTAATGATTATTCGTATTGTAGTAGCACCACTCACGAACCAGGACCCCACTTTACAAAACACACTGTACAAAACACAGAAACAGAAAGATGGTTATTGCCCCAAAGAGCTTATCCTCTGAAGTCACTGATCAAAAAGTTAGGCACATCTTTAAGTATATTGTTCAGTCTGGGCCAAAGTTTTGAACAGCAGTTATGAAAAGAAAGTGGGCAGGGGGAAGCATAAGCAGCCTCCAAATTTGTTTTCTTCCCTCCTTATTTAGGGGACCATAGGAGGCATATGTAATGGGAGTCATTGTCAAGAGATAGCTTTGTGGGGAAAGCATAGTTTGCTTTTTAATCTGAACTCAATCAGACTAGTACTCAGTGTGATTTCCTCTCCCAAGATGATCCATAGTGAGGGCATCACTGTTGAAGCTCTTTTTCTTCTGTAGCTGGTGGTTTTACCTTACACCTTTCCAACTAGAATGCAGCTGTCTTGAAAGATCCTGGTTTGTCTCATACGTGGCCACATCCTAAACCATTAAGAATGTTGTAGATTAGAGCCTGAATTTTGATTTGGCCCTGAAAAGAAATAGGAGCCTGAGAATTCACAAAGAACTGGTCTCCTATTCATTATGGCACTTGTAATTTAGGAGTTGCCATTTTCATGTAGCTATTAAGTTAGACTCCGGAGATTTTGAGTTACAGCCATCTGACATGAAGGGGACAAAAGCATCAATCAATTCATCCAAGAGGAGAGGGTTTCCTGGCAGGCTTCCCTGCTGTGATGGTCTGCATGCCCAGAAGTACCGAGAAGTGAAAGATGACCCCAACATTTTTATATACTTCTAGTCAATGTGTAGTCCTCCTTTTTCATAGAATATCAGGGTTGGAAGGGACCTCAGGAGGTAATCTAGTCCAACTGCCTGCACGAAGCAGGATCAATCCCCAACTAAATCATCCCAGCCAGGGCTTTATCAAGCCTGGCCTTAAAAACTTCTAAGGAAGGTAAGGTGATTCTACCACCTCCCCAGGTAACTCATTCTAGTGCTTCACCACCCTCCTAGTGAAAAAGCCTTTCCTAATATCCAACCTAAACCTCCGCCACTGCAACTTGAGACCATTACTCCTTGTTCTGTCATTTGGTACCACTGAGAACAGTCTAGATCCATCCTCTTTGGAACCGCCTTTCTGGTAGTTGAAAGCAGCTATCAACTCCCACCTCATTCGTCTCTTCTATAAACTAAATAATCTCAGGTCCCTCAGCCTCTCCACATAAGTCATGTGCTCCAGCCTCTAATCATTTTGGTTGCCCTCCTCTCTACTCTTTCCAATTTTTCCAAATCTTTCTTATAGTGTGGGGCCCAAAACTGGACACAGTACTCCAGACACAGGCCTCACCAGTGTCTAACAGAAGGGAAAGATTATGTCCCTCAATCTGCTGGCAATGCCCCTACTTATACAGCCCAAAATGCCATTAGCCCTCCTGGTAACAAGGGCACACTGTTGACTCATATCCAGCTTCTTGTCCACTGTAACCACTAGGTCCTTTTCTGCAGAACTTCTGCCTAGCCATTCAGTCCCTAGTCTGTAGCAGTGCATATCAAACATTAAGAAATGCTTTCATTAGCCCACAAGGAGGTATGGTATTTCTCAGGCACCTATGTAGATAGCTTAGAGACCAGTCATATATCTAATAAAGATGTAGCCTACACCATAGAGCAACATGGTAGAGGATGTCTATTGCATCAACTACAATTGGTGAAAGAAGTAAGCTTTCGAGCTACACTGACTTTGTCTTTAGGTCTGGGAAAGATACTCAAATTGTCACAGCTAAATACCAAGTGGACAGAATATGTGTTAACTATGCTAAACAATCTGTTCCACCTTGGATTTTTCTGAGTACCTTTCCCAGATCTGAAAAAGAGCACTATGTAGCTCAAAAGCTTGTCTCTCTCACCAACAGAAGTTGGCCCAAAAAAAAGGTATTATCTCACCCAATTTTGTCCCTCTAATATGCTGGGACCAATACAACAACACTAGTCCATCTCTGACTTTAAAAATAAACAATCATCCACGATTACACTGCCCAAAAAACTTCATGTTGGAATATGCTTTTATTTGTGTGGGAGTTATAGGAGTACAAAACAAAAACCAACCCACACCTGCCTTACAACAAAAAGTGAAGTGCCTTACAACCTTAGGGCTGATCCTGCAGTCCAATTACACATTTGTGTTTGCCCTGAATGTAGCACAATGGGGTTCTAGTCCATGACTGGGGCTCTGAGACAACCACAATATAAATTAATTTATTAAATAAGGAAGAACTGCAGAAATGGGTGTTGTATTGTGGAGTCACTATTGCAATTCCATAACATTCTGCTAGGCATAGTACAAGTATAGCTAGTATAAATTTAAGTCGTTAAGTGTATACACCAGTATAATAGATCTTTCCGTGGAGAAAAGTATGGTTTGGATTGCAGGTAGTGAGTCAATAATCTGTTGGTGGTTTGACACAAAAGCCAGTGCACAATAATAATATTTAAAGGAAAACAATCTAGAATGTAAATCAAATCCATGTGTACACAGTAATTTTAGAAGAGGAACAGCAAGCTCTCTAATGATAATCATTGACAATTTGAAGTGAAATGAAGCAGAATAATTCAGTAAGTTCAGATATTATATAATAACTTCAAAGTAATATCATTATGCCTTATAGTTCTGACTAAGTATTTTTCAATTGGGCACCTTGGGATAAATTGTGTATGCTGCAGGAACCAGAGCCCAGAACAAAAAATTACCTGTGCTTTATATGATAAAAGAATAACTTGTACTATGTCAATGAATTTAATGAGCTATGACTCTAAATCCCCTATAGGGAATAGCTCTAGTTTATTGTTTATCCACAGTTCTCTTTAAACTTCTCTATGAATGCTTTACACAAACACTGTCATTCAGGTGGAAGAGAAATATACATGGTTGAAATACCAACTGTGCCTTCTTCACAAAATAATAGGCTCCCAGCCAAATTCAATTATTCAAATATTGGCTCTGCTTTAGGCCTTGGGTAAGCAAATTATCAGCTTATATATACACTTGACTTTACACAATTAAGCCCCCTTTGAATACATAATTTTCTGAAAGGTAATTACTATACTTATTGCTACTGAGATTAAAAAGGGAATACACAGAAAAATGTGTTCAAGTAAAATTTTTCCAGAAATAGATTAGCAGCGCACAGTCTTTATCTCATAAAATATAGTCATGCTATTTTCCATTTGGAAATAGTAGAGCTTCGCATCCTGAAATATCTCAAAATTGTTATTATTTATATAGTGGTAGCAACCTAGAGCCCCAGTCATGAACATAAGAACAACCATACAGAGTCAGACCAAAGGTCCATCCAGCCCAGTATCCTGTCTACCAACAGTGGCCAATGCCAGGTGCTCCGGAGTGAGTGAACCTAACAGGTAATGATCAAGTGATCTCTCTCCTGCCATCCATTACCACCCTCTGACAAACATAGGCTAGGAACAGCACCATTCCTTACCCATCCTGGCTAATAGCCATTAATGGACTTAGCCTCCATGAATTTATCCAGTTCTCTTTTAAAGCCTGTTATAGTCTTAGCCTTCACAGCCTCCTCAGGCAACCAGAACACCACTGAGCTATGTGATGTACAAACACAGAACAAAGAGATGGTTTCTGCCCCCAAAGAACGTACAGTCTAAGTGATTCCTCAGTAACTACTTCAATGGCCCCATCACTCTAATAGCCGAGTACTTCTCCAACATTAATGAATTTATTTTCACTTCACTCATCTGAGATATGAAATTACTACTGCCCCCATTTTACAGATGAGGAACTGAAACACAGAGAGAATATGGGCTTTTCTACACAGTGGGGTAATGTGCACAACAAGAATGTGATTTCTCAAATGTTCTAATGTGTTGCATATTCACTGTTCCATGTAGACCCTGTTGGTGAGCACTCAAGGTTCTCTGGTGTACTTATCTATACTATGTTTCACACAGCACTACGTTAAAGCATATTAGGTAACTTAGTGCACACCAGCAGGGGCTCTACAGACCAATTAATGTGCAATACATTAGTGGGCTTTAAAAATCATACCGCCATACTGCACAGTGCCAGACTATAAAGACAAGCCCACAGTGATTTGTCCAAGATCACATGGAAAGTCTGTAACAGGACTAGGAAATGAGTGCATAGGTCATGAGTTTAACTGCAGGGCTTTGACCACATGATCATCTGTTCTCTCCTGCACCAGCTACAGACAGCACCACTGCAATGGAAACACCACTGTGAGAGAGGACAAACTGGTACACAACTAGGGTGACCAGATGTCCCGATTTTATAGGGACAGTACCTATTTTGGGGTCTTTTTCTTATATAGCAGGGGTCTCCAAACTTTTCAGCCCGAGGGCCGCATTAACTATCAAATAGCAGTTCGGGGGCCGACAACACACTCGAGGTCCAAATAAAAAAGAATCAAAACATGGATGTTGTTTTTAATTATTTATTTAATATTATTTTATTCAGTTATTATTTAATAACACATTGATACACTACACATGAACACCTGTTCACTACACATGAACACTACACATGAACACCTGTTCACTACACATGAACACTACACATCAACCCCCCAACTGACCCACCCAGCCAGGACTCTCCCCCCAAAACCTCCTTTCCTCCAACCCCCAACTGACCCACCCAGCCAGGTCTCTCCCCCCCAAACCTCCTTTCCTCCAAACCCCCCCCCCCCAACTGACCCACCCAGCCAGGTCTCTCCCCCCCCAAACCTCCTTTCCTCCAACCCCCAACTGACCCACCCAGCCAGGTCTCTCCCCCCCAAACCTCCTTTCCTCCAACCCCCCCCCCCAACTGACCCGCTCAACCCGGTCTCTTCCTCCCCCCAACTGACCCGCTCAACCCGGTCTCTCCCCACAGACCGTTTCGCCGCCTGGCAGTGGGTGGCTCCTTGTTTCTGGCGGTGCGGCGCGTCCCGGCCCCAGCTCTGAGCCGTCCCGGCCGGTGGCGGCAGCGGACCACGCGGCGCGTCCCGGCCCCGCGGCTGGCGGCGGCCGCGGACCACGCGGTGCGTCCCGGCCGGCGGCGGCCGCGGAGTACGCGGCGCGTCCCCCGCGGCTGGCGGCGGCCGCGGAGCACGCGGCGCGTCCCGGCCCCGCGGCTGGCGGCGGCCGCGGAGCACGCGGCGCGTCCCGGCCGGCGGCGGCCGCGGAGCACGTGGCGCGTCCCCCGCGGCTGGCGGCGGCCGCGGAGCACGCGGCGCGTCCCGGCCGGCGGCGGCCGCGGAGCACGCGGCGCGTCCCGGCCCCGTGGCTGGTTCCCGACCGATCTCCACGGGCCGGATGAGAGGGCCTCGCGGGCCGCATCCGGCCCGCGGGCCGTAGTTTGGAGACCCCTGTTATATAGGCTCCTATTACCTTCCCACCCCTGTCCCGATTTTTCACATTTGCTGTCTGGTCACCCTATACACAACACAATACACAACAATGAGTTTAAAAGAAAATTTTAGCAAAGAACAAACCTCTGCTGTTATAAAAGTGTCCATAGGATCACTAATGTCCATGAACAGTAGATTTCTTGGCTTTTAAAACATCATGTCATAACTTTAAAATAAAACTTAAAAGGAGTGGAGTTAGAATGTTGCATTTCTTTATTGTTTTATTCCAACAGTATTTCTCTGATTATCAAAGGCAAGAGTTCTCACTCAATGACTCATTTTAGGCTTTTTAAATTCCATTACACCATGCCTGGCCTTGCATTTCTTTGTTAATGTATAACTATTGGGCCCATTTTGCAAGATGTCAATGCTAAGTTGTTTACAGGGAGATTGTCATCAGCAGTGCAAATCAAATTATACCACGCTCTTTTCCAATTGTTAAGAGACAAATATTTTCTCCCCAGAATGATCTTCTATTTTAAAAGTAATATTTAGTCCTACTGCTAAAATCTGTATTTTCTTCATGTATCTTCCAGATGCAAATCCAGTGTTAGAATGAAATGCTTTTAATATGCTCTAGATGTAGCATTTACCATATCCTCACTAGTATATTATGATCTTATTCTGTGTAAGTTGGTAGGGAAATCATGTTGATGTAAGCTTTGATACTGTTGATTATTACTTGTGAGCATAAACACTGGTTCCTAGAGGCAGAAGACAACAAAAGAGATGACAGACACTTAGGAATGCTGACAAAAGTCAAGAACACAGGAAGGCTGCTAAGTGGATGCTTGAACTTGATGTAGGTGAGTGTTTGCTGTTTGGGGAAAAAAGATTAAGAAGTTAAAGTTGGGCATCATTCAAGAAGATTTCAAGGAAAACCAAAGACCAGCGGGAGAAAAGGACCTTGAAATCCTTGCAGAAGGCAATACAAGGTAAAATTAAAAAAAAATGCAGACCATTTTTACAGAAGTGACATTGTCTAAGCACATAGGGATGTCTTTGGCAGTTTGTGAATCCCTGTTCTCAAATACATCAGGGTATTTTAGCTGGCAGAAGCAGGTAAATGCAAATAAAAAAATATGACCGATTCAGTGGCAAATGAACTCCCTCCTAAAAATGAATATTTCCAGGGATTCTCTCCTTTACCTGAGTATAAATTATAAAAGCAGTGATCTTGGAAATATAAAATTAGTTTTTATGACATGCTTATTACACACTATTTATTAATTATTTATCATTATAGTATTTTGATTACATTATGAAAACAGCAACACTCTTTGAAGATCTCACTTTCATAGCTTGTATTACTTTGAATAAGCTTGTTATAAAACAAGGCTCCTATGTTTCATCAAGGCCTATCAGATGTGAAACAGCTTGAAGGTATTTAAGAAGCCAACTCAATGGGCTAGTCTTCACTGGGCGGGGGGGGGGAGATCGGCTGTAGATACGCAAATTCAGCTACGTTAATAACGTAGCTGAATTCGGCGTATCTACAGCCGACTTACCTGCCGTCCTCACGGCGGTGGCGGGCGGCGGCACACTCCCCCATCAACTCCAGCTTGCGCCTTTTGGCGAGCTGGAGTTCCGGAGTCCACTGGGGTACCGCTGGCAATCGATTTATCACGTCATGACGAGACGCGATAAATCGATTGCCAAAAGATCGATCC
Organism: Sternotherus odoratus; assembly: GCA_032164245.1. Classification (NCBI taxonomy): domain Eukaryota; kingdom Metazoa; phylum Chordata; order Testudines; family Kinosternidae; genus Sternotherus; species Sternotherus odoratus. The sequence continues at coordinate 13,699,484 of JAVMKO010000005.1, read as the reverse complement.
CTCCCCGCTTTAGTGAAGATAAGCCCAAAGAGTTCCTCCTACAAAAGCATTCAGGTCTTGAGCAGTCCAGGCAAACAACGCACGTTACAACGAAGCTTAAACTTGTTCTTCATCATAATTTAAAAAACAATACCAGCTGCCTATTTAATTTTTAAAACAGCAAAATATATCTACCTCCACTTCCATTTCTGAGAAGGAGTCTTGAAATTTAAATCTCCTCAGTGTGACAGATATGCTTGCTTTGATCTGCTTAGCTCTTGGAAGTCCAGGGGCTCTATGCTGCTGGGACAGCTGTCTGCCATTAGGGAAGTTTTTCCCTGAGAACCCTCTGTAACATTTCATGAACCCCTGGGGTTCACGAACCTCAGTTTGGGAACCACTGGGCTAGATTGAGTGCTCATTATAAAAATACTTTAATCTAACAAGTCTCTTGAAAACACTTCAAATAATGATCTCGGTCTGAACTGACTCAAACTGCTCCACTGAATTCAATCTGGTAAATACATAGGATACACAGGACCTAATCCAAAACCTACTGAGGTCATTTAATTTCAGTGGGTTTTGCATCAGGACCGCAATGAACCAGAAAGTTTTCCATGTACTTTTAAACTGCCTTTGTTATTTTGGTTGTTTGACCATTCAGAACCTTTATAGAAAAAAATTAAAAATACTGACACTAAATGTTAAAAAACTGGAAATGGGACAATCAGCAGATGTATATATGTTAATGAAATTACATTTGTACGAAAAATATGTAGCCCCAAAGTTCATCACTGACTTTCAACTCAACACGTAGGTCCTATATTCCTGTTTACATGTCTTTAGATAAATCCATGGTGAGCAGACACAGTGTAGTCAAATGATCGGTGAAAAGCTAGTACGTGATTAAGCCTTTGTAGAACTGGTGTCTTATTCCTGCATTTCTAGACTCCAACACAAGGAAGTATCCCCCCTATTTGGAATGAAATATGAACTATCCATAGTGAGATTCCTTTCCCTGTTAAATTCTTTGGTGCACAATTAACCTGGAAAAGAATTGTGCAATGTCACATTCCTTTTACAGCAAAAATTATTTAAGATAAATTGGTAGTATGGTCCCTGTGATTTCTCCTTCAATGGCAATCCAACAGACAGACAGTTAATGAAAACAAAAGGTCATTTTAATAATACATAGTTTACACCAGGAGGGGAGAGAAGAGTAAGATTACAAGAGAAAAATGTACAAAGTTACTCTTTCTTTCCATCATCTCAGGGTGTCACGTTATGAACCTATTTATTTAGATTTAGAGAGCAATGACCTTTCTTGTATTGAGCATTCAAAGCATGTAGCTTTTTCAGCTTTTGGGAGAGTTACTGTACAATATTTTTTTTAAAAAAAAAACACCTCGTCTGAGATTCAGGCTTTATCTTCTGAGAGCTCCACAGAGGCTTTGGAGAATCTACCCCAGCCTCCTTGTATTAAATGTTAACACTTCAAGAGCCCTCACGCCAGACAGATTAAAGTGCAGAGAAATTGTAGTATCAAGAATCCTAGATGTTCCAAAAAGGCAATCCAATGCTTTTGGCTGCATTATCTCAGATGACAGTACGAGGACAGGATGCTAGATTTAAAGGTATTTGTTGAAAATTTGGGGAAATTTAAATGATCTGGTCTCTAAACAATTTATTTTTCATTCTTAAAATGAAATCCTGAAACAATTACTTAGGGACTGAAAGGTCTTAATGAATTTCCTTGCGAATCTGTAAATCTTTTTGCAAGCCTGATAGGTTTTGCAATAATAAAAGCAACTATAATAATAAAAAAAGTATTAATAATACCAGGATCTCAAAGCATTTTGAGGGCTGGTAGGTAAGTGTCATTGTACCCATTTTTCAGATGAAGAAACTGAGACAGAAAGAGAGACATGGCTTTAAACTGTGAGGTGCTGAGAACACTTCATACACTTTGTAAGATCAGCTACTAAATCATTTACCTAAGGACCTCCTGAATGTCTGATTTAGAGCTGAAAATAAAATTCATCTAATTAGGGAACTGAAACATGTCAGGTGACCCCCTTATGTCCCACCAAAACAGCACAATTTTCAAAGACTCAGAATTTGCTCACAGTCTAGTGACAGACCAAGAATTATCCTCATTGTTAGTCTGGTGAATAATGTAGCATAATGAATACATACAGCAAAGCTGCTATCTCTTTGCAGACAAATCAACAACAGAAATATGATGAAATATTTCATCAGCTATTTGTTATGAGCTGTTTGCTCAGCTCCCATTCAAGTAAAATAAGGAATGTCTCCTTTTCTTGTATACTTGAAAACCTCATTTTTTATCAGATATATTATTTTTTAAAATATACATTTGGGGTATAAACAAAAGTATGCTATTGTAATGAAAACTATTAGTGATTTAGTCATTCTAACTGCCACTTTTCAGAGTCTGCTATGGAGAGCTACATATCTTAGGCTGACAAATGTTAGACCAGCTCCTAGGCCATCAGAACATGAATTTTCACAACTTCCTATTAAAATATAGCTCAGTAAATAATCTTAACGGCAGCGGGCACAAAGGAAAAATATATCCTTTGCTTAAATAGAAAAATATTTACACAATCTAGATTACATTTTTGAGCATTTATTACCAGGGGAGATTGTTACCATTGATGCTAAGTATTATATTCTCATCTTGATGCATGCATGTAGAAGTCTTACTAATACTGACCCCAACTGAGAACAACACACTTGAGTTTAAGTCTGTCCCTACTCACAAGCTGTAGCTTCCACGGATTTTAGTTGGACTTGCTCAGCAATAAATTTATAGCTGCTCATCTTTGACTGGAAGGGATTTATCTACTCTATGGTGGTGAGTAACGATTCTACGGAAATGCTTCTCTGGATGCTGCAAGTCTGATCCTGTGCTATGCTGCCCCTGGCAACAATCTGCACCTTCAGCATAGGTTTATGAGCTTTTGACGTACAAACAATAGGAGCATTTTAGCTGACTGATAAACAGTGAAGAATAGACAGCTACTGCAGATGCTATAAATTATTTTGACATGCATCTATTGTCAAAGTATAAAGGGGAGAGGGGACCTTCCTTTTTCTTTTGATGTGCAGATTTCTCAAGAAAATGTATTCGATTTCAAATAATAGGAGACAAGGTTTCTGTGCCATTCCTCAAAAGGAGAGGAACAGGTGTTAATGTAACAACCAATATCAGACAGATTCGAGAATTCATAGCCATTCATGAATCTGTACAATGCAATTGTGAGTACTGGAGAAAAAGAATGAGAAAATTAGATTTTAAGAAGAACCAGTTAAGTGCTAGATGCTGTCTCAATAGATTTGAGCCTCATACATCCTGCTAGCAAGGCTAATTTTGGAACAGTGTGATTAGCACTCAACTATTCTTTGCAATTAGGGGCAAATAGAATTCATAATTACTTTTAGTTGCAGGCAATATGTCCAACTCCTGCTATGTTAGTGCACTGCTAAGTAATGCAAAGTTATTGTAGTTGATGTCACTTCTCGGCAACACCACTGTTTTTCTCTCCACGTTTTTTACTAGGATTCATAAAGAGCATGGGTTTTTTTTTAACCCATGTAAGGTGCAAGACCTTTTAAAATAATTTGGAATGGAAATGAACCCTGCATACATCTAGAGATTCAGAAATATCAAGGGAGCAATCATTAGTCATCACACCTCTGAATAGGAGACGAGTAAGCAGAACCTCTCAGCTAGCCCCCATAAGTTTCAGAATAGGAAGGGGGGGGGGGGAGTATGCTCTGTGTCAAGCTGTCCGAAATGGCTCACGACTGAAAGTGCCAACTTCAGGGCAGATGGTCATAAACCAGGGTAGACACTGCCAAACCAATTTTATGTTCTATCATTAGATTCCACTAACCCAGTAAATGTGTACTCCCAAAATAATACAGTAGTCTTTTAATGTCATCCCAGACAGTCCCCTTATTCACTCTAGTCTATCTTGCCACCCAAGCAAGTTGGCCTATGTGATAAATAGTCACATACACCACAGATGAAAAATATTCAGGTTGTTCCCAGTCCCAAAAGACTTACCCCAGATCAATTTGTACCTTAGATCTCATACCAAAAGCAATGCCTATTGTCATTTCTCTAATAAACTAGATAAATTAGTATTAATTGGGGAAAAATAAAAGGTATGTACAGGTTAAAGCAGGCAGCATATGTGTACAAATGAGTTTTAGTATGTTATTGTAAAGATATTCAATGCTGCCAGATGATTATGTCTTTTTAGGGTTAAGCCATGCTAAGTAGCAAGGGGATCTCGTTGCTTTTCTTTAGGAACCTTTGTCCACGCAGACAGCATGAACTAGATCCAGTTTCTTCTTGCCGGGGATTTTTATCCCCTCCACTCCAGAGTCCAAAACTGATGGGATGAGTTCATCTTCTAGGTCTCGCCTTCCTGGAGGGATTTAGGGATGCAGTCCACCGGGCCTTTGTCCTTTGAGGCTACCCAATACCTCATCTGCCTTCAATGGGCAATTTTTGGACACAGGGTGCGTATTTTAACTCAGTGAATGATTCTTTTCCTGTTTGGTGAGTTACACAATTACTGAGGTTTACAGTGCAAACACTCAATATTACCTTACACCATGTGCTACAGAGGTTATAAGCAAGCATGTAGCATCCTACATGCATTTTATAAAGTCTAAACACTAAACATATTCTTATGAGCTTAACATCCAATATCTATGTTGATAATGCTAACACACAGGTAAAGACGACAGATGTCCAGCTCACTCACATTTGTAAGTGTTCAGTGAGGCCTGGGGCCTTGGCATGAGTTGACCCCTAGTCTGACAGGGTCACACCCTCCGCTATGGTTTTAGTGTCAGATTTGCTACAAAACCAAAATGGGTCAATTGTCTGGTTTTTCTGCTTCAATTGCAACTAAAGTCTCATGCTCTTACAAGATTTAATTGGATATAATTGGTTTTTGTACTCAGACAGTAGCCTTAAAAACTTTGACACAAGGTAAATCAAAACCCAAACAAAAACAAACACAACCCACCCCTAGGTCATCTCTACTTCAAATGTCTATTTCTAAATCTGCAGAATATCAATTTAGCAATTCCTACCTGTCCCAGAAAATGGGGAGTTCAATCTTCTCTCTTCCAGTAGTTGTAGTTCCTGGACAAAGTCTGCAAAAAAAAAGATATGGACCTTTGACTTAAAGGGAATAGGTTCTTTAAGCTCTATAAGAAATAAGTACAGTAAACCCTCGATTTAACGGACCTCGATTTAACGGACTTCGGATGCAACGGACAAAATTTTAAAGAAAGTCCGATGCATCCAAAATCTGTTTGTCGAGGTCCGGCTGCCGGCTCCCCGCTGCCGCCCGGGTCCCACCTGCTGCCCGGGTCCTGGCAGTCAGCTGGAGCCCCTAGCCCCGGGGAGCGCGGCTTGATCCGCGCTCCCCGGGCGGCAGCTGGAGCTGCGCTCCCCGGGCGGCGGCTGGAGCCGCGAGCCCCGGGGAGCGCCGCCCCTGGAGCCCCAAGACTCGGGGAGCGAGCCCCTAGCCCCGGGGAGCGCGGATCAAGACACGCTCCATGGGCGGCAGCTGGAGCCGCGCTCCCCGGGCGGCGGCTGGAGCCGCGAGCCCCGGGGAGCGCCACCCCTGGAGCCCCGAGCCCCGGGGAGCGAACCCCGAGCCCGGGGGAGCGCGGCGCCTGGAGCCCCAAGCCGCACTCCCCGGGCGGCAGCTGGAGCCACGCTCCCTGGGCGGCGGCTGGAGCCCCGAGCCCCGGGGAGTGAGCCCCGAGCCCGGGGGAGCACGGATCCAGCCGCGCTCCCCGGGTGGCGGCTGGAGCCGGGAGCCCCGGGGAGCGCGGCGCCTGGAGCCCCGAGCCCCGGCTGCCAGCGGGGACTGGGGCCAGGGTGTATGTGGGTCCAGGGCAGGGGTTTTTTTTCGTTTTATTTAAAAAAAAAAATCGGCGGCTTTTCGGCGGAGGGGAGTACTGTACAGTAAAACATCGAAATAAGGACTAATTGGGCAGGCTGTTTTTTTTTTCTAATTATTAAATAATGGACTTTTGGGTTTAACGGACACCCAGTCGCCCCAATTAGTCCGTTAAATCGAGGTTTTACTGTAAATGGTTCCTCAGTGGATCCAGGCTGGAAGAACAAAGGAAACCATCAGTGTTGGTCAGATTATTTGAAACAATATCCATTAGGATTTTAGCCCCCTTTTAAAGTGAATTATATTTTGCAAACCAATCCTGAATTCTGTTAATACATTTGTGCTTCACGAGTAGTCATAAATCCTGCTGGTTTATATCCTTTAGAATGATACTGCAAAATAACAGCATAAGATGCATCTTTCTGTATGCATTAGGTTTGGTTTTGCTCTATCCTTGATTCAAATGTTCATTGCTCTTGTACCTCTCTCAGGGGAATGAGTAATTTAACACAACTAAGAAATTAAAAACCAACCATGAGGAATGAGGAATAGTAAGGTTTTATAGGATCTTTTGTTTAATTGACCTTTGTCCTCAATATATTTCTCATGGCCCTGTCACATTGCAAACCCCATGGCAGGTCTGCTCCCTGTGCCTGCACAATTAGTTGGGAAGTGTACAAACATAACTGAAATAGTGACACACATTAAACAACATGCTTAGAGCTACATTCTTATATCTTGCTGAAATCTTCATGTAAAACCCTCCCATGACAGAACGTTAAAAATATCCCCTGCCTCCCCAAATCCCTTCTGGGTCCTATTTTAAAATTCCTTGTGTGGGAGAAGGGGAGAGTGAAGGGAGCTCTGTGATGGTAACAGCCCCACTCCATCTGTATCTTTGGTGAGCTTCCTTCCTCAACACAGCCTCACTCCATACCCAGAAGCTGTTTCCATGCTGCTTTGTTCTACATGAGTTTGGCTCTTGAGACACACGTTAAAACTAATTAATAGGTGGAATGGCAGAGCAGGGCTTTATAAAAGGCATTGCTAATGATGTGCTGCCTTACTCCCCTTCATCTGCCATGATTTGGCTTTGTTTAGGATTTACCTAACTATTGTATCATTTGTATTTTCCACACTCTACTATGAATTTTAATAGAACAACTGCAAATATAGGCATTTTTAGTCATATAAAAAGACTAATTAATTTTTATTTTAAGTCAAGACATTGCTCTATGGTAGGAAATGCATTTCATAAACTATGTCTGAGCATGGGAAATTAATTATGGCTAGAGTGGGCCTGTAACACACCCTTTAATTCTCACTGCAGAGAGATGGCCATCCAGGTGCATAACACTCTCCACTTCAAACCTCTCTGGACCACTTCATAGAGGAAACACTATAATTGCATCCTGTCAGAAACAGCAGTCTCCATTCACAGTAGGCAACATCTGTGTGCCAAGCAATTGACAAATCAACTCATTCTTTTTAACCTTCCTTCAAGTCTTACTTGGGATAGGCTCACTAATGACTCAACCAATTTAAAAATCAAAATAAGCGTCTGTCTAGCTATCACGGAAACACTGAGAAATCTGCAGGGCAAATTTAACTAACAAAGAGCTTTGCTTCTTTTTTGTAAATAACATAACAAATACTTCAGTGCCTGAATTCATTCCTGCATACAATCCCAAGAACAGCATCCCCCTCTCCCCTCCAATCTGGATAGGTTTAATTTTACAAAATATACAACAGCTGTAATGATGGGATAAAGCAGGTGATAACATGAGCTTTTAAAAACAAAATTCTGCAAAGTTCTAGAAACATAAGTGCAACTAAACACACACACGAAACATTCAGGGACTGACTTTTCAAAGAGCTCAGGGGAGTGGGAAATTTTTCCTCAAAACTTTTTTTGTCCTTAAATGGAAAATTTTTGAGTTCCATTGTCAACAGAAAACTGAAAGCCCAAAGCTCTATCTTTATCAAAATTTTCCATGGAAAGAAGAACTTTCTGACCAACTCTATTCAGCACTTCCAAGGATCCATTCAGGCAGCAGACAAGTGGCCAAATTTTCAAAACACACACACACACACACAGTTGTCGATTGCTGAACACTTTTGAAAAAGTAGCCACTTCTTTTTGCCTCAACAGCAACCAATCTCTTATTAGGGTGACCAGATGTCCTGGTTTTATAGGGACAGTCCTCATTTTTGGGTCTTTTTCTTATATAGCCTTGTAGTATCCTCCACCCCCATCCCGATTTTTCACATTTGCTGTCTGGTCACCCTATCCCTTATGGACAATTGAGGGCAACGATGGGTGCTGAGTAATCGGGCCAGAGGGACCATCTCTTTGTTTTGTGTTTGTATAGCTCCTAGTACAATGGGGTTTTGGTCCATGACTTTGGCAGTATGGTAATAGAAATAATAAACAATAATAGTTAGCCCTGAGTTAACTGTAATACACCCATTACACACCTTGCACCATTCAACTCATCCACCCAGAAAAAGTAAACAGGATTTGCAGTCAACCAAGGGAAACATGAACTGCAGTCTCTCAACTGAGAATGTTTGCCCCCAAACAGAACACATCTGAGCCCTGTAACTCTAATGACCAGCCTATCTCTAGAGGTCAAGAAAGAGGTTGAAAAATCACCCAGCAAAATACAAAACACAAGTGTGAAGAAGAGGACACAACACGGAAAAGCCTGAATTGAGAAATCCCACAGAAGGTGAGACGTTCTGATATGAAGCTGAAAACAAAATATAGATATCTGAGCAAGTAATAAAAAATGTCACTGATTCATACATAAGAACAAGTGATTCCATTTTGGTTTATCCATTTCATTGTTTGGAGTGGGCCAGAAAATAACGCTGTTGGGAAACCTCTTTCTAATTTGCATTAAACTTTGTATTTACATTTTCTGCCAGTTTCTTCCCAGCACTGATTGTGTCTTAATTCTATGGTGCCAAAAAGGAATTTTAAGTGATTAAAATGACTAAGCTAAATGAATCCAAATATTAGCAAACCACCAGCAGCAATGCTCCTGAAATATAAACGTTAATTTTGTGGGGGTGAGAAATTCTAGCGAGTTGGAATTTACAAGCAATTTCAGACACCGATATACAAGGAGGACAAAATAGAAAGTAATCTATTTTTATGTATTGGTAAGTGCCTTCCATTTCTGGCTGGCTGTGTGCATTTCGAGATATACGGTAAGTAATGTATCTCTTCCGCTGGTATCTTAGCATTCTGACTTAAGAAAGAGATGCTCCACAGACAGGCAAGTCTGTATATTGTAAATGTGGTTCTAAGAAACATGCCTTTCTCGACAGACTGAATGTTGCAAACTTAGAGCCTGATCTTGCATTCCTAGGAATGCAGGATTGGGCCCATACAGTGTGCTTATAAAGAAGATCCTACAGGGCAGATTTCAGCTGCCCCTCCACGGATATGCAAGAGGGGGAAAGGGTATAAGAAACCAACCTGCTTATGCAGCCCTGTGCAAGCCAGATAAAATTCAGCTAAAGCAGGGGTTCCCGACTGGGGGTTGAAACCCCTCAGAGGGTCGAGAGGTTATCATGTGGGCGGTTGCAAGCTGTCAGCCTCCACCCCAAACCCTGCTGTGCCTCCAGCATTTATAATGGTGTTAATATATTTAAAAGTGTTTTTAATTTATAAGACGGGTCGCACTTAGAGGCTTCCTGTGTGAAAGGGGTCACCAGTACAAAAGTTTGAGAATCACTGAGCTAGAGAGGAAGGACTGTTCCAACTTGACAGTCTCCCTCAAAGAGTACAGTGACTCCAACCCACTCAGAGCTGATCTGTCACATGGGCAATAAGTACAACATCCTTTGGAAGAGTGGTAGATCACCCATTCCAGGCATGGCAACCCATAAACCCAAGTCAGGATGAACTCTTGCCAAGTCAGCCAGAATACCTTCTGAGGGCTTCCGCTACAGTATGGGCCCTTTACACATACAATGCAACCTATGGCACAAAGCCACAATCTGGTTTACCTGATGTGTACATCTTTGCATACATCAGTCATGATTTGTTCGTGATCGTGCACAACACACAAAAGCTGCTAGAGGGTGGTATTTTGCAACAAGCAAGCAGAAAAAAGAGGCCAAAACAAAAATACTGTGTAAAGAGGGGGCAAACCCAGCACAGAAATTAAATGAATTGTCCAATTCTAGGAGAGGGCGACGGAAAAGAAAAATCTCTATGAAACATCTGGCAGCGTCCTTCTAAATCAGCAGCTCCCAACCAGAGATCCGGGGTACCCTGCGGGGCTGCAAGCAGGTTTCAAGGGGTCCACCAAAATAAACCAGAGAGCGGGATTGGCTTTAGACTTGCTGGAGCCCAGGGCTGAGAACTGAAGCCCAAGTAACTTAGCTTCATGGGGGCCAGTGTGGTGTGGGCCCTGGGCAATTGCCCTGGTTGCTACCTTTTAACGCTGGCCCTGGCTACTGGATATGCAGAAAAAGAGTTATGGCACAGGTGGGACATGGAATTTTTATAGCAAGTTGGGGGAAGTCTCAGAAAGAAAAAGCTTGGGAACCACTGCTCTGAACAGCATAGCCAGAACTTTACGAGTGTCGTGTATTCATAGAATACCAATACAAGGATAACTGTAGCTCTCTGTATTTATAGCATGTAATTTGTATACTATTGGCTTCATGCTAGAGGAATGGGTGAAAGATTTACACCTCAACCATTCTATGAGAATGTTTTGCATTTGGATGTAACGTTTTCAAACAGCGTATGTGTAGGTTTGCCAGGGACACGGCTGTGGAACTAGATTATTGTCTAAACCAACAATAAAATTTGGGACCTAAATGATTTTCTAAGCAAAGAACCAACAAAACTGCTGAATGGTAATGGCGGTTGTTAAATATAAATTCACATATAAATTCCCGGAAGCCAGCAGAAGATCATTACATTTAGATGGAGAACTGGGATGCTGAATGGATTCAGTGACATCACGTGATGCTGAGGCAATAGAAAGCAAGTGCTTCAAGGCGTTGTTTTTTTAAAAAAAATCTTGGTGGTTATGGAAGATGTTTGAATACGGAACACACCAGACAGCTGGACTAGATTAGGCTCCATGGAGCCTTACATGACTCTCCTAAGGGTGGAGGAGGATGGAAGGATCCATATAGAAGTAGATTGGCCAGACTTGCCTACATTGATCTTTTGGCCTGTCCACGTCCCAGTTCCACCTGCCCCTCTGTGCTGCTGCACACAGAGCTCAAGGATCCCCCATGGCACCAGAGAGTCCTGTCTTCCCCCTAAGCTGTGGAAATATAGCAGTCCTCTGCCTGGGGAGTCACTGCAGAGGCAGGATTTATCCATCTGTGTTTCAATTTTGGTGTGTATATTATTTTATTAGCCTATTTTTTATCTTGTTAATATACAGTTGGGTTGGATTCCCAAAGCCTATCCTGCCTTTAGTCTTCAAGGTCAGAGAAATCACTGGTACCCTCCAGAAAAACATAGAATGGAAAGTGTTCGTCCATGGCAAAAGAAGTCAACTAGAGCCAAAGCCGAGAGCTGAAGGACCCACCGATGCAGTTGTTCAAAACAGACCTGTGATGCAGAAACACATTAGCTCCCAAATAGAATATCAGATGATCTCTCCCTGGGGCTTCCCTGATAACAGGTATCTGCCTACTGCTTGAGAAGTGTAAATGCTGCTTTAAAATAATTTATCAGAACGAGACAGATTAGGCCCCACCAAGGAGTCAAACCCCTTAACAAGAAAGTTCTTCTAGGAAGATACCTGCAGAAGCCACTTTTCAGATCACTATGGGCTACAGAAATGTACCCTTGAACTGCAAGAGCTGAGGCACAGTGCTATCGTACACTCACTTTGCACAGATACAAATGACTATTACGAACGGCTGTTAGATGGTGGAGAATCAGGCCCATCTGGAAGATTCAAGGATTATGGTCTTAAATAGCGGCCTAATCAGGAGCCTTGGAGGCCTCTTGATCACAGCACAGGGACAGAGTGTGTCCCCCAGTTGGGCTTCATGGATGCTGTCTGTGAGCTGGGTAGAGGGTTGGAGTGTGATGACTCCCAGGACTCTCCATAGACCTGGATCCAAGACCCACAGAGCCTGACAGCCACTAACTGAGTCTGAACATTGTTCAGGTGTGGAGAGGTTGGGATCAAGGGTTTCCATTCTGGTCCCTCTTCAGTAGTGGGATAATTGGGGCTGAAAAACCAAAGTCAGTACCTAGGGCCAGGGGCTCAGTCTTGCACCGACTGACTCCGATGGGAGTTTTGGTATTGACCTTACTGGGTCCGAGACAGGGCCCACAGATTTCAGTCCCTGTGACGTCTTTCACTCTGTGTAATCTAAATCTAACTGATCGGTCTAATGTATTTCTATGGAGCCTGTCACTTTATCCTTCCGAAACAGGTAAATCAAAGTCCATGCAGTTTACAGCATGAATGTGAAGAAACACATTTCAGATGAAACCTTAAAAACGGAGTTCCTGGCCTTTAACGTATGTCAGTTTTACTAAGGGAAGGTCTTTGCACAAACGGCCTTCACCAAAAAAGGTCTCCTTGCCCCATTAACGTTTGCTGCTTGCTATCATCCACTTCAGAGTAGCTGAATTTCAGGTAGTGGGAAGAGAGGGCCTGACGATAAGGTCTGGTTTTCCAGTGCCTTGCAAGTTGTGTAGTTATTACCATCTGTGCAAAGTGGATGTAAAACAGTGACAGCCTGAGTGATTTACCTTTGCACACAGTAAGTGACTAGACATGGTGAATCCAATGTGTCATTTGTAAAAATGGCAGTTGAGATTAAGTATTTCAGAGCAGGTACCTTCTTTCCTTATTTGTCAGTGAACCCTTCCTTGGTGCTATACAGATAATAAATAATCTGAAATTCCTGACTCATGCCGGTCTTCACAAAACATGTGAGAGATCACAGCTGACACTGGTTCACAGCAGAATGACTAAAGAGAGAGAGAGAGAGAGAGAGAGAGAAAAGAAGATTCCAGGGTAACATTTTATCTGAGTTCTGTCCTACAGCATTACACAATGCACCAAGACTGTTACTGTTTCTGCATTTCTCCTACAGGAGCCAATACATGATGTCAATGAAAATGGCAAATACCGTTTCACTGACATATCACATCAGCAGCTACGGACTCTTAAAATGTCAGGGTAAGTTCCATTACAATGTGAGCGGAGTTACCCTTTTTTCTCTTTTCTATTTGAAAAGTCATTTCAAATAAAACCTTGCCTAAAAGAAAGTTTTGCACACAGCAGGAATTGGGAAAAGGTACCCTACCCTTTTAATGCTCCGACTTAAAGACAGAAGGCTTGCTTCAGCCAGAGTCCTCACACCACAAAATGGACCCATCCCCCATCTTTCCTATCTAAACTCCTAAGACAGGCTTGTGTGCATATACACACACACACACACATTTATACGGTATACAAACACGCAACTATAACTCTATGTCTGTACATACATACTAAACACAAGTGCGCACACTCATTCCCTTTTGGCAGAGGTCCCCAAACTGTGGGGCACGCTCCGGGGCACTGCAGACTGGGCCAGCCCCCACGGGGCTGGAGTGGGAGCACCACCAGCCCTGTCCCACCCCCAGTTCTTCTCCAGCCCCGCACCCAGCCCCAGCCTCGACGTAGCTCCACACCAGGCTGGGGGCCCAGCTGTGATGCCCCTCCCACCTCCGCTCCCAACGTCGGCCCCTGGCTGCAGCTCTGTTCCTGGCCCCAGGCCAAGGCTGGGGGGAGAGGGGAGTGCAGCCGCCAGGCTCCGATTTTGCCACCCAGCCGTGGCCCCGGTCATGGTTCTGGCCCCAGACCCACCCCGAGCTGTGACCTCAGCCCTCATACTTGGCTGTGCTCCCCACTCTCGCCCAGAGCCACAGCCCTGCTCCTGGCCCCAGCTGTGGGTGGAGAGACAGACAGGGAAAAGGGGGGGGGTGCAACGTTCAAAAGTTTGGCGACCACTGCCTTATGGAATCAGCTGCCTGCTCCAAACAAGGTTCCTCACAAGTCCTGAAGGGAGCATCTGCAAACATGTCCATCCTATCAGCCGAGTACATGTATAATCGAATTTCACCCCATCCCCACCAGGACACATGCAGGTACCCTACTTCCCATCTAAAAGTTCTGTCTTTGGGACAATAGTGCTCGGAAAGGTTCTGTGTCAGCCTGAGTGAGCCCCATGGAGTCTCAAATGGTCAAATCGTTCCAGGTGTCTGCCATAGGAGGGTTATTATTCTGGCTAATCCCCTGGCTCTGGTTTAGGAAGGAGAGTCTACACACAGGGTAGTCTACTACTGTCTGAATTACAGAAGCACCTTGTGGCCCTAATTGAAATCAAGATCCCTTTGTCCTAGGCTAGGCATTATACAGACCTATAGTAAGAAACAACCCATGTTACACTCTAAACACACAAGGCAGATAAAGGGCGGAAGGAAAGGAAGGAACATGATCCTCACTTTACTGAAGGGGAACCAAGGCACAGCAAGATTAAGGCCCCAAATCCATCAAGCAAGGCCTAAGCATGAATCATCCAGGAAATCTGTGTCACAGCTGGGAATGGAATGTGCATTCCTGAGTCCAGAACCTTAACCACAAAACTGCACTTCCTTTAATGAAACGTGTGGGGACTCCTGGAATAACATGAACCCCAAAAGATTTGAAATCTGTTTCTAACTCGCAATCTACAACGTTCAAGTGGAGTTTAGAATTAAGCAAAACACGTTCACCCATCCCTCTTTCAATGAAATTTTCCACTCTTGCTATGAAAAGCAATTTATTCAGCTCTCCAGGGAGCCATTCCAAGTGTGCCCTCTCCACTGGCCCTGCACTTCTACAGAGCACACAACCACATTATTTTCTTTTCAATTTTTATTTTGCCTGACAGGTTCTTTTAAAACCTCTAGCAAGACAATAAATAAAAGCAGGAGGTGCAAGGAAATAGGGGTTAACCTGTGCCATCCCTCAGGTAAGCCCATATTTCAACACAACTAGGCATGATGTTCCCTAGGGGAGGCCTCTATGATAGAGGACTCCATTGCTTTCACAGTGCTACACAAGAGGGGTAAGTATGTAATGCGTTCCAAGCTACAGGTGTAATGAGATAAATGCATGGCTGCATCAATCATCTTCCAGCAATGTGTCCGAGGATCCAGCTTAATAAACATTTGCCTTTATATGCTGCTTTTCATCCAAAGATCTCAAAGTGCTTCACACATGTCAGTTAATTACATCTCATAGCATCCCTGTGAGGCATATAAGCATTACTATCCCCATTTTACAGATGAGTGAACTGAGGAACAGAATTTTTAAGTGACTTGTCAAGATCAAGGTCAGTGGCAGAGTCAGGAACACAACCCAAGATCCCCATCTCCTATCTCCCTCTTACCCCCACCAGTCCTAACTAGTAAAGAATGTTCCTGCTCTAGCTGCAGGAGATCTAATTCTTTATAAAACTTAATATGCAGATAGCAGAAGGGGAGAAATTGCTCCCTCCTCACAGCAGGTAAGAAAGGGGCTCCCAATGGTTCTGCCAGAACTGGTGGAGCCAGGAAGATCAACAAGAATTTTGGTATGTCTGTTAGGCCTTGTCTTCAATATGAAAAAGAGGTAACGAACACAAGCCTATAAAGACAAAGCAATTTATAGTTGTCATATGAGTTACCAGGTCAAGTTAAAGACTCCAGGGGAGACTACTTTATTACTCAAGCTGCTAACTTGTGTTAAAACTACAAGGATCTTCACTAAGATTTTACCTAGAATTAGGTAACTTTTTTTTTTCCATAGTGAAAACGGGCCTCAGAAGCTGAGCAGCAGAAGGGGAAAGGGGGAATGCTGCTATTCCAGTAGAGTGAACAGGGTAGCTGCAGGGACTGTAGCATATAATGGAGAACTATTTTAACTAGACAAATATACCTTCCTTTCATTTCCATCTATTGGTCACCCAGCAGGAACGTCAGAGATGTTTCATTTCAATGACCTGAGTGCATTATTGAGCAGGAGTCCATGATGGCCTGGAAAGTTAAGTGCGTAGCTTCTCTCCTATTTAAAATTATATGTGTGCCAGTTTGTCAGGGTCCCTGATTCACATAGGAATTCACGATAACGTATGTGCCAACAACAAATGTACACCACTGGCTAAGGAACCTTATGGAAGGAAATCTCTGTATTAAAATTACACACATGAAGATATACATTTGCCTAATAAGGTGAAAGTTCAGTGTTCCCCATTGGTCCCAAGTTCAGTGTTCCCCATTGGTCCCAAGTTCAGTGTTCCCCATTCTATTTATATTGAATAGAAACATGTTCACTACCCTGGATGATGTTTTGTGTTTACAGGCATAATACAGGTTTGAAGAGCAGAAAATCTGTCAAATCACATGGAAGATCTACAAAGAAAAAATAATTTAACTCAATACAAATCAAAACCATTCAAACACCTCGCAAAAGGCCTTTGCGCCTAGAAAGATAAGACCCCGGGTAAATGATTTATTAATCACTCCCCAGTGATTTTCTCAAGACTGGGGAGCTGAAATAGAAAGTGTCAAATTCTTTTTCTGAGCAAGGTGGGAGGTTGTTAAAAAGTGCATTTATTTTGATCCATGAGCAGATTAACAAAAAAAAAAAAAGCCCAGTGAAACTGGAAATCCTAGAACAGTTGTTTAGTGCAGAGAAAGGATTATAAATAGGCACTGTTATGCACATATGCAGTTTTGAGGCTACTCACTATCAGGCCCATCTATTAAAATGACTTTTTCTACTGGCTCAGACGTTAATCAGTCCCATCCAAACGCTGATAGACTTAGATGGGTCCCCTGGTTAACATGAACTTCTGTCTCCAGATGCAGAATGGTCCCTCTGCTTTGACAGCCCTGCCACTTGGCTGCCATATGGCTTTTTGCATTTAACATTTATCACTTTTCATGCCCATGTGCCCAGAGAACACCCAGGAGAGGAGGACACAGTTCACAGGCACTTGTTCCTGGCAGGAAGACTCCTTGTGTTGCCACAGGCACTTAAAAACCCACGGAGACAATAAAGGATGTCAAAATATATGTGGCACAAATGCAAAAGCCACAGGTGCTCCATCAGAGGAAAGGATCATGCCACAAAAATGCACTAGGCAATGCATTCAAACAGAGAATCATCATGAAGCAATATGAAACATTTGTGTACAAGAGAGGCGGACATCTAGAAGATGACACAGAACTCCTACTGGTCGACAGCAGAGCGGGTATGGCCTTTATGTGTGGAGACAACTTCCTCCAGTTTTATTTTTGAACGACTGGGGAGACCTGAATTTGTTTAGAATACACGAAAAGATGCAGTAGACCAGAAATTGCTTTCAGACACCTTTACACTTGAAAGCACCTTGTTAGCATGGCCCAGGAGCTACAACATTTCTGAGCCAAAGTCAGGGCACGTCTATTAGTGCAAAGAGAGTAGGTATAAATGACATCTTTTTCCTTTTAGAAGTGACCAGTTTGTGTATCTACCTCTGAGGTCAAAGCAAACACTATAGCCCTCTATAACAACTGGAAAAGAAAGTGAATAATCTAGTTTCTCTAGTAGTAAACATGAGTAACATGTAAATAGTAAACAAACAGCATAAATGGTCAAAGAAATTAGCAATGCAGATAATGGTGTTTGGATTCCCCACACTCATCCACACACACACACACACACACGATTTTGGTCTTTGTCTAGTGTTACATTCAATTAATTGTACAGATCAAAAGACAAAGCGGTCCTGTGTTCCTTGCGTATACATAATTAACCCAATCAAGGGGATAAGACGGAAAGCAAATTTATATTAGATAAAATCCACTACATGCAGACAGGGCTGGTGCAACCACCTGGCGAACTAGGGCCCAAAATATCCTTCCACCGGCCCTGTATGCAGATGGCTTTGACGACTGATATTGATTCTCTTCTGCCTTCATGTCTATGCAAAACCTGTTCATTACATTGTTGTCACTAGGAGAGAAAGTATTGATTGCATCATCCTTTCGGATGTCATGTGTGTTCACAGGCAAAGTCAGTTCCTTTTTGTTGCCATTCATAAAATTGCAAAGAAGCCTATAAATCCCTCAGAGAAATTTTCAATCCATCCTTCCATGGTTTACAGATTATCCAATTTTATTTCTTTCCATGCTATAATTCTCAAGGGAAAGGACTGTATGCTGTTTAGATAAGTATTAGTCAACAATAGCTTGAGATGCTGAAAAATAATACTTTGTTTCATTCTTTATTCATTATTACACATAATCCATTATTTATAAAATTGGTTTGACTGCAAACCTTAAGGAATTTCAATGGCATTTTATCTCCTCATACAGACCCTGAAGCAACCGAATTGCTTTTCATTCTAAGAGAAAAACAAAACATTTTTGTAAACATTTGTATAGAATTGTAATTTATTTCTATTTTAATATTGTAATAAAGAGCCTACTGTTTATGGGTGCCACTGTCCTCTCCTGAATGGAATAAAAACTGTGTGTCATATGCATTTTACTGCTAATAGATAGGAGATTTTCCTTTACCTCTAGTGAAATTGCCTGTGCTTTTGGAGCAGGAGAATCTGAGTTCTGTCACCATTAAGTTTTGATTGACCACAGCAAGCTGTGTAGTAACAACCATGCAACCTGTCCTGTTTATGGATTTGTTATATTGGTTTTAGAAGTGAGATCTGAACCTCCTATGTACCCTTTATGTCCTTTATCTAACTAAGGAAGCTTGCAATAAGCAGGATAGTCCGTAAGTGTATCACTGCCAGGTAGTGGGTGGAACAGAACCACTCAACTTTGTGTCATAGGCTCTGTACAGCTATAATTTGTGGGAGATTTAAATAGTTTACGTGATACAGACCTGTGCTATACATACCCAGGGAAAATGAGTTAGCTTTTTTTTTTTTTAATTGAGAGAACTTTATCACTATAGCACTACTATAAATCCATGGCCTGTTCGCAGAGGATCCTGAACAGCAGAAACACAAACAATTGTTACCATTTCCCACCTTTCCAAAAAGTGGGAAAGTTTAGCTCAAAACAAAAGTTGCTGACATTCATGGAGAAATATTCCATTGACTATTAAATATCTTCAGCTTCATTTCATATTTAATATTTGCCAGCTCTCTTCAATGTCTCCCTTCCCCCTCCCATCCTTACTGGTGCTAAAAATACCAATGAATGTCCACTGTAATCAGAGAAAGTGGACTGGATTCCATGTATGCTATATAAAATCTGCAATTTAAGCTGTAATCAACTAATTGTCTTCATTCCTTCAGCATACTTTATTTCTACGATACATGAAGATTACCTATCTGGAAAAGAGGTGATAGATATTTTGAGATCTAACCCTTTATCCTCCCAGAAAAGTGATAAAGGGTTAGATCTAATTGTAGCTGGGGGGGGGGGGAATCATGGTAAAATAGAGAAATACTACTCACCGAGATAATATTGAGGGGAAAGATATTACCATAGATAGATTCGGAGGTTAGATCATTTAGTGAGATAGCACTGTGAATGGGTGACCTGGGCATTATTAATAGCAATTGGGCTAGTGATTAAGGTAGGGGACTGGGAGTCAAAAGAGCTTTGTTTTGAAACCATACCCCAAAAAATCATGTCTTGTGTGTTTTTGTGGGGTGTGGGCAAGCTGTGTGCATGCGTGTTGGATTCTGACACAAGTTTTAATAAAATGTTCCAGTTTTAAATAGGGACTGTAACATGATAAGGATCACAAGGAGCCATGAAAGTGAGAGGATGCCAACATGGTGGCAGAAGCAGGAGACAGGATCTGGCCATTTTAGAAGTCTGATGGGATTTGGTAGCTGCATCCCCAGCACTGGCTATAAGCAAGTAGCCTCCACAACCCTGGCTATAGGAGAGTGGCCTAAGAGAGCTGCCCACTGTGTAGATGGATCAGCCATATTGTGCTATTGTAAAATGGGCTTCACCACTACATAATCTCCGCAGAATAGGCAAAGCTTTATGCTGCCTACTGAGAGCCACCAAGAGAGCACAGGCTATGCCATAGATATGACCTAAAATTATTCTGTTCCACTGTCCTTAAGAGGCCAGCTCTAATAAGCAACTAATATGCTGGTCTCTTGAGTGGTTGCTTAAGACAAGTTTCACTGTACCTGCCTTTGAACTATAACCTGATAGTCCTTCTATTTTGGCTACAAACCAGGAACTTTCTAATGCAATTCAGTGTAGTATATTGTTTAGGAAATTTCCCATTAATGAACTACGTGCTCTCATAAAACATGTAGCTGGTTAGGTTAACAGTAAAATGAGGGAGCAACTGCTTGCATCCGACAAAGTGGGTATTAGCCCACGAAAGCTTATGCTTCAAAACTTTATAGTTAGTCTTTAAGGTGCCACAGGACTTTGTTACCTCTGCTATTCCAGACTAACACGGCTACCTCTCTGATTCTTGTGTAGAAGATATTAACATAGAATGAAAGGACAGAGTCCCAGAGTCTCTGTTGGTAGATATTCAAGATCTTTTTGTACTTGCTATAGAATATTAAGTCAACAATGCCACAGCTGCATTATATTAAGAAACCTCACCTCAAGTCTCTCCTCAACCTAGACTAGCACACCACTCTGAAGGGCAAATGCCTTTTTTGTTTTAAAAATCTCACCTTTGTTATCCGCTTACAGAGGATGCAGCAGCCAATAAAAGTAATAAATGTAGCAGCCACTCCTCCCATCTCCTTCAGGCTGCCAAAAATCCTTCTCGAAACCCCAGGGCACGGAAAATCATTTCCCTTCTTGTCACTGTCACAAATTTGTAAGCAGAGCAAAACTAATTCATCTCAAAGCATGTACCTTTTCAGGCATGACAGGGGAAACTTATTGTAGCCTCTGAAAAATATATACTTTAATATAGTTTTTGCTTCCTCTAAAGGCTAAATCCAGTAGAACCTACCTTTTTCTTTTAATAGGAAATTTGGCCTTACGATTCATGGTATATTCCCCTCAGAGCTTGAGGAATCTGTAATGAGAAACAGTATCGATTTTGACAGTTGCATACTTTCCTAATTAATGTGGAAGTAGTACCATTCTGCAAAATAAAATAAATGCATTTAGAAATATGCAGTCTTTCTATACCTTTATTACTGCCAAAAAGCTAGATTCCTCTACTACATAATCCTGATACCTCCCCAGAGCAGGCCCATAATGAGTACAGTATGAAGCAGGGATCCCTTCCTAACTTCTGAGTGCTTGATTAGCAACCTTAAGAATCTTATTTTAATGTAGGTTTGTGTACACAGTTTCTTGGGTTAAAAAAAATTCCATCCTATGGCATCATATTGACATCCATATGGACCATCAGTTTGGTTGGAACCCCTATATCCACCATACGGTCATCTACCACTTTAGCAAACAGAGTAACTGATAGCAATGGCAGGTTGTCATCCTCTATGTAGACCAGCACTAGAGGGGGATGGGACAATGTGCCAGTGGATTTCAGAGGTATTTGCTGACAGTACAGGAATGGTGAGAATCCAGAATTTTAGTTTCCATTCCAGGTTACCATCCCCACCTATAATGAAAACTTCAAAATAAGGGCCTTATTTATTCGTCCTTAATTCCCAGTGATCTATCCTGGGCACTTGACAGATGAAGATGAATCCAGAGTCTCTATCCAGAGATTACAATAAACCCTCGATTTAACGGACCTCGATTTAACGGACTTCGGATGCAACGAACAAAATTTCTGAGCAAGTCTGATGCATTCCTGATCCATTTCTGGCGGGCTGGCTCCCGGCTCCCGGCTGCCGCCCGGGTCCAGGCAGCAGGCGGGCTGGCTGCCGGCTCCCGCCCGGGTCCAGGCAGCGGGCAGGCTGCAGAGCTGTCACCCCGACCCTGTGGCGGGCGGGCTGCTGCTCCGACAGCTCATTTTTTATTATTATTAAATAACGGACTTTTTGATTTAACGGACACCCCCTCGCCCGAATTAGTCCGTTAAATGGAGGTTTTACTGTACAATCTCTTTGGATAATATATAGATGAAAGATTAGATGCAACACAAAGCAAGTAATTTAGCATGTCTTGCCAACGGCACAATTTTATTTGACTTTTTTTTAAAGCATCAGCTAACACTGCCTTAAGGGACGTTAGGGTGTGTAGGTCTCAATATGTCAAGAAAGGCTTGATGCAGGAGTGGGTGGAAACATTGGGTCAGACTCTTTACCATGCTCAGTTTTTTTCTGAGGACAGCAGAGAGGATAAACCATCAAGAAGCTAATTATGGCTGGCCAATTCTCTTCCCCAGCCCTGGCTCCAACACAGGCCAGATCACTTTGGTGACTCTTCTGGTTTGTGGCCACCTTGCAACTGTTTGGACTAATACAGCTGGACTCCAGAGCATTACAACCATTCTTCTTCCTCACATCTTCCCAAACCTGGCATGCCCGTTGTATTGGGAGCTGTGGACAAGGTGGTGTAGGTGCCAGCACCAATTCAATGCCATCTAAGGACGACCACATGCCAAGATAGCAGCTTAGACATCTTTGCACCATTCCTGAAGTGCTGTGGAACAGGCTAGAGAATCTGGCCCATTGCATCCAAGTATAGCAGATCACATGAAAAAGGTGCAGAGATGAGAATGGAACAGGAAAGACAGGAAGGTTATGGCTAGTCATGCGGCTTAAGCTGTGCAAAGAGGGGAGAATGGAAGAGAATATAGAGCAGGAAGCTGATACATTGTATAGGGCTTTTAAGCACCTCTTTTGAGCAGTCAGGGTGATTCAGAAGATGGGGTGAGGCCAGTAGTGGGAACATTCCCACACAGGATGGGAAACAGGTACAGAAACATACTCATCCCCTCTTGCCTTTCCCCATCATCCCAGAGCCAAGACAAATAACTAACAATTGAATTTAAGAAGTTGAACTCCTATGACACAAGCCTGACATCATGCTGATCACAGTGGCCCTGATCCTGTAAGAAGATCAGCTCACTTAGACGTCTGTGCTCGTTTGGAACCACACAGAAGTCAATGGGCCCATGCCAGCAGATCAGCGCGCATGATACGGGCCTCTGCTTGGGGCTCCTTTTTCCTCCAACCTTTGTCTGGTTTGTATTTTTTTAGAATTAAAGGTATTTAGGACAGAGACCTAGTCTTATATGTTTCACAGGACCTAGCAAAATGGGACCCAATCCTGATATGTATTGGAATTATTATGTATAATAGCAATTACAATTATACATAATAATGAAGATTAATAGTCGCTAGCTTATATGCAAATGTTATGGTGAATCAGGTTTGGATGTTTATACTGAGTGGTGGACTGAAAGAGAATTCTATTTAAGGCTCTAAACTTTTCCAGGCATCTCTCAATAAGACCAAATCGTTCAATTCAGCTGCCTGGGTACTGTAATTCAGTATGAGATTTTGAAAGTACAGATTTTCAAGGTACTAGTGGATTTCACTACCTTATTTGGATCCTTGAAAATGTGCAGAAACTGACATTATGTGGACTCAAAGTGTGTAAAACAAATTGACAAAAATGCATGCCAAGTTTAGTGACTTTTTAAATCCATTTTATACAGCCATAAAAATAATGCTGGAGTTATTTATCTATCTTATTTTTTAATGGGTAGCATTTAAAGGATGCATAAATACCGGATTGCAAGGAATGAGACCACTAAATCTTTTAATAGCACATCAAGGACTGCTTGTGTGTGTAAATATTTTAATCGCTAATGGCAAGTTTCACAGCAATACATATACATTTATTTAGTTCAGGCATTCATGCTAGAAAGGTATGAATAAGGGCAATATCATAAATGACTGCAATTAATCATCATGGACATTTCATTGTCAGTGAACATAAATCAAAGAACAAGTGCTTGTCCTATCTGGGTGATATGTAGCCAGCATTAACATGATGCCAAAATTTGATGCTTTTCAGTAGTTGATATATATTTTACCCATCTCTGGCAACTCAGATGCAGGGCTGATTCATATGAGTGGCTTCCCCTGCGGGACTGATTGGCTGGATATACAGCACATCCTTTCAAAATATTGCCAGGGTACAACAGTAGGACTCAAGAGAGAGCTTCCTAAAGGCCTAGGCATAAAGTTTGTGAAAAGAAAAGAAAAACCTTGCAGATTAGCATGATCAGGGCTAGGGTTGGGGTTCCTATGGGGAGGGGACCTGGGGCCAGTGTTCAGAATTATGACAAAAATATGTTAATATGGTGCATGGGCATATTCAAACTGATGGAGGAGCATTTACAGCAGTGGTCACCAACCAGTCAATCGTGACTGACTGGTAGATCCCAGTTGATCACTGTCTCCGGTGGTGCAGTGTGGCAGCTGCTAAGGCAGACTCCCTGGCTCTCCCAGTCCCATGCTGCTCCTGGAAGTGGCCAGCATGGTCACATGGCCCCAGGGGTAGGAGTCTCCCTCCACGCGCTGCCCCTGCCTGCCAGCACCAACCCCGCAGCTCCCATTGGCCGGGAGAGCTGTGGGGGCAGTGCTTGCAGAGGGTGGCAGCGCGTGGAGCGACGTGCCCCTCCTTCACCCAAACTCCTAGGGCTTGCAACCTCACGCCTGCCTGCACCCCAACCCCCTGCCCCAGAATCAGCCCAGAGCCCCACCCACACTGCGAACCCCGCTCTGAGCACTGGCCCCACATCTCCCATTGGCCGGCAACTGTGACCAACAAGAGCTGTGGGGGAAGTGCCTACAGATGGCTGCCTGGCCGCACCTCTGCCCAGGAGCTGAAGGGAAATGCCGGCCACTTCCAGGAGCCGCCTGAAGTAAACGCTGCCCGGAGCCCGCACCACAAACTCCCTCCTGCACCCCAACTCCCTGCCCTGATCATCCTCCCTCGCCCTGCCCCTCCCTCCACCCAAGCCCCTGCCCCAACCCTGAGCCCCCTCCCACACCCAAACTCCCTCTCAGAGCCTGCACTCCGAACCCCTTAGCTCCAGCCAGAAACCAAAGCCCGCATCCCCACCCGGAGCCCACACCCCATACCCTCAGGAAGGGGCGAGGCAGGGTGCTCGGTTTTCTGCAATCAGAAAGTTAGCAGCCCTACTTACAATCAATAGAAGGGGTAGAAGGCCAGATATTAACACAATTCATGATTATTCAACCTTTCTTCTGTACACCAGTTCTTACACAGCCATAGTTGTCACACCCAGATACATACAGTACTGGGA
This sequence comes from Sternotherus odoratus, assembly GCA_032164245.1. NCBI lineage: Eukaryota > Metazoa > Chordata > Testudines > Kinosternidae > Sternotherus > Sternotherus odoratus. The sequence continues at coordinate 13,674,325 of JAVMKO010000005.1, read as the reverse complement.
CAAAAGGATTTACTGTCTGCTATTAGAAAGTTTTTCTAATACTAGTGGATGTACTGAAACTGGTCAAAGAAACCGGCTTAAGGCTGAAATTCTATTCTTCATTCAACTTTGGAGTTTTCAGTAGGTATTGCAGCTACTGTGGGAGGCAACCCTTCATGAGAATTTTGCCTGGGGGATGGCTGCAAGATGAGGCCTTTAACCCTTCCTGAAAGGGCCTGAGAAAAGTGAGTAATATTCTCAATACATTCAGGCCTTCCTAGAGTACCAGTGAATTTCATTTGACTCACTGGCTTCAAGGAGACTCAGTACCGTTGAAATATGGGTGGAGGGGAATTGTGTGTATATTTCATCCCCCCTCTGTTAAAAAGACAAAAATAATAAAATTCCCATAAAATGCATTATTTTTACAACTCCCTAGGGTGCATTTTAAGAATTGACTAATACAGCTCTGATCAATAGAGCATAAGAAACATTAAGGGACCTTTAAAAATGCATATTCTTTACCCAATAGAGCCATATCTTTTGCACTTTATCACATATGGATTCAGATCATTTTTAAAACTGATATTACAATATTTTCCTGACAGACTGTTATGACTCTAAACAACCCATTACAGTCTATTGTATAAATCTATATCGGCTCCTTCTGGGCACAATGAGTATTTATTACCATTACCACCAAAACAAGGTGTGGCCGATCCAAACATCAAGTATAAACCTCTACATTTTAGGATGGGGAAAAAAGGAGTTTCAGAGTCCCTAACTCAGAACCTGCTCAAACTTTCACAGCTGCTCCTTATCACTGTAGTGAGTCCACCGATCGCCCAGATCTGAAGACAAGCCAGCTTTGAAGCAAGTTGAATTCTAGACTTGGATCCGAAGTGCATGGCTCAGGTCAATCTCCAATTAGTGACAGATGCAGTAATCAGCTTCCTTTCAAACTATCTTTGTAGGTCACTCTCATGGTCCTGATAGCTAGGTGGTCAAAACTTCCAATCTGAACCCTTTTGAATGTAGTTGTTTAAAATTAAAATCCAGGGATCCAATCCTGATTTTATGGTTCTAAATTAGGTCCAAACGCAGAAGGGCCCATTGCTGCTTGAAACAAACAGCCACTATTGCATGCCTGCGTAAAATAGCTGATCTCATAAGTACGTCTCATATTGTGAGATACTCATTAAGGAGGACGAAAATCTCGCAAGAACAACCCTACTAAACCTTTTCAAAGCTCAATAAAAAACGTTAGGGGTTTGGTTTCAGGGATGACTCAAATAATCGTCCAGTTCCTATTTTATTTGCAACAGTTCTCTCATCCTAATTATCACCACACACATTATTCAAGACATTTCCTACCTGGAATATTAACCCCATTAGAAACATTTAATGGCTTAGCAGGCAAATTATCTGAGTATTACTCTGACTTCAGGTTTGAAGATGAATCGGGATGAGGCTGTTAGTTATAAATGACAGCTTCAACAGAGATTTCACTACAGAAGCAAATGCTTCTAAAATATCTTACTTACTCAATTCCAACAGAGAAAACATACTGTGAATGATATTTTAGATAAATATATTGCTGTACCAAATACTACTGGTGTTTTTTTGAAGATAAAAGTACTGCAAATTAACAGACTGAACATAGAGATGAAGGTGCTTGCATGACACAAACCCAGATCTGTCTTCTTGTACTGCTCAGAACCAAAACCAAGAGAAATTATAATATTGTAAAGGATCAAAATTAACTGTATACATAGGTGCTGAAATCAGAGGTGGGTGGGAATGCTGTAGCACCCCCTGACTTGAAGCGGTTTCCATTATATACAAGGCTACAGTTTGGTTCAATGGCTCTCAGCACCCCCACTATACAAATTGTTCTAGCACCCCTGACTGTATGAGGTGAAATATAGTTAGTGCTTTTTTACTCACAGCCAATTCATTTATTTGCTATATTTACCAGATACTTGTCAACAGAGGAACCACAAAGCCAAAATTTTTGAACATTTTTGGGGGAAGGAGTAAGTTAAATTACTGTTTGGGGTTCTAGATCAGATCTCCAAACAAGGCCAGCCTATGTTCTGATTTGGATATAGCCAAAGTCGACTGTTTGGCCCAAAATGGTGAGAATCTGATAAGCAGAGACTTATCCTGAAATTTCCAATATTCAAGACTGTGGAAGTCTTGAGACTTCATCCCTTAGAGTCCAAAGTTTCACACAAGAAGAGCTCACAAGGATTTCAGCTTTGTGAAATCTAAATTTAAACCCTAACTCGGATTCAGCCTCAAGTTTGAATGCAAGCCCTAACCCCAATCAGAACACTTCCTGATCATCTCATCTCTAATATCTGTACCTTGCACTTAGGTAAATCATGTTTCTACAATAACGCTAGAGCTTGTATACAAGCAAAAAGTGAGATCCATAGAAGTATTCTTAAGCCACATACTAAATGATAGAGTAATGATCAGAAGGAAAAGCCTGCTCTACGACCAGGTGCTACATATGCTGTTTGCAAAATGCAATATATATAACCAGTACTGTCAGTCCTATTTGATGGAAACATTTCTATCCATATGTAACCCTTCTGCCCATCAGAGTTGGCAGCAACAAGGGCCGGGTTCAGTATCCAGGGGTTCCATTCTAAGGACACAATACAAAACCGGCTCGAGCCCCCACCCAGTGACCTGGGACAACAATATAGCACCCCTCTGGGCACCTCTAAGAGGCAATACTTCCCCTCTCGCAAGCACAGAGTCTGAGTGTACCAAAACCCCTTTAATGACAGAGAGAAACACTGTGGCATATTATTGGGTAAATACCACAAACAAAAGTCACAACCCAAACCATGAACCAGAATCCCCCCCCACACACACACACTCACACGCCAATTGGCAGTGTCCTTTCCCTTGGGTTCTTGAGTCCCACAAGCCCCAAAGTCCCCAAAGTCCAACAGCCCCAGCAGAGTTCAAAATTCATAGCAGAGTTGTACCTCCCCACTGAGGGGGGGGGGGCAGGTTATGGGGCACCTTACGTGGTCAGAGGCCGACTGCCCCACCTCTCCAGTCGTGCTGGTCACTCCACTAGCCGCCCTGCTAGCCGACACAGGAACTGCTCTGGCAGCCGTCTCAGGAACAGGTCCACTCGCCAACACAGGAACTGCTCTGGTAGCGGTCTCTGGAACGGGCCCACTCGCCGGCACAGGAACTGCTCTGGCAGCGGTCTCAGGAACGGGTCCACTCGCCGGCACAGGAACTGCTCAGGGCCCCCCACTTAAGATAAAGTTCAGTGATTTTTCAGCTCTTAAATGATTTCAGCTCATAGTGGGGGGGGCCTTAGTGCAGAAGCACCACCAGACCCAAAGCAACTTCAGCTCAGTAAGCTGAAGTTAGGCTCCTAAAGGAAGCAAAAGTCAGCTCTAACATTCCACAGGGGAGAGAGGCCAGATGCAATAGGCCTGTGAGGCCCTCAGACAAGGCCCTGACCACAAGGTCTAGGAGCCTGTCCACAGCCTCTCTCAATTCAGTGGGTTTTGGAACCCCTGTCCCTTGTCTAGTGAGCGCTACCCAGCTGATGGCGAGTCCCTCCAGCATGCCAAAGGCCAAATCAATGTCCCAACCCCTCATTCACATAAACAGGTTAATCAGCACTCTATCATTCTTGCCCCAATACTACAGAAACTGGGGGTCCCACAGTAGCCAAAGTGATCATTTTGGCTGTTAGAGTGCAGGCCAGGTGCGGTGGGTGTGTCTAAGCAAATCAGGTGTTATTTTCCAAAAGCTACTGCAATTTCTGCAAATCACCACTGGATGTCACCCATACTGACACTGCAAAGTCATTGCAATTCCTGCAATTCCCTGACACTGCTTACACATAGAAGAGTTACATTTGAATCAGTATTGTACAGAACCCCGTGGTGTACCAGAGAGTGGTCATCTCATGTTTTCTCCACATTAACCTTTTTTCTTTATTAGAATCAGGTCTCTTGGTCCAGCCACTGTCACTATTATTGCTTTCTCTGAAAATTACAATTATTCATGGAATTTAACTGTGGGGAAATAAGTCAAATGATGTTTGTTTAGGAAACGGTGGTGACCTGTTTATACTCAGCTGCTAGCACAGAGAAGATGCCAGGGATGGAAAAACAGCCATTTAGGGGCCACTACGTAGTTCTTAGTAAAACAAAGAGTGCTTATATACACATCAGTTCAAGAGTCTCTTTACACCCACCCAATACCATAGAAACTGGAGCCTGCAATCAGCTTCAGGGTGCTGCTCTCTACTCTACATGGTATTCACAGAGCCCTGTATCCTCTCACTCTGGGCTCTGTATTCCACCTCTTCAGCCACACCTATAGCAGCCATTCCACAACTTCATCTGCCTCACAGGGCAGAAATAAAGCACAGTAATCTTTGTGCCTTCTAGGACCAAATCCTCCATGTTCTTTGTCCCAGATCATCATCATCACTAATTAAAACACACACACACACACACACACACACACACACACACAACACACACACTTTGGTACACAAAACCCTCTTGGCACCTTCCCCTTTCCCCCCAAAAAAACATTATTTTACAATAAAGGACATCCCATTCTAAATAAATCACATAGCTGAATAATTGTAGAAGTTCCAACATTTTAAAAATAAATAAGGATGTTCAAGCAGTACTGTTTAAGTAACATATTGTAGGGGGGGTAGACCCAATGTCACTACAGAGAGAAGAACAGAGATGCTGCTTGGTGCTGCTTTTCTGCATGCACACACACAAATCCCAATGGTTCAGACACAAACCCAGAGGAATCCACCACTTGGAGATGTGGTTTGTGTGATGAGACATTCTCTAGCGTAGAGATCTCTTGAGCATTAGGAAAAGTTTCTGAGTTGCTGTTCATGCGGTAGAAGCTCATGCGCTAAGCTCCAGAGATTCCGGACAAGTTCCCACTTGTAATGCTGACAGACCCTGGTCGGTGGTAGGTGGGATTGAACCTGGGATCTCTGGAGTTTAGTGCATGAGCCTCTACCGCGTGAGCGAAAAGCCCGCTCATGGCTGCTAGCTAAGGCTGTAGAGCAGACTCTAAGTGGTCTCAGTGCCACTAGATTGGACAGAACCCCACACCCAGCAGGTGTGGGGGTTACATTTACAGGGCCAGAATAGAGCATTTCTGTGTTCTAGTCTCTCCTTTAATACATACTAGCGAAAATACTGGAGTTGCTCGGGTCCGTCGGAGGTGGGGAGGGGGCAGAGAGCTGAGCGAGTGCGGGGTCTGTTGGAGGGGGGGAGGGGGCAGAGAGCAAACCCGACACCCCCACCTCACCCCCCAGACCAAACCCGACACCCCCACCTCACCCCCCCGACCAAACCCAACACCCCCACCTCACGTACCCCTCGACCAACCCCGACTCACATTTTCACCCCCCCACCCAAATCCAACAACCCCTCGTCACCCCCCTACCAACACCCCCTGACCAACACCCACACCTCACCCCCCGTAGATAAAACCTGACACACCCACCTCACTTTCCCCCCCCCAACCAAACCCGACACTCCTACCTACCACCACAAACAAACCCGACACCCACACCTCACTTACCCCTCGACCAACCCCGACCCCCCTCCTCACCCCCCCAACCAAACCCAACCCCCTACCTTGCCCCCCCACCAAACCCAACACCCCCTGACCAACCCCAACACCCACACCTCACCCCTCAACCACCCCGACACCTTCCCACCCCCCCAGACCAAACCCGACACCCCCAGCTCACTTACACCCCGACCAAACCCAACTCGGGTCCGTCGGAGGTGGGGAGGGGGCAGAGAGCTGAGCGAGTGCGGGGTCCGTTGGAGGGGGGAGGGGGCAGAAAGCTGAGCGAGTGCAGGGTCCATTGGAGGGGGGTATTATGACATCATAATTATGTCACAGAGAACAGCAGCTGCCCAGCTGATGTGACTGACCTTTAAATAATTTCACCCCTGGGGGGGCATCAGAGGTGACATTTGAAAATTTTTTGACTCTTACCCTGATTAGGACCCTAAGACCTATAACTGTACCAAATTTCAAGTCTCTAGCTCAAACGGTGTGGAAGGAGTAAGTGCACATACATACATACACACATACATGCATACACGCACACATACACCATTTGACTTTTATATATATAGATTACCACATCAAAAGGAAGGACTTATCCTATTATATACAGTAGACTCTCGATTATCCAGGATGATAGGGAAAAAATTAATCCTGGTTAATAAAATCCTGGATAATCACAATCCATAGGAAATATGGGGAGTGGGAGGTTGGTTCACCAGCCACCCTGCGTCAGGGGCAGGGGGATGTTGGTTCACTGGCTGCCCTGCACCCTGGTGGGTTTTTTTGTTTGTTTGTTCTTGGGGTGGTAACAAAGCCAGAGCTGGCCCTGTAAATTATGCATATTTTTTTTTACATCCTGGTTAATCCACATTCTGGTTAACCCAATCCTGGATAATCGAGAGTCTGCTGTAGTCACGTTTACGTAGTTAATATTTCAAGCTGCATGGGAAATGCTTCCTTTATCCAAGCATTTTACACCACAAGCCAAACTCCTTCACTAATAGCCCCACTACAGGGACCAGTGAAGCTTGAAAGAAAGCAAAGACGATTCAGAACCACCAAGTTCAGAAGTGGATCTGAGCTGCTTCGGAGTTCGGCAATGTTCAGATCTGGAGCATTCAGTCCGACCCATCTTTAATTCTGAAGATCTGTCTTTTGCAGCTGGGTTTTACAATCTAACCTGCAGTCCTTTCAGTAATGTGCCATCTACCTTCAACCAAAATATAGAGCCAAATTCCTCTCTGATCTATGTCTACTTCAATTGATGAAGTTTCACCAGGGATAAATTTGACCCATCATATCTCATTAGAGCTAAATCTGTTGCTAATTTGTGCAATATTTTGTCTGTCCTACCACATTAACAGAACACTATTGTGTTCCTTTTCTTTTTAGCACAATAAACTAATTCAAAAACCATTTATTCCACTTCATTAAATCAATAGTCCCAGTTAAAAGTTGTTCTGAAAAAACAATAGCTATTATAGCTAATATTAGATCAAGTATTTGCTTTCTGAACGAAGAAGCCAAATAGCAACATAAGTCAAAATGTCATTTAGCTCTAAATGATTCTTCTTTATATTGGTTCATTTCCCAGATGTTTTATACAAGTCGGTGTTTCTCCTCTTTACTTTTAATCCATGATGCCCATTTAGTGGGTTAATACAATGACAGAATGTGTTGAACAACTCTACTGCGTCGGCTGAGGCTTATGTACTGTAATGACTACATAAAACTTTGTGGCGGGGGGGGCAGGGGCGCAGCCGGCCGCGGCGGGGTGGGGGGGTCGGGACGCAGCCGGCCGCCCGGCCGCAGCAGGGAGGGGGGGCCGGGGCCCCCGTCGGGGACTGGAGGGGTCACGCCGCGCCAACGCAGCCGGAAAAGGGGTCGCGGTCTCAAAATGTTTGAGAACCGCTGCTGTACAGTACACACTGCCTCTAATCCCTATTAATACCTCCCCAATTAGTTATTCTGTACAGTACACACTGCCTCCAGCATCTACTGTTCCTCAGGCCCAGCTGTCTTTGATCCTTCCTAGCTCCATTTCCAATACCAACCCTCCGCCCCTCTCCTTCCTGCTTCATCTATATCACTGGTTCTCAAACTGGAGGTCGTGGCCCACTTATGTGGGGGTCGCGAGCCCCAACACCCATGCCAGCTCCAGCTCTCACCCACACGGCAGGTTGCTGCTCCAGCCCCGATCCCTGGGACAGAGCGGTGGGGCGGCGAGCTCCGAGCCACGTCCCGGGGACGGAGCGGCAGGGCTCCAAGCCCTGAGCCTTGACCCCAGTGCAGAGTGGCAGGGCAGCAAGCACCAAGCCCCGACCCGGGGATGGAGCAGCGAGCCCCAACCAGGGAAACAGAGCGGAGGGGCTGCAAGCGGCCCCAGCGTGATGTGGCGGCGAGCCCCGCCCCAGCGTGGCGGAGGGGCTGCGAGCAGCGAGCCCCGGCCCCAGCGTGGCGGAGGGGCTGCAGGCGGTGAGCCCCGACCCCAGCATGGCGGAGGGGCTGCAGGCGGCGAGCCCCTACCCCAGTGTGGCGGAGGGGCTGCAAGCCCCGACCCCGAACGGCGGGTCTGCAAGCCCAGAGTGGTGGAACTGTGAGCCCCGAGCCCTGACCCCCGCACGGTGGAGCAGCGGCGCTGTGAGCCCCAACCTCAGGGCAGAGCTGCGGGGCTGCGAGCCAGGAGCCCCAACCCCCAACTCTGGTACTGTCAGGTGGCTGTGAGTCTGAGCCCCAAGCTGAGCTCTGACCCCAAACCTTGTGCTGGGCTGCCAGCCCCAACCCGGATCCCTGCATCAGGCTGTGAACCCTGACCCCAGATTGCTTCCGGTCATTAATTACTGTCAAATATTAAAATAAAATTCTACTTAAACTCACTTTTCCACTTATATTTAATTTGATAAAAACATGTTTCAGTCTTAATTTAAAAGCAGTGAGAAAAGCAGTGACAAAATTCTTTTTAAGAAATAGGGTTTAAATTTACTATTTAACATAGTGTTAAATATCAAAAATGTGGTTTTAATTTCTAATGGGGGGGTCGCACTGAGAGGCTTGGTGTTCAAAAGGGGTCACCAATACAAAAAGTTTGAGAACCACTGATTTATATACTAGCCTAACTTATCCTGAGATCCGGCCAATATTTTCTTTCACCACTTCCGGTTATTTAACTCTTGCAGTGCGATGTGTGTATGTGCACAATACTTATTTTGATATTCAGCCCTAGCTGCATTTCCCAAGATGCCCAACTGAAGAGCCGACTGTGCCTACAGGGACTTTTGATGACCGCTCCTAGCAGAGCGGAATGTGCCACATTTCCAGCTACCTTAGGGTTTTTATAAAGGTGAGAGCCATGCTCTTTGTGTGTTTATACGTGGAGTTACTAACTATATACCCATCCCTTTGGGTGTAAATACCTATTTACGCACAAAAATGCTTCCTTTGTACAAACAAGCGAAGAAAGTAACTGTAGAAATGTAGTCACTTAAATGTGAGACACAGCAAAATCTAGGACAGGAGCTCTCAGCCTTGAGGCCACAACCACACAGGGGTCAATGGGATACCAGCTATGTTAAGGTGAGCTCACCGTATTGATGAGCGAGAACATGTCCGGATATAAAGATGGGGCTCCCATCAGGAAGGAGGTTGAAAAGCACCGATCTAGGGAACCTGATGGCCTGGGAGAAAGCTAACAACAGACTACGGAACCCTTCAAATTCAGGTCACAAATTCAAACTCAGCCCAACTCAGAAGGGACAAGAAGTTTTTATTGCGGACAGCTGCTCTGTTTAGTTACTTGAGTCATCCCCCTGGGGTTCAAGGAGGCACAACATGTAGCAGGGGTTACCCACGCCAGCAGAGACATCCCTCCCTAGCAAGAGCCCCAGTGTCCTCGTATCACCCCATCTCCCAGGTTATGCTCTCTGACAGTCTTGATACCTCTGGGACCTGCACTGCTCAGTCCCAGGACCTCCATCAGAGTTAGGGTCTTAAAGGCCCATCAGAGGATGCCCTGTCACCAAGATTCTGCATCTGGGTTCTGTCTGCTTCCACCTCCATCACTAAATCTGCTGCTGAAACCATTTTTTCTCTTAGGAAAATAAGCTGTAAAACCACTGTCATCAGCATTAAATACAATCCTGATTACGGAGCTTTGCCCTGTGGGATGCCTGCTGTTTTTCAATTTCCCTGTTATAGCCCTGTCTCCTCGTACTAAATCAGAAGTATTAATTTACGATGCCATAATAACGGCTTACTGTAGCAGTTAAAAAATGAGACCTCATACCTTTGTCTTCTAGTCTCCTTCTACCGTTTACTCACGGCGATGGGAACCTAATTAAATTGCAATTTAAAAAGACCAGCACATGCGGTTAATAGTACTGACTGGCAAAACACTTTGGTGTAATGATCAGTTGTGCCTCTCAGGGCCCTAGGGCAGAATTTGTTTGCAGAAAGATGACTATGTTATTAGTTGATTGGCACAGGGCACACCACCTCCTCCTAATCACTCTAAGCACCACTAATAAATTCTGAGGCTCTTAAAGGCAAACAAATTTGAAGCATTTTCAGCAATTTAATTCCTCCACTCCTTATCACCACCATTTTTTAATTATGCTGTTAAATTGAATTTAGCCTTATGAGAGAAAGTTATTAGCCAAGCACATTGGAAACGGTTTACGGGAAAAAAGTGATTCTCTGAATTTTTCCAGAGATATTTGCCAAATAATTTCTGTTCCACTTAAACACTACAGCGTGTAGCTAAAGAATTATAATTTAATCTTCCATTAAAGCTTTAAGAAAGGTTGAATTGCCTTCAAATTAAAAATATCTTATTGCACAGGTGACCACATAAATGCTCTCTAAAGCCAACTGAGCAGAGTCTTGGCATACTCATTTGGACAAACTTATGCTTTGCATTGGAAAATAGCATCTCCTAAGGCTTAGGGTAATTATCAGAGAAAATCTTCCTTGAGGCATGATCTGTTAGACCAGTGTTTTTCAATGACTGGTCCATGGACCAGCCCCAGCCCCTGATATTTTAGAAAGGCAGCAAGCCCGTCCCTGGTATCAAAAAGGTTGAGAAACACTGTGTTAGACTATAGTGTCCTCTGAAGGAAGTAGTGCTAGCTCCTCACTTGACACATTTAAAACTAGACTGGAAAATACAAAAGAAAATGTACTACCGTATACTTTGAGTAAAAGAATGTAAGAATCCAGGAGTTATTCAGTACTTCATAGCCCAATTATGCATCTGTTTTATCAGTTTTAGAAGCAATTCAGTAATTTGTGCACAACCCACGCTAGCAAAGCGCGTGCCACATCCCCCGCCTTGACTACTAAAATATAACTTACTCCTGTGATGAACTAACAGAGTTACCTGTGTCAGCTCAAACAGGGTCTGTGCTATTGTGCTGCCAGTCCCTGATTTAAGCACTGATGCTGACCCCTAGTAAGGGATCATGACAGGAGCATCACCGGGGATTTTCCTACACCCCGCTGGGTGGGATGTACAGCTCTCCAGGATTGCCCTAGCACTCCTACCCCAGTGATTAACTAGTTACATGCAATGTTCCTGTTGGGTTCTGGGAAGTGGGTGGGCGCACTGCTAAAGGACCCTCCCCCAGCCTACCGGGACGCTCCACTGGGCCCAGGACTCAAATAATGATGGGGGACAATGCAAAAAAACAACAAAGACAGGTGTTGCCAATTTAGTCATTGATTGGAAATTGGAATTGAAATCAAAACATGAATACACACTTTAAAAGAATACACACTATTCTACACAGTATAGAATAAAATACTTGTACCTGAAAACACATAATAGGTTTGAAAAGTATGAACGTAGACTTGCTTCTTCACACCGCTGTTTTTATGACAATGTTGGTGCATTCGTTTCAGTGATGTTGGCAAACTTTATAATTTTACATTATGAATTGTAAGAAAGGTCTGAATGAACTCTCCCCTGACAGCTAGTGATGAGCCAGGGGGTGGGAGAGAAAAAGCTCTACAACCAGACTGTATTTACATGAACACAACTGCTCTGCCTAGGTATCCAGCAAACAGAGCTGTGTTGCCCAAGTGATCAATTTCAGCTGATGTTGGCTTACAAATCACCAAGTTCACCACCACCAAGAGAAGACTATGGCCATTCTTTTTCTTGTAAGTCTACTGATGAAACTACTTGGGTCATTAAGCAATGCTATGCAGACATCTGCTACAACAGTTGTAGATCTTTGTCCAGCAACTGAAGCTTGGATCAATTAATTCAAAATATACTGGAAGAAGCAAAGACTTCAGTCCAGAAGTTGACTAATGAAAGCATTTACACTGAATCCTTAAACGGAGAGGACAATAGGCATTTGTTAAGCCAGCTGAAAAAGTACACAGACTTTTATTCATACAAATCTACAATAATGACTTCTGGATTCTACTCAACTTCTGCATAGATTTTACAGATGTCAGTCTTATAAAACATTGAACGGAATGAGGCACTCTTAGCAATGGGGCTGCCATGTGATCAGGACAGATTAGAGAATTTGAACATAGAGCGGAATGTCATACGGTGAATGAAGATTTAACTTCAACTTCATCATCACCACTAGTGGTTTGACCCAAACTTTGTGCTATGTTTCCTGGGATAAAAGAAGTAGGAATACATTTCTTGTTACTCCCAATTACAACAGCTATAGTTGAACATTCTTTTTCAATGGAATTTTGTGTTGTGAAAGACTTCGCCTTGTGTCTGATCATGAACATATGAAGGACTGGAAGTCCCAGGTACACGAGAAGCCACCAAAGATGAGCACACTGCCTTCAAGAAGTTCATTAACAGAGTTGTGCAAAAGTACAAGAAATGATGGAGGATGTAGATGTAGTACAAGGATGGAGGATGTAGATGTAGTACAAGAAACGATGGAGGATGTAGATGTAGTACAAGAAACGATGGAGGATGTAGATGTAGTGCTTCTTAGTAGGCTTGAGTAGCCAACTTTAATTTGTGTGATGATTTTAAAACACGATTTAAATCTAACAAAATGGTCGTGAAATATTTTCCAGTTTTTATTATGGTGACATGTGGCTCACCTTTGCCCGTATGGCCTCACCCATTGGCTCTCACTCCTCCCCCTATAAATTCAAATATCCCCCACCTAATTTCAATTCCTGGGGGAAACACTGAGCATGACAGACATTTAGTTACAAGAGAGTCGTCATGACAGCAACTGTAGAGCTGATACTTACTGGATCTCTTACTAGAGATTCTCTTTTTCCTCTTTCTTTTAGTATCCCCCATACATGCTCCATAGGAATTTCCTTCCCAAGCTGTAGCTATAGTAGTTTGGGTTATCATCAATGGCTGCAATTTTCATTGACATTTACTTGAACAACTTTGTAGCTAAGACCTTGATAGCTTTCTTTTGTGTTTCTCTTCTTTAAGTAACTTCTGCTCCATTCATCATGATTTATTGTGCAGCATTTCCTCATGACTAATGTACACAATTCACTTCGGCCATGCTTCTAAACTGTTCAGGAATCACACTAGTAACTCACTTCTATTATTTGCATGCTTTTATTAGCATGAGAATATCAATAACTGAGAACATTACTTTCAAATTCTCTTTTGAGAGCAGCAAATTTTGGAGGCAATGTCTACAATATATAATTTACAGAATTACTGTAATTGATGTATTGATGTTATACTGAGAGGTGAACAGCTTCCAATGGTCTTTATATGATGCATTTGTTTTAAGACCGCCGCCTTCTCTAACATAATGGATCAAATCTAATAAACTCTCCTTCATCAATGACCAAAATCAAATAACTGCCCAGGCCAAGTTGTAGAAAACTCTGTAAAATGTAAAAATGAAAAAACTGATGGATGAAAGAATTCTGATTAAACTAGCCCAACTCTTTATCCAGACAATAAAATCAAGAGCAGTCTTTTTGCAAGTGTGAAATTTATTTCACACATCCTGGAATAGATCTCTTGCACACATCATGTTTCAACTACCTTGAAGACAAATTAAGCAGTAAATGCTACCACCAAATAGTGGTAGGGGCTTGTTCTTTTGAAGCAAGGAGCTCTGAGTTCTTTCCCTGCTACCACCACAAAAAGTGTCCAAGTACTCTCAGATATTCTAATACAGAAGTATTAGATTACATCATGATTTAATAAATAATGATGTAATCTAATAAAACGGCCACCATAATATTATATATATATATGGTGCTCTTGGCACAACAAAATGAAGGGCTAGTACCTTTAATTCACTATTCAACCTAGATCCTTGGTTTAATTTTTGCTCCAAGATATATTCGTGTTTTTAAGATGTTTAGTGAATTGACATACTGCTTTCAACTGTATCTTAGAAAAGACCATTCCAAAATCTGCTTTCTTTGAAATGAATGTTCATTGACTTGCATACAATAATTGGCACTACAATTTTATACCTGTCAAAATCTGATGTATATTGTTGCTTAGTTGCTATTTTGTGTGCACATTAAGGTGTAAAGTCAATTTAACTGCTTTTGTAATTCAACAAATTCTTCTGTGAGACTACAGAATGATAAATGCAGTTACCACCAGACTACAATTTTGCTCTTTTTTGGATTTACTTAAAATCTGTTGAATTCAGTGAGAATTTAGGGATTTCAGAACTTCTCAATGGATGCATCTCTTCCATGATTGGACCCACAGTGACACAGCTTTATTATCCAGGTCTCGAAGACCAAAATAGTTGTGCATTACAGGCAAAAGTAATGCTTTCTACAAAGAGCTACCCTTAAAGACTTCTCAGAAGATGCAGAATACAGCAATCCACATTCCAATTGGGGTCAGGTACTGTGATGGTAGAAGATGAGTATTTGTATCGCTAAGCTGATTTTCTATTTTTCACCACTCAAGGTGGAATTAGTGGTGCTGGTGATGATCTTTTATTAAAGCTCAAAATGGTCTTGGACTCAAAAATCAGACAGAATCATGGATCAAAAACTGAACTAAAGTGTACCTCAAAAGACTTTTAATGAGGTTTATAAATATATCTAACAAACAACCTTTAATTTAGTTTTGATGCATCTTCGCCTTGTGGTTTCTGCTGGGAGTAGATATAGAAGCAATTTGTTTTCAAAAGACAGTTCTCATGGTATTTGTAACCCATGCTGAAAACAGAAGTATCAGGACACTTTGCAGAAAGCCTCTTTTCTCATGACTCCACTCAAATTACTAGGTCAAAGAACTTTCACATGTATACACTGTGAGTTACAGTATGGCAAACAAGGACTTTCACCGTGCTAGAAACTAGTGCACTGTAGATTCAGAGCTTGGTTATCATGCAGTAATTTGTTCATCTTAAAGTGTAGACAGGATCAGCCATTTGATTCAGATAACCATCTGACATCTGGATTCTTACCTGAATCAAATAGTTGACCCTTTTGGAAGTTTTTCATTACCAACTTTGGGGTAAGGTATATCTAAAATCAAGAGATAGTTTGAATGGGTATTAAGGGTGTTGGGAACTAGAGCACATTTCGCATGCCTTACACCAAATATAGTCTTATTCCATATAGCAAAAAGGTCTTACTGACTGATACGAATGAAATGTTGGCCAAGATCATTTCTATTATGTCTATTTTCTTATTCCATGCCTCGGACTATAATAAGGTTCTAATCCGGCTTCCGCTGAAATCAATGGCAAAACTTCTACTCCAAAAATATTTTCCATTATTGCTACTTTTACCTGAGCCATTAATAAAATAAAGGAAGTGTGGAGGATTACCATTAAATTTCATGTGTGTGCGTACATGCATGCATACCGGGAAAAAAAAAACCAAAGCTATTTATATGTCCTAATTTTCCAGTGTGTTTGCTATTTTTAGAAGAGAAAACATTCTGTACATTTTCAGAGCTTTTGCCTATGCTTTTATTGGTGATTGAAGTGGGTTGGTATGGATCCAAGATATAAAAGTAAAGAGATAAAGAACTTATAAAACAAAGACAGAAAGCTTATTATCATCATCAACGGTGAGGGCACCAGCATCATTGACTAGGGAACAGTACTACACTGAACCGCTTTGCAAACCCATACCTCAGTAGCTTGCAGCAATTGTTAGACGAAAAAGCAAACAGCCGAGCTTGCATATGACAGATCTGTCTTGCATATAATCTCTAGGGGGGAAATAAACGTTATGCAAATTCACAAATTAATCTCTAGAATTGTAATATGGCTTAAGTTAACCTCATGTCCAGCAAAAGTTATGATAAATGTCAGATGAAGACTTCCGAGACAGATTTGATTTAACTAGTGGGCACAGGTGTCTAAGCAGCTGTGCTTTCCAGCTTCCCTGCTAGATGAGAATGAATCTATCTAAAAATGTAGCTATTGGGAAGTTAAATGACATTCAGAAAATATTGCTTTTCTGTCCCTGATGCTTCAGATATTGTGCAACCCAAAAATTAGGTTTAGCTAGAATTAATTTCCCCTTCAAGTTACATCAGATGTGCCTGTTGCAGTAATCCATTTTTCAAATACATGCTGTAATGTTTAGTATTCCTAGAACTTCTGACTTTTGAAAGGTTTACCCTGTGAATCCTTCTGCTGCCAAGGATTGTACTTTGAAGCCTAATAGCTTTCGTTGGTTTGAGAATCATAACTTTGATTAGCAGCAGTTATGTACTGAACAAGTTGTGTCAATTGAAAGGGGGTCATTATTAAGAATGGAAGGAAAGGGCCTGGAAATCAGTAAAAATGACTGAATAAAGCTGAGTTAGCCAGGCCAGTGAGGAAAATAAAGGTCAGGAGAGAGAGGCTTTCGATCTTCATATTACTGAAAACAGTGGGATCACTAGGCTCTGATCAAGCATGACAGTTCCCAATGATAACTAAATAAAGCTACATTATTATTTCCAATATGCCATCAAGGTGAGTTTGTGGCTTGCTCTACAATCTTGCTCAAGGGAGGAAGGTCATGTAAGGCAACCCCTTTGGCAACACTGCATGGGCTGCCCACACTGTGGGTTACAGAGTAGGGGAGGAAGCAACCTCTACGGGGCCACTCCTTATCATCCCACACAGGAGGATGGGGAGCAGATGAACAGGAGGGGGCAGAACACCTTAACTTCACCCCAAATATGCCAGCCAGTGCAGCTGCACTGGTGCAGAATGGGAAGTAAACTGTGCAGTTCTAGGGATGGCATAGCTTACTCCCTCCATGCAGCTAGGGGGTACCAGGTTCCTTATTGTGACTTGAGGGACTGAATTGTAATCTAGCTGCCCCTCAGCTTGCATTAACTCCCTTACTGAGTAAATCTATTTGACAGTGGGTTTGTAGAGGACGGAGCCTTTGCTTCCTAGAACAATGAAGCCAAAGAGAGAAGATTTTATGTAGGTTGCTGAGTTCTTGATTGGTTATTTTAATGCTGGTGGGACTTTTATTGTTGTTGATGTACGACTATGTGTGTCTTAGGAGGTAAGTGCTCTGCGTATGCACATTTTTATTATTTAAAAGCTAAATAAATAAATGCTTAGTAGTAAGGGGTAGTCCTCTTTATTTATCCTAGGCAAATTTGACCTTCCTACTTCTTCCCCACTGATAAGAACTGTATACCCTGGCCCAGATTCATTAGACTTGTTGAGTCATGGACAATCTCAGGTGGTCCTAGCACCAGCACAAGGCAGAGCCATCTCTAGGATGCTCTCTTATGGCAGTCCCACTGGACTCTCAAGGCAGTTAAGTGATCGTGCAGTGATAATGGCTTCCCAACTTAAACCCTCTTTTGCCACACCACGCCAGGAAAGCTGCAAAGGGGCATCCGAACAGTGCATAGAAGACTTAGTTGGTCTATCAATCTGTCCCTGAATAACTCTGTGCTGGATTTGCAGATAGGCTCCATCTAGAACATTTGGATCCAGTTCTCAACCACCACACAGTGTAGTGGTGACTAGATGCCGCATTTCTGTTTGTCGAGTTAGAGCGGGAAGTACCAGACGTGCACTTTGAATGGGTGGGTTTGAGTTTTGATACCACCTATATTTCAGGAGTGATCAGTTCTGAGGGTTTGGCTCAGGCTCTCTTTACTTTTACTGCTCTACTCTGTCAATCATATGTATATAAAAACCAACAATATACCAATTCCACGGACAAATATCCATCAAGTAAATGCAATCATCCCAGGGTGAGTGACCTAGACCCTGCAACCCTCCCTCATCTAAAAGCCTGAGCAAACATATGATCTTTACAGCATGTCCCGAAGGCATTCAAGCTCTGTTGAAAATCCTGGCAAAGCAATTTTAGAGTCAAGAGCTCTCCCTGATGCCATTGTTTTGATATGGAGCAACTACTAGTTATGACACACTAGATGATCTCAAGGTAGGCAGAGACACACAGAAAGCTGAGATTTGAATCATACAGGTACTTCTAACTATCCACAGAGTCAAACTACACCTAACACACACTGCAATCTTCCTGATGTTATTCTGGATAAGACCAGGTACCATGCCAACTTCCAGATCCCTGTCTTGCTCCTAATATACATACATTCCTCTATCAGACAGCCTTTGACTTGATTAGAGCCTGCTATTCACCAATCTGGAGACTGTTGACATTATAAGAACATAAGAACAGCCATAGTGGGTCACACCAAAGGTCCATCTAGCCAAGTATTCTATTTTCAGGCCAATGCCAGGTTCCCCAGAGGGAATGAACAGGTAATCATCAAGTGATTCATTCCCTGTCACTCATTCGCAGCGTCTGGCAAACAGAGGCTAGGGACACCATCCCTGCCCATCCTGGATAATAGCCATTGATGGACCTATCCTCCATGAATTTATCTAGTTCTTTTTTGAACCCTGTTATGGTCCTAGCCTTCACAACATCCTCTGGCAAGGAGTTCCACAGGTTAACTGTTCATTGTGTGAAGAAATATTTCCTTTCATTTTTTTTAAACCTACTGCCGATTAATTTCATTTGGTGAGCCCCAGTTCCTGTGTTATGAGAAGGAGTAAATAACACTTCTTCATTTACTTTCTCCAGTTATGATTCCATAGATCTTGATCATATCCCCCCCAGTTATCTCTTTTCCAAGCTGAAAAGTCCCAGTCTTATTAATCTCTCCTCATACAGAAGTCGTTCCATACTGCTAATCATTTTTGTTGCCCTTTTCTGAACCTTTTCCATTGATTTTGAAAATGAAGATGGTAAAAAAGCAAAGAAAAAAGAACAACAGAAAGAAGAAATCGAACTTATGCCGTGGACTGGCTTTTGGACAGAAATGAAGTATGGCAAGATTAAACACATGCTCTCACTCCTAAGGGAAATCCATTGCCAAAACAAATCCTGATTTTTATGGTAAATTATTCAAACCAACTCAATTTTATGTGAAACTGTAAAGCTGACAGAAAAGAAAAATTTAAAGACTATAATGGACAAATACTGGTATATGGGGAAAGAGAACTTTTTAGAGACAAGCTGACATTTTGTGTTATATTGAGGAATAGTCAATGAATCACCAAGGTTAGAGACCACAGATGTATTCTGTGAGCCACTATGTTTGCAGTGTATAAGGATATTGAATTTTAAATGCGTATTTTAAAAAAATATTTTATTCCAATGTTATTCCATCTCTTGCTCAGCTTAGTGGTTTTGTTTTTTGACCCTAGGGAGAGAAATAATACAATGATTTCTTTTAACAAAGATCCATAAAAACGGAGGAGGAAAAAATGAGTGGATGCCTTCACACTAGCTTTGAACAGTGAACCAGAATCACATAAGTAATATGCCTAGAATTTAGGGGACACATCTCAGTGGGGTGTACAAGGCTTTGGCAGTTTCATTAACGGAGCATAAATCAGGGTTGCCAGGTGTCTGGTTTTCAACCAGAAAGTCCAGTTGAAAGGGGACCTGTGAAGTGTCCAGTCAGCACTACTGACTGGACACCAAAAATCCAGTCCCGACAGTAACTGTGACCAGCCTCTGCCACCAAGAGAGCGGGACGAGCAGCTGCTACTGCGGAGATCCTCACAGTGCACAGCAGCTGGGCTTATCACATGTGATGACCCATCCCGCTTTCTCAGCCTCCCGGGCCTCTCCCTCCAAGGACAAACACCAGCCCTGTCCCCGCTCCCCTATTGGGCAGGCAGGCTCCGCATCAGCTCCTCCCAGCCTGGCTCTGCAGGTAGCAGGTGAATCCCAGGGGATGGGGAGTAAGCGACAGGGGGGGCTTGTAGGGTTCGATTTTGGAAAAAATGGAAAGTTGGCATCGCTAGCACAATTACATATATATGTGGAAGGCATTCATAGATTATGGTAGGGGCCATATAAATAATCAGGCTGATAGGATGGAAGTTTTACCTGCATCAGGATTGCCCAGATTAGACCTCTTGTTGTGTAGTTGTCCACTGCTATATCTTTCACTGCTGTGAGACAAACATACAGCAAGGGCATGAGCTAAACACCTGTTTGGTAAATTTGGCCATCAGAAGTAGTATGCAGTTGTTTTTGGTTAGCAATACTATTTAACTATATTAGTGTCTCTCTGTTCTAAAAAACATTAGCTGTTGGAGAGCCATTTGCTTTTATATAAAAGTATAAAAGTATTTTCTTTTATATTCTTTAGTACAATGCAAAGTAATCTTTTCTCTGTGTATTTGTAGTCTTAATACATTTAAGCAATTAATCCATAACGTGACAAAGGCAGCATGAAAACAGACATGCAGCTTAGTTTTAATAAGCGCTAAGACATTTATGCTGTTTTTTGGCAGACCAGCCTTCTACAAACATTTGGCTTCCCAGAGCATATCTATGAAAATTAACGATCTGTCACCAGACTTGCCTATGTTCTAATGAAGTAGTTAGTCAAGTATGAGTGAAGTCAGTGTGAGAAGCTGCCTTCTCCCATTCACGATAAAGCCTCTCTCCCTCCAACAAATTAAATTAGGTGAGTAAAAATTTAATTACTGCTGTGTACCAATTTTGCATTCGTGATCAAATAAAAGCCTTTGTAGGGTTTATAGGCCCCTTCTGTAAAGGAGTGGGAGAGAAGCAAGATAAGCCAAGCATTTAAATGCATTATAAATTATTGTTGTTTTCTCCAAGCAAAGTGCTCATGGGAAAAAGTTTTCCTCTCTTTCTCAAATAAAGGAAGTATTTTTCAGTAGCTTAGTGGTACCATTCCTATTTCAAAACTCAACCAAAGCATATCAAGGAGCTTCAGATATGCTGGTATCCTTGGAAAAAAGAGACAGAGCGTGACTCAGAAGCTGAGCTAGTAAACGAGATTTGCTGTTTCTCAGAATGGAATCTTCATTTCTAAGTGTTGTACTATGTCTAACCAGGGAAGAATCAGAGCAGCATTAGATATGTCAAAATATGGATGTCAAGAATCAGAGAGGTAGCCGTGTTAGTCTGGAATTGCAGAAGTGACAAAGAGTCCTGTGGCACCTTAAAGACTAACTAAAGTATTGAAGTTAGTATTTCATGGGCTAATACCCACTTCGTTGGATGCAAATATGGATGTAACTCAAACTCTGTTCTAACTCCATCCAAAAAGCCTGCAACATCTAATGGGGAAAGCCAACAAGTTCAAAAAAATAATATATACAAATCTTGAATGAGGAGAGTCCCCACCCTGTTCTGAACTCAGTCCTCACAAATAATTTTCTGAAAGAGGGTGGCCCAACACCCAATAATTTAAATTTCTCAGAAAATGTTGAGGTTTTAATATGGAATTGTTGAGGTTTTCCAATTCCACTGCAGAACAAAACAGGCCCTTCTGTAATTTTTCATGCAAAAAACTAAAACATAAAACCACAGAAGAGCCAAGTGGTTAAAGCACTAGACTTGGATGCAGGAGACCTTTTGGCTCAAGTCCACACTCCATATCAGCTAGAGCAAGGACTTGAAGCTGGGTTTTCCACATGCCAAGTGAGTGTCCTACTCATCAGGCTATTCTTGGGTGTCTGACCAGACACCATTCTGGACCCAAGAAACCTTTCCATTCAGATATGTGAAACTATTCTTCTTTCAATGATTCAGCTTTATCTGACCAAAAAATATTAATTGAAAAATTCCTGAGCAGCCCTATTCTCAACTCAAACATAAATTTTAGACTAAGATTCCTCCTTAACTGGCTGTTTCTAGGATTTTTTCCCCCCTTTATAAGACCTCCTCTCATCCACTACCTCCTTTCCCCTGCATTCGAACATGTTTACTTTCTAGCCTTGAGGGTTGGACCTAATGCCACCTCGTCTGGCTGCCAGAATGAATAAGCAAAAATAGCCCTGTATTTCCAAGCAGGATCTTAGCACTTGAAACTTGCTCACACAGAATTTGTTTTGCAAAAGCTTGGCATGAAATATGTGCTTGCAAGGGAGCCTACAGTTGTAGGAAACACTGGGCTTTTGTCTAGGAATGCACACATAAGAATGGCCCTACTGGGTCAGACCAAAGGTCCATCTAGACCAGTATCCTGTCTACTGACATTGGCCAATGCCAGGTGCCCCAGAGTGAGTGAATCTAAAGGTAATGATAAAGTGATCTCTCTCCTGCCATCCATCACTCCCCTCTGACAAACAGAGGCTAAGATCACCATTCCTTATCCATCCTGGCTAACAGCCATTAATGGACCTAACCTCCATGAATTTTCCAGTTCTCTTTTAAACCCTGTTACAGTCCTAGACTTCACAACCTCCTCAGGCAAGGAGTTCCACAGGTTGACTGTGCACTGCATGAAGAATAACTTCCTTTTATTTGTTTTAAACCTGCTGCCCATTAATTTAATTTGGTGGGCCCTAGTTGTTATATGATGAGAACAAGTAAATAACTTTTCCTTATTCACTTTCTCCACACCACTCATGATTTTATAAACCTTTATATTCCCCCTTAGTCTCCTCTTTTCCAAGCTGAAAAGTCCTAGCCTCTTTAATCTTTCCTCATATGGGACCTGTTCCAAACCCCTAATCACTGTTTATTTGTCTGCCCTTTTTTTATATGTCAGATTCTTTTGTGTGTGAATGCTTCTCATCTGATCTAGCCCCTATTTTATCCCCTCCATCCGCTCCTTCTGACTAAAAACTAGAGAATCTCTATCATTAGACTCTCCTCTAAGAGAAGTCTCTGTCCGATCCACATACTCCTCTGCAGCCATCGGCTTTCCCCCATCTCTTAGGTTAAAAACTGCTCTGCAGCCTTTTTAATGTTAAGTGCCAGCAGTCTGGTTCCACTTTGGTTTAGGTGGAGCCTCTCTTTCCTGTATAAGCTCCCCCATCCCAGAAGTTTCCCCAGTTCCTAATAAATCTAAACCCTTCCTCTCTATACCATTGTCTCATCCATGCATTGAGACCCTGAAGCTCTGCCTGCCTACCTGGCCCTGCACATGGAACTGGAAGCGTTTCTGAGAATAGGGGTCCTGGATTTCAGCCTCTTTCCTAGCAGCCTAAATTCGGCCTCCAGGACTTCTCTCCTACCCTTCCCTATGTCACTGGTACCTACATGTATCACGACCACCTCCTCAGCACTACACATAAGTCTATCTAGATGCCTCGAGAGATCCGCAACCTTCGCACCAGACAGGCAAGTCACCATACGGTTCTCTCGGTCATCACAAACCCAGCTATCTATGTTTCAAATGATTGAATCTCCCATTACTAATTGTAGTTACTATTTAGTAATCTCCCATTACTAACACATTAGCCTTTTCTTAATGACTGGAGTTCCCTCCCCCAGTGAGGCAACCTCGGTGCAAGAGGTTATCCCAACACCATCTGGAAGGTTTCCCTTTGCTCCCGTTGACTGTTCGCCTTCCCTGGGCCTTTCATCCTCCTCAACAGTGCAGGGGCTGTCTGTCCAGAGGTGGGACAAATCTACAGTGTCCTGGAAAGCCTCATTGTAGGCTCCCTCGCCCTCCCAGTTGGAGGGAGACCACTCGGGCCGGCCCGAACCGGCCCGGGTTATGCTCTGTCTGCCCCCTTCGTGGGGAGCGTGGCCCGTAAACAGGCCGTCTTTGAGGCTCAGGCCTGGGCCACTGCGCACAGGCAGCCAGTGAATAAGCAGTCTTTCAGTGGGCTGGGTCTAGCCTGGGCTTCTAGGCACAGGCAACCAGCAAGCAAACAGTCTTTCAGTGGGCTGGCTGTAGCCTGGGCTTCTAGGCACAGGCAACCAGCAAGCCACCACAAACAAACAGTCTCTAGAAGGCTGGGGCCTAAGCCTCAGCAGCACACAGTCTTTATGAGGCTGGCTATGGGTGGCTGACTCACGGCGGGGGTCCCTCAGATGTCCAGTCAGCTTCCGGTTCCTCGGGATACACCGCCGCCGGTACTCCGGGCCAGTCATCCTCAGGGTTGGGGGTGGAGGCACCACTCAGGCTGGGGTCCTCTCTGGGCAGCAGCCAGTCAGGCGAAGCATCCTTCTCCTTCTCGGGCTCACCCCCCCCCCCCCAGGCTGCAGGGCTGGCCTTTTATAGTTCCGGTCCCGCCCCTGTACTTCCGGCGAGGGGGGCGGGGCGGTCTTGGCTCCACCCTCCAAGGGGTGTCTCCAGCTCCCTCGCCCTCCCAGTCGGAGGGAGACCACTCGGGCTCACTACACTCATCAACACACCTCTCAGCCTCAGCTCCACACGAGTGACAGCAAATCTTCAATGACAGTTATTTGTATTCTGCAAGGGGAGAATCAGATCCCAAGTATGTGGGTGAGTGCAGTTTTCGGAGAAGGATAGGGCTTTCAGAGTATAGCAACTCATGGCCGCCAGATAGTAATATGAGCCCTCCCCCGCTTCCCCCCATAGGGAATTCTGGCACGTGATCATGGAGTGCAGGACGTGGAGTGCAGTCTGCACCATATGTTGCTTTCTAGATGATTTTAGTGGGGCTTAAGACAGCGATGGTTTGCAAGATCACCTCCCTGGTCTGTAGTAGTTTGCGAGTGTTTTATTAATGGTAAACAGCCTGGTTTTCCACATGACCTATTGTCCAGTTTCACTTGCAGAATGACAGCAGCAATAAAAATGTTACAGCATTGAATAATATCTTGTTTATTAAAATCACCCTACTTTACCTATCTACTTATCTTCATCTGCTAGTATAAGTATTCTTGCAGGTCATCTTTTTTTACACACACACATGTCAGAGAAAGAACCAGTGTGTCATGCCAGGCCACAGCACAATGAGGCAGCTTGTTGATGTCTGATCACAAAATGACAAAGCTTACACCACCTTTGCTTTTACGCCTTAGCGTTAAAAGCTCTGTAGGGGTTTTTTGGTGGGCAGGCTATTCCTCCTTGTGCCCAGGCTTCACTTTTTGCCTGTTAACCTTCATTTCCATTTGTAATCAATATAATTTTCAGATGTGAATCCATTTTTTCTATGGTTATCATTTACTGCCATGTCCCATGTACTGCTGCATAAACCTAGTTAACACAATATTACACCAAGGTGTTTGTACCGAGAAAACAAGATCAGCACCCAAATCCATCAGAATAACCCCTCACTGCCTTTGCCTGCTTCCCCATTCATCATGGCATAGCTGCCTCACGGGCACATTTCACCTTTTAATGCTGGAAGCATTAAATACTGGACTACAAGGACTAACAACCATGAATAGTGAATCCTATCAAATGTGAAGAATCCTTGTCAGAAGCTGATTCAGATGATTAGATACTAAAAATTTCTGTCGGTACATTTCTATCAATCATTACAAGGATTTCTGACTGCTTAAACTGCCCATGGCTTAGAAAATGTTTCATTTAAAAAAATACATTTGGCTTCAAAAACGGCACAGTGCTCCATTATCATGAATACATTTTAAAAAGAATAACACTAATGAGATGAAAAGAACATCTTAATAAATCACATTCCTTAAACTTTCTAGAATTGTTTTCAATCCTCTTTACACAAATGGAAAGGGAGAATTAATTATCACTACCCCCACTCTGCTCTCGATATGTATTTTCTATCTCTTCGGCCACCTCCTTCCATCATCAGAACTCATTCCCACGTAAATTACATCTGGTTCTACCTACGCTGGTAAAACTTTTTCTTGTCCTCTTCTACTTTCTCTGCCTTGGCAGCCTAGCCAAGCCATGAAACAGAAGCCTAATGGAGGTGGTATCTGTACCTTCCTAAAAGGCTTCTTGCTCCCTGTTTCATAACTTAATCACACCTCTTGTTCCTTCTATGTATGTCATGCCACAATGCAACTCTTCCCTCAGCTAGGATGGTGAACTGAGCTTCCTTCAAGAGTTCAGTTAGTGGTAAATTCAAGGCATGTCCACCTGATTGATGTAGAGTAATGTGGAGCTCCTTTGCAGCAACTTTTCTTGGTCCTTCCATGATTCTTTCAGGAAAGGAGGATAAACGGGACATTGTATTATTTTTTCATGGCATCTTTGCTGAGAAGTTGGCAACCTATGACATTAGTCAATGTACCATTTCTATAGATAACCCTTGAAATCAGACATGGCAAGATGGAGTTCATGCTTGCCCCAGTTGACTATTGTCCTGCAATATAGCAATCCATGCTTTAATCAAAAACTGTGGTTAAAGCAAAGGACTAGGAGTCAAAACTCTTGGGTTTTATTATCCAACTCTGCCAAAGGTTGATCAACACATTTACTGACCACTATCAAGCTCTCAAACAGTAAGTGTTGTCCAAAGTACTATTACTGAGGTGGAACAGAAGGTGCGTCAGCAGTTCTGTTGTATAGTCACCTAGAAAAGCAGGTCTTCTCCAAAAGCACAGAAAACAGACCCAGACATGACAACAGCTACATCTCATTTCTGTGATCCTCCCCCCCTCGCTATGTTTAAATCTAACAAGGGATTGGGTTATGGACCAGCACATTCAAAAACAAAAGCTTTTCTCTTCCTGAAAACTTCCAGTCAGATCATACATCAAATAAAGCCCCAGAGACAAACTGAACTCTCTCAGCTTCCAGAAGGGTTTTCCATAATAATACAAATGGTTTTGAAAGCTGTAAAGAAAAAACAAACCAGTGTTAAATGCTTATCTGCGCTTTTCCCCAGTCTTTGGTATGATGACTATAGTTATACAACTGATATCTTGCTTTCTGTATACCTATACTTTTAAATATTCAGAATTCTTGTCTGCAGAGGAAGCTACCATTTTGTGAGGCAGAGTTGGGGCAGCAGGTAAAAAATAGGAGACACACACTGTGAGTGCTCTCGTTCTCTCCCTCTGTCATGGAGGATATTTTAGATCCTTTTTGATTTGTCAGCACCCTTGCCAGAAAAAAAAATAAAAAGACTTAACCTGAAACTATATGGTTCCTTTGTGTCAATGGCAAACCAATGGCTTCCAGACTGAGTCTTGTAATGAGAAAAACAAACAAAAAAAATCTTATTTCCTTCTGTTAGTGTGTTGTGGGATTTGGGGGAGAAACAGGCAGCATGAGAAGTTGCCCTTTCTCCTTTATTTTTCCCTATTTCTAATTAGTTAACCAAAAAACTGTTTCCTCTGAATATTTTTGTAGACTGTGCTGTCTATTCACCACTTAGAAATTCAAAGCCATTCCCAATGGCTTCAATGGGAATTGCATGCACATCAATGAGAGAATTGTGATTAAGCCATGCAAGCTTCCCCCTCCTCCTTCCCCGTCCCCCTAGCTTCTCCAGCCTAATATCGGCCAAATAAGATTGGGCACTAAAGTTTAGAATTTGCTGCTTGCTCAGTGAGTTCACTCTGGATGATGCTCTCACCATTCACATCTGCCATAAACAGCATGCCCTGAGCCTGAACAATAGAACATACTATAAACCGAGCTGAATGATTTAGCTTTTCAGTAGTTTGTTTTATCCTCATTGTTCAATGTGTGACCCTAGGCCTTATTTACTGCACATTATTTAACCTCTGCTCTGAATGCAGACAATTAATTTCCATTTTGGCTTTCCTATAGTGTTCATCATTACACTATCTGACTGCAACACGCACATTAATGAATTTATTTTCACAACACTCCTGTGAAACGAGGTGGTATCATCTCCACTTTACAGATGATAAACTGAGGCACGGGATGATTAAAATCAAAATATCTACTAATTTTGGGTGCCCAATTTGAGATTCCTATGACTGGATTTTTCATTTAGCGTTTCATTGAGTAATCACCATTTTATAGCACTTTATATTTCCAGAGCATGGATCCAAATTATTGCTGCTGTAGCAGTAAATACTCAGCCCCGGAGTCTCAAGTCAGGCATGCATAAAAAGAGAAGTGCACAGCTAGTGAACTCTATGGTAGAGGCACAGATGGAATCCAGTTCTGCAGGATGGTATTCAACATTCTTCACCACAAGATCCTCCTTCCTCTTCCCAGAATCCCCTAACTCATTCATTAGAGACCTTCCAACTTCTGCAACAAATGAGGCAGCGGTCCAAAAGCCACCAGCCTCTTTTGCTGCACAATCAGGATTCATCCCCAGAGCATGGTCCATCTTATGCACTGATTGAAGTTGGGGTGCTGTGAGAAAATTAGTACATGATCATGTTACTAAAGACTGTCTTGTAATGCAGATCCATAAGGCCACCAACTTAAGGTTGCACATGCAACCTTAAATTCTGGCATTTTCTAACTTTCATGTGATTGAGTTTGCAACCATAATAGGGTTCTTTTAAACTAGTGTCATGTGTAGCAATGTTTATACACTGTTTGGATATCATGACATCATTTTACTGATGCTTTCATAAAAAAAAAGCAAATGGAAAGTTAGATGGAGACAAATGCTAATTCTCCAAACTAACATAGCTCTGACATAGGCAATATAGGATGTGCCAAGCTCCAAAAGGTTCTGCCATATGTTTTATTCATTGCTTTTTTGCCTGTGAGAAAGAAGTTGTTGTTTGTTTAAACTTTCCTTCATACATTTTGGTCAAACCATTTGACTGAACATACTGATACAAACCCCTTTGTTTAGCAGGGTAGGGGCTGGATATGCATGCATACCTGGAAGATATATATACCCCCTAACTAAATATGATCATTATCAAGTAGCTTAGGAGGATATGCTTCATATCCCCTTTATTATTACTTGTTTCCTTTGCTCTAACACTTCAGTTCTAGTAGGTTGCTAGTGTCTGGGGAGGGGGCATTTACACTTACTCCTTGGATCCCTGGATGTTTGTGTGGTTGGGAGGGCAAGAGGGGTTATATAAAAAACATGGTATACTTCCAGGCTGCATTATCTTCTTAGACTAAACTCTGTGGGGTCAGAAGGGGGGGGGGGGAGGGAGGAAGAGTGTCCCTGGCCTCAGCCCATTTGTCTCCACCATCTTTTCTCCTGCACAGAGAAGACTCCATTGGGGAAAGAACAGTGCTGGGGAAGTGGCTGTGGCCCCCTCCACATGAAGATGGGGAGCTATGTGTGTGGAGCTCCCCCATCCCTCTGGGGGCTGATGTAAGGGACACAATGTAAGCTAACATTTCCTGCATGACAGTTAGGCCTGGTCTACACTAGCGGGGAGGGTCGACCTAAGATATGCAATTTCAGCTACGTGAATAGCGTAGCCGAAGTCGACGCATCTCAAGTCGACTTACCTGCTGCCCTCACGGCAGCAGCGGTCAACAGCGGGCTCCCGCGTCAACCCTGCCTTGAACCTTTTGTCAAGTTGGAGTTCCGGAGTCGACGGGAGTGCCTCTGGGGATCGATTTATCGTGTCCCGACGAGATGCAATAAATCAATCCCCAATAGATTGATCTCTACCCGTCGATCCAGCCAGTAGTGTAGACAAGGCCTTAGTACGTTAGGGTTTTTCATTGACACTGACAGTTAAATCAGACTACACTTCTAAATCCACTTCCATCCCACTGATCTCAGGGTAGATGGGTCCAAAGCTGGCATTCTGATCCAACACCACCCAACTTGAGCAAATGTAACCCACACACCTCCTGGGTGTGGGGTTCTGTCCCATTCAGTGGCACCGACACCCCTTAGAGGGAGTAAAATGAGTCTGTTCTACAGCCTTAGCTAAGAGACAGTTGGCTTTTAGCTCATGCAGTAGAGGCTCATGCACTAAGCTGCAGAGATCCCCAGTTCAATCCTGCCTGCCAACGACTGGGGTCTGTCGGTGTTACACAAACATCAGGGCAACCAGTCCTGTGTTTACATGGCAGTGATGGTAATGAGAACTTCTAATATACTACTGTACCTCCAGCAGCGAGAATATAGCAGTCCATTTTTCAAAGTGGCTTCTTTGTGACTATGCTTTGTTGTAGCATGAAAATGCCCTCTCCTTTCAGTGGTTAGCTCATTTTTCACACACACAAAAACAGAATTATTTTTCAAGCAGAAAGGACGGCTGTAGCAGGGAACATAAATTACGAAACCACAACCCAGTGGTTTTTAATTCTATTGCCTAATACCCATCCTGGGAATCACTGTATTCAGATAACCCTATAAACACTTCAGTGTGGAATAGAAATGAACCCCTCCACCAGAAGAGTTACAAATTTTCATCACGCCAAACAAATGGGCAATATTCCAGAGCTGGAAAAGTGAATATTTAGGGCTAGATTGTCATTTGGACTACATGCCTATCCAAGGGAGTAAGGAGATGGCGGAGATTAGTCATATTCAGAGCCATAGGGCAACAGGAGATTAATTGTAATTTAAAATCACAATGCTTCCTGGGGCTCAGGGTTATGACTAACCCTGGCTCAGGGTTATGACTATCGTCACAGTGAGTCTAGCCCTTAGCAAGTTGTCTCACGGCTCGCCAACGATTTGCAAATCTGGATCTGACATTCAGAAGTTTACAAGTTTTATGATACATCTTGCTTGTCGAGTGCCATATGCTCACCTCCTTAAGCCTCGTACTGTATGCAAATATAGGCCTGTAGTTATTCTAACAAGGTGTGCAAAGTTATGCACTACATAAGCTGCAATCAGATCAGCTGCAGTTAATGAAATGGTGATAAGTTACCAGTCATTGCTTCAGTAAATACATTTTATTAGTTGGATGGGAACAATGACTTTTCCAGGGTTTTACTAGGGTTATAAACTGTTTTGAATTATTTATAATGATCATTGCATGTAAAGTAAACAGCTACTTAGATATATAGGGGCAATCACTCATCCCGGGCAGTTCAATGATCAATTTTGTCTTAATGGTATTTACTTTAAAGGCATTTTATTCTGATCTTTTTTTCTTTGTAGTGGAATCCAAGCACGACCTATTCTCTGCCCAACCTACTTCCTGACCATAGCAGGCTACGCAGCAGGTTTTTAAAATGTCCCTGCTACTGAAGCAAGAACCATTATTTGGTAGGAGCAATTCAGTTAAAGCTAGAAAATACCCCAAACCAGAAACTCAAATTCAAACCCCACTT
Source organism: Sternotherus odoratus (assembly GCA_032164245.1). Taxonomy (NCBI): domain Eukaryota; kingdom Metazoa; phylum Chordata; order Testudines; family Kinosternidae; genus Sternotherus; species Sternotherus odoratus. The sequence continues at coordinate 13,643,412 of JAVMKO010000005.1, read as the reverse complement.
CAAATTTTGGGGAGACTGAAATTGAACTCCCTGGAGTGGGGTCCTGGCCCTGCCTTCCACTTGCAGTTTCAGGTCAGTCCCAATACCAGGATGGGGCTTCTTTCTTGTTCAGATGCAGCTGAAGTCTCATGGATAAACTCATGAGGTTTTAGTGCCTTTCACTCTCAACCCTGTCCCTAGCCTCTGTTTGTCAGCAGGGGGTGAAGGATGGCAGGAGAGAGATCAATTGGTCATTACCTGTTAGGTTCACTCACTCCAGGGCAGCTGGCATTGGCCACTGTCGATAGACAAGATGCTGGGCTGGATGGACCTTTGGTCTGACCCAGTATGGCCAATCATGCATTTTAACCAGATCTCCACCTCAGTGATTTGAGCACTGGCCTGCTAAACCCAGGGTGTGAGTTCAGTCCTTGAGGGGGCCATTTGAGGATATGGTGCAAAAATGGGATTAGCCCTGCTTTGAGCAGCGGGTTGGACTAGATGATCTCCTGAGGTCCCTTCCAACTCTGAGATTCTATGAATGGTTTATTTACTTTCATCCAGTGCATAGCCAAGATTGAAGATTTTTCCTTTGAGGTTTGTTGCATGATCTCATTCAGATCAGGTAGGGGGGAAAAAGATACTCGAAGGGAAAAACCAATACAACTAATTTAATATTAGATCTATATTTACAGAATACCTTTTGAGTTGAGAAGAGCTTTGAAAAGCTCAATCCTACAAGGTCTTTGTTGTAAGTTCTAACCCTCCACAGCTCCCAGAGACATCTCTCAGGAGGTGCTCAGCACCTTGCAGGACTGGGACTTTATTTAGTAAACGACGTGACTGGCCCATCAGAATCAGCACAATACTAAGTTGCAAAGCGAATCTTTATTTTAGAAGAACAGAACACAACTCCAATATCCTACAGAACACAACTCCGCTACACAACCTCAATATCCTAAAAAAAAGGAAATCTAAATAATTATACAGTCATATAGCAAGGGACAGTGAGGGATAGCGAGGGATAGTGCTAATCAAAAGGGGCCCTGATCTTGGTTGGTACCTCTCAATGTTACTATAATACAAATAAATGATTTCCTTTCAGAAATAACCTTGGGTTATTTCAATCTCTACGGGGCAATCTCTCCAGTGGTCACTTGTTAGCACCATTTTAACCATTACATGTTGTCATACAAAGAGGCGTCTGTCCCATTTTTAAATCCCATCATTTTTAACCTGTAAACTGCAATAACTCCTTCTGAGTCATTCCCATCTTTCCAGAATAATGCAATATAAATGTCTACTATATACTTGTTCGACTACATTTACTTATACTGTATTCATATGCAGGTACTTGGACGTCTCATTAACAGCGTAAAATTATGTCCCAATTTCAAAAGTGGGGCTTCCGTATGCAAAACTCAACAGGGAACAGAACTGTGGCAATTCTTGTAAATCAATCTTTCTGCATTATTTACTACTGGAATCTATCTAAAAGTCAAAGTCATCTGCTTTCAACATTCAACATCAAATGTAACCATCTGAAAAAAAAGTCCCTCAGATATATTAACAGAAAAATAATTATGTTTTACACTGGAAATAAGTTTCAATAAAATAGTCTAACCATTTAGTTGTCGATAGCAATAAATGTTTATATCCACTGACTAAGCCGACTAGAGGATGACATCATAACATAAGCATTTGACCTGGGCCAATTCCATCCAATCCAGGGCAATGGCACGTGTATACAAACATACATTTCAAGTAATTTTTCACAAATACACAACTGCACAACTAACTCCCATATACACAACTGCACAACTAACTGCAGCACAATCTCTTTCTGAGAGGACTTCCTCGGAGCCTGCAAATGGTGGGTTAGTTGGAAAGGATCACTCTCGCCAGCATTCCCATCCTCTATTCACACATGCACCCAGAATGATCAGACAAGGGTGGGTGAACTCAAACTCCAATATCCTGGAAGCTGACTGTCGGCACACCAGCATAATACCACCTTTCCTAATAGCAAACTCTTCTGAGAAGATTTGGCGGGGGGGGGGGGGGAGAGGTGTTCTGAAATAGTGAAGGTTTTTTAAATGGTTGTCATAGAGTCTATGTAAAGAAAAAACTGAATTGAACAACTGTATAAAAGTCAGGGATGCTGAATTCTCCCACTGTACTGCAGTAAATTCTCGAATACTAATCATTGTTAGGTCATAAATGCAAAAACAGACTGATGCATAGATACAAAATAACATGATTTTTAGTGTCTGATCCTTTGATTAAAATGGTTAACAGTATGCTAGTAAATAATGTACTGAAACTTATGTGAGACAAAAACAAATGCACTCACATTTTGCCCTTAAATATTCTGTTATAATGAGGCAGGCGTATCAACCTACTGCCCTCCAGTGGTACTAAAATAGAAAGGTTTCTATTTTTTTGTAATGGGTTGAAAGTGTAACAAAATTCATTATGAATTTGAGGTTAGTTTATGCAGCACATAAAAAGTTGTGTCATTTAAGTTTGAAGGCAACTGGTCAACTCCAGAACTGAATTTACATGTAATAACAAAGTTATTTATTGATAATAAAGATACAGAAAAAGAACTGTTGTAAAATACACTAAATGGTCTGCACATTAGTGGGGAAAAGAGTTATTAAACAGGGACTACTTGAGATGTTTTATGATGGAATCAATATGAATCATGAAAAAAGCTACTAGAGACTATTATTAGATTCCACAGCTTCCACTCAAAGATATGCCATTGCAAATCATACCTGACCTCCTAAATAATGCAGTTTGATAGATGGAAATTATATACTAAGTAATAATTAGACACACTGTAGATCAATGGACAGAAATTTTTAAAAGGATCCCATTTGGAATTGGAACTGGGTATTAAAACCATATCTCTTCTCACCCTTTTGATCACAGAATTGTCTAACAAGTTTATATATTTTGCTGAGAACGAACGTTCATTTCTTCTACTTAAAACTGCAGAATGAAGTTTGGTGCAGGTTACAACAATGAATACCTTCCAAAGAGTCTAGTACATTTTAGGGCATTTAATTATTTTAATGAATAGTAATAATAATACCCTAGAATCCAAATAAGAATGCACAGACCTCATTCTCATTTACCATAAGGTCCCTTTTCAGGTCTCTTTACACTGCTAGAGCACTGTAACGAGGTGCAAGTGTCATTCAGGATCAAACCAATAGGATGCATCCAAAGCCTAACGAACCTGAGATTTTCCAAGGCTCTAATTCAGCACACTAGTATTTCCTACTTGTTATATACTAAGGCCCTGATTTTTAAAAGGTATTTAGGCACCAACTCCCAAGGATTTCAAAGGCAATGAGGCACCTAAATACTGTCTGTTACAGCTTTCCCCCTACTCCATTTTGTCTGTTACAGCTGTCCCGTTCTCCATTTTGTTTTTGCTCTCCTGTGGTCGCCCCTCCCTGGCTGTTAAAATTATTTACCAGGGCCACTGCCCTTCTCAAAGGGAGGGCCCCTTAAGTTGTTTACAAAGAGCCATTGCCCTTCTCAAAGGGATGGCCACTTGTGCTTAAGTGGGATAACTGCCCTGTTCAAAGGGTTGGTCCTGTTATCACCTTGTTAAACCTGGGCTCGGTGTAGGGCAAGGCTATGTCAAGCTGTAAGACCAATGTGCTTTGAGATCCTGGGCATGAGTCATAGGCCTCATGTGCTTTTGAGTCATGAGGCATGTCCAGGCATGTCTCTATACTCACCTGTAGTTTTTCTCTGAACTCCTCCCCTGTGACAGAAGGAGCCTATCAGCATTACTGGCAGGGAAACTGCCTGAGTTTGCTTTTAAGAACAGGCATTTTGAAACTAGCATCAGAAAGGTTCCTGCATTGCTACCTGGCCTGATCAGGCAGGGGTTCTGGGGGGTCCTTTCTCCGCTCTCGTTTTATTATTGAGCGTACCCCCGTTTTACACCCCTCCCGCTCTCGTTTTATTATTGAGCGTACCCCCCGTTTTTAAACCCCCCCCCCGCTCTCGTTTTATTTTTGAGCGTACCCCCGTTTTTAACCCCCCACCCCACGAAGAACGAATTGCTGCCGGAGAGACCTATTGCTGATCAAGACCGTGCTGAGCCCTCCTGGCTTCTTCTGATGTTGATTGCTGCTTCAGTCTTTGCTGCTGTCTGGGGACTGGTGAGAACCTCTCTTCTGTGAAACTTTCTATACTTAATTACTCTAGCTGCTGGCTCTGTTTCCCCAACACACAGACTTAAACTCCTCCTTAAACTCTGTTTCCCCAACACACAGACTTAAACTCCTTGCTTAAAACCTCTCTTAAACTCCCCTTGGTCTGTGTCTTAAAACCTCTCTTAAACTCCCCTTGGTCTGTGCTTAAAACCTCTCTTAAACTCCTCCTTAAACTCTGTTTCCCCAACACACAGACTTAAACTCCTTGCTTAAAACCTTTCTTAAACTCCCCTTGGTCTGTGTCTTAAAACCTCTCTTAGACTCAAACTAAATCTTGGTCTGTATCTGTAATCTGTTTCCTGTGCCTTCCTGGACTGTACCCGGGCACACACCACTCTGCCCTCTGAAACTACCCCTAGTATAAGGTGCACCCATTGGGTTAGATTTTGTCTTTTAGTCTAGATAAGTTGTAATTTCATTTTGCATAGCTTTAGTTAAGTTAGGTTTAGGAAAGTGCTTGCATTGTACCCTGTAAGTGTAGCCTTAAAGAATTGTTGCATTGTGTTTTGATATTTGCTAATTTGTGTAGTTTTGGTTAAGTTAAATCATAGATAAGATTTTGCTATGTTTGTATAACTGTCTCTCTGCTGTCTGCTCTGTGTCCCCCTGAGTTTAAATCTCCCCCCACCATGTGCTCCTCTTCCCCCATCCCCCAACCTTTACTTCTCTGCTGTTTCTACTTACAGCCTGTCTTCTCTTTCTCTTTCTAGCATAAAACCCCATTGGTTACCCCCTTTTCTCTCTAATACACCTCACATTTTACATTTACTTTGTTACCTGAAATTGTTGGTTGTTTAACACATTTTATCCATGCTGTTAGTTGATTATATGCTGCTGTGACACACTTTTTACATAGGAATTGTTAGCCACCTGTTACATTTATGCTTCAGTGTTAATTGGTTGCCTACTGTATTATACCCCACTGTTGAAACCCCCTATCCCATTTACTAAAACAGAAACCTCTCCCCAATTGTCCACTTTAACAAACCCCATACCCCTCACTATTGAATTTTCCCTGTTTTCACATTTTCTTAATAAATTTATTTTGCACCCCACCTGTGTGGTAATTGCTCCCCAAGATCCCATATACCTGCTGGCAGGGACAAATACCTTTAAAAATCAGGCCCTAAGAGCCTTCACAATATGATGCTGCTGTCCCAGGGAGGAGTTTCACACATTGTTAAAATAAAATCAAGTAATTAAGAACTAAGTTTGTCAGGATTTTATTTTTGTTGTAGTTCTCAGGCTGGGGACAAGTTTAGCTTTCAGTGCACAGCCCAGGTAGCTATGCCATGCTCTGGAGAATTCCACCAGGCATGGCCGAGGAGTCACAGCCATGGGACTAGAGTCGCTCCCAAAGCCACAGCATCCTTGCTTTGTGGATCTATGCAGCAGCATAGCCACCAACCTGATTTCTGCTCTGCCTAGCAGTCTAGGCCCCCGTCCCTATCACCAACTGCACAAATATCACGTGCACACAGCACACACTCCCCATATCCTGCCTCTGGTGCCACTGCACAACAGAACGCCTCTGTGCCAGCACAGATCAGGTGGATGTGATTTGTCCCTTGGAGCTAATGAAATGATATTTATAGGCATGATAGATTTTAAATACTTAGCCTCCCTTAATCACCTAATACAGCCATCACATTTCTGGTTGAAGCCAAAGTTTTGTTACTTTTGGGTGGCCATTATTGCTAATAAAACTGGTTACTTATGCCCAGCATTCTCAGCACATATGGCTGAACCCTCCAGAGAACTGTACACTTGTGACACTTGTATCAAGTAGTTACTTCTCATTTACACCAGCATGAGTGAGATCAGAATCATCCCCCTTGAAACTAATTCACTGCAGACCATGGAGTTACAATGGGGATGATTTGGGTTCAGCAAATCCCCAAACCCCCGTGGAAACATTCTAAAACCTTTCATCACTTCTTTGGCTGTCTGTTGCTGCATTACACAGTTCCCTTGGATACTGATGTTACCCATCATGTGCTCCTGCTGCATTAGCCTGCTCCCTTTGCTAATACTAGGGAAGATGTTGGCAATCTGTATTCAGTTGCAGAAAGCAGCTCTGTGGTATCAAAAATCTCTGGCTCACCGACACAGAAAACACTTTTTGTAAAAAAAAATCCCCTCCAGTGAATTAGAAATCTCATCAAAGGAGCAGAGAAGTGTGGTTACTCTCCTCTTTCACCATACGGTTATTGGTGCTATCTAATCTAAGCTCTCTCTGCCTGTACTGCTTCATTCTAAGTACTGTATTGCAATGTACTTCAGTTGCTCTACCCTTCTGCTCCAATATGACCCTTCCTCCTCCAGGTGACAGGGAGGGGAAAGCAACGCAATGCAGGTCTGTTTTTAAGGTAGAGTTGCAATGAACAGCTTGGACCAGATCCTCTAGGAGCGTATCAGCAAAATTAATGGTGTGCTGTTGTAGGCTGCTATTATTATTATTCACCTTCAGCTTTGCTTAGAGATCACTGTATATGGTGCACCTTGTATCACTGCTTACAAGTTGTTCTCATTTAATAGGTACACACCCCTTTCTTGTGCAGTTTTTAGGAAAGCTGCTTTTGCCTGTTAACGGGGTCTTTTCCATGCAAGACACTGTGGAATGTAATTATGCGCTAGAAACCATGGTTTCTATCCACAATCATATGGCAGCTTGTGTAGCAGTTAAATTAAGGGTTTGGTCATTCCCTTTAGGCACAGCTGGGCACTGTAGGTGGTGCAGAGGTGCCCCACCAAAGAAGCAGCACCCGGAGGCACTCAGAGTCTTCCCAGCCTGCAAGAGAGAGCGTGCATATTCACACACTCTTCCATGGGGCAATGGTGAATAGTGGTAAATAACTCTTTCTCCACCCTGTGCTCTGCCGGCTGGTATGTAGTGGGGAAAAGAGCTCAGTATTCTCCCCTGTCTCCTTTGGAGCACAATGCAACCTTGGGGACTAAGGGAGCAGTCCCTCTGCACTGCAAGTTATTCAGGTTCTTACATGACATTCGGTTAACTTACGCCTTGATCCTGCTAACACTTATGCACAAACTTAACTTTACTCTTAGGAGTAATCCCACTACTACTCCTGTAAGTAAAGTTAAGCACATGCATAAGATTTTCTAACTTGGTACAATATAAAAATCACACACACTAGATCAATAAGCATGCTTGATAGTGGGGATTCTCATCATCATGAACAAAATGGCTCTTGTTAGAAGTTTCTGGATAAAGAACAGACACTTTTAAAAGATATCTACCTGTTATCTGTGTAGCAAACACGGCCCATAAAGAGACATCCTAACTGCCAGTTTCCCCAGCATTAACTCCTTTGAGAAGACTGTTCTGGATTTTAGGTGCACATACTTTACTGTAAATCCCACAATAATGTAAATAACCACGTGAACGCCCACAGTTTGAGTAAGAAAATACAGAAGCTCATTAAATAACTGAAGATAACAGTTGCCTTTTTAGGATCAGAAATCAGGTTAAAAACAGTCTTTGTGCCTACTTAGCAACTGCTGATTTTCAGAGCCAATGCTTGACATAAACAGTCTAAGCAATTGTTTAGGGCCTCAAGCAGCAAATAGGGGGCCCATTTGAGCTTTTCAGTATGTGGTGAAGGGGGATGCAAAAATATTCCTGCTTAGGGTCCCCCATGGTCTAGCACCACATCTTCTGATTTCACTTGAATCGTAATTACAGGCCAAAGTTTCTTAATTTGAAATGTTCATGCATCAGTGATCTAAGTGATCTTAAATGATAGCTTTTTAGTGTCATTTTAACACATCTTTCTATTTTCACTGTGCTTTTTCAAATCCACATCATCGTTCCTTTGGTCTTTCATTGCTTCCATTAGTTATCCTGAACATCAATTGTTCTGAAAGATCACCAGTAATTCACATATATTTAGTCCTGTTACTTTTCTTTTCTTTAAAAGGAGCATGATAATCACAAACTGCGACTAACGGAGCTGAAAATAATTCCCCAGACACTTGCACATTAGGATTTAGATTAGAATGAGCCCAATTTCTTTTTAAATGACCTGATAATTTGTAGAAAAAGATTTAAGCATCTTAAATTTTCAGTAGTGGAAAATGTAATACTGCAGAAAACTGTCTTTCAAAGTCTAAATCCTGGATGGTGGAATAACCAGGATCTACACAGGTCCAGATTAAGCCCAATAGGTTTGCAATTAGAGCCCCAAATTCTGGAGTCATGTGATTATAATCAGAATTTTAGCCTTCACTAAAAAAAATAGTAAGGCATGGGAGTGGAGAAAGTCTTGAGAATATGACCTGAATGTAACCAAAGCAGCGATATCTGCCAGGTTTTGATGGCACCTGAAGCTTTAGCCCATCGACGAGGACAGCTCCATGCAGCTCTATTGAATGTTAACTCCAATACCATATTACTCTGGGGCTAATCAGATCATTTGTCTAGTTTTAAAACCAGACAGTACTCTTTTTGAGGTGTTTGAACCTCAGCTGGTACAGACCTGGTTTCGTCTGGTATCGACAGGGGACGCCATTTTGAAAACAATGCTGTTCCACCGTGGCTGGTGTGACCAGCTTGGAACCTCAATATAATTGTAAAATAAACTTCTTAAAATTAAGCTTGCTTGTTTCAAGGCAGCGTGATTAAGAGAGACCTTTACCTTTGTGGGAATAATGCTGTTTACCTCCTTTGTAAAAGTGCTTTGAGATCTAACAGTGAAAAAGAGCTTTATAAGAGCGAGGTATTATTATTACTGAGCCAAAAATACTTCCAGACTAAAAATCTATGTGACAATTTACAAGCTAAAATGTACTTTGAGCAGCTGAGTTATAAACAGTTAGAATCAGCATGGGGATAGTTTGTCAGAACTTGCACTTCCATGGCCAACTCTAATGAATTGTCATTGCAGCTGTGGCACAATTGCTCAGAATAATGAATTCGGACTTGTTTTACTGTTAACCTACAGTATTGGCAATATTGCTCATAGTCCCTTGGGAGGCTTTGGAGGTTTATAAATATATGCAAGCATCATGTATTTGATGAGATTCAATTTAAACCTAGCCAAAAAAACCTCTTCAAAGGAATCATCTCTTATTTATCATTTAAGATGATGCAGCCTGTGTGTCATAAACTCTCCTCCTCTTTCAGATCCATGGCTTCCACATAAATTAAATCACTCACTGCATACATCCAAGTCAGATATCCTTTTAGAATGCTATATTTTAGAGAAAGCAATTGCATCCAGCCATTGCTATATCACCTAAGTTTTAAAACCTCTGCTTTCAGAGGAAGAGTTGAAGTGTTAATGTCAACAAATGTAACACTTTGGCAATGGCTTGATTTAGAAAAAGCCCTGGTGTAGATGAGAAAGCAGAGAGTCACTGTACAGAAATGTAATCAGAGAAGGTTTGGAGTTTGCTTCCTGAATGGACCCAGTCCAAAGCTTCAACTTAAGTCAATGGAGCTGTGATGATTTCCGCCAGCTGAGAATCCATCCCAGACTTTCCACCCAAATCAAGAACAATGCATTAATCAGTCTATGGAGTGTCCAAGGATGTAAGGAGAAAAGGGTATAACCCATAGGCCATGTGTTGACAGTAGGAACCCTTTATGGCCTAACCTCATAGGACCAATTAAAAACAAAGCTCAAGAGAAAGCACATTATGCTAATTATGCTTTTGATACTCACATTTCCTCCCATGGCTCCAGTTCATTCAGACAAAACCAGAAACCATAAAAATAATTTACCAGAAAAAAAGCTGTAAAGTGTCATGCAGTGAGTAAACCTATATCACTAGGGGGAAAGTACAGTTACCTCCCCAGGAGAATTCCTATTTAATGAAGTTAGAGAAGAACAATTTATCAAATGATAAAAATATCCAAATGAAAAAGGAAACAACACATTCAGGAAGTTGTACAGAGCAGAATATATTGGTTATCTAAAGTCGAAAAATCTTGTTTCCAATTCAATACAGACTGTTATGGGAGGGGGTAAGCCTTGTTCCGGGTTGCTGGGTAAAGAGCCACTTTTCATTCAGGATAAACCTAAGGAAGCCATTAAGCTCTTTTATGTAACCAGGCAGCTGAAACAATAGAAGTAACATCCAAAATACAGACCCACAGCAAGGCTTGAGTAGAAGCTGAACCATGTGACCCCAGGAGTTCCCCAGGGCATTAATTGGTGAAACTTGGTTTTTGACAGAAACAGCAGGAAGACTGGAGAAAGAGTGAGAGAGCAACAAGAACCACCAGACTCTCACACACTCGCAGCAAGGCCTAAGAAAAGTTTTTGGACTGAGTGCTGGCTGACAGAGGCTTGGAGCCAAAGAAGCCCCCATGCCTGCTGAAGGTGTGGGGGGGTGCCACTCTGGGGAACAGCTCGAGCCATACCTTTCACCCCAAGATACTCCCCAAAAAAGCAGCGCTGCCCCCCACCCGCCAGAAAGCAGCAACTGCTCCCTGCAGCCCCCAGATGTTCCTCCTGCCTCTTCCTGTACAGCATAGCTCACCAGCTCAACTACCCCACGGGGAGAGGACCTGGTTACACCAAGTGACCTAGCAATCTGGGAGGGGGGCCTCATGTGATCCTGCATGCCCCCCCATCATGCACTGCCTCTGCTTCGAAAGGTGAGCAAAGAAACAGTCTGCCATGTGATTCCTCCTGTGTTCAGAGACACAGGACTTCGTACATTCTTTGCAAGTAAACAGGACTTTTATCAAAGATATCTAAGGATCATTAATCTCTCCGCTCAACAAATAACCTGTATGGCCCTGAACTTTGAATAACGCCTGGGATCTAAAAGGGGTAACAATACGGGAACAGAACATGCTCTGAAATAAATGTGCATATTATCCACACAGGCAATTTATTTGTAGAGGCAGGTCAGCTGTGAGACAATACAGCTGCCCAGGTTTCCTAGTGCTTCCTACCAATTGAGACGTAACCAAGTTATTTATTTTCTTGCGCCAGCAAACTCTCCTTGTTTCCTCTACTTACCCCCTTCATTTTCACCTGACTCATGCTCCTGCATCTTTCCAAATTAATATTCTTTTAAAGAGTGAGTCAAAACAACAGAGGCTGTGGTGCTCCCGTTTTTCCTAAACTGTTGATGGGGGCGGGTGGATGTTTTCCCTATAACAGTCCTAAAACTCACCATTATTCCAATCTCAGAGATAGTTAAATGGCAACCAAGTGAGCCACAGCAAAAAGGACAATTTTAGCCCCATAATTCTAGACAGAGATGCAGAACCTCTGGTGCTTGTGTTATACTTCAGGCTTCTGAAAAGAGGTGGCCACAGGCAGCTTTCTGCCATCTTCCCATTCCCTCCACTCCTGGGCACTGCCACGTGCCAGTTCCACACACACACACACACCCCACGCCCACCCCACCCCTCCCACACACACAAGTGTGAGTAATAGTCACTCTAATTTTTGAAAACATTAATGTTTTCCTATGGGCCATTTTGGTGGATTTGGAATTGCATGTTCCAGGCATACCAGGAATGACTCTAGAATGTCTCGCGCTTAGGTTGAAAAGGGACCAGGAGCAGTTAGTTTCAAGTAGAACCTTGACATCTAACTGCACCATTGTTCTTTGTCTTCCTGTTTCCCTTTCTTCATAAGGGCATTTCTTGCTTCCCTGTTTCCATGCCTCCAGTGATCTTGTTCCTTACACTGCCTCCATGCTCAGTCTATTTTCTTACATTTGACTTTAGACTAGATCTCTAGTCTTGGGCCTAAAATTGGTTTTAGGCAAGTCAATTAACCCCAGTGCTCCCATTTTGACTCTGTAATAATACTTACTTAAATCATGGGAGACAGTTGAGTTGGGAGAGAGTTACATAATGGTTATACATGTGCTAAAAATATTGCTTCAAATATATTGTTGACCGGCCTTTAATTCCCAGATCCCCTCCTAGAATTAAAAGAGTACCTATGCAACCTACAGTGCTACTCACCTACTTGCAAAGAAAATGACATCATCTTTAACAAAGGGAAGGAGGAGGACCCAGGAAACTACAGGCCAGTCAGCCTAACCACAGTCCCTGGAAAAATCATGGAGTAGGTCCTCTAGGAATCAATTCTGAAGCACTTAGAGGAGAGGAAAGTGATCAGGAACAGTCAGCATAGATTCACCAAGTGCAATACATTCCTGATTAACCTAATTGTCTTTTATGAGGAGACAACTGTCTCTATGGATGAGGGGAAAGCAGTGGACGTGTTATTCCTTGACTTTAGCAACGCTTTTGATACAGTCTCCCACACTATTCTTGCCAGCAAGTTAAAGAAATATGGGCTGGATGAATGGACTATAAAGTGGATAGAAAGCTGTCTAGATCTTCGGGCTCAACGGCTCCATATCTAGTTGGCAGCCAGTATTAAGTGGAGTTCCCCAAGGTTTGGTCCTGGGGGCGGTTTTGTTCAATATCTTCATTAATGATCTGTAGGATGGCATGGTTTGCCCCCTCACAAGTTTGCAGATGACACTAAACTGAGAGGAGTGGTAGATATGCTGGAGAGTAGGGCTAGAATACAGAGGGACCTAGACAAATTAGAGGATTGAAGCGCGTGTGGAGAGGTCTGAGGTAGGAAAAGAAGGTGGGAGTCACAAACCATACTACCACTGCAGAGAGTCTGGTTGGTGCAGTCTCCCATCAGCAGCGGGACACAGACTGTTATAATGTAGGCAGCTCCCCTGCCTAACCTATGCTAAGGAATCATACTAGCCCACAAAACAGCCCAAGGGTGCAAGGCGGCTTAAAGCTCAGGCTATTTCTATGTGTACTGCACCTCCTAAAGGCACAGCTCAGTCTCACCCACAGTCCCAAGGTATCCTCTACTGGGGGGTGCATTTACTAATAACTCCAATAACTAAACACAAAACTGCAGCTGAAGCTCTCTCTACCACTCTGCCATCTCTTTTGTGCCAAGCCTTAGTTTCCCCTGCCTCGGAGTAACAATTCAACCCCCCTCAGGGCTGCACGGTGCAGAATGCTCTGGCCATGATCCAACAAAACACACAAGCTCACCGTTAATTTCAAACACTTGCGAAGTCCCATTGAAGTTCTATTACGCACTTACTTCAAGTCAGGCTCTTGCTTAAGTGCGTTGCTGGATTGGGATCAGCACCTTGCACGATCAGACTTATCTATTCTGGCTGGATCCATTTATTAGAATGTAAGTACACTCCAACATGTCCATGCTGAGTTCCAAGACCTGTCTGAAGGCTCAACACCTAGAAAACCTGTATTCCTCTGAGGAGACGTGGCACTTGACTCCCTATTAGAGAAAGTCCAAATAGTCCACTATCAACTGTAACGCAGTGAAATCCTCCTATTGTAAAACCCTTTGCGCTATTTCAGCCTCACATAAGCTTCTAACATCAAACGTTTAAGTGGCACAGAGACCCTCATGTGGACCATCTGGGGAGAATTTTGTTATATAAAGCAGATGTTCAACTTTAATCAGAAGTGAAATTTACCAACTGCAACATCCCAGGACTTTCATTCTCTAGGACTATATTAATGGAGTTTTACTAAATCTAAGGTTATTCCGATCAGGTTTCACTGGATACTTTATGAAGTAACAAAGCTCCATTGGGAAATATAAGTTCATATTATATGTAGATATATATGGATTTAATTAACATTACATCACAATTTGATTAAACAAGAACAGAAGAAAGTCGGTGCTCTTTGATTATCCTAAATCATAGACAATGAGTCATTCTCAAGACAGTAAATGAGAAAGTTTTGCAGCATAATGAGAAAGTGAGTCTTCTACGGTGTGGGTGGAAATGTTTCACACTTTAGTAGCAGCTACTGAACAACAGGGGAACAGGTCAATTATAAGGTAGATGCATTTGTCATTAAGACCAATAAAAGAGTTTGCACAAGGTACAGACTTTAAGGAAAATAATGGGAAAAAATGTGCGGCATAAAGTCTAAATGGCTATTACAATGTCCAGTTTCTTTAGGAGTCTTAATTTAAGACTCAAATTAAAAATAATTCCATGTAAACCAACATAAAACATTTTTCACTGTTCCTTTCGGGTCTTATCTTAGCACTACAGTGAAACCTCGATTTAACGGACCTCCATTTAACGGACTTCGGATGCAACGGACAAAATTTTTCAGAGTCTGATGCATCCGAAGTCCGTTTCTGGAGGGCTGGCTGTGGGCTCCCTGCTGCTGCCCGAGGCTGGAGCCGGGACCCTGCGGGGCTCTGAGCCCGCGGGCGGCAGCAGCCGCCGCGGATTGAGCCGGGGGCGGGCTGCCGCCTGGCCCCCGGCAGCAGTCACCCTCCCTGCAGGGTCCCGGGAGCCGGGACCCTGCGGGGCTCTGAGCCCGCGCGCGGCAGCCGCCGCGGATCGAGCCGGGGGCGGGCTGCCGCCTGGCCCCCGGCAGCAGTCACCCTCCCTGCAGGGTCCCGGGAGCCGGGACCCTGCGGGGCTCTGAGCCCGCGGGCGGCAGCCGCCGCGGATCGAGCCGGGGGCGGGCTGCCGCCTGGCCCCCGGCAGCAGTCACCCTCCCTGCAGGGTCCCGGGAGCCGGGACCCTGCGGGGCTCTGAGCCCGCGCGCGGCAGCCGCAGCGGATCGAGCCGGGGGCGGGCTGCCGCCTGGCCCCCGGCAGCAGTCACCCTCCCTGCAGGGTCCCGGGAGCCGGGACCCTGCGGGGCTCTGAGCCCGCGGGCGGCAGCAGCCGCCGCGGATTGAGCCGGGGGCGGGCTGCCGCCTGGCCCCCGGCAGCAGTCACCCTCCCTGCAGGGTCCCGGGAGCCGGGACCCTGCAGGCTCTGAGGCCGCGCGCAGCGGCCGCTGCGCTTTTGAGCCGGGGGCGGGCTGCCGCCCGGCCCCCAGCACCATGCAGGCTCCTTGGAGGGTCCCGGGAGCCGGGACCCTGCGGGCTCTCTGCCCGCTCACAGCGGCCTCCGCAGTTTGAGCCGGGGGCGGGCGGGCTGACAGCTCCCGCCCGGGTCCCAGCAGCCGGGCACCCCGGCGGGTGGGTTGACGGACTAATTCAGGCGAGGGGGTATCCGTTAAATCCGAAAGTCCTGTTATTTAATAATTTTAAAAAATTATTAAATAACGGACTTTTGGCTTTAACGGACACCCCCTCGCCCGAATTAGTCCGTTAAATCGAGGTTTCACTGTATAATAGCCATAAATGCAAACCTGAATAAGCCTGCAACACCAGTGCCTCATTTAACCTTCATCTAAGAAAGGAGAACTTCAACTTTTACACCATTAAATTCAACTCATTAATGCCATTGCTGATTAGTGACATTTCCTTTGTAGACAACCTTTTCATCAGATGGAAAATACGAGCTAGGCAGACATGTCACAACAGTCAATGACCACTGCTGACATACCATAACAACTCCTCTTTGGAAGCAGTTTTTTAAAGTTTTCAATTCACAAAATATAATTTGCAGGTAATTGGAACAGATCTGTCCTGGGGTTTTTTTTTGGAGGGGAGGGGGAAATATTTCTAAGTGATGCTCTAAGAGCCAAATTCTTGCATGAATTCAAATCTTATATCATTCAGGTGAGGTCAGCTGGAGGTTACAAGGTGCAAGTATCTGCAAAATTTGACTGATTCCTTTCCTGTTTCTGTTATCCAAACCACTCTGAGAAAAAAATGAATCAAATATTTATTAGTAACGACTGCAAATCTTTCATCACTTCATACACTAATTTAGATTGATTATAGAATTTTCTTTAAAATACTATGTAAATATTTGTATGAACATTGTCACAAGATTGTACTATACAAGTGAGACAGAAAATGCTATAGCAGCGGTTCTCAAACTTTAGCAACCTGAGGATCCCCATTTTGACTTAAAATTTTTTGCAGACCTCAAGCCTGCCACTCAGCCTTCGCCCCTACCCCACCCTTCACACTCCCTCTCCACCCCTGCCCCTCCTCTTCCCCACCCCTTCCCCCAAGCGTGCCCTGTCCCCACTCCTCCCCCTCCCTCCCAGCACCTCCCGTATACCGCTGAACAGATGTTCCCCAGCATGCAAGAGGCAAGGGGGGGGGGAGGAGTTCATCAGCGGGGCCCAGAGAACCACCTGGAGTATCCCAGTTTGAGAGACACTGTGCTATAGAAAGCCTTAAATTTTCAGTGATGATGCTGAGAGACTGTGACGGGGCTGAGCGGCCCCGCACCGGTACAGCAAGGGTTAACCCTTCTCTCGGGGCAGAGGAAGCCACGCCCCGGAAGCTCTGCTGGGCATGCTCCAGCTGGAGACCCAGCATAAAAGCCGGCAGAGTTGCTCAGTCGGGGCTGACCACCAGAGGGGAAGGACCTGTGTTACCAGCTCCTGAGGAGGAACAGCCAACATCCTGGGACCCAGACGACAGCTGGGCTGTGACGCCGCTGGACGACCCACCCGCCGTCGGCCCGGAGGGAGAACACTCCAACGGACCCCCGGACACCGAAGGCAGGGTAGGAAGTGACCCAGGGAACTTTTAAAGGGACAGCCTAGCTCGGCGTGTTGCGGGCGGATCCCCGCCGAGCGTGGGGCGAGACCAGCCCCGCTGGTAGGTGAGCCCTGGGTCGGGACCCGGTGGAGTGGGAGGGCCCGGGTCCCCCTACCCCTACGGCCATTAGGCCACGCTACCCCGAGAGCGGGAAGCAATTGTATTGACTCTGGCCACTGGGCCACGCTACCCCGAGAGCGGGGAGCGATCCTATTGACTCTGGCCACTGGGCCACGCTACCCCGAGAGCGGGGAGCGATCCTATTGACTCTGGCCACCGGGCCACGCTACCCCGAGAGCGGGGAGCGATCCTATTGACTCTGGCCACCGGGCCACGCTACCCCGAGAGCGGGGAGCGATCCTATTGACTCTGGCCACTGGGCCACGCTACCCCGAGAGCGGGGAGCGATCCTATTGACTCTGGCCACTGGGCCACGCTACCCCGAGAGCGGGGAGCGATCCTATTGACTCTGGCCACTGGGCCACGCTACCCCGAGAGCGGGGAGCGATCCTATTGACTCTGGCCACTGGGCCACGCTACCCCGAGAGCGGGGAGCGATCCTATTGACTCCGGCCATTGGGCCACGCTACCCCGGGAGGGGGAAGCAATCCTATTGACTCCAGCCATTGGGCCACGCTACCCCGAGAGCGGGAAGCAATCCTATAGACTCCGGCCATTGGGCCATGCAACCCCCTTTCCCTTGAGGGGGAGGGGGTCAAAGACAGGTGGAGGTCCGCTGCCACGCCTAGCCCCAGCCTTCAGGGGGCGCTGCGGAAGCGGACCCGCCACAATTGGCACCTGACCACGGACTATTTGAACCGGTCCTGCAAGGAGGACCTAGGGACAAGATGGAGTTCGAGAAGCTCCTGAAATGGCTGCTGGACAACCAGCAACAGCAGGCAACACTGCAGCAGCAGCAGCAGCAGCGGCAGTTGCTCCAAGAGCTAGCATCCCAGCAGCAGCAGCAGGCGGCGCAGCAGCAAGAGCAGCAGCAGCAGCTAATACAGGCACTGACCGCACAGCAACAAGCCAGCCAAGAGCGGCTCTTCCAACAGCTGACCACACTTGCGGGGCGTGCACCGAGTCTACCCCTAGGAGCTGTCGGGGGCGGAACGGGCGAGGGCCTCGGAGGACTGCCGGTGCGACTAACCAAGATGGGGCCCGGGGATGACCCCGAGGCCTTTCTGGTGACGTTTGAACGGGTTGCAACTGCCGTCCAGTGGCCCAGCGCCCATTGGGCCACCATCCTCGCCCCGTACCTGACGGGCCCCGCCCAAGCCGCCTATAGGAATTTGGACCCACAGGAGGCCCTGGACTATTCCAAGGTCAAGGCAGCCATTCTGGACCAAACAGGCGTCAACCCCGAGGTGTACCGCCAACGCCTCCGCCGAGCACGATACACACCGGGGGATAGACCCCGAGCGGTGGCCCAACGCATCCGCGATCTCTGCTGGCGGTGGCTGGAACCTGAACACCGGACCGGAGGCCAGGTGGCTGAAATAGTGGCCCTGGAGCAGTTCCTCCAGATCCTCCCAGTTGGGGGAAGAGAGTGGGTGCAGCGGCACCGGCCAAAGTCACTCGCCGAAGCCACCTCCTTGATGGAGGATTACCTGGCAGCGGAGGGTGAACCGAGGGTCGGTTCCAAGGTGGGGCAGACGGGCGAGAAAACCCCGACCTCAGGGCCGGACGCACACAAGGTAGAGAGGGGGGGGCCCCCGGCGGCCAGGGCAGCAACCCGGGAGCCCGGCGACGCCCAGGACGAGGGGCACCCACGGGGCGAACCCCCCGCAGGGCCCAGAAGGCGTGACGAAAAGGACCGACTCTGCCCGCAGTGCCCGGCCTGAGGAAGGCGAGCGGGACCGGTGTTATGAGTGCGGGCAGATAGGGCACTTCCGGAGGGACTGCCCGTACATGGATTGCAATTATGGACAGGTGTGGGCCGCCGGCCAACGCGCCAGGAAGTGGGAACCGGGTAAGATTGTGGTACCTGTGAAAGTGGAGGGGATGCCTACCATGGCCCTGGTTGACTCTGGGTGCAGCCAATCAGTCATCCGGGAGGGGCTAGTAGAACTCGCTGGCCCAAAGGGGGCCCCTATACGCTTGCAGTGTATCCACGGGGATGTGAAGCCCTACCCCACTGTCTGGGTGCAGCTCGAGACAGCCCAGCAGAAGGGACGGTGTCTCGTCGGGGTGGCCCCGAAGTTGGCGTACCCAGTGATCCTCGGACGGGACTGGCCGGGCTTTGCGGAGCTCCTGCGGGAGTGGACTACACAGCCAGCGTGAAGAAATGGGGCGCGAAGGGAAAGGCCGGGGCTCCTAGGCCAAGAGACTCCAGACGACCCCCTCGAGGGACCCTCAGGGGTGGCAGGCATAGATGCGGGACGCCAGGCCCCTCCTGAGACCCAGACCAGAGAAGACCAGGAGTGGCTGGACATCAACGTGGACTTGCTGGAGGAGCAAAGGGGGGATACCACCCTCAGCAGAGCCTGGGAACAGGCAACGAGTGTTCCAGAGCCGGAGGGGAGAGCACCCGGGCGCCGACAGCAAGGCCCCCGCTTCAAGATCCAAAACGACCTGCTCTATCGACGGGTGTTGGAACCGCAAACCAAGGAGGTATTGCAGCAGCTACTGGTCCCGCGGCGGCTTCGGCGGCGCGTACTCCAGCTAGCTCACTCGGTGCCATGGGCAGGACACCTGGGGAGAGAGAAGACACTGCAGCGGGTCGCCCAGAGGTTCTTCTGGCCCGGCATCCACCACGACGTACGGGAATACTGTGCCTCCTGCCCCGAGTGCCAGAAAGCCAGCCCGAAGGGGGTACCCAAGGCTCCCCTGATCCCCTTGCCGGTGGTCGGTGTGCCGTTTGAGAGAATTGGCCTTGACTTGGTGGGACCCTTGGAAAAGAGCAGCTCAGGCCACAAGTATATCCTAGTGGTGGTCGACTACGCCACTCGCTACCCAGAGGCGGTGCCATTACGAACCACCACTGCACCGGCCATCGCCAATGAGCTTCTGCAAATCTTCGCCCGAGTTGGTTTGCCGCGGGAAATACTGACAGACCAAGGGACAAATGTAACATCACGGCTGATGGCAGAGTTATGTCGTCTCTTAAATATCCGTGCCTTGAAGACCTCAGTCTACCACCCCCAGACAGATGGGTTGGTGGAGAGATTTAATAGGACCCTCAAGTCCATGCTGAGGAAGTTTGTAGAGGACGACCCACGACATTGGAACAAGTTACTCCCTGCCCTTCTCTTCGCCGTACGGGAGGTCCCCCAAGCGTCTACCGGATTCTCCCCCTTTGAACTCCTATACGGGCGGAGGCCCCGGGGGATCCTAGACCTCCTGAAGGAGACGTGGGAGGAACAGGAGTCCCGGGTTCGGGGGACCGTCCAATATATACTGCACTTGCGAGAGCGGCTCCGGGAACTGGGTACCTTGGCCCGGGAGAACTTAGAGAGGGCGCAACAAAGCCAAGAAGCCCACTACAACAAAGGGGCTAAGTTGCGGAGGTTCGAACCAGGAGACCGGGTTCTCTTATTGTTGCCTTCCTCAGACTCCAAACTGCTGGCGAAGTGGCAGGGCCCTTTCGAGGTGACCCGGCAAGTGGGCCCAGTCGACTATGAGGTTCGCATGTCAGGACGAAGAAGGGACACCCAGGTCTACCACGTGAACCTCCTCAAGGCCTGGAGAGACCAGGAAGGCTTAATGATCGCCCCCTACCCCCCGGAACCCGAGCTGGGGCCTTCGGCGGGCGAGCCCGAGAAGGGAGGGGCTGCCACCATAGGCCGGGAGCTCGAACCGGGGCAGCAGGAACAGATACAGCGGTTGATAGCGGCCTTCCCCGACGTCCTCTCTGCCCAACCAGGGAGGACCCCGTTGATCAGCCACCACATCGCTACCATCCCGGGCCACAAGGTGAGGGAAAACCACCGACCGCTTCCCAAAAAGATGTGGGAGACGGTGCAAAAGGAACTCGAGACCATGTTGGCCCTAGGAGTGGTGGAGGAATCGCGGAGTGAGTGGCGGAGCCCAATAGTACTTGTTCCCAAGCCTGACGGGACCGTGAGGTTCTGTATTGACTTCCGCAAGGTAAACGCAATCTCCCGTTTTGATGCCTACCCCATGCCGAGGGTGGATGAGTTGCTAGAACGGTTAGGCAAGGCAGAATTCATCTCCACCCTAGACTTGACTAAGGGGTATTGGCAAATCCCCCTCACGCCTACCTCCAAAGAGAAGACGGCGTTCCCTACGCCCTTCGGCCTCTATCAATTCACCATGATGCCCTTCGGGTTGCATGGGGCCGCGGCCACCTTCCAGCGGCTCATGAACCAAGTACTGCACCCGCATAGTTCGTATGCAGCGGCCTACATTGATGATATCATCATCTATAGCGCCGGCTGGAAAGAACATCTCGAACACCTAGCGGAGGTGCTACGAGCCCTGGGCCGGGCCGGCCTCACAGCGAACCCAGCCAAGTGTCACTTAGGCCAAAGGGAAGTGACCTACTTGGGCTACACCGTGGGCCGAGGCAGACTCCGCCCCCTGGTAGACAAAGTGGAGGCCTTGAAGGGCTATGCTCCCCCGACAACAAAGAGACAGGTGCGGCAATTCCTGGGACTGGCCGGATACTACCGCCGGTTTGTACCCAATTTCTCCACGCTCGCCGCTCCCCTCACTGACCTGACGAAGAGCTCCCAGCCGAAGAAAGTCCAGTGGTCCGCCGCCTGCGAGAGGGCTTTCAATGCCCTGAAGGAACGGCTGACCCGGGAACCAGTGCTAGCGCAGCCGGATTTCTCCAAGCCCTTTATTTTACAAACAGATGCCTCAGAGGTTGGGTTGGGGGCGGTATTGTCCCAAGAGGAGGGGGGAGAAGAGCACCCTGTCTTATACTTGAGCCGTAAGTTGTTTCCCCGAGAGGTGCGGTATTCTACCATAGAGCGAGAAGCCCTGGCGGTCAAGTGGGCAGTGGACGCCCTAAGGTATTACCTGTTAGGGAACCCCTTCTCCTTGGTGACGGACCACGCACCCCTTAGATGGATTAACAACATGAAGGACTCAAATGCACGAATCATGCGGTGGTACCTGTCCCTCCAACCCTATTCCTTCCAGGTATCCCACCGGCCAGGGAAAGCCCACGGGAATGCAGATTTCTTTTCCCGAGTTGGGGAGGAGGCAGAGGGAAGGGAGCCCCAGGTGCAGCCGGCTCTGGCGGCTGTTTTAAGGGGGAGGGTGTGTGACGGGGCTGAGCGGCCCCGCACCGGTACAGCAAGGGTTAACCCTTCTCTCGGGGCAGAGGAAGCCACGCCCCGGAAGCTCTGCTGGGCATGCTCCAGCTGGAGACCCAGCATAAAAGCCGGCAGAGTTGCTCAGTCGGGACTGACCACCAGAGGGGAAGGACCTGTGTTACCAGCTCCTGAGGAGGAACAGCCAACATCCTGGGACCCAGACGACAGCTGGGCTGTGACGCCGCTGGACGACCCACCCGCCGTCGGCCCGGAGGGAGAACACTCCAACGGACCCCCGGACACCGAAGGCAGGGTAGGAAGTGACCCAGGGAACTTTTAAAGGGACAGCCTAGCTCGGCGTGTTGCGGGCGGATCCCCGCCGAGCGTGGGGCGAGACCAGCCCCGCTGGTAGGTGAGCCCTGGGTCGGGACCCGGTGGAGTGGGAGGGCCCGGGTCCCCCTACCCCTACGGCCATTAGGCCACGCTACCCCGAGAGCGGGAAGCAATTGTATTGACTCTGGCCACTGGGCCACGCTACCCCGAGAGCGGGGAGCGATCCTATTGACTCTGGCCACTGGGCCACGCTACCCCGAGAGCGGGGAGCGATCCTATTGACTCTGGCCACTGGGCCACGCTACCCCGAGAGCGGGGAGCGATCCTATTGACTCTGGCCACTGGGCCACGCTACCCCGAGAGCGGGGAGCGATCCTATTGACTCTGGCCACTGGGCCACGCTACCCCGAGAGCGGGGAGCGATCCTATTGACTCTGGCCACTGGGCCACGCTACCCCGAGAGCGGGGAGCGATCCTATTGACTCTGGCCATTGGGCCACGCTACCCCGAGAGCGGGGAGCGATCCTATTGACTCTGGCCATTGGGCCACGCTACCCCGGGAGGGGGAAGCAATCCTATTGACTCCGGCCATTGGGCCACGCTACCCCGGGAGGGGGAAGCAATCCCATAGACTCCGGCCATTGGGCCATGCAACCCCCTTTCCCTTGAGGGGGGGGGTCAAAGACAGGTGGAGGTCCACTGCCACGCCTAGCCCCAGCCTTCAGGGGGCGCTGCGGAAGCGGACCCGCCACAGAGACCAATGGAACAATGAGATGAGGGAAGTACGTCTTGCGCTCTAACCATGACGGATGCATGGATGCATTATACCTCCTGAGGCATTTATTACCAGTATGTGTATTATGGCAGCACCAAGAGTTCAGTCATCAGGCCCCCTTTGGGTTGGTACCATGTGTACGTAGAATAAGAAGCCCCACACCGCTTATAATTTGAACACGTGGCACTGGAGGAAGTGTGATGAGAAGCAGAACCTATTATGCCTTTAAAAAAAACCCAACAACAATCCTACACTCTGGTGCCCTGCTGGCTCTATCACATCATGCACATGCAAGAAGGCCATAGCCACGCCCTCACCCATACGTACCCCTTCGGAGGTATTCAACAGTCCGAACAACGCTAACCAGCCCCTATCCTTTACATTCCCAAATGCAAGCCATCACATTATATTTGCTTCTTTCATGTAGGTATAAGCCACACCCCCTTGATCTGGTGCTCTGTCCTTGTTTTGTAGAGCTGGACCACTTCTGAGCCTTCTACGGCTTTGGCTAACAAAGCTGGTTCTTTGAGCTCAGGAAGTAGAGGTTCATGCTTTAAGATCCAAAGGTCCCAGTTTCCATTACTGCTGCCAAGAACTCACCCGGGGGTTGGCATTACAGATGCATCTTGGGAGATGGTGGTAGGGATGCTCCCTCCCCTTGTATAATAGGATTAACAGCTAGCTCTTTGTGCATCAGTGAAGGTAGAGCCATAAATTTGGCCCTTTTAGTTGGGCATCTGTTTAATATTAGATGTTTGGCTTCAAAGAAAATATAATCCTCTTAAATTATTCATCTTTATAGCCTAGCATTAGGGACCATAGAGGGGTTCTGAGGCTAACACTTGGATTTCCATATTACAGCATTGTCTTATATCTGAATGTTTGTATGTATTTGTTGGAGGAAATCAGCCAATCCAAGCAAATAAATATGTATATTTAAATATGAAAAACTATTCTTAGTGACTCCCAACCAATAAGGATTCAGTTCCTTTTACCAGAAATATTCAAAAGATCACATTCTGTTATTCTGTGGAGTCAAATTATCCTAAACAGAAACTGATGATTAAAGTCAGTGGTTAATCTCTTGCTGAACATGCATACACATTTGACGCAGCTGAAGAGGTGCACTGCCCAAAACGGAACATTTGTTTTTCATTCTCACTTGCTAAGTATGTTTCCAACCCCATTGTAAAGAATCGTTCTGCATCTCCGCAGGTGGTTCTGCAACTCCACACAGCACAGTAATGCAAATAAGGGCAACCCTCACACAATGGTAGGGCTAACCCATGGGCCAGCTTGCATTGTGAGAATAAGGAGCAAGATAGCATAAGACAGCCCCCTCTTTGTTTGGATTGGCTCCCAACATTACAACGGGCAGCAGTGCAGGAGGGAAAGCAGCCCTCTCCCTGTGCAGATGGGATGCAAGAGGTGAGGATGGGCAAAGCTTTAAGTCTATCTCCCCAAGACATCTAGTGGCATAGCTGCTGGCTTATCAGGGAACATACACTGCACTAAGCATGGAATAGGTAGCACCAGGAGCAGCACAGCAATACACTGCTGCCTACTCTGGATGGGTCATTAAGTCCCAATCTAGCCTTATTTCTAATCTTTACTACACAATATGGCATTAAGGGCTTTAGGACCTGATCCTACACTCATTGAAGTCTGCTGAGCCTAGTCGGTGAACTCAGTGGGCACTGGAGCAGGACCTCAGTACTCAAAGAGCTGTTTTAAAGGGGACAAAACTTTCAAAGTGCAAAAGTGACCTAAAAATTGGTTAACACACATTGTGATGAACGTCCTGCCATTTTCTGTTTTAACGGGATGCATAAAACAGCATGAAAGGCCACACAAATTACCCCTCATCGTGAACAAGCAGAAATTGCAGTAAGACAATCACTTCAGGCTGTCTTCAAAAGGTTAGATCTTTGAAAATTCTAAATAATCCCATGCCCTTTGTATTAATAATGGTATTTGTAAATTCACAGCGCTTCCAGTGTGAAATTATGTGGGTTTATCCATTTGTCTTTCTCAAGCAATTTATTCCAACCTTTTGCAATCAAATGATAAATTAGATAACTGTTAATAGCTTTCATTTTATACAGAGGAAAGGCGCATTTGGATTAGTTTTTTGTCCCCTCCTCCATACTTTTGACAAAATTAGGGCACACATTTCTAACATAGGGCATTAAGAGGCCTAATCTTCAGACTATGGAAGTTACCGGAAACAACACTCCTATTGACTTCAATGTGTTCAAATTCACAAATCTCTATATATTAGGGTCATTTTCCCACTGTTTTTCAAAATAGTGAAAATAATGAATGACTGAAAGGACACTTGAAATCCCTTTTTATAATTCACGCAGAAATAACCATGTCAAAAAAATTAAGAACCAGCTACAAGTGTTCTATTATGAATTCTTAAACTCGCTCCCTTAATCTTTGAAATAGAATCTTTGAAACACTTTGAAAAAAGGCTAATCAAAATATTATAGATAGAGAGATAGATATATAGATATAGATTATCTATATCTATAGATAATCTTCTACTCTTCCTCATTAAAATACTATAAATGTAAGCCACCAATGAAATCAAAAAGATTTATAACAACAATGGGCTAAGTTCCTTGTGAGCTGAAGCTGTAATTATGGAGAACTGTTATAGAGTTTTGGAACTCTTTTATTGTTTCCAATGTGTCACACTGCTGAAAGAAAAATTCAATTCTGTGGATTAAAAAAGGTAGCACAATCTGCCAATAATGACACTTCTAAACACTGCCATTTGCTGACTCTGCAAAATGCTCTTGATTATTCTCCATCTGTAGAACAGAAAAGTTCAAGATGTCTTCAGACAATAGTTCTCTCACTCTCTCCATACAAATAACTGGCCCAATCCTGCAATGTTTACTCATATAATTAGCCTTTACTGACACAAATGTCCTCTTTATATCAATTGGTCCTTACTCAAATGAATAGCCCTTTCATGTATGTAAGAGTTTGCAGGACCTAATTGCGTCAGACAACTTTTCAACTACAAAGATTTCAAAACTGATTCTCCCCGCCCACCAATAAGTGCAGATGATGTGAGAGGGAAGGCATTTAAGAGTAGTAATCAAATAATACTACTAATCATATTTTGCCATGAAGTTTCTGGTTTCTATGTAACCTGGAAGCATTTTAATATGTAAATATGACATTTTAATTATTCTGTTTTCTTTCTAAATGTTTGTATAAAAAATGTTGATTTAACAGCTTGGGAGACCAAAACTCTCAATTTAATCATAACACATAAAGCAGCTATGCAAGCATCCCCACAATGCTCAAACAATAGACATCAACCTTATTCAAATAGGAACTGGTCTGGATTCAAGCCAGGGACCTAATGATTTTTTTAAAAAAACAATCAAAAAAACAAAAAACACTAGTGCCCTAAAGTATCCTATTGTATTATGCAGACAGATTTTCCATTTAGAGATTATTAAACAGTTATTTTAAAACAATAATTTCAGGACCAGAGCCATGATCTAGACTCCAAGGGGAACCTCAGTAGCTTTGGTGGTACTCCATATTAGTGTGCAAGTCCACCCACACAGATCCTATTGCAGGATCAGGGTCTAGAAGTGAAAACTGCAGTCATATGCCCTTTTTAAATGGGCTCAGCCATCATCTCTCTCTCTCTCACCAACAGAAACTGGTCCAATGAAAGATATTACCTCACCCACCTTGTCTCTCTAATATCTGGGGACCAACACAGCTACAACTACACTGCCGTGGGCCAAGGCTTTCAAAGGAGAAGCACCACAATACATTCCTTAGCCCATATGTAGGCTCCTAAATAAGGGGTCTGATTTTCAAAAGTGCTGAATGCCCAGCAGTTCCCACTGTAGTGCAATATGTTTCATGTCGATAAAGTAGAATAAATAACATTTCATATTTATATTTTTAAAATATCAATCCACTGTTTGAAGGCAATGGGAGGTTTTGGGTGCTCAGCACTTTTGAAAAATCAGGCCACTTACTCATGAGCCTAAATTTAGACTTCCATTTCTGAAAATCTTAGCCTTAAGAGTTCAAGTGGACTCCTGGACAAATTGATTGAATCGGAGAATTGATCCATTCTTCACCATGACACTTCTGGTATAGTAGTTTGTGGACGTTCTTTGGTCTCCGAGGTAAAAGAACTAGTACTTCATATATTTTGAAAAATGAAAAATATACCACCCCAATTTTCAAACAGAAATGTATTTACCTGTGATGGGAAAGTTAATGCAATAAAGAGACTTTCTACAATCATGAGGGGTGAGAGTTCTTTTATCCAAAGCAGAGTTCCATTAACATTAATCATCACAAATGTGTTCTGGTCACTAAATAAACTACACATTGTGAGTGATACACTCAGTTCTGCAGTCAAGTTAGCAAAATTCACCCTCCTTTGCCCCTTGGAATTCACATTGACCATGCTTTCTCTACTACCATCCAAAGCATGCTTGGGGGGAAATAGAGGAGATAATGGGAGAAATGTTCAAAAGTGCCTAATCTTTCTCTTGGCCTAAGTGGAGTCATGGTTGTGCTTTCACCTGCGTTCTGTTCTAGCCCAATATTTTTTTCCTGTACGATGTTATGGAAGTATATGCCCAAGGTATGTTCAACCTGAAACTAGCATTAGAAAAACCATCCACCCAGCTTCAATGGACATTAACCAGAATCAAGAGATTTTTGCAGTACTAAGGTATATGTCATCTAGGTAAAATTATTTTGAAAGAAAACTCAACGGTAATATGGGGATTCAAGTAAACTATTCCACTGCAATAGAACAAACTAAACTACTGTGTAAGTGAATTAATAAAGAAGGAATCTGAAGAAAAAGCTGCTATATTTAAAAACAAAAATCAGTTGATACCTCACTGAGGAAGGTTGGGGTAGGTAGTAGTTTGTTTTAGTGCCCTCCTGTAGGTTGTAATCCAACTTCCAGTAGCTTGAAGGAGCACCACCAGGTAATTGTATGACTATGCTCTAAGCAAATTCAGATTTACAAGTCTGTCAGAAATGCCTTAGGGGCAACAAGCTGGCCATTGATTTTATGCAGTAGGTGAGTTAGAATAGCTATTATTGCACTTCTGAGAAAGCTCTCTTGTAAAACTTATTAGCAATGCACTAGGGAATTGCATAGCAATTGCACGCTACTCTCACAGTGGCCTTGTCAGTGCATTTTTAAATTAATATTTAAAAACAGTTATTCACAGGAATGCATCTATATCTGAAAACCACTCTTTCCGTCCAACTTAATGCTATGCCTTGACGTGTATTCATTGTAGCTTTTGAACCAATTTCCGACAAATTACTGATGCTTATTCTGAGCTAGTTATGAAACCTTTTGTATATTTGCGTGTCTACATATACAAATGTTTTCACGCAGCTTTATAATGATGAACATTTTCTCTTTTTGCATGTGTGTATGTGCTGTTGGTAATCAGCATAATGGGATATGTTTAAATACCAGTAACAGCTATAAGAAGACTGACAATATGTTTCATGAACCCTAATGTCAATATATAAATAATGTAACCTCTGGAGAGATCATAAGGGTCAGGATAATGATTTCCTGTATTTTATTGCTGATCACTTTCCAACTATTAGACATATACGTAAGAGCACCATAAGTGAAGAAAGGAATCACATTCTTTCCAAGCTTCTAATGTGCATGGGAGACAGACTGTCATATTTACAACACTGTCTGTTCTGATGTCCAATTTCTATGTTATTTTTCACTTGGATTTCCTTATACACAGAAGACCTGGAACTAAACACTCAGATGTTCCTTACTGCATGACTGCCTTGTGCAGATCAGTTTACACTACCAATACAATATGCATATTCTAATATGTTTAAATAAGTTAAAATAAATAAGTAAATAAATCTAAGCATTCTGTATAATGTGGGAATTAGAATACTGGGGTTCTCTGGGAAAATAGCAGTTTTTCACACTCTTTTAAGGGACTTAGAGAAGGTAGTTCTGATGGCAAACTTTATAGGAAAACAGTAAAGCTAGAGGAATTGTAATATTGCTCCCTATGAGATCATTCATCTCGCTGAGTGATAAATTTGTCACTTTTAAATAGCTTAGACATTGTTACATTTGGTTAAATGGGTGTACATGATCAGATCCTTAACTTGGTTGTTTCTAGTCAGAATGCTATAGAGATATAAAGCAAAAAGCCAGAAACAGCATATGAACTTCTGTGTACGTTATCCCAGATTGCAAAAGCAATCGTGCGTGTGTGTGTGTTCTGATTGACAGTAACAAAAGCAGCATTTAGACTGAGAAAATTTAATACTCCCTTTTTCAATAATGATTCAAGAACTTAATCACCTGGGGAATACCAGCACACCAAGGATATGAGCTAATATATAATTCAACTGTGGAACTTCCTGCCACAGGAAGTCATTGAGGCCAAGAATGTAACAAGATTCAAAAAGGTATTTGGCATTTACATGGTTATCAAGAATATCTAGAGTTATCATAATTAACAACAAATGTTGTGGAAGATATTATTAAACTTAATGATTCAGGTTTTAATCCACTCTTTCACTATTAGATATCAGGATAAGACTTAATATAGGGGGCAGATTACTCCACATCTACCTGCTGGGGGTGGTTCTTACACCTTCCTCTCAAGCATCTGGTGGTGATCAGTCAGACAGGATTTTGGAATAGACAGACCTTGGTCTGAGCCAGTGTTGCTCTTTCTATCCTATATTCCTAATTGACATTAACCTCCAGCAGATTTAGTGGAATATCGACTCATACATTGAGGATAATTTATTTTTGGCAGGCAGTGTGTAAAAATATCCAAAACAAATGGTTAGTTCTAAAATGCCTGCAACTTGCCAATAAAATATTCAGCAATGGAAAAATTCTCCCTGTCCCAAAAAGCCGAAGAACATCTGAAGTCGCTCCCTTTTTTATTCTTGAATGCCATTCAAGGTCTGCTGTTCTCATTTCTGAAGCAGTGCACCTATAGCCCCAAGCACTATTAGTTATGTTTTATTCATTATAATGCTGCCAAATGGAAATTATTTTTCCCTGTTAGCAGGTGGTATTAATATGAGCCTTCAGAAAAATCCCAGTCTATGCAAGAGCCAGAAAGTATTAACTAACAACCAACCTCGCCTCCCACCCCAGAAAATAAACAGAAGAGTTTCACATAGAATAGAATAGTTGTCTGTTTCACTGAAGGAAATCCCCCTTCCATCCCAAAGTTTATGATTCCACCTAACCTTATTATGTATCCTAGCAGGCTATCAAACAACTTCTGATGATCTCAAGGATGCACCACCAAGTATGTGTGTCTTCCCAGGTGTATTCACCTGAGCATTAGTTGGTTCCGAACCTGAATTTTTTATTTTATTTTTGCACCCTTGGCCACTGGGAAGCTGTGTGCCCTGGCTGGGTATGTCTCTGCGGTTCCTGGCTGCGAGCCTCTCAGCTCAGATTGACAGGCTCAGGGTAGCTGGCCTCATGCTAGCACTCTAAAAATAACTGTGTAGACAGCACAGTGAAGTTGCAATGTCAATATCAAAACCCATCAGTACTCTTACAGTGCCTCCATGGCTAAAATAAAGGACTGGTGCTTGAGCACAGTTGGTGGGTGTAGCAATAGTTATTTCCCAGAAGTGATGCTTTACATACTGTACCTTCTCCAGCGTTCCACACAAAGGGCAGCAAAGTGATTTGAAAAGGGAACGAAAGCCTTGCAGGTACTTTCATAATTCAGGATGTGGTGGGCAAATGGCAGAGCATTACTAATAGAAACTAAAGGGCTCTGCGGTTTTGCTGCCAAGGGCTGATGCAGCAATCACAGGCACATGTCGTTTTTCTTTTTAGGATTCATTCATGTGAAGTCACTGCTGTTTCAGACCGAACACGTGCCATTCTCCTGAATAAGCAGGTAATTATGGGTGCCAGGAAGTTGTACCTTGAAAAGGTAGAGGGAGAAAAAAAAATGGGTGGACTAGTTTTTGTAGACCATACACAAACACCCATGATGCAAAGATCAACCTAACTCCCATCCCGCTTTAATGGTAATTTGCACATTGCTATGCTAATCAGCGGGTGTGCTTGGAAGATGTTCATTTTCTGGGTGTTGGCCTAGGCTCATTATCTGATATGTTAACAAATCTCAAGCTATGTTAATGATGTTTAGAAGCTATTTATACCTGGGGAAAATGTGTGAGCTGCATAAGCTTCTTGGAGCTTAAAGGAGGCCTTTGGAGTTCATTTGCCCAGGATATGGTTATTATCCTGTAAGCAGCAGGCACCCTTGGGTTATATCTATTATCTGGATGTGAAAATTACTTGTAAAGCATCCTTTAAGTAATTATCAAAGCCTTGTTTATGTTGATCAAATGTGTTCCGTTTGCACCTGATCCAGAGACCCATGAAGTTAACTCACTCATTTACTTCAGTGGATTTTGGATCTGGCCCTAAATGTGCATGTTCTTGCTTTCCTTGAGGGTAATTGAACATATCAAGATGGCACTCATTAACAGCTTTATGTATTTGAGTGGTATAGTCTTTTTCTGTGCTTTTCTGAAGTCCAACAGCTTCCATAAAGGAAGGAAGTGGTAAAATCTGACGGACTGTAGAACACATTTAAGGGTATGCTTTGTGTTAAGAGAACTCTAGGGATTGGACACAAAAATGAGGGAGGGTGTATTCGGACACTGCTTTGAATCATCTGAGTATGTTACAAATGCAATGCTTGAGATTGCTCATCATTCTCCGTATCCTAGGCTATATTTTGTGCTACAGGATCACGCTCTACTAAGGGGCTTACTGTCTTCTACGCTGTTTGTATAGCATCTATCGCAATGGGGCCCTGCCCTTGTGGGAAGGGCTCTGGGCATTACCATAATACAAAGAGTAAATAATAAAGTTACATTGCTATGCCCACACTTATGTCGCTAGCAGGTTTTAGATTAAACAGTAATGCCATTTTTAACATAATTCGCAGAATAGAAAATACAAGTATGAGAGAGGAAAGGCTGTGGTCTGCTCCAGTACATGCTGGGACACGCCGACTGGATCACTGCTCTTTGCTGTAGGGGGATGATCCAACACTCCTTCTGCGAGGAGGCAGTCTATTCCCCACTCTCCTTTCCCATATTCTAAAATTACCCAGCTAACTCATGCAGCCCACTAACAGAACCCTGTTAAAACTCAAAATATTCCCCATGCTATTATTTCTTTTGAAGGGTTTTGTTCGGGTGTTTCGTTTTGTTCTTACACTTAGTTTCATTAATTCCCATTCTTTTTTGAGGCAGCATCCCTGTCTGGCAATCAACTGCTGCTACACGCCAGCTTGCCTTGATGAGTCCCTGGACAAGACTGGCCAGCTCATTCTTGAACCGTAAATCCCAGCCCCATTGTTCTTACCTTGAGAAATGTTGGCATTTGTTCTGGAGAAAGGGTTAATGTCCAGAAAGATGGTGTTTCTTTTAACTATCTCAAGTTTACAGTTAGCTAAATTATTTTTCATGGCATCCTATTGCCTCTCCACTGAAACAGTTACCAACTAACTAAGGGAGAAATAGAAGAGCATGAGTGAAAAGAGTCATAAAACTTGCATAGTACAATTGTATTATTGACAGGAATAAGAAAAGACAGTCAGTATGGACAAATAAGATTAACACACAAGTCACTGAATAGTTAGAACAGTTGTCCTTGTACAAAATTCAGCAGATATTCCCAAATGTCACCTCCAGACAAATTTCACCATCTGGTCAACAAGATAAAGCCTATTAACAAAAACTTTGCTGATTAGAGGCTCTTGTCCATAAAAACAAGAGTCGTGCAGGTGGGGCTATGATTTTCCATCAAGCTTTTCACACAGCAATCAAGAATTTGACATATTTGATTCAGCAGCCAAACTGATCTCTTTGTAGACTCAGAAAACAGCACAAGGCTGGAATTTAAGGGGAAGGGAAAAGTCATTGTATAGACAAAGCAAAAACAGTCATGAGACAACAAAGGACTGAGCTTAATCTTTTATCCAATTTTCTAGACCCACAATTGGCTGCTATCTACTTTAATATTTCTTTGTTCCATTCCCACATGCGGTGGCATGGCTTTCATATCCCTCTCTAGATTTTCAGATGATTTTGGTCATTGCCTCAAATATAGAAGTAAATCGTATCACATCACTTATGTATTTTCTGTTTATAAAAAGACAGATACAGAAGTGGCCCAGAGACAAAGCCACTAACTGAGGAGGAGAATATCAATTGGATGAAACTGAATTTGACCATTTCTTCTTTCAGTGGCAAGGAAATGACTTATAATGCATGGCAGTTAAGTCTTAAGCATCAATTAATCTAGCTAATAAACAATATTCCTCTTATACAGCACTTTGTCATCAGAAGATCTTAATATGCATTACAAAGGAGATCAGTATCACTATCCTCAGTTTACATTCCCAGCTCTCCTGAATTCTACTCCAGTGTTCAGTCCACTCGGCCGGCCACACTGCTTTCAATGCTGCTTAAGTATGTGCCAATAAGCTACTAAAGACATCACGTGCTTGATGTACCCACACTGCAGTACCTTGCTAAACAGAGGCTTTCATGATCTCCCATATCGGAAAACAAATAGCAGAATGCCACAAACAATAAGAAAGATTTTTAGAACAAAGGTAGGTTGTGATTATTTTACTTCTAGTAGTTCCCCTATAGCTTAATGTTTCTTGCTTCACTTTTCTGTTCTCTCAGGACGCAAGTGCTACAGTGTGCCCTTTGCTAACCTGTAGAGAGATGGAGGAGCCTGCATAGGCTGAGAGGGGAATACTTGGCCCCCAGCATGTACAGAGAAGGCTTCCTCAAGCTAAGGGCAGGTAGTAACAAGGTGCCTCACAACCCTGGGTACCCCTGGGAAGCAACATGCCCAGACATTAATCTCTGCCACTCTCCTAGGTTATGGTCTCTTCATTGATTTTAATGGGAACTGTATTGGTCCACTGGTGCAGAATGCTACTGGCCTTTTCACATCACATGGCCGGTAAGAACCCTGTACTTTTGATTGGCTAACCAGAGCAGGAAGAGCAAACTGTGTCCAACCAGACACAAATGCAGGACATTTACCATAGAGGCCAGGATGCCTTCAACAACCCAAATTGCAATTTGCAGTTGCACACAAGGTGGTTAAATTACACCGTTCATTCAGAAAAGAGTGAAATCTACATAATTTAATAATGTCTGTGAGGTAGTACCATGAATGTGTGGAATGAAAAACAAATTATTTACTAAATACTAAATTGATAGTTATTTACTTTTTTTTTTAAGGTTGTTGTATGTCAAGTTACATGTCATAAATAGCGTAGATTTAATTGGTGGTACTTATTAAGCAGTAATTCCCTTGATAATGTTGTGGAAACAGAACATCCACTGGTGAAGTTTTCCCCCCAAAAAAGACCTCTCAAAGAAAGAAAATATTTCTACACAGCTGTCTATTTAAAAGAGAGTAAGAACACAGTCAATAATTATCATTGTTTAGTAAATTCCCAGTGAGTGACCTATTATTCTAATGTTTTATACCTAGTTACCATTTTTAAAAAAATCTGTTTAATACAAGTTTAAAAAAAATTCAGACAAGCTAGGTACATTGTAAATCAAATCTATTTTCGCCTGTATATCAGCAAATATCCATCTGTGCTACTAAGAAGACATTCCAAGCTGATATCTGGAACTCTTATAGCAGAAAGTTATTTTTAAATATCCATAATGCAATTACAAAAGTCTGTACTACATAGACACACTGTATATATCCTAGTTTCTATATTCTGAAGCATCTTATTAATATATTTGTTGAATGTCATCAACATGCTCAGCACTGGACAACTGAAGATATTAAAATATATATAAAGAGATGGAAAATGGAAAAGGTATCTGGAGACCTAGAAAAATTATGCATCTTGGAGCTTGTTTGTACTTGTTAATACAGAACGTTAATTTTCCAGCACATAATAAACAGATTATGTAATTTTTATTGATGTGCATTAGTGTTTGCGGGCATCGGGAAATACATGATGCTTAAAGAGGCATTGGATAGGAGAAAGATAAGGAATCTGGTACTCAGATTACCTGGTATGGGAGAAGTTGCGGAAATGAGAATTACATCGTTAGTGTCACTATCCTCAGTACAACTATCCAATGAGTTACTGAGAACAAAAAAAAAAAAGTTTTTTCAGTATGAAACAAGAACATGAGGAAGAATTTACAATACCAGTCTAACCAAATCTCCATTAGAGACAATCCTGCAATGGCTTTCACATGCCGCTCTAGGTGCAGGGAAGAACAATTAAAGGAAATGCTGGACATCTCTTTTCACCAAAAGCCTTTACTGTGATCTATATTTTTCCCTGTTGCACAAAACTGTTTTTGAAAACTGCACATGTTAAAACTTGCAAAATTTTTGAAGCATTCAATAGGGCTGGCTTGGGAGCCTGACAAATGGGCAATGGGCAAAGCCTTCAAGGTAACAGAACCTGGAGATTCTCAAGGAATCCTAGTGGGTCTTCGGGTCTTCATGTTGACAGGTGACACCACTGTGCTGCTAAACAGGTTCTCCCTCCCCTCTGTCAACATCTCAACTTCTGAGAGGTTCAGATTATAAAGGGATCCAAACCAACACCCTGTCTTTGACGACTGAGAAACAAAAAGCCCCTACTAATCTGACCAAGAGGAAACTCCACCCTGACCCTAAATCAGACAACCAGTTAAACTATTAAAATCAACAAAGTGAAGAGACTTGTTCAGTTTCATGCTCAGGATGAAATGTAACAGTATGTGGATAAATAATAAATGGCAAGTAAACAGAAGAATGGAAATAGAGAAATCAAATTTTATCGGAACCAGATACCTGGAGTAAATCCATTCATATGTACACCAGCGACGAATTTGATCTGTGATGCCCAGAGTCTGAGACTCAAAAAGTCTTACTGCTCTGTGGGTTCCAAGTGCTTGTATTAGCATTTCAAATTCCAATTCATGTCTATGTCAACAATCATCTAGCCATTCTGAGTTCCTTTTTTTGTTTTTTTCTACACCTTGCCTATAATCATCCCCAACATCTCTAGAGGTGTAAAGGTTCCTGGCAGGAAAGATAAAAACTATTTATGGTACTAACCTTTCTGATTGATAAACAGACAGATATAAAATCATTTTTATTAGGTGAACATGATGACTTTCAAGACAATGAAGGGCACTTGGATCTTTATTAAAATCTTTAGTGGGAACACAATCCTCCAAGGTAAAATTTTGTTGGGTACAACTCGAGGAACAAGGAGTGCATAAATAACCCAGAACTTTGGTTTTAACCTACAATTAAGGCAAGAATCAGCAAAGAGATTATTAGAAGGAGCTAATCATTACATGTGGCTGGAATGGAGGCCAAGCATTGAGAATGGAGGCCAAAGACAGGTCCATACTGTGAATAACTTAGATCAGTCTATTCGGTCCCTCACTTTTTAAGAGAAATTCAGTTCACGTGGAGAGAATAGAAGGCCTCTGCTTGGGGAGCAGTACATTGGGGTCTTTGATTCCTCCCAGCCAAACTTTGCAGCATTTTTTAAGCCCACACCAAATAAAATATAAAAGTGCAGCAAAATTATTCTTCTCTGAATTACTGTAACTACTGATAATGCAAAAGACATTTTATTACCACTTTATGAAGTAGCTGTTCTCATTGGAATTGTTTAGAGTTTTTCTCTATTCTAAAACTAGTTAGAAACTTTACTCTGATTTAAACAATATCACTGATTATATTTAATAGAGCAGAACATTCCGTTTTTGCCATGATGTCATGGGATAATGCACTATCCTTTGAATCAGATTTGGGTCACTTCTAACTTATGCTAAAATAGATGGAAACAATTCAGTCATTAGTGAATATATGCAAGGCTGGATTAAGGCACTCTGGCCCAGGTGGTCGGCTACAGCCTCCACAGATACCTATGATTTTGTACATGGTTTAGTGGCAATACCTTAATTAGTGGCTAATGTCTCCATCTTTTATTTTGTGTACAACACCTATTATGCAAATGAGTTTTCATCATGAAAATTCTGCCATCTGCAGAATAATTGAAGGGAATATATAGGAAACAGCCTTAAATTAAAGAGTGGCTTGTATATGATGCATATACAAACTGCAGTTCTGTGCTGGCAGAGTATATGCTTTAAGCAATAAAATGTAGGCACAGAGGAGTCTCATTGATTACTGCACTCTGAAGACTAAAGTCCAATTTATGACATAGGTACAGGACATGGGTATCCATCTTAGTATGGATCTTATCTGCATTTGGTCATGGCAGTTGAGAGACATGAGTGAGCTGAGGGAATGGGGTGAATAGGGGCTTTGTTTCATGAGAGGACATGTTGGATAATAATCCAGGAAAAAGTGTGTCATTGTGGTCCACATGACATCCACACAATGCTCCAAAGAACCTATAGCAATGCACAACCTATATTACTGCCAACCAAAAATGTCTATGAACTGCATTTTTTCTTCTGCGACTGCTAAAAGATTCTTAGCACACACACTCACCCAACATATCTGACTTGACTGAGGAAACAAGTGGTGTAAATGCATATGCTATCGACGAGAAGAGAATATCCACGGAACAGATGCAAGAAATCATGTGACAAGTTATCTTGTCAATTCTTCTTTGTGCGGAAGCTCAAAGAAGAGTCTCTCGTTTATGGTGAATTTAGTGAAGAATGAATTACAAAGACAAATTAAAAGATAAATCCTTAATAAAAAGGCAAAACCCCACATTTGGTATGGTTCAGATTACCTTTACAAAGCATATGAAACCAAGAAAAGGACTGGAATTTACCTTCACATTTAACCAAACTTTACATGGTAAAGAGAATCTCTGAGCTCCCACAGAACTACACCAAAACTCTCCAATAGGGCATCAGTTGACAACCTCACATTCAGCCAACGAAACCTGCCAAATTAAGAAGTTCTCATCAGAAATAATTTCCATCCACTCAAAACCTGAGGAAATAGACACGGTTTTAAGCAGCTTCTTTCAATTAACCCCTTCATGGGTGTCTTAAACCAATCCAACCATGTTCTCATGTCATCCACTTTGTTACCTCTAAAGGTTATTAAGAATATAAGAATGGTTGTACTGGGCCAGACCAAAGGTCCTGTGGTAAGAGGATTCAAGGGATCCTCAGTGAGAGTCCAGTCTAGCCGCTGCTCCAATCAAAGACGCTAGACCGCAGGGTAAGGTTAACTAGAGTTTATTCAGCTGCTGAAGTCTGCCCGTACAAAGACGGTAAGTGACGGCCCCGAGCATTCGGGGCATTCCCTATTTATACATTTAACAGTTCCTTATATGCATAAGCTTTGTCATTCATTTCTGCACTGACATTCTACCATTAGCATTTCATTAAACATTTTGTTCTTTCTTTGGGTATTTCCGCTTTGCACTTAACACTCTACTTTTGCACACGAAGCTCTAGCGACATCTTGTGTGTGCAAGCGTACATTGCTGGCATTGCACCCATTACGCATAACCTCTGCTTGCCCTGTGCATGTCAGCACTTTTCCATAGGCGAGGTAAACTGACCCTGGGAAAGAAGAAGGGAGTACAGTCTCAGACATTCCTGCACCAACTGTGAGAAGCCATCTGGATCCTACATATCTCCACTCCTCCTTCCTGGTCTTTGTTCACTCAAGGGATAGGCTAGAAGTTTCTAACTAACAAAGGGTGGAGTTGTTTGCAACAGTCCATCCAGCCCACTCTTCTGTCCTGACAGTGGCCAATGCCAGGTCCCCCGGAGTGAGTGAATCTAACTCAGAAGTAAAACCTCTGAACTGTGCGGGGGGTAACAAATATAAAGTATAGCAGTAAATTAAAACAGTTTTTACTGAAGCATGTTAAATTCTCCAAGTAACTGGAAAAGCCTTTGTCAGAGATTTAATTGCTTACAGATTGAATGTTTCATGATTATGAGTGGAAATATATAGTCCAATCTGAGTGTGAGGCGTTTTTGCACTCTGAAATGATTTTAAAAGATTTTAGGGTTGTTGTTTGTTTGTTTTTAAGATATCCTTTAACAACATTTTTAGGAACAATATGTCTGAAACTTCAGGCTGTCACTTTGTCAAAAGAAAGCTAGGAACATTTTTTGACAGAAGGCCGCAAAGGCCAGTTATACTACACAATATTCTTTCTTCTTGATGCCTGTCGAACTCCTTCTAAAAACGGCAGCATTTATACTACAGTACTCATCAACACATGATATGAAATACAAAGATGGAGGGATGTTTGACAGATCATAAAAATGTTTCGTGAGTTTGGCCATTTCTGAAATCTCTATTCAGAATATCACATATACATCATTCCTCTTCCGAACTTCTGTCCAATTTTAGAAGCCTAGCTTTGTGAGAAATAGGTTTTTTAGATGCTATCCTACTCAAATTTAGTCATTTAACTAACATTGCTATAGATTAAATACGTCATTTACACAGTGGCGAGATGGGGGAGCGAACCAGAAAGAGGACAGAGCCCCAAAAGCCAAGGGAGTTTAGGGTGTCGGGAGAGCAGGTCATTGCTATTGGGGGCTGCAGAGAGAAAAGAGGGATGAGGGAAACTCCTCCCTCTCTCAACTTGGCCAGGAAGAGACTGTTGGAAATCTTGAAAGGCATCTGTGACGTGGTGTACCTAGCCTTCATAGCCCCCTGCTTCAGACACCTCATCTCTGCTACACTCCAGTCCACCCCAAGAAAAGAAAAGGAGGGAGGAAAAGAGCAGCAAAGGTTACTCCTACAGGTTTGCCTAGGAGGCCTCATTGGAGATGCCATTTTAGAAACGCCAGAGGCCTGCTTCTCCAAGGACTAGAAGGGCTAGCATCAGCCAGTTAGTGCCCAGCAGGCTCAGATAAACAGGGCTGCATGGTGTAACAGTGCTGGGTCTGGTGGGCCCAACTAAGAGTGCCAATTCAGGAGAAATTGCTTAAAGCAGGGCAGTTACAGACCAAGGTGGGGGGGGAGGGGGGTTTCCACCCTGAAAGCAAACCAAACCAGCCAAACAGAGAAAACTTTGGTTTTGCCTCACTGGCTAACCACAAGTCACACAAGCAATTCCCTTAGACACTTCAGTTTCCCAGTGTCACCGCCAGCAGCCACTCGTTATGGGGATATCTGGTTATGGAAACCAATATCCCAGTAAAAGAAAAAAGTTTCTCCTGATCCCAAAGGACCAAGCCCCAGACCGAGGTCAATATACAAGTCAGATCTTACAAATCATGCTGTTGTCAATCCTTAAGCATCTAAAATCTAAAGGTTTATTCATAAAAGGAAAAAGATATAGATGAGAGCTAGAATTGGTTAAATGGAATCCATTACATACAGTCATGGCAGTCTTGGTTCAGGCTTAAAACAGCGATAGAATAAACTGCAGGTTCAAATCAAGTTGCTTTTCCCAACTCATGTTCTGATTCTCACACACTGGATGTCCAACTTTGTGGGTGGCTTCTTGCCAGTCTGTTGCTGAAAGAATCCCCTCTCAATAGTCTTTCTAGCAGGCACAGACCTGTCCTCTGATCTGCAGCCTTTTTATCCCTCCAGCTGTTACAAACCCAGCAATTGGCCACAACTGAGGAGACAGCTAGTCTCCCTGTTAACCCCACAGTGGCTGGAATAGCACAGAGCCAACATACCTCCTGACATGGGCCGAAAGCGGTTTACACTTAGGCACACAAAAACATAGGAGTTGCCATGCCAAGGTCCATCTATCCCAGTGATGGCGAACCCGTGGCACGCGTGCCACTGCCGGCACGCCGAGCCGTCTCTGTGGGCACGCCGCTCGCGAGCCAGATGTGGCTCTTTTGAGCCTGTCATCTGGCTCGCGCGGCGCTCTCTAACCGCGAGGCTGGGGGGCGGGGGAGGCGGTGTGGCGCGGCGCTCTCTGACCGCGAGGCTGGGGGGCGGGGGAGGCGGTGTGGCGCGGCGCTCTCTGTCCGCGAGGCGGGGGAGGCGGTGTGGCGCGGCGCTCTCTGTCCGCGAGGCGGGGGAGGCGGTGTGGCGCGGCGCTGCTGTGACCGCGAGGCTGGGGGGCGTGTCGCTCCTCTCCTTCCCTCGCTGGAGTCGGGTCACAGCAGCGTGACCCAGCGAACAAGTAAGCGCCGGGGGGGGAGTAAGCGGTGTGCAAGGGGGTGTTGGGGGAAGGCTGGGCTGGGAGCGGGGGTAAGCGGTGTGGGGGAGAGACCGGGCTGGGTGGGTCAGTTGGGGGGTTGGAGGAAAGGAGGTTTGGGGGGGAGAGACCTGGCTGGGTGGGTCAGTTGGGGGGGGGGGTTGGAGGAAAGGAGGTTTGGGGGGGAGAGACCTGGCTGGGTGGGTCAGTTGGGGGGGGGGGTTGGAGGAAAGGAGGTTTGGGGGGAGAGACCTGGCTGGGTGGGTCAGTTGGGGGCGGGGGGGTGGAGGAAAGGAAGTTTGGGGGGGAGAGACCTGGCTGGGTGGGTCAGTTGGGGGGTGGGTGGGAGGGAAGGAGGTTTTGGGGGGAGAGACTGGGCTGGGTGGGTCATTTGGGGGGTGGGTGGGAAGGAAGGAGGTTTGGGGGGGAGAGACCAGGCTGGGTGGGTCATTTGGGGGGTGGGTGGGAGGGAAGGAGGTTTTGGGGGGAGAGACTGGGCTGGGTGGGTCATTTGGGGGGTGGGGGGGAGGGAAGGAGGTTTTGGGGGGAGAGACCGGGCTGAGTGGGTCAGTTGGGGGGGGGGGTGTACAGTTGGGTTTTTTTGTTTTGTTTTTTGTTTTTTTGTTTTTTTCAATTAAAAAAAAATGTTTAATGGAAAGCTCTGTTACTGTGTTTTTCTTTTTAAACAAAAGCTGTTAATTAGTTTGAAAAACTGTATGAATTGTTTTTTCTAAACTAAAACCTCGTTATTTAGGTTTAATTGCAGTGTTGGCACTTTGAAAAAAGCAAGTCGTTTTGGTTTGCAGTTTGGGCACTCGGGCTCAAAAAGGTTTGCCATCACTGATCTATCCTATCTAGTGGTGCTAGAACAATTTTTACATCGGGGGTACTGAATGCCATTGAACCAAACTGTAAACCAGGTGGGCAAAATTATTGGCCTAAGGGCCACATTGGGGTTCCAAATTTGTATGGAGGGCCAGGTAGGGAAAGCTGTGCCTCCACAAACAGCCTGGCCCCACCTCCTATCTGACCCCCTCCCACTTCCTGCCCCCGACTGCCCCCCTCAGATCTCCCAAACCATCCAACCCCTCCTACTCCTTGCCCCTGATTGCCCCTTCCAGAGACCCCCTGCCCCTAACCACCACCCCAGTACTCCACCCCTTATCCAACCCACCCTGCTCCCTGTCCCATGACTGCCCCCCGGGAGCCTCTGCCCCTTATCCAATGCCCTGGAACCCTTACCGTACTGTGTCTGGCTCCACGTGGAGACATGCTGTCCCATGGGAGCGCACAGCCACACCCCCCAGAGTGCTGCCTGCGCAGTGGCGTGGCTCCGGGAAAGGGGGGAATGCGGGGGAAAGGCCGGGGGAAGCCTTCCTGGCCGGGGGGCCAGACCGGACAGTCCTGCAGGCCGAATGTGGCCCACGGGCCATAGTTTGCCCACCCCTGCTGTAAACCCTGTATATGATGGAAACCACTTCAAGCCAGGGGGTGCAGCAGCACCCCCAGTTCTAGCACCTATGACTCTGTCTTCAACAGTGCTCAGCACCAGATGCTGTAGAAGAAGGTATAAGAACCCAAAAGTTAGATAGAAGTGGGATAATCTGCCCCCCATAGATCTCCTCCTGGTCTATACTAGTTAGAGTTTGGCTGAAGTACAAGGTTTAATATCCTTTTTCAAAAATCAGTTGTCATTAATTATGACAGCTCTGGATATTCTGGATAGTATGGACTGATTCCTGATTTACCCCAGCGACAGCAGAATCTTGACCATTGGTTCGGAAAGGCACTTGGGTTACATATAAAATGAAACAAGTAAATATGATTGAATCGATTGAAATTTTATAATTGTTGTGGAGCCAAATACTTTGTTGCAGACAGTTTATTGTACCA
The DNA here is from genome assembly GCA_032164245.1 of Sternotherus odoratus. Taxonomy (NCBI): domain Eukaryota; kingdom Metazoa; phylum Chordata; order Testudines; family Kinosternidae; genus Sternotherus; species Sternotherus odoratus. The sequence continues at coordinate 13,600,285 of JAVMKO010000005.1, read as the reverse complement.
TGTAAAATCACTTTTTATGCAGCACTGAGCCTGACTTAAAAATGTTAATTTGTACAAGCTTTATTCTTCATCTCTGAGAACTTAATATGCATGCCTTAATTATTCAGAGAGCTGAATGCCTATAAAAATGTGGGCAAATTATCTAATGGTTATTATAAGTTACTTTTTATTACTGCTTCAATAACTACAAACGTCATCTAGTAACAACAATTATATTAATATAAGCATCCCAAGTTTACTCATTATAATTAAAACTTCTAAACAGCCAGTTTAAGAAGGGTGCCATATTTTTATGGTAGGCAATGCTAAGTTTCCTTCTTTTCTCTCTAGATAGTCGGTCTGCTTTACTTAAAATGATGAGGACAAGAACTACAAGAAGTCTAATTATGAAAGCAATAGTTCTGAGAGAGACATGATTGTTGACAAGTAACGTGGCTACCCCTCTGAAAAATTATTGTTGAGCACCCAGCCCCAGAATTCCTTGAAAATACACTGAATACAGAGTCAACAGAAAAATTGTGAATGACTACTTGGCATGTTATGAAGTCAATTTAAAGTCAGACAGGGCATGTCAGTGTAAAAGGGGTTAAAGGAGCAAAATGGATGAAGTTCTGCTCTCATTTAAACCCATGCATCCCCACTGGTTATGAATGGATCTAATTATTCCACTCCTATTAAAGTCAGTGAGAATCTTTCCATTGCTTTTAATAGGAAATAGATTGGGACTAATTTTATTTTCATTGTTTCCATTTCTTGTCTTTCTGTAACAAACTACTGCAAAGAAAACAACGGCTGTTAGGAGTTGCTCGACTCAAATCTAGCTTGGAGGACTCAGGCAAAGTATGCCCACTTTCCCTCTTGCCAATAATCCTTGAGTTCATCTCAATCTTGTTTGACAGCAAGATTACTCTCAGAACTGGAGACCAGAGCCCTTCTCTCAGCAGATTTTATACTAATTTTGCCAACACAAAACCACCAAACTCTCACCACCTCAGTGATTTAAGCCAGATTCGAACGACTGCATCCAAAGGCAAAAGGCTAATGCTTCAACTTCACTGCACAACATCCTCCTGTAAGAATTTTATGTACTAAAAATTAGCTCATTCTGCGTTAACTGCTCTGCTGGACACATTTTAGCAAGAACACATCTGGATAACTGTTCATAAGGCACACATCAGCCTATAGACTTTAAGGGTCAACGTGCTTTTTTAGCAGTGCTTCCTGAAATCCCATTTAAAATGTTTCAAGCATTTGACACAAATATAATCAAGATCCCAGCAGTGAGCATTGTTTGGACACTCAGAAATGTGCATAGCTTTCTCTTAATTGCAAGCCTAGGAAAATATTGAGAGATTTGTAAATTTCAGCTTTTATAGCATATTCCGTTTTACAAAGCACCCATTTAGTGCTGTTAAACTTAACATAATTCTGCTGTGAAATACAATCAGAGAAGCATTGGATGAACATTAAGAATACGTGAATGCAAAATAAAAAAAACTATTAGGTCACTGCCTGAAGTTGTACAAGAAGAATTATATGTGGCACAAAACAAACACTTATTCTACAGAATCTTTGAGGAGTACCCCTTGATTCCATTGCACCTATTTTAAGTATTTTTCTAAGTTGCAAATAGAAACAGGGGTATGGAAAGAGTAGGGAAAGGATACAGGCAAAAATTATGCACTAAATATAACCATGTGAAAACAGTCAAACATATGGTTAAAAAATTAGGATATTTCACAATTAAACACAAAACATGTTCCAGGGCAGCCAGCAGCCATAATATTACACAAAATAAAAAGCCAGAAATAAGTTAACAGTAATATTAGCCTGATCAATGCCAACTTTTTAATGGTATATTTTGGCTGCACTTGCTCAGTTTTTTCTTCACTATCACAGACTCTTTAGTCATCCTTGGGTTTTGTCCCATTTCTGACAATTATTTATACGTTCAGGGCCATCTTTTTATTATTGGTTTTATTACACCGTATTATTAAACTGATGCCCCTATGCTCTCCTGAACGCAGTCGTCAGCCAACACCACTGACTCTGGTGTGTCATGGGGGCACAGCCACCAACCACACTCATAGACCCCCAGAAGTTCCCCATGACTGACACACACACGCAGCAGACACTGTGGCAGTGGCTCCAGACTGGCTCTGTGCTGAGCCCCCAGCCCTCCTGCAGCCCCTCACCATGCCTGGCTCACCACGACCACTTTGATAGGAAGTACCAAGTACAAGTGTGTGTGTGTGTGTGTGTGTGTGTGTGTGAGTACCAAGTACCAAGTACAAGTGTGTGTGTGAGAGTGTGTGTGAGAGAGGGGACGAGGGAGCTACTGTGTGTGCACATGTAACTGTGTGTTGGGGGACCGTGAGACAGTTTGTACTCGGGGACTATGACTTGTGAGAGGCAGAGTGTACATAGTTGTGAGAGTCAGTGTGGGGGGGGAGAGAGAGAGAGCGAGAGAGAGCGTGCGTGTGTGTGTGTGTGTGTGTGTTAGGGAAGTGTGAGGGACGGTGAGCACATTGTCTCCCTCTCCTACCCTCCCCCTTTCAACCCAGCTCTCCCCCCAGCTGACTCATGTGGAAGTTTTGCTCCTCCTGTCCTGGCACTGACCCGGCCCCTGACGGAGACCGAGCGGCGCAGGCAGGCAGGATCCGGGTAGAAACTCTGCTTTGGCTGGTAGTGGGCTGGGCTGCCAAACAGCCAGTGACCAGCCATGCCGCTCAGGGCTCCCCAGGCCTAGGGCGGCAGAGCCCTCAGCCAGCGAGCTGAGGAGCAAGTGAGGGAAATATAGGCCAGTGAGGGGAACGTTGCCCCAAATTTTCAGGTGCCCTATGTATGCTGTGGTTGCTTAAGGACGGCCCTGTATACATTTGTCATAGAGTAGCTGAACAGGTGACTTTCCACATTGCTGTGGTGTAGCTCAATAGTTGAGTAATGCTAAATAGAGTCCTCCTCCTGCACCCATTGTTGTTTGAGCAAGTTCTTCACTAAACGTACATTCAGCTAATCCATTCACTTGATGATATCTGGGACTAGATGTCTCATGATGAGTCGTACATTTTGAGGACGTCTAGGAATTCCCTGTGCTTGAACTATAGTCCATGTGTCAATTTTTATTGTTCTTGGAATTCCATGATGTGCAAATACAGATTTAATGTGCCTGACTGCTGCTGATGTGTGATAACTGCATCTTCAAGTGTGACAACATCTGGGAAATTGGCAAAGTAGTCCCGGGACTTCCTAGGTTGAACATGTCAATTCCCACTTTGGTCCATGAAACTACACGTTGCTTATGGGGTATCACTGTTTCTTTGTGCTGACAATCTCTGTACCTCTGACACGTGCCACACCTACTCACCATTTTTTTCCAATGTCATTATTCATCTGTGGCCAGAATGAAGCTTCTTCAGCTCTCCTTTTTGATTCGATCATATCTAGGTGCCCTTTGTGTATTCATTTCATTATTTTCCTTCTCATCAGTGTGGGAACCTCGATCTGTGTTCCTGGCAAGAGCTTTCCTGAGATCATTGACAGCTTATTTTTATAGGGGGAACGCACATGTGGGAAGTGTTGATATTCTCCTCCTTTACTTATCGCTTGTATCTCTGCTTGAAACATTTTATCTTTAGCTGTTTCTGTCTCCAGTTCATCTCAGACACCTGGAGATAGAGCACATGACACTTATCTTATTCACATGCATGTTTATTGCTTGTTCCAGATCATCAAGATGTGATGATAAGCACTTGAGAGGGTCTGCCGTTGCTAAATAGTATCCAGCTTGGAATTCCGGGGTCACATCACACTACTGAATTTTCAAAAGTAGTTGCTGTGTCCATGACAATGTTTTTCCAAATCCCTTTTGGGTATTGCAATCAGTGATTTGTGATCAGTTTCTGCTTTGAAGCTATGACCAGAGAGAAAACCATGAAATCTCGTACATCCGTGTCAGACGTAGCAGCACCGGTTTTCAATTTGAGCATATATCTTCTGGCTATCATAGCCCTAGATGCATATGGGACTGGCAACCAATCCATTCCATGACCGTGTAATAGCACTGCTCCCAGTCCTTCTTTCAAGGGATTTGCAGAGTTTGTTTTTCCATGGATCAAAAAAATTGCAACTCAGGAGCTGATGTCAGAATATGCTTTACATTGTTGAACTCTCTTTCATGCTTTACCATCCATGCCCGTTCAGTGACCTTGTGGAGGAGATCGCTTGGCTGAGTTGTACGAGTTGTGTGGTTAGTCAGGAATTTGCAGACATAATCCAACATGCCTAGAATCCTTTACATTCACTTTTTATCTTCAGGTCTTGGCACGTTGAATTACATCCAATTTTAACTGTACATATCTTCCTGGGATTGTAAAGTGCTTTCACTGGTTCTTTGAGCAACAACAAGTATTATGGATTGCAGTAGAACCAAGGACACCACCCAACCAGCTCACAAGGGCTCTTGATACTAAGACACCTGGAGACATCCCAGACTGAAATTCACTTTCCTTAGTTATATTGGAATTGGAGAAGGTTCAGAAAAGGGCAACAAAAATTATTAGGGGTATGGAACATCTTCCGTAGGAGGAGAGATTAATAAGACTGGGACTTTTCCGCTTGGCAATGAGATGGCTAAGGGGAGATATGATTGAGGTCTATAAAATCATGACCAGTATAGAGAAAGTAGATAAAGTTCTCAGACCAGAAGAACTAATGCTCACCAAATGAAATTAATAGGCAGCAGGTTTAAAACAAATAAAAGGAAATATTTCTTCACACAACGCACAGTTAACCTGTGGAACTCCTTGCCAGAGGATGTTGTGAAGGCTAAGACCATAACAGGATTAAAAAAGGAACTAGATAAATTCATGGATAGGTCCATCAATGGCTATTAGCCAGGATAGGTAGGAATGGTGTGACAGGTAATGGATCACTTGATGATTACCTGTTCTTTTAGTTTCCTCTGGGGCACCTGGCACTGGCAAATCAGAAGACAGGATACTGGGCTAGATGGACCTTTGGTCTGACCCAGTAGGGTCATTCTTATGTTATGTTCTTATGTTCTTTTCTTTCAGGAAGTCCTCATGAAAGTAAGTTACACTTCTCCTATTAGGGAACTGAGACAAAATCATGTGTCCAATTGCAACTAAGCAACTTGGATGACTATCAGACTCATAGCAATCTGTTCTAGATCATTACCAGAAGATAATTTACCCAAATATTTGCCAAAAAAGTCAATGAGTAATTCTGAATAAAGAATACAATCTAGACAATGACAACAATTGTCTTGCAAATGATTACATGAGCAGAGCCCCAGCCTGAGCCACAACTTCAAAGGGCTGTTGACCTGGGCTGTGTAAACATGGCAAATGACTTCAATTTAGCAGGAGTTATTCATTGTAGTCTTGGGGTAGGTCTTCATACCGAATCGGCGGGTAGCCATCGATCTTCTGACGATCGATTTCTCGCGTCTTATGACGCGTGAGAAATCGATCGCTTGCGGCGCCCCCGTCGACTCCGGAATTCCAGCTTGCTGGGAGGCGCAAGCTGGAGTCGACGGGGGAGCGCGCCGCCGACTGCCGCCGCCATGAGGACGAGCGGTAAGTCGGCTGCAGATACGCAAACTTCAGCTATGTGATTCACGTAGCTGAAGTTTGCGTATCTGCAGTCGATCCTCCCCCCCCGTAGTGAAGACCAGCCCTTGGTTGCAGGTTGACAGAATATAATCTAGCTGTACATGCTGCTTTCATTCACTTAAAGATTCATATTAATATATATGGCTCAATGCAATGCCCATTAAGGTCAACAGGAGCCCTCAAAGAATATAACAGGAGTTGAACTAGCCCCACATTGCAATGACTGTGTAAGCAACCAATCCTGCATTTCTTGTGCACCCAAAACAGCAGACGGATTCAAACGTTGTATGTGCACTAGTAATGCAGGATCAGATAACCAGCATCTGTTCTCACAACCTCTCCCTGGATAGTGGAACATGTTTTACTGAAATATAAAGTATGCAGGGGTATTTTTTTGTTTTGTTTTTTAACTGTGTGTGCAAAATGCTGTGGGATTTTTAACTTGCACTTGGACAACTTCCAGAGATGAGCAGAAGGAACCTTGGTCTGATTCTCACATAGAAGGCAGCTCCAGGAGCAGGTCAACATTCCCCTAACACTGTATAGCTTGCTGTGGGATTTAAGAATAATATGTAATTGTATTGCCTAATAAGGCAGATAAGTAAGTATTAAGGGTAATATATCTGCTGCTATAATGAGAATTGCTGAGTGAGCAGGGTGGACAGTACAATTCTATAGAAGTACATTATACATCCTTTTTACAATGTATTTGTACTACATAGGTCACGACCTAATAAATAGGATGCATACGCCATTGGTTTCAGTGGGATTTCATATTAATGTTGGGCAGAAGGATCCTGCTAATAGGAATATTGTGCTTACTGGTGCATCACATGATGAGCTTCATTATGTGAGCAATCTCAAGAACAATTTCATTATACAACAGGGTTTTATAAAATATTCCTTTTGTACATAGTCAAAAAAAATCACAGTAAGTCAGATGGTGTATGTGTGTAATAGATGTATAAAGGCATTGATCAGATGAATACTACAGCTCATTTAAAGAAAGAAACGACCTTCTGGGAAGTTCAGTTATTTGGTTTGGAGCACGTTCAGCCCATTCCATGGGTGAAATTAACCTCATTAGGTACAGAACTTTAGACCTGTGATTAGTCCCACTGAAGTTACACTTAGAGTCACACAGGGTTAAGTGCTTTGTTGGATCAGGGCCTGTAAATTCCATGTTGAAGTTCAAAGTGTTATCTGAGACATATTATTCAATATGATTTTTATCCATGTGATTTCTTTGTGAGAGATATGGCATAAGACCAAACGGACAGACCAAATGTTCTGGAACAGACCGAAGGTTCATCTAGCCCAGTATCCTGTCTTCCAACAGTGGCCAGTGCCAGGTGCCCCAGAGGGAATGAACAGAACAGATAATCATCAAGTGATCCATCCCATCACTCATTTCCAGCTTCTGGCAAACTGAGGCTAGGGACACCATTCCTGCCCATCCTGGCTAATAGCTATTGAGGAACCTCTCCTCCATGAATTTATTAGTTCTTTTTTGAACGCTTTTATTGTCTTGGCCTTCACAATATTCCCTGGAAAGGAGTTCCACATGTTGACTGTGTGTTGTGTGAAGAAATACTTTCTTTTTTTATATATACCGGTAAACTTGTTGCATTTCATTTGGTGAGCCCTAGTTCTTGTGTTATGAGTAGTAAACAACACTTCTTTATCTACTTTCTCTACACTGGCCATGATTTTATAGACCTCAGTCATATCTCCCCTTAGCAGTCTGTTTTCCAAGCTGAAAAGTCCCAGTCTTATTAATCTCTCCTCATATGGAAACCATTCCATACCACTAATCATTTCTGTTGCCCTTTTCTGGACCTTTTCTAATTCCAAATTCCGATGGGGCAACCACATCTGCACACAGTATTCAAGATGTGGGCATACCATTGATTTATATAGAGGCAACATATTTTCTGTTCTTTAGTGATCCCTTTCTTAATTATTCTCAGCATTCTGTTTGATTTTTTGGCTGCTGCTGCATGTTGAGTGTTTTCAGAGAACCATCCACAATGACTCCAAGATCTCTTTCTTGAGTAGTAACAGCTAATTTAGACCCCATCGCTTTATTATTATTTTATATATATATATATATATATATATATATATATATATATATATATATATATACACCCTGTTTCCCCAAAAGTAAGACATCCCCCAAAAATAAGACATACTTCAAGTTTTGCCTCTCGCTGTAATATAATGTAATGTAATTTTGGGAGCAAAAATTAATATAAGACACTGTCTTATTTTCGGGGAAACACGGTATATATATATATATATATATATATATAGCTGGGATTATGCTTTCCAATATGCATTACTTTGCACTTATCAACATTAAATTTCATCTGCCATTTTCTTGCCCAGTCACCCAGTTTTGAGAGATCCTTTTGTAGCTCTTCACAGTCTGCCTGGGTCTTAACTACCTTTAGTAAATTTGTGTCATCTGCAAATTTTGCCACCTAACAGTTTACCCCTTTTTCCAGATCATTCATGAATATGTTGAATAGGACAATCTCCTGCAATATTCTTGAAAACCCTTCTTGCATTAAATGTATATATTATTGTGGGGTGGGATTGTAAACTGTCTAGAGGGGAGATGTGATGTGGGGTCCAGGAGTTCAAAGGACTATATTGAAAGTATACCACACAAGAATGGACTTTTGAGACAGTAAGTGTAAAATGGATTTCCTGGGGAATACCTAGGGAGAGGTTAATTCAAATTCCCCACCTCCACTTATGCAAAAAGCCAGACCTTTGAAGCTACACCCTGAGGAGTGAGATTCTCTGCTAATTACCTGTTCCCAGAGACTGGAGAGAAAAGGCCTGAGCTGTACAAAGAAATGCCTCAACCGCCCAGCTATTAATGCAGAACATGAGACTCATGAACTTGTAATCCTAGGAGAATCCCAGTTGTGGACTTTGAAGGACTGACACCTACCAGAGCCCAAGGTTGGAGTTGGGGTGACCTCTGCTAGGCTTTCTAGCATGCGTGTAGGTTCTTTTATTGTTTTTAATGTGGCTTCTCTGTTTTCATTTTAAGATGAAATGTGTTTGCTTAGATTGAGCAGTGTGATAACATATAACTGTGAGCAATATATTGGTCATAGCCTCTGGAGAGAAAGCAGAGCACAGACGCTGGCTATTTAGCCAATCTGGCTCAGGGATGTCACAGTGTAGGCATGGAACTGTAAAGCCTCAGAGAATCTCCAACCAGGAGGCATTGGAACACAGGTCTCTGCTCAAGAGAGGTGATGTCTGGGAGGTGGAAAACTTTTAGTGGGTACCCTTAAGGGACACAGAGGGGGAACACAGGTGCAATTATCCTGGAACTGTGACATCCCTAATTCCCAGAAGATCAGAAATCAGAGAGATTTGGGGGTCACAGACCAATTCAGCATTCAGGACTATACATAGGGCCCAAAATCTAATGTCTCACATTCTTGTACTTGGGACTGAAACACAAGGGCAAAGGAAAAGGTGGGTTAAAGCCCAGCCCCTGGGGTAAATCAGGGTAGTTTAGTGATGTTTTTACTTATGCTTTGTTGCCCAAGGTACGCTATGAACCAGAGGCAGCAGACAATAGCCACAGCCTAGTGAGCTCTGGCCACACCCACACTATGCTTTGGTTGAAACAGGGCTAGTGTAGGAACTTTATGCCAGCTCAATGCTGGCTCAGGAGGCCTCTCAACACAGGAAATGTTAGATAGAGCCCAATTTTTCCTTCTGTGGTTCATAAATGGGACATAGTGGACCCAATTCTCACTTTGCCCCTTTTTCTCCTTCTAAAAAAGGGAACATAAGACACCACCAAAGTGTGTAGTAATGCCTTATTTTTTTTATCCCAGTGCCAACTACCATGATACATGTTCAGTCCAAAAAAAAAAAAGTCATTATTTCCAAATTTCATTACAATGGCAACCACTCTCTCCAGCAGCATTCCCAGCCCTCCTCCACCCACCTCTCCAGGGCATTCTGAGAATCCATAGCGAATCAGAAAGTGTTCATTATAGTTACAGCCCAAGTGCTGTGGCCCTGCTAAAGGAGAAGAATCATAGTGAATGGAATACAATTGGTTTAGAAAATCTATTTTGTAACATCTTATCAACCTAGGCAGTCTTTGCCAATGGCATCCTGCTTGATCTTTTGGCTTAATTGCTGTTTTACACAGTAAAACCCTGTAATGGGTCTGGAGATGAAAAAGCAGGTTCAGGCAGCTCATTTGCTTCTCTAATGTGTTTGAAAGGCAAAACATTCCTGACAGTGTAATCGAATGTCTAATCAATTTAGCTTCCCTTCTCATCTTTACTGTCTCCTCCATGTGGTCTTCAGAATAATAATATAATAATTACACCACTTACTACTTACCTAGCACCTTTATGCCAGAATTTCAAAGCAATTTTTGAACATTTAATTAAGCCTCACAACGTCTCTGCAAGGAACTAGATATTATTGGCCATTTTAAAGTTGTGTAAACTGAGACTTAGGCTCAGATTTACAAAGGCATTTAGATGTTGCTCCACTCAGCCTTGCCATGCCTACCTGATTGAGGATCCTAGCTCCAAAGTGCCTAAGTCACTTTTGAAAATGAGACTAAGAGCTGTATATACAGGGCATTATTATGAAATAGCTCTTCCGGAGTCACTATTCCTGATTAACTCCAGGTGTGGATGCTCTCATTCCAGACTAAGGGCAGTGATCGATCTATCGTGTCTAGACTGGATGTGATACATCGATCCCCGAGAACTCTCCCATCGACTCCTGTACTCTACTACTGAGAGAGGCGCAAGCGGAGTCGACGGGGGAGCGGCAGCAGTCAACTCAGTGCCATGAAGATGCCGCAGTAAATAGACCTAAATATGTTGACTTCAGCTACGCTATTCCCGTAGCTGAAGTTGCATATCTTAGGTCGAATCTTCCCCCTGCCCCCCAGTAGACCAGAGGTTAGATTGCCTTATTCCAGGCCAGCTTTAGAGAAAGACAAGGAGGGTGGTACCCCTGTGTGACAGCTTCAGGGCGGATGCCACTCTCTCAGTCACATGTTTACAGGGAAGAGCTTGAAAATATAAATACTCAGAAGACCAACACCAGAACACAAAAATAACTTTAAAAAATGCATGGTTAAGCCACTTCCATGTGTTGGGAAGGCCCAACATGTACTGGTTGTACTGACACTATCTGGTGGCGTGGTGTGCAGCATTATAATTATCCTATGAGACAATCTGGGCCTATGGAACAGGCTACAGTCATCATGTTTTTAAGGGCTAATCATTATCTCCTGAAAACACTATCGATCAGGAAAAAAAAATTTCCCAGGAGTATCAGAGAGATAACAACACGAATCTTACTACTTAAGTAAGTACTTACTACCGGACCAAACACCAAGTAGCAGTTTATAGAACTGAACCAAAAACACAAAAGTAGTTTTACCCAATATTTAAAATTTGCTTTTATTTCAATGGATTCAAATCAGAAGAACTTTTTAAAAAAAAACCAAAAACCTATTTTTAATTATCAAAAATGATCTTAAACAAATTTATTTACTAAAAAAACATGGTTTTCAGTAAGTGGAAATTTTAATGACCATTTGGAGAACATTTCCAGTACTGATTTAGAATTTTAAAAATTAAAATTTATTTTAGGAGCTACACAAAATTCTGCCAAAAATGTGAACATTTTTTGCCTGAATTTTCATGTTAGGGATAAAAGACCAATAAAAAGAAACCCCCTTTCTGGTAGTTATTCCTGGGTGTCCCGTCCAGTTCTCCTTGACCTTTCCGGTGTGTTTTGCACAGGGGTGGATGGATGCACAGGGTACATTTGTCCATTCCATGTAGTGTTCATTGCCTGCAACATGGTCCTGCCATCCCCTGTATTGTCAGAAGGATTCACAGACTGCTGGCCACAATAGGGTGGAGGAGACTCAATGCATGGGGCCGGAGCAAGAGCTGAAGGTGGCATTGGAGCCTGCAGTCTGGTAGCCATGAGGGCAAGTAATGGCTCAAACAGCTCCTTCTTCCTCTCCCAACTTATGGTCATCTTCCAGGAATCTGCCTGGCAATTTCTCCTTGTGCTGCAAAGCCTGTCTCTTTCTACCCTTCTTTCATCCTTATCCTTTTGATACGCCATGTGATCCTTCTGAAACTCTGTCTGCCAATTAGTTTTATCTACTGGCTCCCCCTCAGTTCAGAACCTGAATCAGAGCCTGGACTTGGTGTGCTATGTAGACATACCCTGAGGCTCCCTGAGCCTCATTTCCGCTGTGTGAAATGGGATAATAGTACTCTCCTACCTTACAGGGGTATTGTGGGGATAAATATATTAAATATTGTGAGGTGCCCAGATACTTGCTAGATCTGACAAGTTGCTTTACGTTCATTTGTCTTGTTATTGGTCAGGATCACTTTCTTTAATATCTGAGACTTTCCCCTTGAAGAGAACATTTTAAATTGCCAACTTCTTCATCTTTTCAACTAAAAAAAAAATGCACATTTTCCTCCCACGGTATTAATAAAAGAACATTGAAAAGAACATTAACGAGATCAAAGACTGCTGTTCTCACTCAGACAAAACTCCCATCGACTTCACCAGAAGGTAGCCTGAATATGGACTGCAGGACCTGGTAGTAATACAAAACCAAGTCATTTGCATTATCTGAGCAGAACAATGGTTTTGCTTCTCATGGCATGTGTCCTTTCCATCAATCCTCTGATTTATTCCAGCATGTTAGAATGACTCACAGAATGTTCATACAAGTTCGGCTGTGTGCTGTGAATAATTATTTCAGAACAATACAAGTGAGTTAGAGACCACCAAACCCACCCACCCAAACGTGATTCTACACATGCCAGCATATCTGTCTACTTCCTTCACTGCCCGTCTCCTGAGGATACTTACAAGAAGCAGGGCATCACTCTTCAAACACATTAATGATCATTGTTCAGTAACCTTGCCAGACAGTCTGCCTAAATGATCCCTTCCTACAGCTTGGAAGAGTGTCACCCCAAGTTACAAGACAGTGCACAGAAGGGACAGAGATGCCATTTTTTACCAGTTCATTTACCATAGAAATCTGTGGACTTCCAAATACCGAATACAAAATATCTGTAAATTGCACTGAATAAGCTTGATTAAATTGCCCTTTATAGTAAAAAAAAAAGTGAGGAATACTTGTAGCACCTTAGAGACTAACTAGTTTATTTCAGCATAAGCTTTCGTGAGCTATAGCCCACTTCATCGGATGCATAGAATGGTAAACGAGCACAGTGCTCTCTGTACCTGTAGTTAGCTTCTCCTGCAGACACGGTCAGCAGTAGGTAAGAAAAAAAATCAAATAAGATTTTTAATTCATTTTGCCACCCGTATTTTAGTCTGACGCTACCTCATTTGAGCCCAACCGTTGTTTTAGTTTTGTTTGATTTTTTTCTCTAAGGCGGTTGCTCCACCTACCGGCTCAAGCGGCTGTGATCTCATTTCACAGAGCGCTCAGGAGCTTTCTGAATGGTGAAAATATTAAAGGGTGAGATCAATCTATGTCAGCTCATATGAAATTCCTGATGAACATTTTAAATTGCCAGCTTCATCTTCTTTTCAACTAAAAAAATGCACATTTTTCTCCCACAGTATTAATAAATAATAAAAAAAACTTTTTTAAAATACGGCAGGCGGGGGTGGGAATCACTCTCCAGGGGGATTAGAAATGTTCCGTGCAATCCTCCATGGGGCAATGATTTCATGATAACCTCACTCCCTCTTATACACTATTGCTCAGCAGTGGAAATTGCTGTATGGAACGATCACTCAGCTTAAGTTACCAAATTTATTAGCACTCAGTACCACCGTTTAAGATCATTTGGAATAGAGTTTTCCAGTAATTTAATATTTGCTTTTGACTGGTGGCCCTGAAGGCATGTCAAGCATGCAAAAACAAGCAGCCCTAAGTCACAGCAGAAGCAGGAATGGGCAGCAAATATCTTCAGTTCCCTGTATGGCCTGGGGAGTCCACTCATGCCAACAGTGCTTGACAAGCAACGCTTTTGTCTATTGGCTGAGACAAATGTAAACTGAATCACAGTCTCCCTCTGTTCTCCTCGCCTCCTTCAGGGAAAGTGGTCAGTGCACTTTCCTTCACAGCAAGATGTGCAGGAGTCAGTCGCTTAAGTGAATGAATAAGGAATATCTTTGTTTTGTGACATACCTGGACACTCTCACTTTAGACATTGAAATAGAAAGCAGCAACCTGATGAAAGCAATATGGGTTTGTACGATATTGTGGGACTGGGAAATGGCACATCCCGTACAGGGACGACAACGACAATTCGTATTAGCATAGTACCAATGTGCTAGAAGAATCCACAGAACCACCTCTCTGATTCACTCCAGATTCCACTGGCTTGTGTAGTTATTCATACCCTATGCAAAAGGGATTGCGAAAGAATATTCTGATTGGGCAGCATTTTGCACCCACTTTGCACAGTCACACAAGATGCAGCGCCATAGAGAATGAGGCCCACTGTCTTGAAGAAGCACATCAGTTCATTTGGGACTTACTCCACAGTAAATTGCATCTCTGCTACCATAAGTACCTATTCTATTGTTATTTGAGAAGCTCCTTCAATAGATACAAAAATGAGTTATCACATCCATATTTAATCATTTATAGCTCAGACCCATGTGATGCAACTTATTTTACATTAAAATATATTGGACTGCATGGAAGAAACAGGAGTCCTAAGAGAAAGGAATCTATCCTGCTGCTTTGGGAATACAAAGGAAATCTAGCTAAGACACCATGTTCTCAATTTGCTCACAATCCCTTGATAAGATACGGATGCTCCAATCACCAGATAAGTGCATGTTCTACTGATCTCTCCCTTAGGGGTTTTCACTGAATTCCTTAGCATGCCATAAATTAAAATAAATTCTTCTGACATACATTGACTCTTGATGGTGGCTGGAGACACGTATGTTGAGTGATTCCATTGCAGAGGCTCACTAGTAAAGCAGCAGTGAATCATCAGCCAATCATCCATCTCAACCAAGCTACTTAGAAGAGTACTTTTTTATTTATTTATTTATAGAGACAGTCTCCTAAGTGAAATGGGATAGGTTGTTCCCCAGGTTGCAGAGGAGGAAAAATCTCTACATTATAAGCTCTTACAGGGAGGAACTTGCCCCATTACTCAGGGACATAAAAAACTTACTGTACAATACCAGGCTAAGTGCAGATAGAACACCCAATATTATGAATGTTGCAACGTTAACATTTAAGGATTCAGCATTAACCCTTATATGCAGGATTCAGGGACAGTGCTCCCAGGAGAGCTTGTTTGATCCTCACCTCAGTATTTCCTGGGGGAGAAATCAGTCCCTATCCTGCGGTCACAGACAAGTTTCAAAGAAGGAATCTTGTGAGGAAGGGCCATAAAGACGTTACTTTTCAGATGATCTCTGACTCAGGCACTCTATTCAGAATGAATAACTGCTATTGTAAGGTGATCCTAAAAAGCAAATAAAACTGCCAATTTTCTCCTGAAGGCATAGGTGCTGAAACTAGGTGGAGGGAGTGGAGGAAGGGGCTGCCACACACCCTCGCTTGAAGTGGTTTCCATCATATACAGGGTTTACAGTTTGGTTCAGAGACACTCAGCACCCCCCACTATAAAGATTGTTCCAGCACTCCTCCTGAGGATGAGAGCAGCCAGTATATTAGATGCGAGTTTGCAATCTGTTTTGAGGCCGTAGATGCAAGGGTATTATGTCACAAAGCTGTGAGGTCCAGACTCACTGTTGAAGGCACTGATGAGACCAGACCTGAAGAAGTGTTCAGCTCTAGGCACCTCATTACCAGAAAGATGCAGGCAAGCTGTGGGGAGGTCAGAGAAGAGCAGCTAAAAATGATTAAGTAGCTGGAGGGATTGATATAAAAAGGGAAGATTGAAAGAGCTAAATGGGTACAGCTTAGCAAAGCACCGATTAAAAGGGCTGGGTAACCTTCCAGAAATATCCGAAGGACACACACATGAAAGAGAAGAAGGAGACAGAATGACAGGGCAAGCAAGAAGATGAGGCTAGAGCAGGGGTGGGCAAACTATGGTGGGACTGTTCTGTCCGGCCCTCTGCCAGGGAGGCTGCCCCCAGACTCTCCTCCATATTCCCCCTCTCCCCGGGGAACCACACGCCCCCTCCCCCAGAGCCTCACCACTGTGTGCTCCCGCCGGGCACCGTGTTTGGCTCCGTGCAGAGCCAGACAGGCTCCCCACTCACTCAGAGCCATGTCGCCGTGCGCGCAGCACTCTGGGGGCTGGGGCTGCATGCTCCTGTGGGGCAGCGTGTCTGGCTCTGCGCGGAGCGAAAAACGCTGCTAGGAGCCTCATGGTAAGGGGGCTGAGGGGTTGGATAAGGGGTAGGGGCAGTCAGGGGACAGGGAGCCATGGGGGTTGGGTGGGGAAGGTCCTGGGGGTCAGTTAGGGTGGGGGGGTCTCTGGAGTGGGCAGTCAGGGGAGAAGGAGCAGGAGGGGTTGGATGGGTTGTGGGTTCTGAGGGGGGCAGCCAGAGGGTGGGAAGTGGGACAGGGTCAAATAGGGGGCGGAGCCAGGCTGTTTGGGGAGGCACAGCCTTCCCTACCCAGATCTCCATACAATTTTGAACCCCAATGTAGCCCTCGGGCCAAAAAGTTTGCACACATGGGCTAGAGTAATTAGATTCAATTAAGAGACAGGGACAGCCCAAGATTTATGAGACTGAAAAAGTATCCCAAGTGAATAAGCAAAATTCCAACCAACTCTGAGCAAACTATTCCTAGCAAACAAACAAATATAGGCCTCTCACAAATTATCTAATTTTGATTATTATCCAAACATTTCATGAGAATGATTTTTAGCCTAGAAGCTGTTCACAAACTACCCCTTTCCACTATGTGGAGTGACTATTTGCTATTCATTACTTATGCAATTGGTCACTTAAGTCACATGGCATAGAGTCTGCACCCTGAAACTTTATAAATGGAGGCGACAACACTTCCACCAACTCCATCCTGAAATGCTCATGTAAAAAAAAAGTAGAATCTGTAGATTACTGATGCATGTTATATCTGTGGGAAGACTTTAAAAATCCAGATGATGGTTTGAAATATTCAACATAATAACAACAAGGCATTGTTTTATCAGAGCCAGGTCCTAATGTTTTGTACTAGGCTGATACGAAGCATTTACTAACATTACAAGAAAAAAATAAATACAAAAAAAGGGTCTATGACTCACTGCCTCATAGCTTAATTTCTCAATTTGTGCATCCTTATCTCCTCTTCTTGGAAGACTAAACTCTCTTTTTGCATGCTGAGCCCAAACAGAAACTAGAGACTGCAAAAATCCAAGCATGAGAGAAACACAAGAAACTGATTTAATGAACGGCAACACACCAGCCACATTATTCTTTTTTGTGGGATGAAGATGGTGCTTAAATCACATCTAATGGGCGAATAACAAAGCACAACCATCCACCTATTCAAAATTAGCTGTTCATGATGTATCGAAGTACTGCAGAGTTATAATCAACGTAAAAGGCAGGACGTCAGAGAAGCTAGCATTCAGCAAAAGGAAGAAGAGCATTAAATTGTGGTAGAATGCAATTAAAAGGTAATGCTGATTTGTTAAATATAATTTCTCCAAAAGTAACTTCAGCTTCTAGCATGGATAGATGGTAGTAACCCTCTTTTATGAGAAAGTCCCCAACAATTAATTTCCTTGTCAAAAGTGCTCGAATATGTGTTACCCACTATTATTCTCATTTCTTGTGTTCCATTTCCGCACACAGCCATAAACAATGACAGGGATTTTTATGGTCACGATTCACAGCTCTCTCACTCTCTCTCTTTTTTGATTGGGTGTTTTTATATTGCAAATGTAAACTTCATAGCACTAAATTCATTTGAGAGCTTCAAAAAAAAACCACCCCACTTCTAACTTCCTGGCATTTGGGCTAGGCTCCTACCTCGTTTTAAACAAGGGTAGGAAAACAGTTCAAATGCAGCAAGAACAAATATGAGCTTTAGCTCAAAACCCGAACAAACAAAATCAATCCCAGTTCCCTGAAATTAAAAAGGACTGGGAGGGAGGAGTGGTGTGAGGTGACTGCTGTTCCTTTCCACTGTTTTCCACCAGCTTTCGCTCCCCTCAGCCAGGAGCATATAATCCTGCTGGGTTGTTGCGGAGGGCACAGCCCTGAACACAACATGAAATATATTTTGCATCACCCCAGGAGTAGTCCTGGGAGGCACCAGGACTCAGACAGCGCCTGACCTGTTTGCTCAGAGAAGGTTAGTATTTTTCTGCTTGCCGTTATCAACTCACCTCCTTCCCAGTACTGGCTGAGCTGTGCTGGCCCGTGATTAGGAGAGCTGAGCCAAGTTTCTGCCTTTTCTCTACCTATCCACACCCATTATGAGTGTAAGGTCTGTTTCACCCTTTGCATCCAGGCCCATATTCCGTGTAATCCACACAGGGATATATGGTCAGGCACGTACTCCCTCTTACCTCCTTGTTCAAATATGAAATCCAACTCACAATCTAGCACTCTGTTCTGTGAAAAGTTAAAATAGTCACCCCTTAAGAGGTCAGCATTTGCCAACAGGTACCACAACACTTTTCCTCTATCCTTCTAATATGTGATAATGGAGCAATCTAGTTTAAATGGGAGTTGAGGCAGGATGGGGCCCCAAACTAAAATACAGTAAAACCTCCATTTAACGGACTAATTCGGGCGAGGGGGTGTCCGTTAAATCCAAAAGTCCGTTATTTAATTTTAAAAAAAACGAGCTGTCAGAGCAGCAGCCCGCCCGCCACAGGGTCAGGGTGGCAGCTCCGCAGCCCGCCCGCTGCCGGGACCCGGGCGGCAGCCGGGAGCCATCAGCCAGACCGCCCGCGGCTGGAACCCCGGCAGCAGCCGGGAGCCGGCAGTCAGCCCGCCTGCTGTGGGGAGCCGGGCGGCAGCCGGGAGCCGGCAGTCAGCCCGCACGGGTCCCGGCTCCCGGGAGCCGCCAGCCAGCCCGCCCGCTGCCGGGAGCTGGGCGGCAGCAGGGAGCCGGCAGCCAGTCCTCGACAAATGGATTTCGGATGCATCAGACTTTCTTAAAAATTTTGTCCGTTGCATCCGAAGTCCGTTAAATCGAGGTCCGTTAAATCGAGGTTTTACTGTATCTCAGATTTCACAGTTTTGCCATTTTAATCGTTTTTATGGCCAGAGGGACCACTAGAGTCCTCTAGTTTGATCTCCTACATAAAACAGGCCAAAGAACCTCGCCCAATTATGTCTGCCTGAAGCACATAATTTCTATTTGAGTTACAACATATCTTTAGAAAACATCCATTCTTAATTTAAAGACTTCAAATAATGGAGAATTTACCCCATCCCTTGGCAAATTATTCCAATGATTAATTAGCCTCACTGTTTTGAAAAGTGTTTTATTTCTAGTCTGAATTTGTGTAGGTTCAGCTTCCAGATATTGGATCTCATTATGCCTTTTTCAGATAGATTAAAAAGTCATCTACTACTACATTGCCCAACAACCATTGCACTTAAATAGAGGAGCATAAGATGTATGCTCAATTTTTGTGGAAAATTTTGTAATGACACATGTCTTTCTCTATCAGGATTCACTATAAGATTTTGCTGACATAAAACCAAGTTAAGTTAATGCGCAAGACCCAGAGGAGTACACAGCTAAGCCTTGCTGAATTACACTAACTACTGGGAGACAGTAAAAATTACAGAGTTTTGTAAATGACAAAGTGAGTGATCAAGGCACCAGAGGCAAAAACAATGCATCACAAAATGTACTCGGTAATGCTGACACCATTTTTGTCCCTGTTTACATAAGTAGAAAAGAAAAATTACACAGTGGTACACTTGCTAATGAGCCCAGCAATAATCCGCACACCCCATAATTCACAGATAAATCCTAACAATCTCTCCCTACTTCTCAGCAAGTATTTAATAGCAGAGGGAATTCGTGAGTAAAGTAATATGATTTCATCACTGTATAAAGTATATTTCAGCACACTTACTAGTTTAGGCAGTTAATTTGATAAAAGTCGTTTAAAATTATTTAGAATACCACTCCAGAGTGCATTTTGTGATGCATTGTCTCATTGCTTGATCACACACACCAAATTCACAACACTGTGATTTTCACTGTGCTTATAGACCCCGTATTACTACCACGGGCAGGGGTGGAAGGAGTAACAGACAAAACGGAAGAAACACATGTCAGGGTCAAAGCCTAATATAACTGAGAAGCTAAAAACTTTATAGAATTACAACCCAAAGGTCTTGTCAGGATCAAATGATTTCCTCAGGGTAAATCATGCATTAGCAAGCAAGTTACATGGGGTTAGCAACTAAAAATTTCAGGTTCAAAGGTGGATGGGTGGTTCTTAAAATTTGCAAACACTACAGGCTCAAGTCCTCACCCAGAAATCCAGTAAAAACAAAATACCTCCCTTGGGCCTACTTAACAGGGATTGCTTCCCTCTCACAAGCACGGAGTGGAAAGGAGGAAAAGTTGAGGGGAAAGGGAACAGAGCACTAATCTGGAAAAAACAATAAACCATCCATACGTTTATATGAATAATAAGTAAAACACTCACGTCAGAGTATGTTCAGAAGTCACTTTTTGCCTCAGTTTCCCCACCTCTTAGTGCAAACATCTAATGACACATATCATTCAACACACAACTTTCAGCTTTTTCCTTCCATTGCATCCCACTCATAGCTTGGTGTCAGTGGTTAGTTAAGTCCCAGAATCTAGAAATACACATTGGAAAACTCATCTCCACTCCATACAGGCAGCCTGGCTTCTGTCAATAGACTCCTTTCTGCCACCTCTATGTTCTCTCTTGTTGATATGCTGTCTCCTTAGCCAGCTATGCAAGACTGAGGCTTCCATTATGGGGACTTTTCATTCAGGGCATACATTAAGTTAAGTTCTATTGCTCATTTTGTCACACAGGGTAGGATTACCCATACCACCCACATCTTAAATTTTAAAACAAAAATTACCAAAATGTTTACACTAGGATTGTGCACAACAAAATATGCAAATAAGGTCGTACTCATTTGGTCTCTTCCCCTGGTTCACTAATAGATGGCAGCAGAGAGCTTCTTCCCTCTAGAGCAGTGGTGGGCAACCTGCAGCCTGTCAGGGCAATCCGCTGGCCCGGCCGTGAGACGATTTGTTTACACTGAGCAGCCACAGGCACCGTCACACGCAGCTCCCCGTGGCTATGTGGGAGATGCGGACGACCATGCCTGCTGCTGGTCAATGTAAACAAAACGTCTCATGGCCCACCAGTGGATTGCCCTGACGGGGCATGTGCAGCCCATGAGTAGCAGGTTGCTCACCACTTAGAGGTTCAGGCCACACCCTTATGTCATCCAGAAGGCACACAAAAAGCACTCAAATTAAATGTCCACCCACATGTTAATATAATGAGGTAACATTTTCTCAGTAAAACCTGTACAATATTATGTTTACATTACACCTACTCAGCCACCTCTATCTTTAAAAGGGCTGAGGGTTGTAGACCATCTATGGTGCTCCCTGTCTCTGGGGACTGAGTGGATGTGTGTCCTGCGCTCTCAAATGCCTCATCCATAGATGCCACATCCCCCATTTATGTCAACGAAAGCCTCAAATGCTTGGCATCCATCAGGATCAGCAGAGTCATTGTTCTGGGAGTAGACCTCATACACCTAGGGAGCTGAATGAATACAGGCTATTTCCTTTTCCCCAGCAGCCAGGATATCTTCTTAGTGCCAGCCATGAAGATCAGGCCATAAACTGACAGCCTGTGGGGAGTCTAATAGGAAAACCAAGGTGGGAACTGAATTTTACTCTCTTTTGACCCCAATCCCACAATTCACGGTGTATGAGCAGATCACACCGGCTTCACTGTCCACATATTTGTAAACGGCAGTACAGTGATCTTGCATGATAAGGGAGGGACATGACTTTTCTTGGATGCGCAAAGAATTCCCAGTCAGGTGCCAGTTGACTTTGTGGTTTACAAGCTGACATCCACATCTGAATATTCATTCAACTTTATCTTAAGATGTTTAATTATTGTATTTAAAACACTGCTGCCTAGTAAACTGTATTGTCTTATCGGAGCTCTCAGTAAATTCAGCACTTCGCTTGCTTTTATTACAACAGAAAAAAAATATTTATCTTTGAAATAACCATAGTCTAAAAAGGTTAAAAAAAAACCTCTGACAATATATTGATATTAGATGTACAGTGATTGTTATACTTGAGTTTAGACTGCAAATATTTATGGAAGATGTCTAATAAACTGATCCCAGAAGGAATATAGATTACACATTCCTGAACAACCAATAAATATATTAGTCAGCTCATAAATTAATAAATTAGCTGATAAAGCTGTTTTGTTCATGTTACAGATTTCATCCAGAGCTACACAGAAAATTTGTTTGAGCCCTTTTTGCTAACAAGCTGTAAAGACATCTATATGATTAATTTAAAACAAAATTAAATATAAAGCCCCTGCAGGCCTGTGTGATTTTTTTTAAGATAGTAAAAATGAGTTTCTCTCAACAAAATAGAACAGTACCCTCTCTTAAATGGGATCAGGTAAAACGTTACCCTGATCCTTACGAAGGCTCAATCCTGCAACCCTTTTGCAGGAATTACTCATACTCCTGGGAGTAAGGATTGTTAACGTGACTAGGGATTTGCAGGATTAGGCCTAATATCTCTCTATTTGTATCTCGCCCCCCACGCCCACCCCTTCTGAGCTGCTCAGGTTCGGGTTTGTATAAATCCTGGCCCAGATTAAATCATCATGGAACAGAGTAGACTACCCTACAGCAAGCACTGTATGTATCTCTCTTTTGACTGCTATATTTGGTTTTATGGTACACACTGAGCAGTAAGTGGTGAGTATTACAGCTAAACCTTTCTTATCTCTTACTATAGAGTTGTAACAAGCAACTATATTTTTCAACCTACAGTTTAAGCATCACACATGTAATGACATTTTGTAAGAGAACGTCTTTCCTACTTGTCTTGGGGCGGGAGCCAGGGTTCACATTCTGTGTGCTTCTTTCTCCTTTGCTTTTAGATAAATATTGCAGTTGCCAGAGGTGGACTGGCACCCCAGAGGTGGTAGGAAATGTGTTTCTGCATTGAAGCCCCTTTAAGAATTTGACCCTTTAATCTCTTTTGTAAACTGTTTGTGTTCTGTGCATTTCAGTGTAGTAGATAACCACTCATGCCTAAAATGATTCTAGGAACTTTTCTGCTTTCAAAATGTTTCACCATGTTTAAATGGCTCATCACTGTTGATTGCTTTATATAGTTTGCTCCCATTACAGTCACTTCTGAGGGAGTTAGGAGGGAGGCAGCCAGGCGGACAAATAAGCACAAAAAATGCTCAACAGCACAAAGAGGGGACATTTTAGGTGAGGACTCCAATGTCAGAGCAAATTTAGATCTATAGGGACCCAGCCAATCCTCACGTCTGGTCAACATGGGCTCAGAGAAGGATCACCGATTCATTTTCCTTGGATGCCACTGGAGCGTATCATGACTTAAAATTGTCTGTGACTGTCCCCAGTGAGCCATTCTGGCAACCAGGTAGAGGATTTGCCCCCCTTCCCTCCTCCGGAACATCCCCAGCCCAATGCTTACACTGCGGGCACTGATAGTGATGGAGGTGGTCTAGGGGTGTCTGGCAGCTGTATTCTACCATGGGATTTCTGTGTACAAGAGATAGAGTGACCAGACAGCACGTGTTAAAAATCGGGATGGGATGGGGGGTAATATGAGCCTACACAAGAAAAAGACCCCAAAATCGGGACTGTCCCTATAAAATCGGGACAGCTGGTCACCCTACAAGAGAATCATCAACAAGCCAGTTAAATAGGTTTAAATTATGCTTTGTACAACCCGAGGAGCAGACAGCAGACTTAGCAGGGTTCAGGATCTGTGCAGGGTCCCCCAAATACAGTTAGGCTGGAATTCCACTGAGATCCAAAAAGAGAAACATCACAATTCACGTTAGAAGCTAACCCAGAAGAAGTTGTAGTGCTCAGCTCCAGGAAGTAGGTTTGGGAAGTGTATAACCCGTTAGAGTTTCTTCCCATAACCTGCTGCCCTTTAATTAAATAAGCGTGATCTTCATTACCAGAATCTGCCTGGCTATGAAGGGGGTAGATCATTACCACTGGAACACTTGGTATATCTTAGCCATGTGGCCACCAAAGATATTATGCAGAAGGCCAGTAAACAGAGTGACAAAAATCAGATGCTCCTTTTGTTTATAAAGACAGTGCAGGAGAGAGTTCTGCCTTGTGTATAATTTGGGGCATTGGCTGTCAGGGTTCCAACAATTGCCCAATAAAGATAGTTTCTCCTACAGGTTGACTGTATATAACAACATCCATTACAGAAAGAACTGTAGAAGTAAGGACATTTTTGATTAATCAAAAAGCAATATTAGCTACTTTTATGCTGTCATAAGTGTAAAGTGCTGGAGAGTGTTATTCTGCCTGTATGGGGTTAATGTTACCTGAGAGGGAGTGACGTAAGAGCCCCGGACCACGAGGCAGAGGGAGGGAGGGAGTTTTGAGTTTCAGTTTCCTGCCGTTCCAGCGTTGGCAAGAGGCCCAGTTTTTTCGCCTCTAGCTATGGAGGATGAATCTACTTTCCTTCCTATATTCCTAATTAGCTGTGCTGAGAGTATAATATGTTGATTTCCATAAGTTTCTGTACCTATTTAGAGTGTCGCTAACCTTTTCAAAGGGAAGTTAGAGAACTCTAGATTGTGAAGCTGTATTGTAAGTGTGTGCTTTATTCTCTTTTCTTTATTAAATCTTTTTAGTTATAAAGAGCGTTTGGTTTATTTCCCTTAAGGTTCTCTCTGCTTTCAGGTTGGAAAGAAGAGGGGGGAAGGGGAGTAGGTCTAAAGGACAAGCTCAGTGTATGAGCTGGAGTGTGGCGTCTGTCTCTCTCTACCTTCAGGCTAGAAGGGTGAGGGGGAAGGGAAGCAGCCTCTGAGTGTCCGGCTCTCAGGAGAGAGAGCAGGAGTTTGGGGGAGTCCGGGTGCCCCCCTCCAGGGTCTTGGAGATCCACACGGATGGTGGAAGCGATACCCCAATTTCCCAGCTGGTAGAGTGTAGGGTTTGGGGGTGTAAAGACTTAACTTAGGCTGGGAAGCAGCTTGTAGTTATTTGGTCTGGCATAGAAGAGTCCCCTCTCTGTACGCCAGGTTAAGAGAGAGGGAAGACACACTTACATATGCTAATAGAAATAATACATCTTTTATTTATTAAAGTTTGTAACAGTTTAAATGTCAAAAGTATTTAATCATAAAGTCACTTGCCTTTCAGATACAACAGATAGACAAGAACGTTAGTAGTACAACCTGCTTTTACCTATCAAAGGAGCAGGTGCTGATCGCTCAGCCTGAATCTTTCAGCAAATACCACTATGGGGAAAAAAAGCCCTTTGTGTAAAGCTTTGTAAAAGCAACTTGGAAGCAATTTGTTTCTAAGGAGGTTTGTTTAACATGGCATTCACAAATTAACCCCTTTTATATGTGGTCTATCATTGTGGATGATGTCCTGGGACAATAGGTCCGTGTCATGGACAGAAGGGACAATCTTATGGAACATATCCCCACGATAAGCTTGGGTTTTTTAAATATCACTGTTTTTACCTTCCTTAAACAGTTATGTGAACATTAGCCAAATGCCTGAGTTCCATATTAAACTGGTTTAGGAATCAATGGAACTCAATAGGTCAGTTCGGGTTAAGCTGCTTGCGGCTGGAAGTTCTTTATTCTCAGCCTTCTCAGTGATTGTTATATGTTAGCTCTAATGCAGCAATGCAAATTGAACTTTTTGTTCATAAATTATTCATAGGTGATGCCTCGGTTTGAAATCGATGGTTGATTTCTCTATACTTTCCCATCCCTGTCAAGGCCAAACCCTTTCTGACTTGCCACCCCATTGAAGTCATATGGGGTTGTTGTACAGTTTGACACCGAAGGAAATCATAAGTCTCATGAAGGCTTCTAACAAGTTAAAACTTGAGAGAAAAAAGCTGAAGAGCTCTGTGTAAGCACCAAAACTGGGCTCTCTCACCAACAGAAGTTAGTCCTAGAAAAGGTATTACCTTGTCCACCCTGTCTCTATGTTTCCCATTAGCATTTGTTGTGTGACTAAGAATACACCAGCTAAAACCATATATTCTTGCAGCATCAAGCATTGTAAATACCCTCCTTATGACAATACCTCTAACTTCAACTGTGGTGTAATTAAAGCCATTGACTATATAGCAGATTGTTAAGTACCATCATTAAAACTACAGTGTTTTATAACTATTGCTATTTATAGTATTTCCTTGCAACTGAAGCATCAGAATACTTGGCTAATTCATTCACTCCCTGCCCTTGTTATGTTAAAGTTTTCCTTAGCTACTGCCTTTATTGGGATGATGGGGTAGAATTTTTTTAAACTGATCCACAGATACATGTACTAATATTCCCTTAATGACAAGTACCTTCCATGAGCTACTGGGAAAACAGTCTCTGATCAATTATTTTTCATAATCTGTACATATTTAAGGGCCAGATTTTGAATCCCTCACTGACGTTAGTAAACCGTTATTCACACCGATAATCTGACTGATCATGGAAGTAACTGCTCACCAGTGTAAATCAAGGGTTTGCAATCTGGCATGAAGTAAGATTATTAATAAACTTGGCTCTCCAACTATCATGGCAGAGTTTTGCCAGTAAAACCAATGCCGGAGATGTTCACATTGAGGCATTGTGGGCCTAGTTTTCAGACGTTCTGAGCACCTGCAGCTCCCTTGAACGTCAACATGGAAATTGGGCCCAACAGATCAAATTAAGAGTCTCAAAAATCAGTGACATGTCTTGAATATTTGACCCTAAACGGTTACTTCTCTCAATTGTATTACAAAGTAACATTTTTTCCCTTTGTACTGTAGTGCATACAATATACTATTAAAATATGCTGCTCTGGAATTTGTTTACCTTCTGAAAATAGTCGAGACAATAGAAGTGCACATAATAAATAATAATGATATTTTTATGCTAACGTAGCACTTTTTATCAAAGTGCTTTACAGTTAAATGGCCCTGTAACTCAGGTAACTGATTTTATGCCCACTTTTCTGACAGATAAACTGAAGCATAAAGAGCAATTTCGTGGCAGAGCTCCTGGCTCCCTGTTATAACTACTTCTCCTAGTATTAAACAACAAGGATAAGCCATGCTATCTAAGCATTTTTTACAGCTGTCCATCACCACAGGATCTGAGCACTTTACACATAAAATCAACAGCAATAACAAAGACTAATGGACCTCCTGGAGTCTCTGGCACCTCTCCCTTCTGCGCTCCTAGTATAAAATCACAGACATCCTTATTTGGGTTAAAAGAAGCCCCTTGCACCATCCTGGAATTCCACTATTTCCCACAGAGCTCACACCAGATAACACCAGCATCTGCGCAAGTAAAGGTTTGAGGAGAACTAAATACCTGGATAATCTTGTCGCTGGGCCTCAATACACAAAGCTACGTCATACCTGATTTGTCAATTTAATCAGCCAGTTGAAGTGAAGAACAAATGGTTTCAAGAGCAGGCAAATTACTCACCAATATCTGCTTTGCTTTGAGGATCTATAACAGAATAAATCACAACAATAGGGTCGGTGGATCACTCAAGAACTGCCCATTCCTTCCCTCCTTTCATTTAAATTGACAACGCTTTTCCATCTATGTGAATTAGGCAAACAACAAGGACTTTTAAATTTAGCTTTAGTTAGATTGGACAAGTCCAATATTTTAACAGCAGCTGTTCCACTTGAATTGCTTTCTGTGCTTACATTGCAAACCTTGATTCAAGGCATTTGTTACTTAACCAGTTACACTTTCACCAGGAGAAAGGAGGTCTAGAGGTTCTCAGTTCAATCCAGTTCTTCTTTACAAAATCCGTTTTTATCTGACTTAATAGTGGAGATGGCTTTGGAAAACATAATAAGCCTGATTCTCCATTATCTTGCACCTTATGTCATTCACACCAGTGCAAAGCGAGTAGGTGTAAAACACTGCAAATGAAAACCTTATTTTCACACACTCACTTTTCCCAGATGTAAATGAAAACCCAGGGTACAAGACATTAAGAATCAGACTCAAAAATGAAGTTAAAAGGCAAAAATAGATGAAGTTCTGGCTCCATTGAAACCATTGGCAAGATTCCCATTTACTTCAATGGAGCCAGGATTTCACCCCGTGTTTTATTTTTGGTAACCTGTGCCAACCAATTCTGGGAGCCAACTTCTGCAGTTCATACTCAGATGATCAAGTTCAATAGAAGGCTCAACTAAGGACTGCATAGTTTGGGCCTGATGATTACCACAAAATGAACACAGGGCAGGAAAATTAAAAAACATGAAATGCCAAACACGTGTGTCAGCACAAAATGGTGGAATGACCCAGTGGTGAATCAGGCTAAACGCTGTGCGTCAGTCTGGATGTTAACATTCACAAATATGATTTGGCAAATAGAATATCCACAACTGACACCTGACTTTCTGATTGCCCACCAGCAGAAGACAAGTTCAAAATTCCAATCTCCCTTTCTCACATTAGCAGTAATTTTCCAAGAGCGCTTGGATTTTAGAAAGTGGTCCATTTTAAACAAGCAGGAGTCTTAGCATTCAGGGAAAAAATAGTTCTGTCAGGCAAATTGAATCAGCAGCACTCCATTTTCTTCCGTGAAAGCAGTCTTTGAAGAATTCTCCATTTGTATACATTTGGATCTACTCCAAAACAGTCCCCCTAGAGAGGAATGATTAAAGGTGTCAAGCTTTTCAAATTTTATCACCACGGGCTCATGTCTCACATTGGAAATTCCCTAACTGCAGTTGGTCCCCTCAGATCACAATGGAATGAATCCTTGTGAGTGGAATGGAAAAGAACAAATCAGAAAACTTCCATTGTTCTGCATATCCTGGAACAGACAGTGAAGATTTGTGAGCAACAGAAAAGTGGGAGCGAACGCTTCTCAAATGTTGCTGGTGGTCACTGAGAAACAGGTACAATTTAGCAACACTGGATCTAGCGTCTATCCACTACCCAGCGGAACAGAGACTCAGATTCTTAGCCGATGTAAATCAGAATAATTCTCCCAACTTCATGGAGCTGTGCAGCCCTACAGCCACAGAAGGTGGCCATTGAAAGACAACTGGATCAAAAAGACTGAAGAGAACTGTGTCTTTAAGATGTTACAACTGAAAAGGAGTTTCTCAAAAGGAACAGCGTCCAGATCACACACAACCACACCCACAGCTAGCAGTCTCAGGAGAAGCCAAGGACTGGAAACTGAAGCTCCTTCTTATCCCAAGAGTTGTTTTCGGCATGTCATTGTAGAGTCACATTAGTGCGGCAGTGTAAGCAAGCTCGCATGGCCACACTTTACAAATCATATCTGTTTTGTGATTAGAGGTGAGTAATCCCTTATTCCATGAGTAATCCCATCAAAACCAATTACCCTAATGACAGATTAAGATCCTGTTTATTGAGAGTAAGATCCTACTCAGTAAAACGAAGAGCAATAATCTTTCCTACCTTACTATACTGAATCCAATGTACTGTTTAATTTTAGACCATGGGTGGAATCTTCCATCAGCCGGACTTGTAATCTTAAATATATGATCTCTTGAAAACCCATCCTAAATTGTTACCATATAAAATTTTCAAAAGTGCTTATGTCACTTGAAAACCTAAATCTTAAAGTTAAAGGGACTTAGGCTCCCAGCTCACTTAGATACCCCCACCCTTGTAGAAAAGATATAATTTTACAAAAGGAAAAACACAAAAATTAAAATAATTGTCTGAAGAAAAGTTAGCTGGTTTCATTGTACAGATATAAAAACAAAGCAGGGGATAAGAGAGAAAATGGAAGTCAAGATAAATAAGTCTTCAAGGATTGTGCTGTGACTATAAAAGCAACAGGAATTATTTTGTGCTGACAGTTTTGGATTATTTAGAAAAAAAATATTGCCACTACTTAAACTAATATCTAGAAGAGACTGAACAATAAATATGTTTCCTTTCTAGAGGTTAGAGCATTGCAGGGAGATAATTTTTTATAAAGTTACTCTGCTTCAGATGTGATTTATGCAACAATTCAACAGCAAACAAGCAAGTTTTCTTGAAATGCACAATAGACTAGGGCCAACCACAGCACTTGTTCTAGCAGGAACCAGATGTAGGAAATGCAATACAATAAATAAAAACCAATACTTATCACTGACATACCTATTACATTTTCAATATGCTTTACAAATGTAACAAATTAATGGGTGTGACACACAATCCAGACTAATGACTAGCTATGTTACCCTTGCCCTGTAACCTGGGGTGCCCTTCTCACTGCCTCTGTGCTTGTAGCCTCTAACCTGGACTGCTCACACTCAGCATCCAACATGTAAGTCACTTCCAGCACTCATTGTCTGTGTAACAGCCAGCCTCAGCTCTTACCAGCCTTAGTTATGCTACAGAGTGATCCCAGCACACCCTGAATCCCAGACTTTCCCCCAGAAACGTATGTCCTGTACTGCCCAACCCTCTCCTGGACAATACAAATGTGTTACTGTTATTCCTTTAAGGGAACAATATGCACACAACTTGTTAACCCAAATGGTGTTACCCAGGCATTTTAACTTGAACACAATTAATGAGGCATAAAAGTCAGGAATGGTTACTAGAAAAAAAAATATAAAGGGCTTACAGGTGCCTAACTTGGGGCACGTCTACACTTATCGCCGGAGAGATCAATCCAGCAGGGGTCGATTTATCACATCTAGTGAAGACACAATAAATGGACTGCCAAGTGCTCTCCTGTCAACTCCGGTACCCCACTGGAGCAAGAAACGCAGGTGGAGTCGACCAGGGAGCATCATCAGTCATGTCTTCATAGTGTGTTACCAGTATATACCAAGACTATACCAGTATAAAGATGTTTTATAGTGGTATAGTCTTTCCTTTTCCCATATGTGAACAGAGATACAAATCTAAGTATGTTTATACTGGAATAACCATATCTCCCATTCCTTGGTGGATCTCTCTAGAATCGCTCTGCCCTGAGACGGTGACATGTATTTGATATTTTGGGACAGAGGAGTGTCTGGAAGCAAAATTTGCCCCCATGAAAACCTTATGCAAGTTTGGTAGTGCTGAAGGGCCAGCAGAAAATCCCTGAACAGATAGGTTGGTAGTATTAATGATCCACTTACAGTCACTTGCAACTGTTTTACTTGTCCTTAAGATCATTCTATTACAATCTGTTGCAAAAGCAAGCTTGACGCTTTCTATAGAATTTAGAATCAATTTCTTTCATATTTTAAATGCATAATGTGATCAAAAAGGATAACAGCAAGATGACCTGGAGATGAGTTTAAGACATGAGATATAATTGTTTCCTTAACTGTGATGCTGAATTAAATTAGTCTTGCCCTGTATGTATATAAAGGATATGCAAAATTGAGGTCTTGACAATTTGTGGTCATTAGAGCTCCCCTGGCAGTTATTGGAGTAAGAGAGTTAACCTCTCTGTTCTAGACACATTCCAGCTGAGGTAATTATAATCTGCCTATCTAAATCCCCTACGGTTGCAATTGGATATTATATTGTTCTTCACTTTCTGTTCACAACATTTGTGTATTATTGGTATGTGCTGTTAAATAGTTTGCATCTTACCACAGAGATGGCTGCATTGACCATTCCATTCCTAACAATTAATTCGCTACAAAATATAAAGTTTTTCCTTTGTGGTTTTTTGTTGGGTTTTTTTGCAGGTCAGCGTGGTGTCAAAATTAGCAATGAGGTGTATAATTCCAGGTAGTATTTAAAGATAACTCCCCTAAAGAGGCAGGTCTTGAAAAGTAGCTTCCAGGCTCAGGGTTCCAAAGTTCACCTTGGCTTATAGATGGCTGTAGTATCCAACCAACTGCTCATAACCAGGGCTTAGAGACATCCATAACTTCTTCTGATGTGTTTAGATCTATAACAGCAGCATTCAAGTCCATAACATGCTTACAGATTCTGTAATTTATTAACCATTTAGTAATCATTTATTAACCCATTATATTAAGTTTCCACTTTATAAAAAGCTTATAAAGTATGACCAAGAAAGCTCATGTCAGGGAAGCATTTTAACATGTAAAGGAGGAAAGTTGGGGTATTCCCTCATTTATTACAGATGGGTCATATTAATCTATATTTCATAGCATATTATGATTCTGCCTTACATTAGGGTTTGATAACAATACTTCACTTGTTAATGGAATCTACAGACTTTCTGCATCATTCCTTTTGCACTCTTAATTACAGAAGAAGGAAGCGTAAGGGACTAGGAATGAAACATGGGTTTGCAAACATGTATGCAGAGAACTGTCATCCGTCAAACTCTGAACTCTCACAGGGTAAGTTCTAGGCTCTTCCTGAAAGCCATTCCCCCTTATGGTGTCTCAAAGTGGACACCCAAAAAAATGAAGGACCTCAAAAATCATAGTAACTTTTGAAAATTTAGCCCAATGGCCAGAACATAAAAGGACAGAGAGTTATCATGGGTGCAACATAACCATAAAATGTGGAAGGAATAATAAAATTTTGATGCAACATAGGAATTGATATTGTCTGAACATCTTGTGTTAATCCTACATACCCACCAGTTTGAACAGTTTACTCTTGTGTTTAATGCTCTCAGAAATTACAATTTTATTCTCACCATTAACACAGGGTAGGAGCCAAGTCTTTGGATAAACTAAGGAAACGCCACATGGAAAGTAGGAGTGAGGCTAGAGTAAAAACTGCTGACAGAACAAGGCACTTTAAAAAACACAAGTCAAAACAGATTTGGAGACTTAGCCATTGTGTAGAATCATCACAAATGAAGAGCTTGTTGATTTTCATTTTTGACCATTTACAAAGGGCTTGACTCTGACTCCCATGGGACCAGATTCTTCCAACCACTCTCATATTAAGTTTCCCCTTTGAAATGAATGGGATTACTTGCCAAGTGAGGTAATTGCTGAACGCAAAAGAATCTTGCCAGCCTTAGTCATGCTGAGAAGTTCCTTACCCCAATGAAGTTAATGGAACCCCTCACAGTCTAAAGTGCTTCCCAACATGAAGAAAGATACCAGAATCTGGCCCAAAAAGGAAGAGACAGAAATGCAGGAGGAAAAAAAAAATCTGACAAGTGTGAACATGCAAATATATGTAGCTGTCAAAAAACATACACACTCCACAGCTTCCCACTTTGAGAATTTCGTTTACACTTGTTTGATGCTGCTCAGTTGCTTTGGTTAAAGAAAGATTTAGATTTTCCCCAAATGTGTATTATTTTATAAAGCCAAAACATTATAGCATTTGTCTTGGCTGTTTCACAAAAGTTAAAAATGAAAAACAAAACCGCTAGCTTCAGGCCCATGTAAAACAGCCCCAGCAGGTAGATCAAGTGTGCTTTTATGTCTGTAATGACAGCCAGAGTCCCATTGTGAATTTGGCAGTATAATCCCCTCTCAATCTAGGCTAAGAAATTGAATTTCCCACTGTAATTATCTCAGGCATCTCTAGGCAAGCTGATGAAATTAGACATATAATCTATATTGCACATCCAGAACATGAAGTTGTCATTTCCAAGCTAAAAAAAAATTGCCATTTAGCATGAAGTAGGAAACAACAAAAAGTATTTTTATAATGGTGTTTGTGGTGAGGAAAGTAATTACCCCAGTGAAAGTTGCTGGCATTAGTTGAATATCATCTGTCAAATATTAGAGAGAGGAAGTGGGTGAGGTAATAACTTCTGTTGGTGAGAGCAAAAAGCTCATCTGTCTCACCAATAAAAGATATTCCCTCACCCACCTTCTCTCTAATATTCTGGGACCAATACAGCTAGAATAATACTGCATACATCTACCAAATGTATCAGTTATTATAACAAGGTAAATCTGTGCCTGAGGGGTGTCAAAATCCTGTCACTTTCCATCATTATTTCAGGGATCCCCTTGTTTAATCACTGGATTTCCTTTTGTTCTTACATGCATCATAAATTAGCCTGTCAACAAGAACCAAGTCCTCCTGGGCATATGTACAGGACCTAGCACCAATAGGGTCCCTGATCTTGGTTCTGTTTTTTAAATGCTTCTGTAATAATTTGGTTATTAATCGCTATATAATCTTTCAATGGCCATTCCATACCAGCTGAAACAAACAACAGAACAATAAACTAGATGACTGCCTAGTACTTATGGAGCCAGAGCACAAAAGCAAATAGATGAGTTGGTGTCATATGGGACTGATACACCTCTGGCCTCATGTGCATAAACTGGTGCCATTCTGAATTCAGATTTCTTTATGGAGCCTGCACTGAATGTCTCTGATTGGAAGATAGGACAAGAATACTATTTGCATGCTCTACACTGATATTACATTTGTATCAGTTCGTAGAAGATTATACCTTATCCATGGGGTTCAGCACAGGTCCCTCCATATGCTAGATAGAGAAATTGGTCAGACTTTATATTAAAAGGTGCTATTTATAAAGAAATATTTAATAAAAAATAGATGTTAGGTTACAGACATGAATAATATGCATTATAGATGGCTATAAACATACCAGTGGAAGGTATTATAAACTTTATAAGCAACCTACTAACCTGCTGAAATCTGTAACCAACCATAGCAATTAATTTATTGCCCATTGTAAATGGAAACTTAACCTAAAGTGTAACCACAAAATATTTGACCAAAACCACTTTAAAAAACATAAAAAGGGGCATAATTAAAAATGAATTCTAATCAACATATTATCTTCCAATACAAGTTTGTAACAAAAATCAAGATGATGAAATTTAAATGAACATACAAATTTTCTCTTGTATATGCCTGACTCCAGTCTCACACTGGTAGAAAACAGAAGTAACTCCGCAGAAATAACTGGATTTATACCAGTGTAAATGAGATCAGACTCAGGCCCACTGGATTTAAAACAGAGTAAATGAACCAGTTAAATAGGAAACTACAGGGTCAGACCACAAGTAGGAGCCTGAAGAATCTGAAGTGAAGGGAGTGCGGCCAGGTGCAAAAGTGAACCAGGAGAGGAATGAGAACAGCGCTTAGAGATGGTACTAGTGCCATAAAGGGAAGAGGATCCCATCTTTTCACAAAGAAGGTGCTAAAAGGGAGCGAATATCTAATCTTCATGAAATGTATATAAAAGAGTGATACAAGATGGAACAGTTGCTAACTACCCTCTTTTTTATTATTAATAATTATTATTATTAAGAGAAAGCACAACACAGAGATCAGCATCAGAGAGCATGTACCAAGTGTGCTAGGCAACATACAGTATAGCACCATTAGCCAGATAAATAGTAGCCAAGAAAGAAGCTATTTCAGCTCTTCCTTGCAGTTCAGTAGATACAGTAGACTCTCGATTATCCAGGATTGGGTTAACCAGGATGTAGATTAGCCAGGATGTGAAAAAAATATATACACGTAACTCGCAAGGCTGACTCTGGCTTTGTTGCCGCCCCAAGTACACACAAAAAAACCCTCACCAGGACACAGGGAAGCCAGTGAAGCAACATCTCCCCCCTCCCCCCCCCCCCGGCACAGGGGGGGAAACCAACACACACACACACACACACCATATTTCCTATGGATGGTGATTATCCAGGATTTTATTAACCGGGATTAATTTTTTTCCCTATCATCCTGGATAATCGAGTCTACTGTACATTGCAGTATCTCTTTGGAAACCAGATATTGCCTCATATCTTCTTTGTTTCCATGGTACTGTCACCCAATGGAGCAACTATGTTTAGAAATGCATCTGATAATATATTAGCAATTATTTATAAACTGGGATTTATTCAAAAACCGTCCAGATTCTCAACTGGTGTGAATCAGCTGGGCTTCACTGATTCACATCAGCTGAGAATCTGGGCCAGTACATCTAGGCAGGTGATTGGTAGAGGACTGCAGATATGGATCAATCATATGTCACATACACACAAACAGATTGTGAATCATACACATTTAGCTACAATATAGTCAAGGTTTTTGGTCACATGCATTTTTGTCAATTTTTTCCAGCCAAATCATAATTTTATGAGCAGCCTGACAGATTTATAGACATAAAGGCATATTACACATTCACATCCACACAGGCTAATGAGGAATCATTCAAACAGAAACAAAAAGATCATATCATTTCTAACTGGGCAAATGGCTCAGTACAGAGAAATAATAAACCTGGAGGCAAAGAACAAAGAGGGATGAATATCAGCTAAATTAAATAGTTTGCAGCATGCTGATAAGTAACACGGTTCAGATAATTATTGTCCAAAAATCCCCAAAGCCTTCCACTAAATGAGAGCTTGAGTAAAGGAAGATAAAGATGAAGGCGCAAACAAGATTCTAAGGTGTAAATACTGGAGCAATACATAATATATATCAAATGAAAATGTTAGACTTCCCCTCTAGTACTTTATCCAGTAGTGCTCACATGCATTAAGGAGGAAATAATTGCTTTGGAAGACCTCAACGTAGAGCAATCAAAAGCATATTAAATAACGTAAACTATGATAAAATCGGAAGTAGCATTGATACAGTTGGAGATGCTGCCTCTGGACAAGAGATAACTTTGTTAGCTTTTGATTAACATGGTCGGTCTTTAAAACGCGGGAGACAGCGGTATTAAATATAAACAAGAAATAAACTAAGGGAACTGGCTAGCTCTGCAATAGGGTTGCCTATTGAGGAACACTTGTGGGAGTAACTGTGAGCGGGTGGAGCTGAGATAACCTGAGCAGTGAAGAGGCAGCTTCTTCCCCATAGTGCTGGAGGGTGTCAGCCACCAAAAGGAGACTCTATAGGCTGAGAGGGGACTATTCACTCAGGACTCAGACCAACATACATTAATTTCAGTGAAGCAAGAACAGGATCTCATTTACCACTCAGTTTAAAAGTTCCTGCCTTCAACAGACCCTGACTGGCTATCTAGTCCACCACCTAAGGTTGATCATTCCCCACATGGGAGTATAGAAGCAACAGAAGCATATTTAGGATTGTTTGGAAAACAGTGGTTAAGAGTGCCACTTTTTTCTACTTTGGTTCACACACAGTTAAATCCTTTGACTGCTCCCCTTTTCTTTTTGTAAATTGGCTGTTTTTATTCATCTCACATGTTTTTATACAGTTTCAAAGTTAGCCACCTAATTCCCTATTTCACCTAAACAAAGTAGCCCAATTTTCAAGACGCTAAGCACCACTTCTGTAAGTGAGAGCTACTGGTGCTTACACCCCTTGCTGGAACTTATGTAGTCCACGCTGCTGTAGTATCTGAGCAGCTCACAATCACGCATAGATTATACCCTCACACCACCTCTACAAAGGAAGGAAGCACTATCCCGAGAGTCCTACAAATCTGTGAATATCCATAGACCATGTTGTTTGGAGATTATGGATGGGATGCAGATACAAATTTTGAATCAGTGCATAGCTCGAATTGTCCCCATTGTACAGATAAAGGTATAGAGGCACAGGGTGCATTAAGTAATTTGATCAAGTTCACACAGGAAGTCTACGGGTGAGCAAGAAATGCAGTGTCAGTCCAATGCTCTAACGACTAGATAATTCTACCTACCTTTGAAAATCAGGCCACTTATTTCAATGCCTAAATCCCTACCATTTTAGATACCTAACTTTAAGCACTAAGTGTCTGAAAATGTTGCCCTAAATGTTTAAGATGGACATGGATATGTACAGCACTAGATTTGTAAAGGACATTGATTTTATTCTCGCTTGCTGTTAGTTGGGAAATACAAAGATTTTTTTAAGTTGTCCAGTTGGAACTACAGTTCTCTCTACTAAGGTACCAACACTCCTCAAACATCCTATGGATTTAAAATGAATAGTGAAAACCTATTTTTATAACAGGATTTTGCCATTTCCCATTTTGATCATTATATCTGAGTAACTAATTCAGATCTAATCCACAAAAAAATCTCTTTCTTGCAAGAAGTGAGCAAGTTCTAATTAAGTATTTTAGTTACTAATTTTTTTATTCAAGGAAAGCACAATAATTGACAGTAAACGTTCTTTCCTTCCATAGAAAGAAGGTGGTTAAAGTTGGGTCCAGTAAAAGCGATTACCTCACCCGCATTGTCTCTAATATCCTGGAACAGACACAGCTACAACACTGCATACAACTTGTCTTCCATACACAAAAAGAAGCCTCACAAAGACAGGGTGCTGTTTGTTTATACTGTATGTGCTATTATAAAATGTAGCTCCTTTTGGTTTTTTAGCTTGTCCATCACGTAGGTCCATTTTTCCTGAAGCAGTTCCTCTATGCCAATCAATGTACAACAGGAAGTAAGTCATTCGATTACTCTTCATTCATTTGATCAATAGCGGGGTGTAACTTCCACTCCCACACGTTATAACACTGTCAACCTGCAACTGAATGGCATGCAGAGAGGATCAAACTGGAGGAATTTCTGACTTCCTTTTCAAGAAAAGTAAGTCAGTTCCTGCCCTGAAGAACTCAGTTATATTGTCACCACAAGTGATCATCACTTTGCATCTTGGCCAGGGGGCTGCTAAAATCAGAGTCTGCTCTTCAGGCAGCAGGGAAAATTCCTTTCACCCCAGAGGCAACTGTTCCAAGCCCTCCAGAATGAGCACACACCCCACTGGAAAAGTACAATGGATATAAGAAAGGGAAATATTTACTTACAGAGGGATGAGAGCAGAAAAGCAACAAGGGAAATATCAGGGGAGCGTAAACCCAAGGCCCCAGTGGTAGCACAGTCTGAAAGGGCAGAAACTGAGCAATGTGTCTGCGCACACAGTTCAGGAGTCCTGAGCAAAGCGTCAGCTCAGTGGCGAGTCTTGTTGGGTGCTCCTGGTTATCTTTGGCGCCAGTGAACTTTCCCCAACCAACCCCCCCCCCCCCGTGCCCTCTTCTACAAAGCCACACAAAGCGACCACCTCCCCACTTAACTAGCTAGCAGCCTCCCTCCTTATTCCCAATGCAGAGTCACAAGCCCCAGTACTCACAGCGCCAGATAGCTCTGGGCAGCAGTGACACCGGGTCCAGTTTTGGCCTGTTCTTTTGGAGCAATTCCTCTCTAGCACAGTGATCCTCCTGGCTCCTGTCCTAGAGTGTCCCCGACTGGCTGCCCCTGTCCTTCCCAGGCTTCCGGCAGGTTCTCTTCTGCTTTACTTCATGAGAGCCTGCAGGGCTTCTTTTTCCTGAGCTCTAGGGCCACACCCCGGAGTTTCCCTCCTTTTCTCACTGCTCCCCTGTCAGGAAAAAGATTTAAAGGGGCCATGCTTTTTAAACCCCGAGGGGTTACAATTAAAATAAAATTCCACTCTATATGCCACACTAGAAATATGGTGGGATCAAGGCACACACAGGGATTTAAAGCAAGACTCCAATCTTGCACGCTAAACATACGGTAGACTCTGGATTATCCAGGATGATAGGGAAAAAAATTAATCCTGGTTAATAAAATCCTGGATAATCACCATCCATAGGAAATATAGGGAGGGGGGGTTGGGTTCACCAGCCACCCTGCACAGAGGGGAGGGGCTGTTGGTTCACTGGCTGCCCTGTGCCCTGGTGGGGTTTTTTTGTGTGTGTGCTTGAGGCGGCAGCAAAGCCAGAGCTGGCCCTGAGAGTTATGCATATTTTTTTTTGACATCCTGGTTAATCCACATCCTGGTTAACCCAATCCTGGATTATCGAGAGTCTGCTGTATGCTTAAATTGACTGCAGTAGCCCAATTCGAAAGAGTAAAGCACGTCTAGGCACATACAAGTCTGCAGAATCAGAGTCTAAGTCTAGCCCAGTATTTATAAAATCACAAGAGTCACAAGTATCGTTTTCACCGGATTTGAATGGTCCCTTGCTAAAATATAAGCTTTACCATAGTACTTTCTAGACATGTCAAATTGGTAACAGTGCATGGTCACCAATCATATAGATTAAGCAAGTTCTCTGGCTCCACAGAAGTCTAACTCTAGTTAAGTCTGCCAAGACGTAAGCTCCTCCATTGAGCTCCTCATTTGATTTTTAACAATTTCCATAGAAACTGGAAACGTTCCCTAAACCAACAGAGACTTTCTTACTTCCAGCAATTATCTTAAGGTCTGATTTGCATTTTAAATGTCACCTGTATAAATTAAAATTGTTTACTGCTAACACTATTATTCTCATTCGTGGCAGTAGCCAACCCAACCTTGCTTTCATTTTTTTAAAAAATCCTTACTGGAAAAGATGCCGCCTGGAATATAGACAGAGAATGTTTCCCTCAGAACCCAGTGCTTGCCTTAATATATTACAGCTTTCTTACAAGAGAATGGACCACTTTCAGTGTTTTCATTTAATCTCGGCAACAGAACTATTTGAAGAGAGTTTTTTGGATACACTTTTAAATTGCTATTAACAAAATCTGATACAGATTTCACAATGGAAATGCCGTTACTGGAAATGCTTAGGAGGCATGAGGCAAAAAGTTTGGGGATCTATTTATTAGACTTTGGAGTTGGAGTAAAAACTTTGGAAAAAAATTTCATCTTTAAGATTTGACAGCCACATCCTTCAATTAAGGGGTCAGAGAGCGCTTCCAATATGCATCTCAAAGACCTCATCGAATCCGCCAGCAAAGTCAGGGAACGTGATATTTCTAAAGGTTGTCTGCACATAAAACTCCACAATGGCACAATTGAACCACTGCAGCTGTGCCACTGTAGCGATTCTATCTGCTACCCAAGATCCATAAACCTGGAAATTCTGGACACCCCAGCATCTCAGGCATCGGCACCCTGACAGCAGGCTATGTAGACTCTCTCCTCAGTCCCTACACTACCAGCACTCCCAGCTATCTTCGAGACTCCACTGACTTCCTGAGGAAACTACAATCTATTGGTGACCTAGAAATCACCATCCTGGCTACTATGGATGTAGAAGCCCTCTACACCAACATTCCACACAAAGATGGACTACAAGCCATCAGGAACAGTATCCCCAATAATGTCACGGCGAACCTGGTGGCTGAACTTTGTGACTTTGTCCTCACCCACAGCTACTTCACATTTGGGGGCAATGTATACTTTCAAGTTAGCAGCACTGCTATGAGTACCCGCATGGCCCCACAGTATGCCAACATTTTTATGGCTGACTTGTAACAACGCTTCCTCAGCTCTCGTCTCCTTACACTCCTACTCTACTTGTGCTACATTGATGACATCTTCTTCATCTGGACCCACGGAAAAGAAGCCCTTGAGGCATTCCACCAGGATTTCAACAATTTCCACCCCACCATCAACCTGAGCCTGGACCAGTCCACACAGGAGATCCACTTCCTGAACACTTCAGTGCTAATAAGCAATGGTCACATAAACACTACCCTATACTGGAAACCTACTGACCGCTATACCTACCTACATACCTCCGGGTTTCATCCAGACCACATCACACAATCCATTGTCTACAGCCAACCTCTAAGATGCAACCGCATCTGCTCCAATTAGTCAGACAGAGACAAACGCCTACAGGATCTCTAGCAAACGTTCTTAAAACTACAATACCCACCTGCTGAAATGAAGAAACAGATTGACAGAGCCAGAAGAGTACCCAGAAGTCACCTACTACGGGACACACCCAACGAAGAAAGTAACAGAACACCACTAGCTATCACCTTCAGCCCCCCACTAAAATCTCTCTGGCACATCATAAAGGATCTACAACCTTTCCTGAAGGACAATCCCTCACCTTGGGAGACAAACCAGTCCTCATTGACAGACAGCCTCCCAACCTGAAGCAAATACTCACCAGCAACCACACAACACAAACTCAGTAACCTATCCTTGCCAGCTCTGCCCACATATCTATTCAAGGAACACCATCATAGGACCTCATCACATCAGTCACACCATCCGGGGCTCATTCACCTGCACATCTACCAATGTGATATATGCCATCATGTGCCAGCAATGCCCCTCTGCCATGTATATTGGCCAAACTGGACAGTGTCTATGCAAAAGAATAAATGGATACAAATCATACATCAAGAATTAGAACATTCAAAAACCAGTCAGAGAACACTTCAACCTCTGTAGACACTCAATTACAGACCTAAAAAATGCTTCAACACAAAACTTCTAGAACAGACTCCAAGAAACTGAAGAACTAGAATTAATTTTCAAACTGGACACTATCAAATTAGGCCTGAATAAAGACTGAGAGTGGCTGGGTCATTAC
Organism: Sternotherus odoratus; assembly: GCA_032164245.1. Taxonomy (NCBI): domain Eukaryota; kingdom Metazoa; phylum Chordata; order Testudines; family Kinosternidae; genus Sternotherus; species Sternotherus odoratus. Next base: position 13,558,232 of record JAVMKO010000005.1, on the reverse strand, counting down.
ACAAACTAAAAGCTATTTTCTCATGCCAATTTTCCCCCTGTTACTCACACCTTCTTGTCAACTTTTTGAAATGGGCCTTCCTGATTATCACTACCAAAGTTCTTTTCTCCTGCTGATAATAGCCCACCTTAATTGATTTGTCTCATTAGAGTTGGTATGGCAACCCCCATCTTTTCACGTTCTCTGTGTGTATTATATATGTTCCTACTGTACTTTCCACTCCATGCATCTGATGAAGTGGGTTTTAGCCCATGAAAGCTTATGCCCAAATAAATTTGTTAGTCTCTAAGGTGCCACAAGTACTCTCGTTCTTTTTACCTATGCCAGTGGTTTTCAACCTGTGGTCTGCAGACTGTGTCTAAACTTTCCACAAGGGTTTGCACCTCCATTTGAAATTTTTTAAGGGTCCACAAATGAAAAAAGTTGAAAAACACTGAATTATGGTGACAGGGTGGGGAGGGAAGAGTTCCCCTGAGGTAATACACATCCCCCGAGAGGCAGTAGCTAGTTCAGTGGAAGAATTCCTCCATAAATCTAGCACTGGCTATGTGGGGATTTACATTAGTTTAACTATGCTGTTTAGGGGTGTACATTTTTCACACCACTGCCTGATGTAGTTAAACTGGCCTAATTTTAATGTAGACCTAAGGCAAAACACACATGAAAAAACAAATCACATATACACACCCCAAAAAATCCACACTCTCTCATCAACATTACGTGTACAGAGGCATAAACCAGTTTCTGTAGTTCTCATGACTAAGTAGTGCCCGTCAGCCAATTGTTCAGGAAAAAGATCACTCTGAAAGAAAGTTTGTGAAATGATTAGTTTGTCCAACTTTCCAGCTCAGCTTAGAGATCAGCTCAGGTGAAGTCATTTTTTCTTCCTAGTGATTAATGCTTCATATTAATGTAACCACGAGGAGGGCAAGTTCAAGAAGCCTGTTCTCATTCCCTGGCATAACCGATTCTTATTTTAAGAATAATTTTTCTATTTCCTCTCTTTTCTTAATATTCAATCTTTATTAAAAGTTTTAACAACACAGGGCCTGATTTATGGTTTTCTGTTAATTAATAATTATTACACAAATGCCTGAAGACCCTAATTGGGATGGTACAGCGCCCAGTACAATGGAGTTGAAACACATCCTGTTCCTGCCCTGAAGAACTTACAGTCTGAATAGACTGCTCTGACTATTGGCAGTAAGTAAGAGAGAAGCAGGGAGATTAAGTGACATGCCCAGGGTCACACAGCCGGTTAGTGGCAGAGCTGGGACTCCCTGTCCCCTGCTCCATCCACTAGACTACTTAAGAGTTTCATCTGTTTTTCCCTGAACTAAAGAGATCTGGACTCATCACATTTACAAATGAAAAGAAACACCATCAATGGGCCTGGTATTGTAGCCAATCTCCCATTGATTATCGCATACAAAGTTTGGCCCCACCCTTGAATTATATTATTTATGCTGCTCTTTCTTGGGAACAAATTTTGAAACATGCGGGGGTTGCCAGAGCAGTAGCATGGATGATTTAACCAGGATTCACACAAAAGATTGTTTGTTCTAGACCAGTTCTTACCAAAACCTGCAGAGACAAAGTGTTTAGGTACAGTACACCGAAAATGGGGAAATCAAATATGGAGGCAGCCAAACAGGGAGAGGAGCCTTTGAGAGACTCTCGGGTGTTTGGGCACCGCCAGCAAGGCCTGCCTCAGCCCAGCTGCTGTCTCTGCTTATACTGTGCCCTAGTACACCCTTCCCCTTTAATTGTCCACACAAGCATCACTGTGTCATTTAATCTCAGCTGCAGGAGGGGCAGTTGCCAAGCAGAAGCCCTGCTGGGTGAAGTTGGTATTTGCCAATGCTCCAATCATAGCCAAGAGGCCCAGATTCATTAAGGCTCCCGAGTCTCCTCCTCCATCCCATATGGCTCAGAAAATCCACAGCCCTTGGTGGCATAAACTGGATCTTCAAGGGATCCAACATGCATAAATTAGGACATAGGAGGCACAGCAGGATGGAGAGCAGCTACAGGACTGGAGGACAGGCATTCCATAGCTCCAGTTAGGTCGATTAGCTCCCACTCCTCACTGCACTGGTAGCAGGCCCACGTGAATCAGTCACCTATGACCAGTCTTGCAATGGTGCACAGACCCTACTCCCGGTTAGCACTACCATGGACAATTGCATCAGGAAAGGAGAAGGGGGGGGGCATGGCATCCTCCTTGAAAGTAGGGTATAAATCACTGCTTCACTGCTCCCCAGCAGCCCCCGGAGGAATTCTGTTGGAGTCCGTCCGCATTCCTGGGAGCTCCCATTTCACGCAGGCCCCTCTAAACCTCCTCCTAAAAAAAGCTGAAAAGCTACTGTCCAGGTGCAGCAGAGTTTGTAAAGTTGTTACAGCCCTTCTGAGGTCCTCAGAAATGAAGGGTGCTAACGACACGTGAGCTCTAATCAATACTAAGGATACAGCAAGGTCCTCATCTTGCAGTGAGCTCCAGGCAGGCAGGGCGTTGGGACCACCTGAAGGCCTGTTGTAAGTTAACAGGAACCAAAGCAGGCACAAGGGCTGCCCAAGTGGATCCTGGGGGAGGACTGAGGCCGACGGACCCGATCCAAAACCCAAAGATGTCAAAGCAGGGGTAGACAAACTTTTTGGCCCGAGGGCTACACTGGGGTTCAAAATTGTACGGAGGGCCGGGTAGGAAAGGCTGTGCCCCGTCCCCTATCCGACCCCACCCACTTCCCGCCCCCGACTGCCCCCCTCAGAACCTCCGAGCCATCAACCTCCCCCCCCGTCCTTGTCCACTGACTGCCCCTCTCTGGAAACCCCCCAACTGCTCCCCCACAAGGCCACCACCTATCTAAGCCCCCCATGCTCCTTGTTCCCTGACTGCCCCCTCTCAAGACCCTCCCACCCCTAACCACCACCACCACCCAGGACACCCCCACACACACTCCTTCTTGCCGTGCTTTGCCCAGTGCTCCGGCCCGGGAGAGTAGGGTCAGGCCGGAGCACCCCTGTGTCAAAGGATGCATCTCTGCTGATTGAAGTGGGCCTTGGATTAAACCGAATAAAAACCCACATGTTGGGCTCAATCTCACCTCTTCATTTCTATTTTCTGGACTACAGAATGAGGCCTAGATCATATTATACCATGAAACCCTTCCGGTTTCTTTCACTACAGGAATTTTTAAAAGTTGCCATAAGAGGAGGCCAGGAGATATTATGTTAGGTCTGATCTGACTCATGCCCTAGGAATCTTGTAATATGAAAACATCACTTAAAGAGGAATATTCCATTCATTGGTACTCTCCGAGTACATTAACATCCTGTCAGTAATACTTAAATGGTTGCTTTAGGACTTAGACACTCAAAATTGTCCAGCTTACTGTATCCAACAGGAAAATTATTACCTGAAGTATTAAATTCAAATTAAATAGTACCCACTAGAAACTAGATCAGATTAAAGCTTGCCTTTAAAAAAAACAAAAAGACAAAGAAACAACCCACACCTCACTTGCCTGGCAGTGCTAAAGCATTTGTGTGCATGAATTACAAGTTCTGATAGGATAGATGAGCAAATGAAATTAATTTTCAGCAACAGATCACTACTGATTGGGTGGTGATGGCCTCTGTTGACCTGAAAAAACAACTGCCAATCCCAAATTTCCAAAAATAATAATCATTATAACACCACCTAGTACTTTTCATCTGTACATCTCAAAGTGCTTATGGTACTAATGAATTTATCTTCATGACACACTGGTGAGGTGGAGCGTTATCTCCGTTTTACAGATGGGAAATGGAAGCGCAGAAAGACTAAGTGACTTGGCCCAAGTCACACAGGAAGTCTGTGGCAGAGCGGGGAATTGAACCTGGGTGTCTCAACTCCTAGACAAGTCAAGTCATGAGCCGGGCCCTCCACAAAAAATCATGACATTGACTTAGAAATCATTATAGTTTAAAAAGACTTATACATTTGGGGTTCTTTCAGGTTACATTCAGGTCACATTTTCAAGACTTTTTACACAACAAGGAGGAAAAAAAACCAGATTCTTCTATAATCACTTCTCTTCAGGTGTTGGGGATTTAAGGAGGAAAAAGCCCACAGCAAATATTGTAAAAGTTGGCAACACTGAGATTGTTCAACTATAATTCAGTCTCTGATCTACGAGGTGCTGAGCATCATCCGCCCCAGTGGAGAGATAAAAGCTATGGAGATGTCAAGAAGAGAGGATGCTAAGATCCCAAGCATAATTTCCATTCTGCTGCACGCAGAATGCTCTGCTTCATGCTTCAGAAAGCAACTTGGTGAGCAGATGCTATAGATTTTCCCAAGGTTTTGGCTGTTGTCTGCTTCCCCTAAGGACTGATCACTGCAGTACAGTGTTGGACATTATCATGATATATAGAGCCCCAAAAGCGTACAGCGTCCTTTACAAAGGACATTACAACCGACATAAATAAGTCATGGGACAGTAGTTTAAACCACAAAGAAGCAGATGGGGGAACAGAGACCATGCGGAGGAGCACCAGACAACTGCTTTGTGAAAGGCCAAATTCATCACAATCTAACTCAGTGAAGTCAGTGGAATTGCACCAGGGCTGAATTTGGCCCTAAATGGGTTGTACAGATGAGAGTCAAAGTGCATGGACAGTAGGGGGATACTGCGAATACAGGGCTTGATGCAAATCTTACTGGAGCCAGTGGGAGTTTTCCATTAACTTCAGCGGGCCTTTGGACCAGCCTCATAAAACAGCAGAATGAAAAGAGTGACAAAGCTGCGAATGGAGAATAACTTCCCATTTTTCAGTAAGAAAGCAGAACAAGGAACAATTACTTAAGAACAACACATGTACGGATTTTATTTTTATTTTAAACCATTAGAACTGATGTGGGAAAAGTTAATTGTATCTTTGTTTCCTGAGAAACACCTCGGCTCAATTAATTTGATAATGCACTGAAGTGCCAGTTAAACTTTAATGACTATGTCTCCATTTACATACCGCATTACCAGGCCAACACTGAATTTCAACAGTAGTTAAATGAGAAATTGACATTTATATATTGTACATAGTGTGTTTATGAAGCAGAGTGTGAAATTTCCTGGCTGATTTTACAGTACTATAGATTGTATCTTGGAGATATCCAGCTACAGAGGTGACATAAGTTAATTGCACTGATCTCTGTCAGGAAGTAAAGCTGTAACTATGAAGTGAGTGACATTAAACGCTGTTTCCAGTGTACACATTTTGAGCTAAATATTATAGAAAGTGTACATGGCAGTTCAAGTGCTTTTCTCTGAAGGTCAGGAACTGAACCTTCTCGATGGGGGCCAAACCCCAATTTGCTGGCTTTTGGTACTACCAGAGTAAAAAAATAAATAATAGAATAATAATATTAGGAGTTTATTCATAGTAGGTTTGTAAAACCTATATTTTTCTTAAATAACCAAAATGTTGAGCCGAATACAAAGTTAACTATCCCTTAAAATATTTTATATCCTAGTTTGCTTACTTTTTTAAAATCAAGCAGCCTGTTATCAACTCGCTCAGGATTCATTAAATTCTGTTCTCACAGCAAGCTGTGCAACTGCTATTAACACAAGTGGTAGTCACACCAGCTGATGGGAACAGGAGTCTATCGCACGCCTAACAACGCAACTGCAATAAAATCAGAAAAACGCTCCTTAGGATACAAAAACTCTGCACTGCCTTTAGTAACAACACAGCTAGGGAGTTCCCACCTTCTGATGCTGATCTTCAATACTGAAGAAGTGTTTGCATTGCAGTAGTGCCTGGAGGCTCCACTTGGGGATTAAGGCCCCATTGTGCTAGGTGCCATACATCCGTAGCAAAAAGAGCCACCCTATGAGCACACAATCGAAGTATTTTGCAGTCTTAAATTACTTGGAACTTTCTAAACATGTGCCTTTCTGATCCAATTTACATATTTGCAATCATAGACTTTAAAGCCAGAAGGGAACCTTGTGGTCATCTAGTCTAACGTGCCACGCATTGCAGGCCACAGAACCTCACCCACTCCTGTAATAGACCCATAACCTCTGGCTGAGTTACTGAAGTCCTCAAATCATAATTTAAAGACTTCAAGTTACAGAACATCCACCATTTACTCTAGTTCAAACCTGGTGCTCCATGCTGCAGAGGAAGGAGGAAAAAAACCCTCAAGGTTTCTACCAATCTGACCTGGGGGGAAAAGTCCTTCCTGACCCCAAATATGGTGATCTTTTAGACCCTGGGCATGTTGGCAAGTCCTACCAGCCAGACACCTGGGGAAGAATTCACTGTAGTAATTCAGAGTCCTCTCCCCATCTAGTCTCCCATCGCAGGCCATTGGGGATATTGCTACTGGCAGTTGAAGATGGGCCACATGCCATTGTAGAAAATCTTGTCATACCATCCCCTCCATAAACTTACCAAGCTCAGTCTTTAAAAAACTTAGGTTTTTGCCCCCACTGCTCCCCTTGGAAGGCTGTTCACTCCTCTGATGATTAGAAACTTTCATCTAATTTCAAGCGTAAACTTGTTGAGGGCCAGTTTATACCCATATGTTCTAGTGTCAACATTGGCCCTTAACTCCTCTCCATCCCTGACATTTATCCCTCTAATGTATTCATAGTGTGCATTAATATCTCCCCTCAGGCTTTGTTTTGTTAAGCTGAACAAGCCAAACTCCTGGAGTTTCCTCTCATAAGGTAGATTCTCCATTCCACTCATCTTAGTAGCCCTTCTCTGCACCTGTTCCACTTTGAATTCATCTTTCTTAAACATGGGTAACCAGATTTGCACACAGTATTGCAAGTATGGTGTCACCAGTGCCCTGTATAATTCTAACAACACTTCCCTATCCCTGAGGCACCCTAGGGCTGCATTACCCTTTTTCATGGCTCCATCACATTGGCCATCCTGCAATCAACCAGTGCACCCAGGTCGTCCTCCTCGTTTCCAACTGATATGTCCCCAGTTTACAGCAAAAATCCTTGTAAAGAATAGCAAAAATACCATGATACATTTATTAAATAAATTCATCTTGTTGCTTTAAGTAACTTCAGTCTCCTAAATTAGCCTTTGAAGGATTCAATTTTTATTGGTAACCATCAGTAAAAATCAGTTTCACTGTACGCACAAAAACGGATGAAAAAATGTCCATGGATGATGACTGAAATTTAAAGATAGGCACAGTAAGTAAAATTCTGCTTGAGAATTACAGTTCAATTTAAGGCTCTTTACTTTGTATACTTGGATGTTGACAATCTGTGTTTTAATGGTTACAAAGCTTTAACTTTTTGAATCTCAATGTCCACTGTCATTAAATGATTGTGTGAGGCCCCCCCTAATATCCCACAACTGTGAATATTTAAACGTTGATACAAATCAAAAAATGCTTAAAAACAGCCATATTATCCATTGGAAATTATACAAAATAAACATTGAATTCTGCAAGGCCTAGTCACAGTTCATACCATCATTATATGCCTTATGAACTGCTCTGAGGAATGGCAACTTCTTATGTTACCACACTGCCCTCTAGAGGCAGTATCTGGCCATGGACTATGCATGGCTGGCTACTATTAAACCTACCACAAATATGCAAAGTCCATCAAAATCTTGCCCCTTCCTGTGAATGCAAAGCTTACAGTGGTTTCACTGGAACTAGCTGCCCCTCTCAAACAAACAGGAAACTACCTTAAGAATACAGAAGACCCTGTTACTTGAGGAAAAATACTTTAAAATTCCTTTCCTAATTACATTGCAAAAACTTTCATTTTTCAGAGTTGTCTTCATCGGCTATTTCTTTTCTGATTTAACAAATCATAACCAATCCGGCGGGTAGTATAGACTTACCCTTGCATACTAGAAGATATTAATATTACTCTCTTTCAGAATAGCGTGTGTTGATATGCTTCTGTTTATTTTAACTTTCACATGGATTGATATTAAATACGTAATGTAACTTTCACAGCTGCACATTTGTTACTGTTCAGATTATCCCCCCGGGTAATTATATTGCAATATTCAAGTGCCAAAGCAAAGTCCTAAATTGTAATTACAGTATCTGGTTCAATAATACAATAGCTTTGAAATTACAACAGAAAAGTTGAATACGGTAAGGGCCCACTCCTACCGTCATTAAAATCAGTAAGAACAGGTTCAAGCCCTAACTTCTCAGTAGCTGAGAAATAATGATGGGCTAATGTGCAAACAGCTGTTAAATGTTATCCTGTGGATCACACGTTCATTAGAAAATCTAGTTTTTAAAGTAAAAATGGAGACGGGGTCCGGTGCTGGATTACCAGTTTTCCATCTGCCCAGCAAAGAGCTTTAAAAGGCTAAACAGACAATTTGCAGTGAAGTATTTTCTCCAGAAGTAACTTTCCTAATTTGTACCAGCCTGTCCTGGTGACATAAGTGCATATCCGTCCATTTCAAAAGGAGCTTTATAAACTTTGAACGGGGTTGACTGGCGCAACATGCCACACATTTGTTAAATTCATTTGGTGGTGAAGCGCTGCTTCTGCCAGAGACGACAGGGTTGTTCGGGAAGCAGCAAGTGTCCCAGAATCACCAGTAGCAGAAAACGAATTACAAATGTTTTAGCACATGAAACCCCATAAATTTAACCCTAAAGCCTTTGCAGGGGACATCCCAGAAAACAAAAGCTCTTCCCTTTAGATTATATTTTGCATTTAGGATGCCAGAAAAGAAAGTCAGTCCCCAAACTCACATATAATTGATATAATTCAATGATGTAAGATTAATGCAGATCTGGCAGCTACGCTATAAACTTCAGTGCTGGGAGCAAGAGTCAGAAGCAGAAGCATGCAGGCCAGTGTCTCTGAGGGCACACACTGGTTCCCCAGTCTCTGGTGAATGGGCAATAGAAGAGAGTGTATAACAATACTTCCTGATAGCTTCTGGAAGAAGATCAGTAAACAGGTTCCCTGATCCCAGACCTTGAAGAAGTCCTTACTCTAATACGAAGTTGTAGAATAGCTTTTTAAAAATCATAACCTCAAAATTAAAAAAGCAAATCTAGTACAGCCTCCACTATTGATTAAAAACCCTACAAGCTTTATCACCAGGTAATTACTTCAAGATCTGTTTTTTCAACAGCACAAGCATAGACATTTCTGAATAAGAAATTTTAATTTCAAGGTACCTCTATAATTTATTGTGCTGTTACTCTTATATTAGACAAGCTAATGCAATCTCTCTGCAGGCATGACATGTTTCTACTCAGCTTCAGTTGAATTTATTCCCTTATTTATTTATTTTTTACTCTGTAGTGCACCCTTGTTTTTATACTGTTCCTACTTCCTCCTTCATGGGGCCACTTAAAAAAAAAGCAGATAATAAAATTAAAGGGGAAGGGGAACACTTTGCTAACAGAAAGAACTCACAGTAGGGTGTTAGAAGGAGCTACAGTGGTCATGAGTGGGACATGCCTGCTGTGCTAAAGGCAACAGCAGCCCCATTCATATTGAAAATTGCACAGGCCAGAAATTATTCGTTCAGCTTTTGATGGAAGAAAAGCTCCCTCCAAAGAAATGCTTGAATAAGGCATGTACATGGCTACTGCGCTTCTATACTCTACGTTCCTAGCATTTCAGAAGTGCTAGGGATCAGTCCCATTGACTGTTGCTGCAGGTCAAGTCAAACTGAATTGTTGCATCTGTATGTCTGCATTGTATTCAGGAGTATGACTTCAGTGTGTAGACAACACAGAGCTAGCTTTGATCTAGCTTCTCCAGGGTAGTCAACAGGTGGGCAGTGGGCCAAATTCGGACTGCCCGATGCTTTTGAATGCACCATGACATCTTTTGTATTTACTTATCAGTATTGTTATTGTGTTTGTATTATTTTCTTTGGCTTCTGGACCTTGAAAAGACCTTGACCAAGCAATCTGGACCTTGACAAAAAATAACTGGTTACCCCTGAGCAAGAACAAAGCTAATGAGTAAAAATACCAATGAAGCCACAGCAATGCAGGCAGAAGCTACTGAAATATGCACCTAGGGTGGTAGGTCAGCTGGGCTAGCCCATGCAACCACAGCTTCATTGCTATGGGTACCTGAGCTAGCTTGATCAGCACAGCAGTTGCTGTAATGACACCCAGGAGGGAATTCACGCGTGCACAGGCACTGTGGCCAACACAAAGTGCCAGAGGAAGAACGTGTGTCCCTGATCCTGGGATGCTGAGGGGTTCCTGGTACAGCTGAGAGCACCTCAAGTATTCCCTAGAGCTCATTTAAAACTCAGACCATGGACTACCTAAATGCCCAAAACAGGTCTGATTTTTATTCTAAATACATCTTATAAATGGACTAGATGACCTAAGGGGGCGGGAGGGGTTGTACCTCTCATTGGTTTTGTGTGTCCATGTGCGCGCACACACACAAAGATTCACAGACAAAAAAACTACATGAAGATGTGGTTGGAAGTACGTATCAATAACCTAAGAGTAAAAAAACATTGCAGTGATGTTGTGATTATATCAAAACCAAACATTATAAACTCAGGACATTCAAAGTTAAGGTTCTAGCTAAAAAGATATCCTACCAAACAGTTAAAGCACACAAACAAGATTAACTCTACCGTGTAACCAGGTAGTGGCGCCATGCAATAACCATCCAATTGTGATTATGGCATTTGAGTGTTTGTGGTACCAGATTAGATAAAGCTGGTTTTAAAAATCTCTCTCCTCCCTTTCTCCCTTACCCCCATAGTGTCTCTCCAGGCCAAAGCTAAGGTTGTTTGATGCCTTAATTGTGCATTTCCATAACTTAACACATGTAGTCTTTTTTTAAGTGTAACCTTCACTTTGAATTAGTAATCCTTGGTTTTGGGATAGTTACACCTTCTCTATTGTCCCTTCACCTTTCTGCCTCAGTTTCCCCCATCAGCCTAGGCAGGGCCGGCGACAGAAATTTGGGGGCCCCCTACTCTGATCATTTGGGGGCCCCCCCAGCCCAGCTGGCACTTCCCCCCCCAGCTGACAGCGGCTGGGGGGGAAGCCCAGCCGGCGCTCCCCCCCCCCAGCTGACAGCGGCTGGGGGGAAAGCCCAGCCGGGCCCCCCCCAGCCCAGCCAGCGCTCCCCCCCCCCCAGTTGACAGCGGCTGGCGGCAGTGCGGTGTCCTGCGGCGCGAGCCGCCCTTGCTGCTCCTCCCCCCCCCCCCCGCACTTTCTCCCCCGGACTGCGCTGCTGCCGCCGGCCAGGCTCACTGCTCCTGCCGGGGACACGCGCGCTTGTCTGGAGGAGAGCCGCGCCGCCTCCCCGCCCCTTCCCCGCTCTCCAGGCCCGGCGACAAGGGGGGGATGACTACGGGTACTGCTGTGTACCAGGGCCCCCCTAAAGTCCGGGGCCCAGTACAGCTCTACCCATAGTACCCTCCTGTCGCCGGCCCTGAGCCTAGGTAAGATTATTAGAGTCTGACCCTAGATTTGTGACATTATTTAAAATTCTGTGTTGTGTTCTTTGTAAGGTGCTTTGAGATCTATGGATGAAACATGTTGCATCAAAAATAAGTATTGTGGTTATTACTTACAATGATTATTCAAACACAGGTGTAGCTAATGTAATATATATATAGACACACACGCACCCCAGTTTACCAGTAACATCCTCTGGTGAACATGACTATTAACAAATGGAAGTCATTTTTTAAGGGCAATGCTGCTAAGTCAAAAGTAGTTGCCCTAGCCTTTATGACATACATCTGTCTAGACCAGAGCTTTCAAACAAGGTGGACAGTGTTATACCATCTACAAATGAGGTATCCCAGGCCTGAGCCGCTCCTTTTGCTGACAATTATTTTGGCAAATTTAAGGCCTGTGAATCAAGGACTCTCATGAGACAGCCAATTCTGAGCAACAAGATATCATCCCATTCACAAACCTGAAGCAGCTTTTAACATATTCTGGTGCAGTATCCCAGTGCTTTCAAATTTTACTGTTTGCTCTGGCATTTTGTGAACTATAAAACAGCATTTCCCCGAATTAACATTTTTAGTCTCATATTTTTATTGTAATGGTGATCAAATGACTAATTATGAATACTTCTGAGTTGTTTAATCTTTAAATTACAGCCATTTACTTGAAAAAAAATCAACTATCAGTAGACTAGCTGCAAAGACTGATTGCCTGGGGGAATGTCAAGCTGCTTAATATCTATGCTATTACTCCCAAATTCTTTTTCTCTGTATACACATTCACACTCAATACCAAAGGCCTGATCCAAAGTCCAGTGAAGTCAATGGAAAAACTCACACTGACTTGAGAGGGCTTTTTCAGGCCCTAAAACTTCATGCTTTTGTTATTTTCCTGTAGCAATCATATGGCACATTGTAGCACTAAACTAAACCAAATCTTTTGTTCTTACTGCTCAGAAAAATGATCCCACTCTTGAAAGAGGTTAGCATTAAATTAGGCAATAACATGCAATTCCAAAGCATCTCTAAATGGTGCTCTGAGGTTTAAAACATTTACCTGCATCTTTTGCATTTTCTGAAGACGGTAATCACAGAAAGTAAGGAGACAGAAGATGTAACCAGATTGATACTGTGAAATTCACAGTATTTTTAACTCAGTGCACCATAAGAACTAAAGCTGTGGAACCTGAAAACAGGTTTTATGATGGGAAAAGATCAACAAATAGGATACAGTTGTGCTTATTAAAGTCCTATATTGACGATGGGTCAGATTCCGATGCCCTTTATCTTGATAAGTAGCATTTACTTCAGGAGTAGTCTCACTGTCTTCAGTGGAACTGCTCAAAGAGTTGGGTGCTACTGTAGTAGTAGGATTTTGTGTTTGTATTAGAATGAAGGATAATGAATAATAACCTAGCAGGTATTAAATGTACTGGGGTATGATTTGATTATATCCCGCCTAATGGGTCATCTGGTAACGATGCATCAGTCAGAATCTGCATTTGAGCTATTTCAAGGCAATAACAGACCTTTTACAGTCACCGCTTTGTTGTAGGTTTAGCATTTTAAAATAAGTCAAAATGCAATAATTGTTTTTCTCTTGCACTGCAATTTAATGTTCTTGTTCAAATGTTCTGTGGAAATCAATTTTGTTGTGTACGTGCATGAAGAATGCATTTGTCAGAAGATAAGTGTGAAGGCCATCACCAAACCAGATGTTCTAGCTGAAGACAGACACAAGGGCGCCAGAGGGTTGCAACAGTTGAAATGTCAGAGAAGGGCAGATTGACAACTCTAAAGCTGCATCTATCAATGGGGACAAGATAGCTGGGATCAAAACCAGTCTGGGGTAACTCCCTGAGAGACAAGATAAAGAATGAGTAGGACAATTAAAGAAAGCAAGCACTTGTCAAACATTAATTACAGCATGACAGTGCAAAACTCATTGGTCCAATGAAGGAAAATGACTATATAAACAGTGTGCCTTGCCATGAAACTTTGGGTTCCTACTGCCAAGACATCCCCAGAGTGTCATATCATGACCGACGGAACCTGGCACCAAGCTACCCGTGATCAACGTAGCTGGCCACTAGATCAGGGGTGGGCAAACTACGGCCCGCAGGCCAGATCCGGCCCACGGGAACCTCCCCTCCGGCGAGATCGCCCTTGGCCCCTCCCACGGAGCCGCACTGCGGGGGCAGACTCCGGGGGCTGGGGCTGTGCACTGCCCCCTCCCCCAGAACGGGTAGCGCTCAGGGGGCTGGGGCTGCATGCTGCGCCCCTCCCCTGGAGCCACGTTTTGCAGACAGAGCTCCAGGGGCCGGGGCTGCACGCTCCCTCCCCCTTCCCCGGAGTCACACCAAACAGCTAGGTAAGAGGGCTGGGCTGGGGTTGTTGGATAGGGGGTGGGGGCAGTTGGGGACAGGGAGTGGGGCACGGGGCTGGATAAGGGGTGGGATTCCGGGGTGGTAGTTGGAGGGGGCAGTCTGGGAGCAGGGGTGGTTGGATAGAGGGTGGGGTTCCAGGGTGGTGGTTAGGGGGCAGGAGAGTGGATGGGGGTTGGGGCCATCAGGGGACAGGGAGCAGGGGAGTTGGGTAGGGGATGGGGTCCTAGGGGGTAGTTAGGGGTGAGGGGTCTCTGGAAGGGACAGTCAGGGGACAAGGTCAGGGAGGGTTAGAGGGGTCAGGGATTCTGAGGGGGTAGTCAGGAGGCAGAAAATGGGAGGGGGGCCGGATAGGGGGCGGGGTCTTCCCTACTCAGCCCTCCATTTAATTTTCCAAACCTGAGGTGGCCCTCAGACCAAAAAGTTTGCCCACCCTTGCACTGATTGATCTGGACTGGTAATTATAAGATTGACTGGCGGGACAGCAAGTGTGTGTGTGTGTGGATGCATATGCTAATTGTTGTATTTTTAGTAAATGCAGAATATTGGCTTTTCCCCCAAAAAAGATCCCGTGTGCTTCTTATAAGCATAACACTGTTCGGTGGTCACTTATCAGAAGGTAGGTCTATGCTGCAAAAAAAGGTGTGGTCCAGGGGTGAAAGGATTTATGGGTATGCCAGAGTCCTGAGCAGGGGGGTGGGGCCTCAACCAGAAGGGGCGTGGCCTTTAAATCTCTGGGCCTTTTAAATAGATATTTAAAGGGTCCTGGGCTACATCTGCAATAGCGGCAGCTGGGAACCCTGGGCCCTTTAAGTCACCGCCAGAGCTACCAGCTACGGAGGCGGCCAGGAGCCCCATGACTCAGGCAGCGATTTAAAGGCCATGGGGCTCCAGGCTGCCACCACTACGGTGCCGTACTGGACCATACCAGCTTACTTTCACCTCTGGTGTGGCCATAACCCACGTTAGCCAACTCCAGTTAAAGTAGCAATGAAAACAGGGCAGCTAGGGTTAGCAGATCAAATAAAAGCTTCTAGGGAGCATGGGATTGAACTTGAGCTGCTGACCCAAATTAAAAGCCAAGTTGCTGTCTCTTCACTGCTAGTTTAACTGGAGTCAGTTAACCTGGGCATAGGCACCAGCTTCCTCTGGCCCTGGGGCTGCTCAACCCCCCCTGCTCTGCCCTCAATCCTGCCCCCAGTCGACCCCTTTCTCCAAGCCCCTCCCACCTCACCTCTTCCCGCCCCTGTTCTGCCCCAAGCTCCACCCCCATCTCCCCAAGCCTCTACCCATTCCCTGCCTCTTCCCACCTAACACCACCCCGTTTCCCAGGCACGCTCCATCCCCACTTCTCCTCCACCCCCGCATCTCCTGTATGCCGCAGACCAGCTGATCGCAGTGGGTGGGAGGAAGGGGGAGGAGTTGATCCGCGGGGCTGGCAGCAAATGGGAGGCACTAGGGTAAAGTAGGGGTAGCTGCCTGCTGGTGGATGCTAATTATTTTCCATGGGATCTCCAGCCCTAGAGCATCCATGGAGTCGGAGCCTATGAACAAGGATTAGCTAACCTGAATTAACAAGCCCCCTTTCTTTACAATGTAGATTTAAAACTCCATGCTACTCCCTGTCAAACAAGAGAACTCAGTGCTTGCACAGTTGGAGAAGCAACACAAATGGAAAATTAATGTTATCGTCGTGATCAATAGAGATATGGTGACTGGGTTACACCACATCCAAAGACATTGTGAATGTTGGTTCTGTTCACATTTTCATAAGATAGAGAAGGATGTATGATTCCTGGGGGGGTGCATTGTTCCCCAGAGTTTAGTGCATAATCGTTCGTATCTGTGGACACTAATGATTTCCCATAAGCTGAAGATGATGCGCAAGTATATGGGCTCTGTAAATCAACCAATGGTTCATTCCTAGCTTGAGGAGGAAATCTTTAGAATCAATTTTCTCTCTACTGCTTCCAGGAAAATCAGATTACAGATTTACTTGTATCTATTGATGTCAGTGTGCTATGAACCCTAAAATGGTTGTTCAAGGCAGCAGTAGACTGAGACAAAAGCAATGAAGATTATTTGCTTCATCTAATTATTATACATGATTTTCATTTTAACATAATTAAAAAATCAATTTAGAATGGATGGATTCTGCCACTCTCACTCAAAGTAGTAACTCACTCAGAGATGTCCCATTGAAATCAATGGGCTATTAGACCCAATTCAGCAAAGCACTTGGGATCAAAAGGATTTAGGAGCTGTGATGCTGTGTGATTGAGATATGACCATTTATATTGCCACGGTTAGACAATTTCAATAAATCTTGTACAAAGTAGATCATGAAAGGTGTCAATGGAAGTTATGATTTGCTATGTTTATATCCATGTATCACTCTATCGGAAGTTATGAATATTGGCTCTATAGATCTATATTTCAAATGTGTTTGTTCCTGGGATAACACCCACAAGGTAATTTACATCCAGTCTGGCCAGCACATTGTGAATTAACTACTCTAGTTGATGGTCCATTAAAGAACACTGAACTCTCACAACTGGCCATAGAAAAAGCTTGTTTCTGCCCAGTGAACTTTCCTATGGACGCTTTAGTCAGAATATGGGTAATGGCTGCTCCTAAGAGTCATCGAGCCATGTGACTTACTCATGTGACCCTGGACTCCATCTTATGCCTATACTTTTCCCTCAAACTGTGCTGAGAGTTCTGCCATGTGCCTGGAGGTTCTCTTTTTCTCGATGTTGCCTCTTTCCTGCTCTGATTTCTGGACTTACACTAAAAGAAGTGTATTGACAACGGACTGAGGACCTTCCAGTCTTTTGGAAGTTACCAGAGACTTTACAAGCCAGCTGTGTGTACCATCACTGCTAAAAACCTGATCCAGGAACTTTACAGTGATTGTATGCATATGATTTCTTGGACCATTTTAACTTTCTCCTTCTTTTCTCTTATAAATAAACCATTCAATATTAGATACTAAAGGATTGGCAACAGCATGATTTATTAGGTGAGATCAGAGTTGTATATTGACCTGGCTGATCTTTTGATATCAGAAGAACCCTCTGTCTGATAAAATTGGTTTTCAGTAGCCACTGATCATCAAGTCTAGTGTCTGGGTGGTGAAACAAGGGCTGGGATGCCTCAGGAGACTGCATTTTGGACTTCTTGTTAACCAGTGTGGTAAGACAGACGTAAACTTGTGTGTCTGGCTTGGTATTAGAATAATAATAATAGAATAACCACCAGTTTGGGGTGAGTCTTCCCTATTTCTCATCCATTTGTCCTCAATCTGGCATCTTTTCAGCTGCAACCCACAGAGGCATAGTGACAGGAACCTAAAGAGGAAGTTAGCTGCCTACTGGAATTTATAAAAGTACCTGAATGTGTTTGATTGAAATTCAGTGGGAGAGACATCGAACCAGTTTTCATGTTTTGTAAACCCCACTAGGTGCCTAATTGCATCATTAGG
This sequence comes from Sternotherus odoratus, assembly GCA_032164245.1. Lineage (NCBI taxonomy): Eukaryota > Metazoa > Chordata > Testudines > Kinosternidae > Sternotherus > Sternotherus odoratus. The sequence goes on along the minus strand of JAVMKO010000005.1, from coordinate 13,540,910 downwards.
TGCCTAAATCCCTATGCACATCTGGCCCAAATCCCTATGCACATCTGGCCCTGCAGCACGTCTAATTCTGGCCACAACTAAACTAGTCACGCATTTAACTTCAAACACATTCATGAGGGTTTTGATAGATTAGGGCCTAACTGGAAAATGCCTAAAAACTCCCCACATTTTCCAATCATTTTTATAAAGATTTTGAAACCAGGGGAAGGAAAAATATTCCTCCAAAAGAGACATGTGCATCTGTTCTGTAAATCCTCTGGGTTCCTTGGAAACTTGAGCCTGGAGTGATTTTGCTGAACTTTTACCATGACGAATCCCAGTGCAATCCATAGTCTTTGAAAGGAAAAACAAAATAATTAAATCCACTAATAACAAAACAAACCACTGTTTTATCATAGCCCCAAGCTAACACATGCAAATTAATGTCTGATAGAATGAATTTCAGTAACAGTTACTTGTAGATCTGCAAAGTGAATCTCTTCTCTAGGACTAAAGTGACTTCAGGATTTATGAATTGGACTAAAAGAAAAAAAATAAGTTGAAGGTTGCAGATTGTGCAAGACGCTTAGAAAAGTTTGCATTTTTTGCTATGTGTGTTTACTGCTCTATTGGCTCAGTTATTACACTCCCAGGGCCTTTAATTTACATCCACTCAATCCCATGGGCTTCAGATTTTGCACAAGTATAATTTACATCAGAATATGGTCGCTTATCTCATTCCTTGGCTCGAGCTACCTTGAGACAGTACATAGATTGCAAAGGCAATCTAAAGCCCATCCAGCGGAGTGGCTAGACCACAATACTGCAAACCACTGTTTCCACCTATTTCCCAGTCCTGGTATTGCTTCTGGCATGTTGACTGAAGCTCAGTCCCGACGGGTTTCATTGGAGACCCTATCTCCAGGCACTGGGAAAGCAAAGAAATGGTATTTTCTTGGGTCTGAAGCTAGTTTCTCTTGCTTTGTCCATGCTCAGTAGCAGGGCTGGTGGAATACAAAGCTGCAGAACATTGCATGAAAGCACCCTCAGGACAGAGGAGCAGTGGCTCAGTTCTGCCCTGTTGAAGTCAATAAGAACTTGGCTGCTGACTTCAATGAGAGGAGGATCAGACTCCAATTGCTCAACACCACTGCCTTAAGCTGTGTGGTGAGCAGAGTGGATGGCAATTCAGAACAGGAGAAAAATTAATCCTACTGCCATATTTGGCCAGTGATCGTGCGGTTCTTTTCCTATAGTGCTTTTCCTTTAGAGAAGTGTAGAACCCATCAATTTCTTCTGGGAGAAAATTAGCTTCATCACCCCAAACCATGTAAAAATGGGTCCTTCCTTCTGCTTGCATGAGGTGACAGGATTAATGAAAGGTTAGCATCTGGCCTCCAAACCCCATGCCAAACGGAGTTCCAGGGTATGCAGACCAAGATGTACAGAGATGGGAACCATCTGGTTGTTGCTGTGGCTATATGAATCTGACCAACCTTCTGAAGTGCTTTTAGAGTTCCTGGTCAAATCCCACAAGGGCCACCCAAAATCTGAAGGGTGTGGAGACTGCACACACACTACTTGATTTCTAGGTTACCCTTATAGTGCATACCCTTCCGGCGCTGGCATGTTGTACACAAAATATATCCTGTATGTGTGGTGTATTACATAGATTCATGTTTATATAGATATACATTCTCTGTCTCATCAGAATGAAATCTTTAGAACTGGAGAAATCACTCAGCACATCCTTTTTGTCCTCCTTTTATTTTCCCTTATTTAAGAAAAAAAAATTGCTTAATGCCAGGGTAATTTTTTCTCAGTGGGTAAAGAATGTATGAGTTAAGGGGTTAATTAGTTGTTAGCTGTTTTAAACAGCGAACAACTGAGTCATATTAAATGAATGTATGTTGTTGGTCAGGTTTTAATGAATAAGGCAATAAAACCCACCCCAGAAAAACCTGAACACAAGTTAATGAAACCCATGGATCTACTTATAAAGTGTAAAAATGTTTCTCCCTTTAATTTTTTTTTTTTTTTTTTTTTTTGCATTATTAAGCTCTGTTCAGTTTCTTTGTATGGTTTCCCCATCAATAAAGAGCTTTGTTTCTGCATTGCATTGTGCAAACCAAGAACTCTAATATTATCAAACTAGGTCTGACTCTCCCTGCATAATAAATATAAAAGCAATAAAAGCAATTTGATCCAGGCAGTTTTGTTTCAGCATTAAAAAAAAAATTCCATCTGACAGAGAATATGCCAGTTTACAGAGTTGATCAGTTCTATTAATAGAGAGGAATTGTATACTACACTGATTGGAGAGTGTTAACACTCAGGGATGAAGTAGCATAGTCTGTTTTGTTTTAGAGATGCTTGTTGTTTGTAAATCCCTGTTAATGAGATAAGGAAGCCAGTGAGCCCTCATCTTTATGCACGTCATGCACTGCTATGATGACGATCACATTTGAAAACCAACAACATAATTCTTACCTTCATTCCCTGCAGCTGGGATCACTGTACAGGCAGCAAGATCCACCCTGGGGAAGGGAGGTGCACTTAGTTATGTGGGCAAAGACTGAAATAAGACATATCTAAGAAAAAAATTTGAGGGGAGAAATGAATTGCTTTTGACTGACTCTAGCATTGAGTTAGTTTTGAGCAGTGTTTTTCAGTTACCACAGGAGCTGCCTTCAGGCTCAGTAGGCAGGAAGTTTACTGTAATTTAGGGCCTTTATGGATGTGGGAAAGTGAAGTTGGGTCTAGCCCCTAATGTATTTGCTGCATCACTTCCTCTGATCAAGGATGTCTATGTGTGAGCTGGGGGGTCACTACAGAGCAATGGAAGGCGTATTCCCAGCACTCCTGGTTTGAAAATGAAGGACAGAGAGAGACTCTCTGAAAGTCTACATGGCATTTGAGAGTCAAAAGTCCTAGTCTGCCTTGTTTCAGAGACGTTTGCAAGAATATGACTGCAAGCCGCCTCTTAACATCAATGGGAGTCCAATGACTAACCTTCACTGAGCATTAGTTTATGTGGGGAAGCTGACCAGCATAGCTAGAGCACAGTAACTATTTGGAAATTGAGTTATTATTCCAGAATAAAGTGTCCACACTGGGGAGTATTACTGGCACTGTTATAGCGGAATAATTAAATAATACATATCGTCAATTTCTCATATAGACAAGCTTTGAATCCTCTCAGTGGTTCTTGTTCCTTTGCGCCATTCATGCTTCTGTGCTAAGCACATATTGTGGAGCTGCCATGGTGTTTTAATATTGCCCCGGCACTCAAAGTGTTAGTTCACCCGAAAATAAATTAGCTTCCAAAACCTGAAGCAAAACGTTTCAACTGCTTTCAAGCCTCCAGGCTTTTGCCAATAAAAAAAGAGGCATTGCATGGACATATTGAGAAGTGTCTTTAAGTATTGCCTTCACTTCCATTCTCTGACTGATAGGTCCTACAAAGAGATTTGCACAGATACTTGTTTTTCTAACTGCTAGGCATCCGGAGTATAAATGTGCATTCAGTCAGTGAACCACCAGTATCAAATTACAGCACAGGTCAGCCATAAAATTGTACTTGTATTTTTTAGGGCCATTGTATGCTAACAGACAAGACCTATTTGTTTCTCTTTACCACAGTATTGAATTCCTAAATTGCTTCCTTGGTTCAAAAAGTTCTGATGCCATTTACGTTGTGCCAGTAGCAAAACAAATTCATGTACAGTAATCCTCCAAAATCTAATAATTGTGTGTCACCAGAAGAGGAAGACTTCATTTTTCACATTATGAATAATAGATTTTTAATATCATTTTCATTACTCAAACCTACTATTTCAAAGGACTCTTCAATTATATTATTCTTGCTTCGGTTTTATTTGCTTGTTTGGTTTATGTTTTGTACAAAAGAATTCTGCAAAATAGGCAGAAATCAACATGGTTCTGAAATTCAGAGGACTTTGCATGCTTAGCGTGATTATTTACATTATGTATTAACCTCTTTAGCCTTAATGAATCTCAAGCACAGAATACCGTTCTTCCCTTCCCCCTACTAATAGCAGGATTTCAATCGGTTCCAGATGTTGGCCTTTTTCGTTGTTTGGGCAAAAGCTGAAGAGCTACACGACCCATTTTAAAAATTTCCTCTACCATGAAATGCTTTCTAATTGCATCTATAGTGAAGTGATGCTCATATTAATCACCTTTGGATATTCAAGAGAACTTTGAAGGTTGCATTTATTCTTCCTTATGCTTTGATTCCATCAGATCTTACAAGTTAAGCAGGCAACAATCGATCCAGCGAGGGTCGATTTATCCCATCTAGTCTAGACACGATCAATCGACTGCCGAGCCCTCTTCCATTGACTCCAGTTCTCCACCAGGGTGAGAGGCGCAGGTGGAGTCGACGGGAGAGCATCACCCATTGACTTACCACAGTGAAGACACTGCGATAAGTGGAACTAAGTACGTCAACTTCAGCTACATTATTCACGTAGCTTAAGTTGCGTAACTTAGATCGATCCCCCACCCCCACAGTGTAGACCAGGCCATAGATAAGCTGACCTAAGCACCCGGACAGGTTGACAGAAGCTGTGCTGCTGTAGCGCTTGTAATGATGACATATCCATAGATCAAAAAACAATCCCAGATCTTGTCCAAGTCAATGGCTGTGCCTTTCAGGTTCAACAGAAGGAGCAACCAAGCCCCTTTAGGTAGTAAAAATAGGGAGCTACCACCTGAGCCTGTAGACAGCATGGCAGGTCAGAAGAAGGCCATGTGAACAGGCAGCATTTCCTGGTTGTCTATCAGTCTCAGGCTATGAGCGTTGAAGGCAAAAAGCCAGGGGAAGAAGTTGTGAGTTTGATTCCATCCTTAGAGGAAGCAGAAAAAAAATGGAGCTTCTTAGACCTAGAACTTGCTGGAGGGGCAGATTTTCAGATTTCTGAGCAAGGAAATTTGAATCCTAATGGGTAATTAGCAACTCAGCAACACTATCAGAATTGAGGGCCCTAGGATGAGCCAGTGGGTTCCTAACATTCTACGGGTATATCTACACTACACTACAGCTGTACTTATGCGACTGTAGTGTGGGGGCTTATTACAGAGATAGAAGGGGCTGCTCCACTGCTGCAGTAAATCCACCCCCTTTAGAGGCAGTAGCTAAGTCAATTATGTCTACACTAGGGCTTAGGTCAGCTTATCTAGGTCTCTCCGAGGCTAGAATTTTTCACATGGCTAAGCAATGTAGGTAGGTTGACCTAAATTTTAGTTGTAGACCAAGCCTGAGTGATCTGTAATAATGAGAATTTTCTGTGTGTCTGTATGACATGTCCTTAGTTGTAATAAAAAAATTAAAAAGATAATTAGAATATAAATTACTGAGTAAATACATTAGAGAATAAGAGCCAGAACGTAAAGCAGAGCTGCTTGTACAGTATGCAACTGGAGAATGTTTATCTAAGTCAACTATTCAAATGTATTTTTATCAGCTAGAATAAAGAACAGTTCTTGGTAGTCGCACCTTTCATCCCTAGATCTCAAAGCACTTTGCAAACAATTAGGAAGATGAATTACTACATCCATTCTACATATAGGTAAACTGAAGCACAGAAAGCCTAAGAAAGTCCGTTAAGATCACAAGCCAAGCCGGGGTTAGAACTGGGAACAGAACTCACAATTCCCAAGTCGTAATCCCTTGCTTTCGCCGCTAGATCATTTCCAGGGCCAAATTTCAGCCTGATTTAAATCCATGCAACCCCATTGGCATTCAGTCAAACCCTGGTCTGTGCTGACTCAGTAATCTACATATGGGGAGGAGGGGGGGAATGACACGGCACCTTCTGTTTTTAATAAGAAAGGTGCCTAAGCCAGGCCAGCCCTAACTCCAGGAGAGGATTCATTGCTGAAAATCTTAAGTGGCAGGAGGCATCTCCCTCCCACCTAGAGTTAGGTGCTTAACTCCCTTTGAGGGGCAGGGCTAGGCCACTCCCTTCTCAGCCCGTCCCACTAGCTAGTTATGACGGCTTCCTTCTCAGTTTGCTGGCTTCCCGCATGCCATTCTTAGGCACGCTTCTCAGAGCTGTGGATTCCACCAGGCAGTAAACAGCCTAGGGATCAGGCATTACAATGCTGGTCAAAGTCCCCTTGTCAACCTAGCCCAGTGACTCAACGGAGGGAATCCTTGCAGGTTATATGCTGAATTGCTGCCGGTAGCATTTATCGATACACAGTGCAAAATATACAAATGCGATCAGAGCAAGAAGAAACCAAAACACACAGAAAGAGTGAAAGGGCTGGGAGTAATGCAGATACACCGATGAACTTGACTGCTGATATCAGGTTTCCTTAGCAAACCATTCAGGACTGTTTCAAACCAGCATCTTCAACACAGCTACTTTTGTGAATGATGATGATTAAGCAGGGTGATCCATAGTGGGTATCGTTGAGGATTATTATTTTTTTAGATGAAGACTGGGGTATTTCTATTGTTAGTGCCTTTATGAATTCTAGCAACTGTCAAAAGTAGGACCAAGGAGAGAGGATTTTTTGAGAAGTTGTGTTCTTCGCCCTGGGGTCTTCCCACAATGTAGAGATTTCAACAAGGTCACAGAGACTTTCTTTCTACCAAAACCTGTCTTTGTAAAGTTCCACAGGCGCACATCATAACAGAGAGGCTAACACACTGCCAGATGACTCTTCACCCCTAAACATCTCGGCGTGGTAAATGAAGTGCCAGGCTCCAGCTAACTGTCCCTGTTGGGCTTGACTGAATCATTATATAGTGTCCTGCACATTAATTCTTAAACCATAACCCAGCAAGTTAGGAGTGTCTTCACATTTTCTCATATATGTGGCTTGAATTCACTACCTAATAAACAGCTTGTGTTATGTCCCTGAGGCATTAATGAAGATGAACTGGTTTACTGCAGCAATATAGAGAAGGTTCTCTTAGTGTTTCCATAATAAATCCTTTTTTAAAAAATAGGATATGCGAGTCATAACAGATTGACTTCAGGCTGAAAGTTGGCCTACACATTCTCCATTTTTTATTTTCAAATTTTCACCAAATCATCATCAAAAAAAAAAAAATCCTCAGGCAAGTAAGTTATTGAGTTACCACTGAGCAACCTCAATATTCCTTACAGAGATCTGAGGAGTTCCCTGTTATAATCTCACCCTCCCCCCCACAGACACACACACCTAGCACCTGATATCACCTTGCGGGGCAGGAAGACCTTCCCTAGACCTAACGGTCTAACGCTGGCCAGAGCTTGCTACTAATCTTGGTTTACCTTCAATGTCTTTGATTCTACTTAAGTAATAGGAATCTATTTCAAGTTAGAGATAATTTATATAATTGTTCAGGGTTTATTTCCTTGTTTTTTACCCTTTTTTTAAACAGAAGAAAAAAATCTCACACTGTTTAAAAAACAAAATGTGGCTCTAAAGTGGTAACACCCAGGAAATTCAGAGTTAAGATTTAATTACACCCCACTCACAAGCTTTGCTAGAGCTGGGTGTTGGCCCTGAGAAAAGTTACAAGACTGACTTCATCCTGCTCACTTGTTGCTTATGGAGGTCCAAGACAAGGTAGGGAGTGAGAAAGCTGGCATTAATATACATGCACAAGCCATTACAGCAGCCAGGGATTACCCACTCACTCAGATGGGGACTAGAAGGAATAATGAGTTAGCAGCCACAAAGGGTCCTAGAACCCACCTTAAGATTCCCTTGAGCAGGGTGAAATTCTCATGGGCTTGGATCTTCTGGCTTTATAGTTGATTTACATGGTCAGAGCCATACAAAATAACCAGGATAGGACTCTTAATCCAGCCCAGACTTTGTGGAACCTCTTCCACTAAGCCCTGGTCTAATCTTAGGGGGCAAGTATAGAATTTGTCCCAAACAGCTGCATGCAGATAATTAATTTTAAAAATTCTCATCTCTTCTACGCCCTAACCTCTTCCACAGAATCTCTGCACTAAATCTCAGGCAGCAGCTACCACATTTTGGTAACCTGGAGGACATACCCCCCACCCGCAAAATGTCACTTGTTATAACATCTCTTCTTAATAACGCGATGCAACATGCTCTGCCCCTAGAGGCAGCAAAGAACCTATCGTGTAATCAGGTGGGAAAGACTGGTTTATAAAGCAAAAAACCCACACCATGGGGAAAAAAATCTATTCAGAGAAATTGTATTGATCTGCTTTTGCCTCTGCTAATTTATGGGTTAATTATTGTTATTGCCCTTTGCTCTACAAGGTGTCATACTATTTAATAAAAAGACAAAAAGGTCTGTTCCTCTTTGAAGAATTAAGTGCAAATACAAGCCCCGACTGTCACATAGTTATACTGCACTGAGCTGTGCAAATGGAGGTAAAATAATAAGAATGTTTGAAGGAGAATAATTACTTGCAAAGAAAAATCAATAGTGATTGTATAATTTGCTTTTCATTTAGATGCATCTCAAAGTACGGGGACTGTTTGTTCTATTAAAAATGCTTATTTTAAATCTCCTTTTGGAGTAAAAATAAAGTCCTCCCTCCCCATACTCCAAGCCTGATTTAAAAAAAAAAATCAATCTCTGCTGTAAAAGGAGCAAAAAAACTGGAAAGATTTTTCAAACCCTCTGGTTTTTTATTTCATTTGAAGTTAAACAAATGCAGTTCGTTGACACAAACATGTAATGCCATATTGCCACTGCTGCTGTTACATGATGAAGATAATTGATTCTAGAACATGGTACTTTTCAAGAACTATTAGTGTTAAGAAAACCATCTTACAATGAATGAACATTATGAAAAACTAATGGTATCCAGCTTGCAAATACTGTAAGACCCTTTGGGCCTTAAGATGGAGATAATTTTAAAAATAATTAAAATTAAGGAAGATCTTGATTATTTGCTTTTTAAGGTTGTATACTGGTCTGCTATGGTAGGTAAAAGGCATGTTTTTAATCTATTGTCATATGACTCTAGAAACTTCTAACAAGCTCTCAAATGATAAGTTTGCAAACAGGTATATCAGTATCTTCTCACACATACATTATTAGAGTTTTCCACGCAGACTCTCTTTTTGCAGACTGAAATGTAGCACTTAATAGATTTAGTATGTTTTTTTTATTTAAAACGTTGGGTTCAATTACTTCATTTTAAATAGCCTTTTGGTTATAGCTAAGGTTGCAATATAAAGATGGTATATATATCTCAGTGCTGCTCATAATAAGAATACACCAAACTGTTCAAAGGAATGATGCTGCCTCATTATTTTATAAGAAATATGAAAACTATGGAGTTCTCCAATGCTCTCAGGGTTGTCCTAACTTCTCCCATTTACATCAATGGAAGGAAATATGGTCCAGTGGTTAGAACCAGGTTTAATTCCTTGGTCTACCATAGATTTTCTGCCTGACCTTGGGCAGGTCACCCAATCTCTCAGGCTCAGATAGTCATAGGTAGTTAAGTACCTAACTCCCATTGAAATAGGCCTAAGTATCGATGAAGATCCAGGCCACAGTTCCCCATATGGGGACATCTGTCCCCATCTATCAGTGGGGATAATAGCATTTCCCTATCTCACAGGGTGATGTTGAACAAAAATATTCAATGAGGAGTGTGAATTGCTCAGATATTATGGTAATGGGGGCTAGAGAAGGACCTAAGAGAGCTTTTACAGTGTGTGGGCTCATTTTGAACAGGTTGGGTGGCAAGCCACTGCCCTGCCACAAAGAAAGTCTGAGACTCAAGATAATAATACCTCAAAGCACGCTCAGTGCTGAGAGAACACTTCAAATGTAAAAGTACAAGATCAAAAATCCAAAGGGATCTGATTTAAATGGGTGAGGTGGGAAAGATTCCTACACCAGAGCCAACCATGTTCAAGGTGCACCCTCACACACACCCTGGGCAGTTCATTAGTGCTTTTATTAAGCTGAGAGTAGTTTTCTAGGTCAGCTCGGGTTGCTTGGGAGTAGTGCTCCCAGCACAATACCTCCCACGAGCCCTCTTGTATTAATTGAGACTGGTATTTCTCCCAGAGGCGGATATACGGTTTGAAACACACCTGAGCATTAACCACATTTAGTGATGCTGCTGCTGACTAAGTGCATGTCTAAACTACAGGCCGTGGTCAGAAACAATAAACCTCTCTAGTGAGTCTAACTGTGCTTCAGTTGGCCCACGGAGACAAATGGGAGTCCTTCAGTTGACTTCCACAGCCTTTGGATCGGGCCCTGTATTCCCCTTGCCATGATAACTCATGCAGCCACCTGGTCAAGCCATACAAAAGAGGAGGTGGATGGCACACACCATCACTTGCAAAATTCAGATTGAAATAGCCAGTCATCCCACTTGCCTGATTTCCTCAGATTTCCTGGTGGATCAGATAAGACTGTACAACTTCACCTGGACCTTGTTCCCATATGGCACTTGATATGCCAGGGGCTCAAGAGGAAACGTGGTGATAAATGAGTTTGATTGATTGTATTCAGTTGTCTTGCTGCCAGTGCAAGGGGGATTACTAGCAATAAGACACTGAAATGGAAGGCTGAGCTGTATGCTGCTGAAATCCTTATTTAATTTAGTTACAGATAATATGTACTTGTCTGGAGGTAGCTTATTGTTCTTCTGACATGTTATATATAATTTGATGTAGGCCACATAACATATGTATCAGATATAATCCTGGAAATTGGCTGAGGAAAGCTCAATTCCCCATACATCAGTGCGCCTTAGTTTCTAGCCCCCTTCCCCCATACACAATTTAATTCCAGCTCCCAGACCCTTGCAGTTTCACAAAGGACATACACAGGTATCCATGAGAAGCCCATGGATTGAGGCAGATAGTACCACTTGTTGCTAGTGGAATCCCTTCATTCTAGCTAGAAGACGCTTCTGAAACCACTAAAGAGAATAAAGGTGACACACAAAGAAACAGATTCCCCATTTCCATGTTAAAAGCTGCCATCAGATGGCTTGAACTGGGTTCACCAAGGCATCTATTAAACAGCAGACAATGACATCTGTTTGGGCCCGTGTCAGGGTTCGAGTCCCCAGGCGGGGCAGTGAGGCCTAGTGGCCGGAGTCCCTGACGAGTCCCGTCGGCTGGGACAGTGTGGCCCAATGGCCAGAGTCAATATCGGCCCCCTCAGCTGGGGCGGTGTGGCCCAATGGCCAGAGTCAATATCGGCCCCCTCGGCTGGGGCAGTGTGGCCCAATGGCCAGAGTCCTTATCAGCCCCCCTTCACTGGGGCAGTGTGGCCCAATGGCCAGAGTCCTTATCAGCCCCCCTTCACTGGGGCAGTGTGGCCCAATGGCCAGAGTCCTTATCAGCCCCCCTTCACTGGGGCAGTGTGGCCCAATGGCCAGGGTCCATATCAGCCCCCCTTCACTGGGGCAGTGTGGCCCAATGGCCAGGGTCCATATCAGCCCCCCTTCACTGGGGCAGTGTGGCCCAATGGCCAGGGTCCATATCAGCCCCCCTTCACTGGGGCGGTGTGGCCCAATGGCCAGAGTCAATATCAGCCCCCTCAGCGGGGGCAGTGTGGCCCAATGGCCAGAGTCAATATCAGCCCCCCTTCACTGGGGCGGTGTGGCCCAATGGCCAGAGTCAATATCAGCCCCCTCAGCGGGGGCAGTGTGGCCCAATGGCCAGAGTCCGTATCAGCCCCCCTTCACTGGGGCAGTGTGGCCCAATGGCCAGAGTCAATATCAGCCCCCCCTTTACTGGGGCAGGGTGGCCCAATGGCCAGAGTCTATCACAACCCCCCTTCACTGGGGCAGTGTGGCCTAACGGCCAGAGTCAATAGCAATCCCCCTTCCCTGGGGCAGTGTGGCCTAGCGGTCTGCACCTGACCCCCACTCAGTGGGGAGGTCCTACCGCAACACGCTGAGTGTCTTCGGGTGGGCAATACCACTCCCTCACTATCCTGGGGTCAGTTCCTACCTGATCCAGCGACGGGGTCCCCTGGCTGGTTGCTGATCCCCCGTATAGGGCTGGGTCCGTCGCCCCCTCAGTCAGGTAGTGGTCTACGGCCCCTGGCTGGCTATGGTCCGCTTCAGGCTCGGAGGCAGGGTCCTGCCACGGCTCCAATTCCGGCTCCGGGTGTGGCTGGAGCTGGTCCTCCGTGGGAGCTCTCCCGGAACGTCCTACTCCTCCGGCAGTCAGCCCAGACTGAGCTGTGCTCCCTTCCTTTATACTGCCTGAGCATTTGGAGCATGCCCAGTGCAGCGGGGGCGGGACTTCCGCTGCCAGAACTTCCGGCCAGGGGAAGCCCTGGCCCGTGCGGGGCCGGTCCGCCCCGTCACAGCCAGTCATAAAGCTGTCTGGACAGTGGTCACTCCTATTTCTGGCAGGGCTGTATTTCAGTTTCAGAAATTGTAACAATGAATCAGAGTGACAGAAATATTACGTGTGTTCTGTCTTGAATGAGTGAGACAGACACATTTCTAATTTCTCTTTCCTCTAATGGCTGTCAGACTCAACTCTTTCATTGATGCAGTTACACTAAAACTCAACAGCAGCAATCCAAGGCTCTCTATTCTCTTCTACGGTCAAGTCCCATTAACGTCACACAATCAGGTCTATCTTTTATGTTAAATGTCAAGATGGTGTTTGGGATGGATGAAATTCTTAACCAGCAACTTCCCTCCCGGCCATTAAATAATCGCCTGGGTTCAACCTCAGGTCAGAGAGAACCAGGTCCTACTTGACAACACAACTGATGATGCCTTGATAACATCCTCAGGGGCTCCTGGGTCCAGTTAAGATGGATTAGGGACATCCGAGAAGGAAAAAACCCGACTCGGAAAGAAGAAACTCATCTCAACAATATGGGAGGGAGCTCAACTAACACTAAATTCCCCAGTGAAGAAAGGTGGTCTGTTGTTGGCACTTGCAGCTCTGGAAATTCCAGGACAGGTCAAATGTTGCCGTACCGCACTGTTCTCTATTGCATCGAATGCCTCAGAGCTCTGCTGTCTATGTAGCAATCCTGGTATAGTAGTGAAGCATAACGAAGTACCCCTCACTGCTCATTGTAAATAAATCCATCCTTGGATTAAGCCAAGGCCTGTCGGCTTTTTCATGAGTCACAAGCGAACCTCTCTGATGGCTGGATAAAAATGCACTGGAGATGCCACGTCGTTTTATGGAATCCTTGACTTCAAGCTTGCCCTCTACAGAGCATTGAGATTCTCACGTAGGCCTCAGCGTATGCAATCTAGCATTTCAAGGGGCCTCTCTTTAGTTATGATGTTAACTCCACTGCTGCTTTTGTACAACAATCAGCTAATCTCCCTAGGGGTTATATTTACAACAACAATTAAATGCTTGCTTACTTTCACTTGATAATAATTACACTTAACACTTATGCATATAGTCCTCCCTCCTGCAGCACCATCACAAACCCACCACCTTCAAAGAGGTGAGGAAGCCCCGAATAGCAGCTAATAAAAGGAGTTTTAACTCTTACTGGGCTCTTTATCCTTCCTTTAAGGCTGTGCCTTCACTAGTAAAAAAAAGGGATCGCAATAGTCCAAGTTTAGCTAGAGAGAGGATTTGGCTCACCTCAGATCAGAGGCCTTCGTGATAGTATGAGTAGTAGGGGAACTGAATAAGCAGGAGAAGAAGACACTACTCATTGGGCCAGAGAAAGAGACAGTACCCTGGGTTTATGTAGAATGACTCTACAGTCCAGTGGTTAGGGCAAAGTGCTCTAAGAAGTGTGCTAAAAGTTCTACGGCTGGTGGCACCAACACCGTTACCACCACCTAGTGCCAGGTTTTGAATGGGACCAGATTCTGAAGGCGGCTTCAGAGCATGCCTACCAGACTGGGCCCCACAAGTGACATAGGTGATTGAATGCGTCTCTTCCCTTACTGTGGATCGCTCTGGGGCTGAGGTGAGAGATGGGTGTCCCAGCAGCTGCTAGAGTGAGACATCAGTGCATGTGCCCAGAGGCAAAAACTTAGGCATTAAGGGAACTTTTTCACTGAAAATGTAGGCACCAAGTGAATTGTCGGCACCTAGACTGTTCAGCAGTAGATCACAATGGAGCCTAAAACTGATTTAGGCACCTAAACCCAGACACAGGTGCCTAAGTACCTTTGTGACTAGGGGCCTGTCATCTTGTACAAGGTCAACGTATTTTACTTGCATCCATCTCCCATTAAGCCAGGATATCTCCGCCAATTACAGTTGGTATAGAAAGGTACAGTATGCATCCAATACTTTGACTGATAGTGAATGAATGCGCCTGAAGGAAAAAAAGACTGACAGAACCCCACTGACTTCTTGAGGGCTTAGCATTAAAGCTCTGCCATTAGCATTTGTCCATAGAATGACGGTTTTGACAGACTTTTTTTCCCCTACTCCATCTGAGATTTACAAGCCTGGCTCCCATGAGCCGCTCTAACAGACTGCAATTATAATGCATGTTAGCAGAATTACTAACAGACACGTCCTTCAGCTTGCCTTGTATTTTGACATACACAAAACCCATTTGAATCATCTCTACAGTGGCCATAATCCATGTAATCAGTTATATCTCCTCCCCACAAATTGCTTCTTAGACTACTGCAGCGCACGCACATAAAAAGAATGACTTACAATCAGCTACATATAGCCTCATCTTGCCGTAGTGGTCAGTTTCAGCAATCTCCATTTTGACAGTTATAGCTACCGCCTAGTCCATAGAACTCTTCAAATCAGACCCAGCCACAGATTCAATTAGCTTAATTTTGCTCTCACTGACACCAGTGTAAACCGGGAGTAACTCTACTAAGTCAGTGGACTTTCACACCAGTTTTACGGGAGTGTAACCCTCACGTCTCCCATCTTGGAAAGGGAAATCAAGTTATGTTAAACATCTCATTGCCAAGGCATGTCAATAAGGTTATAACGGATTCCAGTGGGCATGCCCACAAGTTGCAATATCCTTTACTTCTAGTCAAGTGACATTCAAGGCAGCAAAATTCCCTTACCTTTGAAAACAGATGTTATTCCGATCTGATCTTTATAACCAAATGTTCCTCTGATCAGTTTAAGTGATGATCAAGCAGAAGAGCACCAATAGTTTCTGATCTCGCTTTAGATAAACCGATAAGGGGAGCAATCTTTCATATATCTATGGGGTCAAATCCTCCAGTGAGATCACATGGCTCACAGCCGGTCGACAGCTGACTATTTACATTTTAGCTTTCCTCAGTTATGTTTCCAATAAGATTTTGCAGCTCCTTGCACAGACTCACTTGGAGGAAAAGCAAGGCTCATGAAAACCATGAAATTACACTTCCCAACATATCCCAAAGATATGATTACAATTGGTTTCCCTCTCCCCCCCCCCCCCCCCCCCAGCAAGGTTCCAAAGACTGAAGCAAGAGTGGTCTCTTGTGGAAGCACATCACATCTACAACATTAATACTAAATACAATACACTGACTAGAGCATAGGTGAGCTGGAAAAAAAAATCTTACCCTTTTCTTTATTCACTCTAATTTTATGGGGATAGTTTGAGAAACTATTCACTTAACACTCCCAAAGCTTTAGAGGTTCTCTCTCATGCTGTAACACTTTAGGACCCAGATTTTAAAATCATTTAGGCATTGCTGGTCTGAATATTGCCTACATCATTTTCAAAAGGGATTTAAGCACTTAGGAGCCAAAATTTCATCAACTTGTCAATGGGATTTTGTCTCATAAGTGCCTAAATCCATTTTGAAAATGACATTTAGGCTCCTAAAGCAATCGTGCAACGCTGAGTACAGCAATGCCTAAATACTTCCAAAAGTCTGGGCCAAACTCCGTACCTACACCCGGCCTTCATTTGCTCCAGTCTCCAGGAAATTGCAAGCTAGAAAACTAGCTTCTCTCTCTTATGTTTTTCCCTAAATAGCAGAAATATTAGCAGAAGCTATATTCAAAACTCTCAGCCCTCTGCCAAAGCTATGCAGTTTGACAAATCAATTATTTTCAAACCACAGATATTTTAAAAGGATAAGCAAGAAAAGCGGGGCGTGGGGAGGAACTAGTTCTTCTTTGCTGGGCAACGGGTAGGTGAGCCACATATCCGAAGGGTGTCAGACCAGGTTATAATTCTTTGCTTCAAGCAGACAAAATTTTGGGCCCTACTAGATTCAGTTTGGAAGTGGATCTGAAGTGAGATCTAGTTGTCTGAAGTAGGAAGAGATGGTATTAGATGAGATTAGACAGAATCCTGGACCAGCTGGGGTTCCTTGCAAAATCCCAATGCAATGGCCTGAGAGTTGATAGACTTTATGTTCAGTAGAGCTGTAACCTGGGGCCTCATCCAAAGACCACTGAAGCTAATGGAAAGTTCCCCATTTATTTCAGTGGCTTCAGATCAGGGCCATAGAGCAAATTATAAAGCTAGAGAAGGCCAGACACCAAATGAATAATCAAAAAGTGAAGACCAAGCCTTGCTTCAGGGCTATTCTTGAATTTTATACTTCTGGGCAAGGCCCCGGGCTGTTCACAAAAGCCCTTTCCAATCACCTTAGCCCCGACTAAAGGACTCAAGCAGTCTGGGAACACTGCAACAAAGCCCAGCTTTGAAAGCTAAATTTCCAGCATGCACTGGGCTCAGCTTAGTATAACTTTGGGTCAGTGATTTCAGGTCTCACTGAAAACAAACAAGTGAGAGTACTCACCCCGGTTAGGTTTTCAACACTGTCCTGGGCCTGCAATAGTATATCTCCACCCCAGCCAAGCTAGTCTCCAGCCCAATTCACTGCTGCCTCTTGAGAGAGAGGAGCAGCCTGGAATTCTTCACTTCCAGCTGAAAAACACCAGCATGGTCTGCAAGAAGGGAAGGTCCAGACCCCTATTCTGGGCAGGAGCAACAACTACTGCTGGTCAATCAGGAGTCTGTGAAAGCAGGGGCAGGTGCTTCTCATTCTCTCCTCCCATAGTTAATGGTGTGGGGTGACTCTACTGCTCCAGGAGCTACAACAGCTGCCTGAGATGAGATTTTAATACCCCAGGTCAGCAACTGCACTTTTGAGCAGAACATAACTCACTATCACAGAAGGGAGGTGATAGGGCAAGGTAGCTGGTGCACTGGAGTGGTACCAGTAAGGCCTGTGGTGTGTATCAGCCCAGTTTGAGCCCTGATTTTTCCAGAGTTCAGCCTCAGAACAGCTGTTCTCTTTCAAGCTATTTATATGTCCCCACGGCATTTCCCCTCCCTCCCCAACTATTATAAAACAAATTACAAATCTTTAGGTCCCTTCTTAAGAGAAAACAGCTTGACTGGTTTAATGGGGCTTTTTAGTTTATTATGTTTGGACGAGCAAGTGACTTGCTCTGGGGTAGGTATAGCAAATAAGGAAAGCTACATCAAAGGAATAGGTTTTATCTTTAGGTCTGAATGCTACAGAAGGACATGGTTATTCTTAGCTCTTGTAGAAGCAAGTTCCCTAGTGTAGATCCAGCACCTAGGAAAACCCTGTTACCTGCACTCACAGGATTCCTCTCAAGAGTTTCCTGGCTCCAGTGGAAGGTCAGGGTTATGAAATGTTATGGCGTTCGTTCCGGTAAGCTTCATGAATCCCATAGAGGCTTTGAATATCAGACAGACTAGGAACAGGACTCTGTTCAGTAGGGAGAAAGCAGAGAGCAGAAAGTGGGTGGGGAAAATTACAAACAGCAGCCTGACTTGCTAAGCACCTGGGCTTTTTCAGCTTGCATGGTTTTAGGCCTAGATGTGCTGGGATGAAAAGAGCCTGAATGTCACAAATACAGGGGTCACCAGGCTCAGCTGTGTCTAGTGGGAGAAGGTGGAGTCTGCTGGGCAGATAGGAGGGAGAAAAAACAGCATCACTTCAGAACCACTTGTATCCAGCCTCTTCCTTCCCTGCTATCTTGGTTGGGAGCTGTCCCGTATCTTTGGTAATAGCCTGGCAGAGGAATGAGGAAATAGCTTGCTGAGCAGGGCAGGAAAGGTGCACTCAATAAAGAGCCTGCAACTAATAACATAAGAACAGCCATCCTGGATCAGAGCCAAGGTCCGTCTAGCCCAGTAGCCTGTCTTCTGACAGTGACCAATGCCAGATGCCCCAGAGGGAAGGAACAGAACAGGAAATCACCAAGTGATCCATCCCATCACCCATTCCCAGCTTCTGGCAAACAGGCTAGGGACACCATGCCTGCCCATTCTGGTTAATAGCCATTAATGGATCTATCAGCTATGACCTTATCGAGTTTTTTTGAACCCTGTTATAGTCTTGGCCTTCACATCCCCTGGCAAGGATTTCCACAGGTTGACTGTAGTGTGTGAAATAGGTCCCTGTTTTAAACCTTATGCCTATTAAACTATTAACGAGAACAACAGCCCTGTATGACATAAAAGGAGCCTCTTCCATCACCCTCTACTATCATTTTGCATTAAAGACCCAACCATAGCAGCAGATAGAAAAGTGAAGCGAGGGAGGTAGAGAGTGGGGGAGGGAGGTCACACCAAAACAAAAAAGGCTGCTTTCTCCCACGGAAAAATGGAAGTTACAAAATTTGGTTTAAGCCATTCTTTTCCCCCAGAAAAACTCAGGTCTCAGTGCACTGAGCTTACTGAGAAAGCAAAGATGACAGCAGGCTCTTTGGCTGTAAAAAGGCAGAACACCACCGGCCAGGGATTAGACAGTTGCAGTTTCATGGCAAATTAATGGGACTTCATCTGTGGTTAAATTTACTCTATGAAACAACTCCTTAAACATACTCCCCCCTGACCCTCACCCCAACATCAATCCCATATAGGACAGGAGGAATATGCTCCTTATTGGCATTTTTGTAATTGAAAGGCTACAGCTCATAACACGAGTTCAAACAGCTGGCAAGCCAAGGGAAAGTCTGCACTATATGGGAAAAATATATTTTTTTCCCCTAAATTTTCCCTGTACTGAGAACTTTTACAAGCTTTTCATTTTCCCCAACACTGTTGGTAGCAGAATATCCGTTCTGTGCTTCCCCTTGTTCCTATTATTTAAAAGGGTGCTAATGCTGTCACCGGAGACTATAGCAAGACCTACAGCTCTCCCTGTATGGCGGCTTTTAAGTATATTTATATTGATTTTACCTGTAACACAGATCCACAGGATCAGTGCTGCGCACCCAGCTTTCAAAGTCTTTAGGAAGAACCCTTTCAGTGTGCCAGACACCAGCCCAAGAGGTGTTACGTTCTTCCTTCACTGGATAAAGCATGTAGCCTCAGTGCCTCCTTAGGGCAGGTTTACACTACAGCAGGGATCTATGTGTGAGATCGAACTATTGGGGGGTCGATTTATCATGTCTAGTCTAGATGTGATAAATTGATCCCCAAGTTCACTCCTGTAGACTCCTGTACTCCACGGCTGTGAAAGGTGCGGGCGGAGTCAACGGGGGAGTGGCAGCAGTCGACTCACTGCCGTGAAGACGCTCCGGTAAGTCGAGCTAAGTACACGAACTTCAGCTCCACTATTCTTGTAGCTGAAGTTGCGCATCTTAGATTGATTCTCCCCTACCCAGTGTAGACCAGGCTTAGCCTGAACCTCTGGGGCTCCAGCACTCCTGCTTCACACTACAAGCTCTGTTCAGTAAGTCCCGCTAAGACATACTCTTGGTAGAGACTGGTAAACGCTTCAGGCATTAATGTACCTCACCAACCAGTTACAGTGACACTCAAACAGCATTGTCAAGAGAGTCGGGTTTATTAGTCAACTGAAACACAGCCTAGGAAGTCCTTGGGTTAGCACAAAGAAATGAAGGTTAACGTATAGCCCAAGTCGCTCCTGCAACCCATTCTTATTCCCCCCAACCTCACACCTTCCCAGGTGTTTGTCCTCTGGCACTCAGCAATCAATGTCATGTCCTGGGTGATCGGCTTTGCCATTGTCTTCTCAGATTCTCTGCTGAAGGAAGACCAACTGAGACCTACCTTGTATCAATGACCCATTCAAGCTCAAACAGCTAGTAAACATTCACATCTATGAGGTAACAAAGTCCTGTGGCACCTTAAAGACTAACTATAAAGTTTTGAAGCATGAGCTTTCGTGGGCTAATACCCACTTCGTCGGATGCAAGCGAAAGCTCATGCTTCAAAACTTTATAGTTAGTCTTTAAGGTGCCACAGGACTTTGTTACCTCTGCTATTCCAGACTAACACGGCTACCTCTCTGATTATTCACATCTATGTCTCTTGGCCTGCCCTGAGAGTAAACTGTTCTTTACCTAATGCCCTCCCTATCTGGTGGGTAGCCTTGCAAGCTATAGGGGGGAAAGGGGCATACATAGGCTTAATAAAAATATTACAGAAAACTCCTACTTCATAACCTAGTCCAGCCCACAACTAAGCCAGACTTTTGTCCGTGAAAGAAATGAAGATGTGTAATCTGCAGACTGCACCATGGGAGTCCCAAAGTGACAGTTAAAATCTCTTACATCCCCCTTCCCCCTTCAAAGGAAAAGAAAAACACAGAAAAGTCAAAGATAGCCTTTTAATACAAATTTGTAAAACC
This sequence comes from Sternotherus odoratus, assembly GCA_032164245.1. Taxonomy (NCBI): domain Eukaryota; kingdom Metazoa; phylum Chordata; order Testudines; family Kinosternidae; genus Sternotherus; species Sternotherus odoratus. Next base: position 13,520,424 of record JAVMKO010000005.1, on the reverse strand, counting down.
TTATTTTAAGCAATTTTGACAAAATTTCTTAGGACATTTATAAAAGAACATTTGGTCCTTTTACAAGTCTTTCTCCTCACCCAGTTAAATACATTTTACAACAATTAAACATACATACAATGCAATTTTAATTAGAAAAATTATATTGCACATTGCACTGAGACATACAACAACATTATAAGTATCAGGAAGTCATCCAGCAGTGTTTTCAACTCGGCTCTAATACTAATTAAAAATAGATTTTCTCACTAGTGCACCAAACATAAGATGTGGCCTGTGTTTTGAAATGTTCTATTTCAAAAATACTTTTAAGAAGGGGGTGCAGGGAGAGGGAGAAATTGGATCATTTGAGATTTCATATTTAGGTCACCAGATTAAATCCAGTACCATAGCAACTCAAGTTTATTACTCTGGTATGATGGCTATTAGGTGATTATGAAAAACAAATTGGTGACTTCAGCCCTGTTTCTAACAGGCAGGTGCCTAGATCCCATTTGGCATCGTGGCTAGTGATCTGAGACAACAGACACTGAAAAGACATGGAGAGCCAACTCTTCTCAGTACTAGATGTAATTTATTCATCTAATACAAGGCTGAGGCACACCAGCACGGCAGAGCAAAGAAGCCTTCACTGCCTCTGCCCATGCTGTGCCAATTCCGCAATTAATGAATGTCAGTTTAATTTTGGCAAGCAACATAAAAATGAAAAGTGAAATCCTAAAATTAAAAACTTGAGGAAAATAAAAATTGTGCATCTGGGTTAAACAAACTGGTCTTTTGAGAATTACCCAAAATGTAACATATACTTTTACTTAACCCCCAACCGGAACTTGCATTTCAGCTCAATTTTTCAGAAGGCACAAACACTACCATAAGTAGCAGGGCATATAATGCATGTTAAAAGGGCTCAACTGAGGCTTGGGGAAGTTTTTCTGTCAGCAGAAGTCGTCATCACGATGCCCAATTGGCATGAACTAATTCCTTACAACAATTTGTAAGCTGCATGTTTTGGAGGCTCTATGTAGGTTTCTTTTCACATTACTAACTTTAATAAAAGTTTCTCAGTTCAAATCACCAGCTGCTAAGAGGTCTGGCCCAGATATTTTTGTTTTATTCCTTCCCTACTAGGCAGAATAGACTTCTTCCATATACCCTTTGCCCTTAAATTAGCAACTGAAGCTGACTGGCATGCCCAGTTAAGATTGTATCACCTGCATTTCCCTAATACCTCTTTGGATCATAACATCTTGGAAGCATGTTTAAAATAGGCACTGAAGTAACTATGAAATATATTAGTAATAGTTCTGAAGCATAATTAAAAAAAATACTATATAGCTCAGGGTGCATATAACTTCAAAAAGGCACCAGACCCTCCTACACATATGTTTTGGGAACTTTGTATCTGCTACCTGTCACAAGTCGCACCCTCCTCACCCATCCTCAAAAGTTACCAGGTAAAAATAGGAAGACACGATTTTGTTTCCTGAAATACATGACAAATCTGTTCCAAGAACAGAAAAGTCTAGTTGGAGGTCCCTGAGATGCATCTGTATACTATGTTAAGCATGCCTCAAATACATGGACTTCATCACATTTGTTAGAAATGTTTTACGAAAGCAACATATGGCTTATGAAGAACTGGATTTCTGTCATAAGACTAAGATGATCTGTATACACACACACACTACGCTTCACTCTGCTACTTTGAAATTCCCATTGAAGTTTCAGCTCTACTTAAAAGTAGGAAACAATGTGGTAGCTGAATACACTTTAACTGCAGTCTAAAAGAGATTATAAAATAATACAGATTCAACTGATGAGAAGAACTAAAAATACTAACTTAAAATAAATTGCATTTCTGTCTCACTGGAAGGGATTTTTTCCTCCTTCATGACAAATGGTCCCAAATTCACCGACTTTCTTCCCAAGTATTCACACAGTAATCCTCACCTATGCCTGAGTTGCACTTGATGCAGCTGAGGGGCAGGTGTCAACCAACCAGTTTTCCACCCTTCCCTCCTCACACTGCTGCTCATCATGGAGGCACAAAAGGGACTTTCACAGGACAAGATTGAGCTCAGTATTACTAGCCACCATGGGCCTGACCTGTGAAGTGGTGTGTACCTCCTGAAAGTTGATGAATGCACTCCACTGCTACAGTTTTCAATAGAGGGATCTCCCCATGTTGTAGGCTCTGTACGAATTTCTCAACCATGGCAATACCCATCAGCACGTACAGTACAATATTGACTGAATTCACAGAAAAAAGGTGTAAAGAGTCCAAAATTCTTTGGGATATGCATAATAGGCAACATCCTTCCGGTATTTAAAATACCAACTTCAGTTTCTTTGGGACTCAACATTGTATGACCAAGGCACTCCAAAAGCAACTGATTCCATTTAACAAAAATATATTCCCACTCAAAGAAAAGCTCAGTTTTTTTCATGAGGGAAGGTAAGCTTATAAGGCACTAACCCCAAAAGCACTACCAACAATACAAAATTACTTTGTTTTCATATTGTTAGATAACAGTATACTTCTTCAGCATCTCTTTATAAAAGGCATTAGATTAGGTACATGACAGAAATAACTGAAAGAATATTTTGAACATCTGTTCAGCTAAGCAATACAAGGTGAGCAGCTCAGAGTTCAGAGTGGCTTGTGCATTTCCCCTACAAAGGCACCTTGTTCTTAAATTATTGGTTTCTATAGCTCATATGCTTTTGTGAACGTGCAATTCATGTTCAGAACACTGTTTTAAACACCTCGTGACTGAAAAACTTTTCTTTTATGACTAGGAATTGCCGCTCAAAGCTGTTATTCTAAACAAAACTTTGTTTCAACCAAAGTCCACTACAAATATTTCTACCTGAGGAACAAATAGCATTGTTATTGCTAGTCAGAACAATCCAAATGTTTAAATTTGGTGATAAAATTGCACATTCCCTTTCCTTTCCCTCAAAACATTTCAACGTAGATACTAAACTTTTTCCAAAGGAACATCATTTACAATACAGCTACAAAAAGGTAGCAAAATGATTTTCATGGCACACGCCAGTTACTTTTTTAAATTTAAAAAAAAAAAATCGTACTCCAAGATTATCCAGCCTTCATTTGCAATGTAAGCTTTGCTGTATGAAATTTTATCAGGACAGAACTCTGCTCAAATTGTATGCAGAGTTCTCATTGCTTTATTACATTTCACTTTAGAAGACGTTTAAATCCTTAAGAAACATAGTGGCTATTTAAGTAACTCAGTGTATGTAAGGACGCATCGCAGGTGTACTGTTGTAGATATTTCTATCAGAATCAGAGTCCACATTCCTCCTTGCATATTATGAAGCATTACTCTGAAGAATAAATTCAGATCAAACCCACCATTTGATCAATCTGCTTCATGTAAATACTCTTCAGCGGCAACAAGTATCTTCTCTCATCAGGAACCCTATTGCACTGCGAACAAAGCAACAGATCATAACACTCAAAAACCTGTATAATCAATTATGTACATTCTCCGTACTGCAGTGTTACAATCTCAGGCAAACAAATACCAAGCATAGAGCTTAGCACCATATGAGAGGGTCTCACTGACCAACAGGGTGACTCGTAGCAGCAAGTACTGCTATGCCTGGTAGCGTTTGGGACCTCATTCTCCCGCCCTTCTGAACCTTGATTGGTACCCCGCACATTCTGTCTTGGGCAAACTTCACAGCAAGTACCTTTCTCTTGGCTTGTGTTCGGAGCTTCTCAAATGCTATAGCACGGAGAAGCACAGGTCACTTGCAAGTCTGAACTAGCACAAGTTACAGAGAATCCACCATTTAAAATCTTTAAATCTTGATTTGAGGACTTCAGTCACTCACCCAGAGGTTCTGGGTCTATTACAGGAGTGGGTGGGTGAGGTTCTGTGGCCTGCAATGTGCAAGAGGTTAGACTAGATGATCAGGATGGTCCCTTCTGGCTTTAAAGTCTGAGTTGGAGGTTGGGCAATGCACAAAGCTGACCTCTAGGACGTGAATGAAGGGTACCAATTTATTCTGTACACATCCTCCAACAATCAGATGACAATTACATTCAATTACTATGAAAGAGGACAGTTGGAGCAAGGGACCTAGGATCTGACAACTTGTGCCATTACATGTATTCAAAAGTCTTGAGATGTTCAGTATTTTTAAATACCTGAATATAAGTTTGCTGCACAAAGTCCACGCATAACCACTTAAAAAAAAAAATTCCTCTCCCCGATCCGTCAAGGTGTAATATTCCACCACCCCTTTATCCAACCCTATAGCTGGAGACACTTTACATACTGCTTACGTTAGAACTGGAGTTCATGGCTTTTAATTCATTAGGCTTTAGTTTTTCTGCATTCCTTTCCTCTTCTTCAGGGAAGGTATCTTGCCACAGTGAGTCACGAAAACGTTTATCCACAGACACAATGTGCCCCTCAGTAGTAAACATATATTTATTTCCAAATTTGTGCACTGGATTCTCTTCATCAAATAACTAAACAAGAGGCAGGGGAAAGAGATAAAGCATGGCACAATCCATCTAAATGAAACTCACATTTGTTATCAGGACATTCATCAAATTCATGCGCAATAATTCAACATGACACCAAACAAGTCAGTACCCCAAACAATCTGGTCAGATTTTTTGAGATTGGAGGCACAGATTTCCATTAGAATAAAAGGAAACTATAATTTTAGGTTTTTTGTTTGTAATTCTAAAAGCAGAGAAATTGGTGGTAGTTAGAGGACGACTACTCAGTACGACAGCTGAATACTTTAAACATTCATTTTGCACTAAATTAAGTGCTTACACGAAGTGTGCAGACTACAGATCGTCTTTTGAATTCCTCAGAAGTTTATAACATAAATTATTAAGGCAGCCAGCCTTTCCCTTCCCCCCTAGTATTGTGCAATCTAGGTCACTGGACATTCTTAAGAACAGGTTAGACAGGCACCTGTCAGGGAAGGTCTTCAACAGTGATCTCCAACCTTTTAATACCCAAGATTTCTTTTTGAATGCAAGAGCAACCCAGGATCTACTCTGTGCCCCGCCACCCCATCCCCCCTTTCCCAAAACCCTGCCCCACTCACTCCACCCTCCCCACTCCATCACCTGCTCTCCTCTACCCTCACTTAAGGGTACGAGGTTGGGGTTTGGGAGGAGGTGGGGGCTCTGGACTGGGGCTGATGGGTTTGCAGGGTGGGAGGGGGTTCTGGGTTGAGCCGGGAGCAGGGAGTTGAGGTGCAGGAGTGCTGGCTCTGGGAGTGGGCTCAGGGCTGGGGTGTGGCCTCTTGCTGTGCAGCACTTACCTCTGGTGGCGCCCGGTTGGCGGCAGGCGCAGCGAGGCTATGGCAGGCTCCCTGCCTACCTTGGCCCCACACTGCTCCCAGAAGGGAGCAATGTAACCCTCCAGCCCATGGGAGTGGTGGGGGGCACATGGCTCTGCACACTGCCCCTCTCTGAAAGCACCACCCCTGCAGCTCTCCCGGCTAATGGGAGCTGTGGGGGCGGTGCTTGCAGGCAGGAGCAGCATGCAGTAGCCCACCCCTGGGGCCATGCTGGCCAGTGGGAGTGGCATGGGGCCGGGACAGGGCATCTGCCTTAGTGGCAGACATGCTGCCCCACCAGAGATTGGGGTTGGAGATTGTGATTGACCGGCTGATAACCACTGGTCCAGGAATACTTAATCCTGTCTCAGCAAGGGAGGGAGGAGGGGGGATGGGTTTCATGACCTCTTAGGGGCCCTTTCAACCCTGCATTTCTATTATTATTGTTGCTTGCCTGCAGTTCCCTTCAAGGAAGTTTCTTCCTTGTAATATAAAGTTCCCAATTTTTTTGGTAGTGGTGATAAAAGTAAATACATACCAGATACAAATATTTACATGTTTCACTAAGAAAGAAGCTCTCCATCCGGTCCTCTTTTGACTTCTCTATGACATGATGCAATGTAGCATAGCCACATCTAAAATTAAATTTAGTTTGGATTTATTTCCATCTCATTTGACATTTAACAACAAAACACACTCCTCATTTCATTCAAACCAAATGCCAAACATGGGTTAAAGTTAAAATTAAAATAAGGTGAGACATCTCACACTTTAAAAATATAGGTTTACACCACTAATGTTATTTGTGAACTTAGTCATACATTTTGTTACACAGTACTACCTTCAAACACATATATTGGGACAAGCCGTGCAATAGAATATACTTGTTGCAAGAATCCAGATTGGCCAAAGAATGGCCATACAGAGTCCTGATCTAGGACTTCACAGTTTAACAACTTCTCTGTTAAACTGAGGAGGGCTGCTAACAGTCTCTAGGTCTTCCTTATAGCCACAACTTGGGGGATCATTAGGAATACATAAAGGCAGTTATCATCTAGCCTAGTACTTTAGCTGTAGTTATATTCCACAAGTTTTGAACAAATATTTGGTCGTTGGATGACTGGTCAAAATAATAAAGAACAAATTCTGTGCCTAAAAATGCAAGTGAAAGATAATCTAGGGTCATTGTTCAACAGAGAAGCTACATTTGAGAGCATTGTATTTGGAATCACTGTTGATTTTAGCAGATAGGGTTTTAGACCTATTACATGAAGTTTCCTGTACACGTCCTACAAATAACATTAGTAAAATAGGTCCCTAGCCCATACTCTAACATTAACGGCACTATTTAAAAGCAACTTCTCTGTTTTGACATGGAGGTAGTCTCGAACGAAAATGCTAGATCAGAGAACACCTAAATTTTGATTAAGTCCAAACTTAAAACTAAAGATTGGTCTGAGGTTAGGAATATTTTAAAGAGAACTTAAGCAAATCCGTTTTCCCCCCTTTGCCAAAAACTGACCCAATTTTCAGAAAAAAATAGTATCAAGACAAAAAGACATTACTAAAAGGATCTTTTGTTTAAAAAAAAAAAAAAAAAAAAAGTAGAAATCATTCAAAACAAAAAACAAAAAACCCACCCTGCATATTTCTTCCCAGTTGAAGGTGCAGATTTCTACCTGAAGACAAGCCAGTTACACCACATGTATATGCTGATTCATATAAGAAACCTCCAAAAATTATTAAAATGCAACTTAAGTACTTGGTCATCTTTCTGAAAAAGTATTTATCACCTCTTTACATTTTCAGATCATTTAGTCTTTAACAAATACACATTGACAGTAGATAGAAGGGTAAGGACTTTGAAAACTGACTTGACTTTTGTATGTTTTTCCAGACTCTGAAGAATATCCATGCCTACATGAAGATAGTAAGGATTCTTTGTGGCCTGGGTAGAGAAAGAGAAGAGGGAAAAAAAAGAAAGTCAGGAATTCAAAATATCGTCGAGCTGGTATTCATTATGGTGGAAGTTTATTGGACCTATAAAGGAATTTTGTGGAGCACACTCAAGACAGACATTACTAGACAGGCTATTCAGGATCCCCAAGTTTCTTAGGGCTTTTCATAACTTGCCTCATTGGAAAGGTCCTGTTGGGCCTGCCTTCTTGGAGAGCGGATGCAGGAATCATTTCTGACAGAGAAGCTGATAGTTTTAAAAAGTATTATTGCTGCCTTTGGACTAAATCAAACTGTGGTAGGGTGACCCTGAGAGGAGAGGTGGCCTTTGCACAGATCCTGTTTCACCGTAATAGCTGCCATCCCAAGTTTAAATATTAATTCTCCCATATAAGTATTTGTTCAAGGATCTGCTATGTATGACATCTGAAAGAAGGCATTTTGAGTGTGTTAGACACGAGTTATAGTATACGCCTTTTCAAAGCAGCACATACTGTTTTACATGTCTAACACACAGCTAGATAGGGAGACTTTGTAGATAAAAATATTTTTGATGGAATGGCATGAGGTTTGCTGCCTGACCATGATGTAGTACACAACAGAAAAAGAAGAGGTGCATTCTGATACAAAAACATTCCTATAGGCCATATTCTCAAACAATGAAAAGTACCTGGTAAAGAAGATAGGTAGATTCCACCAACTCTGGCCTCAGTGGGTAGAAGAGGACATCTGGTGCCTGTAACTGCCAGTTGTACCTCTCTGGAAGAGCTCCATATCGTTTCCATATGGCATAATAGAAGGCATGGAGACAAATAGCATCTTCTACATCTCCTATTAAAACCTAGAAATAATTAACAGCTATAAACTTGTGTATGTAAGAAATACTATGTCCACAATATACAGCACAATGCAGAAACAGTCATTCACTTTTCATCCCACATATTGCACTGGATGCCCTGATAGAACATAAGCCTCAAGAGGGAAGAGGCCTGAATAAAAGCAGAATCATACGGTTGCTTCAGTCACACCAGACACGTTGGGAGGGAGCTCAGATCAACACATCTCAGATCCCTAAATGATAAGATTAGCATCTAAATTCATTCTTGAAAAATCTAGGGACAAGTCTAGTCAAGTGCAGGCCAAGTTTCTCAGCACTGCTTTGCTGATGCAGTTCAGTCTTAGGCAGAGTTATCTAGTCGGGTCCTGCTCTTGCGCAGACAGTTAGCCATGACAAACTGGTTGCTGGGTTTGCAGGGGACTCTAGCATATGTTCAGACCAAAAGCACCAACTCCATTGGTGCTCCAGCCCTGGAGCACCCATGGAAAAAAATTAGTGTGTTTAGCAATAACTGGCAGTCAGCTCCCCCCTCCCCCTACGCCTCCTCCTGCCCACCGGTGGCCCCAAAGATCAACGCCTTCCCTCCCACCCACCCCAGCACCTCCCGCCTGCTGCGGATCAGCTGTTCTGGGGCATGCAGGAGGAGGGGAAGAAGGAGTGGGGGCAGGGTAGGGGCTGAGCACCCTTAGGGAAAGGAAGAAGTCAGCACCTGTGTTCAGAATCTCACTTGTGGCCAGAACTAACATTAGAATGAACATCTCTAATAAACCAGCCCACTGCACTACCTAGTCTCCAAAAGACTGAAAATTTAGATTACCTGTAGTCCAGGAAAAAAGGCTTGCAGGGAATCAATCCAGGTGTTCATCAGCTGCCCACTGAACATATTTACATTAACATAAAGAGGAGGGTCTCCTTCACCTTCATTACAGGCTTCCCGTCTGCAAAGCAACCGTAACAACACATGCATGTTTTGTTTTCAGGAGAGCACAAGGCATATTCATGCCAAATTCTTACAACTATCACAGAAACTGTGAATTCTACACATATGTGGGGATGCTATATCTTTTGAGCCTATGTTATTATCTCTCATTAGGAAAACAAGGTTAATCCCAGATAATATTCACTACTTATATAAATTCAGGGCCTAATCCTACTTTCACCAACATCAATGGGAGCCTTACCACTGACAACAGGGGTAAGACTGAGCCCTAAATGAGAATGTATAGTACGGTTTCTCTCTCACACACGCACCCTTTCCTCCCACTGGGATGGTCTGTCCCAAGTGGTAAATCACTGTACATTTAAACCAGCATTTACTATTTCTCTTCTCCTCTCCCCAATCAACTGATCTATACAAGATGACTATTGGTGCACATTTCAAACAACAGTGGCCAGATAATTCCATCAAGGAAAAATTTTCTTTGCGAGCACAGCTTCTCCAAAGTGAGCAGCTGATACTATACAACTTATCACCCAGCACTGGCGTGTTTGTAAATTTAAGAAAATGATAGCTAGGGGAAAACATACCCTCTTCTTAAGTAGTTCTGAATACTTCGATATGCATCATTGAACATCTCTAGGTCTTCCTTTTCTCCAAAAAGAATGTAAGACTTCAATAGATACTCATAGAATGAATCCAAACCCGCTCCTAAGCCACTTTGCTTTCCAACCCAATGGCCAGTTTGAATATTCACGACATTTCCTTCAGGGATTCACAGACAAAAAAGACAAAGATTTAGGTCTCAAATATTTCCTGGTGCATATTTTAGTTGAAGCACAGGCAAAAACTCAATTTTAACATTTCAATTCTTGATCTGCACATATTCAAGTTACAAAATAACTTTAAAGAAAAAGTATTGTCAAAAAGTTAACGTTTGTTTGCTCAAGGAACTAATTATCAAGCTTAGTACTCTCATGCAGTTATTCAAAGACTAAATGTCCTATCCTGCAGCCTTAACTCACATGCTATTTTAGTTTATGTTAACGGCGCCTACACATTTGAACGTCAAATTTGTGCCATACTCAGAAATTGATTGCACAATTGTGGGGGTTTTTTAAAAAATCCAACCATGAGGGATTTGTGTCTTGGATCTCTATGATGCTTTCTCTGTACATCCACAGAACATCACAAACAGATAACAAGCCCACAATATCAAAGTAAGATAGAAGATAAATGGTGCCCTTTATATACTGGAGAATGTGTGATGCACTACTGTGCAGGAAGTCGGGTATCTAAAAATAGAAGGATGTGAGACGACATTTAATAAATCCTGTTCTGACTGAAGTGACTAAGACATCTGGAAAGCACATGGGAGCATTGACTACCTAATAGTCCGGTGTCATTGCTCCTAAGACTCCACAGGGCTTTAACAGCTCGCCGTGCCACCCATTCAAATGTGGAATCTCCAAGCAGCCGGCTTAGAATGCCAAACTCCACCAACAAAGAACCAGCTCCTGCAGTACAGGTCTCATTATTGCTGTCGGGAGGGACTCCATTCTTCAGATTCACCTGTGAAACAGATACCAGGAGCTTCAGTTGCATGACATGTTGAGCAATAAGTGATACCATGTTCTAAGTTCCACTCTTAGCTGTATTATAGACACCAGACTTTTTAATGGAGTGTGCATCAGTTACATATCGTGAGAAGAGATTAGCTTCCCACCAACTGGACCAAGAACTGAATGTATTGCAACCCAAGTTCAAACTCTGATCCCTAAAATTAGATGCCTAAGTAGGATTCAGATGCCTAAGTAAATAGCCCCTGATTTTCAGAAGTGCTGAGCACACAATTACTAAACTGCAAGTGCTCAGCACCTATGAAATTTAGGTACTTAATTTTGTGCATTTAGGTTTGTAAACTGTGAATTACAGCTTTAATCTTCTGTGCACCTGAACTTGTTCCCTCATTCCTGGGAATGAAAGGACACTAGCAATCTCTTCATTCTATATACATTGTTATGTATACCTCCATATATTTGCATCTACAGCATGAAGTAACAGCTCAAGAAATAATTTAAAATTCATTTGGTTGGTGAGAAGAAAATAAATACATTTCGATAGAGGGCTCAGCTAGGACACCACACTTCATCTGCAGAATAGGTGCTCCATTCTGAAATTGCAACATTGTAGTTAGAAATAATTACCTAAATGAGCAGCTAATCTTCTGCTAGGAGTGCATCATCTTTCACAGGAAAATCATCTTACTGCAGTATCTACATTTAAGCCCATTACTACTTTACTGCAGAAATAATGTTCTTATTCTCAACACACAGTTTAGTGGGAATCTCATAATTCTGCATATTTAAAGAAATACTCTGCTTTCACACTCGAACCAAGAATCTCAATGGCAGAGATCACTTAGACCTGCAGCAGCTGCAAGAGGCCCTCACAAATGGCATACAGTTTTATCTGCACAAGAGTGTCAAGAAACAAATGGCCATCAAGATTGCCATCTCCGCTCTATGAGAATTCTCTCCAGAAAAAGAAATCTATTAGTTAGAGGGCACTATGATGCATGCCTGGATTCCTGCTACCCACCATACTACATTCATTCAGTAAAGCAGTCAGTGCAGCACTCTTCACAAGTACTAAATTCTCGGCCTTGAAAAATGGGCTTGACACCCGCAAGCCCAAGGATTAAGCTGAATAGCCAGAGGGAAAGACAACTAACCTGCCATAGTTTCTCTCACACACACACTTGAAGTGTAACCAAACAACTGTTCTGTTCATGCATCATTAAAATAATCTTATTGAATAGGAAGTTAACTGGCAATAAGTTACTTTAAAAATAAGTTCATGTCCTACCCATGAACCCTTTCTTGGCTTCAGTCCACTACTTCTTCATGTCTATCACAAGATAAATGTACCTGTGCTGTCTTCAGTTCCTACCCCCACTCCCTCATTTCCTCGCTTTCATGATGGTGGTGGAGATTCAAGAGGTATCTCCTTTACTCACCTTCACTTACAAGTGGTTCCTCTGGGGAAGCTCCTGAGAGGAGCACTATATAGATGCATTTGACTTTCCCAAGAGCAACCCGTCAGAGTGAAATGGTCCCAAAGCCTTGTCAATTTCACTGCTGCCCACAATGTTCTGAACAGCAAAAACTAAGAAGATACTTGCCAGACAGGCTATAACACAGTGAAAGTGAATATAGCTGGGAGTAAGTTTACACACACACACACACACACAGTTTCCTGTTCCTCACTTAGCCTCCACCCCAGTTTCAAACAGATGAACCTGGCAAAGATGTCAATTTGTGGTCTCGGGAAAAAGAGACTGCACTGATTTACTATTCAACATTGGAATGTTTCCTTTGCAACACTAAACATTTTCAGGAAAAGCCTGGATTCTGCAGATGTCAATGGCACTTGCCTTATTAACCTTTCAACTTGCCACAGGTGAGTAGAATATATATATGACTTAAATGAAGTAAGTATGTCAGTTGTAAGCCAACTGCCATGCATTACCTCTTATTTTAGAGTGCGGATATAACAACATAATTTAAACTAATTTAGTGTCCATGCTTCTATTCTGGATGTGCACTATTTTGATATTGATTCACTGATGATACTGAAGTAACTGTACAGACATGTCTCCCCACATGATAACAGTTAATTTTAATTGGGACATTCTGTCTGTATCAATAACTTAGAGCATGGCTACACTTGCAGATGTAGAGCGCTGGGTGTTAAACCATTCTTCGGAGACAACATGGAAAATGCTGCCATATGTTTACACTCTCAGCTGGAAGTGCACTGGCATGGCCACATTAGCAGCTCTTGCGACTGTGGTTGCCATCCCAGTGTGCAAGTGGCTCCAATGTTTCCAGAGGCCGATCAAAGCACAGCAATGCAACACCTTGTTCACACTGACACTGGGGCATTTCAGCCGAGGTGCAGCAAGCCCAGGTGCTCTAAGTGCCTACCGATGTGGACAGGTCATGAGTTAAGGCGCCTGGGGCCGCTTTAATGCACTCTAGCTTGCAAGGGCAGCCAAGCCCTTAAGATATTTAATGTATACAATACTTTAAAGTCAACACATAGTGCCTTGAGTAATGAGGAAGAGTTAGAAATACGTCTGTACAGTTGGCTAGAGTAAAGGAGAAAATATCAACCTACTATAAATTCTCTGAACAAAAAAAGTGTAGGCATATCAGAGAAGTTTTTAAATCTTTAGCCTGGCATCTACAGAGTGGAAAAGTAGGCTCAAAAGAAACCTGCATAGTACCCTCAAAAATAGTCACATTTGATGCCAACAGCTGTACTTTTTAGACAAAAGAAAGATTTCGCTACTGTAAACGTAGAATTTGCAGTTCCTTACAAGGACAAGCAGAAGGAAGTTACCCCTCTGAATATCAAGATAGATTGTATCACACCTACCCGAGGATAGGGAATTCCAGTTTTGGTGTTCTCAAAGGCAGGTAGCAGCCTCACTGCCAAGTCACGCGCCATATGCAAGAGTTCATCATCATAATCTCTAATGGTCATGTCACCAAAGGGTTGCTTGGTATCAGTAATTATTATGTGGGCAGAAAGCAGACTTCCCAAAACCCTATTAGAAGAGAGATTGCAGACCTTAAAATAAAATAAAAAAACCCCACAGAATTCGCAATATGAACTCTAATATTCTGCCTCTTGCAGTGTGGCCAATACCTAATGCTAAAAAAGAACACTGATAAAACTCCATCGGTCTGAAGGTTAGATCCTATCATAGCTAACTGAATTCAATAAGATAGCTCAGACTGGATGTTATCTCCACATCTCCATTCACAATATAGTGGAGCCCCGGTATAACGCGCTCCGCCATAACACAAATAGGGTTATAGCGCGATCATATCGTGGCTCCCTTGATATGTCCCCGGCAGGTGCGGGCTGCAGCTTCTCTCCCCTGCTGGGCAGTACGGAGAGAAGCTGCAGCCCGTGCCTGCCGGGGACAGAGAACTCCGGGGCTGTAGGCTCCGGGCGCTGCTGTTCTCTGTCCCTGGCAGGTGTAGGCCACAGCTTCTCTCCACGCTGCCCAGCAGGGGAGAGAAACCCCGCTATAAGGCGACCCCGCTTTTAATGCGATGGGATTTTTTTGGATCCCAACTTTCGTGTTATAGAGGGGCTCCACTGTACGTGAATTTTCTCTTTAGTTTTACTACATAAACAGATTTAATTACACTGGGAGAACATTTATAACCATCTTGCTACACTGGGCCCATCAATAAGCTTAAAAAAAAAAAAAAGGAGCCATCAGTCAACGAGGTGAAGGACCATTACATATGTTGAAAAAAAGAGGAGTCATTCAGAGAGGACGTAACCCACTTCAACGCTGTAAAGATTTGGGGGAAGAAGGTGACATCCTCACACACACACACAACCCATCCCTGCCCCCCATATTTCTGCACCATTAAAGTCAAAATATACAGTGCAGAAGACAAAAGGGATAACTTCGGTCCTGGGCTGCAGATTCTCATTAGGATTCACAGATCATGCACAATGAATGGAAAGCTTGCACCCTTGGAAAGTGCCCCGTAACTCCCTCCCTCAGAATGTGATTAGGCAGGGACTTTCGCTGGTCAATACAGCTCCACCTTGACGCAGATGTTAACATCTGCAAAATCAAATGACACAGGGCTATGAACCACAAAAAAGTTTTTTAATAGACTTTTAAAAAGAATATTAGAGCGCAAATTGTGTCTTCCCACAACGTTAATAAACTCAAAATAAGACACAATGAGATTTTAACTGAACTATAAATGAGAAAAAAATTTCCAAACTTAACCCCTATGAGACCTTTCCTGAAATACCAGTTATACACAAAATCAGAATAAAAATTAATTTTGGTAAGATCATAGTCAATATAAATCCACTGGTCCCAACTAGGTTGAATCAGGTGATATTAGGACACCCTGCACAACACATTTTTCAAATGTCTGGCAGAAGAAAAGAAAGGAGGGTGAGGAAAGGAATTCAAAAGTTGGAATTTTTTCTTTCCATTTGCATGGTTTGCAGATTATAGATTACAGTGAATGGCACTGCTGAGCTTCAATTATACTGGAGTGTTACTTTGATGTGGGGATTTCAGTTATGCCAGGCCCATCTACAGTATATTGACAGGAGCTCTTTTTTAGGGAGCGCAACAACATATTTTATATCAATACACTGAATAAACTCTCCAAAAAAAGTGTTCAGCTGTCCAAATACAGTCTTGCAGTTTGAAATGACTAAGCAAACAGTATTAAGAGTTATTCAATAAGAACATTTAAAAGAAAAACTACCTTAAAACTGATCTGCACAGCACACCTGCCTTTTGTTTCAACCCTAACACTTAAGAAAAAGGAACAATAGTGGCACTTGAAAGATAGTTCACGGAGTAACCTTTGAGGCACTCTAAGAGTAATGATGCCTAGTGAACAATCAGGAAATAATGAAGTTTTTGGGGCCAGTAAGTTTTTTCTTGAACAAAGAAACCTCTCTGAATCATTCCTACACACATGTAAAACCTCAGTTATTTAATCAGATATTTATGACCACATACCTGATTGTTGCCTCAAAGACTTGGACTGTAGAATCTTTGTCAAATGAGACTGTATCAATCACTAACTTCACCGCTTTCTGGAACTCTGAAGAATTTCCCATTACCTTTAACATCGAAGAAAAATATTAAAGAACTTTGAGGGGTCTATTAGGTTATTGCACAGAGGGAAAAGGAATTAATGTAGTTACTTTAAGCCACAAATGTGTCATCTGGGTAGATAATAGTGGCTTTGATATTAATAGTCAGTGTTTCTATTTATTAACACTAACTTTCCCTTTCCCCTGTACAGCATCTTTTTAAAAAATTTATCCCATTACACAAGCAACGAATACTTCACTATGTAGCTGCAGTGCTGGAAGTATGAAAGTGTATATAGAACAAAATTTTGGCCCTTTTTCAATTATACACTTACTTTCTCCCCTCCCATCCCCATCTCAATCACCACAGCACAAAACAATAAAAACATCCAAAAATTGACAAGTCAGCCCTTTCTTGTCTTGCATATTTACTGCAGTTTTGTTCATTTACACTAGTGTGTGTTGATATTTGTATGCCTTGATTTCATATGCCTTGAGTTTCATTTTTCAAGATGTATTATGCAAACTGTAAGAAATTCATAACAGAATACAAGCAATGCTTGGCTAACTTTATCCAATGCTAGCAAGATCAGTGTTAACTACATCTCCAAGTAGATGTTGAAACAAGCAATATATCTACAACATTAGTGACAGGAAGTTAGAGGAATTTTTTCTATGTAGAGGGGAAACATAAAAACAGCCATATTTCCTGTAGAAGCTAAACAATCATATATTGGAGACTGCAGCAACTGCATTTTTAATATATTAATGCTGCCACTAGAGGTTTCTGCAAAACACTAGCAAGATGAGGAAAGGGACATGAATACACTCCCCTTTATTAACACAGCTGCATTAGTGTTGTGACAGCGACACCGGATCTATTTTAGCAGCTGTGCCACCTTGTGAGGCCCTTGGAATATTTGTTTTAGAAACAGATTAATATGGTTTGTGTTTAGTAATGGTATTGATTTACATTTGTTATGGTATATATTTTTGTTAATGGTGAAACAAATTATGTAGTAAGAGAAATGGGAGCTGCCCCTTTAAGAATAGCATAAGAGCTCGAGTGAGTTACAGTGGGGCCAGCCAGTATTCAGAATGAGTGCCGCTACTGGAAGAGGAGGCTGGCTTGTAGCTGTGCATTGAGGAAGTCTGTCTGCAAGAACCTCCTAAAGGAAAAGGTTTGAGTCTCAGAAGAAAGCCAAGTCTCCTGAATAAGGGTGTAACATGATATTTCAAGTTAAGCAGGTTTAGTACTTGGTTGACGACCTCAACAGGAAAACAACCTACAGGTGCCACGGAAGCAGCAGTAGATATTCAGTAGGTGGCACTCTTCTACCAGTATTGAGCCAATGCTCTAGTGTGGCCCTGAACAGCAGTATACTGCTGGAAATGAAAGGAAACTAAAAAACACAAATGGACCTGTGCCTATTAAATATGCCATAACACTTTATTTTTAAAACCAAGATCAGAAACATCATTCATTTTTTGAAAGCCTGATTCAAGCTTGGGTAAGTGCATTTTAAGGTCCTCTCTACCATTCCAGTTAAAAACATTTCCCCCCTCATTTCCTGCTTTAAGTTCTGTAAACCATTGCTGTGTTCCATCCGACAGCTGCAGCTTTTCACCACAGAGAAACGTATCCATTTTAGTGATGAGGAAGTGCTTTAGTTTGCAAAAATACATTGTGATCTTTCAAGAAAGATAGTATATAAAAGAAACGTGTACAACTGCAGAATTCATTTACGGAAGACACTGTCCACCCAATAGCTGTGGGACAAATGGCAAATATCTGACTGCATTCCAAAGCATCCAGTTTTTTTAAAACTGGATCTTGCAATGCAAAAAATGAGACTATGAAAGGTGGTTTAAAGTGGTATCATACAGGCAAAGTACTCTACCTTCTGTACCCAGGACTTCATAAAGGACTTCACCAAGCCAGGACATGAACCATGTATTCCAAGAGCGTCTAGGGTCTCCCACTCCCCTCAAGCCTCTGCCCCAACTCATTTTACTCTTCTTCAGGAAGTCCCTCTGACCCCAGTTAAGACACTGCCATCAGGTTTTAATTAGCAAAGAGACTCATCACTGATAATACTATGCAGATACATTAAAATGGATTTCACTCCATTTGCAAAATTCAGTTTGTTCTTTTCCATTTCCTATGCTTATCTCTCCTTGTGATTTCCATCTACGTTGATTCAAAGAACTGCAATTTCAAAAATTCTAGAGCTTTGTCCATGTAATCTATGTACATTGTCTGCATAGCTTGAATGCTTTACAGAACTACTTTTATCAAAGATTACATCTAACACGATCAACAACTGAGGCCTAGACAAGAGCTTAAAGATTCCCTGTTTTATATACTTTAGTCTTTTCCATAATGAGTGTACTAGCCTCTCCCCCGAGCCACTTGCCTGCCTTCCTCCCTACCCCCACCTCAAAAAAAGCAACTCCAGTCACCATCCATGTCCTCTTGGAAAATACTTAAGAATCCACAAGTTGCAATGGCTTACCTTCTGCTAAGAATTTGAAGATAAATACTTTGGTATTTTGACAACTCACCGCTAGGGTATCCAGTGCATCAATCAGAGTTAGAGAGTAGTTTCCCAAGACATCATTGATATTCAGATTTGAACTGAAACAAATAGTTAAATGTTACTATCTATTTATGATCCCCATACTAAAAGACATCTTAAAATTTAAGCAGGAACATCTGTTAATAAGGGCTAAGAATAAGCTGCAAATCTAAGTACTATCATATGTATTTGGGTATTTAACTATTTCCAGACATATAAGACATTACCTTGGAGGAGTGTAAGGGTCTGATGCTGCTAAGGAGTTTGCTTTGTATTCCCCGGGGGGGGGGGGGGGGGGGGGGAAGAGTGTAAAATTTAGCCCTATGACCCTGTCTTGATTGGCAAAAAAGTACTTTTCAAACAGTAAGTACAAAGGCCTCTACTTCTCCAGGACTCAAGCCAATACATCTGAAGGCGCTTTTCCTACATTATTGTAGCCTAGGCTCTCTCCAGGCTACAATACAGTGAATTTGCCTTTTTTTTTTTTTGGTGCAAAGGACCTAGAAAAAGGCATGGTGGAATTCAAACTGTTTTTCAAGTCTAGCATGTCACTTCCTTCTTCTCAGCTGACTTCAAGTGTAGATGTCTTTATTTTTTTTAATAGTGTATTCACTGTGCAGCCTTTTCACAGTGAATTGTTTGTTCTATTAAAATAAATATGGGCTACTGGATTAGTTTGTTAACACTATCCATTTCACTTAACTGTTACACCTATTAAAAAGTTGCTTGCTTGCAACCGCCAGGTAGAGGGGCAGGTGAGAATAGCTCATATTTTATTAGAAGACCAAACTGACATTTTTTAAAACACAAACTTCATCATTTTCTTAAGTTATATATATATTAAAAAAAAGAAACATTCTGCATAGACTAGTATGTAAGACGTTATGAGCAGAACCATAACTTATATTCAGATCAGATGGGAACATGTGTTACATCTTTACCGAATCTGGAATTATTTTAAATAAAAAAGTGGGGGCCAGGGTGGAGAGATATTGCATTCGAGACCAAGTGTTCAACTTATGTAACCCATGTAAACAGGTAAAACACGCATACAGTCGAAATGAAGTTGTTTGGGTAAATGTAGATCTGTCACAACTACAAATGTGTCTTTATTCATTCTAAAGAATGACAAGTCTCTAAAGTTGTTTCTTTAAAAATTTATCAGCTTTCTTTTTAAAAAGACTAATTCTTAAGAGTCCAGATCTGAATGGGCTTTCGATCAGGCAGCTAATCTACAGAGTGTGGCATCATTCAAGGATTTTATATCAACAGTACGAACTGAGACTTTACAGAGCAGATTGCACATATTTGCGATTTGGTGTGCATACAAGAGAGCATACAGACATGCCAGCATCTACGAGCTGAGAAACTACAAAAGTACCAGAAAGGAACCTGCACAGAGCTGGTGAACAGAGGCTTTCCTTCATCCAGAGAGGATCTCTAGCATAGTAATAGCAACAGTAGCAAGATAGCCATGAATGTTTTACTATCAGCACAAATTTTCGGAAATCAGAATGCGATTCTTGCTCCGGGTAGTCCTAAGTATTCTATGTAGGTTTTATAGGACAGCTGCTTTAGCTCTCTTCTGCCAACAGTGAATAGCTATTTCTAAAGAAAAATGTCAAATTGAACACATTAACATTCTCTCATTCTAGAGAGCACGCTCATTTCTCAAAGCTAGGAATCGGTGCCAATTCTAAGCAATGGTCTAGATTTATACTTTTAAGGAATTTGTTGAAGTGGCTCTCCGGGCCGGTGCCAATTCTAAGCAATGGTCTAGATTTATACTTTTAAGGAATTTGTTGAAGTGGCTCTCCGGGCCATCAATAGATAATCCCATGACTCTGCCATCCTTCAAGACAAAAAGCGAAGAGCTTTTATATAAGGTTGATTTGGTTATTGTATATAGAGTGGGGATGTTGAATATTTTGCCCTGCAATTTACACAACAGGTTGACCTTTTTTTGGAAAAAAAAATAAATTGTTTCTTAAATTGGCCAAATGTCTCTGGGCAGTGGGTGCCAATAAGTTATATATATTTGGATATTTTTATTAGCAAGTATAGATTTACTGAACCAAAAAAACACCCTACTTTCAGCTTCAAAATGTACGAAGATTAATAAAAGTGACTAAATAATGTACATGTACCCAAGTGCTTCCTGTGGCTTTATTTTCATGTTTGTTTAAACACTCAATGCTACTAAAATGCATTATTGAAAAGGAGACTAGATATGTCTATAGAGGAGGAGAGGATTTTTTAAATCCTTTCTGGCATTACACTTGCCTCACTTCAGGTCCAATAGGTCAAATTCTGCACTCATTCTCAATTCAACCTGACTAAAGTCAGTGGGGGTTAAAAACAAAAACACACCAATCTCCCTACACAAAAAGAAAAACCCAAACAAAAAACAGATTTTGCTATTTACAGCATGAAAGCTACAAATTTAATTTAAAAAGAAGTCTCACTTTTTTAGGCTGTTGCTCTGAGAACAGTAACATCTATAAGTGATAGTTTGACAATCTAATGTTGACTCAACATCATAAGCATTTGCAGTATTACAAAATTGCTATCACTCTGCTTGCAAAAACTAATAATTTCTTTACAAGCACACATCTGAGAGCAGAAACAATGCTGAAAGCCAAGCCAGTTCTCTACCTATATCACAAGATACCTGGCCATGATATCATTCTATTGGGATCCACAATTGAGGATTTTTCATCCAGACCACATATACAAATTCATTAAACTATATTAAAAGGAGGAAATTATTGGCCAAGTCACTAGCCTTAAAAACAGGCTAATCAAACCTCACTATTACATAAGAACAATCATATTGGGTCAGACTAAAGGTTTCTCTTGACCAGTCTTCCAACAATGGCCAATGCTAGGTGCCCCAGATGGAATGAACAGAACAAACAACGACGAGTCCTTCAGGCACCTTAGAGCCTAACCAATTTATTTGGACATAAACTTTCATGGGCTAAAACCCACTTCATCAGATGCATGGTGAAAAATACAATAAGCAGTATATATATCACAGTACATGAAAAGATGGGAGTTGCCTTACAAGAAGGGGTGAATATCAAGAGAAGGAAAAATTACTTTTTGTAGTGGGTGGATGGGTCAATACAAAAAGTAATTTTCTCTCTGCTGATACTCACACTTTCTTGTCAACTGCTGGAAATGGGTGAGTCCACCTCGACTGCAACAGTCTCATTAGCATTACAAAAGTAATTTTCCCTCTCTTGATATTTATCCTGTCTTGGCAACTGTTGAAAATAGGCCATTTCCATCTTAACTGAACTGCCCTCATTAGCACCGAGGCACACAGAACTTACTGTATTTTTAACTCCCCACATCTGATGAAGTGGGTTTTAGTCCATGAAAGCTTACGCCCAAATAAATGTTAATCTCTAAAGTGCCACAAGAACTTCTAGTTGTTTTTGCTCATATAGACTAACACGGCTACCCCTCTGAAACCTGAACAGAACATGTAATCATCAAGCCATCTACTCCCTTCCCTTACTTCTGGTTGACATTATTTTTGTGTGTATGGAATACATAATTTCTAACCCAAAAAGTATTTTTCTATTTTACTGAATTTTGCTCTTTAACATTCTAACATGCTGGGTAGAGAAAGAAAATACAAACCAGAAAAGATGCCATTTATCATAACTTGACTGGACACAAGATTTTTAAAAGTTATAGATTGCTCTTATAGCAATGCTTGCTGTGTTTTCTTCGAGAACGCTGAACATATGTGACTCAAGAGGCTTAATCCCAGAATTTAAAAGCATCATGAGGGGATTTAGCTGTCCTATGCCCATGAAAGTCAATGAAAGTGACACACAATTTCCTACAAAAGTTTAGGAGCTGGGTACTTCACATCTCTACACTGCCAACTTCAATTTCTACAATTTTCTGATTACAACTAAGCTTTGAAACAGATGGGATAGAATTAATGCTCACCTCCTGAACAACCTGCAGATAGGTGTAAAGGGGAGGGTGGCCTTGGACTTCGACTGGTTTAACACTAAACACTTCGTGGAGTTATTCTAGTTAAGCTACATAGGCTGGCAGGCTGCTACTGTACACGTCTTCACCTACAGATATACTCTAGAAGAGACAGAGATACCACAACAGGAACATATTAGAGCAACAATAAGATTATGAAGAAATTCACAGAGAAATAGAGGATGCTCTTCAGTATTTATAGATAGGTGCCACTAGCGCAAGGAGACATAGTAGAGATGTTAGCTTGTTGCGCTGCTCTGCACTCTGGAGCTGCTGCCATGCTGCACCCCAGAGGTGGCTGCAAGTCCATGAGGGACGAAATGATGCTTGGGTACAGTTTGTAAAGTGACTGCGCTTCTCCAATGCAAAAGGCACCCCGTAAAGGTGCCAGTATCCTTGGGCTCTGCATGTTTGGGGCAGAGGGCTGTGCATGACTCAACTGGGCCCTAGACAGCCACACCCACCAAGGGTGATGGAAATGAACAAGGAATCCATGGCCAGATCTCTCCAAGCAGCTTCCTCTCCTTCTCCCTCATCTCTAGACAGGATTCTCTGCCCCCCAAAGCTCCACCCGCCAGACCCCCGCTTTCCCCTAACCCACCATTTTGCTAACCCCCTGCTCATTCCTCACCAAACCCTCATCCTGCCAGTAACCCACATCCACCCACCCCACACCCAAACCTCCTCCCTGCCAGCCTCCCTACTCCCCCACATCTTCTCTCCCCTGCCCCCAACAGCTCTTTATATCTCACCCACAAGCCTCCTCCTGCCAGCTCCCTCCTGTCCCAGTCCCCCTTCCCTCCCCAAATCCCCATCCTCCCGCCCCAGCCCGACTTCCCTCTCCAACCCTCATCCTGCCAGCCCTCTCCCGCCATAGCCCCCTCTCCATCCCTCCCCAAATCCCCATCCTGCCAGCCCAGCTCCCACCCCTGCCCCCCTTCCCTCCCTCCCCAAATCCCCATCCTGCCAGCCCAGCTCCCACCCCTGCTCCCCCTCCATCCCTCCCCAAATCCCCATCCTGCCAGCCTGGCTCCCACCCCTGCCCCCCCTCTCCCTCCCTCCCCAAATCCCCATCCTGCCAGGCCGGCTCCCCCCCCCTGCCCCCCCTCTCCCTCCCTCCCCAAATCCCCATCCTGCCAGGCCGGCTCCCCCCCCCTGCCCCCCCCTCCCTCCCTCCCCAAATCCCCATCCTGCCAGGCCGGCTCCCACCCCTGCCCCCCCTCCCTCCCTCCCCAAATCCCCATCCTGCCAGCCCAGCTCCCACCCCTGCCCCCCCTCTCCCTCCCTCCCCAAATCCCCATCCTGCCAGCCCAGCTCCCACCCCTGCCCCCCTTCCCTCCCTCCCCAAATCCCCATCCTGCCAGGCCGGCTCCCACCCCTGCCCCCCCTCCCTCCCTCCCCAAATCCCCATCCTGCCAGCCCAGCTCCCACCCCTGCCCCCCCTCCCTCCCTCCCCAAATCCCCATCCTGCCAGGCCGGCTCCCACTCCTGCCCCCCCTCCCTCCCTCCCCAAATCCCCATCCTGCCAGCCCGGCTCCCACCCCTGCCCCCCCTCTCCCTCCCTCCCCAAATCCCCATCCTGCCAGCCCGGCTCCCACCCCTGCCCCCCTTCCCTCCCTCCCCAAATCCCCATCCTGCCAGCCCGGCTCCCACCCCTCCCCCCCCAAATCCCCATCCTGCCAGCCCGGCTCCCACCCCCCCTCTCCCTCCCTCCCCAAATCCCCATCCTGCCAGCCCCCTTCCGCCCTTGTCCCCACAACCCCATTTTAAACCCTCCCCCTCTCCTCCGCCCCCCCACTCACGGGTCGGCGCGGTCGGGGCCGCGGCCGCGGCAGTGCACGGGGTTCAGCTCGTCCTGCGGGAACGCGTGCGCCATGTAGTTGTCGTAGCCGAAGGCGAACATGCCGCGGGCCGCGTCGCGGAGCTGGGCCCGCAGCGGCGGGGGGAAGGCGCCGCTGTAGCGCTTCTCGTACTCATCGCCCCCGGCCGGGCCGCAGCCGCCCCCCCGCAGCAGGCAGCCCCAGTGGGCGCGCCCGCAGCGCCCCGCGTCCCCCCGCAGCCAGGGCGGGCCGGGGGCCCCGCGCGGCGGGAGGGCGAAGGGGAAGCTCTGGGGGAAGCCCAGGCCGGGCCCCAGCGCGGACACCAGCCACAGCAGCCCGTGGAGCCCCAGCCTCAGCAGCAGCAGGCCCAGCACCAGCGACCGCCAGGGCATGGTCGCGCGCCGCCCGCCCGCATCGTTTAAAGGCACCCCGCCGCCGCCAGCCAGCCAGCCAGCCGCCGGCGAACCCCGACTCTCCCCTGCGGCGCGACACCCGGCCGGCTGGCCCTTTAAGGGAACGGACCTGTTGTGACCCGAGAGTCAAGCCGGCCGCCCCGTGCCGCGTCCTGGTTGGTCCGCTTCGCTCTCCTCTCCCCCTGCCTGAGGCAGCCCTCTTCGCGCATAGGCCGCCGCGGGATGTCAATCAAAGGGCTTACTGCGAAGGCGGCCGCAGGCACGTAAAGCGCCGCGGGGCGGGGCGGGGCTTAGGCCGACGAGCTGTCGTGGCAAGCTGCGGGGCGGGGAGCTGCCCGCCAATGGCGCGGCGCGGCGCGAGGGGCGGGGGCGGGGGCTCGCCAGTGACGGGAGTGCAGTCCCCGCCCGCGTTGTGTGTCACGGCGCACCTCAGGGGTTCCCGCCCTGGGAGGGGGCTGGCGGGGTCTTACATGGGGGGGGGGGGGGTCCCCAGCTATCAGCCTCGCTTCGCCTCCAGCATTTATAAGGGCGCTACGCCGATAAAAACGGGGTTGAACGTTATAAGGGGGGGGTCTCCCTCAGAGGGGTCGCCACACAGAACTCGGACCCCCCTGGACGGTACATGGTGGCGCGCAGCTGGGCTGGGCTCCACCCCCCGCTCCCGGCCGGCGGGTGATGGGCTGGTTACTGCATGGCCGGGCTTCTTGCCACGTCTGTTGTCAAGGGTGGCAGCTGGGTCTGGGTATAAACCGACTGTGCAGATGCGGTGAAGCCGCAATGGTGCAGGTGGCTGTGGTGGGACCGACTCCTGCTCGGTTCCTTAACTGCCAGCAAGGAGCCCTTCAGTTTCTAAAGAAGCCGCTAAGCTCCCCCCTATCGAGTGGCTAAAGCAGGGTGGATGATGCTCCCCCTGTGAAGGGTGGATGATGCTCCCCCTGTGAAGGGTGGATACTGACCCTGGGGGCTGGGCAAGCCTTGTCCCTAAGGACTTGCAGAGCAAGCTTGCCCCACACTTATCCTGCAACCACAGCTCCTGCTGGGCTGCAGCCTCTCTGGGTATTGCTACATGACCCCACCCATGGGGTTACAGGCCTGCTCATCTAAATTTGGCCTGACCACCCAAATTTGAATGATCAGGACTGCAACCCCATGCACCAAAGGCCTTCTCAGCCAGCCCCATAGGACAGGACTTTCTTCAAGGGGGATAGTCATACAAAACCAAGAGCTTTTGGTAGAGCTGTAGACCATATAAAAATCAGACCTGAAGTTCAATAATATAGATCATATAAGTTAGAGATGAGAAAGATCTGTTAGTTTACAGAGTCCAACATTTCTCTACAAATGCAGGATTTTATTCTTCCACAGAGACAACACTGTCAAATATTTAGAATATACTGTACTTGTCCTTGGACAAAAGGCTCACCAGAGAAGCAAAACAAAAACATATAATACACAGAGCCTGTTTTTAAATCTGGGTATGGAAAATATTCCTGATTCAAATTATGTAACTTATATTTAAACCCACGATCCATTTACTAATTTTTAAAATAATCACTTTTTGTAGGAACAATAAAAACATGACCTCATCGAGAGTTAACTAAAATTTGTTAATCCCTGAGGTATGGTTGACCTTGCCAGGTTTTTGGGATGGAATATCTTGAAATTAGATTAAAATTAGTCATGTAAAACACAGCAAATGTGGGGAGAAATCAGTGTTGATCCCCCCCAAAAGGGGAGGGGAGGTAGCACGGAAAACATTGCTCAGAAAACTGCAAAAAGATTTTAAAATATATAAACTAAGAAAAAATAACTTGATTATCTTCAAAAAAGCATTAAGTATAGTTTCAGACAGAACTAATAAGGTCAGGAATTTCAGATTTAAATCTAAAATTCCATTCCTCATCAAGTTGGATGTGCCTAGTCTTCAAAACAATGGGTGCATTGGCATATAACTTATGTTGAAATATATTACCTAGTCACAAAAGAACAGAATTTTCTGTTTTCTGAATTTTCTCCCATTTGGTGTCTAATTTCAGGGTTTATATTTAAGATGGAGCAGTAAACCCAGTCAAAGCACAGATTACTACACAGTTTATTAATAGTGGCAGAATAGAACAGGAATTCACTCTTTTTTTAAATTAGAGATAGCATCACTGTCAAGCAGTCTTTAGGGGGGAACATTTGAACATCACTCTAGTTAGCTAGTGCTGAATGTGGTGGTCCATTTACTGAGTGAAACATCTCTCTTGGTGCACATCACATTTGATGTAAAAACTACACAAGGTTCTGGTTCATTTCCGGATGAAATCAAAGAGGATGGGGATTTTGATCCACAGAACTCTATTAGTTTTTCAGTCCTGGATTGATTCACTTCCTCTAGCCCCTCTTCCCCCTTTCCCCACTCCCACCTTACCTCAGCTGCTGAGGTCAGCTGGAATGCTTTAGCTGATAGTTCTCTCCTGACCATCTCATCAGACCGACCCACATGGATCCTAGTGCAGTGTTCCATTCTGGATTTCATTCTGTCTTTTGGTATAACAGAAGTATCCTTACTTCCAAATCAAACTATTTACACGGGCATTGCTGGGGCGGTGCTGGGCTTTTTGCTTGTGTTTGCTTTAGTTTATATGGAGTAGCTGATAGCCTGGACTTCCTCACAGGTTGTTTTGATATCACTGCTAAATATATAAATAAAAGCTTGCATTCTGACCTGTACAAAACCATTCATTAGAAAACCTCAAATCATATCAAACACACATGGTCTGAGGTTCTACTGCAAACTCCCCATTCAAGCAAAGTCCTTTGAACGAATTCATAAGGTCCTCAAATTTGGGCTAGTTTATTACTGTGTGACAATAATGTGCAATGTGGCCAGTGTTGAATGGCTCCTGCCTGAAACTACATGAGAACTAATTCTGTTAGTTGAGTTTCGCTTTGACTATTCAAACCCCAAACTTTAGAGAGAAGGGCAGTAACCTATATAGAAAATAAAGAACAGAGTCAGCTGAATTTTTGGGATCTGAAACCACACAAAGCTACAAAGACCCTACGCTTCATCTACATTGAAAACACAGTTTGAACCAAAACTTGCTCTCCTCTTTAAGACTGGTGGCATCGCCATGTTGATTAGTATGAATTATAGTTGTGATCCTGCACTGGTTCCAGGCCCTGTAGTATCACTTCTCCTGAAGGACTCCCATATGTAGAGCTGGTGTGGGATTTGACCGTCTCTGTGGAGTGTGGGGCTATTTAAAAAAATACAAATACAGCAACTTCTGTTTTGCTTAAGAAACTGTGCAGAGTAATTGGAATTTCCAGCTTTTGGAAACAGTAACTTTGCTACATTTTAAAGATCAGGGTTCCATATTTAAGCTTTTGTTGGCTGAGAAGCATATGAAGGACATTTTGTACTGAGGGGAGGAAGATTGGGAGTCACGGTAGGATTTGCCACAAATCCCTGCCTCTGGTACTCTGGACCACTACTTGATACTGCATAATTGTACAATGCTGTACTTTAGAGAAATATTTCATTCCTGACCTTTGTAAGCCCTCTGTTTAGTCTCTGCAGCATGAAATTTAATTACCTTTATTTTAGCATACATACTAACAAATATTGGGCCCAACCCAGCTATAGCAAAACTCCAATCGACTCCCCACAATTTCACTTAAAACCTCTACATTTGTTCAGGGGATAGTCATTGATTTTTAAAGATAACCACTGCAATGTGTTACCAACAGGGAAAGATCCTGCTTGAGTCCATCCCATCTGAATTTTATCAGATGTGTTAAAAGTATATTATGTTCAGAATGTGAGTGGCAGTCGGCATATTTCTGACTGTTTTCCCAAGAAAATAGCTGCCTTGGAACATTCTCATTATAATTCTTTTTAAATTTAGAATGCAATTAATAATGCCTCAAAGAATTTCTATCACATTTCCAATCTCATTTTTAATCTCAGAAGCACAGATCTTTGCGAAATACAGTAGACTCTCTATTAACCGGGATGTGGATTAACCAGGATGTCAAAAAAAAAAAAAATACACGCAACTCGCAGGGCTGGCTCTGGCTTTGCTGCTGCCCCAAGCGCGTGTGCACACACACACACACACAAGAAACCCTTACGAGGGCGCAGGGTAGCCAGTGAACCAACACCCCCTCCCCCTGGCACAGGATGGCTGGTGAATCAACCCCCACTCCCCATATTTCCTATGGATGGTGATTATCCAGGATTTTATTAACCAGAATTATTTTTTTCCCTATCATCCTGGATAAGCGAGAGTCTACTGTATGTGCTTTTATACTGTGAGCTGTCACGGACTGTAACGCATAAACTTTTGCCCCCATTTCCCGACAACTTCCAGCACAACTCCAGCCACAAACTGAGTAATATCTCCAGCATGAAACTCACAATTCTCTAATTAGAAGTAAACTAGGTGAATTGATTTGGAACCATAATGTAGTCTAATGGGACAGAGTCAGGAACTCAGAGTTCTAATTCCATTTTTGCTACTCAATTCACTGTGTAGTGTTGGAGAAGTCCTTAGGTAAAAAATTTAAAAACCAGATTCTCAGAAGTATTGAGGCAAAGGTAATAAATGAAAATCTCTGGGAGTTAGACACCTACATACCTTTGAGGATTTAGGTCTAATTGATTTAAAAGCCTAAATCCCATTTTCAGACATGGGCATCTAAGACAAGTCTTATTTAAAAAAGGTCAGCAAGGCTTGTACTTGCCTACTTTTGAAAAATGGGACTAGGCCTCCTCCATCAAATGGACATTTTTTGAAACTCTTACCCCCTTCTCTTCCCCGTCCCCCCCATTTGTAAAATGGTCCGCCATAGTCCCTTCCAGCCCTACATTTGTAGGATTTCTAGAGTAATGCTTCCTTGTACACTCCATCACTTTTGAAAAGATATATAGGATTGTTCATTTTGTTTAAACATATCACACCTATCCTAAGCTATCACTATGTAAACCTCCCTTGAAAAAAACAGCCCTGACTACTTCAGGAAATCTGAAGTCTTTTCTTCCTTTGTTTGATTGACAGTCTTGGCAATTTAAGACTTGCATATCTCCACAGAAATAGTATGTACAGCACAAGCCGCAGCAATGCCTAAAATGCCCTGCCAATGAGTTTCAGCCTGAGTTAAGGGGAGAAGCTAGTTTGTCCATTCAACATGATAGCCCCCAGCTGCGCAATTGTGGTGATGGTTCATATGAGGTGAACACAGGCCCAGTAGGAACTGCAGTGAAAGGATCCTGTATGAAAACCTAGAAAGATTTCACCTTGGCCATAGAGATAGTATATGGAACATGTAGAACCTAGATCCCAGCTATGGATGTCTGGGAACATTCAGAACCAGGCCCACTGTGTAGCTTGAGCCTTACTCTTCTATAAAGCACTGGTCATGTATAGGTTTAGGATTTGTATACACCTCTATTACCATAGTATAATATTTACTGCATAGAACATCATTTATTGCACTTTTAATCAAAACGGTCTAAAAAAAAAAAAAGCAAACATTAGGCCTCAGTACTTCTGTAGATAATATCCCATTATGAAAAACTGAAAGCATTCCTTCCCTTTCTCACAGTACATGGGTAAGTAGTGTGTATTTTTTGTAGTAAAGCAAATGTGCTTCAATCCTTTCCCCCTTTATTGCCTTAAACACTCAAGTTTGGCTTTGAGTACACACTAAATTACAAAAGCTTACTGTTTTCCTGGTCATTTATTTACTTTACTTGCTAAGTAATGTGATCTATGAAATCCTTCCTAATAATGATGCATTTTCAAATCTCTAGGAGAGAAAAAAAAATAGCATGAAAACTTGTTTCAGGGCTTAAGCCAACTGAAGCAAATAGTTATCAGGAAGGACAAAGTTTCATCCAACATCGGGGGGAAATAGCAGCTCCTCAGGCCCTGAGGTCAGTGTGGAGGCACAGAACATGCCCCTCCAAAAGCAGTGAAATTTAAATTCCCACTCACATCTCTGATCACACGCTAACCAAGAAATTGTGCCATTTTGACCTGGGGATTACAGTCACTCGAATAGCTTTCAAAATTCAGCTTTCTAGTTACTGGGATGTTACTACTATTTAAGTGGGAATCACGCCAATGAAATGGAGCCCATAATATACCACTGCTTTGCTGCTAGGCCAATTTCCTTTTGTAAAGGATGCAACCAGACTTCAAAGTGATGAAATAAGAAGAACTTGTTCAGTGTAGCAAGCAACAAGCTACTTCAGTGACTGGCACCCATTATTCATCATGTTGTACAAGGTATTTAAATGTTATGAAATGCAGTATATACAGAAGTCTAGTCAGGGCCGGCGACAGGGGGGTACAACGGGTACAGCTGTACCGGGCCCCGGACTTCAGGGGGCCCCCTGAAGTCTGGGGCGGGTACTCAGCTGTACCCCCTTGTCGCCGGGGCTGTGAGCGAGGCGCGGCTCCGGGCAGCCGCTGCAGTGCTCACCAGCCCCCTCCCCCGGCACCCAGCAGCCTCCCCCCGCCCCCTTTTGCTTCTCCCGGCCGGGCCACGCGGCCGCAGCGCATGCGGGGGTTGGGGCTCGCGGGAGGTAGGAGACCGGCGGGGGGGGGGCCGGGGGAGATCGGCCCGGGGGGGGCCCCGCGGGAGGCAGGAGAGCGGCTGGGGGGGGGGGGCGGTGGGAGATCAGCCGGGGGAGGGGCCCGCCGGAGGCAGGAGACCGGCCGGGGGGGCCCCCCCGAGAGATCGGCCAGGGGGGGCCCCCGCGGGCGGCGGGAGACTGGCGGGGGGGGGGCGCCATATGGTCTGCCGTACGGGGCCCCAAAATTCCTGTCGCCGGCCCTGCATCTAGTCTACGGTTTCTGCAATTTTCAACCATGGGATTTCCACCTACCCAGCTATGAGCCAATAGACCAAAAGAAATAAAGTAGATAGAGACAACTTGGAAATTAGTCAAGGCCTCAGTTGTCAATTTAATACTTATAACTATGACTTAACATTTAAAAAGGGTTAATAATTACATCAGTATCTAAAAGGAGCTATTTTTGTATGCACATACACAAGGTTTTACAGTATATATGAAAATGCATATGTCTATAATGTGCAGAGATGATAGTACTTGTAAAGCATTTTTATTGTTGAGAGGTACCTGGTTTTCTCCATTTTACACATAGGGAGATGGAGGTGCAAGAATGAAGAAGGTTAAGGGACTTGCATAAGGTCACACAGCAAGTCCGTTTTAGAGCTGGAAACTGAAGCCATATCTCGACTGCTAGTTCAGTGCTTTATACACTAGGCATAGCACCTGTTGCTTGTTACTGCAAGAGTCATCCATAAAAGTACAGGGGAAACTGGGAGTAACCCTGCTATTTAGCTTACCTAGCACTTTTCCTTATAGAAGATTCATGGGACCTTTTTTGCAAAGTACTAACACTTGCACTTGGAAATTCAACAGGGACAAAGCACTCTGCCTAGAGAGCTGCCTTTTTTTTGTCCCATGAAAATCCTGATTTACATTTTCCTCTAACACCTACATTCTGCCTCCTTGCACATACACATCATTCAGTGCATGGACTGGGGATAGGGAGCAGATTGAAATTTCAAATAGTGCAAGAAAACATCTAGTGTAAGAGCAGCCATGCTACCACATAGGGAACTATGCAAGAGTATTTGGTCCCTTTAAAAAAAGGATGCATAAACACCCTTGCTGAGTGATTGTATGTGTTTGTCACTTTTTAAGTGATGCATAAAAATCAATAAATGTATTACGAGGACATATACTGATACCCCCTTGGCATCCCTAAACTTACGGCAATATATACCGGTAGTAAAAAGTTACTATGGTTTAGTAAGGCCAGTCAATCTTCAACACGCTAGCTTGTCAGGGACCAAAAAAAAAAAAAAAAAAACCCAACAAAATTTCTAATACATAGTTTTTCTGTTTAGTTTCTCAAGTGATGCACACTTCAGCCAGCCAGCCAGCTGAAATTGCTTGCTTAAGAAAGCGAGGAATACTTGTAGTACCTTAGAGACTAACTAGTTTATTTCAGCATAAGCTTTCGTGAGCTATAGCTCACTTCATCGGATGCATAGAATGGAACAAAAGTAAAATGCATTTATACACATACAGAAAGAAAAAGAAAAAAAATTGTACATTAGCACAATTGGTATGCTAATGTACAATTTTTTCTCTGTGTGTGTGTGTGTGTGTGTGTGTGTAAATGCATTTTACTTTTGTACCATTCTATGCATCCGATGAAGTGAGCTATAGCTCACAAAAGCTTATGCTGAAATAAACTAGTTAGTCTCTAAGGTACTACAAGTATTCCTCGCTTTCTTTACGGATACAGACTAACATGGCTGCTATTCTTGAACTGGCTTAAGAATGGATCTCATTTCTTCTACTAACTGAATTTATATTTCCATTATTTATCTTTTTAGAAGTTTGGGCTGAGTGCAAAGTAAAAATCGAGCCAGTAGGGAGCAGAGTTGAGGCATGCCACCTGTGAAGAAATGGCACTCATCCTAATTAGACTCTGGAGTTAAAAAAAAAATTGTCTAGAAATCAAATAGGACAGTGTGACATGAGACAGCTGAAGCTAATGGCCAAAATTAGACATTAATGACCTAAAAACCGGATAGCAGTGGTATTATCAACTTCATTAAGGAAAAATAGTCTTGTTTTAAATCTTGTAGCTGTTTGTATGATACAACATTCTACTTCAGCCAGACATCAAAAAGTATGAAAGTGTGTGTGTGTGTGTGCGTGCGCGCACATATACAATCTTTAAAATTTGTAGGGATAATTGCTCTATGTATCTACTAGGATATATTCACTAAGGCTGACAGTGGGAACTATACAGCACTTTTAATTTCATTCCCGATGATGATCTACAAACCCAGACAGGAGTTTCTCGGGCCAACTGATGGAAGAGATTCACACCTCTCAACTTTAAGAAAGCTTCACATCGCTAAAGTTCTCTGGGTGTGCACATGCAAAAATTTCACCCTACGCCAGTCTCCAGCTACCCTGCTCAATGATCAGTAACATCCAGTGATCAATCCTAGTGCCAAACTAGGAGATTACTGACAAATTATACTTTTAAAAAAGGACTCAAATATCCATCAGGATACCATACAAACATTAAACGGCCACCAGGAAATAATGAAAGCATGCCCCACATTAATTAAATGCATCATTATAATCAGGACTTTACTTCTCTGGCTCTATTTTTTACCTCTAGAGACCCAATTTTCTTTAAGGAATACTTGAATAGTAAGACCCAATATGTACATTTTGTTTAGAAAAGGGTTTCAGAACCTATGGCTTAAAAAAACAAAAAACCCCACCACTTTTCATGCACTCAAAAAGAAAGTGAAAAATTTAGAGGTAAATATTCCTCAGAAGCATTTACAACTGCATCATTTGATTAGCTTAAGAGAATTAGAGCCTGAAACGAATCATTTTCATTGTAAAAGCTGAACATACCACCTGAGCCAAATGGATTACTATCCATAATACATAAGGGGACCCTTGAACTTTCAGGTTGTCACTTTAAGTGTCAGTTAATAAAAAAGGCAGATTACAGAACATAAAGGGGACAGAATAAGAGATGGGATAAATAACACTGGGAAATAGACATTCAAAAAGGCAAAGTACACCTTCAACCTAAAATTGTCCTTTATTTTATCAAACCACTGTCAGATTAGGCCATTCCTATAAATTATTTTCCAAGAAGAGTTGTGGGCAGGTCAGAGTACTGAAACTTTCATAGTTTTGAGGTAAAAAGACTTAAATTTTAGACTTTGTGCCTGATTTTGATTGGCTAAATGTGTTGTTATAAAGACATGCTTGTGGGTGGAACACAATGCAGATGCAACATTTGCGGTACCACTTAATGCACTACTGACATCCATGCAACCTTATTCTTTCCCCAAACTTATTACAACTGAAGGGCACGTGGCCTTAGATCTTAAGTGTACCAGATACAAGTTAAGAGTTCTATTAAATCCAAACACTGAATTCTAGGGCAGCAGGGAAGTAATCATACACTGTGTGTGTGTGTGTGTGGTGTGTGTGTGTGTGTGTGTATATATATATATATAACTACTTGCACTCTGAATATCACCTATGAAGTCTCCTGATATCAGTAACCAAGGACTCCTCCCAGACTGGCTGTAATCAGCATAGGACTGTACTCAAAGCCATCTTTCCTTCTGCAGAGACTAGACCAGACACCCTTTGATATGCCTGATGTGTACTGGATCAGAGGTAAAGGTTTCAAGATAGTCAGCAGCTGTAAAAAAAGATTTAATGGTGTTTGTTCATTATGCATATTTGTTCTTTAGACTCCTGTAGAATTAGCAAGTCCTTGTGCATCACCCCTCTTTTTTTAAATCCAGTATCGCCTTCTTGACCTAGGCTTTTGGAGCATCTAGTAAAGTGTTCTTTAAAGAATTCCCGATTACCATTCACATGTTTCTGATTCAATTTCCTCCTGTGTGATTAGTCTCAATTGTTTTCAGATTTGTGAAATTAGCCCTTATGAAGCTCATTCATATTTAACAGGAGGAAGGCTTGATTGAGTCAATTTGCATGTGTGCCTGTCTACAGCACATCTATTTAGATTAGTGCAACTTTTCTCTTCAGTATGCTAGAATAATTTCAGAATGGAAACTGTAGTTTAATTACAAAACAGATAGCCAAGAACAATGGATCTATTTACTCTTCAAAACAAGCTGTGATTAAGGCATTAACAAGCTTACCATACAGTGCCTACCATCTGCCCACCAAAACCACTCATACAGCCCATCTCTGCCTCTTAATATGAATGTGTTCCCTCCCCTAAAACTAGTGGTTTTAGCATAAGAAGTGCTAAACCGGACAGCACTGAAGACCAATCTTGATAAATAGGACTAGTATTGCATGGTAGCAGCAAACTCAGTACTCATCTGTCTTAACTGGTTTAGAGCAAGCAAGTATAAAGGTGGCATAATGCAGTCTTACTTGGGGCTAGACTCTCAATTAAGTTAACTTGATCCTAAACTACTTGGTAAGTATGCCCGTAATATGTAGGTTCATAGGGGTATTTGATAAGTGTGGCCCATCACTTTAACAGAGGAACTGTAACTTGTCCCACTAAAGAAGCCTATAAATAAGAAGGGCAAGAAACTTACAGGGCCAGAACTAAACTGATATAGCACATCAAGTCAGAAGCAATTGACATGTGTACCAAAATCCTATCACCTAACATTTTTAGGCCGGTGGAGAGTTACGCCTGCTCAAAGTGAGTGTTGTCTGGATCAAAGTTCCTTCCACAGTTCATGGAGATACATAGAGAGACAGAACAGAAGCAGAAATATGGGGCAATGAGCACTATAGGCACAAGATGTCTCTCAACCCAAGATAGGCTTTCAAAGTCCACAGGAAAGGATCAGTGGTAACAGTTCATATTGGCACTAATGACACAGTCATAGCATATTTCACACAATACATCTCAGATCTCCAAAGCATGCTCATAAAGAAGATCATTTGGACATTCCTGTCCCACAACCAAAGGAAGAGAGAAGACCGAAGATTCAGGAAGCGAACTGCTGGCTAGGTAAGTGATGTTCCACAAAACCAAAACCCTATATTAGTCCACTTTCTGTGGGGAATAGGAGCTGTGTAGTATGGATGGCCTCCACCACAGCAGAAGAGTAAGCTTGTTAGGTCAAGCTGGCTAGAGTACTCAGAAGGTGTTAAACTAATCACAAAACAGGAGTGTGAAGAGGGAAGATACGAACACTCCACATAGAATAAATTTTCTTCTCAACATCTTAAGGAACCAAAGGACATGAAGAGAAGACTTTTCTTTAAAATTGCCTACAGACCAATGCTAGGAGCCTGAGTAAGAAGAGAGGAAGATTTGGAGTTGTTCATTTAGGAGTATAAATTTGATCTAGTTTGGTATTACTGAAAAATTGTGGGATGATGCGCATGACTTTAATGTTAAAAAAAATAAATCATAACCTGTGTAGGAATAATTGACTGCGCAAAAGGGAAAGGCAGTAACACTCTACATCAAAAATGGTATTACCAGTTTGCGTCACTGATAACTCAGCATAAAATGATCTTAAATGTTTCTAGCAGATAAAAGCAAGAAAGGGGTCTTAGTTAGCATCTGCTACAGACCATCAAGCCACACAAGGAACAGGATGACCAGCTCCTTCTGTGCCTATTTATAGCAAGTGGGGAAAAAAACCTGTGCAACTATGGGGGACTTCGGGCTGGTCTCCACAACGGGGGGGGGGGGGGGGGGGGGGGGAAGGGAGGGAAATCGACTGCAGATACGCAACTTCAGCTACGTGAATCACGTAGCTGAAGTTTGCGTATCTGCAGCCGACTTACCATCCGTCCTCATGGCGGCGGTAGTCGGCGGCGCGCTCCCCCGTCGACTCCAGCTTGCGCCTCCCGGCAAGCTGGAGCTACACAGTTGACGGGGGAGCTGTGAGTGATCGATTTCTCGCGTCCTCATCAGACGGGAGAAATTGATCGCCAGAAGATAGATGGCTACCCGCTGATTCGGCAGGTAGTGAAGACATACCCTTCAATTTGAGCGATGTATACTGGAGGTCCTATGCTACCAGTACTAAAACATGCTTCGAATTTTCTAAGTAGTATAGTTGACAACCTCCTACCTCAATAAAAGTGTTGCATCCACACCAGGGAATTCTGTACTAGACCTTGTCTTGACATATGAAGAGGAATTGGATTACAGAACTAAAAAATAATGGTAGATGGAAGTGATCACATTTGTAATGGGCCAACAGAATAAAGTCCAGACCAGTGATCATATACTTTGTGCTTTATACAAGCTAATTTCACAAATCTGACAACTGTCATGAGACCATTCACATGTGAGGAAGAATTTAATCAGGAAATGTGAATCATTGGGAATTTTTTAAAGAATACTTTATTAGATGCCCAAAAAGCCAAAATCAAGGCGGCCATATTGGATACAAAACCCAACCTGGATTAGACACAAGACAGATTATCAATACAGGACTGAATAGGGATTATGAATGGCTTGCTAATTACAAAAACAGCTTCTCCTCTCGCCCAGTTCACACCCCCTATTCAGCTGCTAGAAGAATAACCCACCCTCCCTGATTTGAGATAAGGTTAGTCCAATTAGGCTGAACCAGCTTGTTACCTCCTACCTGGTTCTTGCCTACTTCTCTATACCTGCCCCTGGACACTTCCACTGCTTGCATCTGACAAAGTGGGTATTAGCCCACGAAAGCTTATGCTTCTATACTTTAGAGTTAGTCTTTAAGGTGCCACAGGACTCTTTAAGACAGACAGACACCGAGTGAGTGAATGAGTGCATAAACAAATGCAAGAAAGGTGAAGTTCAAAGCTAGGAACTGAAGAAAATTTATAAGGAAAGCAAAAGCGATAGAAGGAGAAATCTATGGCTAGAGCCCTGCAAATCCCCAGATACCTGCGGACCATTTCTGCAGTTTGAGGATCAGATACAGATACAAATTTTGTATCCACACAACGCTCTATGGCCAGCAAAGGACAATAAAGAGTTTTATAAATAATCCTAACAATGGTATTAGTCTGTTACTAGATGGAAATGGTAGAATTTGTAAATACAGAAAAAGCAGAAATGTTTTATAAATATTTGTTCTTTAACTGGAAGATGACAGAGGTAGTCATGACCCTTATTCCATTCCACTAGTACCTCAGGATTATGTGAAATAGCAGCTATTGAAGATAAATTTTAAAAAAAATCAGCAGATTCAGAGAACTTGCACTCAGTTTTAAAAGGGCTGAGGAGCCCACTGGACCTTTAATGTTACTTATGAATAAGTCTTTGAACACCAGGGAAGGTCCAGAAGAAAGCTAAAAAGTTGTGCCAATATTTAAAAAAGGGTGAACAGGATGACCTGGGTAGTTAGACCCATCAGTCTGACATCACTTCTGAACAAGATAATGTAGCACCTGACACAGAACTTGATTAATAAATCAAGGACGGTAAACAATGCCAGTCAACATCAGTTTATGAAAAATAGATCATTTCAAACTAATCTGATTCTTTTTGATGCAATTACAAGTTTACCTGTATCAGCTAATGTTGATGTAATATACTTAGAATTATAGAAGGCATTTGGCTTGTTACTGCATGATATTTTGATGAAAAAGACTAGAAAGACAAAATTAAGATGGTACACAAATGGATTAAAAGCTGGCTAACTGATAAGTCTCAATATGTAATTGCAAATAGGGAAATCATTCAAAGGTTGTGTTTCTAGTGGAGGTGCACAGGGATCAGTTCTCAGCCCTACACTATTTAATAAATATTGTAATGACCTGGAAGACTAATCAAAAGTTTTTGCAGATGAAAAATCGTGGGTGTGGTAAATAATGAAGAGGACAGGTCACCAATACTGTGGCCAAAAGCAATCCTTGGATGGCTAAACAAGAGAATCTTCCATAGGAATAAAAAGGTTATTTTACCTTTATATTTGGCACTGGGGCGACTGTTGCCAGAAAACTGTGTCCAGTTCTAGTGTCCACACTTCAAGCAGAATGTTGATAAATTGAAGAGGGTTCAGAAAAGAGCCAGGAGAATGATTAAAGGACTGAAAAAATAACCCTTATAGTGATAGTCAAGGAGCTCAATCTATTTAGCTTAACAGAGAGAATGTAAGGGCAACTGGATGACAGTCTAAGTACCTACATGAGGAACAAATGTTAAATAATGGGCTTTAATATTATAAAGGTATAAATACGATCCAATGGTTGAAAGTTGAAACTAGACAAAAAAAATGACACCTTATTCCCAGTCTGAATTTACACCTTACTCCCGACTGAAAAATTTACCCAAGGTCATGGTGAATTCTCCATCGGACAATTTTTAAATCAGCATTGGACATTATTCTAAGAGATGTGCTCTAGGAATTATTTTGAGGTAGTTCTATGGCCTGCCCTGGGTTCGACCAGATGATCACAACAGTCCATTTTGTTTTCTTCCAGTATCCAAGCATGCAGTTATGAGTTCTATATGCAAGGAAGAGACAAGTAGGGCAAATTTCAGACTGACCAGACATTCCCTTCTAGAAATACTGTATGTTGTCCAATCACTATTGTAATTGGACTTCCTGTTTAATTTTAGAAGTCAGAACACAGTATTAGCCCATGGCCCATAGAAAGACATTAAGCCAGACTACAACTGAGGAGTCAGTAAGGTAAGTGTCAATATAACCCTCAAAGTGTAAGTTTATTGAATAAAGCTGAAGAGCAGTAAACCAACAATATGCATCCATCTAAATAAAAAAAATCACTTATTTACAAAGTTCAGTAATTATACAAGATGTTCACATGCAAAGATTAATGCACAGGTTAACAGCTGGGACTAGTGTTTGGATGCCATAAATTCTAAAAGCAGTCAAGTAGATACACACCAAACATCAAGTTCAGCTATAGGCCAGTTAACTAAACAGTGACCTGGTCCCCACACAGAAAGATTCACACATTCTAGTTCAGTTCCCTTATTTTAGGCACAAGCAAAAGTTGCTAAATAAAGTAACTGTAGCAGTTCACGGTGAACTAGTGACTACAGTAGCAAGTTAATTTACCCCTCTCTACAGCACCAACACTAGTATGGGATTAACTGAAACCATGCTTCAGAGAATGAAAGGACGAAACTAAAATACAAGCTGGGTTTATGAATGGAGACAACATGTAGTGTGCGCACAGTGCAATCAATAGTTGTTACAGAACAGTAAGGCCATAGCAATCTAAATTAAAACTGGTTTGTCTTAATTACGTGATGGACAAAAGTGTTCACCTGTGAAGGCTCTGAAAGTGCACACCATCTGAATCTACGTTTAGGTGCTGCTTAAAAAGAATCACACACAGTGTGAGGCAACACAAGCAGGTGTATCAGTTGTATACACTACAGTGGGCTACATTAACATTACTATACGAACCAGTCTTGATGAGCCTGTCCCTTTAAATATACTGAAGTCACTAAAAGTGTAGCTACAAAGACATTTTACAATCTTTATTTTATACATATTTCTCTATGCTGTAGAAGCTAATCAAAAATCAGGATCAATTCATTGGCTCTCTTGTGCTTTGAGACACAATAAAACATTTCAACTTATAACCTGTAGACTTTGCACATGATTACATTGAGAAAGCAGGCAGGTCTAGAGTTGTCACAATAGCTGTATATTCCATAGCACCAGGTGAAACAGTGCTCAGCTATTCCATGCATGAGAGACACTGACCAGACTAACAGGTGCAGTGCTGAAAGTCAACAGTATCCTTGATTACCACAATAAAGTAAGTTGAGTATCATGCAGCAACTCAGATATGTTCTGGTGTTTCAGATCAAGATAATTGAAAGCATCTGGAGATAGAAAAATGCATTTGTGAAAAGCAATGCTCTTAGCAACTTGTTTAGTCTGCTAGAATACTCCAATCATTGAAAGCTGTTAGTAAAAATATTCCATTTCCGTCCCCATAAAATGTTAAACAAAAAGGAAGATACAAGTAATGATCTGGACAAATACAAGATTTGGCTTTTTAATTCATCAGAAAAGTGGTGTCTAAAAGTGACTACATAAAGTCCCATTTGTAGAATTAGTAGATGCTGACCTAGTGCTTCCCTATGCAGACAGTTTCCATTTCTGAATCTTACAATATGCACCTCACATGCATTTGAGAGATTAAAAATAAGTTAACCTTTAAGCATGATGTGGGATGCTTTCTAAATGCCTTATATGGCACTAGAATCAATGTTGTGCAGTGTCAGCATCTTCAAGCCACTAAACATTAGAAATAAAATATTTTAACATTTTCTGAAAATTAAATATAAAAATCTGACCCAGAAAGACCAGAACAGAAATGTACTCTGATTTAATATGGTACAGATAATTTTTAAAAAGCCCCCAGCCACCCACACACACTCTTAGACAGCTGTAAAATAAACCTTTTTGTGCTGACTTTATCATGACAACTCTAGTTGATTCTTTGTGATAGGAACAGGGGAATATAGGTCTTCAGCAGTGCACACAAGAAATGAACTGAAAAAGGCCATTTCGTGGATACAAGAGGACTATTGGGTAGTAATTCATCATGGAGGGAGTGGACAATTCTGAAATTATGGCCAGCTGGGAGATTCCAGGAAGACTTCAGCTTCTTCTAGATTTTGAATGCTGAATAAGCCACTGCAGCGTGATATCTAAAGGGAAAATAAAAATGCACTGGTTTAAGATTTTTCACATATATAGTTAAAGATTTAAATTACCAAAGAACTTTTCTGTGTATGTTATAGTAGTTCTTCCAGTGCGCTGTTCATAGTACACAGCGGAAAGGAACCCTCAATATTATCACTAGCTGGAGAAATTCCCCCCCTCCCGCAGTCTGTATGGGAAGTTAACACATGTGCTGTCTTCCCTTGAAGGGAAAAGGCACTCTTTAGCATTCAAATTTGAAATAACTGCCAGTTTTCACCATGATCGCATGGTTGTGGCCAGTTGGTCAACTATAAAAAGACTCCAAAATCTCCAGGAAAGGCATGAGACATCATGGAGAGAGAATTAAGTCAACTGTCTAACACACTGTAGTAATCAGAGCAAGCTGGATGTGCTAGGTTAGAAAACATGAAATACCCACACGGACTACAGAGTTTGCTTATCTAACACAAAATCCCACATCAACCCCTTTTTCCTCTCTGGACCATAAGCAACCAGAGGCATTTAGCGTAGAGATGCGAGTAAAGGTCGGTGAAAGCCATGAAACTTGTACATTTGAAGCAGGTGCTCATAGTCTTGTTCCTAAAATAGAAGGCACAAAGGCAAAAGGCAACTTACGTAATGCTGCATACTATGGGGGAATTGCTGCTAGGTAAGAAAACTTAACTCAGTGGTATGCATCTTGTGGAAGGTCATGACCCCAAAGAGAAGGGATAGAAGCTTGCTTGTATTCACTAATGAGATTTCTGTTGTAGGAGACTCACTGGTACCCAGTCCTACTGCCCCCTCCAACACCTTCAGAAGTGCCACATAATTCAGCACATTTCAACAGCACCCAATGTGAAACCACAAAGAAGCCAGTGAAAAGAATCCCAAAAAACAAGCTATGTAGGTTTAAAAATAATAATAATAATAAATAATAAAAAAAAGAACTGAAGCCAGAGACTTGTCTTATTCCACACACATATTGGATCTTATTAGCTGTACACCACCATGTTCTGGGGAAGCTACCTTTAGTCAGATATATAAGCCTGAAGCACACTAGTTTGGGAATTAATTGACCATCCTGCTCAATTCAGATGCTAATTAACTACAACTGAGCTAGTATTCAGTTTACCTCTCTGTTCTCTGATGTTTACCCTTCTATCTTTGATTATTTAGACAGATGATGTTTTAGGCACCTGCCCATGCTGTTCCAATGTTGTAAGTAGGGAGTGTAATGAAAATCCAAAGGGATTCTTACCCATGTCAATTCCTTGAGCAATTACAAGACTGC
Source organism: Sternotherus odoratus (assembly GCA_032164245.1). Lineage (NCBI taxonomy): Eukaryota > Metazoa > Chordata > Testudines > Kinosternidae > Sternotherus > Sternotherus odoratus. The sequence continues at coordinate 13,477,344 of JAVMKO010000005.1, read as the reverse complement.
TGAAGCACAGGAAGATACATAGACATGAACAGCCAGAAATAAAGCCAGGACTCCAATTTTGTTTTGAGACCCTCCAGATAATCTACAACAACATCCTTATGTCTGAATCTTGGTTTGGAAGGACTGATTCCAGAAAATGTGGTTTGAAGATAAAGGTTAGCTACATCCCCGCAAAGTGGTAACTTCATTTCATAGTATAAAAAGGCAATGATAAAGAAGTTGTTCCCTATGGGAACATCTTTTTATATACTGGTCATCTGTTACCCACAATCTAGCTTGCCCCAGATCTTGGCAATGCAACAGCCTTGTACAAGTTACAGCATTAGTCATTTAAGGTCATGTAACAGCCTCCAGCATCAACCAGCTGGCCTTCTAATACCGGTAGAGTAGGTGGCACACCTAACATTGTACACTTCTCCCTCCATATTTTTGTTTAAGCATCCCTCTGATCTAGCCCAGAAGTAAAAGAAACAACACCCACTACTGCACCAAACAAATGTGATTTATTATGTAATAAGGAATTTGAGCCTTTATGCATTCGTATGCTTCATTTCGGCTAATAAAAATCATGGATAAGTGTCCATGAAACCAGTTTCCTGAGCATCAGAACCTAGCTACAGTTTATTCATAAATGAATCTTTTAGATTTGAAGCTTAAGATATGAACTACTGTATTTTATACAGCAGTATTTTAGCTAAGTTTGCGATATCTAGTTATGAGCTGCAAGCTAGAAAACTGGCTCATAACACTGACTGGATACAAGTATTATAAAGGCTTCAAGTTCAGTGGTTCTTAATTCTTCCAAAGTGGCATAAAATTATTTGTACTATAATGAATTTATACCGTAGGGTACTTTGAAAATGCCTCAGACTCATTGCCTATGTCTAACACAGATAAGAGGTTAGACAGCGTGTACACTTCCAGTTTAACAAAGGTGATATTTCTCAAATTGGCATTTCTGAGTTAAGTATTACCTATATTATCCTTTTCTTTGCAAGAAATTGAATAGCAGCAAATTTCTCTGTCCTGAATAGCAGCCAGGTTCCTGAAAGAGAGGAGACATGCAGTAACATTTGGTGGTGGTAACTTAAAGTAGGATCTCATTTCGGTATTAGTCACTTAACAGTATCCAAGACACGATCACTTAATCTATGGTATGCAAGCTTGTTTCTCTACAGTGTTCCAAGCCATCAACTGTAAATAAGAGGATACACGAGCAATAAGCTGAAATTTGCTAATTATTTTCTATGGCTTAAGACCTATAAGAATTTAATTTAGCAAATTAATTACAGTAGACCTTCCCTTAATCAAATTTTCTTTTCAGACTTACATCTTTTCAATTAGCTGCTTCTCATCCAGAGCATTAGGAAGGTCTCTCTTGTTTCCAAGTACTAGAACCTAAAATAGTGAATATTAGCAACAGTGAGAAGCATTACAACCTTGCTCACAACCAGAGTCAGTCATCAAGTAGGAATGTATATTTTACTTTGAACATAGGGAGACAAAACATTGGTCTGTATCACTTTCAAGGCACTGCAGAGGGATCATTTAATAAGTTTGAGTTTGTACCTCCCCTCGGTTTATTTTATCAATGTCTCAGCTGTTAGAATACTAAGGTCAAAACAGAATCCTGAAAAATCAGATTATGAACGCCCCTTCCAGAGGCCTGCTCAAGTCCTTAATGGCTGTCTTTAGGACAATCAGCAGATCCTATTTCAGGTTCCTGTGCTTTGGGCTCCTCTTTCCTGGAGTTCTGCTATTCCTCTACCCGTTCCCCCCATTTTTGGATTGGAGAGGATTCTTCTCATGGCTTGCCTCTATGGTTACTGGGTTTACCTTTGTACTGAGTTTCCCAGATATCTGCTTGTGTTTCTAAATTAAAATTGCGGATTATGCTTTGCACCATGTTTGTAATTTGACTATTATTGTGTTATGGTAACATCTAGAGGCCTAAGCCAGATCAAGGTCCCATTGTGTTAGGCATCGTACACAGTAAACTTGTCCCTGCCCTAAATGATTTACTTGTAGGTGCTGAACAAAACAATTCAAACAGCATTGAGGAAGATGTCTCTAAAGCATGGGACAGCTGCATTATAAAAATGCAAAGTAAAACAGAACATGCATGGTAGGTCATAAGTGTTTGCACAAGCTAACTTTACCATGAAGAACCAACCTTATCTGCTTAATTTCTAAGATTTAATCTACAAATTTGCATAATGTACATTTTGTTTGAAGTTACTAAAGTTGCATACAAATCTGAGTGAGACTGAGAATGTTTGCAGTGTTGTAGCTGTCTTGGTCCCAGGATGAGACACATACACAAGGTACGTGATGCAATATTTATTGGATCAATTTCTGTTAGTGGAAGGTACAAACTTTCAACCTACACAGAGCCCTTCTCCAGGTCTGGGGAAGGAAGCACTGTGTCGGAGGTAAACAGAAGTTGGGGCAGACTGTTAAGCAGAAGGTTGAACTCAAATTGCAGGCCTCAAAATGGAGAGAGCAATTAAGGACAGCAGGTAGCATAGTGTGTTACGAATTGTGGTGAGGCATAAAAACTAGTGTCGAAGTTAAGTCTGCCTTTTTTGTGGTCTTGGAAAATTATGAAGTTAAGTTCCCAAGCTTTACTTTTGAGTATGTTGTGCAGGTTCTCTTTGAGGACAATGATTGAAAGATCAAATCTAGAGTGATCACTGTGAAAAAGTGTTCAACCACAGATAAGTGTTTTGGTCTTATTTTTTGTGCAAGATCATTTGAGAGCACAGTGATTGTAAGTGAAACCAGACAGTTGTGATTGGGGAATTTAATGCGGGATGAGGCACACCACATGTTGCGATAGGCAGATGTCAGATCCATGAATCTTGAAAAGGTACTGATCAGTGTATCAGTGGAGATACGTATGAAGTTTTGCACAGTCCCTGAATCCTAACCAGCAGAGAGATTAGATTAAACTTGCAGACAGAATGGATGCTATCATAGCACTTAATCATAATAACTGACACCACTTCTTAAGAACACACCACAATTCACACAGGAACTTGAAGATTCCATCAAATCCTTCCCCCCAAAAAAACTTCCCAGAAAAATGTTACAACCTCATCCCCCACAAACCCAGCCCAGAATTGTTCTACATGCTTCCCAAGATACACAAACAGGGGAACCCAGGCAGACCCATTGTATCTGGACACAGCACTCTTATTGAAAGAATATCGGACTCGTAGGAACCACATAAAGGGTCTCTTTCATCCACAGCACTACCAACTTCCTCCAGAAACTACACACTGACAAGAATCAGAGAGGTAGTCGTGTTAGTCTGGAATAGCAGAAGTGGCAAAGAGTCCTGTGGCACATTAAAGACTAACTAAAGTATTGAAGCATAAGCTTTCGTGGGCTAATACCCACTTCGTTCGGGTATTAGCCCACGAAAGCTTATGCTTCAATACTTTATAGTTAGTCTTTAAGGTGCCACAGGACTCTTTGTCACTTCTACACACTATGAACAATCTTGCCCAGACCTCCATGTGGCAAAGATGGTGTTCACCTCCCTATATACCAACATCCTTCTCTACAAAAGGCATCTTTGTCTACCTTATGCATACAAGATAAACGTACAATACTCAGAAATTCACCCAAAACACTTCACATTTAACAAACACTTTGTCCAAACCATGGGAACAGCCATGGGTAGTACAGTGGCTCCCAAATATACAGCCTCTTCACGGATCACTTTGAGGAAGAATTTCTGGAAAAATGCACCATGAAATCAGTTCAAGATATACCTGAGATTTCATCAATTATATTTTCATCCTCTAGACACAACACCTAAACTTCCACCACAACTTCAACCACCACCATGCATCCATCAAACTATCAAGATCACTTCCTGGACACCATAATTTGCTCAAACAATAGAACCCTACGAACAGCTGTAAATCCAAATAATCCACCATCACCACACTAACCTTCCTAGATCCAGCAATCACTTCAAACACCCAGAGAAGTCTTATCTACAGCCAGACACTCAAGATACCACAAAATATGCTCTGATATACACCCGAACACTCTTAAAACCACATTCACCAAAACAAGGAAACTTCAGCAAAGTGGATCACATCATGGTAAGGGTCACCCAAATACCCCAGGGAAAGTACAGAAAAAACCCTTCAGACAACATACCCCTAGTTGCCAGCTAACATCCCACACTGGAAGCCATATTGAATATCTAGAATGGCTCATGACCATGAGCGCCCATCTCAAGGCAGATTTAAAAAACAGGGCAAAAAAATCCCAAACTGGTTGCACTGTCTATACTCTATACCTAGATTTCGCCAACCAAGTATCGAGTGTTAACTCCTCAAGCACTTCAACAACCTTAACATGGAGTCACAGACAGCCCCCCTCGGGTACTCCGGTTTATCTTGCCACCTAGGCAAGCTTGCCTTTTTGATGGATGGTCCCTTACACCAAAAATCAAAATATTCAGGTTACGCCCAGTCCCTTATCTCAGATGGGGGGGGGGCCAACAATAGCTCAGTGGTTTGAGCATTGGCCTGCTAAACCCAGGGTTGAGTTCAATCCTTGAAGGGGCCATTTAAGGATATGGGGCAAAAATAGGGATTGGTCCTGCTTTGAGCAGGGGGTTGGACTAGATCTCCTGAGGTCCCTTCCGACTCAGATTCTATGATCTCTCAAAGACAACACTTGTGGCCAATTCTATAAACTAACTAAAGATCTGTTAGCCAAGAAAAATAAATAAGCGCCTCCAAGCATCATGTTATCAAACAATTACAACCAATTGTTGTTGGGCAGCACATCCTGAAAGAAATATTTCCTAAACCTCCTCTTCTGGTCTTCAAACAATCCCCCAACCTTGCCAAGTTCATCATCAGAAGCAAGCTCCCCACAGACCAGGATACAAACTCAAAGCAGCACCAGATGCTGGCAGAACACATGCAGGCATATCTCCTCTGCTATCATCATCATCATCAATACCCACCTTTCAAAATTCTTGGGTCTACAGATGACTCTCACATGTGGTGTACCTCATCCAGTGCATTAAAATGACCAACAGCCAGATATGTTAACCCTTCTGCTTAACAATCTGTCCCAACTTTATTTATCTCAGATTCTCGGCTTTCTTCCCCGGACTTGAAAAGCAGTTTGGTAGCTCAAAAGTTTGCATCTTTCACCAACAGAAGTTGATCCAATAAAAGATATGACCTCACCTACCTTTTCACGGATACCAAAGCATGCACTATTAGAGCCAGAATAGATGACTTACAGGGATTCCTTGCAACTGTGGTTTGTCTAGAAGGTTATGCAGCTCATTTCGAGAGGCTTCTATCTTTTCACGATCAGCAGCATCTACCATATATCTTTAAAAAAATGTTGTAAATTTAGTTATTTAACAACTTAAGCAGGTTTATAAGCTTCAGAAACTAGACATACTCGCATATGTATTGAGTTTCAGGACAATCTGTTTGAACAAATTTACAAGTCTGCCCCCTTTGCAAATTGTCCAAAATACTCATCTGCTACTGGTCAGCCAAGTAGAGCTTGATAACTTCTCCCATTTAAAATGTACTAGGACAGGGGTGGGCAAACTTTCTGGCCCAAGGGTCACATTGGGTTTGTTAAATTATATTGAGGGCCAGGTAGGGAATGCCCCGCACCCAATCCAGCCCCCTCCCATTCCCACCCCATGCAACCCCCCACACCTTCTCCCGACGGCCCCTTCCACAGACCCCTAACCACCAAGACCCCACCCAATTCTGCTGCTCCCTTTCCCCTGACTGCCCCAATCCCTATCCACCTTTCCACCCCCTAACCATCATCCTGGAACCCCATCCAACCCATCCTGCTCCCTGACTGCCACCTCCAAAGCCCCTCTCCCCCTCCCCCCCCCAACCACCACCCTGGAATCCCCCATTCCCCCTCTTACCACAGCTTCTGGGGGGAGCATGCAGCCCCGGTCCCCAGAGTTCTGCCCACACAGGGTGGCTCTGGGGCAGGAGGGGAAGTGCACAGCCTCGTCCCCCAGAGCTCTTCCTGCATGGCGCAGCTCCGGGGAGGGGCCAGCGCGCAGCCCTGGCCCCCGGAGCACTGCCCCTGTGGCACTGCTTTGGGGGCAGGGTGAAGCATGCAGACCCAGCCCCCAGAGCACTGCAGCTCTGGGGGGGGCTAGGGGACACATGGTGCCCATGCGGCACAGCGCTGGGGGAGGGAGCAGAGGCAGCTTCCCACCGCGGGCCGGGTGGGACGGTCTCACGGGCCATAGTTTGCCCACCCCTGTACTAGAAGTTGATGCAGTCAATCTACAGACTGTCACTAAGGTCATGCAGAGGATTTCAGATAGCAAGAGGTTAATATATTAGATCAGAAGTTACATAAACAATAGCTAAAAAGCAATCAGGCCTTAGTTCTTCCCAATACCTTTCAAGAGCTAGTATAGCAGGGCTAAAACAGAATTTTAAGATAAAACAGAATACTGAAGTGCAAACTGAAGTGCAAGCCAATGGCTTATTTCTCAGCTGCAGAAAAGAAGAAAGGTCTATAGCTGATGAGAGCAGATGGATACAGTCTATACTTACACAATAGCATTAACACCTCTGCAATATCGCTCCCACATGCTTCGGAATCGTGGCTGACCTCCTATATCCCAGATCTTAAAGGAAAAGCAAGTTTAGCCCCATGAGGTTAAAGTAAAATTTAATCACATTATAAAGCACAGTATGAAAGAACTATTAAAAACAGGTGAAGTGAAGTACTTGAAAGTATTTGATCCTTAGGTCTTCTCAGTAGCTTTCATAAAAAGGCTATTTCCATTATAATGGTATGCAAAGTCCTATACCTAGTCAGCAGGGTCACCTATGCACACTATCCCTACTTTAAGGCATGAAGTAAGAAATGTAGATACTTGTATCTGAAAACTTGACACCTCAAAAAAGTCACAGAAGTTACAGAACTTCTGTATTACCCAGAACAAAGCAAAACAAGAAGATGCACGGTCTTCAGGTTTTGGAACCATGTACAAGAGTATTCAACTTTGCACTCAGCATACATGCTGAAGTCAGCTATTTGGATGAGCGTCTCACTGAGGATTGACAAAAGGAACTCTGGCATATCAAGGGGAAAGGTTACTTTTAAGTTGTGCTTCCAGAGATAAAGTCTCTTTAGGGCAGAATATCTAGGAGAAAGTCCTACACTTCAATCACTTGAGTTTGAGTTTAACTTTACAAATCAACAGACCAGTTTACAGAAGTTTCACAGTATGTTCCAGTTAAAAGTTAACTATTTATTAGACAGGGGTAGGCAACTTATGGCATGCGTGCCAAAGGCAGCATGCAAGCAGATTTTCAGTGGCATTCACACTGCCAGGGTCCTGGTCACCAGTCTGGGGGGCTCTGCATTTTCATTTTAAACAAAGCTTCTTTAACATTTTAAAAACCTTATTTACTTTACATACAACAATAGTTATATTGTATACACACACAATTCAGTTATATTTTATACTCCTAGAAAGAGACCTTCTAAAAACATTAAAATGTACTACTGGCACGCAAAACCTTAAATTAGAGTGAATAAATGAAGACTCGGCACACCACGTCTGAAAGGCTGCTGATCCCTGTATTAGGCTCTTGAACGATGCAGACTGACAAAACTGAGCTAGCAATAGTTTTGTTGTGTTATTTCATGGTGGGTTTCTATAGTTGAAAGTTTGATTAAGCAGAATGTAGCAATATTTATGTGCTAGCCTATTAGGGCAAGTGCCTGTAAATGTATCAATACAAGAAGTTATGGAGGACTTGAGGTTCTTCATTTCAAAATATGTCATGTTCTATACCACGTATACTAATGAAGGGCAACCTACGGCCCATCAGGGTTATCAGTTGGTGGACCACCAGACCGTTTACATTGCACAGCCACCCACAGCTCCCAGTGGTCACAGTTCGCTATGATTGGCCAATGGGAGCTGGGGGAAGCAGTACGTGCCGCAGGGATTCGCTTGCTACCGCTTCCCTCAGCTCCCTTTGGCCAGGAACGATGAACTGCAGCCACTGGGAGCTGCGGGCGGCTGTGCAAATGTAAACCAACTGTCTGGCAGTCTGCCAACAGAGAACTCGGACAGGCCACGTATGGCCTGCGAGCTGCAAGTTGCCCACCAATCATGTATACCTTCCAACAGGGGCTACTTCATCCATGAATCTGTACAATGATGATCACATACAAAGCCCAGTGCTGCCCATAAATGTAATAGTGTTCTGATTTAAGATTAACTCATGCATTTCCTGAATGAGTTTTAAGGTGTCGGATACTGTATCAATGCCAGAAAACAAACCTGTTCAGTTCACTTCTTGCTGTATAAGCAGCCAGCATAACTTGTGGATCATTTGAAGAATTAGCTGCAGCTGAAAAAACCTGCCTTTAAGCAAGTTTCTCAAGAAATAGGGGCACAGGGAAGAGTCAGTACACCAAGAAGGAGAGTGGAATGCTAGGTGAGAATGTATTAAATGCAATTAGTCAGTTGTCACTGTTGGATTAAAAAAAAAAAAAAAAAAGATACTAGCTAGAATACCTTTGAGGGTATTGTATGTTTCTGCAATAAGCTATGTGTACATGGGAAGGGTCAAAAGCCACACACAGCTATTGGGGAAAAAAAATATTTCACCCCTATATTACATACTTGGTGTTTCTGGCGGCTGAGGGAATATGATCACGACATTATATTAAGGCTGGCAGAAGCCCCAACCCTCTGAAAGCTGGAAGTCCTGTTTGTCCAAGTGAGTCTAGTATCCTTGGATTTCTGCTCCACTGGCAGAGTTGACATAACATTTACTAGAAGTTAATTTCAGAGCTTCTAATTAGTTGATAGTGTGTTTCCTGTACAGTGTTGTAGATGGACAGGAGACTTTACAATTTGTTAATTATGTAAAAGCAACATTCTTGCCCAAAACTAGAAGTCATTTTAATTTTAGAAGTTAGAGCATTACTCTAGGTACCATAGCAATGACACAAGTAAGGAAAGTGGGAAATTTTTTAGCCTGTACATTTTTGGTATATTTCTCATTTAACGAGTTGAATGCTGCATGGAGGAAAGCTAGCATTTAATTTTTGATCTAAGAAAGAACTTTAAGAAAGTTATTCCTACTGATCCCCTGGATATAACTGAATATAGTCATAACAGAAGAGGACAGTTTAACATTCCATTTTAACAGAGGGGTTCTTAAGCATGAAGAAGTTTAACTGAAGGTTTTGATTTGATTATTCCATAAGTTTTTTAATGCTTCAGGAAGAAAATTTGAATGAGAAATTCCCCTGCAGTGTTTGCAACTCAGACAAGCAGCATTATACTAGTGACTAAGAACTGGCAACACTGCATGGCAAGCAAAACAGGCTTGTCTTTTTATTTTTATTTGGGGTGGGGGGGGGGGGGAAGGTCACCTAACTGATGGTAAGACAAAACAAAGCTGGACTGATGAAAGGTCAATTTAGCTTTCTCATGTAAGTCTGAGTTCATTTCAGAGGGTGACCTAATCTGGGAGCATCCCTTTAAAAGCTATTTAATGCTTCTGTCCCAACAAAAAGCAAAATGTTCCCAACATACCTTTATTGTCACATTACCCTTAGTAACTTTCCTCATGTTGAATCCAACTGTAGGAATCATATCTTCACTGAACTGACCTGACTGAATAGAAGAGAGTTTGTATTAGATCATGTCACAATAAGGAGAGGATGTTTAAGCACAGAATCATGTATATGCATGATTGGCATTGTTTATAGTACAAGGCTATAAAGAAAGCCACATTTTTGTCCTCAGATAAGGAAATAATTTTACAGTTGAAAACATACAAGATGCAACTAATTTTTGTACGGAGGCCAATTAATTCTCATTTCCAACCATGATTTCACACTCAAGCTAAACCACATTCAAGCTAAACCGGAGAGGAAAAATGCTTTGCTTATGTTAAGCCATGTGAAGTAACTTAATGTCTTGGTGATACAGAGCTCTAGAAGAAAAAGCATGCAAGCACTTCTTGGGATGGAGCTTAGTATTCTAGCTGTGTGGGAACCTTACTGCGTCACTCTGGAATAGGTTTTTCCCTAAACGGTGTAAGACACTCAATTGGGCAACACGTACAGAGGGTGTTAACTCCAGTGGGACTGGCTTTCAACACCCTAGGGCAATAAGATGGCAACTGGAAGAACCTGCACAGCCTCTGAGCATCCTGAGAAACAAAACTGGCGTCTCAGATTGCACAATTTCAAGAGTACTCAGAAAAGTGGGAGTGGGGTGTGTCTAGACCGGAAGACAGCAAGTGAGGATTTCAGTGTGACTGAAGGTTTGAGAGAATCTTTATGCTATTGTGCATTACTATTTAGTCTTAAAGATTAGTTATGGCTCACTGTCAAGAAGTCGGATGTGTATGTATAAACTGATACTTCCTTTCATAGTAATGATATAGTTCTACTTTTACTGTAGGGTTAGCTTACGCTGGCCAAATGTTACATGGTACCGGCCACTAGAGGCTTTTGTATTTGGATAAACAAATAGGTACAGGTGGCAATAGTGCAGATTTCTCCCAGACTATTCTGCCTCAACTTTATGCTTTCTTCCAGACTCTGGTCTCTGCTGAAGTAGTATTGGTTGTAGTAGGTTTGTGAAATGGGTCAGGGTTCACTACAATCAGACCAAATCAGGTGACTCGTTCATATGGGAAATATGTTGCAAGCTTTCCCATTACTCTAAGATATCCAGTCTCTCTAATAGCATACTGCCACAAGACAAGATCTCACATGCATCTTTCCATAACCTGACTCATTAAGTAGCTAAACTGTCCTGTAATATTACTTATGACAGTGGCATAAAGCCACCGAGTTGGTTCACAAGGTAATAGCCAAAGATAATGATCAACTTTTAACACCAAGCCTTGTGCCATTATATTTCTTGGTTACAGAATTATACTCCTTCTACACGGAGTTGCCCTTGACCTCAGCACTGCATTTACCCATAATGAACCAATGAATAAAGGCAACTGGATGCCTCAAATACAGATTCACATACAGGTCCAGCAGCTCTGATAAAGACAGATTGTTATGTAAGTTGATTTTTAAACCTTTGCTCATCTGACTGATTATATAGAAAGACCTCTGCAGTTACAAAAGTGTGTTGTATGTTGACTTTACTACTGAACTCTGAAAAGCATAAGAGACCAACCTCTAAAGAAAGATAGTTTAAGTGACAGATGGAGTGAGCAACTAGGGTAAATTTAGAGATTCTATTTATACTGCAGTGGTCTTTTAGGCATTAAGATCTGGTCAGAGAAGCCAATGGTCTTTCTACAGCATAATTCTGAAGCTATTTTTACTTTATAATTTGTAGATTGTTGCAATTAGCAATTAAAAGTTAATCTAAGAAAATTTAGTCTAAAAAAGATGCCCTGCTAGTGGAGGTTTAAGTTGCTGATTTTTCAAGCCAGTTCACGTTTTCATTCTCACTGAAACTGCTTTTGTCGTGTCGGTGGCTTTGAAAAAAGGTCACTAGTGAGACTTCTCTTATACTTTTGAGGTAGTGTGTGAGTAGGTCAGTGAAGTTCCATTTCATTGTTTCAGATGCTTCTCACAAAAATATCAAATAACTTGTCTGGTAACACCTCAAAATCTTACTAGCCATTCTGCATATCTTTGATATCTAGTTTTCGGTGCATGCTCGGCATTTTGCAAATGTCAGACTCCAAAGTCCTCTCAGTTGAGCACCCAGAGAATACTGCCCATTTTTTTAAAGTGATGGCCAGGATTGGCTGAGGTGCTTGAAATGAAATCTTAGTCATCAATGGTCAGCAACTTTATTTAGCATTAGAATTACTTTGAGGGTGAGTCATGTTGTCCACTCTTCTAGGTACAATACAATGTATCCCATTAACAAGCATTCCTATAGCTACTACAGCCAACTTTTAGTAGGATATCTGCCTACTGAACAGATGGTGCACCTATTTAATGCTATAAACTTGTAATATAGAATCGTATAATAAAATCAGAACAGTCATTTTAGGTAAAATTCTACAACCTTGGAGCACAGAACAAGTTCATTCATCTCTAGACAGAGGATTCCATTTGTTTCAAGTGTCCTTTCCCCCTTCCCCAGGCCCTCAAAAGGAAATTTTAACAGTTCTTGTGCAGATGCCATTTTTTCTAATTAGAGCTTAGACAGGAGAACGCCATAAAAAACATTTAATTAATTTCTAGCTTCTGAAGAAGCCATCTGCCATTCCTTGAACAAAAAAGTTCAAAAAACTGTTCACAAATCTTTCTCCAGAATATCCTTTCTATTGGAAGAACAGGAAGTAGTTTAAGTTCATAGGCCAGGCCTTCAGCAGTATAACTCTTGCAGGTTGCCCATCAATGACCTCAAACAGAATTCTACTTGGCTGACTTTAAACATCAGTTCCATGAATCGATGTAGGCTGAGAAACACCTATCTGGCAGGAAGATGTGGCATAAGAGTTAGCACAAAATATGTTGCATTTAAAATGGCCACAGAACTCTCCATACAAGCTTCATACATTTGGTTGAGACAACTTTGAAGCCTTCATGAAGAAGTGGAAGGGAAGGCCAGTACTGGCTGCTACAGGGAAAAAAAGTGTAGAAAGCCCTGCAAGAAGGCATTATGAATAGCCTGCCCAAGAATTTCTTCAGTTACGCCTCCTTAGTTAGAGGTTGGGTTATACCCCAAAGCTTGCAGGTTTATACATCTCAGAGAAGAAGCAAGCTCCAGGCCCCCAACCTCGATCTTTTACCCTCATCTGTAGCATGGGAATAAAACCAAACAGGTATGATGCTTCTTTCCAAGACTAAGTACTTTAGAAGCACTAAAGATTATTCAGCCCGCTCAGTGTCATTTCCACTCCTATACTGGACAGAATCTCAACAAATATAGCGTCTGCAACTCAAATGCCCTTACTTCAAATTGAAGTCCAGAGTAGAGAAGTAGTTTAGCAATACCATAGAATTAAATCTTAGTTCTGTTCTGCTGCTTGCAGGGTGCTGCCTTTAGAGCTGGGCAACACTAAATTATCAGGATACCATATGAACATTAAAAGGCCACCACGAAATAATGAAAGCACGATTGATACACCACATTAATTAAATGCATAGTTATAATCAGGAGTTTACTTCTCTGGCTCTATACATTTTACCTCTGGAGGCCCAATTTTCTTAAAAGGAATACTCAGATAGTAAGACCCAATATGTACTTTTTGTTTAGGAAAGGGTTTCAGAACCTATGGCTACCAAAAAATCAGACCCTGAAGGAAGTTTAACATTAGGCCAGTGCCCAGACAGTTTCCCCCCCGCTTTAAGTCATTTCTGATAGTTAGGTCTCAGCCTATAAGTTTCTGCCTCTTCAAAACAGAAGAGTACAACCCCCTCCACAGCAAACACTTGGCAAGTGAGCTGTACACCGAGCCCGACATCATACTTTGCAGGGAGGATGGACTGGCTTTTATTCACTAACTTACCACAGAGAAGGGAGTAGAGAGCAGAGATTAGATTTGTGGCTTAATATTCAAGCATTGCTGCAGAGCAGCTCCTTAAGATAAAGCACAGGGAAAAAAACCCTCCACCTTTTGTTTCCTAAGGGATTCAAGAAGTGACATCACTAAAGCTTTGCCATTGCACAAGACAGATTCTTATCTATTAGTCAGCCCCCACTTGCTCATGGCTTGTCTTCTAGACAAAATGTAAAAGGTACCATGATTCATAAAGGAATGACATAAGGAAGCTTGGGTATGGATTTTATCCAAGACACACCCCTGTTTACCCCAACCGAGACTCATGGTGGCTTGTATTTTCTGTAGAGTGTTCATGTGAACATCTCCTCCCAAATATTTTAATAAAGAAGACTGAAGTTAGTGTTTTCCTGGGTATCTTGAATCCTGGCACATTGTAGTGAAGGACCCTAAAAATTTGTGAAGAGGAAGCAGGTCTTTGACCCACAATTATAGAGAGTTTTAAATACCAAAGCCATACTGTAAACTCACTCGAGGCCACTGAATCATACATTTTGAACTAATGAATTAGAGGCAAACAAACGAACAGTTTAAGATCTTTTAGATGTTAGTTTAAGATCAGTAAATTAGAATCATTGAGACTAAATTAGAGACCATGTTTCAATTGTTACTAAAATAGAGACCGTGTTTCAATTGTTTCGTGTTGTGATGCCATAGTGAGATTCAGAAACTCCCTACTGGTTTAGGGACTCACTTGGCATCCATTGAGATCCAACGAGTATTTCCCCTAACAGCTATAAACTGGGCTGTGGTGAAACCATACGGTTGGAAAGTTTAGGTACATTAGCTTGAAATGCAAGTAACTGAAGTGTTTATAGTACTTGTTTCACAGCCCTAGTTTGGTGTTTCCTTTAAGCCAGGGGTCTCCAAACTACGGCCCGCGGGCCACATGCGGCCCGCGAGGCCCTCTCATCCGGCCCGTGGAGATCTTTCGGCAGGGGTCGGGAACCAGCCACGGGCCGGGACGCGCCGCGTGCTCCGCAGCTGCCGCCGCCGGCTGGGATGCGCCGCATGCTCCGCTGCCGCCGCCGGCCAGGGACGGCTCAGAGCTGGGGCCGGGACGCGCCGCACCGCCACCCAGTTACAGGCGGCGAAACAAGGAGCCACCCATTGCCAGGCGGCGAAATGGTCTGTGGGGAGAGACCGGGTTGAGCGGGTCAGTTTGGGGGGGGGGGAGGGGGGGGGGGGGAAGGGGAAGAGACCGGGTTGAGCGGGTCAGTTGGGGGGGGGGGGGAGGAGGAGAAGAGACCGGGTCAGTTGGGGGGGGGGGGGGAGAAGAGACCGGGTTGAGCGGGTCAGTTGGGGGGTGGGGGTGGGGGGGAAGAGACCGGGTTGAGCGGGTCAGTTGGGGGGTGGAGGAAAGGAGGTTTTGGGGGGAGAGACCTGGCTGGGTGGGTCAGTTGGGGGTTGGAGGAAAGGAGGTTGGGGGGGGGGGGGGAGAGACCTGGCTGGGTGGGTCAGTTGGGGGGTTCAGGTGTAGTGTTCAGGTGTAGTGGATCAATGTGTTATTAAATAATAACTGAATAAAATAATATTAAATAAATAATTAAAAACATCCATGTTTTGATTCTTTTTTATTTGGACCTCGAGTGTGTTGTCGGCCCCCGAACTGCTATTTGATAGTTAATGCGGCCCTCGGGCTGAAAAGTTTGGAGACCCCTGCTTTAAGCATTCTAGAGCGCGCTCTACTGAACTGACCACTAAATGCAAGCACAGTCATTCAATGGGGAATAAGAGCTGAATACCACCTCTAGAGGTAAAAGGTATACCATAGCCTAAAAGCCTTTACTCTGCTCTCCACAAGTGCAACAGCGATGAAAGTAATGAAACTGCAAGACAACACAACCTGTGGAGGTACATCACTGCATGTACACTTGAGTGAGGATCTGTACAACAGTGTGGGCCAGGGAGATGGAGATTAGGGGTTGGAGCCCCAAGCCCTGCAGCTGGAGCCCAAGGACAGAGCCTGATGCCACATGGCTGGAGCCTGGGACCTGCAGTTGCACAGCTAAAGCTCAGAGCTGGAACCCAAAGGCCCATGTCCAGAGCCTGCTGCTCCACCACCGCTGGGCAGAAGCCCAAAGTCTGAGCCCCACTGCCCCTGAGAAGGCAGAGCACTCACTGGCTGCCTGCTCCTACAGAACTGTGCCCCAGGTGACTCCGGAGAGGGGCAGAGCCCAATCCCTGCTGGTAGCCCCAGCAACCAATACCAAAGCAGTGCATCCAGGAGCAACAAGGAGAGGGAGGGGTGCTATTTTGCCCTCTCCCCCACACACCCTCGTTGCATCCCAGGAAGCTGTGGCCACAAGAAAAGGCCTAGTGGCCTCATGCAGCCATGGTGGCCACATTTGAGAAACACTGCACCAGTGAACCTCAGTCCCTCCTATTCTCTGCCTGTGGCAGAAGGTCTCATCTCCTGTGGGCTGTAATTTCAGTTTGGGGGCTTGGTGTGCAGGTGGCCTGTGACATTCAGGAGTTCAGACTAGATGATGTGGCCCCTCCTGGCTTTAAACTGACTAACTCACAGGGTGAGATTGATACTGGGCACTGAGACCCCTTTCAAAGCCAGAGGTCGAGAATGATCTCTTTGGGTTTTGTTCACTGGTAGTCCAATAAGTTTAAGTTACGAAGTGTCCAGAAACTGAAGCTTCAAAGTTCTTTCATTAGTGGACAGTGTTCCTTTAATTTAACACCAACATGTATGTTTGTAAGAAGAGGGGTTTAATCTCTTATTGTGGGCTTAAGCTTTTTTTTTTTTTTTTTTTTTTTTTTTTAAAAAAAAGGTCAGTTTAAAGCTTCTCCATATTGCTGCTGTATTTTGGATGCAACACGAATGAGGAAGAACGGGTCAGTCTGTTTAATAATCTTCATTCCACTTTGACACAGTTGAAACAGCAGGAGTGAAAGATTTTGCTTAATGTCATGTTAACAGTGCAGTTTAAAGGTAGATTAGAAAGACAGTAAGTGTTAGATTGTAGAGGAGTACAGGCTTTCATTAACAGTTGGTTACTATTAAGCAGGAGGACCAGAATAACGTTTGGTATTAACAAGCTGGATCATACATCGGGCAGCTCTGCATCCGAAAGGAGTTTTACAATAAAAAAATCAGCCAACTATAATGCATGAAGTAGCTTTTGGAAGCTGAAGTTCAAATGTAGAACTAATATTTACTAAAGCTAGTTCAAGACTTAGCATTCTTGTTGCACAAAGCCATCAGCTCACTTGAAATATTTGTGTTTCAATTGTGTCACATAATTAGGGAGATGGGTTGCCTACTCGGTTAAAGAAAGAATATGACTGGCAGCTCTCTGACAGTACACCTGATGAAAGACTGTTCACAGAAACACTTGCTGCAGAGATGTAGCCAGCAGGAGTTACTAAGTGACCATGCAAAACAAGCTTCAGAGTCTAGTGAACAGAGAACACAGTTAGTCCTCAATTAAAATCCAGGGCAAATTCAGTTACATTGCATCTGCTTACACTGCAGCCAAAAAAAAAAAAAAAAAAAAAAAAAAAAAAAAAAAAGTTAAATCAAAAGCCATAAGTCTCTTCACATTCTGGAAAATATGGCCCATGATGGAATGATGCCCTCCCTTGTGACCAGGTTTACTCATACACAGGGAAAACTAGATTCATTATGATAGTGTCTAAAGTGGAACCTTCAAAGTTGGTGTCTGCTTCACTACATTTTCTGCCTCGCATGGTAGCTACCGTATTTTTCGGCGTATAAGACGCCTTTTTAACCCCCAAAAATAGTTTCAATATTAGGGGGGGCGTCTTATACGCCGAATATCGGCCGGACCCAAAATAAAAAAAAAAAAAAAAAAGCGCCGCTTTTTTCGCGCCGCTCTCCCGTCCCCGCCGCGCTCCCAGCAGCCCGCCCGCGCGGCGGGGACGGGAGAGCGGCGCGCTCCCAGCAGCCCGCCCGCGCGGCGGGGACGGGAGAGCGGCGCGCTCCCAGCAGCCCGCCCGCGCGGCGGGGACGGGAGAGCGGCGCGCTCCCAGCAGCCCGCCCGCGCGGCGGGGACGGGAGAGCGGCGCGAAAAAAGCGGCGCTTTTTTTTTTTTTTTGTCCGAAAACGCGGGGGCGTCTTATACGCCGGAGCGTCCTATGGGACGAAAAATACGGTAAGTGGAATCCAGAAAAAAAAAGGAAAGAAAAAGACAACCCACTTATCTACAAGGGTTTATAACTAGACTTTACTATAAACAGGTCCAATCCAAATTTACATACCTAATGAGGAAGATCTAATGAGCCATGGTAGTTAAAGACTAAGTAGTACAGAAAGAAGCTTAACAATGGAAATATCCCTCCTTTTCCTATCATTTGGAAAAGGACCTGTTTTATTTGGTGCACTTTCCAAGCTAAGTGTGATCAGCAGTAGACTCATAAGCTGATGAGTAATTGATACTAAACATTTCACCTGATGAAATCAGATACAAGTCATTACAGGAACTTGCTTGGTACGAGAAACCTTCATGCTGTGTCTACATTAAAGAGTTGCAAGGTGCCTGGTGATCACTTTTGTAGAGAACATGCCAGTTGTGTCCAACCTCCACACCATACAAAATCACTGGACATGTAATCAATGCTAAGATCTTTTATCTACTCCAAAAAACTGAAACCACAGATTGCAACATTCTACTTGAACTTTAGATAGTGGCTTTACCTTAGTATCCCAAAGTAGTCAGGAAAGCTGTCCAAATACTTCAAACCTATCTACTGCTGACCAATGTCAAAACTTGTGTGTGTGGCATTGCTGCACTACCCAATTAGATAAAGATAGAAATAGGTTGCAGTTCTGGCATGGGCCAACTGTTACTGACTCTCACAGTACTCAAGCAGTTTTGCAAGTATATGTATTTAATAATAGTGTTCACCCATATAAGATTCAGTACTTTAAAGCCAAAGACTAAGCAATTGTTAGTAAGATTTACAGTCTTTTGATCTTCAAAAAGTAGACAGGGTATGGGCTTCTGCCCTGGAGGATGGAAAAGTGTTTACTTAACATCTCTGCTCCCAATAAGTGGTACTTCTATCACTTCAGCCAGTTACTGTATGTTCATTCATCTATAGTGAACTCCTAGTACAGTATATTTAGAGCCCTGTGTGTTCATGGGGTTGTTCTTTTACAAAGGATGTGGGAGGGAAAGATCATTACAAGTGTCACTGACCAGTTTGGTAGCCAGAATAGGCTTAAATAAAACTACCACTAAGTAGAGAGAGTCTATTCCCTCTCCTATCCAGTTGATATGTACAGGGAATTTTGATTCCAGTCTCCCTGTTGCTGGCATCCCATCATTTCCTCACTTCTTCACTACTAAAGTGAGCTTTGGCTGTAAAATACTAGAGGCAGCCTCAGATTACTAGTGCTGGCTAAGAATGGGCAGAGCTGAGGGCTCTGCCTACTAGGTCAACAAGCTATCAGAGTTGTGAGATTAATCCTGTTGCTCAAAGTTTGGTTGTTCTGGCCAGCTACAGATGGGATCCTGAAGCACAGGAAATACTAGCATTGCAGGGCCTGCCTTAAGTCTTCTCAATTATTTTAAAACTTCGGCTTTCAGAAGGCTGAACCAGAGTGTTTCACACTACCTTCCAGACCAAAAAAAAAACCCAAACACATCTCTTTCCCAAACACTAACAGCTTAGTCCTGCAGATGTGCTTAGCCAACAAGACAGTAGAGCAGGAGTAGGCAAACTACGGCTGGTGGGCCACATCCGGCCTGCGGGACCATCCTGCCCAGCCTCAGAGCTCCCGGCCAGAGAGGCTCCCCCCCTGGCATCTCCCCCTCCTTTCCTCCTCCTGCAGCAGACTGGCTGGCTCCGATGGAGCCTGAGCTCCTGCCGCTCTGAGCAGTATAGTACGGGGGCCGGAGGCTTGGATAAGGGGCAGAGGGCTCCAGGGGGCAGTCAGGGACAGGGAGCAGTTGGACGGGGTGGAGGATCAGAGGGGGCGGTCAGGGGATTGGATAGTCATGGGAGTCTTGGGGGTCTGGCAGGGGTGTGGACAGGGAGGGTTGGGTAAGGGGTGAGATCAGTTAGGATAGAGGCGGTCATGGGGACAAGGAGCAGGGGGCTTAGATAGAGTGGGGTCCCGAGGGTGGTTAGGAGTGGGGGGGGGGGTCTCTGAAGGGGACAGTCAGGGGGAAAGAAGCAGGGGGATTGGATTGTTGGGGGTTCTCAGGGAGGCCGCCAGGGGGCAGGAAGCGGGGGAGGGGTGTTTCAGATGGGGCACGCTGTTTGCGGAGAAACAGCCTTCCCTATCCAGCCCTCCATACAATTTTGCAACCCTGATGTGGCCCTCAGGCCAAAGTGTTTGCCCATGCCTGCAGCAGAGGCTAAATTTAGAGAGGAAGTGTTACCCAATGACTAGAGGGTCCTTGTTACACAGTATTACCATGACAGCAAGTTAGAGGGACATTCTTGATTAAGCAATATAACTGTCAGAACATGAGAAAGTAAGTTACATTTACTGAGCAAGACCTAAATTAAACATCTGCAAGTTAAAAACGTGGTCAATAATGCTTCCTTTCCAACCAGTTAGGAAAATAAAACTCATCAGGGTGCCATGCACACACAGAGTAAAATATAAACACTGGTTGTGAAGGATAAGCTCTGCTCAGATCAGTGAACTGCAAACATAAGCTCTGAAATGCAACAAGCGTGTCAAAGTGCCCAACAGTTCCAGTAAGCCTCACACACATTCAGGGACAGTCTGGTCTATCTGACCTGGTGAATATGCAATTTTAAAAACCACCAGCTACAGGAGGATACTGAATCCATGAAAATGCTTTTTTGCAGAAGGGTGACATAAGTAATTTCTTAAGTAGTGAGGACTATCCACATAGAAAAGAACACACAAACTGTAAAATCTGTTTGCAAATTTGATACAATCAACTCAGGACTGAATAGGGATTAGGAGTGGCTAGCTAACTACAAGAGCAGTTTCTCTTCTCTCGCTGTTCCCACCTCCAATTTAGCTGCTAGAGGAATACCTCACCCTAATTAGAGAGAACAAGCTGGTTCAGCCTCATTGGAGTAACCCTGTTATCTCTAACCTGGTTCTTGCCTTCCTATTTATACCTGCCCCTGGATACTTCCACTGCATGCATCCAACGAAGTGGGCATTAGCCCACGAAAGCTTATGCTTCAATATTTGTAGTTAGTCTGTAAGGTGCCACAGGACTCTGTCACTTGTAAAATCTGTGTGGCTGTACAAGCATCATCCTGTGCCTATTCTTATGCAGCCAAAAAGCTGGCTTGACTCTCTACCAAGATAAGCTTCTTATCCAACTTACACCCAAGAATTCAGTGCATCGTGATGGTCATATCTAGCTCAGATCAAAACTGGTTTAATGCCTCAGTTTCCCTGTAAGTGCCTTGGACTATCTGTTACGCCCTTTATGGCATGTAAATGAAAACACCAAGTCACACACATCCTTCCACAACCAACTGGGTACCAAGCAGAGCCAGAGGAAACGCATGCAATTCTGTGATCCACTCCTGTTCAGTGAGTGTCACAAGAAACCACACAGTAGGCCTCAGACTTATTGGTTCAGTGACTCCATCGGAGCACAATAATGAACCATGAAGTGATTTTCTTCAGATATTCAGAAAGCATACAAGCAAAAACATTCTGTTAACAGGAGATGGTATAGACTTTTGGAATCAGAATATTTTTAGCAGCTAGGAATTATCAGTGTAGAAATAGGAGTGTAGAAATAGAATAGGGGTGCAGTGTCTGGAGCAGACCTTTATGACAGGAAAAGAAAGCAGCTTTAAGCAGTTTATTGGCAGACTATCAGAAATAAAATGGAAGAAAGTGGTTGAAGGCACTCTTCACATTATGTGGTTGTTAGTATAGTTTGCCTACAACAGGACATGGGAAGCTGTCCCAAAACCATGTCATCAACCTATGCTGTAAGCATTATGGCAGTCAGTAGAGAGTCTGCATACACATGTCAAGCAAACTACGCTACATTTGTTAGAACAGAAAACACCATTCTGTGGCTATAAATCTAATGAGGCCATCTCAACTCGACAGTCTTCGTTTTAAGGAAAGTGCATGATGGCTCATTGGGTATAGACAGTTATTACAGTCAATATCTTATCCCACAAAAGCCAATACACAGAATGTCTGTTTTATTCTCGTCAACTGTACATCTATGTTCCATCTGCATGGATGCTATACAGGAACTGTAAAACACAACAAGACCTGCATATTACAGCTGTTTGAGAAATCAGTAGATTACAACTAATTACAAACCAAATTAAAGCTCAGACAAGTGGGTACCTAATCCCACTCAGACAGCTACCAACCCCTCCTTACTAACTAATGGAGTTCCAATGAGGCCTACAGGAGCAGCTGGTAGAAAGCAATGCTCTCCGGACCTGGGAGAGTAGATTTCCATTGGCATCAGTACAGTGTCAGGACTGCTGGCCTGCTGCAACCGCCTGTTTGGAGGGTTGGGTCGTTAGACCAGTCCTAAGGTTACTCACAGAGATGGCCCCTCCCCTCAAAATTCACCGTTCCCATACACAGAGCCAAGAACCATCCCCCCACCATCAACCTCCCCCAGCCTTACTCCATCCTGCCTAAGGGAGAGGAGAGCAGAGCAGCCTAGGGCAACTCCCCGCCCAACAGCCACCCAGAAAGAGAGGCCTGCTTAGACCCCCTCCAGCCCAGTGGGGGCCACACTCCCCCCCCCCCATTACCTCCATAGCCACGAGAGCCCCCAACCCCCACAGGTCCCAATGGGAGACAGGCCTGCTTAGACCCCCTCCAGCCCAGTGGGGGCCACACTCCCCCCCCCATTACCTCCATAGCCACGGGAGCCCCCAACCCCCGCAGGTCCCAATGGGAGACAGGCCTGCTTAGACCCCCTCCAGCCCAGTGGGGGGCAGACCCAGGGACTCCCCCCCACACTCCCCCCGTCCATAGCCACGAGAGCCCCCCGCAGGTCCCACTGGGAGACAGGCCAAGGGACCTGGATCACTCCTACCCCCTCCCGCATTCCCCGCCCCCGGGACACAGGGAGCCCCTCCCCCAGGTCCCACTGGGAGACAGGCCAAGGATCACTCCCCCCCCGGGAGGCAGCCCATGGACTCGGCTCACCCCGGGACCCCCCCGCCGGGCGCGCGCGCGCTCACCGCGATGACGTTGACGAAGGTGGTCTTGCCCGAGTACTGCAGCCCCACCAGGGTGAGCTCCATCTCCTCCTTCCAGAAGAGCGAGCGGAACCAGTCCAGCAGCCGGGACAGCAGCGCCAGCATGGCGGCGGCGAAGCGGGCCGGGACCCTCCGGCACGAGCGCTGGCTCCGGCCCCTCGGGCACTGGCGGGCGGGCGGCCCCTCCGGCAGCGACTCGCGGGCTGCGGCTCCGGCCCAGGCCAACGCTGCCCTGCTCGCCGCGCCGCGCTCATATGACGGCTCGGCGCCACGCACCGGCCGGGGGAGCAAGAGCGGCCCCGCCGGCGGCAGCCGCCAACCCGGCCTACGGCGCCCCCTGCCGGCGCGGGGTCCGCCCTGCGCCCGGGGAGGACTCGCTCCCGCGTCCCCGCCCTGCCCTGCTAGTGCCACCCAGCGGCCACCTGAAGGGCTGGGACAGGGATAGGGACTGGAGCAGGAATCAGGGGAGAGGGATGGGGGCAAGCATACCCTGTTTCCCCGAAAGTAAGACATCCCCCGAAAATAAGACGTACTTCAAGTTTTGCCTCTCGCTGTAATATAATGTAATGTAATTTTGGGAGCAAAAATTAATATAAGACACTGTCTTATTTTCGGGGAAACACGGTAGGACCTGGGGCAGGGATAGGGGATTATGGTCTGAGGCAGGGGCTGGGGCAGGGATAGGGGATTAGGGGCTGAGGGAGGGTCTGGGGCAGGGATAGGGGATTAGGGTCTGAGTCAGGGGCTGGGGCAGGGATAGGGGATTAGAGGCTGAGGGAGGGGCCGGGGCGGGGATAGGGGATTAGGGTCTGAGTCAGGGGCTGGGGCAGGGATAGGGGATTAGGGGCTGAGGGAGGGGCCGGGGCGGGGATAGGGGATTAGGGTCTGAGTCAGGGGCTGGGGCAGGGATAGGGGATTAGGGGCTGAGGGAGGGTCTGGGGTGGGGATAGGGGATTAGGGTCTGAGGCAGGGGCTGGGGCAGGGATAGGGGATTAGGGGCTGAGGGAGGGGCCGGGGCGGGGATAGGGGATTAGGGGCTGAGGGAGGGGCCGGGGCGGGGATAGGGGATTAGGGGCTGAGGGAGGGGCCGGGGCGGGGATAGGGGATTAAGGGCTGAGGAAGGGGCCGGGGCGGGGATAAGGGATTAGGGGCTGAGGAAGGGGCCGGGGCAGGGATAGGGGGTTAGGGGCTGAGAAAGGGGCTGGGATAGGGGATTAGGGTCTGAGTCAGGGGCTGGGGCAGGGATAGGGGATTAGGGGCTGAGGGAGGGGCCGGGTCGGGGATAGGGGATTAGGGGCTGAGGGAGGGGCCGGGGCGGGGATAGGGGATTAGGGGCTGAGGGAGGGGCCGGGGCGGGGATAGGGGATTAGGGGCTGAGGGAGGGGCCGGGGCGGGGATAGGGGA
Source organism: Sternotherus odoratus (assembly GCA_032164245.1). NCBI lineage: Eukaryota > Metazoa > Chordata > Testudines > Kinosternidae > Sternotherus > Sternotherus odoratus. Next base: position 13,453,207 of record JAVMKO010000005.1, on the reverse strand, counting down.
TTAGGGGCTGAGGAAGGGGCCGGGGCGGGGATAGGGGATTAGGGGCTGAGGAAGGGGCCGGGGCAGGGATAGGGGGTTAGGGGCTGAGAAAGGGGCTGGGATAGGGGATTAGGGTCTGAGGAAGGGTCTGGGGCAGGCATAGGGGCTGGGGCTCAAAAAGGGGTTCTGCTTTCTGTGCCTTTAGGGTGCACTTGGGTCTCATTTTCCAGCCCTGTGCATAGCTGTGGGCCCCACACTCTCCCAATACCTCTACTGCTCCCAACCCCACTGCCCTCTGCTCTCCCACATAGCTCCCCACACTGCCACTTTCCCATCTCCCATCCCACCATCCTGAATTACACCCCCACTCACACAGTGAGCCGTCTGATATCTGCTGACTTCCCCACCGCGACTTCCCCCTTCTACCAGCCCCCAGCCTGCTGCAACACTCCAGCCATTACCCTGCTCTGCCAGCTCCACCCCTTGGAAACAGGTTGCTTATTACATTGAAACTTACTTATCCTTGGAGTCCTGTGCTAGTGCTAGAGAATGAAAAAGAAATTGATCAGCCCAATTTCCCTGTCCGAAATGAGTGAAGTATATAAAGGAAGCAAATTGTGTCAATGGGGAAAAATAGATTAACTGTTTAAAGTTAGGTTGCCCCAGTATATAGACCAGGGCAGAGATGGTGAACAGTTTGACTCATAGAATTTTAATAAATGTGAAAAGAACAAGGGCTGGAGGCAAAGTGTTTTCAAGGAGGGACCTTGGGCTTTGGAACAGGGTAGTTGTAATGTTATTTCCTTTTAAAATATATAATTCTTCACAAGCTAAGCCCCATGCTGCAACTATCTCCACACAAGTGCATCCCAGGGGCCTGCCTCCGTAAAGATAATTGAATGACTGGGGTTTAAGTAATAATAATAATCATACTATGATCATGTGATATAAACTATATGCTATACTGCAGTAAAATATTACATAAAACACACCTCTAACATACTATTAATTTTGTAGATTTCACACAGATAAAGTGTGTCCTAAAGACATTTTTTTAAAAAGAATGCAAAACATTCTTGAGTACAATTATCTCTATAATGTACTGATAATCCAAGTGTATTGCCCCTAGAAGGGAGATTAGACTAGAGCTACTTGTTGTTGTGCCAGTCTTGTAACAGACTGGGCCTGGTTCTCCTCTCATTGGCGCCACTCTACCTCCACTGCCTTTACAAGAATTAGTCCTAATTAGAATAATAGCATATCAGGGTTGGAAGGGACCTTAGGAGGTATCTAGTCCAACCCCCTGCTCAAAGCAGGACCAATTCCCAACTAAATCATCCCGGCCAGGGCTTCGTCAAGCCTGACCTTAAAAACCTCTAAGGAAGGAGATTCTACCACCTACCTCCTAGGTAACCCATTCCAGTGTTTCACCACCCTCCTAGTGAAAATGTTTTTCCTAATATCCAACCTAAACCTCCCCCATTGCAGCTTGAAATTCACGTGTCTCGGAACTCCTATTCCTAAAAGATGTACAGTATTTTATCGATTTAGGTATTAGTACAATGCAATGAATAGGAGACATTTGCATATTACAATCTGCTCTTTCCACATGCTAAGGGAAATAGACCCAATTTCATCCTCGATGTCACTCCACTGACGTTAGTGGAGTTACACCAGGGATGTGTGTGGCCCATAGAGTTTTAAAGTTCCCACAAGCAAAGACATTGACGAAGCAGATAGGGTCAGAGTAGGCCCCTACCATAAAAATACCAGAAAAAGCAGCAGACCATAATATTTTATTAAAAGCCAGAAATGACATGAGTGATTGCCAGAGATTCCCAAGCCCCAGTCACAATGCCAATTACACAATGAGTTACACACTTTCTTTAAACAATTTATCATTTCTTCAGGGAGACGTCTTTGAGGCGCCCAATGTATTTTTCATGCCTAAAATCATCTGGAACTAGCCCTCCTTGTGCTTAAACTGTGACATTTGCTGTGCCAGACCTAGAGAGGAGAGCCATTAGCTGAACAACTGAGGATGTAGCTTAAAAATTGTGTATAGACTAACAGATGCCCATATCATTTGTTAGTTATATGCAATGTGGTGGTTCAAAAATAATTAATATTTTGTTCTTATCCTTGTTTGCAGGGGCTCTCAAGACACTTTCTATTTTATAAATATTTGGAGCCTAGGCCACTGTAATTTGAGGAGTGGAACTGAAAAAAGAGGGTCCGATTTCCGAGGGAACCGGTCACAATGGGGATGAAAAGCTATGAATAAGCCTCACAGCACCAGAAGCCCCCTGACTCAGCCAGAATTCCTCAGGGCAGCCCATACAAAGAGGAGCTCTGGCATCCTTTGAAAGAGTAAAGCATGCATTCCCCATTGCACTGGGTCAGCTCTGTGTGGAATGGAACAGGCTGATAGCCCTGGGCTCACTCCTTGCCTTCTCACCCTTTATGGGAAACTACCAGCTTTGCTAGCCTAGTGCCTTCCCTGCTCCCATCAAAATCAATGGGGACTTCAATAGGAGCATTATCAACACTTAGTGGTCTTGCCTGGGCAGATCCCTATGCAGGGGCTTCCACTGTAGAGAGAGGAAGGATTCTTTACCCTTTTTGTCTGTTATATCCTAAGCCAGCCACATGCAGCCCCTTAATTCATTAACACTGCTGTCATCTAGGCTGTATACCCATTACACAGATGAAGTCACAAAGGCAGGTTCTGTGATTACTGTAGGTGCAAGCCATTGTACAGAATCCACATCCTGAGTTTCCCATGTGGCAGGCCAGCTCCCCACACTCCCCACTGCTCCTACCAGTGACTAAATGACACGTGTTAACCACGAACATACAGTGAGAATACCGTATCACATATTTCAGCCCCACGCACTTCCTTTATAGACGCATTGATTCTCTGGCTTCCAATTTCTGTACATCTTCCTCCAAGGTTTGCAGCCTCTCACCCTTTTGTTTGGGCTTCTGTCACTCTTGCATTGCTGGCCCCGTCTCTCCTGCATTGCTAACTAAATTCCATAGCAGTACTTGATAGAGCATTTTCATACCAGTGTATCACAAGACACTTTACAAATCTAACAGAGATACATGATTTTATTTATTTCTATAATGTTTAGCATATTCCTAATAAGATGAAAATTGAGCATCAGCATAATTAATAGATCTGATCTTAAGAAGCCATAACCAGCTGCAGCTCCTACTGCAGTCAATGTGAATTGGGAATACTCAGGATCAGGCAAATGATGCTTCATGTTCTGATATTGTACTCTTCATCCAAGGCTCTGGAAGCAAATAACATAGCAACTTCATTAGTTATTGGTTGGCATTCTGTCCTGGATCTCAGAGGAATATATACAGCAATACCCTTCTGCTTTGTGATTTGTGTATGGACACTGAACAAGACTTCACACAAGCCAAAAGCAACAGTACAGCCTGTGAACGCAGAAACTCACATTTTATGACATGGGGGAGCTGATCTCAGTGGTCATTTCTCTCTGTTGCTATACATCATTACTGGATTGATAAACAGTACCCTAAGAGATATGTCTTTGTACAAGCTGAAAGTAGACAAGAATACACACCATGGCACATATTTCCCCCCAAAATCACTAATGGACATTTTGTTTCTGGGAGCCAGTAAAATTTTCTAACTTAACCACTCAAGCGAAAAAAAAAGTCAAAGATACAGGGCATTCTGTACTGGAAAACAACCACATTAATACTTGGAAGAACACAACATTCCCCTCATCTGTCTTGGAATTGTAAAAGCTTCACAAGGCTTTTCACTGTTCCATGATTTCCAGGCAATAGGCTTGGGGATTGAACACAAGCTGCTTCCAGTATATGCGATGGGGGTGATATGACCTCTCTCTTATGCTTAGTACCGCAAAAGAATACCACAGACTTTAACAGCTTCTCCAATGTCCATGTTTGAACATGGTGAATATTTCTCTTAAACTTCTGTTGTAAAGCTTTATCTGATGGCCAACATAGCAGGATTGATTTAACTTGACTATTAAAGCTCATTATGTCACCTTAATAGTACATGCTAGGTATTGCTCTTATTTTATAGTGTATCCAAAAGGCCTGTGACTGCAGTAGGAAAGGCAGACCCGGACAACAGCCGGGATAAATAATTGAATTGACTTTTCAACAGACTAACAGTAGTTCTTAGCTTCTTGAACCTTGACCCCACCTTCAGCACTTTGCAATCTCAGCCCTCCACAGAAATACCTTGAAATCCCATGCATTGGCTACCCTGGCATGGCAGAGGTGCCAATGGTATAATGGTTTACAGGATGCTTCAAGCATCTGAGAAGGACCTGTTTCCAGGTGGCTAACTTTAAACTGCTTTAAAAGGAGACAGGAAATAAAGACTAGGAATAGGGTCACTGCCCTTCATCCCCAGACATTTGCTGCAAATTCCTTGGGAGGTCACAAAATGCAAGTTGAGAACCACTAGACTAATATAATAATACTAACTAGGTCTAAAACAGCGGTTCTCAACTATTTCTTTCTAAGCCCCCCTACCCCAATCTATATATATAAAAGTCAAGTGGTGTATGTATGACCGCGAACTCCTCCCGCACCGTTTGAGCCAGAGACTTGAAATTTGGTACAGTTAGGGATCTTGGGGTCTAGATGGTCATAAGGGTCGAAAAATTTTCGAATCTCACCTCTGACGCCCCGCAGGGGTGAAAGTCTTTAAGGGCCAATCACATCAGCTGGGCAGCTAGGTGGTGATGACGTCATAATACCCCCTCCAACAGACACCACACTCGCTCAGCTCACTGCCCTCCAACGGAACCCCGGAAATCCCTCAGTTCTCTGCCCCTCCCCCTCCCAACGGAACCCCGGAAACCATCAGCCCTGTGCCCCCCCCCCCCCACACACCTGTGAAGGTCCCCGGAATCCCTCAGCTCTGGGCCCCCTCCCCGCCTGCGACGGATCCGAGTTGGGTTTGGTCGGACGGTAAGTGAGGTGGGGGTGTTGGGTTCGGTCGGGGGGGTGAGGTGGGGGTGTTGGGTTTGCTTGGGGGGGTCAGGTGGGGGTGTCGGGTATGGTCGGGGGGTAAGTGAGCCGGGGGGTGTTGGGGTTGGTCAGGGGGTATCAGCTGTCTGTCCCCTCCCCACCTCCGACTGACCCGAGCAGCGCCGGGCACTTATGCTAGTCTATATATATAAAAGTCAAGTGGTGTATGTATGTATGACCGCGAACTCCTCCCGCACCGTTTGAGCCAGAGACTTGAAATTTGGTACAGTGAGAGGTCTTGGGGTCTAGATGGTCATAAGGGTCGAAAAATTTTCGGATCTCACCTCTGACGCCCCCCAGGGGTGAAAGTCTTTCAGGGCCAATCACTTCGGCTGGGCAGCTGGGTGGTGATGATGTCATAATACCCCCTCCAACAGACACCACATTCGCTCAGCTCACTGCCCCTCCCTCCTCCAACGGAACCCCGGAAACCATCAGCCCTGTGCCCCCCCCCCTCCTGCGAAGGGCCCCAGAATCCCTCAGCTCTGGGCCCCCTCCCCGCCTGCGATGGATCCGAGTTGGGTTTGGGGTAAGTGAGCCGGGGGGTGTTGGGGTTGGTCAGGGGGTGTCAGCTGTCTGTCCCCTCCCCACCTCCGACTGATCCGAGCAACGCTGGGCACTTATGCTAGTATGCTATAAAAACTGCACAACCCAGCTATGCCACAACAACTGTTTTTCTTCATATAAACCCCAGGACTACCATCAAAGGGTACCAAGTAGGGCAATTGCCCGGGGCTCCACACTACAGGGGGCCTAGTGAAGTGAAGTTCCTCAGATTTCAGCTTCAGCCCTGGGTAGTGGGACTCAGGGCCCTGGGCTGCAGTCCTGTGTGATGGGGCTTTGGCTTTCTGCCCTGGGCCCGAGCGAGTCTAACGCTGGCCATGCTTGGAGGACACCCTGAAACCTACTCGTGCCCCCACCTCAGGGGGCCTTGGACCCCTGGTTGAGAACCACTGGTCTAGAACATTTAGATTTGATTTAACTCTATTAAGCCCATTGTATTGCTAAATCCCAGTAATAATATGGCACAGGGTATTACAGTAAACCCTCGATTTAATGGACCTCGATTTAACGGACTTCGGATGCAACGGACAAAATTTCTAAGCAAGTCTGATGCATCCGAAATCCATTTGTCGCGGGCTGGCTGCCGGCTCCCGGCTGCCGCCCGGGTCCAGGCAGTCGGCGGGCTGGCTGCCGGCTCCCGGCTGCCGCCCGGGTCCCAGCAGCCAGGATCCCGGCGGGCTGGCTGACGACTCCCGGCTGCCACCCGGGTCCCAGCAGCGGGCAGGCTGCGGAGCTGCCGCCCCGACCCTGTGGCGGGCGGGCTGCTGCTCCAACAGCTCGTTTTTTTTTATTATTATTAAATAACAGACTTTTGGATTTAACGGACACCCCCTCGCCCGAATTAGTCCGTTAAATGGAGGTTTTACTGTACTGTTATATTCTCAGCTTGAACATACAAGTCCATACAGCATTTGGAGACAGTAGAAAGTCCTTATTAAGGACCAATGCCCGAGGTCTTTATGCTGTGCTTACTCTGGGGCATACGCATTGACATCACTAGCTCAGGTAACAAAGAAGGCTAAAATTAGTGTTATAGGGCCCTAGATTATTAAAATCATCAGCAGATGACCAATACAAATAAAAGTGTGGGAGTGGTGGGCATCTAGGCCACCAGGTAAGCAGATTGTGCAGATGGCAACACTAATCATTTAGAGGAAGATCTGCAGTGGTTTTTCACCAGGCCTCTAACCAGCCCGCCCTGACTCGTAGCCCCTACTAACACTTCTCTAGTGTTAGTTTAGGCCAGTGGTCCTCAAAGTTCATTGGACCGCAATCCCCTGCTGACAACAAAAGTTACTCATGACCCTAGAAGGGGAGAAGGAATCCTGAGCCTGCTCAAGCCCCATTGCCCCAGGTGGGGGTCAGGGCACCCCAAAGCCAAAGCCCAAGCTCCACTCCCGTGAGTGGGGGCGAGAGGAAGCCAAAGCCCAAAGGCTTCAGCCCTGAGGCGGGGGGGTACAGCCGGGTTCAGGCTTAGACTTCGGTCCTGGTGAGTCTAACGCCAGTGCTGGTGACCCCATTAAAATGGGGTCACAATCCGCTTTTGAGGTCCCAACCCACAGTTTGAGAACCACTGGTCTAGGCTTTCATTTTTTAAAATTACCAGCCCCCATTTTGCATCGCTTTTTGTTGTGGTTCAGCCAACATAAAGGAACCAGAAAGCCTGCTCAATCAGACCTCCAGAATACCCCAGTTCATGGGGCGGGAGTTCTCCAGGCATCATAAGGCTGGGTAGCAATGGCCAGCCAGTGCTGCCATCTGCCCTCTGCATAGTCCCAGAGAAGGGAGGGAATATGGCCAGCACTCTCTGAATTCCAGCTAGTCCGGGCTGGCAGGATGGACTATAGGGCATTGTTCAAAGCCACCCTTATTGAGGTCATGGGCCCAGAATCTCAGAAGTGCAAACGTGGCTTGCTTAAAGCCATCCTTGCCGTCCTCCCTACTACGCAGTGGAGCTTGAGTTTTGCCTCCTAATAGGGAGCACACAAAGTCAATTTGTGGGTTACCAGCTCTTACAGTTGTGAATAAAATCTTCTAAGTCTGAGCACATCCAGGGCTGCCTTCCCGAGTCTACAGATATAAACGACAGGCCCAATTCCTCTCATGAATCAGTGTAAAGAAGCAGGAAATTACACTGGTGTGAAGCCAATGTGACATTACCGTCAGGCATGATAGCTTTGGATCAATGGTCCCAGTCAGACCAGCAATCCCACTGATCTTGCTGGGAGTTCTGAATTAATTGGTTTCCTTCCACACACAAGGGATTATAGGCATTGCATGTCGGAAAAATGCCTGTTTCCCGAAATCTTTGCTGCAGCAGTCACAGTTACAATGTGGTATGTTATGAGTTATGGAAGACACCTGTTATGAATAACACTCCCTGGTGGTAGCGGAATTAGAGTTTTCATGACTCCACAGCAGTGGAAAGGGTGAGTAGATTTTTAATCTTGGAATGTGGTTTCCTAAATAAATCAGTATCAGTAAATAAAGCTAACATCCTCCCTTCAACACAGCTATAATCTGAACACAGGACTTGGATTTTAGAACGTCTTAATCCACTGTATGGTTCATTAACTCAGAAAATTTCATACCCAAAGAAGCTGAAATGACTTGCACTAATTAGCCCTAATATCATATTAACCTGTGCTCAGGTTTCTGATTGCTTGGCAGTTGGATGAAATAACAGCTCTTCTCAAAACAGTATATCTGCTCACTGAATTGTTCTTTGATTTGTCATTGGCTAAAGCCTCCTGCCACAAGCTGATGCAGAGACAAAGAAACTGACATAATTATTCATTAAAACCTGCCACATGACAATCCTACAGTCACTTTCTTCTAACACTGAACAAGGACATCAATATTATTCCAAGAGCTGCTACTTATTTGAACTGCACTCTTCGGAGGGGCCGGGGGGAATGGATGGGCAGGGAATATGTAATTTGTGATTCCAATCCTGCTTTGATGGGTAGTTTGGATAGGCTCCTAAATTTGTAAAGTGTCAGGTAAAAATTATGGTGCTGTATAAAAACTGGGACTTTCTGGCGGGCAGGCCCAGCAGAATGGGAGGTCCTGGCTGAGCAGCCTGTGGGACCACCATCCTTCACCATCAACAGAGAAGGAACAACCTCCTGTGATAGGGTGACCAGATGTCCCGATTTTATAGGGATAGTCCCAATTTTGCGGTCTTTTTATTATATAGGTTCCTCCACCCCCCGATCCAATTTTTCACATTTGTTGTCTGGTCACCCTATGCTGTGAAGCTAAATGAACAATTGTACACCGGATCTTCGCAATAGCCTGCATCGCTATAGTGCAGGTTCATGTACAGAATGGTCATTGCCAAATTTAAATATTTAAATTGGAATCCATGGCCACGTATCCCCCATGTTAACGCGGTCCCTCTGTCAGCGCAGGACAATGCATGGATCCCGAATCCCGGGCTACAGTGAGGGTCCGGTGTACAAGCATGTCACGTTTTATGCGAGGGTTCAGTTCTTCTGTTTCCGCATAAAAGCGGATACCACGTATAGCCAAACCACATTGACTTCAATGGCGGGCGAAATTGCCCGCTCTAAAGACAGTTTTTATATTTTTAGTTTTCCCTTACTTTTTTTTTTTCGGTCGACCGCGTAAAGCGGAAATCACGCAAGTTAAATGCGTGTAAAACGTGACATGCCTGTATTGAATGTCAAGAATCAGAGAGGTAGCCGTGTTAGTCTGGAATAGGTAACAAAGTCCTGTGGCACCTTAAAGACTAACTATAAAGTTTTGAAGCATGAGCTTTCGTGGGCTAATACCCACTTCGTCGGATGCAAGCAGTGGAAGACGAAGTGGGTATTAGCCCACGAAAGCTCATGCTTCAAAACTTTATAGTTAGTCTTTAAGGTGCCACAGGACTTTGTTACCTCTGTATTGAATGTGTGATTTGTTCCCTTGATGAGGGAGGTTACTTCTCAGGGCCAGCAGGTGGCATCCATATCCAAATTTGCAATTTCAGTCCAGCGCTCCAAGGGCTGTCTTTCTCCTTTTCATAACACTAGAGAACTCCTTTACTACATTTTCTAATAGCATGTTATAACTTCCACAGGGACACTCAAATAGTGGTGGGAAGATCTGATATTCATGATTGCCCATCCCCTAGATCACAGCTCAAAACAGCACCAATCTGAACCCAAAAGATGGGTGATTCCTGAGCAGGCAAATCACTCCTCCACCTACAACTCCTTGCAAGCCATGCTGACTTAAGCTACTACCTGGCCCCAAATTTGGGTTTCCAAATCTTTTTCCTCCTTTGATTTCATGATAGCCAGGTTGCCACTGGTGACACAAGGCAAAACAAAGCCAACCCTATACTTTCCCTTCCTCACTCTGCACACATTTACTAGAGGTAGCCATTGTTCCTCTGCCTTTAGCTGGGAAGAGCCAAGAGTTTGTATTTCTTCCCACACCGCCTCCCATCACCAAAGATGATATCTAGGAGTTTAGCTAGCAGTGGTGAATAGGGCAGAAGAAGTGGTAGGGTGGCACTTGAAATGAACACATCAGTAGTAACACCCTGCTTTTTCTAAACAGAGCTCAGGGCAAGGACCATGTCTTCCTATGAGTTTGTACAGAGCTTAGTGCCACAGGGCTACTACCATCAGTAGTCACTACCACAATATAAATACACACTAACAGTATGGACAGATGGATTTCGCTGTATTCTTTCTTAAGTTCTTGTGTTTGGCAGAGGTTTCTCTACTGTCAAGATGAATTCCTCTGGCCTTGAAACACAGGCTTTGAAAACTAGAGCTCTCTAGTTCTCCTCTCAGAGACGATTTGCACACAGTGAGGTACTCTTCTAAAATGGAGATGGGATTCACCCAAGGACTCCTGGATTTGGGAGATTATGCCACTGTTCAGTATACCTATCCACAGGAAGGGCTACTGATGCGCTCAGATGCATATCACACTGTGGGTTTTCCAGTCCTAGAAAGTGACTATAGCTCTCCCACAGAGGAACCCACTTGGGAATCACCAAGTTATGACATTGGAGTAGGTGCCATACTAGACTTTCTCTAGGTGAAATTACTTTTCCTAGAATATAGGGCCTGGCCTTCACCTCCTAGTCAGCTATGAGGTTTTTATATTTGGAAGCTTTAAGGTTAGCAACTACTTGACAGCGAGAATACAAATCAGTAAAAACTCTTGACTGTTTGGTTCAGGAGACCGTCAGCAGGCACTTTTCAATGTGACTTGAAGGAGGTGAGTGTCCCACAGGCCACCAGAAACACTGCTGCTTTCTTCCTAAGGCAAAGTAGTAGGAACATGAATCAGCAGAGCAGACCCAAAAAATGTAAAGAAAAGGTGCTATTATTAGCATAAATAAAAACACCTTCATCCCAAACATGGATTCCCTAGCACACAGGGCTGGTGGAAGGATATTAGGCAAAACTTCCACCTTGTGCCACACACACACACCCCGCCCGGGGAGCCCTGCAGCAGCTCCCCTCACCCACTCTAATGCCCCCTCCCCCGCAACAGCTCCCCGCCCTTCCCACCCAGGGACACCCTCCCTTGCCAGGGGAAACCACCCTTTTCCCCTGCTCATCCTCCAGCCCCCAGAACAGTTAAATCAGGGGCACCTGAGTCCTAAAGCTAAGTCTCAAAATCCCGCCCCTTCCAGCGTTTAATGAGAGTCCAAAAGGAAACAAACTGATTATTCGGCCCCAGACTCTCACCAGGCACAGGGTTTGTTCTCTTCCTCAGCTATTTAACACAATAGATATGCTACCTGTATGGCCCTGAGGATGCCACGTGGGCCACAGCTATTGAGATTGAGAACCATGGATTGAGAACCCCTGAATCAGTTCCTTCTTCCCCCACAGGGATAGGGATATTTGAACAACTGTTCAGGCAACAGTTGAGAGGGGAAATCTCACACTTACTTTTTACTGTAAGTTCCCTGCCCTAGACCCATAAACAGTCAGGCTATCTGTCCCATACCAAACCACCCTTGCTTCTTATTTGTTACTTATCTTACCATAGCACCTATCTTACCATAGCCCCAGTCTTACCAGGACCCTATTGTGCTCGGCACTTACAAACACAGAGCGTGGGGGGGGGGGGAGGGGAAAGCCCTTATTCTACACAGCTTCCAATCTAAACCATCCCAGAACATCATCATGCCTAGGAACCCCCCAACTCCTCATCAAAATACCTCCCCTCTAATGGGCACAGGCTTCTCCTTTGTCTCTCAGCAGGCCTGGTTCTTAGTCCGCTGGCTCCTGTCACATGTCCAATCTATTCATTTCCTCTCCACCTGGGCAGGAGGACTAAGCTTGGCACAGGTGAGACTGAGTCCCAGCACCCTTAAAGGGCCAGCTTACGCTGTGACAGTGTTTAAGGTTGAGTTCACTAATTAACCACTATTGCGGAACGAGACTATATAATATATAAACTGCACATTGAATAAAGATTATTTTCATGAGGCTGATTTCTCCAGTAATCGCATTTTCCTACAGACTATAGGGAAACCATTTCGATCTGTTCTCTTTACTCCTTCCCCACTTTCTTTTCTTTGGTTCATTACTCTGTTACTCATTCAAGTGGTTTTTCTGTTTCTTGCCTGGGTTGTCCAGCAGAGGGGGCTGCGGTCCCATCCCACCTGTCCACCTTCCCTCCTCTCCTCCCACCCCGAAGCTTATAAAGAAACCGCCTCATCTCATCCGGAAACGTGGTTCACTCGTGACTGTGGGTCTCCTGGGCTCCCCGTGCAGTGTACTGCTGCGTGATGCTGTGCCAGCATGTGCTCGAGCATATCTTATCTTTTAATGGATATAATAAATGCAAAGCAAATGATATGATCTGCAATGAGGTGGTAGCAAACGAGGAATGAATACAACGATGACATTTTGTCTACGTGTCACTTGCATCCGCCTCAGCGTGACTTTTTTTAAAGGTGGGGTGCAAGCAGGTGGGGAGGTAACTCGGGAAAACGATTGTTGCTTTGACACAAGGGAAAGAAACAGAGCAACATTTATTCCACACCCCACTAGATTTAGGGTTTATATTAAGCTCTCATACAGCCATTTTCCTCAGCAGGCCTCACAATGCTTTACAAAGGAGGCTTCATTATCTTTATTTTACAGAGGAGGAAAATGGGGCTCCGAGACTTGCCTGAGGTCACTCCGCAGCAGAGCAGCCCTTCTGGTTCCTCACCCCTGGCTCTAGGTGATAGGCCACAAGATAAGGTGTTGCACAACTCCGAATGCAAAGGAAATGTCCCTCATTGCTCAGCTGTCACAGAAGAAAGGTCTGGCTGTGTATTGAGGTATTTATAACGTCATTGCATGCAAAGCCAAAGGTAAATTGTTGTCCTATAACCCCAATATAAATAAACTGTTTATTACAGGTATCAGCCTTGCTTTGGGTGTGAGGCCCAAGGCTCAGCTGATCCCACCTGTACATAGTTTGGGAATGAAATTAATAAGGGGGAAATGTAGGCTGAACATCAGGGGAAACTTCCTGGCCATGAGATGTATTACTTTCTGGACTAGCTTCTCAAGGGAAAAGCACATGGGACTATTCCAAGTAGACAGTGGACTAATGGATCCATCCCTGGGCCAGATTCTCTACTGTGATGATGCACAAAGGATTTGGCATCTGGCCATAAATGTCCAGCAGATAATTTGCCTTGTGGAGAGGAACTCTCCATTGGCATAAACCAAGCAGAGGCAGTTAGTGTACCAGCCACCACTGCCTACATAAGAGGGGATGGTAGAGTTGACTTGTACAATCCTTCCCTCAGCTGAAGTCGCTTAACTAAGGGTAGGGCTAGTGACCAGCTCCCTGATGCTGCAGCCCTCCACCTTGTACCACAGCCTACAGTACAGCTATGAACATTCTGGGTCAAAAGCCTCAGCTGTGTAAATCTGCCTGACTCCACTGCCGTCATGGTAGTGAAGGCAATGGAGCTACACTCATTTGCACCAATCAAAGATCTGGACCACTGTCTCAAACCCAACCTGAACCCACACTGTGTGAACAGCGTTCTTGTAGGGACATGCCTAATATCCCAGACAGCCCATGAAACCATTCCCTCTGGGGAACTATCCTTAGGAGGAAGTTTCCAATCTCTGATTCTTTGTGGCATGTAGCTTACCCAGCAGGCTCTCAATACCTTTGTGTTCCTAGTTCTTCTTTTACAGCAGGCAGTCTTCCCAGGAAGCAAGAAGTCCCACCACCCCATTTTAAATGATAATTTTTTTGGGTGGAGAATTGCACCTTAACGCTAAAATCTGCTTTCATGGCTAATGATTATTCCTTCATTTATACAACTCTCTTCTCCTTGGCAAAATCAACTGAGAATAGAGGCCATCTCACTGACATTCTGGTTCTTCATATGCTGTGTCAGCACAGCGACATCGGATCTTGCGTTGTGCTTACATACACAAAGAACAGGCATATACTTTCAGTCTGGTTAATTTTTATTCTAGATTAATAAAAACAAGAAAAGAAGAACAAAAGTAAAGTCTCTGAGACAGCATAGCGTGTACCTTCTTTATACCATTCTGCATCACCTCTCCTCACAAATTTTATCCACCAAGGTACTTATAGGGCCCAAATTGCCATAGTATCTGAGCCCCTCTCACTCATTACTAGGTTTCATTCTTCCCCAGGCTCCCAGGAGATAGCAAAATGCTATCTCCATTTTACAGATAAGAACCAGGGTAGATAAAGTACTCATCCAAGGTCACACAGGAAGCCTGTAACAGAAGTGGGAATTGAACCTGTGAATTGGAATCACTTGGGTTGCAAATAATGGGGTTGTAAACAAGAGAACAGTTTGATCCATTATGTCTTGGTACCACAGGTTGCAAGGTAGACCCACTTCTTCAGAACTGCACATGCCCCTGTGTATACCTCACATGGGTCCCTAGTTACTATCTAATTACTGTGGTGGCACATGCAATCACAGTAGTGGCACACTCCGTTGGCTAGTTATTCATTGGGCTGGTCTTCACTAGAGGGGGAGATTGGCTGTAGATATGCAACTTCAGCTACGTTGAAGTCGGTGTATCTACAGCCAACTTACCTGCCGTCCTCACGGCGGCGGCAGGCGGTGATGCGCTCCCCCGTCGACTCCAGCTTGCGCCTCTTGGTGAGCTGGAGTTCCGGAGTCGACGGGGGCGCCGCTGGCGATCGATTTATCGTGTCTTGACGAGACGCGATAAATCGATCGCCAAAAGATCGATCCCTCCCCACTGTAGTGAAGACAAGCCCAATTGAGTTGGTTGCCTGCACATGCAACTACCAAGATGTGGCCTGCGAAGTAGAATGATCATTTTGAAAACACCTGGGCCACATTATTTTGTGTAGATATTTATTTAGATTGTGGTCTTAAACAAATTCCCTCCCTAGGGGGTCCATCCAGAGCTCTGAATGCCCTCAACATACATTTTAAACCATAAGCACATAGGAGGTACAAAGTAAAAATCATCCTTAGCAGCAGCACTTCTAATCCCTGGACCAGGGCCACTTCCCAGTGCCTTGGCTAGCAACTCCCATCAGCAGTTCCTGATTTCCTTCTTGCCAGCTTGTAATTATCTCTTCCTTTTGGGGAATGGTGAGGGGTGAGTTTCTAGGCACCTGCCAGGATTTGTCTCTATAACTCTCCTTCCACAACATGTAGTGACCCCATCTTACAGGAGGAATATACATGGTCTGGAACCTATGTCAACAAATTAAATAGCAGCCTAATTAGTATTTAGCTTTACTAGTTAGGTAGGTTCATTTGGCTAACCTGCTCCAATCAAATAAATGTTTCTGCTCAGTCTGCCCTATCCTTGTGACATTTAATTAGCTATAAGGGAAAGGGAGAATTAAGCAGATCTAAACCATTCTCATAGTTTCTTCAGTTGAAGTCTCTAGCCTGACCCACCCTTCACCCCAGCATAGCAGGGGGCAGTCCAGAAGTCTGATGAAAGAGAAAGGAAGTAAGAGGCCGTATTAAGACAACATTTAATTTGCATAAGATAAGCACCTTCCTTTCAGAGCATGTAGTAACTAGACATCAAGAGTAATTGACGTAAGTAAGGAGACTGGTGTCTTTTGTTACTCAAGGCATAATGCAACTGTTTGATGGGATCAAAACAAGCCCAGCTCTACTGTTCACAGATATTACCGACTGGAATAACCACGTGCTACATCCTATTTCTCCAGGGGAAGGAGGGACACATGAAGACAAAAACAGCAATAAATGACCCATACTTTTCCTGTAACCTTTCTGGCCTTACTAAAAGGAACTGCAATTTTAGACCAAAAATAAGCTGAGATGCCTCTAACTATTGCCGAGGGGGTGTTTCTAACAAAATGTCACCATTTTAGCCTCCTTTTTGTATGCAGCGAGGCACTGCAGAAAAGCACTTGGCTCTACAATTGCTATATTTACACCTGTTAGAGAGACAAGGTGGGTGAGCTTCTTTCACAGAGCTCTTCTTCAGGTCTGGGGGCGGGAGACAAAGAAGAACTCTCTGTAAGCTTGTTTCTGTCAACAACAGCAGCTGGTCCAATAAAAGATGCCCTCCTATGTATCTCTAATATCCTGGGACTAACAGAGCTACAACAACTCTGCATATTAGTTTGTTATTATCAGGGGAACTGGACTTGCCAAGGGATTTGAAGGAGGATTCACTGAGCCTTTTAGCCCTTGATCACTAGTTTAGATGTGGCTCAGGTCCATAGCGACTGAATATGTTGGAAGGAAATAACAGAAGGGGTCCCTCAGGTATCAGTTCTGGGTCCAGTTCTGTTCAGTATCTTCAACAATGATTTAGATAATGGCATAGAGAGTACGGTTTGTGGACGATACTAAGCTGGGAAGGGTTGCAAGTGCTTTGGAGGTTAGGATTAAAATTCAAAATGATCTGGACAATTCTGAAGAAATGGTCTGAAGTAAATAGGATGAAATTCAATAAGGACAAGTGCAAAGTACTCCACTTAGGGAGGAACAATCAGTTGTACACATACAAAATGGGAAATGACTGCCTAAGAAGGACTACTGTGGAAAGAGATCTGGGATCATAGTGGATCACAAGCTAAATATGAGTCAACAGTGTAATGCTGTTGCAAAAAAAAATCAAACATTCTGGTATGTATTAGCAAGAGTATTTTAAGCAAGACATGAGAAGTAATTCTTCCGCTCTACTCCATGCTGATTATGCCTCAACTGGAGTATTGTGTCCAGTTCTGGGTGCCACATTTCAGGAAAGATGTGGACAAATTAGAGAAAGTCCAAAGAAGAGCAAGAAAAATTAGTAAAGGTCTAGAAAACATGACCTATGAGGGAAGATTGAAAAAATTGAGTTTGTTTAGTTTGGAGAAGAGAAGACGGAGAGGGGAAAGGATAACAGTTTTCAAGTATATAAAACATTGTTACAAGGAGGAGGGAGAAAAAATTGTTCTTTTTAATCTCTGAGTACAAGAAGTAATGGGCTTAAACTGAAGCAAGGGCAGTTTAGGATGGATATTAGGAAAAACTTCCTAACTGTCAGGGTGGTTAAGCACTGGAATAAATTGCCTGGGGAGGTTGTGGAATCTCCATCATTGAGGATTTTTAAGAGCAGGTTGGACAAACACCCATCAGGGATGGTCTAAATAATACTTAGTCCTGCCATGAGTGCTGGGAACTAAACTAGATGACTTCTCGACATGCCATACAGGTCTATGATTCTGCGTGTCTGTTTGATGGCCTGTATGCCCTCAGCAGGTGGCCTTGGTTCAGTTTCTGATGAACAGGTGTCTATATCACCAAAGCTGCTTGTGCAGTCACCATCAATGCAATCCATTCTAGACAGGTCAATGACTGAACTGCCATGAGGACTTGAACTACTCTCTCATTCTCAGAGGTCCCTCCAGAACAAGTCTGAGACCTGTTGCTGAAGAATGGTTGAGGAAGCACCTGCCTCAGCTCCTGCTGTGTAAAGAATTAATTCCGGGGATAAAGAAGATGAATTCTGGCTCCAGGATTGTCATTTGAGGGTTTTCCTACGCTCTTTATTTTTCATCTCTTAAAAAAAAAACACCTACTATCAAGAAAATTTCAGGGTGGTCACAGATGGTGTGTGAGTGGAGTGGAGAATAGGATGTCTTCAGAACTAGAAAGCAGAGGAGAACTAGTGATGTGGACATGACCCCTGTCAGTGCTTCTCAATAGATCGTCCCAAGACCACCCATGTTCTATCTTGTGAGCCCCAGGACAGACAGAAAATCCTTGCAGGGTGTGTGGAGATTGAATAATTCCTACTTGGTTCTCTCTTAAGAAGTGATCCACAGGATACAAGAATTGGCAAACCACTGACCTATATGCTTCCGATGTATTATGCATGATGCTCTTCCTACTGCACCACCTTGAATTTAAATCCCTTCCTTCATTCTGGGTGTAACTGCCAAGCACTCAGCCCCGTGTATGTCACTCCACCTTGATTTAAAACTGCTTCAACTTGTGCTGGGAGTGGTTTCCTAGCATTCAGCTCACCCATATCTTAGCCACGCTGGCTTCCCTTATGAGCTGCACCCAAGGCAGGTCCAGAGCGCAGATGCACACCCAAACAAGAAACTCGTTCGTCCTCCCCATTCCCACCGGGTTTGTCTGGAATGGGGGTGGAAAATGAGTCAGGAGTGCTGGCTGTAAAGTAAAGCGAAATGGATACAGCCTGGATGTAAAATAGGTGCAGGGGAAGACTGCCAGTCTTGGATCAGACTGAGGGGTCGGCATAAGCCTTTAATCTTTGCAAAGCCCTAAAGACTCCCTTCCTTTCCCCTGTCACACACACACACGGCATGACTAACCAGCTTTGTGTGGGGATGGCAGACACTCCAGAAACTCCCTGATGGCTTTGATTTGTAAAATAAAACAGTAACGCTGCTGCATGTTCCTTACACGTGAGAAGCTTCCTGTAGGGCGAGCACAACTCCTGCAAGCTGTCTCCGGATGCTAAGAGTGGACAGGGGTCACACTCCAAGCCATAAGTTATTGCTGAGTATTTCCTTTCTGATTTTCAGCTCACACGGTCACACTGCTAAGCACTTGGTGACTTATTTGGGTAGAGTGAGAACTAAAGCAACCACACTTCCCACTCTGTTGCTTAGACCACGTTGGCAGCATGAGTTGCCATGCAGTCACTATTTATTATTACTTGTATTTGCTAAGCACTGATGTTTCGCTTGGCGCATGTAATTTGGTTACCAGAATTTCCAGTGGCGTTGCCACTTATTCACCAATGGCCAGTCATCCTTTGATGGAAGCCTTGGGAGGTTTGCGGTAAGAAGGTCTGGGGGTAAGAAGGCTGAACACCTCTGTTCTTCCAAGCACACTCAATAACATCTGAATAAGACCACCTAATTCAGTAGTAGCTCCTGACTGTTGGTTGGCAGCCCAACAACAACAAAGCAGTTCATTGGTTACGGATGGGGAAGATGCCACGATCATGCTTTCCTTTCCTCTTCCTAATCTTCCGCTGTGGGGCTTTTGCTCAGCCACTTACAACTGACCTTACTTAGGTGCCAAGCGTATCCCATAAACCACTTTGCCTGTGCCTGTAGATACTCCTTGGAAGTGCTGAGGGCCCCTCCCCTGCACCTCCTATACATTGCCACCCCTTGCAGCAAGGAATTCAGGGGTTCATGGATAAAGGCTGAGAAGCCGTGACCTAGTTTTGGTTTCATTGCTCCGGTCTCAGACTGTTAGGCGACAAGGATGTGGTTTAGTGGTCAGAGGAGAACGAGTGAAAAAAATCCTTTGGTCTGATCCTGACTCTACAGTCATTCTTCCTGTGCCTAATGGGGAACCACACAGGCGGAAATCCTGCCCTGTCTTGCACAGGGTGTTGGTGGAGAAGAGGCAGAGGGCACAGGTGGGCTTGATCACGGCTGTGCGTTCCACTCTGGAGCAGGCTAATGGCGGAGTAGAACTCAGGCTACGCCCTTCCAAGAGCGGTGTAATGTGTACACTACTCTTGTGCAGCTCCAAACGGCCTCTGGTGAGGGCCTGTGTCTTCCTGGCCTTTGCTGGCTTCATACACACTTTTCACTCAGGTCTGACTGCTGGGGAAGGCTGGTTAAGAAGCACATGACACAAAAATGCTCCCTCCACATTATTTAAGCATTGGCGGTAGTGCAATGTCACAGGAGAGACTTCAGCGAATATAATGAACATGCCCTGTTAGATCAGCAATAGAAGGTTCATAGTAGGATTGAGTTTAGGTTGACTTTCAGTGGCATAATCCTATGCAAAAGGCTCCCACAATGGAAATCTTTCAGGTTGGTTTGCATGGAAGAAAAAAATCTCTATCTCTATACAGTATAACTACTTCAGTAAAATATTTTTGAGTTAGAAATTTCCCCATGTGAGGCACTTAGTAGACTGTCAGGATTGCCTCCCCACTCTGAACTCTAGGGTAAAGATGTGGGGACCCGCATGAAAATAAAGAAATAACCCCCCCAAGCTTATTTTACTGCAAGTGGTATGAGGCAGCCAAATGATTTTACTGATTATGGCTTGGTTGGTATTGCCTGTTGGCTCCTGGCTGTAGTAATCTTAGGAGTTTACAGTCATCTTCCTTCCTTCTAACCTACTTCTGAATCTGCAAAAAGAGCCAACTCACCTTCAGGTCTTTGGCTTAGGCAGACTAGGTTCAGCTTCTTTGTATACTGCAGGTATGGTTGGTTGTTCTCTAGAGTGTTGCTCTAGCTGGAAAACCCCTCTGTGGTTAATGCCTCACCAGCAAATAACAACCCTGGCTTGTAATCGTCACATGCACAGTAGTCTTTGGGTTCAGTATGAACAAATGCACTGCTGACCACTAAAAGACCTTTTGCAACTCCAAGCCTGAGGTTTTGTTTCCCCCTCTCTCTTTCCCCAGGGAGTCAGTCTTTTCCCACCCTGTGATTAACTCTGCCCACTCAGGGAGGCCCATGGTGTAGACCACATCCTCCCAGCCAGGGAGGAATAGGCGGGCCTCCCTTTGGGGCCTCATTGTTGAGCAAGATTAGGCACTCTTTCCTCCTCCTCCTCAGGGACTGGGTGTGTTGAGTCCACAGCACTCTCTCTGGGCCAGGAATAAGAAACGAGAGGTCTGATTCTCCTCTCACTGGTACCAGTGGGCGGTCCGCACCCTGTGTACCTCGGTGTAGCTCCACTGACTTTTTTGTGATTTACACCCGTGTGAGCGAAGAAGCAGGATCTAGGACTCCAGCTTGCATCACAGATGGCAGGGCAGAGCACAGTGCGCAGGAAGGAGAAAGACACGGTCCTGCAGCCCAGCTGCCATCTGTCCCTCCAAGCTAGCCACACCCACGTTCGAATGTGTGCATTGGGAGGGGAGGCGGCCATGCAGAAGCAGGGAGCAGTCACTGGCACAGCAGCTATTCATAACCCTGAGGCAAACTTCTGCTTAGGTTCACACTGCTCACTGTAGCATTAACTCTCTCTCTCGCTCTCTTTCTCGGTGGCTTTTCACACCCTGAGAGAAGGAAGCAAAGCACTGACCTGATTGGGAAGCCAATAGCAGCACTGCCGTGAGCCATCTCTGGGGCCACAAGACTGGGCAGGGTCTCCACACAGAAGTACTCCGATGCACAGGTTTGGGGGATATATTTCCTGGGGATCTTTGGGCTCCATGCAGTTGGACCTGACCTAACCCTCTACTCTTGCTTGACCACTGCCAATCCCTTCCATAAGGGGTGGGGAGACAGGAGACAATACAGACCCCCCCCCCATGATCTCAACAGGCTGGTGTAATGTGTGATGTACCCACCCCACTTCCTGTGGGTTTTCAGGGGGAGGGAGGAATTTCCCCCCAAGTGACTATTCTCCTTCTTGTAATGCAGCAAACATTTCCAGACCTCTCCAAAGAGATAAATGCCATCAGGTGTGTCTCTCGGCAAGCAGTAAACACAGGTCGAAGCCCAGCTGCTCTAGCCCTCAGAGATATATAGGGCTGGTTTTGTAATTAAAGCCCAGGGTCAGGAGTCAGGAGAGACGGGTTTTTGATTCTGCCAGACTTCCTCTAGGACCACTTAGGCCTACATCTTAAACAGTCATCATGAACTCTGGGTGTGTTTATTTTTGTGATGCCTAAAATAAGACACACAGCCCAGCCTGATTTTCAGAGCTGCTGAGTCCCTGCAATTCCCCTCTGAGGCCATGAGCGTGTCAGGCGTGCAGCACATCTGAAAATCATGCCTCAAATTCGGCATCCAAAAAATGGAGCATCCCACCCCCCAGCAGGAGTGACCGCTGAAACCTCTGGCCTCGACCTCTCTAGCTGCAAAAGGCTGATAATAATTTTGAGGCTGAGGTTCGTTTGTGAGGCATTTGTTTATTTCACTTCCTTCTGGGGATTCCCATGGCGCTGCTCGCCATGGTAACTGAGTGGCTCATTCCGGGTGGCTCCGTTTTCTGGATGCCCAGTGTGATGTGCCGAGCTCCTAAAGCTCTGATTGACTCCGTGTGGAGTTGCACGGATAGTTTTGATCTCACACATAACCCGGGGGTAGTGGGTGAAAGCCTGAGGGCTTGGCTTCATGAACAGCACTACTGTAGTGCTTTAGTGGGGACACTCCTATGCTGACCAGAGAGTTTCTCCCATTGGCGTAGTTCATCCACCTCCCCAAGAGGGAGAAGCTCTCCCATCAGCATAGTGCTGTGCACAGGGGCCTAGGCTGGTATAATTGCACCATTCAGGGGTGTGGATTTTTCACACCCCCGAATGACATCGTTATACCAATATAGGTCTATAGAGTACACCTGGTCTGATTCTCTACTGCCTTCCAGCTCTGTGACAAGTGGACGTGAAATGCCACCATTCTGAGCTGGTAGCACTTTGCATGGGTGAGAATATGAAGTGCAAGGCAGCAAGGCCCAATCCAGGCCCGCAGAAGCACTAGCAGTTACATTGGTTATGAAAAATATCATCCCATGGAAGCTAAGTAGCCAGCAGCTGCATTTGTTTGAAAGGGTTCGCAGGGGGAATCACAGCCTGAGTAACTAATACACGAGGTGGAATTCCCTTACCTCTCTGAGCAGAGCATGCCACACTCTGTCTCAGAGATGCATTTCAAGAGCGCTCTCGGCTCCCTGGGGACAGGAACAGTGTAATACTAGACTGTCTGACGGGGCTCCTTGTTCAAATTACCACCAAACCTCCCCTGACACAGGGAAGCTCTTTTCAGTGCTGCTGTACCAATGCCCAATAGTCACTTGTTCTCTTGTCGTCCTAATGAAACAACATTCTGCAGCTAATAAGGTACCCATTGTTGTAATTAGATTCAGACATGATTTTAGGGGTTAAGTAGCTTTCACTTTTAGAGTGGCAGTTGTCTCCTAAGGGGTCCAGATTCCCCGAAGTGCTGCCAGCAGTCGTCTTAGGCACCGAGTTGGGAGGTCTTCACATTTTTTCTTCAGTGGTTTGATTCAGGTGTTTAGTAACATTTTACACCCACTTTGCTCTGGTACAAGATGTAGGGCAGGAGCCTGATTCCCCAGGGCCTTTAGGTAAGCAGTGAAAAGTGAGGGGCAAAAACACTACCATTCTGATGGGATCCTTAACACAGGTGCAAATATTTGCACAAGAGGCTAGATCCGCCACAGTGCTGAGCTCAGGTGCAGAGAGCGAGTGAGTGTGTGTGTGTGAGAGAGAGATAGAGAGAGACAGAGACACACACACACACACACACACACACACTGCTCTTTGATTCTCAGCTGCCTGGCCCTAATATAAGGGCCCTCAGGGACTTAGGATCAGTGGGCAACTGGCTGCAGTGGAATCTTGTTCTGCCCCGCCCCTGTGTTGCAGTCTTTGACATCAGGCAGTGCAATTCTGGCACGGGAGGAGGCCTAGGAGGCGAAGTAGCCAGCTTTATGCCACTAGAGGTTCTCCCTGTCCCTTTTGGGGAAATCTCCATCTATTATATTTGTTAGGCCAGAGACTCTGGCACAAGATTCAAGGTAACAGAGAGACAGGCCTTCAGGGATCACAGCTTCCTCAGGCCTGATTCTGCTCATCTCACATGCTAGTGAAAATCAGGAGTAATTCCCCTGAAGGAAATGAATGTTTGCTGTTATCATGTTGGTGTGATAGGAGAATCAGGCTTCGTGTATCCCAGAAAGGAGGACACAGCAGCATGGCTCAGGCCAATGAAAGCTCTCCCACAGGCATTGTCTTAGAAAGCTGCTCTCTGGAGTCCCAGTGATTCAAGGGGAAATCTCGGAAACAGTCATCTTGGTAAGTTTCCATTTGATTTACCACAAAGACCAGTTTTTCCATGATAGATTGTTTCAGTTCCCGAGCAGAAGCCAGAGGGGTCACCGCCTTCTCTCTTCACGGTACTTCCTGAAAGAAGTCCTTGAGTCATCCTGGCTTCAGCCAGATGAAGGGTTACAGTCAGACGCCCTGAAGACAAACAATGAGAGCAGGCCCGGTGGCTGAGTTACATCAAGAGATCTCGCTAACATGAAAGGAAGAATCCAGCCAGTTCAGGCTAGACGTGACTTTTTCCAGCAGCCTCCTGTGTACTAAATACTCCACACGTCGAGACTGCACTGAAATCATTCTACTTGGACTGTGGTTTGAATGCTTGTTGGATTATGGGTGAATTCAACTCCAGCTTTAGGAAAATCACAGATCTTCCCCCTTCTGTTCCCCCTTGAAGATTCTCCTAGACTGTGAATTCTGGTGAAGATTTTCAGCACTTAGGAGCTTCAAATTAGGCTCTTACATTTATATTTAGGGTCTTAAATAAGTGACTTGGATTTCAAATGTGCTGAAGTCAGTCGGTCTTACTGGACAGATGCTCAGTACTTTTGGAAATCTGCCTACTTATTTATCCATCTAGGATCTGTCAAAGTGCTGTTACATATGCCTATGGGTCACATCTCATACCTAACACTAATTTCACTATTACTTATATACTCTGTACAATAATCACCTATGATGAGTGTCATTGTATACCATTTATAGAACTCTAAATCAATATCTTAGGTAAAAGTAGACTGTCCCGTGTAACTCTAGATGTAGCCATTTGAAAACACCTTTAATATAAACACAACCTAATTTAGGATTAGATGTCTAGAATAGAAGAACTAAATCTTTTAAAAGATTCTCAGCTACATGTTAGCATCACGTATATTCTCAGACCAAAGTGCATATAGCAGTCACTGATATGACAACGTAACCTAAGCACATTTGGATTCGCCTTAACAAGGATACATAATATTTCAGTTCTCACCATCGTCAGTCATTTTCAAACTAGAACAAATCTTTGTTTATATTTGGCACTCTACCAAAGCCAATGATAAGTAAGTTTAAATCCTTGAACTTAGTAAAGTAGATGGTTGCAAGATCTTCATATGCTGAGGTCCATTCCTAGAGGAACGGCAAAATTGGCTCACTCAGGGAACAGTATTAATTCACTGTAGTTAATAAGCGGTCAAAGGCCATAAATACCAGCCATTCTTTTTGTCACCATGTTTGCACGGAGCTGTTGTTTTGTATGATAAAATGTCAGGTTATGCATCATTTACTGAATAATAAAATGGGACGTGAAGGTCAGGGAAGGTTGATAAAATTCATGGTATTAAATCTTTCCCAGCAAACCAAATTCTGCAAGATTTAGGGCCTGAGTCTTCAGTGTTTTCCAGCAGAGGCAGTCATTTTTATCAGTGCAAAGGGAGTGGATTCTGATGTGGTAGCCTGCTACGCCCATTTTGCAGAGGTGTGTGTGATCTCAAAATGTCCAGGGCAAACAAACAATCCTCAGACGAATCCAAATGATCCAGAAGTTCAATAGATTCTGGAGGAAAAGAGAGACAGACCAGCTCTAACTTCAACAAAGGCCATATTGTAAGACTCTCGGCAGCCTAGATCCTGAACAGAATATTAGTTTGCCGAGCTGATTCAAGGTTATGCTGCTTTGGTTATAAATTCAAAAGGCTGCAGTATATTTTTTTAGGAAAACACTTGTAGTTGCTTATGGCAAACTAGCCCTAAAGGCCTTGCTTTTCCATCGGCCAGCCTGTTCTTCCAAGTCCTTACTAGCTTGCCTCCTTTTTTTTTTGCGATTCCGTTTTTAATAAAGCCGATATCTGCAAGTACTTTCCAAACACAGTGTTATGTGTCAGACTTTCCAAACGTATTGCGTCTACATGTACTAACTGGCTCTGTGGAGTGACAGGAAGAAGAAAAAGAAAAAGAAAAAGAGAAAGAAAGAAAGAAAGAAAGAAAGAAAGAAAGAAAGAAAGAAAGAAAGAAAGAAAGAAAGAAAGAAAGAAAAGTGAAAAGGAATAGTACTCTTTGTTTGCTTAAAAGGTAAACAGGAATGTAGTGCCCCTAAAAAGTGCTGGCTTGACAGATGTAAAGACTGAAAGGCCTAATTAACCCACAGAACAGGTACTGGGTGGACAGCTGCAGTACACGCTTTCTCTCCCTGCTCCAGTCAACGTGCGTCAACCCTGAGGGGGGTTGGTCAGTCTCTACCCCCATTGGTGGTTTTACTCAGGCAGTTGCCTGTCACTGGAAATTACTCAGGCACTATGGTAAGAAGTGTGATTAAAATGACTACAGAGTGAGATTAGCTCGTTAAAGCTGGCCTGTGATGAAGGTATAAAACACAGGTGGGCTGGTAAGAGAGCTTTCTTGGCTCCAGTCACATGACGTGAGTCAGGGTTACAAAAAGTTAATATCCTGTGTCACGTGGCTGGGGGTTCACTGGATCCAACAGCTACTGTTACATGGCCTGGGACCAGCAAACTAATTTCACATAACAGCTCAGAGATGGTGACAGTTTTCTGTCACAATTGATCAGGACTAGATTTGACCGGGTAGTATATAATAAAAGGTCTTGCCCACGCTCATACTTATTTCCAGGGCATTCCTCTCCCCCAAGATGGTTGAAGTTAGAACAGCCCAGCAAGAGTTTTAAGGTGAAAAAGGCTTGCTGCACGACCTACCATTCTTTCCCCAATGAAACAGCTAAAGCAGAAACAGCAATTATCTGGTTCAGTCTAGTGCTGCTGGCCTGGAACATGCCATGACAACGTGCTTCTTGTTTCAAAGCCTCTTTTGTACTAGGACACAGTTCAAGGGATCTTGCAATGCCTTGCATTTGTAAACACATGCAGCGACACGCTTTACAGATGAAAGAGAGGACAAAGCAGAAGGGCACTGCAGCGTCCATGCCGCAGACTGTGGGGGAAGAAAAATCACCCCACCCCCATGTAAGAGAGAGACAGAGATGCTGATTCTGGGGACAAGGGGCTCGTTTACTATTCAACGTGCATATTCCTGAACAGTCACAGCAGATTTTAAAAAACCCTGAATTCTAAGAAATCGCAGCAAAAAAATGTGCATCGTTGTGGATTATTTTAGGCTGTGGCCCAGGCACAATGCAAAGCATAAGCAGCTCCCAGAGTACATGCCTCTAAAAACCAGCCAGTCCCATAGCTTTCAGTTATAGTAGCTTTCCAAACAGGTGGTGAAAAGCTAAAATTATGAGTGTCTCTCAATTACCCCAGCTTGCTTTGGATTGGAATCCATCTCCTTTTCAGGAAGACTACTGATTCACCTTTACAAAAGTGGTAGGATAAAATGTTACCAGGACGTTATAAAATTCTGTGCGATTTGCTTCCTTTTTAACACCAAGGAGATAATCCTACAGAAACGTTTGTCAAACCAGGTTCTGTATCTCTGCAAGTTCCTCCTAACACTGTGATCCTGGCTTCTTCCCTGCATTCACTTTCCATGCACTCTGATTTTATTTGATTTATTTTTTAAATCCTCGTTCATGACTTGCTGCACTTCGAGGAGCTTGCTTGGGAAGCCCTATTTATGGGTTGAAACGCTGCTGAAAGAGTTATTGCTGTGTTATTCAGCTGTTGTGCCAAGCCTGCATGAGGATCAGGTTTCTACTGAAAGGGTGCCAGGCACGTCTGTTTCCAGGAACCAGCAGCCGTATTTAGCCTCAGGCTGCACATGAAAGACTGCAGTCGGAAACGTGACATTGTGTCAACATTTGAGGCAGGTCAGAGCTGGGTGAGACCATGAAAACAAGTCAGGGGAACTCAACACACCCTGTCTGAACAGGGTGAGGGCAGAGACTTGAGCAAAGGACCCCGTCACAGTCTGGTAGCCTCAGCTGCAGTATCCCCTTGATTGCTCTAGGCTTTTCTTCCATTAAAATTTAATGTTGTAGGGCTTAGGGTTTTTTTTTTAAATGGAAATGAAACATGATGAAATGTCTGCTCCTATCCCCTGGGCGTCTTGGATGAATGATGCAGCACCTACAGGATCTCCAAGGCAATCTAGTTTATGCCTTTGAATTATAAATTACAAAGCACTTTTCACATTCACAAGGTCTCCAAGCACTTGATAAACATCAGCCACACTCAACACCACTTTTTTGAGGGAGGTCCCTCTTATCACCTCTATCTTACAGACAGCGGAATGGGCACAGCTGAAGTGATTTGCCCAAGATCATACAGAAAATCAGTGGCAGGGACAGGAATTGAAGTCAGGTGACCTAACTCTAAGTCATCGTTTTTATTATTGTAAAATGATTTACCTCCATAGAGACAGACATAATAATCCCAGCCCTGAAGTGCTTACAGTCTCAGGATTATCCACTAGGACACACTCTTGAACTCACCACCAAAGGAAAGTTACCCCCTCAGTTTTGCTCTTTTGGCTTTGACCTGTACCAGGAGGGAAACTTCCCCACAACAGCCATGTCCTTGTTATCAAAGGGCATATCCTTCACCTGTATTTATAAGCATTGTGTCCCCATTTGCTGCAGAGAAAGTGCCGCTTCCAGGGAAGGGTAAAGAAGGTGGAAAAGACTAAGCTCAAAGTGATGGCCTTGAAAATAAACTGTAAATCTATCAACAACTTGAAGTGTTGAGAATTTAGTATATTGAGGGTCAAATCTGGGTCCCACTGAAATCAACAGGAATTTTGCCAATAGGAGCAGGATTTGTAAATAATTTTTGTAGTATAAGTAAACATGGTGGAGAGTGTGAATTCCCCAGATAAATAATGAGGCACCGCCATAATATACCTGACTGTTGACCTTTAGGGCCTTACCATTGAAGCCCAGTTGGGGATGTGCAAGTTAGGGTTGTCATACACTACCCCAGTTTGGGGCCTTCACAAATCCGCCTTCTAATCAGCCTTCCCGGGCCTCGTGCATGGTAAGCACCTTAAAAATGCAACACAATTGTCTGTCAGTCATGAATGTCAGTGTGGCAGTTCCTCACTTACACACACACACACACACACACACACACACACACACACACACACACACAATTTCAGAGTAAATTATTAAAAGTTTCCTGCAACACTGAATGACATGGCATGCCACAATCCCACTGGAGAAATTAGGCCAGCTCATCTGCCAGTGTAAATTGATGTAGCACCGTTGATTATGCCAGCTGATGGGCCAGGCTACTGTTTCCAATGTTCACAAAGCAATCAAGGACAGAGAATAAATGATCTATCCCAGGGTCCCATACTCCACATTAGTACAAGTACTTACCTCTGTTCAGCCGCTCCTTCTCCCCCACACTCCCCAGAACAAACCTTTAGTGCAAAGCCCATCTGTTTCTTTAACTATTTACCCTTGGGAAAGGTTTGGTGTCAGCTTCATTTTGCAAAAAACCCCAAAGCTCGTCTATTATTACCTGTGGCTGATCTGCTAGGAGATGTAAAGAAAAGGTGCAGGTTTTAAATAAATAAAGTTGACTGCCAAGACTTACTTAGTGGCATTAGAAAATACTCATCAGATGTTTCAGCGTTAGCTACAAAGCTAGTTCAAACAGCAATGAAACTCTTGGCAGAATTAAGTGGGTGCCTCCTCCTTTCGGGGTTCAGAGCCAGCCTGGGCCCTAGGCGAAGGAGGGCCGGGGGTTGGGTGTAACAGCCGCAAACCAAGCGTAGGCAGCCTTGTGAGATGTGAGCAGCCAGTCAGAATCCCTCCATAGCACACCACCAGATACACCCAACTAATAGGCTGGGGCCTGCATCACAACCTGAAGGAGGGGCATGGAAAACGGGCAGGGCTAGCTCCCAAGCCAGCACATGTGCATACGGCCCTTAGCGTGACCAAGGGACCAACTCTACACCCATTTAAGTCAAAGGGAGTTTTGCCATTGACATCCAACAGCAGCAGGATATGTCCACAAGTGAGCAACTTGCACTTACCAGAAAGACCAGCTGCCTGCCATATATGCTTTGTGAATAGCCCAGACACTAAAAGCTAGAGTGGCTCACACCAATACTACAGAGCGCTTTCGTTTTTAACATGGGGGCCCCTTGGAGCATTAGCTTGGCCAGCATGGGAAATGCCGGCAACAAAACTCCGGGTAAAGAACAAACACCAGAGAGTCTCTCTTTCCTCTCAGGGGGCAGGCTGTGGTGTGGTTCTTTTCTTTATGGAGCTCCAAACACAGGGCTAAGCCTAGTTCTAACCAGAAAGGTAAACTTAGCAGCTTGCTATATTCTAATGAGAGGTTTACGGTCCCCTACAATGAGTTGTTTAAAATTGGAGCTATGCCCCTTTTTTGACTTCTTGACAGTCGATAAAGGCCCAAGGAGTGGTGAGGTTTTTGTCTCGAGCTTAGAAATATCATACAGGTCAAGTCTGGCCTGCCCTGATTTTGCTGGAGAACTTCTGGTATGTCTCAGAGGGGTTTGGTGTGATATCCCACATGTTAACTGAAGCGGGTGTTGAATCTTTAACAGGATCACCCTTCTCTCATGTGGTTGTTAAGGCCTAGAGCACCCCTTTCCCACAGAAAAAACCCATGTGACAGGATTTGAGGTGAAACACCTTGAAGATCCCCTTCCAGAGATTCTGCCCTGCATCATCCCATTGAGAAAGTGGGGTTTGCCTCCTGAGGAAAAGACTACAGGGCCTGCCTCCAAATTTGATTAATTCTCCAGGGATCTGCAATGGCCTAGAGTCGTCTGCATGTAGGCTTAGTGCCTCAACAGTGGCGTTAGCCATCCCCTAGTAAGACTCCACCCAGCAATTATCTGGCCATGCAGCTCCATTGGGTGTCTCACTGACTACAGCTACTCTTGGGATCCCAGAAGATGGAGGACAGAAAATAAAGCCCCAGACTGAATTATTTCCATTGGGCTAGAGTGTGGAAACCTGTACCCATCCTCTGCCCACACTCCTGTCTAAGACAGTCCTCACCAAAGGCCGACGCAGTCTTTCCTTCAACGCAAACTGGAGAGATTCCTACACTGCATCCAGGAGAGGGGTAAGAGGATATGGAGGTGGCTGAGGGCGTGTTTCAGATGGAAGGGGCAGATTCACGCACAGAAGATCCCCTCTTTGCCTGGATCTTCAGTGAAGACATGGCCCTTCGCACTGTGGTGTTGAGAAAAGATGAACAAAGGGTTTTAAGCAGTCCGACAAAAATATCCCTTCTCAATTGCTCAGGTTTCACACTCTGGCTTTTGTGATTACAATAGCGCTCTAGCTGCTAGAGTAGACCGGACCTGAATTTCTAAAGGAATAACAAACACAGGAATCCTCTCTCTTCCCCCCGCCTTTTTTTTTAAATATATAAAACCCAAAGCTTTTCAGACTTTCTAGATACATCACAAAGAAACAAACCTAACTGAAGTAAAGATACAAACCCAACATGGCCTCTCTTGTAGGCCACTCTTTAAAGGTGGAAAAAGTCAAGAGATGAAAATAAAATGAAATAAATTAAACAAAAAATCCCACACTACAATAATAATGGACCACATTTTTCCCTTAGCTGACTTTGGGCATTGATTCCAGCAAGATTGTAGATAGTTATCTCTCAAGTTAAGACCCTGATTCTGCAACTTCTTCCCCACAGGCAGTGTACTAAGCCCACATGGCACATCATTTTTGTTGCTGGATCAGGTCACATGGAACATTGATCAAATATTTCAAAGAACAAGAGGCAAGGTCTTATCTTCCACAGGAAAATAATTATTTTATTAAGTATTTTAAAAACAACTACTTAACATTTACTCAAGATAAAAATATTTACAATACCCCACCTTTGAGAAGGCTCCAAAATATAAACACTGTATCCCTCCCTAGAGAACAAAACAAAACCTCTTCAAAAAAAACCAACAACCCCCAAATCAGGAATACATTCATATTTCTCACTTCTTTATGCTCAAGTAGTTATACAAATAATAGACCTCTGAAACGTTTTAGCTTTTTAATATATTTATATAATATATATATTTTATATATACATATATATTTATAACAAGGTTTTACAAATAAAGGCAACAACTGTATACCAAAAAAACAACAATAAAATAAACATGAGAACACAATCTGCAATCAAGCACAGTGCATCTTAATAACTGGTGCAATGGTAGAATGAAATGAGAATCTATATGACATTTACTCTGGAAACAATTTCTCAAAATTAATACGGAAAAAAAAAACCCACTGCTTTTTGCAGTTGGTTTCTTTTGAAGCCTAATTGGACACAGTGTTCATCACTGAAGCAACTACTGACTCTGTGGTACACAGGCCCAAGCAGTTCTAAGATTTGTTAACAAGGAAATTTTCACAGATTCTAACTTTAAAATAGCAATTTGGACTACGGTTTTCAGAGGATCCAAAGAGATTTGGACACCCAGATCCCACTGAGAATAGGTACCTTTGGAAAAAAGTTTTGAGTTATCAAAGGCACTCAAGGGGGCCAATTCAGTGGGCGTAACTCTGTTGATGCCAATTGAATTTCACCCTGTTACAAGAACTCTGGATTTGGCCCAGGAATGAAACAGTCAGTTGCTGGCTATTCCCCCATTAATGTGGCTTTTTAACCATTCTGCTTTCAGAGACACCTGTACAGTAGCAGTAAAAGAGAGGTCTAGAGTTAGGTGCAACAAGCAAAGGGATCCGTGGGGATATTTTCTCTTCCCCTTCCCCAACTAGCAGCTTGAGTTATAGAAAGGGAGTCATGGTAATTTATTAATTAGAAGTACACCATGTAAAGTTTCTAAGCAGCATCTACATTTTATTCATTTTATTTTTAAAAACATTCAGCAGAGGTGTGGAGAGAAACTTATCTTCAATCTCCCTGAACCACTGGCTGTGCGTTACCAACCAGTGCTTGCTACTCTGAATCTTTTTAGTGGAACTAATCCCAATGCTTCAACTGCTGTGCATGCGTGTATCATTTCAAATACCGGCAACTGGGTGGGGCAACAAATCTGGCAGTGGGCCATTGCTTTGAAAAGCCCTCATAAGAAGTACCATATTTTTATATTCACAGACCTGAAAACTTAAATCCACCTAATGGAATATTTTTCACAGCTTTGAAATATAATCCTCACTGACTAAGTCAGCTGTTGCTCTGTAGATGGGGAGGGCAAAGGGTAAAGTATTTTTTTTTCCTTTTAAACTCCCCTGAATGTGGGCTAGTGTGGGCTCTTCCTTCATCCTTTACCACACTATCTGACAAGTCAGAGAAAAGTGGATTTTGCTTTCTACTCTCTCAGTGAACCTTATCCCCACACCTCAGTCCAGTCAGTACAGAAAACTGAAAGAGTCTCAAACTTAAAAAAAAAAGGAAAAGAAAAAGAAAAACAGTCACGCTATGCTTAGTCTTTGGTTTCCAAGTTCAAAGGAGGAATCTGCTTCAAAGCTTGAAGCAGAGCTGAGGAGTCGATAGGGGAATGGACTGATAGTGGAGAAGGAAGTCTCTGAGGCATCAGGAGAGATGGAGAGATTTTATCTGGGCTCATTAACCCTGAAAGTGCTGCAGCAGAGGCTGGGAGACTTGGGTACAAGACAGGCATGGAAGCCGGGTACCAACACTTCTCTAGCATAGGCAGGTAGGCAGTTGCGGATGGTGGGATCAAATAAAAAGGCAGGCACAAAGGAGGCTGGTGAGGGTGAGGGCCCAAAAAACTACTTGAAGAGCCAATCAGATCACTGCTAAAATGGCCTTCGTCTTCTGAAGTTTCCATCCTGGTCCTTTTGGCTGGTGGGTCCTCACTCTCTTGCTTAATAGCACTTATTCTCTCTTGCATGGTATAGTTGAGTCCCATGTCCTTTTGAAAATACTGTTGATCGGTGTTTGAGTCACTTTTCTCCAGCTCTCCTCCATACCCACTGTCTGTGTCTGTGTCGCTCCCGCTCTGCTCTCCACTGGAGTGTGCAAAAGTCCTCTGTATAACAGGCACACAGTTCTTGCCATAGCCCTCAGCAATTTTGGGCAAAGAGCCAGACGTTTCCTTCAAGTCCACCGTTTTCGGGGGCGCATCTCCAGATTTTCGGCTGGCTCCGCCCTGGAGGACCTCAGAGGCCATTCGGTGCAGATGGCTGACCAGCTGGGAAGATTTCAGATCCCTGGTGTTTTCATGCTTTCCCAGGTATTGTAGCATTTCCTTGGCACACATCTGGAAACCAGATCGAAACATTTCCTGGCTGGTATCAAGGTTTCTCGATGACAGGTCACCTGAGGGAACATTAACAGAAAGAAATTAAAAATTAACAGAGAGCTAAATAGTTTCATTAATATCATTAAGGTGCACTGGGGAGAGGAAGAAATTTTATCTCCATATTAAGTATCTGTTACAAAACATCTAGATAAGTGAATTCTGCTGTACAATATGGTCACTTTAAACACTCATTTTTACAACCTCCCTAACAGTGAGTCTTTAAACATATTTTTATATTCATTATATGTGGCAACCACAACAGACACTAGAGTTTAGGGAGAAAATAGCAAAAAGGCAGTAAAGTGAATCAACCCTGGTATCTCCTCAGAAAGACATCAATTCCAAAGTCATCTTGCAAATCTGGCTCCTCTGCAGCTAATGAAAATTGGGTACGAGGGGCCCAATTTATCCCTCATTAACTGCATACACCGAGGGGAATTTGGTCTAAAATTTATGAAGTGACATTGGGAATGGCTGTGTAATTCTACTCCATATCTAGTGGCTGCTAAAGCAGTAGCAGCCTTTTTTGAAAAGCTGTGTTTAGCCTGCCAGACTCAAGGAAGTGTCACAAAGAGAGAGGAAGGAGGAAACAGATGTAAAACACTGTGGGCCCTTAGACAATCTACCCAGGCTGCAAAGCGTGTGCTGACTTATGGAGAAACCAAAAAGAGCATGTAAGAGAGATGTTTTCATATTTTAAGGGGTGAAAAAAATCAGGGCCTGATCCAAACCGCATCGAAGTCAACGGAAAGACTCCCACTGGCTTTGAACCAGGCCCTCACAGCAAAACTGTATTATAAAATAAAATAGCTAGAATCAGGTTGAATTTAAAACTATGTTAAATTAACAGCTAATTATAGATTAACTGAATAGAGGGAAGAAAGGCATCTTTTCCATAAATCCACATGCACATAAAGCAGAGTGTGCGTGTGAACTAAAAATGAAAAAAGACAAACTTACTCCTCCCACCTCCCGAACTAAGTGTCACAAGTAGCCAGTATTGCAAAGATACTGAAAGTAAGATCATGAGACATCCTAGGGTTCTCACATGATACAAGCATGACTTGAATACTCACCAGCTTGTAAACCATTCTGTAAAGCAATTATTTTCTGTTGCTGCTGCTCAATGAGATTAGTTAGTGCTTTCACATGCTTCAAGGTAAGTTCAAGAACCACCGCCTTCTCCAAGTGACCTAAAGTCTGGAAACAAATGGGCAGGTTAGTACGTATCCTAGAGTCGGCCACGCTTCAAGGAATCTTAAATTTTTCTAATTCCTTGTGAAATGAAAAAAGAAAAACTGTTGCAATTAGGGGACAGGGTTAAAAACGGTGTTTTTATTCAATGAAATCTCTCTGATTTTGAACAAAAATCTTAACATTTTGAGTCTGATCCACATATTACGTAAACTAAAAAAAATGTTAAAGGGAAGGTTGCAGAGAAGGATACAGTTACATCCTATGGGTATTTTAGGACCAACTGCATAGCTCTCAGACAAGTATTTTATTTTATCTGTTCTGCTGCCCCTGCTGGTATTCTGACCTTAACACAGGGGAATCCAGTCAAAGGGTTTCTTTTGAACGGTGACAGGAGAGGGGAGTCCTGTAGGATGTCAGCCAAAGTGGCTTTCCCAGTAAATTTTTGCAGGGATTATTTTCTTTTAATTTTAATCAAACACCTAAGCCTTTATTGTTTTTAAAACAAGGCACCTCACGTACACTAGAGAAACAGAAGTTGCTGTCCTTAACATGTGTCGCAAAACAAGAACGCAGAGAATCCTTTCAAATACCAAAAACAGGTATTATGGAAACAAACCTCTAAAAGGACTTGACTCTCCGATAAGACTCTCAGATAAGTTAGGGGTCAACTTATACATGGAATCCAGTAAAACTTCACAAAGAGCAACATGAAACTTTTTCAGTGGCTCAAATGGAAACCCCCAAATCCCTCACATTCAAATCAAGCCACAATAATCTCTTTTACGTGAGGTTTTATTTTAACATTGCAGCAGTTCAATTCATATCACCCCACCACAACCACTGTTCAGAAATTCACAGTATCAGGAAGGAAATCCAGTAGTAATAGACAGATCAAAGTGGCAAACCTGCCCAAATCCCAGCCTTTTCCACTTTCATCTGCAGTGCTCAGAGGAAACCTCTAGATGGCACATCTACCTGCACAGAAATCCATTAACCAACACGCATCCCCAAAACGAAGAGGAGTTTGGATATTAGCCAGATTTTCACTTACTGTAAGTTTGAGATGTTCTGGTAAGAGATCTTTCAGTTGGGCAATGCACTCATTAATCCTATCACGTCTCTTCTTCTCTATCAGTCTGTGGGGCAATTTATAGGTCTCCTGGAAGCCAAAGGAAAGGAGCAAATCAGATTTGACACAAGATGACATCCTAGCACCATGGATAGACACACAGGTTAAAGGAGAACTAGATCTCAAGCTTTTGGGTACCCAAAAAGTATTATGTGTAGCAACTCCTAACTGAATTATTTTCTATCAAAAGAATTATTAAATTGATGCAAAAATATATTCCCCTCCCACCTTCTGAGTCTCAGATTCAGGGACAAGAGGTACAAGTGCAACAGTCACAGAGCAAAAAACCTCCAACAACTTTGAGTCCAACTGTCTGACGTTAAAACAACCCCTCCTAACCCCCACAGCAAATTGTATAAAGGTGAAATCTTAGCTGAAGTTTTTTGCAACGGCAGATTTGAAACAAGTCAGAATGGACAGCAATGCAGACAACTCTCCCCCCCCCCCCCCCATGGACAGGTGCTAACTAGAGCAAAAGGTTCCGCGATCCCTCCGCTTACCTTATTGTCTTCGCTTCTCTTTAACCCTCTCCTGGGCTTGTACACCTGATACATGTGCGAAAAGGCCAGCCTGCACAAAGGACACAAACACGCGATGGGTTAGGATGGTCTCCTGCACCCTGAGCGCGAGACACGCACGCAGGACAACGATCCCCGCGGGGGGGCTCGGGAGCTCGCGCCAAATCCAGCGGCCGGTCTGCGCCCGGGAGAGGGGGGGGGTTTGGCGGGGAGGGCACCGGCCCCCCAAGACATGCACCGCCGGGGAGGCGCCTTACCCGGGCATCTCGGGGCTCTCCAGCGCGGGCAGCTTGCCCAGGCAGGCGGGCGGGGGCTGGGCGCTGGGGATCGTGTCCATCTCCGCCGGGGGGGGGGGGGGCTCTGCGGACACTTGAGTTCTCGGCCGGGAGCAGCCGGCGGGGTCCACCCTGCGAGAGCCGCTGGCGTCGGGGCTGGCGAGGGCTCAGCGCGCGCTGCTCATCCCGGCACGGCGGCGGCACAGCGGGGCAGGGCGCGAGCCGACGAGGAGTGGCCGGGAGGCGGCCCGGCTGGGTTAAATGGGAGCGAGTGGGTGGCGGGCGGGCGCTACGTGTCCTACCCTGTGACTCCCGGCACGTCTGGCGGGGCCGGGGCGGGAGCGCCCTGCCTTCTCCCCCCCGCCCCCCCCCCCCCCCGTCACATGAGCCTCACGTGTCGGACAACGCTCCGGCCTCCCCCGCCCCCTCCCCGGGGCTGACAGGGCCCCGCACGGCCGGCGGCGGCTGCAGCCGGAACGTGACGGGGGGACGCGGGGGGGGGGGGGGGACACCTGGCTCCGCCCGCCCGGACGGGCTCTCCCTCAGCGGTTGGCGCGTGTGCCCGCGCGCGAGCTGGGAGTGGGGGAGGGGGTCTTCCCTCAGGCGCCATCCCTAACGGTGCCCGCGCGCGAGCTGGGGGGAGGGGGAGGGATGATGGGGGGGGAGGGTGGCTCCCCTCACGCGCCATCCCTAACGGTGCCCGCGCGCGAGCTGGGGGGAGGGGGAGGGATGATGGGGGGGGGGGCGGCTCCCCTCACGCGCCATCCCTAACGGGGCGCGCGCGCGCGCACCTGACCCGGGATGCCCCGGAGCAGCGGGTCAAGGGGCTCGCGCGCCGCCGCGCTCTCCTGCCAGCCTCTGCGGGGTCCGGACCCTGGTCCCCCGGGCAGGCTCCGCTCCTGAGTGACCCGGGCAGAGGAGTCAGGCGGGGAGTTCCCCCGCCCGGGGCATGAGGGACACAAGGGGGGTAGCGTGGGGGGCGCGGCTGGGGGTGCAGAACTGCAGGGAGCTCACCGAGGCGGGTGCTGTGGCTGGGCTCGGGGTCTGATGCGAAGCGGGTTCCCCAGTGTCGTCCCCCCCCCAATGTCTTGCACCTCACTTCACTACCGAGCTTCGGCGTCCCCCCTCGGAGAAGAGGGGCGGCGAGGTAACGGGCACCCCAAATGACCTACGTCACAGCAGGGCTTGCTTGGATTAATTCGCTAGCCCGTGTAAACGCCCTCTGGAGCGGGGCTCTTCCGAGCCGTGTGGGCACCACTCCAGGGGCATGGAAACCAGCGGTTGCAGAGCATGCGGGCTGCACCTGCCTGCAGCGTGTCTGGCTGAGTCTCCCTGTTCAGAGGGGTAACACGGGGGAGGCAGTCCTAAGATGAAATGCCAAAAATGCTGCTGCTGCTGCTGAGTGCTTTTGACTGAGAATCCCAGCAGGGGGGGGGGGGGATGACTGGCACAGGGCCCCTGATGCCACCACAGGCAAATGCTTTGCCACCCCCTGAAGGAGGCTGCTACGCAGCTGAGCCATTACATAATAATGGCAGCTTCCCAGTAGGAATAGACAGAACATGCCGCATCTATCATCAGGTAACTTAGCTGGGTTTTTTTTTTTAAAGTCTATATTTTGTAGTAATTCAGTGGCTAATGGCTTGATAAAATGCAGCATACCGTAGGGCCGTTTGTCAGCTTCCATCTTCCATGTGTGTTTCTGCAGTCAGTGGGGAATACCCAGCCCAAATGCCACAGCTTGGGAACGCCACTGAGAGTAACCGGTATTAGGAGTCCAGGGCTTTGTGTGAACTGTAGCTGTGGGCAGAGTAGCATGATGTGGTTCTGAGGGGACTGCAGCTGAGCCAAGGGAAGAGGCGGAGTAGCCAACAACCAGATTTAGTGGTGTGCCCCATTGGGGCAGTTGTCAAGGTCAGTGGCTGATTTAAGACAACTGGTAATGTGAGAGGGGACAGGGACTGGGGTGGGGAGGGCAGGGAAGCAGAGTGTAAATGACAGGGCTGAGTCTGCTGTAATTTAGGCCTGCTCTACATTTAAAAGGTTTTACCAGCATAACTATGTATGATTTGTGTACTAACATATTTCTGCCAATAAAAGCCCTAGTGTGGACCGATTGTAAGGCACTTACCCATGTAGCTGATTTCACTTTGATGAATCAGAATAAGCATAGTTAACGCAGCAACACTTTTATGTATAGATGAGGCTAAATGGGGAACCAGGAATGCCCTGTGCAGCCTCTGAATGACCCAAGAGCAGGAACAGAATAACGGATCTAGGATCAGCTATGAAACAGTTACACTCTTACCTATCTCATAGGTGTCTGGGGAGGTTAGATTCTTTGATCTTTGTTAAGCAGTTGAGACTCTTGGCTGCCAGCTGTTCTGCAAAGGCTAAGGATCATTATAGTGAAGTGTAGCTGCCAAAGCAAACCTTTTCTTTTGGGGGTACATGGTCATTTCTCCTTCCACGTCTGAACAAGGAGAGGCCAGACCACCAAATTGAAGGTATATTTACCTAGTTAAGATAACAACAGAACTTTAGCACCCAGACTTTCTCAAAGAGAGTCCTGTGACAGTCACTGTGGCTAGGAGCCTGAGGTAAGCAAGTACTTTGCTGGAGACAGCATTTATGCTAGAGGAGGTGGCATGTTCATTTCTGGATACACTGTCATTTGAATGCATGTGTGGTAGCAGAAGTGCTAAAAGGGTTTAGAGTTGTAGACTTGTTATACTAGAAGGTGACTCAGTTAATGAAACCCTGTCAGGACAACGTAGGCCCAAAACAGAGGTTTTGTAAAAATCTTACTCGTAAGAAAGAAAAATTCCCCTGCGGTGTCTGCATCCTAAACTGTACAGTAGAGCTACTGACCGAGAACCGCAAAATGAAGCTAACTATTTTCTCACTGATTATTCTCTCATCTGGGTTTTACAGACCAACCCTGCACTTTCTACCAAGCATAGCATTCACTATCATGATCAAGCCACTGATTTCAAGTGTCTGCAAGGTTGGACTCTTCAACCATGATCCTGCAAACTTGATTTCAAAGGGACTACTTACGTGCCTTAATAGTAAAGCATGTGCATAAGCATTTGCAAGATCAGGGCCTTAGAATGATCAAAAGCTCTTCAGAGCAGGAATTGTTTTTATTAATGTTAGCTACAGTGGTACTTGAATAAATTCAGTAACAATTATTACAAAAGTGAAACTAACTTTGCTAAAGCAGAGATTTGTAAAGCAAACAAATAGCATAAATAGTGGAAAAATAAATTAGGCATTTAAAATCTGTTGGTTTGAAGGTCTAAGCTGTTATTTGTACCACAGTTAAGGGCATTTAAAAATCATATGTAGATATAGCTATATAATTTTTAGCTGCTAGCATACTTTCATTTATTCTCCACTCCATGCTTCTCTTTATCAAACAATAGAAATAATTAGGGTTATGGTAGGGGATTAATAATGGAAAATTCTAGCCTTCTGCTTCAGGGCCAGATACTTTTCACCTCATCTAAGTTTTAAGTTTAAAGTAAAAATATATGTGGACAAGTTCATGCCCACTGGTTGTTTGACTCTTGCATGTTCTTTGAGACGGTACATTCCTGCAATGGATGGTGAGCTAGAAATCAGGATCAGCTGATAATCCTCATTATTTATCCCTTTTACTATTGGTATGTTTGCCAAACAATGCTCCATGTCAGATTTCACTGATGACCTTAAGGGTGCTTGCCAAGGATGTTGGATTCCCCCCTAAAAAGAGAGTCCCAATGAAGTTATTACATTCTTGGGCATCAAGTTAGATTGCGGGAGAATTAAATTACACTTTCCCGAGGTGCCTGGCACAGCTTTCCCAGGCTGATGCAATCATTAATTTGTCACCTTGATTTTGTTTGCAGAGCCATTTCTCCATGGCAGATTTTTTTACAATGCCAGACTGAAGCTATAATGAAATGTTAAAAGTAATGGCACTATTTTCTAGAGCTATTAAGGGAGAATCTGGCATTTCCAATGGTAGTTGTAGAGCATTTGATATCACAGGATAACAACAACTTGTGTCCAACAGGGATTTGTAGTTATTTACAGATATGTTAGCAGGAGAGGATTTGGCTTTTGTTTTCCCAGGTGTGCAGAGGTCTGGCTAACAACATTGAGTTAATGGAGCTATATCCCTGAATTCCTCCCATAATTATGGCAATGGTAATTTTGGGTGAAAAGTTTTTCAGATCCTTGGCTCTGATTTCTGAATTATGAATATGTGGGGAGTCCAGGGAGTTAACAGATGAGCAGTGGATTCAGGCCTGCGATAAGGTTACTGAGTGAGGTTTTGTTTTAAAATGTCTCTTACTTAATATACCCATGAAGGCCAGGCATGTGCCCAGCAGCTGTAATCAAATAACTGACTCTCCCTCTCTCATTTCCAGCAGTCTCGTTTCAGGTTACTGGCACCGGAGGTTAAAGAACAGCCACGTCAAATACCAAAAGCCCTTTGGTAGCTAAGGGTATCCAGACTAGGAGGAGGAGAATGGAAGTAGCTAACTCTCAGCACACGATAGATCTAGTCTAAGGGCCTGTATAATTAAAATATATTACTTTCTACAGGAGTAAAGGTTTATATGGGATCTGGTTAATTCTAACATAACAGGTAGTCCTGTCTGCATTACACAAGAGTGGCGGAAGCTAGGCTTATTCCCTGGTTGGTGTTTAGTCAGTAGGTGGGGCAGTTCTTTTCCCAAGGCAGGCAGGTCCCAGATCTCAGCTCCAGTGTCTGCGGTAAGAAGAATGTTAAAGGGCTAAGGGAGGCAACAGGGAGTTGTCAGCTAGACAGCACAGCATCATTCATCAGGTACTGACAGCTTTACTGGAAACCAAAGACAAAGTATGCAATAGTTACGCTCCCTGGTAAACGTAGCATTCATTATGTCAATTTTAGGAGTGTTCAGGATCAGTGACTCAGCTGGTCTCTCAAAACGAGACCTAGGAATGTTATTTCTCAATCTTGTCATGAATGAGTCTATGAGAATCCACATTCATCAGTCTACAAGATGGATGCAAAAGGTTGCAGTGCCTGGGTTAACTACAAAGAACACTGGATACATACAGTTCTTCATGTAGTTCAGCTTGGTACATCTTCAGGTACTTGCCAAGGTTTGGATTTAACCCAGCCAAGTATGTCACCTTTCGATTAATTTGTACGTGGATCACCACCTCAATAGCACAGCTGACTATGACAGAATATAGGATCAAAAGGTTCATCCAAAAAGTTTGAGTCATTTTATTTATGCATAAGGATTTCCATGACACTGATCACTGTCATTCTAATTTGTGGTTTGGATACAATGAGATTGTTGTAGCGGTTACCATTGAGATATTTGTGTTTTTTGATAAAATACTGAAAAAATAATCCAGTGAGGTTTAAATCTGTGGCTACTTTGATGTCCTAGGTTAAGGTCCTTCCCCCAGAAGGACCCATGGATTGCTGCTGGTGATGTATTAGCTGGAGGATGCCAAGCTGAAATAATTTATTAAAACACATGAAGTGGAATCAAGTGAAAGTTGTTCTTCTCTTTGTCTGAAGATGTTTGCCAGCACTGAATGTGCTAGTGGGAAGTGACATGGGAGGAAATTATTTGGAATTGGCAAAATTTGTGGATGCTATAATTCATAATAAGAGACTTTTGTACACTTTGAGACTGTTTAATAAAACATTATGGCCAGCCTGGTGCCAAAAAAAGAAAAAGGCAAATTCATATAGCAAAGGAACAATGGGGATCCACAGAGCGTGCTCTATTTAACCTTTTCTTTGCTGACTGACTGTACTGTCTTGTGAGAAGTAAATCCAGTACATACATACACACCTCACATTTTATTGGCAGTGCTCCAACAACTGGCTTCATGCTGTAACTTCCCATGCACCACTGTCTTGTAGTAGAATAGGAGTGGCCAAACCATGGCTCATGAGCCACATGTGGCTCTTTTACAATTAAAGCTCAGCTCTCAGAGCCCCCCTATTCTCCGCCTACCAGACTGCTTGGGATAGCTCAGGGCTTCTGTCTTGTGGTAGAGTAGTGGGGCTAGGAGCTTTGCTAAGCAGGGAGGGGATCTTGGTGCTTCAGCCCTGCAGAAGGTACCTGCCGGGGCTTTGGGCTTCAGCAAGAGCAGGGCTAAGACCTCATGCCCCAGACAGTGCACCCCAAGGGTCAGAAGCCCTGAGACACCTCCCCAAACCCTGCAAGGCAGAAACTCCAAGAACCAGCTCTCGAACTTATAAAGATGCAGCTTGGAGGGTCAGTAAATTTAGCCATCCCTGTACTAGCATTACCAGAATCAGGGCCGGCGACAGAAATTTGGGGGCCCCCTACTCTGATAGTTTGGGGGCCCCCTCCAGCCCAGCCGGGCCCCCTCCAGCCCAGCTGACAGCAGCTGGGCCCCCCCCAGCCCAGCCGGCGCTCCTCCCCCCACCCCCCCAGCTGACAGCACCTGGGGGAGGAAGCCCAGCCGCTCCCCCCCAGCTGACAGCTGGCCGCAGCGGGAGCGAGAGCCCAGAAGCGGCATGAGCCGCCCTTTCTCCCCCGCCCTTTCTCCCCCTGGACTGAGCCGCTGCCGCCGGCCGGGCTCACTGCTCCGGTCGGGGACACGTGCGCTCGTCCGGAGGAGAGCCGCGCCGGATGACTACGGGTAGAGCTGTACCGGGGCCCCCCTAAAGTGCGGGGCCTGGTACAGCTCTACCCGTAGTACCTCCCTGTCGCCGGCCCTGACCAGAATC
Source organism: Sternotherus odoratus (assembly GCA_032164245.1). Lineage (NCBI taxonomy): Eukaryota > Metazoa > Chordata > Testudines > Kinosternidae > Sternotherus > Sternotherus odoratus. The sequence continues at coordinate 13,409,243 of JAVMKO010000005.1, read as the reverse complement.
TGAGAACCATAGTCTCAAGCATCAAGGTATTACTCTCTGTACTACCCTTGCTGTGAGGGCCCATTCATATTTCAAAGAAAGCAATGGAATGATAGGAGTTACCAGGGTCATTCTTCAGTATTCAAGCAGGGAAGATAGTAGGTGGGAGGAACAGTAATCCTAGGTAGGTGTGGCTGTGAATGTTGTCCTACTCTGGAGAATGTGTTGTTTTCTCCACTGAGAGACAGAGTGGTCTAGTGAATAGTAGGCCATATACTGGGAGTCAGGAGATGTGGATCACATTCCTGGTTCTGCCAGTAACTCCCTCTTTGATGTTAGGCAAAGTCACTTAAACATCTCCATGGCTGTTTCTGTAGCTGTAAAACAGAAATGATGATACTTTGCAAAGTGCTTTGAGATCTATGGATAAAAATAAATAATTTCTTACTATTTTTAGCCTTTCTATTTTAGTAGCATCCAAATTCCCTAATCAGGATTGAGGCCCCATGAGGCATGTATACTGTCTCAGAGCGTTTTTTGTTATTTCCACTTGACATATGTAAGCCAATTGCAATCCCAGTTTGTGTAACAGTTTGGTTAGGTTATAGCATTGAAGCAAGCCTTTAAAACATGCTACTTATGTAAATATATATAGCATGCAGATTTGTGAGTGAAGCTGATTGGACCGAAATTTGGGGTGCTGCAAGAATAGAAACATATTTGAGATGTTACTGGAGGACACAAATGGAATTCTAGGATGACCTTAACTCTCAGCAATAATAGAGTAGAACAAGCCCATAGTATTTATATGGACTTGTTTCACATTCCATGCTGTTGGTAGGTGTATACATGAGGCATCTGTGTTCTCTCTATAAGAGGATTTCTGGGCTGTCTGTCCCTTAGGCAGCATCAATATTAAGGAGATAAAAAAATATATAAATGAAGGTTGCAATTGTTCGGATGTGCTGGGAACTATTTCTAAGCACGCACACGGGTGGCTGATTTATACGTGCTGTCTGCACTGGAAGAGGAAAGAAAGATTTGCTGATATTTAGCATAACTGTTTCAGGAAGAAAAAGGCAGCGGAGAAAGGTGTGGCAGTGTGTTGTTATCTGTCTATGCTTAGTAATGCAAGGCCTCCTTCCTGCAAACATTTAGGTCGGACAAACTACACATGTAACTATAATATTTCCTGGTCACAAAAATCTGGATCTGAACACACTGGTATCACTGAAGTAGTTTGGATCTGTATCTAAGACAGTATCACAGGTCATTTTGTCTATAACAAACCAAACCCCTGGGTCAGAATCCCCTTGAATTTTCAGCATGGCCCATCTCTCTCCTGAAACAGATGCATCTCATGATGTGGAGACAGCATAACTGTCTCTGTAAATTCCTCTGGAATACACATTAAAGGAACCTAAATGAAGTATGCAGTATTCATGGTGGGTTTGTGCGTAATCAAAATTATATGCAGCTTTGCTCACTATATTTCCTTAGATGTGAAACAATATCATTCATAGTATTGAGATGCAGCTGTAGCTAACATCCTGCAGCCGTGTTTCCTAGTAAGAGAATAATCTAACTACCAACGACAGGAGAAGAGATCCATAGTTAAGTAGAAATTACAACTAATTGAAACGGAAAAAGAAAAATATAAACCTAATACACAGGTTCCTTAAGAAAAGGACTCATGGTTGACAAGTGCCACCTGGGATGCCCTTCACACTTTATGTAATGGGGTTTTAAAATAGTTTGTCCATAACTATACTAGCAGCTAAATTATTTTAACCTCTTTTTGAGTGGAACCCAAGGTGGAACAATCCTTGCCTCAAGGATCTTGGTGCATCTGCAAATGGTACTGATATGCCATCTACAGAGCAAAAGTCCCTACATGAATTCTCACCTAATGCCAAAATGGAGAACAGATGTTTCATTTTACAAGCATTGAGCAAAGATGGCATCAGGTGCCTTGGGTCCCCAGATATGAAAATGATTGTTTGATTTAAGAAGGTAACAATGGCAACCAGCTGGTAAGAAACAGCTATGGACCGATATCTAATTGAGCCCATATGGTGTCCAGGGTTTCTATGTATGAATTCAATTAGCCTCTGCGTCAGTAATTCTATGTTCCCAGCCTGTCATGGTTTTGGAACAAACACCGTACTATTCCCATGGATCTCCAGGTGTTGAGTGTGTCCCCTGTAGTTATAGTCTTTGTCTAGTGATGACTTTGCCTTTTTCTCCCTCTCTCTTTGAACTCTGCTTTTAGATTTTGTTCTTTGGCTTTTCATCTTGGAGCTTACTCGTATAATTGTGAGTCAGTGAGACATCATAAATTCAGCATCACATGGCATCGAGGTCTGATGTTCCTTCTTTTTCCTTTTACCATTATTAAGAAGACAATAAACATGTTTGCATTTATTTTATATAATAATTTTGCACTATGCATAGATGGCCTAATTTTCTGTCGTGCTTAAGCCCCTTTGTGTTGTTCTGGTAGCATTAAACCAGAAGGCAGCAATTGCTTCCAGGGACTGCCTCTGGCATGAGAAGATTCCTTGTCCAGCTAGAGTTGTCAGACGGATTTACACCAAAGCTCCTCCCTGGTCCCCAGTGCAGGGTGTGTGTCAGAGGGCTGTGCCTTTAAGGGATCGTAGCTGGACCAAATATAAGTTTGAGCTGCTGAGCAGAGGATCAGTCCTTCTAAAGTCAATGGGAACTCTGAGCGCTCAGCACATCTGCAAATCAGGCCACAGCATTAGAAGGAAGATTTTCAAAGGCACACATGGAAGTGAAGCACCCACCTTCCATTGACTTTTACTGGAGCCCTCCGACCACTTTGCCTTAAATATTTGAGATGAAATTTCTAACCTAGGCACAATGCATTCCAACCTAATTTCTGCAATTCTGAATACTGGCTCCTCTTACTCCCAGTGCCAAGCTTCGCTGATCGTATTGCATCTGAAACCACCAACTTACAATTATGTAACAGTAGCATGGTTTAAAAGATGCCGTCCTTGTAATAGGATACTCGAGGGTGGAAACTAACATTTGTCTGACTGTGCTACCAAACTTTAGAGCTGGCAAACATCTGTTTTCTTGCCTAAGGAAGCTACTTTATGCAGAATTCAGACAATTAGCTATTATGATCATTCAAATCTAATCATGGTTTTTTGAGTCCCCCCCCCTTTTTTAAAAATATTTAGAGATGTGGTTCAGTACCCCACACTGTGTTTACCAAGTGGTGTATTTACACTTGTTTACTTCTTTGCAGAATTCAAAGTGGGTAGGGAAGAATTCATACTGCAGGATAGGCCGGAACAAAGAGGGGCAGCGCATGGGATGTTGCAGTTACATGATGGAAGTGCCTCTCTGACAGAGCATGTGTGGCATGGCCACACAGCAAAGTGCCCCAACCCCATACGTACTCCAGCCAACACACACAGCTCCTAATGCCCGTTCCATTATATATACCTCAACTACCTTCCACTGGCCCCTGCTTATCCTGACACCCCACCACACACACACACACACACATCCTGCTCACCACAGACCCAACCCCTCAGCCCCACCATCCACAGCCCCCAGTATTCCTGACCCATCCCCACTTTCTCCCAGTGGCCCCGCTTGCCCCAACCCTCCACCCCATAGTCTTCCAACACTTCCCACTCACCCCATAGTTCACCAACTCGCCCCAATCCCTCATCCACTGCTCTCGGGACTTTCCTAGCCACTGACCAATGCCCCCCGGCTCAGAATTCAGCTCCCACCCCAGGCTAGAGTGGCTTTTCCTGACCCAGGCTGCCCAGCGGCTTTGTTCACTCTGATTACCAAGCCTACACTCACACAGCAAAGGCCAAATTTCAAACCCCTCCACCACACACACACACACACACACACACACACACACACACACACACTGCCCCCTCACAAACCTGAGCAGCACTGTAATCCCACGCACTGGGTCACAATGCCACTCACTCAAATTTGGCCAGGCCACCCCTCCATCATGACTCAGGCTGGGGGAAAGGGGAAGGTAGTCGAACCAAATTTGAATGTGTAGCATTGCTACCTGACCCACAGGGTCACAGCGCCACTCAGCTTTGTCCTATTGCAATGCCACTCTCCCAGATCCAGTGGTCGGGGGGCCCCGCTGAGATGCATACGCTGTGCACATTCTTTAATCGGGGCCTGCTGGCTCTTGAACAGAGTCTCATTCATGACCCCTCTGCAATAGGCTGGGGAAGATGTGGGGTAGCTGGCTTAGAGGGTGAATTAAGTGAAACCTGTAGACCATGCTTCCCGCACTAGACCCTGACCAGAGAGCCAGAGCCGTGGAGCTTCTGCTGGATGTAAATCTCTCATCCTGGTGTTGTGGGGTAGGAGGAGAAAGGTTGCCTTTCAGGGCTCCCCTTCCAGACAACACTTTTTCATCGCCTGTGCTTAGGTGTGCAAAGGTTGAGCTTTGGCTCCAAATCTTTGCATTATTTCTTTCCTTGTTCAAGAGCCAGTTAAACATTTTCTTTGCTTTCTATTCGGGAGAGGTGCAGGGACTTGGCTCCTGCTGGAAGGAAAGTGCAAAAGGCGAAGCTCCTGCTCCCTGTGAGCTCTGCTGCCTTGCATTTGATTTCATACTTATGTTAGCAGGGAAACTCTCAATATGCTGCTTGTGGCTGCGGTGTCTGGAAAGTACATGTTCCAGTTGCAGTTTCTTATGGAACATCTTTACAAATGAAGAGACCGTCGGGATCTAACTGCTGTGTCTAGAAACCCCTGGAGAAAGGGGGCACATTTCTAGCTTGTCATTCAGCCTGGATGAAATTGGAGGCTCATTACCAAATTAGAAGATTATAAGCATAACAACACACAGCTAAATTTCAGGCTTCCAAAGTCATTCTTCATGACGTTTCCCCCCAGTAGACTGCAGCCCCATTGTCAGATAAACTTTCCAAAGAACAGCACTGGAGAGGAGCGAAGGAGCAGCAGAGTGGAGTGATTAGAAAATGGAACAAGTTCTTATTAGGGTGCAGAACATGTACTAGTTACTTGAGGAAACATTATGGGTGACAGGCATCATTTCATCCTGGATCCCACAGTGACTGTAAACTTACTCATCTGTGCATTTGCTACAAGCCTAGAATATTTTACAGTTAAAGTTATCCTAAGCACCGTTTTTTCCCCATTTTCCTCAAAAAAGGCTCTGGAATGGACACCTGAACAAGAAGGCCACTGTACCCATGATGGAACTGCCTGTTATCGTTGGCTTGAGGAATTGGTGGTGAACTACAGAGCTGTAAGTCACCAGTTTAACTGTGGTAACAAAGTCCTGTGGCACCTTAAAGACTAACTATAAAGTTTTGAAGCATTAGCTTTCGTGGGCTAATACCCACTTCGTCGGATGCAAGCAGTGGAAGTGTCCAGAGGCAGGTATAGAAAAGTAGGCAAGAACCAGGTGGGAGGTAACAAGGTTAGTCCAATTAGGCTGAACCAGCTTGTTATCTCCAATCAGGGAGGGTGGGTTATTCTTCTAGCAGTTGAATGAGGGGTGTGAACATGGAGAGAGGAGAAGCTATTTTTGTAATTAGCAAGCCATTGTAGGTCTTTGTTCAGTCCTTGATTGTTTGTGTTAAATTTGCAAATGAATTGTAGCTCTGCAGTTTCCCTTTGCAGTCTGGACTTGAAGTTTTTTTTGCTGCAGTATGGTGACTTTTAAATCTGTAATTGTGTATCCAGGCAGGTTGAAGTGTTCTCCTACAGGTTTTTGTATATCGCCATTCCTAATATCTGATTTGTGTCCATTTATCCTTTTTCGTAGGGACTGTCCAGTTTGGCCGATGTACATAGCAGAGGGACACTGGTGGCATATAATGGCATATATGACATTGGTTGATGTGCAGGTGAATGAACCAGTGATGGTATGGTTGATCTGGTTAGGTCCTGTGATGGTGTTGCTGGTGTAGATATGTGGGCAGAGTTGGCATGACACCATTCAGCATGAATAAAAGTGAACTATAAGAATGGTCTGGATCTAGTATCTATAGTATTTTTTTATACCACACTAATAAAATTCCTAATGGCAAGAATTGCAAAAACAACTCAAAATGTGCTATGCCTTAGTACCTTTACCCATTGAACAAACATGGAGACTCGGTTATCCGCCTACCCATACGGACATTTACTCTAGGATGGGGTTTTGGAGAAGCCATCATTGCTGATGTCTGTGCCACACCCATTCCACAAATGGAGCACTTCTGTCTCCTGCATTAATTCACTTATTTTTTAAAGGAATGAAAGGAATGTGTGTATGTGTGTATATATATATATATATATAAAATATATAAATCATTGCCCATTTCAACATACTTTGAGACAGATTAGGAGTCTGCTGGCTGAAGGCCATAACTCCTGCTTGAACAGTAACTTGTGAACTGTGTGGCTAGGGTGTGCAGAGCTGCGGTGCGGTAGGACTTTGGGGTTTTCTCTTTCAAACCAAGTTTCTGTTTTCCCTGAAGGGAGAACCAAAGTCATTTAATTTCTTAGCATACAAAAAGACAGAAGGAAAACTCCCTTCTTTGCCTCTTTCAGGTTCTGGCATTTCTAGAAAGCCACTGAATCACATCCTTATAATACATTGTCATGGAAATGCCCCCCTCTCCCCCCGATTTCATTCATGGAACAGCATCCTATTTACTTACATTTCATAGATGGTTAAGTCCAGAAGAGATCATTATGTTCATCTAATATGACCTCCTGCACAACACAGGCCATAACTCCTGCTTCAACTGGAGCGAATTTCATTTCACCAGTATTTCTGACTATAATATGAAACTAACTTATTTTTAAATCTTCCTTTAGCAAGTTTGTGTGTGTGTGTGTGTGTACAAGCATGCACACTTGCATCTAACCTCTCCCCCAACCCCCCCAATTAGATTCAGGCCTGGGTGTGATGCAAATGTTACTCTTGGGGGACTTCTGGGTCATTGCATGTGCACAGAATTTATGTCCCCCCACAGATTTCTTTATTTCCCCACAGAAAAATTACTTCTGATAACGAAGCCAAAGGAAGCTGCAAGAGCGGTCACACATTCCTCCCTGGCAGTGTAGGCAGGTTGGTTCAGGCACCCGGCGCAGCCAGTTAGGGTCACCAGATGTCTTGATTTTATAGGGCAATCCAAAATTTTGGGTCTTTTTCTAATATAGGCTCCTATTTTTCATATTTGCTGTCTGGTCACCCTACAGCAGGTTGAAATGTAAATCACCACCGGGGGGAGAGGGGGTTTGGGCAGTCGTGTGTGGGAGAGAGAGACACTCTGTCCCTCTCGCTCACTACTGCACCATGCTTGGTGTGGAAGGGCAGGGCTTGGGGCATTTCTGAGGAAGTAGGCATGGCTCTAGCCCCCTCATGCAGAGCAGAATGTAGCAGCCTGCCTGCTTAGTGAATTGTTCCCATTGTCTTTGTGAATTCCCCCAGGAGTATAAAACAGGTGTAAAAGTTATAAGGCTCCTTTACATTGCCAGAGTGGTGAAAAGGACAGTTGTTGTTTTTCTTAGCGTTATTCCCACACCATGGCAGGGTCCGCTGGGACAGTATGGCCTTATAAATGCTTATGGTGCTTTAGTGATTAAAACTGGTCTACATTTTTGGACTGAAAATTTTCCTATCAAAATGTCCTCCATAAATTGTTTCTTATTGACCTTTCTGGAGATAGTCAGTAGCCAATATAAATTGTGAGTGATTCCCCAGCCCACACTTGCTCTTCAGTTGCCTGTGATGTAACTCTGAGCATATGGCTGCATATATTTGTTGACTAAATAACTAGAAATAAAAAGGGTCAAACTTAGCTACATTACTATTAGGCAAGGGTGTTCTCCACTCCCATTCTCCATACACTGTAATGTAGTTTAAATAAATTACTGAAATAATTGATACCATAGTGATTATATTGCATTATTTTGACAAACATGCAGAACTTTAAAATAATTGTGCGCAGAATTTTTAATTTTTTGTACACAATACTACAGGGGTAATATGTTCAGCATACATCCAGTACATGTTTAGAAAGGATTTATGCCTTCCCAGACAGACCTAAATGATGTTAGCAGGAATTAAAGATATATAAAATATGTTATACTGCAGTAAAACATATGTCACATTTATTTGCTGTAACTTACTAACTAAAATGAGTACAGAATACAGCACTTATTTAGATTGACTTTAATTATATAAATGTGTAAACTGGTTCCAAAAGATCTGCAAGCTATGGGTGCCACGTATGTTTACTCAGTAACTACACAAACATGGTACAAAAGACCCCATCCTGAAATCAGATCCACAATGGCAGACCCTCATGGCCATGCAAATCCAATTGCAGGACTGAAGTCTGAGCCATTATTTTTCATCTATAGTAAAAATATTATGGCACCTTTTTTTAAAAAAAGAGAAATAATAGCTTACATTACATAGCCCCAAATTTTCAAAAATGACATGTTTTTAGGGAGTCCAGGACTAGGGTTTCTAGGCCTTATGGCAATACCAATAAATAATATGAATAAGAAGAATTTCTGTTAGCTCCATTCATATTTTAAGTTCATGTCTTTCATCTCTACAAATCTCTATTATGTATCATTGTAAGGCATGCCCCTTACAATCTTCAGAGGGAAGCGAAAAGTTCACTGACTTTATTAGCTATCCAAGAAGGGCAACTTTTGATATAGCTGCCTGGAGTTTGGCTTGATCAGGATGTTGAGAGTTTTACTAACCCAGTTTTGCTGACACTAACCACTGCCATGCTTGATATTCTGTGGAGCTATGGCCTTGCTACAAGGTTTTTTCCCCCCAGAGGTGAATACAAATAAAAGCAAGTCCTGGAATCCAGTCCACGGATGAACTTCAGCAACACTACCAACTAAAGAAGGGGCTGTTCTACAGATTATCTTCATTGATATTTGTTAAGGAACTATATCACGGACTATCCTAGGAACACCTCACCTCAGCAGAGATTACTCCATCTGTCATTAGGGCTGCCACCCAATACTCTGGATCAACACCAAAATTAGAGTGGTTCGAAGATAGCGTGTGGTTTTTTTTTTTATAAGGATGTCACATTGTGACTAGATACACTGTTGAAATTCAGCTGCCGGAACTATGGAGGTGGGAGACCTTTATTTAGCCTGATCTTCCCTCATGAAACCTCCTTCAGATTTCCAGCACAACCACTGTCACGGCATATGTCAGACTGCTGACTAATGGAGCCAGTTCAGTTGATCCCAATGACCCTTTCATTGCTATTTAGCTGCAGTTGTCACATGACCTTCTCATACATTATGATGTTTTATTCTGAATTAGGGATGTTGAAAAAGCCCCGATAAAATTGTGCAAAATTCAAAATTTGTGCTTTAGAGATTCCCTCCCCCCCTTTTCTGGGGTGTGTGAAAAATGCATGCTGTTCTGTTTAGCACAATGTCACACATCCAAGATTTTACTCTATGTGAAATCTCTATTATCTAGCTAATCTCCATGGTTATTTGCTCCTTCAAAACGCATACATTCTTGCATGTTCTCAATGCAAAACCATATTCATAACCAGAACATTATTGTACCTTAGAGGATGTTTAAAAAATTATTTGGTTTATAGTGAAAAGTGAAGAAAAAACACCACCATGATTTTGAAGTAATATTTGCATTTCCGTCAGAATAATTTGTGCATGTCTCAGAAGCATCTTGAATTGTCATTTTGTTCATCATGTAGCAACATCTAAAAGTATGAAGTTCCACAGCACCAGAGGTTACCACACTCATTACCCAAAATCACACACAGCTGTTTATGCAGAAAAAAAGGTTATATATGAAAACTTCCGACATTTCACTCACGCTATTCAAAAATTCACAATTTGGGAGGGAAATTCCCTGGCAGGGGCTTGTGTTTCTGTTTAGTGTTTAAATCAGAAAAGTGTCAGAGGAAGTTTCATGAAAGCAGCTGCACATTTTGCTTTATTATATGTGGAAGTGCTGGACTAGTCCCTAAATTATACAGGTAAGACATTAAACCTGTCCCCGTTCCTTCTATCTAACCTCAGCAAACGTTAAACCCAAGATGATGGTGATGACCTTTTCCAGCTGTTTATTCCTGACCGGTCCAATTATTATGAATCTATATATATAAAAGTCAAGTGGTGTATGTATGTGTGTATGTATGTACGTATGACTGCGAAGTCCTCCCGCACCGTTTGAGCCAGAGACTTGAAATTTGGTACAGTGAGGGGTCTTGGGGTCTAGATGCTGGTAAGGGTCGAAAAATTTTCGGATCTCACCTCTGACGCCCCCCAGGGGTGAAAGTCTTTCAGGGCCAATCACATCAGCTTGGCAGTTAGGTGGTGATGATGTCATAATACCCCCCTCCAACAGACACCTCACTCGCTCAGCTCACCCCTCCCTCCTCCAACGGAACCCCGGAGATCCCTCAGTTCTCTGCCCCTCCCACCTCCCCAACGGAACCCCGGAGATCCCTCAGTTCTCTGCCCCTCCCACCTCCCCAACGGAACCCCGGACTACATCAGCTCTGTGCCCCCCCCCACCTGCGAAGGTCCCCGGAATCCCTCGGCTCTGGGCCCCCTCCCCTCCTGCGACGGATCTGAGTTGGGTTTGGTGGGACGGTAAGTGAGGTGGGGGTGTCGGGTTTGGTCGGGGGGTGAGGTGGGGGTTTCGGGTTTGCTTCGGGGGGTGGGAAGGTGTCGGGGTGGGTGAGGGGTGAGGGGTGGGTGTTGGGGTTGGTCAGGGGGTGTCAGCTGTCTGCCACCTCCCCACCTCCGACTGACCCGAGCAGCGCCGGGCACTTATGCTAGTAATATTATATTGATTGCCTGAATGACAATGCTGATGCAGTCTTTTGCCCTATTAACATAGGATAATGGGCACTACACAAGCTCTTTTTACTGAGTCTCTGCCATTTCCTGGTTTGTGGATGGTGGGAGAAGCTCCTACTCCCCAGCAACACAAGGGTCTTGTTTTTGACAAGGGACAAAGATACACATACCCCTCCAGCCAAGCAGTCTAAAAGGAAAGCAGCAGGTAACAACCCTCTCGCCAAGCCAATGTGTTCCCATCTCCTGGCCTGTCTTAGGTTGCAGAACTGACATACCCTTCCAGCCTACCAGCCTGACAGAGGGCAAGAGGACTCTCCATCCTAGATTCTCTGTTGCCAAACTCACATCTGGTGGGACAGCACCTTGGTTGCCCAACCTGTCGCGTCCACCATGGTCAGCCTGTGCAATACTCCCCAAGCCCAGAAGGAGAAGCCCTGGCCAGTCTGAGGCTCCAACGGCACCCCCAAAGAAAGTAAGAAATGAATGAAAACAGGCAGAATAGGCCCCCATCTAAGCACCAGCTCTGAAGCGGAACAAAGTTCATTCCCGTGAGGCGAGTTTAGCAGTGGTTCTATCATCCGATCTCTCAGCTGAGGCCTGGGAAACATCGTGAAGGAGGCCTGAGAGGCATCTTAACAGCTTTGTACTGAGACACACAGATTTCCTCCGAACAGCTCATCTTGCACCTAGCACCCTCCTGTGCACAGGGAACATGGCTAAGGCATGCCCACACCCAGCTTCCCTGGCCCCTGTCCAGGGCTCTCCCTCTGACCACAGATATTTCAGCCTGTCAGAACTGATTTCAAGAACCTCATTCTGGCAGCTGCATTTGCAGTCTGCTAAATGCAATTCGCATCATGACAACACTGAAAACTACTCGGCAAGTTTCAACTGCTGCATGGGATTTTCTGATCACTTTGTAACACTGCAAAACCTAGAACCAAAAGAGAAGGCAGCTAACACAGAACCACACCAACTTATTCAGTGTCTCATTTCTGAGTTGTCATTCTGGATTAAGGCCGTTCACCGCGGGCTATTCACACACTGCATGTTTGTTTTAGTGCTACATTTGTACCGCAATTACTAAAACCCACCCAGGAAAAAAAGCCTTGAATCATGTTACCAACATTCTCCACAAACAAACCCAGGCTGAGCAGAATTATTTCAACATTTGCTAATTACCTTCTTTAAAAATATTTCACTTCTTACAGTCAGCCACATATTCAGAGAGAAGCAAACAGCCATGGCTGGTTAGTGCTATAAGCTATTCGTGTCCTATTCCTGAGCAGCTTGTTTCCCTGACAGCTGACAGATGCTGAGCACTCATGACTCCCAGCGGCTTCGGGCCCTTGCAGCATGAAGAAGGGAGGAAAGAAAAATGAGGGGAAAAGCTAGTACTGTGAGCAGTAGAAACTCTCACAACATACAGTTGTTGGGCATTAATTGTAGGCACCTCTAATGGTAAAGGATATACATAGGCAGTAGGGATACAACCTTCACCTTTTAGTGTCGTGCTACCAGGTCCCCTATCTTTCTCCTGAACGCCAGTCACTCTGAATGTGAGAGTCTCACAGAGGAAGGCTAGCAGGTGACCGTTTAATGAGAGGAAATGACTCACTGGCTTGGGTGGAGGAGAGTTCCCCGCCATCAGGGCAGGATGAGTGAAAGAGCAAACTCTTCACCCCAACTGCGGGGAGTGGCGAAGAGAGGAAGTGAAAATTAGGGAAGTGGAGTCAACTGGCAGAGGACGATGTGATTATAAGGTCAGAAAAGTGGGGCGGAGTAATTTATGTGCTTATTCTGAGATGAGACAAAGACAAACTCTTGTTCCCATACCCTTCTTGGCAGAAGGAGGGGTATTGGCACTGATGTCCTGGCCAAATTCCAATTTGTGTAATTATATAATGCCCATCTAAATGACTCCCAATGTTTCAACTGGATATGTGATTCTTCTTCACTTTCTATTGCCTGGTACTGTCAATCAGCGGTCTTGTTTCATCCTGAATTAGTTTTTTACATTGGCTTCAGTTGGCAAAGTGCTCTGAGATTTTTAATGAGGAAAGACACAATGTAAGTTTAAGATCATTATCCTCTCAGTGACATTAAAATGAACACAGAGATAACGTGATCCCTTCAGTTCTGAAAGCTCAGCATGACCCAGGGTTTAATTTTTTCATCATTGTTCAAGTATATTCTTGCACTCCACCAAAATGTCTGAACAACTGCCTCCAGTGAATACAATGCTGTCATTTTTATGGCTGTTGAACTGCTGTTGATTGATCGATGTTCAGTATTCGGAAAGAGAGAAAGAAAAAAATGCAATAAGTAGCTATTAGCTTTATTGAAAATACAGATTCTTTAGGAAGACTACATTTCCCAGCATGCCTCATAAAATCTGATTTATTTTCACCAGCCTATAATGGTTCATCAATTAAATGTTTGATTATGCCTGGTAATGCCCTAAGCAACACAGCAATACAAAGTCAGTGCAGCTCACCAACCTCCCAAACTGCCTCAGGAAAATAATTAGAAACTGTGAAAGTGAAAATCACAGGGCTGAAATAAAAATAATAATTAAAAAAAAACCCAAACCTATGAGACTGTGTTTTTCAGATGGGCAGAATGACAAATGCCCCTAAAGCAAAAATACTGTTCACAGCAATGAGGTCAGCAGAGCAATGAGGAGGATTTCTGTAATGCAACAAGAAAAACTGGCAGGCTCTATATCGGTCTGTATTGGAAGGCCTGTTTCAAATTATGCCCAAAGCTGAATGAAAATATGACAGTTGCAATCGGCTACACAAATCTTACACATCAAGATGGCTGACACTTTTCACTTGAGTTTTAATATGAAAATGGCCTTTTCTTTAAAAACAAAAATGTACTGCAATTTTTTTTCCAAAATGTTTCAATTTTTCAACTAAAACAATGGAAATGGAAAATGCTTTTTCAGTCTGAGTAGTCCCCCACACTCTGCTCTTTTTCCTTCTCTGCCACTGTAAAAGGGGAAAGCGGAGGCACCGCTGGCAATCAATTTATCGCGTCTTAATGAGACGCGACAAATCGATCGCCCAAAGATAGATTGCTATCCGCCGATCTGGCGGGTAGTGAAGACATACCCCAAATGTAACCGCATTTGGGTTTTTCACCTGTATATTATTTAAGTAAACCCATTAATTCAACAAGAATTGTATAAAAAACCTGCTAAGGGTGTAAGAGAGACAAGGTGGGTGAGTTAATCTCTTTTATTGGACTAACTTCTGTTGGTGACAGAGACAAGCTTTTGAGCCCCATAGCATTGGTTCAATAAAATATATTACCTTACCCCCAATTGCCTCTCTCATATCCTGGGACCAAGATGGCTATAGCAACACTGCAAATGCTAAGAGTCTGACGGAAGGCAGTCTTTGCTCTTCATAGAATATCAGGGTTGGAAGGGACCTCAGGAGGTCATCTAGTCCAACCCCCTGCTCAAAGCAGGCCCAATCCCCAACTAAAATCATCTCAGCCAGGGCTTTGTCAAGCCTGACCTTAAAAACCTCTAAGGAAGGAGTTTCCACCACCTCCCTAGGCCATTCTAGTGCCATTTGCCTATGATCTCAGAATACATCACTGACATTGGGAAATTAAACCTTACTACAACCCAGATCTTCTGACTCCTAGTCCAGTGCCTTCATGACAAGACCATTTTGAAACTTATGGTCTTCAAACACCTACCAGAACAGGCATGTTCCACTGACACCAGTGAAGCCAAATACATTATATAACTGATGTAAGAGCCAGATCAAAGTCACAGCTTAATTCTGATCAAACATGATCCACTAAGGATTTTACCACCATAGTGTTCATAATTCCAACCTCCCAAAGCATGAAATCAGGCATGCAATAAACAATAAATAGGAAACTTACATACAGTAGACTCTCAATTACCCAGGATGATAGGGAAAAAAATAATTCTGGTTAATAAAATCCTGGATAATCACCATCCATAGGAAATATGAGGAGTGGGGGGTTGATTCACCAGCCATCCTGCACCGGGGGGGAGGGGGTGTTGGTTCACTGGCTGCCCTGCGCCCTGGTAGGGTTTATTTGTATGTGTGCTTGGGGCGGCAGCAAAGCCAGAGCCAGCCCTGTGAGTTGCACATATTTTTTTTTGACATCCTGGTTAATCCAATCCTGGATAATCGAGAGTCTGCTGTACTGAGAAAGACTGGGAGCTATTTCACCATAGGCAGTTTTTGTTAATTTCTCAGGGGAGCAAAAAAAAAAAAAAAAGATAACTCCCTGGCAACT
Organism: Sternotherus odoratus; assembly: GCA_032164245.1. NCBI lineage: Eukaryota > Metazoa > Chordata > Testudines > Kinosternidae > Sternotherus > Sternotherus odoratus. The sequence continues at coordinate 13,394,105 of JAVMKO010000005.1, read as the reverse complement.
AAACAACTTCCTGCATTCATTCTCTTTCTAAGGCAAAAACATTATTAAGAGACCTGATCCAACTCCACTTAGAGCTATCAGGAGCCCTCCTATTGATGTAAATGGGACTTGGATTTAGCTTTCCTTGTGTTAGTATCAATGATTAATTCTGTGTCTTTATGAAGTGACAAGCCTGAGGATGAGCTCTCTTCCACTCATGCTGTTTGAAAGCTCATTAGGATACTTTTCATTGACTACAGTGAGCTTTGACTCAGGGTCTGCATGCCTAGACGGGCCACAGACAGGTTTATGTGACCTTGGTCAAGTCACTTAGTATCACATTTTCTTGATAAGAACTGATGCACTGAGAAACTATCACTTCCCTGCCACACATGGGTGTTGTGAGACTAAATAAATAAGCTCAGATATGAGTGGAACGAGTGTCACACAGGTACCTTAGACAGAGGTGCTCATTGATGAGGCTTAGATTTGAGATGTTTCAATTTAAAATAAAGTTAAAAGATTAAAAAAGAAAAAACCTAAGAAGTAAGCATTATGAATTTTGCTGCCCTTATATTTTCCTCTCCGGGGCTACTGCCTGGGATGCCTGTATTTGTATCCTTTTGCGGTGACTCACTGCCTTTCAGAACAGTACTCGCATGGAGCTAATGTTTCTCACACACCCCGAAGCTTGCACCACTAAGTTCTGGTCTTAAAACTTAGCTTGACCTAGCTCTGTTGCTCAGGGCTGTGAAAAATTTAGCACCCTGAGTGCTGTAGTTAGGTCGATGTAGCTCCCATTACACACACAGCTAGTTGAACAGAATTCTTCCATGGACCTAGCTACCACCTCTGAGAGAGACGATTAACTACATCGATGGGTAACCCCCTTCTGGTGATGCAGGAAGCATCTACACTTTAGTGCCACAGCGGTGCAGCACCATTGATGTGCTACTGTAGGGGAGACATGTCGTAATGCTTTCATTAGTCAACTGACTTTTTCATTTACTAATTAATAATGGCCCTTTCATGAACCAGCTAATGAGGATGAAAAGGTGTTTCCTGAGCATGATTTTGACTGATCTGAACAGACTAGACTTTCATAGGGAAGCAGATATGGTAGCTTTTCATTACCATCCTCTCTCTTGCCTGGCATGACCTGTTCTTTGATTCCCCCCCTCCCCCGCCTCCCTTTGCCAACTGAATCAAATCCTGTAACTAACCTTTAAGGGTTTCTTAGTCTTTATTGTGTTCCTGTTAACCTTCTGTTTCTCTGGATAATTCTGCAGCCAAGAGTAGGTGTGACTCCCACGTTCTAAGTCTAGCTGTGCTGTTGACTCATGTGCTGTGTTCACAAAGCCAGATCCCTTTAATAGGAATGCTTGTGCAATGTAGGAAGGTCTCCCAGAACATATGCTCTTACTAGAATTCTAAAACTTCAGATTGTTCCCTCTCTTAATTGAGACTGAAGATGATGGGGAGCAGTATAGGAGGTGCACACTTGTGAACAAGCCTAGGCTATGTCCTGAAAATAAAAATTAACTCCAGATTCTCCCATATACCACAGCTAAAACAAACTTTAGGGCAGATTAACCATCCAGAAAGGGAGAAATGCAGGGAGCCGGTTGTGTTCCCTGATCCTGAGCCATCTGGGCCAGGAGCAAGCTAGAGCTGCAGAGGAGTAGCAGAAGATTACACCAGTACAGGGTTGTTCTAGCTCTGCCTCTGCCCTTCTCCCTTCATCCTCCCAACCCTCAGGCCAAACTACACAAGGGGACTTCTCTTCTGGCCACTTCCTGCCACATAAATGGTACAAAGAGGACTTAGACTGGAGAATCTAACCCTTCATGTTCAAGAGCTCTTATATCTGTAGTAGTCCTTAGGAGAGGGGGTAATGAACAAAACAATTATAGTGTTATGAATGTCCTATGGGATTTATATATTTTCTCTTAAATCCAGCCATCTGTTACCAAGGCGTTAAACAAGAAGCAGCCACCATTTTAGCGGCAGCAACTTAACAGAAACTTGGCACAATTCTGTCTTTATTGGCTTTTACTTATTCTGCAAACCCCTTTTTGAACCTCACGTAAGTGAAAGCAGAATTTGGCCCACCGGTGGCAGAATTCCCTGCATTCCTGGTCACATGTCCAGTGATACAGATACACAGGGAAATAAGCAAAGGCTGGTTCTCTGCATGACCCGTTCACTTCTGGAGAACGAGGATTTAATTCCTAACCTAGGAAAGGAGTAAGAATGGGCTGCCCTATGTGCAAATGAGAAAACTACCATACAGCTCTGTGCAATTGGTCTGAGTTTCTGTAGAAACCCAAGACTGCAATAGCAGGGGTTACTGAATCTCAGGATTAAGGTGTGTTGAAAGAGTAGATTACCGCCTAGAGCAATTACTATCCAAGCCATAAACTGACAGCATTTTATAAAAAAAAATACAAATAAATAAAACTAATTAGAAGTTCTGTTGTAGACAACATTTCAGATACAAAAGTCCCTTATATTTTTAGTCGGATTTCCCCACAACAGGTGTTAAAAAATCCCAAAGAAACAGAAAAGAGAGACATTTTCAAGATGTGACTTTTCAGTGATACTGTCACTGCACCCTACCCTGAGGAAAGCAAGCTGAAATATTAACCTGAGGTTCACTGAAATGCTCCCTGTGGCACTTTCCCAAAAGGAGATAAAACCAAGCAGCTGCTGATATGAAAACCAACTGTTTGAAGTGCAATGCACTTACATATGCTAATAGCATAAAGCTACTGACTCCTGCAAACGTGCTGCAGGAAATGACTAAACATTTAGTGCTTGTTATTTACCAGTATTCCTGGAGACACGTAGGTGGTGTGGACAGCATGGTATGTGCATTAAAATGCAATTTAGGTCAATGATTCTTTGAAAGGATCATTCTCCCAACCAGTGGTAGACATTGTTCAAAGATTAACTGTTTGGAAAGGATAGCTGAGAAAAGTTAGTGACAGCACAAAATGAAACAAGTAAGGGAAAGGTGAGACTCCTCACGTCTCGGTAGGTATAGAAAAGTACATCATGTCTCTTAAAAATAAATAATAGGAGAGAAATTTAACATTTTAGAATATTAAAGAAATTCTATATAGCCTAAGCAGTACATGGGAGGATATGCGTTTGCATGCAAACAATCATATTTATTAATGGGCTTTCTGTGATTCTGACTCTGCTATAAGGGAACTGCCAAACTGAAATGAAAAGCCCAGAAATGGGTGCCAAATTCAGGCTGATCAGAAGGCCCTCAGCACAGTAGTTAGATTAAATTGAGCTTTTTTGGAATTCTGCTTCCTCCTCTCTGTGAATTTCCAATGGCTCACAACAGATACCCAAGAATGTGTCATTATTTGTACCATTAGTCCTATAGGCTGCATAATAGGAGAATTCTTGCACCCTCTTTGAGTTGAAAATGTCTAACAAAAATTGGAAAAGAATTCCTCCCCCCCCCCCGCCAACGCTACTGTCGGGGGCCAAAGGGGGCGGGGGGTGTTCTGGGGATTTTGCACTGTGCACATCTGAGTAGCACATATTTCAGTTCCCTGCATAAGGACGGTCCCACCCCACCCACCTGCTGCAAGGCAGAGGTCCTGACTTGCCTGCCCCCAGTCTGGTAGGTGGAGAATGACGGGGAAGAGGCGGGGTGGCTCTGTAAGTCACATTTGAATGGTAAAAGAGCTGTCCTCACGGGGGTGAGTCAACGGTGGCAGCTCCCTTGTCAACTCCACTTACTCCTCTTGCGGAACTGGAGTTCCAGAATCAATGGGAGCATGTTTGGGGGATTGATTTATCGGGTCCAGATGAGACAAATCGATCTGAACATACCCACCAGAGGGGTGGGTACTATAGATGTACTCTTATTTTGTACATAGAGGAAATAAAGTTATAAAACACCACCCTTCCCCAAGAAACACATTTGGTGTCCAACTATAGTTGTCATATCCATGGTATCTCAAAGAACTTTTGGAGAAGGAGACCATTTAAATACAGAGACTGCAGTGATGGTTTAGGCAAACATGACGGCCATTACATGCTTGCCATCGCTTTCACAAGTTTGGATATTAAAACTAGTTTTTCCTCAGAGAGAGAAAGTCATTCAGGACACCAAGGTTTCTCCTACTTTCTTCACAGAGCTTCATGGATTCAAGAGCTGCCATCTGGACAAGCTCAAAGGATGGTCATAAATGTGGTCAGCTGATTGTCTTTCCAAAGGATCGCACCTATAACAGTCCCATGCCCTGCGTTTGAATCCATAACTTTTTGATCCAAAGGGAATACTTCTACTAGCTGAATCATCTAAGCATTTAACAGTGCAAACTTGTTGACTATTGCTAACTTTTGTTGAAATAGGAGAAGGATAACAACTACAGTTTAAGGTCTAACTAATTCTTAAAAGCTTATTACTCTTCTTTGAATGGGCTTGTAGCATGTGTGTGTGTGTAACTCTCTCTTTCTCTCTCACACACACAAACTAAAAGCTATTTTGCAACCATTATACTTTATGGCACTAACTGCAGCCAATCTGCACTTCTGTATCAGCCAGTTTTCAGAAAATGAGTCTTCCAATGAGTGGAAAGCTCAGATGAACCTAGTTTGTACAGCCTCGCTGAAGATTTATATCGCATGGGCTGTACCTCGCTTGGTCAGGCAGTCATGAAGTGTCCAACCCACAGTAGCAATCCTTGTGCTTCTGTACCAGCCACACTTTTAACACAGCATTTCTTTAAGTCAATAGAATGTTAAGATATGTCTGGTGTGACTCTCACTGGAGAGTCCACAGCAGGTTGAAAATCAGAATTAAAATGCAGACAGTCTTACATATATTGTATTTAGGGCCATTTTTTTGTATGTATGTTTGAGATTTTCTTTTACCTTATTTTTAATTACTAGGGACACTTCCTGGAAATAGCCATTTTTATTTCTTAAGATTCTATTGCTCATCTGAGGTCAGAATCAGCGGTTGATAACATCATGAGTTTCTCCATGGCAACTAATCGTTGTGGCAAACTGGCCAACAAGATTTGATGTTTAGGACTGTTCCGTTTCAGACACAAAGGCTTTTTAAAAAGGGAGTTAAAATGGAAATGCTCTCAGGCCTGGCAAATACACAAATACAGCACCGTTAGGAGTGCCAGTTATTGGCACCTTTGATGGAAATTGCAGCGGCTGAGCCAAGGATTGAATGTAGGGTGACCAGACAGTAAATGTGAAAAATGGAGACAGGGGATGGGGGAGGGAGGGGTAATAGGAGCCCATATAAAAAAACCCTCAAATATAGGGACTGTCCCTATAAAATTGGGACATCTGGTCACCCTAACTGAATACACCACAAAGATCAAACAATCCTCCCAAACCTAGAGAAGTCCCTCATGGTAAAAGAAGAGGCTTGTGAATCAGACATTTAAAAAAAATAAGTGACTTAAGTGTCCAGTGATGTCAGCTTCACGAGCACTGAAGACAAACACACTGAAATGAAAGATGGATAATTTATATGGTTGTTAGCACCAACATAATACTAAAGGATGCATTCCGATGGGGGTATTTCCTTTTTATTATTATTTATTTAATCCACTGAAAGGTTCTTTAAGGTGAAAAAACTGAGCAGGCTGGGAAGAAAAGAGGCAAAACCACGTACAAATATTAATTTATGATCATTAAAATATGAGCAGAAACACAGCTGGAGAAGAGAACTCTTCCATCACGGCTGATCCCAGAGAAGACAGAGAGAGGCCACTATTAATCATTATGCAGTTCCTCTCACCACAGATCCTTGACCCAGTTTCTTCTGACAGCAGGAGAAATGTTCAGTCATTTGTTCTATAGCCACCTTGACATTCCCTGATTCGCTGTTCACTCTCTCACCTTTCAATGTCTTATACTTTTCATTCCAGACACTTTCCTTGGAGCAGCTATTACTCAGAGCACTAATTACTTACCTCTCTCAACAAGGAACAGAGATTTCTGTCAAGCATCTAGGACCTCAAATACACAAGGCACATGACAATCAGTGTCCTCTTTACACCCCTTTCTTTTCAGTCAATATATATATATACACACACACACACACACACACACAACTTTCCCTTTGGGGTGCAAAGTTTTCCTTCCCTATGAAAACAAAAGATGAAATCATACATATTTTCTTCTGCTGTTATGCCAAGAAAATATTTTGCAACCTGACTTCAGCCATCAGCTGCTCAAAGTTAACAATGCTCAACTCATTATTTGGTAACACACTTATTAAGTGAGTGTGATATTATGAATAGTGCAATTTCCACATAGGTGTGGATCTCACCTTGGATGCAATCACTATGACCTAACATATTGCTAAGCAACACTATCCAACATGCATCCCACTTCGTCCAGCTCTTCTTTGATGTTTGCTTCATGGACCTTCACTTTCGTCTCAGAAGCATAACAACATGGGTGGGATTTGTTTATAATGGGTGGCAGTATGGCTTAAAGCCAAACCGATAACAGTGAGAGTTAGGAACTGGCAGAAAGGGCAACAGCTGGTATGATGCAAAAGTACATATTTATTCAAAGACGCTGGCTAGCAATTCATTGGAGAAATCCAGTCTGATTCATGTTTTTCACCCTCACCAGATGACATCAAGGACAACAGCACACTAGCTTCCTTCCAAAACATGGACTGAACCCAGGTGACATATGCCAGTTCCCTTCCCAGTGGATGTCTTGAATGGAGATGACAGTTAGATATGGGATCATCTTTAGGAGGCCAATGACATAGGGAGTGTGTAGTTTCCCCTTCAAGAAATAAAATATACAACTTGTCTGTTGGACAAAAGAAATGTACTTATGGTAATATTGTTTTATTTATTGCATTTTTATACTCCAGCTCAATAAAGCCCTGGTATTACATTACAAACAACTGCTGATGGACACCCCTGAGAAACCAGCCCAAAAGTAGCCCTCCCCTGCTTTGCACCCACAAATTACCAGATTCTCTAATGAACTATTGAAAATGAAGGTTGAAGACTGGAATGCCTGTGGTACAAACCCCTCTTATAACAGTCTATGAACAGGTCGAGACCCCTCTGCTGACATATGCTTTAGCCAAAATACATAAATTAATACAGCTCTCTTGGTGTGATATTATCTGTAGATCATTGTTGCTACCACTGTTATATAATTGCAACAAATCTTGTACAAAATGTGGCATGTAAGATGTCTCTGGAAAGGTTATGATTAACTGAATATGCTTATGCTATTTGTATGCATGTATCATTTTTGTATTTGAAGTTATGAGTATTGGCTCTATACCTGGATTTCAAATGTTTGCTCCTGGGATAATGCCCACAAAGTATTTAGCCTGCACATCTTGAAGGGACTATTCAGATGAAGTGGCTCATCAAGGAACACTTAACTCACAATGGACCGTGGGAGATGCCTATCTACAGATAAGATACTCACCAGCAACTGCACACCACACAACAAAAACACTAACCCAGGTACCTATCCTTGTAACAAAGCCGGATGCCAACTCTGTCCTCATCCATTCAACTGACACCATCATAGGACCTAATCACATCAGCCACACCATCAGAGGCTCATTCACCTGCACATCGAGCAATGTGATATATGCCATCATGTGCCAGCAATGCCCCTCTGCTATGTATATTGGCCAAACTGGCCAGTCTCTACACAAAAGAATAAATGGACACAAATCTGACATCAGGAATCATAACATTCAAAAACCAGTAGGAGAAGACTTCAATCTTCCTGGCCATTCCATTAAAGACTTGATGGTGTCAATTTTGAAACAGAAAAACTTCCAAAATAGACTCCAACGAGAAACTGGAATTAATTTTCAAATTGGACACAATAAACCAAGGGCTAAATAGAACTTGCGAATGGTTCTTGCATTACACTAATTGATTGCATTTCCCTAGTTAATTTACCTTCAATAGTTGTTATCTCCTGCAAGACACAGTGATCCATTTCAAAATGTATTTTTTCCCTGATGATAATGGCCCATCCAAATTAAACAGCCTCTTAGAATTGGTATGCTAATATACAACTTTTTTTTTGTTTTCTGTGTATATAAATGCATCTTTTTCTGTCCCATTCTATGCATCCGATGAAGTGGGCTATAGCCCACGAAAGCTTATGCTGAAATAAACTGGTTAGTCTCTAAGGTGCTACAAAGTCTTCCTCGTATTATTTACGGATACAGACTAACACGACTGCTAATCTTAAACCTATCTACAGATAGTGGACTTTCCTGCTATGACTAAGCTAAATTACGCATGGACATGTGACTTGCCCATTTGACTCCCAAATCCATCTTTTACCTGTAATTTTCCACAGTGAGAACAATGGGATTCCCTTCACTTGAGAGAAGTTATAAAAGGTGCTGGGAACATCTCCATTTTTCCTCTTTCCTGCTCAAATTTATGGACTATGGACTTATACTAATCGGAGCTTTCTAACCAAGGGATTAAGGACCTTCCAATGATTTGGAAGCAACCAGAGACTTGAGTTAATTCCATCACTGCTACAAGCCTGAATTAAGAACTTTGCAATTATTGTATGATTTGATTCCTTTCACCAATTTTAATTCTCACCTTTCTTTTCCTTCTTTTTCCTTCCGCCAACTTACCCTCCCCCACAGTGTGCTACGTCTCCGCTCCTCCGCTTACCTCCAGGCGCTTCCTGCCACCAAGTGGCTGTTCGGCGGCGCTTAGCACTTTCCAGGAGGGAGGGGGAAGAGCGGGGAGCCACATGCTCAGGGGAAGACAGGGAGAAGAGGCAGGGCAGGGGGTGGGAAGGGACGGGGCCTCATGGAAGGGGTGGCGTGGGGGCAGGACTTGGGAAAGTGGGGTGAGTGGATGTCAGTGATGCAGCCCTCAGGCCAATGCATTAATCCTCATGTGGCCCTCTTGGTCATTTGAGTTTGAGATGCCTGGCATAAAGGCTTCCACTCATGCAGTACTCAGCAGCTCAGCTCATAAGTAACACAGGCTGATGTGAACATGTCACATCACTTCATGATCTCCATTGGCTCAGTGTTCGTTTCAGGGGAAAAAAACTCTTGGTCTTCTTAATCTACAAGGTTTTTAATAGGCTCAGAGGCTGCCTCATCACCCTCAGGCATCCCCTCGCTCAAAAACTCATGTTCCTCAGGAGCAACACAGCTAGAAAGAGACCAAGGATAAAACATTCAAGCACAGGGGACAAAGATTTCTCAGCAGAGACCACGATTAGGAAATGCCACCTGAAAGGCTGGCATGTTAACACCTTTCCTCATCAATGGCTCCTATTTCACAATAGCCATATGACCTCCCTACAGCATTGGGAAAGAAGATAGGAAATCTCTTCTTTGCACTTCGTGTTTCCAATTATATTGTATTCAGATTTTTAGGCTGCATAGATACTTCCTATACTTAACATTAGTCATTTTGGCATTTACATGCCAAGGTGACAGGTGTCCTAAAAATATAATCGATTAGATTAAATTAGATTAGATGAAGAGGAAAGGTTAAACCTGAAGACACCTTCTTCTGTCACATAAAAAGTTATTCACAATGAGAGAATAAAGCCGTTCCCCCCCAAAGACATTCATAACTATAAAGGAGCCTCAATAATGGGGTGATTGTTAAAAATTTTCCACTTATGATGCTTCCTCCCTCAAAAGTACAAATTGTGATGAAAAAAATGGGATAAAGTTTTTCTGGAAATGTTATCTAACTATAAAGGATCCTCAATAATGGGGTGATTGTTGAAAATTTTCCAGTTATGATGCTTCCCCCCTCAAAAGTACAAATTGAGATGAAAAAAATGGGATAAAGTTTTTCTGGAAATGTTATCTTATTTGTCCACTAATCAGCATTCTGATATCTCATCATTCCTATCATACATTTTCTCTGGGTAAGTCTACTGATTGCAGCCAACTCCATTAGGACCAAATTCTGATCCCACTTGCTACATTGCACCCCATAATGCTTTATGGAAAAATGTTTATGAATGTATATATGACATAACTGAAATATGTTTTATGCTACATATGCCATGTAACATAGCTCCATAAAGTATATGATCTACTGAACATATTCATCCTATGTGTATACATATATCATTTTTGTATTCTAAGTTATGAATATTGGCTATGTACTTGTTTAATTTTAAATAGCCTCAGTGAAGCAGTTGGTCAGTTTCCTAAGAAAAGTGGAAGTATTCTCAGTAAGTGCTCAATCAAGAAACACTTAAGCTAAGGATGAACATGAAGATGCCAATGCACATCTGACCTTTCCCAGGAATGTGGCCTGACTGATAAGGAACTCAGTCATGCATGAACATGTGAATTGCTCATCTGACTCTAAAACTCCATCTTGGAACTAAATTCTGGATAGAAGGGGGGGGGAGCGCTCCACCCACAAGAGAAAGTCTATTTAAGCTCCTGGGAGACCCCTCCATTTTATCTTCAGCTGGCTCAAGAGATAGCCTCTCCACCCCCAAAAGTTACCTGAAAGAGACTGGAACAAAGGACAGTAACCACAGGGGTGTGAGTGATTGCTGGATCCAGACTAGAAGGAGGCTAGTTTGTAAAAGAAGCGTACTGGAACATCTCTGAGGGTGAGATTTCATCTGTAATCACTTTCTTACTGTATTAGGTATAGACTTGCATGTTTTATTTTATTTGATAATTTACTTTTTCTATCTGTTACTTCTTGGAACCACTTCAATCCTACTTTTTGTATTTAATAAAATTACTTTTCACTTAGTAATTAATCCAGGGTACGTATTAATACCGGGGGGAGGAACAGCTGTGCATATCTCTCTGTCAGTGTTATAGAAGGTAAACAATTCATGAGTTTATCCTGTATAAGCTTTATACAGGGTCCAACGGATTTATTTGGGGTTTGGACAGCATTGGGAGCTGGGCATCTCAGTGCTGGAGACGGAAACACTTCTTAAGCAGTTGTCAGTTAAGCTTGCAGGTGTTGGGGGACATGATTCAGACCTGGGGCTGCGTTTGCAGCCTGCAAGCATGTCTGGCTCAAACCAGGCTGGGCCCCGATGTCCTAAGCTGGCAGGGAAACAGACTCAGAGGTAGTCAAAGCACATCAGGTGGCAATCCCAAGGGGGTTTCTGTGATCCAACTGTCACGCCAGTTATACCACTATAAATACAGACTCACTCCACTAACTTCAGTGCTGCACTGATTTAATTTGCCTCCAGACCCAGCTGACTTTATTTGGGCTCTATATGTTCAGATGAGATGTTACATAACTGAGACCTTCATGAAAAAAGAAACCTGGATGACCTGCATTATGGTAAGCTTCTTCCGCATACATATGGTGAGCAGTCCAGGTACTTTTAAAATCACTGTAATTGTTTTTTAAAGTTAATTTGCTAATCTAATAGCATCATTAAGATAAATCAGATTCCATGAATCCACTCTCTGTCATTGGAAGTGTTCTTCTTTTATGGGTTGACTCAGGCACACTCCTGACAGTATGATTATACATTATGATGATTATTATATACGGCATTGTAGTAACTTTGCCGATTCAGACATCTTAGGGGAAAGTCCGGAAGCAAGATTGCAGAAGTCAGCAGGGGTTCTGCTCACTCTGGGCACTATTTGAAGGGTGAGAGTGAATGTGGGTGTACTGAAACCTTCCCCAACATACTAGAAGTGACAGTCTCCATGCACAGTTCATTTCCTTTTCCTTTCTTTAACGTGTGTGGGGGGGGGAGGAGGAGCAAAGACAGGTGTGAGGAGGGACCTGGTCATGGTCTTTCCATCTTCCATGTGACACTATTGGGACAAACCCCTCCCCTTTGCTCCACAGTGCTGATCTCAAGAGCATATATTTGTGTATTTGTTGTATCGACATCAAGGGGAGTGCTCTGGGTGCGTGCATGTATGTATGCCAAATATGCAAGCACTATGCAAAAGGCATTGAGGGCAACAGCCATAGGACTGATCAGAGAAGAGAATTTTGCCCCAAGGTTGCATTCCTAAGGAATCCTTATTTCCTCATAGTTAGGATTTGGGTTCAGTCTAAATGGAGTCCTGGGTCTTTTGCTGCCATTTTTCTACTGTGTAGCCCTTTCTTTTCTTCTTAGTATAACAAGACCTCTATTCACAATAATGTCTACAGATTTATTTATCCAGCCAGAAACTGAAGTCTGATCGTGCTGCTTAACTACACAGTAAAAACATCAGCTGATGATCCCAGAACCTTCCAGTCCGCAGAGCACAAAATAGGGTGGGACTGTGCCAAACACCAGCCCCTTCAACAAGTTAACCTCTTATAACCTCTTATAGCCTTGCCTATATTACAGAGCTTGTCAGTGAAGACGTGTATTGTCTGCTGCATAGCTAGCCCCCCCACCCAATAATTCTTTATAGCCATGCATATATTACTATATAATTTGCTGATGTGAGGAGCTGCTGCTGGAACAATGATGGAGTCCCAGAGAATAAAAGAAGAGTGTCTTTCTCTTGATGATCCCAGTCCCAGTTAGCAATAGGAGTAAAAGTCCCACAGTCACATGCAAATCTTGGCTTCCTGCAGTGAGCAACCAGTATTATCCCCTGGGCCTAGGCCAGTTTACTTATAGTGTTTTCAGCATTTAGAGCAGGGGTCTCAAACATGCGGCCCGGGGGCCACATGTGGCTCGCAAAGCCCTTCCCTGCGGCCCGCCAAGCTTTCTGGCGCCCCCCCCCACCCCCCCGGTCTCCCCATAGCAGTTTGCAGGATGGAGGGGCCAGAAGTGGAGGCTTCTCTGCTGCCTGGCTGGGCCGCGCGTGTTTCTAGCTCTGGACTTCCTATATTGCTCTTGCTTTGTTTGCCAAACAGCTGTTGGTGGTGCCTAGTGCTTTCCAGGAGGGAATGGAGAGCTGCGTGCTCAGAGGAGGAGGTGGGGTAGGGGTGGGACCTCTTGGAAGGGTGGAGTGGGGGCGGAGCCGGGGCAGCGAGGGCGGGGTGTGTGTCAGTGGTGCGGCCCTCGGGCCAGTGCACTAGTCCTCATGGAAGGGGTGGAGTGGGGGCAGAGCCAGGGCAGCGAGGGTATGTGTGTGTGTCAGTGGTGCGGCCCTCGGGCCAGTGCACTAGTCCTCATGCGGCCCTCATGGTCATTTGAGTTTGAGACCCCTGATTTAGAGTTTTCAATATATATACCATATACACACAAAGGAACTGATCCAGCAAGGAGCTAAGCAATTCTTGCAAACTGCTGAGCATCCTCTTGGATTTATTGCTCCAACTTACCCCACAATACATGAGGAAGTCTTGGAGAAATAAAGCTCCTATACATCATAAAGCTCCGGGAAGGTGTTAGTGGGTTAAGCTAAATTATTTTTCCGAGTGGGGTGTGGTACTGTGTCCCCCATGAAATGGTACAGGAATAGGTCCACTCTCTTTGCTCACCAAGAATCTTAGGGATGAAAATCTACCTTCCTGTGGCAGAACTCCCCCTACAGAGCAGCGGCACCAACATGGACTGTGTCTAAACAACACAATCCTGGATTACCGGCTAGGCGGGCAAAAGCTGGTGTTCTCCCACGCTCTAGTAAGAACTACAAAAATGGCAGCAGGCTTTATGCATCATAAAGACTGAGCATTATGACACCCTGGGTACCCATCTGATTCTACTCATAATCTCCTAAGCAGCCATGCAAGCTGATATGGCAAACTCATGCACTACAGATTCATACATTGATATTAATGGGAGTTCCACGTGCAGGACAAGCGCAGGACATGCCTCAGTCAGTGGATGACAATGAGGTCTAGGAAAGTCACTGCGGGTGGGCTGCTGTCACCCCGCAATGACTGGGAGCGATCCCCTAGAACGTGCTGGATGTAGGTTAGCTCCCAAGGAGGCAATCAAACACCTGTGTACCATTCTACACCTGCATCCTCTTCAGAACACACCATAGGGCATCTTGACAAACTTGGTCAGATAATGAGTCCACTGGACAATTATGAAATGAAAGGCTTTCCCTGCTTTTGTCTCCCTGCTCTTCTTTAATCTCATGTTTCCAATGGTATTTTTTTTCTCTCCGTTAACTTGAAACTCTCTCCTGGTTTGGGCTCACAGTGTAGAAGAAAGCAGAGTGATCTTCCTTGGTGCACTGATTCTGTGACCCGCTCACCACTCTAAGAATTGCTTACTTCCAATTGTGTTTTGTGTTACTCAGGCCAGTAACCACTACAACCACTTTGTAAGGAATGAGCTATGTAGCCACTTGGTGAAGAGACCTGCTAGCCACCACCGCCTGCAGAGCAGCAAATGTCGCCTGCTCTGTTAGTCCAGTAGCATTCTGTGTCAGGGCCAATGAAGTGACTTCATAGATAGTGGTGCAATGTCCTAGCAGAGGGGGCACCTGTGTTTGGGAGAAATGGATCAGGTTCTGCCACCCTTCCTTATTTTGAATAGTGCTTACTCAACAAGCAGCCCCACTGGGCTGGATTCTGCCAGCCTTATTCCCTTGGAGTCGTACCCTTCTCTACAAGAAGCTTCATTGATTTCAGTGGGGCTGCTCATGGAGTAGGTCACAAAAGAAGCTATGAGTGAGGGTGGCAGAATATTGGCACATTCAGCCTGAATCAATGGGACCACTTGTGCAAGAAGGTACGACTCAGTGACCCTGATTCGCCACTAGAGTCAAACTCTGCTCAGCCCTAGTGAGAGCAACAGCTGCAGGGAGCAAGTAGTAGCTCTCTAATCCTCACTTGCCCAGCTCCAGTGAAAGTGACAGCCCCAGGGGCTTGGTTCTAATTTCCACCACTGATGTAAGATCCATAACAAGCTGAGGATCACGTATAGTCCAGCTCACACACCCTCTACCCCGACATGCTCCTCCCTCCACTTTAAACACCCTACAGCAGGGTGGGGTGCGGCATTTCATGCAGTAGGTAACTAGGCCGTCTCTCCCAGTTTTATGCTAGAGGAGATTCCACCTTCCAGAAGAAATTATCCTGGGGAAATCCCCAGCTGGTCTAATTTCACTGTAGTGCATTGTAAAGCAGCACAGTGAACTATGAGGACAGGAGAATCTGACCCACTGTGAATGAAGGTAACAGAGTTGGGCCTTAAGAATAGGGACACTGCAGACAGAGTTCAGATTGCTACCCTTCCTTGGTTAGCCCACTGAGCAGATGTGTAGCTAGATGTCCTCCTTCTCCAGCTCCCCACCTTCCACACAGCTGATCTAAAGAAGTGAGAGAAAACACCAGCAACAACCACTTCCATTTCCATCTTTGAGGCCACTTCATTCATTTTAATTATTTGGAAACCCGCAAACCAGTACTGGACATTCGTTGGGGGAGGAATTACATATCAGCAGCATGTAGATTTTAATTTATTCTCTTATTTTCTTCCTTCTTTATCTCTTAAAAAAAAACACCCTCTCCCTTTTTTCCCCAATGCCCATCTCCTTTCTTCTTTTTCTTTCATCCTTTTGACCAATCTCCTACCCAAGAGTCTATCCTGCATTCTCTGTCCACTGAGTCTTATTCCCTGCAAGGCCCAGTTGCACTCTGGCCCCTGCAGCATGCAACTTCATTCTGCTTAATTTCTAGCAGGTGGTGCCAATCTGAAAACAGCTGTAGGAGGCACAACAGAGATTAACACAGAACCAACTTCTGCTGTCAGTGCCACCATAAAACATCTTCCTCGTTAAACTCAGAGAGATTCAGGGGGTGCTGGAATAACTGTTATAGTGGGGGGTCATTGAAGGTAAAAACCATGTATCTGGGTTATTACTACTTCAAGCCAGGGGATGCAACAGCACCTCTAGTTCCAGCACCTATGGATTGCCCACTCTCTGAAAGTTAGCTATGGAAAATCAGAGCAAGCAAGTAGGATGTAGGAGAAGACTTTGCCATGGAAGGTAACATGACAGTTCTGCTCAGACCCCTGTTTTTTCACATGATAGTAAAGACTAATCATGGCTCCACTGTAGATAAAGGATTGAGTTTGTGCCTATTGCAAGGGATGGATAATGAAATAAAACAGCCATCCAAGATTAGCTTCCTCTGCTTGTGTCTGTGCACATGGTTTGAATGGAAAGTTAAAGAACCCAAGTCTTACATAGCTTAGAAAAATGAGCTATATTAGCATCAACCTGATTAAAATTCCTCACAAACATTCTATGAGTTTGGCTCAGTGATCAATGGATGGTCACGAATCTCCTTAAGCAGAGGGGTTTGTGATTAAGAAACAATAGCATTAGGATAAACCTTCTATAAAGAGCACGTTCTAATTGACTCAATAGGAGCAGCAAACACTTTGGTTGAAAAATAGTCCATTTTGTCCAAAGATTTTTTTAAGGATCAAACTAAACTGAGATTTACAGTAAAATATGTCATTAGATTATGTAAAAAATGCAACTGAAAACACAACCATTGCAAAGCCTGTCAGATTTTTCCCTCCTAAATAACCTGGCTAGGATAGCATCAGCAAAAAGAGAAGTGTGGACTATATGAATGAATGAAGATTCTCCATCCATCCTACAGCTTATGGATTAAAAAGAGTAAAAGAAAATACCTCTGTTTCACTGTTACCAGCCAGTCAGAGACAGCCACCCTCACCTCCAATGGTGAGATGCCTTAAAAACCATAAGCTTTTTAGAAAATAATACATTATGGATTCCTTGTATTTGCCTGTAGACTTTTGAGACTCTAGGGTCTACTTGTGTCGTGTTTTTAATCTCTTCTCAGCAACAGGAGGGCTAGAAATTTACTTTATTTTCAAGCGAAGGCTGAGATTGTCAAGTAATTAAAACTGCAGGAACAAGACTTTACAAAAACAACACACCAAATATTGCAAGACTCAGCTGAGAAATGGCAAACTGGTAGAACAAACATTGTGTAGAGAGATACCTTTGCATTAAAATACCATTTGAAATTAATAAATATTAGATGAGAAATACTCATGTACATTTCAAAGTCTCTACAGTTCTGGGTGGTGTTGGCTTTTTATCTTGCAAACTGACATACTGACTCAGAGAAGTTTGGAATATCACTTCTTATCAGCTTCTTCCCTGTGATCTTCTGGACACCAGCTGGCTACTGGGAACCATGCTCCCACCCAAGGGACCATTCAGGAGCCTGGCAACCCCCACTAACCTTGTGGCAGACATGGATGCTTGCCAAGAACAGCAGGGAAAGATGAGGTAGAAGGAAGAGCAGACAGAAGGTCTGAATACTGGATTCAAGGAGAGAGATGGGGGAAGACCCAGAGTCTTACAGCACAAAAATCCAGGGATGAGGTCAGGCGGGATAGTAGCTGGAACCCAAGTGCAGGCTGCAAGGAGAATTGCGGCTGTTTGATCCAGCTCCCATTGAGATTCAGAGGGATTCTATCCTCAGAGCAACACTAGCATGCTTGGCTCCTGCACTTTGTTTCACAAAGTCTTTTGGCCAGTGGATCCCCTAGTAGTTGCAGGTGCACTGGCCGCTACACCACACCTGCCCCAGAACCACACCTGTACGGTGGGGTAGAGTAAAGGTCTGTAGCATGCAGAGGAAGCAGTTCCCCACAGTGCCACTTCTCTGGGCTGGACATCCTCCTCTCCCCCAAGACTGGGGTTGGTTCTTGTGTGTTCCTAACCAACATGGTAAAACTGGGATAGTTTACTATCTTCTACTGTCACTCACACCCCTCTCTCCTGTCTAGTTTTTCCTCCCATGGCATCAGTTATGAAATTAGCTTGTAAGTTCCACAGGGAAGGGATCATGTTTTTTATCTGTCTTTGGAAGCTCCTAGCACAATCTTAGATGCTATAAAATTATAAGTAAATAAATAATTGTACAAGGGTTTTGTTTTTATTTCAGTCGGAAACAAAGTACAAAAACAAAGTACAAAAGTACAAAACCTGCTATCAAAACTGCTATATTTAAATCTCATCAAGTGTCCGCCTGGAACTGAAGAAGAGCCAGGATTTGCACATTTAAGAATGAACCTGTAATTTTAGCTTGTTACATTGCGAGGGAAGTGTGTGTGAATCAGAAATGATTGTGCTACGTTACATAACACACTGTATGTGCTGCAAGTCTTAGAAGGACACGGAGCTGAAGGGAGGATGGAGTCTGAGCCTTCCCTCTGAATTTCCGGGCATTGTCATTTCAAGACAGACCCTTTACATTATTTAAATGCAGTTTTTTTTTTATTTAATTAGAAACAGCAGTAGGCTGGTTATATAATGTGATTAATTGCAGTATTAGAGGTAAAAAAAATATAGGGCAAACAGATCTTAAACATTCACATGCAAAGTCATGTGTGGGAGTGAAAGAGACAAGGGTGAAATGCAAGACTTATCTATTTGATTATGTACTTTTGATAGGGCAGTGATTTATTCCCCGTGTAATTTAATCAGAGTAATGAGCAGGTAGCTGAAGATCATGGAGCAAAGCGAAGGAAAAAGGAGCAAACACACATGTGTGAATAGGGCACTACCAAATTCATGGCTGTGAAAAACACATCGCTGACAGTGAAATCTGATCTCCCTCATGAAATGTGGTCTCCTCGGTGAAATCTGGCTAGTGTATTGCTGGGGGCTCCTGTGGAGCTCCAGATCAAGAGTGCATAGGTGCTTGCTCATCCTATTGTGGAGCATTCAAAAAAGAACTTGCCTGTCCTTCTGGGCACACAGGGAAGTCAGCAGAAGACTATTAACACTCAAGTGGTTTAGCCTGTGTTCCCACTGCAGAATGCTACCAGCCCAAATGAAAGCACCATTTGGGCTTTGGCCAATACCCCCAGATGGGCCAGCTGGCTTGGATGCAAATTACCACAAAACCTGGCTCAGAGGTTTATGTGTGGATGGGAGCTGGGTTAGGTGCAACACCTGAATAAAAGCCTGAGTTAAGTGTAGTGAAGACATACATACCCTTGTTAGTCTCAGTGTAGTTCCTAATGAGTTTCCTTGTTGGAAATCATGGAGAGAAGCCAAGAATTGAGTGAGCATGAAGATTAATGTATCTCTCATCGGCTAAAGCTGATCTGTCCAGAAAGCAAAGACATTTACACTACTAATACCCATGTGTGGCTTCGGTTTCTATAACTGTCAAGCCAGCATCTTCCATAAATACTAAAACTAACTCAAAAATATTTTAAAGCTGCTTACCTCAACGTTCCTGTTTTAGTTCTTATTTGATAGCTGTACTAATATGAAGAGCATTATACAAGTCATAACAGGAAAATAGACTTGAACTGGCTTTTAAGCTGTGTACTGTAGTAACTTTAAATTCTGATTTAAAAGAAGAGAGCTACCTTAAAGAGGTTTCCTCTTTTATAGAGAGTGGGAATTGGCTAATGAGACTCATGTCATGTGGAGAGTTTGTACTGGTACATGGAGTTAGAACATTTCCCAGTCCCTCCGCATACATCTTATGTATTTCCAGAGCACTCCTCCCCATGGTACTGTACTTAAGCACTATATACACTTTGATCTACTTCCCATTTGACCTCATCTGTCCTGATATAGAAGGTATGCATCATTTGAATACAGCTTCTTCATTATTCATAACTTATTTGTAGATACTGGGCCAAATCCTGAAGACCTTACTCCATCTTTACTCAGGTAAAACTTCCATTGGAACCTCTGCAAGTTTTCCCTGAGTAAGAATTTGCCCAGAACTTGTAATCCATGCCAAAGAAAAACACGCAGGATTTGTCACCTCTCTTACAACATATATGCTAATAATTCTCATGAAATCAAGGCTAAAACAATTAGGAACAAACTAAAACCAAGGGCACTTCTATTAAATCTCATTAAAAATCACCCTTTGTATCATTCCCCTTTGCAGCACCCAAAGTCTCATCAATACAGCAACCTAATGAGAGTGCAGAGGGTTTTTTTCTCCAATATTTTTCTGTTCTATACTTAGCAAATGTCATAGTTTAATTAAGGGATGTCAAAGGAATAGAAAACTGCCCTGAGATAATCACCGCCTGCTGCTAGATATATACTGAGGTGAAGACAAGTGAGCAGGTCTATCATGCAAACAAGAGACTCTGGAGAGGGGGCAGAGTTCAAAAATACAACTGACAGAACTTTTATTTATAGGGGTGGGCTGACACAGCTCTGGGTTGCCCTTTGCAGATGAACTCCTCGCTCCCTGTCTCTCCTTTGCAAGTGTTCCTGGGCTCTCTGACATCTGTCATGCCTACGCTCAGTCCCATATTGTCCTTTGAAGGGAGGTCACGCCTACACACGTATTTCTCTTACAGGCATCTCAAAGTTTCTAGCACAGGGGTGGGCAAACTTTTTGGCCTGAGGGCCACAACTGGATGGGGAAATTGCATGAAGGGCCATGAATGTAGGGCTGGGAGAAGGGGCTGGGGTGTGGGAGTGCGGAGTGTGGGAGAAGTGCGGGGTCAGGAAGGGACTCAGGGCAAGGGGTTGGGGCAGAGGAGGGGTGTGGGCTATATGAGGGGGCTCAGTTAAGGAGGATGGGGCATAGGAGGGGGCTCAGGGCAGGGGTGCAGGAGGGATGCGGCAGGGGCTCAGGGGTGGGGTGCAGGAAAGGTGCGGTGTGTGGCAGGGGTTGGGGTGCAGGGGGCTCAGGGCAAAGGGCTGGGGTTCAGGACGGGTGCAGGATGCAGCAGGGGGCTGAGGGCAGGAGGGTGGGGTGCAGGAGGGGACTCAGGGCAGAGGGTTGGGGTACAGGGTGCAGAAGGGGCTCAGGGTGCAGGCTCTGGCCCAGCACCACTTACCTGAAGCAGCAGTGCATACCGGAACCAGGGCAGGCTCCCGGGGCAGAGGGCTCCACACTCTGCCCTCACCCATGGGTACCTCCCACGAAGCTCCCCTTGGCTGTGGTTCCCCATTCCCAGCCAATGGGAGCTGCGGGGGGAGGTACCTACAGGTGAGGGCAGTACATGGAGCCTCTGTGACCCCTCCCCTCCAAGGGCTGAAGGGACATGGTGCTGGCCACTTCTGGGAGTGGCGCAGGGCCCACGGAGCGACGGGGGCAGCAATCCCACAGGATGGATCCAAAGCCCTGATGGGGCATAGTTTGCCCATCCATGTTCTAGCAGACAGACTTTCCTCCACGTCCCCACACATAGTGTTGGCATGGTTGACCTCTTACTGAACCCGGATGTTTATGTTAAATAATTTCTGTATGATCAAATAAGTAATGTACACATCCTAGGAAAGTGATCTATATGATCTAATAACTAATTTACACTGGAATATTTTGATCCCTAGTTCCAACCCCACTATGCATGCCAGTCTAATCACTAAATAACTGAACCTTTACAAATGCTCACAAACATCCTGATACAATGCCACTGGAAGTCAGAGGAAAGGCTTTTTGCAAACTTAAATGAACACTGATTCCTGATGTCAGATTTGTGACCAGGGGTATTCTATCTGCTACCCAAAATCCATAAACCTGGGAATCCTGGATGCCCCATCATCTCAGATATTGACACCCTCAAAGCAGGATTATCTGGCTATGTAGACTCTCTCCTCAGTCCCTATGCTACCATCACTCCCAGCTATCTTCGAGACACGACTGACTTCCTGAAGAAACTACAATCCATTGGTGATCTTCCAGAAAACACCATCCTACCCACTATGGATGTAGAAACTCTCTACACAACCATTTCACAAAAAGATGGACTACAAGCCATCAGGAATAGCATCCCCGATACCATCACGGCAAGCCTAGTGGTTGAACTTTGTGACTTTGTCCTCACACACAACTATTTCACAGATTACTTTTGTTACATCAAACACACCATAGGCGCCGACTCTGTCGACACTCTAGGGCTGGAGCACCCATGGGGAAAAACTGGTGGGTGCTCTGCACCGCCCCCAGCCTCAGCTCACTTCTGCATCCTCCCAAGCTTGCCGCTTGGTCCTGCTTCTCCCCCTTCCCTCCCAGCGTGTGTGCTGTGAAACAGCTGTTTTGCGTGGCTGGGAGAGAAGGGGAGAAGAGGGAATGTGGCGTGCTCGGGGGAGGAGACAGGGCTGAGGCAGGGATTTGGGGAAGTGGCCCAAGAGGGGCAGGAATGGGGTAGAGTTGGGGCAGGGAATTTGGGGAAGGGATTGGAATGGGGGTGGGGAGCAGGAAAGTTGGTGCCTATGCAACACACTAAAGAGAATGTGGATTTTGTCTATCTTAAAAAAAAAAAAACCCTCACCCTTGACTCCACTTGTCTCTCCAAGTACCACCCCATCTCCCTTTCATTTCTAAGTTCACTGAACATGCAGTTTACAGTAACAGTCTGAAGATCCTCTTCTCCAGTTCCATCCTAGATGCTTTCCAATCTTCCATGCAAATCAAAATGCTCTGCCAAAGTCTCTAATGACGTCTTCCTAGTCAAAGCTCAGACCTAATACTCCATTCCCATACTACTTACTCTGTCCGCCACCTTTGATGTAGTTGACCATGTTGTTCTTGAAACCTTGTCCTATCTTGGCTTCTGTGGCTCTGTTCTCTCCTGGTTCTTCTCCTACCTCCCTAATTGCTTCTTCAGCATGTCCTTTGGATTCTCCTCTTCTTCCCCTTTCCCCACAACCTTCTGTTTCACAGGACTCTGTCCTTGTTCCTTCTCTTTTCCCGCAACACCTTAGCACTGGGCAAGCTCAACAGCAAACAAATTCAACTTCCATCTCTATGCTGATGACTCACAAATTTACCTTTAATCTCCAGAACTATCTCCTTTGGGCCATATTAAAATTGTGGTCTGTCTCTCTCTGACATCTCCTCAAAGGTGTCCAGCAATCAGCTCTTAATCTCCTTTCCCGCAAGTGCTCTCTTCTGCCTCCTTTTGCAATCACTGTGGACATCATCACCATCCAGTTTGTCACTCAGGCCTGTAACCTGGGTGTTATATTAAACTCAAACCTATCTCTAGATCCTTACATCCAGGCTACTTTTAACTCCTGCAGATTTTTTCTACATAGCATTCCTACACTACAGCTTTTCCTACCCATCCACAAGCTTAAACCCTTATCTAGGTACTCGTATCAGTGCCTCAATTATTGTAACGGTCATTTTCTTTGGTTTTGAGAAATGTGATCTTGCCCTGCTCACACCCATTCAGACTGTTGCTACAAACATTATTTGCTTAGCCCCCTTCCTTTGACCAGGTCACCCTTTCTTGCTTCTCTCCTCTATTACAGCAAACATAAGGTCCTTGTGTTCACTTTTAAGACCCATCACTGCCTAGCCTCACGCTATTTATTATCTCTCATTATCAAAATATCCACTCTTGCCTCCATGCCACCAGCCTCCATCACCCACAAGCCACATTTTCCAACGTTTTCTTTGTTTCCTCCCTTGCTGACCCTCCACACTCAGGGGGTCTCCTATATATGTCCATAAACCTACCTCATTATCTCCTAATCCCACCTTAAAACTCTCTTGGCAACTGTTACACCACTGGTGTGCTGAGATCCCTGCCTACCATGCAGACCAATATTGTCTTATTGTTTCCTTGTACCTGTCTGTCTGGCACTACCCATCTCTTCTCCTACATAGACTGTTAGCTCTTTGGGGAAAGAACCATCTCATTTTGGCTCTTTGTACAGGTTTTAAATGTTTTGTGGGTCCTTTGTGGTGAAGAGCACTATATAAACACAAGATATTACAGCAGACTCTTGATTATCCAGGATTGGGTTAACCAGGATGTGGATTAACCAGGATGTCAAAAAAAAAATATGCGTAACTCGCAAGGCCGGATATGGCTTTCTTGCTGCCCCAAGAACAAAAAAAACCCCCAATCCACCAGGGCACAGGGTAGCCAGTGAACCAACACCCGCTTTCCCCGGCGCAGGGTGACTGGTGAACCAACCCCTCAACCCCCCCACCGCCATATTTCCTATGGACTGTGATTATCCAGGATTTTATTAACCAGGATTATTTTTTTCCCTATCATCCTGGATAATGGAGAGTCTACTGTAATTTACTTCAAAGCATACCAAAAAAATCTACTTAGAAGATGTGACTGCCAGAAGAGGACTAAGCACAGAAACCACCAACCCTGCTCAGCCTGTTGTCTCTGTTTATTTCCATCGTAACCTCTGCAAAACTCACTTTTCAAACACCTTGTCCTTGTAAGAGTAAATAATAAGTAGCCTGACCGGTTTTTTTCTCAGCAGTAATCTGGTTCCTGAGGGGATGAACTGGTGGCCTGAAGGCCAAGTGGTTTGTCAGGAGGGACCAGGATTACTGCTGAGAAAAACAGTGTGAGGTGACTATAAATAACACCTAGCCAGAAGCCAGCCAACCCAAACCATTTCATGGTTATTAATCTGTCCGTCAAGTGGGCCATCACTAACTTCACATTCAGATGAGACACGGATCCAGCGGGGGGCAGGGGGTGCTCAGAGGGGCAGGGGGCTTCACCGGGACATGGGCAGAGGCTGGCCCCAGGCCCCACCGGGCTGGTTTGGTTTCGTTTGTCATCTATTGCCGGTCTGTAAGGCCTGGCTGGGAAGAAAATGAGTCAGCGAAAC
This sequence comes from Sternotherus odoratus, assembly GCA_032164245.1. NCBI lineage: Eukaryota > Metazoa > Chordata > Testudines > Kinosternidae > Sternotherus > Sternotherus odoratus. Next base: position 13,369,642 of record JAVMKO010000005.1, on the reverse strand, counting down.
CCCAGCGGGCTGCACAGCGCAGGAGCCAGGGCTGGCTGCAGGGTGGGTCGGGAGCCAGGGCTGGCTGCGGGGTGGGTCCAGGGCCGGCGACAGGGGGGTACTACGGGTACAGCTGTACCGGGCCCCGGACTTTAGGGGGGGGCCCCTTAAGTCCGGGGCCGGGTACACAGCAGTACCCGTAGTCGTCCGTCCCCCCTTGTCGCCCGGCCTGGAGAGCGGGGAAGGGGCGGGGAGGCGGCGCAGCTCTCCTCCGGACGAGCGCGCGTGTCCCCGGCAGGAGCACTGAGCCCGGCCGGCGGCAGCAGCACAGTCCGGGGGAGAAGGCGCGTGGGGGGGAGGGGAGAAAGAAAGGGCGGGGGGGGTGAGAAAGAAAGGGCGCAGGGGGGGGGGAAGAAAGGGCGGCTTGCACCGCTCCCGGGCTCGCGCTGCCGCCAGCCGCTGTCAGCTGGGGGGGGGGGGGAGGGGGAGCGCCGGCTGGGCTGGGGCCCCCCGGCTGGGCTTCCCGCCCCAGCCGCTGTCAGCTGGGGGGGAGCGCTGGCTGGGCGGGGGGGGAGGTGCGGCTGGGCTCCTCCCCCAGCCGCTGTCAGCTGGGGGGGGGGCCAGCTGGGCTGCGGGCCCCCCAAACGGTCAGAGTAGGGGGCCCCCAAATTTCTGTCGCCGGCCCTGGGTGGGTCAGGCTGCGGGGTGGGACGGGAGCTGGGGCTGGCTGCGGGGTGGGTCAGGCTGCGGGGTGGGGTGGGGTGGGATGGGAGCCGGGGCTGGCTGCGGGGTGGGTCAGGCTGCGGGGTGGGGCGGGAGCCGGGGCTGGCTGCGGGGCGGGGCGGGAGCCCGGGCTGGCTGCGGAGTGGGGCGGGGCGGGGCGGGAGCCGGGGCTGGCTGCGGGGCGGGAGCCAGGGCTGGCTGCGGGGTGGGGCGGGGCGGGAGCCAGGGCTGGCTGCGGAGTGGGGTGGGGTGGGGCGGGAGCCGGGGCTGGCTGCGGGGCGGGGCGGGAGCCCGGGGTCGGGCAGCGCCGGGCGCTGGAAGCTCGCCAGGGGGAAGGAAACACCAGACAGCCCGTGACGCGTCGGCGGGGCCCGCCGGGCTCGGCTCCCCGCGGGTAGCTGAGCGCGGGGGTGGCGGCGGGGCCGGCGGCGGGGCCGGGCGCGCCCCGGGGGCTCGGCGAGCTTCGCTGCCTCCCGCGGGGGCGGGCTCTGGGCAGGGCGGGAAGGAGCCCGCGGCCCGGCCTGTCTGGCTGCGCCCGAGCCCAGGCGGAGGGGAGCGGGGCCGGGCGCTGCTCGCGCTCCCGCCTCTTCCAGCCGCCCGGGCCGCGCCGGGGCTCCCGGAGGAAGGCGGAGGTGGGTGGCGCGCGTGGAGCCCGGCGAGCAATTCCCGAGCCCGGCCGCCTCCCACACGCCTGCGGGCGGCCCGGAGCCAAACCCGCCTCCCTAGGCGCATCCCGTGGCCTGGACTCCTGCTCCTCCCCGCCCCGCCTGTGGGTGTCCCCTCCATGCACGTCTTCCCGTGGGGGCCCCCCATCTCCAGTCTGTATCCTCCATGCGCCCTTTCTGTGAGGGCCCCCCATTTCCTGTGTCCCCCCCGTCCCATTTCCTGTGTGTGTGGCCCCTGTTTTGGCCCCCCATGCGCCTTTCTTCTGTTTGGGGATCTATCCATTTTCTTTCTCTCAGTACATATGCGACTTCCCCTTTCCGTTGTCCCCCCTACTCCTGTGTCTGTATCTCTTTACCCCATGTTCTCCTTCAGGGTTCCCATTTCTCCCCAAACCCCAGTGTGTACTTGGAACTCCCCCTCCCAGATGCTGCCTGGGGATTTTCCAGGTTCCCTGAGCACCACCACCATGCTTTGAGAGGGAAAATACATCTCCGAGTGCATTGACTCCCCTGTGTCCAACTTGAAGGCACCGAGGGCAGTTCCAGCCCAGAATTGGGCTTGCCTGTCTGGCTGCATTGTCATTTTTGCTGCTAGCAGACTAAGTAAATTAGCGGTGTGTCTGTACCCCCCCCCCCTTAATCTTATCACCTCTTCCTGTGAAAGAGTGGAAAAAATATGGAAAGTATGGTATGCATCATCCTAATCTTAAAACTAAAAGTGGATCATCTGATCGTCTTCTCAAGACCATTGCACTAGCCAGCGAGACCATGGTTGATAGCATTGAACTAAGCATCGTCGCGTAGTGTTCCCAGATCTGGCTCAATCCTGCAAATCCAGGATTGAGCTTGCAAAAATATAGCATGGGAGATTTAAAATTGTTTTAGGAACACTGCATCTGTGAAACACTGTAGGTTCTCCAGACACAATAATTATCTCCCATCATTGGGTTTTTTTTCCTAATGTCACTTTAAAATAAGAAGGTACAAGCATTTCTGATAGCTTGCTCTTGAATTTATGTAATACCCTATATTAAAATCCATGCAACTTTGCATACTATTTTTCTGGCAGAACACATTGACAGATACAATATGGTGGGTTCCTGTTCTGTCCTATTGTACAAAGTTCAGAGATTTTTATTTTATTTTGAATTTGAATTTTATTTTGAATAATGGAACAGTTCTTTTAGTTCAATTATTGACTGGGAAAGAAATGAGTGCTATGTAATAACTATGTTGGACTCCTGGTGTATGTGTGCTGTTCTCACCTGCTGCAACTTCAGGTCTTCATTCCTTGACTACTAATGTTGCCTGTTAAACTGCAGTGGGAGTTCTGTGTGTGTTAAATCGCACATCTTCTAGGTGTGGTGTTCTGTCCCATCTAGTAGCACCAAGACCACTCAGAGAGAGTTAAATGAGTCTGCTCTACTGTCTTAGCAAAGAGTATGTTTTAGCTCATGCTTTAGATCAGGGGTAGGCAACCTATGGCACACGTGCCAAAGGTGGCACGTGAGCTGATTTTCAGTGGCGCTCACATTGCCTGGGTCCTGGTCACAGGTCCCTGGGGCTCTGCATTTTAATTTTCAATGAAGCTTCTTAAGCATTTAAAAAATCTTATTTAAAAGATAACTAAACTATTGTTAAGAATCAGAGAGGTAGTCGTGTTAGTCTGGAATAGCAGAGGCAACAAAGAGTCCTGTGGCACCTTAAAAGACTAACTATAAAGTTTTGAAGCATAAGCTTTCGTGGGCTAATACCAACTTCGATGGATGCAAGCAGTGGAAGTGTCCAGAGGCAGGTTCCACTGCTTGCATCTGACGAAGTGGGTATTAGCCCACGAAAGCTTATGCTTCAAAACTTTATAGTTAGTCTTTAAGGTGCCACAGGACTCTTTGTTACCTAAACTATTGTTGTATGTAAAGTAAAGACTTATAGAAAGAGCTGTTCTAAAAACGTTAACATGTATTACTGGCAGGCAAAACCTTAAATTAGAGTGAATAAATGAAGACTTGGCACACCACTTCTGAAAGGTTGCTGACCCCTGCTTTAGAGGCTCATGCACTAAGCTCCTGAGGTCCCAAGTTTGATGCTGCCCACTGACGAGTGGTGTCTGTCGGCATTACAAGTGCATGCACAACACAAGATTGGGCCCCAGACAGGCTCTTTGGAGGTTATTCCTGTGAAATAGTTTTTAAAAATCTGTTTAATGCACATTTTTTTTGCTTCCTTAGGCCTAGAGGAAAAAGTCTACGTGCATTCGTTGACCCCAAACCTCACTTTTCTCTACCAGTTACTATTTTCATAGCTTAATGCAGGAATTTACTGCATATTCAGCGTAATTCTAGAGAAAGTGGACCACACCCTGGCACTTGCAGAGTGTTGTGTAAATCAAACTTCTGTTATCTGGAAAAAGTTATAGGGGCAGTTCAAGCGTAGAGTCAGAAAAAAACAGCTGGACTGACATCTAGTTTGTGTGTACTGTCTGTTTATCAAACAATGTGTCTTGTGCCAGGATGTGGTTAGCCTTTGTAGCAAAGAATCACAAACAAATTTCAGATGACCTCTTACAAACAGACTGGTTTTTGTGAGAAACTAAGCAGGTAGCTTCAGATTAGAACGGACTTCTCGGACCTCTTTAATAGGTATTTTTGTTAGCTTGTCTTTTACCATTAGTTGAGAAAAACTATAGCTGAACTGAGAATTGTACAGTGAGTTAAACTAGAGAATGTTTTTACCAAAAGTGTAAAGAGGTGGAAGTGTTTGGTTGTGACTTTGTTAAATCAATACATCCAGCAACAAGCTCTGTGAGTGCATGTTATATACACTAGTATAGTAAACAAAGGTCCAGTTTTAATTCATAATATTCTGAGCACAATTGAGGGAGATGGGTTATTTTATAATGTATGGTATTCCTAAAAAAATGAAGTGTTTAGGCCACCTGTTACTAAACAAATTAATCATACATTTCAAGAAGCACATTCGACATTTCAAGTAGACAGGCCCTTGTTCTTTCCAAATGCCCCAAGCATTCATTTGCATAATATACAAATGTTATGACCACTATAATGACACAGACTATCGTATTTTATTGTTCACATAAAAAAAAATTTAAAACTCAAAAGTTGGCCAGTTACACTGTAAAGTTTGCAATACTTAAAAATCAACAACAACCCTCCTTAAACATTTAGGAAAAACAACATCTGTTATTTAGGCCACTCTCCAGCACTTCATTATATGCTGCCGTACCTACCTGGCATGATATTGACTTTCGATGACTTTGTCCAACACATAGCCCACTTGGGAACTTTTGTGCACTACTACAGTGTAACAACAAGGGGACCAGTTTCCATTAGATACAAGCTACACGAGTCAGAGATATTTGCCCTAATTGCTGGAGTAACTTAGTTTAATAGATATAGCCATAATTTAACACCAGTGCTTGATCAATGTTTTTTTTCTTTTTGAAAGAAAAGAACAAATGCCTTTGCTTCACTGCCACAGTTCTGTAAGTATCTTGGCCATCTCAGCACGATCCTGTAACAAAAGTCTGGCTAATCTTTTAAGTAAATACAAATAGATACAGATCACATGATTAATTTTCCTGCAGCACTGACAGTGCAGGACAAAATAAACTTCAGTCCTAGAACCTAATGTTATGCCCTGTATTTTAAACATGCTCTTGCTTGGTGTTTCAATGGTGAGGGAAAGGTGGTAGGCAGTACAAATCAAATGAAATAAATAGTAATCTCGTTGGCCATATCCTAACCCAAGCATATACTTTGCCAGGTCAAAAGGGGAGAGATTCCCACCCCCACCCCCTGCTTAAACATTTTCACATGATTACAACATCAAGGGAGCTTGAGAGGGGTGTCATTGTCCATTTTCCCCATTCCAAATAATTATTAAGAGTTATTAAAGCTGTTTTTTGCAGGGGTGGGTTTACCTTGTCAACTCAATAAAGGAAGGAGCTTTGAGGGGACTGACCTTTGAGGGTCTTTCTAACATTGTTTCATCTGTGGGAATAGCTGGCTCTGGTGTGTACTCCCGGGGGGGATTCTATGTGACTGCGCACCCACAGAAAATGCCCCCCCCCTAGAATTCCTGTGTTTCCCCGCAGCACATCGTAGGGAAGCAAAGGGAAGTCATGTGGGGGATGACTATGGGTGCAGTTTTTTTGAGGGGGATTGCTCCCATCCAGAGGTTAGGCTGGGGGGGGGGGTACACTGGGTTACATGCCACTGCCACATGTTTTCCCCCCATTTCTGCAAGCACAGAGCTGCCCAGCTGAAGGAGGCTGCCTTGTTTCCGCTTGCTTGCTCACACCGCCAGTTGTGCTCCCTTCTCTGTGTGCTGGGAGCCTTCGTGTTTTCTGTGCACCAGTGAGTGCTGCTGATGGGGCGTGGTAAAAAGATGTGGGGGCAGGTTGTGGGTAGGGCAAGAGGCAGTGGGGAAGGAGGAAGGGTGGAATAGAGCAGGGGAAGGGGAATGTGGCAGTGAGGGGAGGGTGATAAAAAGAAAAGGGGATAGAGGAATCACAAGGGAGGGAGCAAGAGCTGGGGATGTGGCTTCCTGTTGGCAGCAGCTAGGCTCCCCTGTTAAGCAGGCCTATTGAAGACTTGACAAGCCCTACCCCCTACAGCTGGACCCCTCTGATGAGCCCCCCCACCTTCACCCTACTGCTCCCCAAGCAGTGCACCTAGACCCCCTCCCCATCAAACCCCACTCCCCCAACACCTGGACCCCTCCCCCACATCCAGACCTCCCTGCTGAGCCCCCCACCCCTACACCCAGATGCCTTCTGCTGAGCCCTAACCACCTTTCTCTGGATCCTGTGCAGAGTCCCATTGTCCCTGCACCCGGAACCCCCCAATGAGCCCCTCTGCATCCAGATCTCCCACTGAGCTGCCCACACAGAAACCTCTCACCCCCACCGCTGGATCCCCCACACTAAGCCCCTCCACGCTTGGATCCGGTTAGGCTGAGCCCGCCCACCTACACCTAGTGCACCTAGTGCCACAGCAGAGCAGGGCCCCAGGGTGTGTCTGGCACAGGCCCAGCCCTTGCCCTGTGTCAGGGTCAGGTGCATCCTCACTGCCAGGTTTCTGTACCAGGGAAAGTGGGGGCTTCAGGGTGATCTCCCACTTGGATGCAGCCAGTGGCCTGTGCTCCTCACTGCCATGCAGAATTCCCTCAGGAGTAGTTGTGGGAGGGCCAGTTCGTTAAGCTGCTACTTCACATTGCATTAGCCTGCATAAAAACCTGTTTGTCCCCTTTAAAAACACAAGAATGAATAAAGTAAATACAGCTGGTAAAGTTGCAATTAGTTTGCTTTTTACCCATGATATTAGAGGCATTTTAAAAAGTTGTATATAATTAAGCTAGTTTAGGACGGAATGTTTTGTTTTGAATGCTTCGTCGGTGTCTAAAAACTTCAAAGATCTTGACACAATACTGAGAAAAAGAAGCTTTGTGGGGCATGAGAGTTCTAACTTTAGAATTGTTTTCTTTTAAAATGTTTCAGTATGGTAGTCACATAACATCAGTGGACCTTTTTTCATGAATTTAAGTTTCTTGGTATTCATTTAATTCCTCCTCACTGCAACCTTCACACACTAACTACGTTTTCTCAAACTATTGGCAGCTTTAGTGATCGTGACTTACCCAAGAAGAAGAGAAGCTCACTACATAGTTTTTCTGGAACGATTTGTTGAAATTCAGCATGAGCTTTGTGTGCGCACACCATGTGAGTAACCCCTATCATCTTCCAGATGAGTTAAAATACTAATAAGGAACTTGTGATGAGTTGGATCACAGAATCCCCCTTGGGGCTGCCAACTGATGTGCTGAGACTACTTCTAACCTGTTTTCTGCCAGTTTGGGACTTCAGAACTTTGCCAGTTTGAGCCAGACACGCTAGCTTGTTACAAACCCAGACCCAAGTCTGAGCCACATCCCCCCCAAACTGCAGGCTTAACTGAAAACAGCTTTAGAAGTGTTCCTGTCTCCAGCACCCAGATGCCCAGTTCCCAAATAAATCCATTTGACCCTGTATAAAGCTTATACAGGGTAAACTCATAAATTGTTCTCTCTCTGTAACACTGATAGATATGCACAGCTGTTTCCCCCTCCCCCTCTGCTATTAGTACATACTGTGGGTTAATTAATAAGTAAAAAGTGATTTTATTAAATACAAAAAGTAGGATTTAAGTGGGTCCAGGTGATAACAGACAGAAGAAAGTGAATTACCAAGAAAAATTTAACATGCAAGTCTAAACGTAATACAGTAAGACGCTGAATACAGATAAAAATCTCACTCTCAGAGATGTTCCAGTAAGCTTCTTTCACAGACTAGCTTTCTTCTAGTCTGGGTCCAGCAATCACCCCCCCCCCCCCCCCGTGGTTAGTGTGATTTGTTCCAGTTTCTTTCAGGTATCCTTTGGGATTGGAGAGGCTATCCCTTGAGCCAGCTGAAGACAAAATGGGGTTTCTCAGGGGTTTACATAGACTTTCTCTTGTGGTTGGACACCCCTCCTTCCCCCTGTGTAGAATCCCAGCTACGAGATCGAGATTTGGACTCACATGGGGATGTCACATGTCCATGCATGATTCAGAACTTACAGGTATCAGCCATTGTTCACATGTTACCTTGAATGTCCTCAAGTGGACTTCTTATGTGGATTGGAGCCTTCCAAGATCCATTGTCCATTACGTGTTTCTTGATTGGGCACTTAACTTGCAAATTCCTTTCTAGAGAAGCTGCCCAAATGCCTTGCTAAGGCTACTTAAAATTAAACAAGTACACAGCCAATATTCATAACTTCGAATACAAAAATGATACATGCATACAAATAGGATGAATAGATTCGGTAGATCATAACCTTTGCAGAGATATGTTACATGACATATATAGCATAAAACATATTCCAGCTAGGTCATATTTACATTCATAAGCATATTTCCATAAAGGATCATGGGGTGCAATGTCACAGAACAACACTAGGAAGAGTGAGAATACAAAAATTCAATGTATGTAAAAAAGGATGAGTATGGCGTTCTCTTTCTAGGGGCTATTGGCTTTTATAAACATTAGTTGGTTAAACCATATATAGACAGAAAGAGGATCCGCAAGATACCTCCATGGTTTGTAGGGAAATTTGTTTTTAGCACATGGGACAGTTCCAAATAATAAAGAGGGTGGAGGTGGGGATAATTATGTGGAAATATGACAGATGTTAATATAATCAGATATCCTAGATATCCAGGATCAGCCTTTCCCACTAAAATACATGCAGAAAGGAATCTGGATAGGGAGGAGTGGACAATGAAAGTAGATCCACGAGTGATCATTTAAACAGTTTTTAAATAACTTCTATGCAAAATGTCAGACTAATGCAAGTTAAACCCCCTTATGGCTAGAATGAAAAAAAGTTAACTTTAAAGGTGATCTGTAAATAGACATGAAAAAACCCAACGGCTTTTGAATTGTGTGTGGAATGTCACCCACAATGCAGATTGAGGATGGCCTGTACAGGTGAGATTTTAATTTAGAAGAAACACTTGTATATTTTTATTTAAAACAATTATTTATGGTTTCAGAAATTACTGTGACAAATCTCAAGTCAAGAAAATAAATGTAACAATCACCTGGCAACTATCAAGATCTCGTGAAAGTTAAAGAAACCCAAAAAACAAACACGAAATGTACAATTTCTAACTTTTAGAACTAACTTCTAATTTTTTAGAATTAAAGTTGCAACAAAACAGAGTACAAAGTAGCAAAATTTGGTTTCTTATATAGAACTCCCTCCCAATTTAAAATAAGGCTGTGCTGATTTAAATTGTCCTATTTTTCTAAAAGTTGTTATACAGTAGACTCTCGATTATCCAGGATGATAGGGAAACAATTAATCCTGGTTAATAAAATCCCGGATAATCACCATCCATAGGAAATATGGGGAGTTGGTTCACCAGCCACCCTGCGGCGGGAGGAGTGGGGGAGGGGGTGTTGGTTCACTGGCTGCCCTGCACCCTGGTGGGGTTTTTTGTGTGTGCGCTTGGGGCGTCAACAAAGCCAGAGCCAGCCCTGCAAGTTAGGCGTATTTTTTTTTTGACATCCTGGTTAATCCACATCCTGGTTAACCCAACCCTGGATAATCGAGAGTCTGCTGTATTCGGTTCTACAGAGTTCATTACGTAAAACAGAAAAGTAACATATACCTTACATACATAAAGGAGATAAGATTTACCTTACTCCTTTGATCAACTCCTGAATAACAACACTTAATTTTTAAAGTCATTTACAAGCATTAACCAATTCATCCTCTCAACACCACAGACAGGCAAGTAAATATTACTGACGTTGTTTTCCAAAAGGGGAACTGGAGATAGATCTCAAGATCATGCCTCGAGTATGGGTTAGGCTCAGCAATCCAATCCTGTGCTCAGATCGTGCTGCTCTCAATCTGTTGTTGCAGTCAGCTTCCAAAAGAGGTGTGAAGTTGTCCTTGCCGGGCCATGATGCAGTGATCTTCACTGGCTGTGGATGTCATGGGGCTCAAATGGGAGAGGGAGTTGGAAAAGTATAAGAACCTGGAGGGAGGGCCTTGTGTCATTGAAGTCAATGGGAGGTCTGCCATTGTCTTCAATGGGGCCAGGATTTCACCCATTTTTCAGAGGTGTGCCTGCACCTCCCATTAGTTTTAATTAGAGTTGGGAGTGGTCAGCAGCTCCATAGAACCAGGTTTTAAGCTTAAATTTTTATCCTGGGTATTTTGGTGCTTTCAGCATCGCCTAGTTCTGAAGTTGCTGGCTTTTAAGAGTATATTTTCAAATCATCTTCAACTATGCTGGTATTTCTAAACCCTACACTCCTCTCCCCCTCTCCACAAGAATAGCTTTTCTGACAGTTTGATTTCCTCTCCTCCCTCCAAATTAGGAATGCTAATGTCTGTTGACATGGTATAGAACAAAATGTTTGAAAAGGAAGGTATACCTAACAGAAGGCCAACAAGGGTTTGTGACTCCATAAGTGGTAAGTACCAGAAAAAAATATATTGAGCATTCCAGTTAAGGCTTGGAGTTTATGTTGTACTGGTTGTGGGACTTTTTGTTGTTTCCTGTCTGTTTCTCAGTAGCATGTGTAGTAGTGGTTATAAAATGACTAGCATTTATCTGATCTAGAAGTGACACATATTATTACTTCATTGTCATGGGGTCAGTAGCAATTAGTCTCCAAAGACCAACCAAAAAGGGCCCGAGTAGAATGGTCTGATGGCAGGCTTTACGTTGATGGGCTGTGTTCTTACACGGGGGGCAACCTCATGAATACTTTAGCAGCATGTTACAGCTTCACAGTCCTGAACAGCGTACCATTTTTCCTTTATTGGATAGACTCAGAGGAATACTCATACACACATACCAGCATGTGCGTTAAAGGATCATCACACGTTTCTTTAAGCAGGACAAGGCTAATGACTTGCAATATTTCTATCTTGATTTTGTGGCATTTTACAACGTGCAATCCAGAAATGATGTAACGTCTGACCCTAATATAATTAATCATAGCAAGAGTCATATATAGCAGGAGTAATGATGTGCACCAGGTAAGTTAACTATCAGTCAGGTCACCAGCTGTGTACAGCATAGCCTATTCTGCAGGATGAGGCTGCTGAATTTAACATATAATAGCGATCGTAAACGTAATGTCTTGGGGGCCGAGGAGTTGTCTTTTCTGAGTATCAAGTAACGGTTGACCTCCATCATTTTGTTGGCCAACCTGGGTGATCTAGTTTTTAAATGACAGTGGGTGTTTTTCCCCCCATGGGATGGTAATACCACATCTAGCACCTACTTATACATGATGGATGTGACACATAGGTCTGTACTGTGGAAATCTATATAATATAACTGAAGGGCCTAGAAGTAATTAACACCAGGTTATATTTTAGCCTAGTTAATATTAATTTCAAATAAGATTGAGCCCAAGGGAAAGTCCAGCAGATGAGGACTTTGGGTATATGCTTTCCATTAGTGGTTAGTTACTTATGTATTTTCAAACAGGTGGGAGTATGATACTACTGGACATACTTTAATGTAATTCTATGCAACCGTAGTATAGACCGAATAGGACTTTCCTCCAAGTTGTACTGATTAATTTTGTCTAGCTGTGTCTCTATGGCACTGTTTCATGTACTGCATCTCCTAATTTAGGACTGGAAAATTTAAATTGTTGCCCGTTTATTTTTCCACTTTGTAACACCTATTCAGAGACCCACACGCGGTTTTAATCTGTGTTAACATATTGTCATTAACTCCTCTTAAATCTGCCCCTCCACCGCTCGTCAGAGATGGTGTGTGATAATCCTACAGTTTTCTAGTTATTTTAAAATCAGCTTATCTTATCATCACAATTCAGGCTACACATACTTAGGGTGAGGATGGGTGTTTAATTCAGAAGAGAACATGTCCTTTCTATAGAATATTATTAAGATTAATTTATTTTATTTAACCAAATGGTTTGCCCAAGGGGACACAGCCTAAATGGTTTTATACAAAATATTGTACTTCCACAGAGAGAAGATCTTTGATACTAGATGTTATATAGTCTAGCAGACAATTGCATAATGAGATTCAATGGCTGGAGGTTGGTTAGAAATATTCTGATGGGAAATAAGACCTACATTTTTAAGAGTGAGATAAATTAACCATTTAAACAGAATACAAAGGAGTATAGTAAATTCTCCATCACGTGGAACTGTTATACCAAAATTGGATATCTTTCTGAAAGGTATGGGATGGTTCAATTACAGGTAATCAGACTTGATGCAGGAATCATTAGGTGACATTCTATGGCTTGTATTGTGCAGAAAGTTACTCTAGATGATCATAATGTTCCCTTAAAATTTATGAATTGCATGTTGATTAAATCTGTATGATATCTAAATAAAGCTACATTTATGAACTTGTCAGCCACAATAGAACCCTGAGAGAGATCATTTTCTGCAGTATGATTTGTGAATACATTGTTACTTCTGTCATTCATACTATACATAAATAGTTTCCTGTAGAGATAATGGATTATATTTCTGCAAGTCTCATCTAAAGACAGTGATGTAAAAACAAATGGGAAAACACAAAGGTTAATGGAATTCACAACTATATTATTTCCACTACATTACTTAAGATTCACACTGCAATGTAAGCTATAGGCACTATACTTGGTTTAAAAAAATTAATACATAGGAGACTGCGATGGTTAGTTAACATTTGTTGCCCCGCATATTTATTTATATAGCGCCACAGGCGGAAACAGCCAAGACGACAAAATCTCTGCAGCAAGAAGTTACCAATCAAAGGACCTGGATTCTGCACCTTTCCTTAGCAGAGAATAGCACTTATCTATGCAAGTGGTCCCATTGCCAATGAGTGAGTAAGTACTACTCAACCCCGGGGGAACAGGGCAGAATCCATCCCTCAATGAGATTGGTGCATTGAACATTTTTTCCCTAAACAGAAAAAAAAATAATAGACCAGGTGCCAGAGTGGGAGCAGATAGCATCAGAGAGATACTGTAATGGGTGATGGAATGATAAAGAGGTAGGAGTGAATTTTAAGGATGGATCTGACAGATGATGGCTGTTCAAGTGTAATAGCTGGTTTGAACTAAGTTCTGGTGTTCTTCCTTGTGTTGTTGGGGGGGGGGGGGGGGGTTTGGGGTGGAGGGGAGAACATACTTCTATGGAGATTTTACCAGCTGTCAGCTTGTTTCCACACATACAATAGCTACTATCCTGGGATTGTGACTACATTTAAATTGCTTGAGGCTTCCTTTGATTTGGCATAATTATTCAAGTGGTTTTAGTTTTCTTTTTCCTTACAGTGTGATGCAATTTCACTTCCAAGCATCACTGTCATCATACTCGAGTGCTCAGATACTACAGAGAAGAGTGCCACAAGTATCCATGAAAACACCAAAAAAGTAGGATAAATAAATTAATGCAATTATTTTGTTTAGTGTCCCTTATACACGTATCAGTTTTAATCTTACATAACTAAGCATGTTTGTAGTGCCATTTGATTGCAGCTTTAATATCACTTCCATACTTGATTTTCCTTTCTAAGTTTATCTCACTATTAGTTCTGAAAAAAGGGGGTTTATACGCCAAGTGCTGACATGATGAGTACTGGGTATAGCAACACGGTTCTGTGGCTAATGTTGTAGACTACTGGTGGAAAGATATTTGTCACTATAGATTTTGCTTGTCATATGCAGAGATGACATGCAGATCTCCCCTTTCAAAGATTGACAGTCATTCTGAGATCCATCCACCCACAAAAACCACAAACATGCTGCTTTACTCAAATCTTTACTTTAACCACTACTTTGTGATGCAAAACTGGTGGAGTTTTTGGTACTTTTTCTTTAAAATGAAATCTTTGTAGGGGTTTTCCAGCATCTTTGCTAGCTGCTAAAAACAAATCAGCTTTGTATTTCGGCATGGGACAAGAACACAGTTCAGTTTACTTTTAGACATGTTTGACATTTATTGAATTATAATATTGAATCTGAAGAAAACTTGATAAGGTAGTTAAAAAAATATCAGACTCCAAGATCTCTCACCTCCCTGCAATATTTATCACTTATTTCACCAATATAAATGTCAGTTTCACATTTGTGGAGTATTTGTACTATTTCTACTCTAAGAATCTTCCTATCGTGATTTGTAATCAGTAGTATCTTTAAAAGATTAACAATACGGTTATTTCATTTGTAAATGCAAATACTTGATGTTAAGCATTAAGGCTGCATAGTTAAGCACTTAAAAGTCAGGAAATACATAAGTTATGGTGTATATACTGCAGTTTAGGAAACCAGTCCCATGATGATCAAAACAACATAGTTTCATTTAACAAAATGAATTCAGTGTTAGAATCTTCAGTGTTTCCACGTGTCATACAGCTGCAGCTACTTTTAATGATCATTTTGGACATTTTTGCAGGTGATACATTTTGTGCATTAGTCTTTTTATGCATCATTTTAGGCATGTTATAAGTGTCTGAAAAATTAAGGAATTGTTAGTAGGATCATGGAACAGAAAACAAGGCAGTGTCTTCAGATGCTTATCTTTTAAACTGAAAAGGAAAAGTACTCCAAATAAATTTCTCTTGTTCAAAAATACAATAGGCAATTAAAAAAACCATAACCTATTAAGTATGTGTGTAGGAGCATTTCCCAGTCTTGGAGACAAGTTGAATTGTTATGTGGAGCTATATTATGACTTGACTGACAAAGTATCAATCAAGACCCCATTATATAACGAGGTATCCATCACACAAATTCTATTGAGTCTCCCTGCAGTGAGCACACAGACTGTAATCCACGTTTCTTTGTCCTGTTCTATGCCAATTTGCTGTAAAATGATGACAAGTCTAGACTGTCTTTGTAGCAATCATAGGACCACTGCATCACAACTATATTTTCTAAACATTTTCACATTGTCTTGATGACGATGTCACCTGCTTCATTAGTGAAGAAAATTCTCTGCCAGCAATTCAGCTATTGATGCAAAGTGAAAAATAATTGGAGATACTTTCCCCTCTATAACTTTCCATTATTAGTAAAACTAGCAGAGTCTTTGTTCCTTTTCAGAAGGACACGTCCAGGTTAGCCACAAAGATATTTTAAGACAAATAATTATACCCCCAAACTTTAAAAAGTCCTATGAATCTGATATGCGGTGTGCATATAGGACTGGGAGGCAGATTAGAACTTGAGAGTTCTTAATTTTTTAATTAACTTCCCTTTGAAGATGCATCAAGTCACTTACTTTTCAGCTATAGAATGTGAGGTAGAGAGATTAATACTTGCGTCTCACAGAGCTTGAGCGGAGTAGGTTGCACCTTCTTGGTTTTTCCTCATTAAGTTATCCACACCCAAACAAAATGGAACGCCTATAAAACTAGTGTAGCTATTTCTCCTATAGATTGAGTAGGGGGAAGAAGTTTATTTTTTTTTACATTTGAAAAATACTTAGGAGGTACTTAGAAAGTCTGGTGTCATCTACTGTCCTCTCTATAAATAAAATATATATAAACTACTATTGAAATATTTAAAGTTTAAAACAGCTTCTTCCTTCTCCCTCCTCCAATTACCTATCACTCAATGAGGTGGAAACTCAGTTGGGGGGCTCGTCTTATTTACTCATTGAGGAGAAACATTAGGCTTGGTCTTATACCCTCAAGAAAGAAGGCCGAGTCTCTGTCCTTTACTCACATCAGGGCTGTGGTTTGGCAGTAGTAGTTTTGTTTCTGGAAGTTCTTGTTTGCTGTTGAGTTATTCCACTGAGTTAAAAAACTTACGTACCAGCTCCACACTTTATCCAGGATTTCATATACCGGATATTGGTTCATTTCAGATCTGTCTTTAGGAAGGTTTATCATACTGTTAGAAACATGTTTACAAGCTAGACCGGGTGGGCAAACTATGGCCCATGGGACTGTCCTGCCCGGCCCCCTGAGCTCCTGGCAGGAGAGGCTGCTGCTGGTCCCGCCTCTGCCTTCCCCTGTCCCCTGGAGCCTCAGTGTGCTGTGCAGGCAGTGCTCTGTGGGGCAGGTCAACGCTCCATGAAGCTGCTAGATACGCTGTTGAGCAGCATGGTGAGAGCAGGTCTGGTGGTCACCTAGAGCTGCAGGATTTGTGGGACGGCTTTTAGCGAACATTGGGGTGGTGCGCCGTCCGTAACTGGGGTGGCACGCTGCACCTTTCGGCGGCCCTGGCTGCTTCACCGCTTTGAATCCTGGACTAAAGATATGATCAGGCATCTTGAGTTAAAAGCATTGGTGGCACCTACTTTTAGAGCTGGAGGAATTTTTCCTTATCATTTACAGTCCACGATATGCATATAGTGCTTTAGCTTCTCTCTCTAGTAAGTTGCACAATCAGCTTTCGTTGGATACAAAAGATCAACAGCACATAAATGCTGCACTTAAATAAAGGTTCTCACTTTGTCTCTCTTTGAAGCACAGTAGGCATGACCTGCAAAGTTCGAATCAGGAGTTGGAATCTGCTTAAACTTGGGTGTGATCAGAGCTGGGTGGTTTTTTTTAGTCCCATTTCTATTATTTATTTGTACTGTGGTAATGCCTAGGAGCTCCAGTCATTGTTATGGCCGGGATCCAGCACCACTGAAGTCAATGGGAATTTTGCCACTGACTTGAAGGAGGGGACTTTTTTTTCTTTCTCTTTCTCTTTCCCCCACACAGGAGAAGTGTGAGACTAAGGAACACAAGCCACAAAGAAATTCAGGAGAGGAAGACTAACTTGATTCTTTCATTGATTGATCCAGTGGCGATGTGAGGGAGAATGACAAATATTACTGAATGGAGTATCCACTAAAGCAATAAATACCAAAGTACCAAAAGACTTGGTGCGTACCATATGCTGACTTGCAAAACTAAACATTACAACAAAAGGTTTTAGTAGGACGGTGTTAATTTTTGAGGGGAGGGGAGAATGAAGGGCAGAAAGCAAAATGAAGTTGTTGCTATACTTGAGAATTTTACAGATTTCAAGTCAAATATATTTCTGGTTACAGTGGTATTAATCAGGATTCCCTCCCCCTTCTTCTCCCTCCCCCGGCTCATTGCAAATTATCTGACATTTCATTAGGACATTGAGCAGTGGTTCCTACTCTTTGCAGACAATTGTACCTTTTTACCATATTAAGAACCTATTAATTGTACCACAGCTAGTTCCTGCTGCCTTCCAGTCAAGTGTGCTCACTCTGATCTGTAGTGATTGCTCTTGAGAGCACAGTGCTTAGGTTTGGAGTGTGTTTTAAGCTCTGTTGCAGGTTTTAGCTTGCACGTGGTGGGCAGAACAACTGATGGGACATCAGCTCCCTATCCTTGCTCTGATGAAGGGCCTCTGAGATGAGGTATCCATCATAAAAGCTTGAGAACCATCCCTAGAGTGATTTATAGAACATTGTAGCTTCCACTGTCAAAGGCCAATTATTTGCTCTGTTAATGAAAGATTAACCCCCCCCCCCCCAATGGCTCATTTCAGCATTCTAAGAAAATTCTTGCCTTTTAGAGTATTCTAGCTACCAATCATGTGGTTTTCATGTAGAGGAAGGTTAGCCTAATAAAAGGAATATGAATTGGGACAGCAGGTAGAACTAATACAATTCCACGAGAAGGGAACAAATTACCAGCAGTCTGTCAACTGGACAGTATTATTCTGCATCATTTATTTAAATACTTCTATTTGTGCATTTACAAACTTTCGTAGTTCTCCATCCATAACTCTGCTGGTTTTTTTAGACACTATTGCAGAGGAATTTCAGCTATTGTAAAATGAGGTCCATGTACAAAACTAGGTGATGGATATAAAAAAAGAGGTTCCTTTCATATTTTTCATACCAGGAACAAAAGTGACCAAATGGAGGGAAAATATAAACTCAACCCCAAACAAGAGGCTCTTTCATAAGTACTACCTATGTCAGTGCTCAACGACAAGTCCTAAAATAGGATAGTTCATAGTTCAATGGTGCATGCATGTTTGTTAAAACTCCTGGCTGGGAATGTACGTCTCTAATGAACAAACAAAAAAGAAAAGGCTACATGGGGAGTGTTAAGTTCAGAAACCATCATTTATGGATTCTAAATGGTATGGCACAGAACTCTAAGAAATTACACTGATTTACCAGCAGTGTATTTTCAACCCAAACTTAATTTTGCATAAAAAGCTCCCTTTAAGAAATTTGTTGAATTCTTCAAAAACTAATATTTGAGCTTCCGTGGTCCCCTGTATTTAAGAAATAATCATTTGAAACACACCTCAATCTGGAGGCTTCCAAAGAACCAATTTTTTTTTAAATGTGTACCAATTTAACAGCTCAGATCCCCAGTGTTAACCCTGGGAGGAAGAGGCAGCCAAATATGGCATTTCAGGATATTTACACGCATGGTACAAAAATGCCCAAGGGTACGAAACACCAGGAATACAGTTTGGCAGCACCCTCATTTACACCTGTAATTTTAAACTATTTATGACATTGTACTAACACACCAGATTGAAAGATGTGCACTCACTCCCTTTAGGGTGTACAGGAGTTACCAGTATATTGTGATTGCATATTTAATATTGCACAATTGTATAAAAACATAAATACTAGCTAGTCTAGTTTTTAAATACAAAATACAAGTCACATACTGTCTAAGTCAATCCTTTTCAAGTGCAATTCAAGGGGTCACTATGGTCCTTCCAATAAAAGGCAATTTTCATACTTTTGGCACAAGTATAACCCCCAATCACATGCCGATGAGATCTAATTACAATACATATGCCCAGATTTTTATAGTAGCAGTCATATACATACATATAAAAACAGGGTATTTACAAAAGGAACTAATCATACATAGAAGCAGCCTTAGTGGTTGAATCTGAACTCTTGTTTAGCATTATTCATGTTGTTTTGAGAGGGATGTGCGACCCTTTTGATTTATGCTGGTTGCTGTGGGTTCACATTCACGGGAGGAGGATGTCCTAGGAGACCAATACGCTGTTTCTGCTTCCTCTGTTCTGTCATCTGGAAAATTAAAAAGTTTGCTCATTAGACCGAGACACTTCCTGTACGTCAGCTCACAGAATGAACCATCGCTGTATTTGTGGTTAGGGTTTATTCTGAAATCCACTTTCTACAAATAATGCACTTCCGGCTGCTATGCCAAACATGAATACACTAAAAAGGTAATTATATCCCGTTTTGTGAGCCCAGCAGACATATCTGTGAACCTGCTCATGTGACTAAGTATTCAGAGATGACAGAAGCTGTTTTGCAAAAAAATGTTCTATGAAGGGCCACCTTACTGGCCTGAAATTAACCTAGATGATCGCTTTCAAAAACTTCCTGTGTTGGTAATTCTCTGTAGACATCCCACTATTTCCACAACCTGGTTGGGGAAGTAGGAGTACTGTGTGTTGGGAGAATCCATCTCAGTCTGGAAATATCTAACTGTTGGTAGAAATTCACTTCTATGCCCCAGCTCTCGGCTCACAAGAATGCAAACATCCCTCCTGACTTGCCAAAGCCCAGATAGGAGGCAATAATGCAAAATAAGGGACACAGGATCAAAACGACATCTTTTTCCACAAAACATATTATGTAACATCAGGCCCAAAATTCTGGATGTTTGCCAATAATAATTAACATCAAGTACAATACCACCACCAAATCTGAGTGGGAAGAAGGTGTATGATCTAAGAGTGACACTCCTAATAGAAAAGCATCTCTTTTCATTATTGTGATCCAGAGCACTGCAAAGCAGCCATCACGTTTCTTTGCGTACAGCCCCTCTCAACACCTTGTTAGAAATCTGCTACGGTCTGAAAGCCCGAGAGAAACAACACACCAATTTAATCAGTAACACTGGCATTTCTGTGATCCTAGTATATGAGCATTTCATGAACATTAATAAATGTATCCTTACATGACCCCTGTGAAGTAGGTAAGTATCTCCATGGTGCAGAAACTGAAGCAGAAAGAGATATAGGGTGTGTTTACACTGTACTTAAAAACCGGCAGGTGGCTGTGTCAGCTGACTTGGGCTCACAGGATTCAGGTTCAGGCTGAACATCTACACTGCAATTAAACAGACCCCTTAGCCCGAGCCCCACGAGCGCAAGTCAGCCGACACAGGCCAGCCGTGGATTTTTAATGGCAGTGCAGACATACTCCTAGGGCCTGATTTTCCCTTCTGAATAGCAGGCCTGAACTGACTGGCCCAAAGTCGTACAGGAAATCTTTGGCAGGGAGTAGACCTCAGGCTCCCCAGCTCCCCTCTAACACCAGATGATTCTTCCTTTGATAACATAGGTGCTGCTCAGCCTCCATCACGTGACTATCATAATGGCGGCAAAGTCCACGAGCTACACAGAAGTGCTGAGATCCCAACCTTCTTACTGCTCATCCCCTCAAGGCATTACTTGGTCAACACGCACAATAGGGCCACAATCTTGTTCGATTCTTATTGCTTCTTCAGAGCATACTCAGACTTGAAAATCAATGGAGCCAGGCTACCATGCATCTCAATACTCCTTCTGTTCGGTTTTAGGAGTTACTTTAATATCATAAACATTTACAGTGAATAGCGACTTGTAAGAAACCAGTCTCTAGATATTGCTCCCGCGCTACCAAAATGTAGCCTCCGAACCAGATATAGCTTATACAATAATTTTTCATTAAAAAGTTGAGCTACAATGTGAATTTCCACCATTTTTCATCTCATATGAATTGTTATTGGCCCTTGTTTTGGCTTGGAATTCCTTTGATCCAAACAGTGCCTTTTCTATTCATGCAAGGACCTAAGGTTACTAATCAGTGTAATTGTTTGTTTTGGGAACATTTAACTCCAAATATTGACTAACATAATTGATAGGGAGAGTAAATCAATGCCAAGGTAACAGATAGCCTGTTTGTATTTTCAGCTGTCTACCAGTAAACACACTTGAACAGATTTGCATAAAATCGATACATTCGGAGACTGAATAAATTCTCCCTTTCTAAGGTCAGGCATTGAATAATTAAGTTTGGAGATTGCCATGGCAAGATGAGTCAACCAGACTGGATTGCTGTGAACAATCTTCAGAATGATCCTTTTGCTATTACCTTTCATTAGAGGGCTGAAAAGCATTTTAAACACCATTAATTAATCTAATCACAGCGATGATGTACATATCTGTAAATATGCCCCTTTAACCAAAGGTTTAAGGTCACAATTTAACTTTCACGGAAGGACACGGATTCAAATGGAGCTGAATTAAGTTGTGTTTTTCTCAACATCACACCAAATGAGTGGAGCAGCACCTAGGTCCTAGCTCAGTTCCCCTAGCCTATTCTAACCCCTAGATTTCCTAATGCTATATGGGGCTTGAAATTTGTGGGTTTTTAAAAAATATAATTAACTACTTAATACAAACAGAAAAAGCTTATATGTAGGTTTTATTTCCATGATTCTATTATTTCCACTGCACAAATTAATAAAATGTATGCTTTCAGAGGGGGCAAGGTTTTGAGTAGCAATTGGATTCAAACAATTAGATATGAAGGAGGCACACACGATAAACCCATGAGGAAAGGATAGCAGTTGACAAACAGAATGCTAAATTTTGATATAAGTTTAGTTAACAGGAGGAATTAATTTTTTTAAGGAAAGCATAAACTGACTAAATGCAAGTTGAAAACAAAATGAAACCTAGATTAAAAACAACAAGGAGTCCTTGCTTGTGCCCAAATAAATATGTTAGTCTCTAAGGTGCCACAAGGACTCCTCGTTCTTTTTACTGATACAGACTAACTTGGCTACCACTCAAAACTAGATGCAGAATCACATTGTTCTAGTATGGAGTTTGGAAGCGTCAAAGACCCCATGGAGTAATTTTTGACTTTATCATTACACTTAACTGGAGAGTGAGTCACTTTTATAGCTTGTTGCTTTAATGCCTTTTGTAAGTGCTTCATACTCATTTACAGTAATGAATTAAAAATGGTCAGATTTTCAATAGTTCCTGGTGCATTTTTATTTTATTTCAAAGGCATTTTCAAATGGGACACGCACAATTTCAGTTTTAATGACAGTTACAATCCACAGAAGTGTGTAGGATCAGTCAGATCACAAAGCAAATGAAAGAAAGATTTGCCCTTTATTTGATTCAGAACAATCCCTGAGCTAGCTCCTCTTCCTGGAGACAGTTCTTCCTAATATGATGCAAAGATCTACTGGGTTTGTCTCATAATTGGAGCATCCTGCAACTTAAGTAGGGTTATCTCAATGACAGTACTTAGGGGAATTCCTAAGAGCTATCACATTAATGAAGCCGATTTCCTTTTCTGCCTCTGCAGTAGCTATCTAAAAGCTCATTTTCACAAAGAACAAGGGAAGGTTCTTAGTGCTTGGGCAGTGGAAAGTTGCAAGCTTTAGAAATAAATACATTTGGGGCATGATCCAAGGCCTGATTGAAATCGATGGAAAGAATTCCATTGACTACAGTGGATATGAGTCAGGCCCTCTAACAGGAAGACCTACGTCACATTTAAGATAATTGTTTCCAGGCAAAGGGGCATGACAGCTACCCAATGAGTATATTAAGGCATAGACAGGAGGGGATTTGGTTTGGAGAGAAACACTATGGAAGGTAGCAAAATCCTGGTGCTCCAGATAAGATAATTGCAATTATAGAAGCTATTTATGAAGGCTTCTGCAGTGCCATAAGAATTGGTGAAAAATTAAGCAACTGGGGTAAGTCAATGTGTGGTCAAAGACAAGAGGGCATGGAACCACCATCACTTTTCATCATGTTCTTAAACTGGACACTAAATGCTAGACAAGTTGGAGGGCTGGAGATTGAATGAGCTAGAGTTAAATTTGTAAACCTATGCAGCTGGCAGACACATTTGAACTGCTAATATTCTTTACTACCTTGGAAAACTCTTGCAGTCGACTTGGACTTACCATAAATGCTCAGATGAAAAAGTGGTTGCATCTTGAAAAAGGGATAATAGATAAAGTGTTGATAGAACAAGTAGAATCTTATGTGCACCTAGGAAGTTTGATTAGTGCCAATGGCTCCATCAAGCACGAGGTTAAAAGGAGCCACAAAATTATTGACTGATGAAAATATACATTTGGCACCAAGTGAACATTTATTAGACAACTGTACTAAGAGTATTACTGTATGGTAATACATTCAACAGCATCTGGCAGTCCGGATTTGGCCAAGGATCCACCTATTGACTACCCCTGCATTAACCTGACTGATTTTCATCACCCCAAGAGCAGAGCCCCTAGCCGAAAAAAAGGACAAATGAGCATCACATACCCTCTTGCAATCACCAACTACTTTATCAATGTAAATTTACTGGCACAGACAATGCACTCATGAGAGTAAATTTCTTGGCTGAGTTTTCTCATCTGCTTGCTACTACTTTGAAACTACAAAGAAAGCGTATAATAAAATAATTCAGTTAAAAAGCAGCAACATTCATACTCTGTGCTCAGTTGCATATGTTCTTCCTAGCCAATCTGCTGGCAAGATCATGTCCCAGGCTCCATAAAACCTTCATTGGTAACTCTAACATCAGTACATGGAGACCTGAACAACAGGAATTTTGCCAGTTAAGAAGCATGGTGCAGATTAAAGATTTGTGCCAGCCAGGAAGTATTTGTCTTTAGTGAACTATTATCTCTGGAAGAAACATTCGGTTTCTAATATAGATTAGGTCAGGACTATAACAGTTGCTACCTGCAGCATGGTACAGCTCATTTAATTCAAAGTGGAACTAATCCCAGTTTAAAATGGGAACTACAATAATAGAAAAATCCCTCGGAAGAGGCTCAGTGGCAACAGCCAATCAGTTTAGTGTATTGGAGAAAGTTGTCAGCCATTTTACAGTAGGAAAAATCAAAAGTTGAAGAGATAATGAGCCAAGTTCAGTGACTACTTCTGGCCTGTGCAACTCCATCAACTGCTCTGCAATTCCAGGATATGCAAGTTAGCAAAGAATTTTACCCAATGCATACATCTATAAACTCAATTAATTAAGGTGTTGGGGTGTTCTTTTGGTTCAGGTTATTGTTCAAAAACTGTATAACCAGTCATTTTGTGCCATATAAAATTTTAGACAACCCACAGCATTTCTCCCTTTATCTTCAGTTGGACACACAAAGCACAAAATGGAAAAGGGCTTTGACATTTAGGCTTTCTTGGGCCATCTCTGAGATGTATACAGTCCAAAAGAACCTCCCCCCAAGCTGCTTCTGCTGTTAATAGTGAATAGTAAAGAAGCACCTATGATTGAACTGTTCTGATCTCATGACAGCAGTGGCTCCAGGTGGTATCCCCACAAAACATGGATTTTTGCCTTGTGGGCCAAGATTTCCCATTTGTGGGCCTATAGGAAGTAGAGTGTAAAAAGGGAAGACATGTTGGCCAAATAAGTATGTAAAGGATTCTTTGAGGGTCTGTGCCCATTTAAACAGAGGAAAATGGGAATAGAGAACCATGTTGCTTGGGACACTCCTTCAGTTTTTCTTCACAGAGATGTTGCTGTTGGAAACCAAATAAAAGCTATTTTAGGGCAATATTCAGAAGTACAGGGTAAGTCATCAGACTCCCTTTTTGGATGCCTGTGGTTAAGTGCTGGAGCTGATTTCTTTGCTGTCACACACATATGGATGACGTAGCCACAAGTACCTCTAGTATGTAACAATAAGAAAGTGGTTGCTAGGTTACGTAAGAGTTTGCCAAGCCCGAACATATAATCCAATTGCTCCAATCCCTCGGACAGAGACAAGCACCTACAAGATCTTTATCAAGCATTCTTAAAACTACAATACTCACACCTAGGGAAGTGAGGAAACTGATTGAGAGAGTGAGGTGGGTACTCATGTCATCTACTACAAGACAGGCCCAACAAGGAAAATAACAAAACACCACTGGCCATCACGTACAGCTCCCAACTAAAACCTCTCCAGCACATCATTAAGGATCTATCCCGGAAAATGATCCCTCACTCTCACAGATCTTGGGAGACAGACCAGTCCTCGCTTACAGACAGCCCCCAAACCTGAAGCAAATACTCACCAGCAACTACACACCACACCACAGAAACACTAACCCAAGAACCAATCCCTGTAGCAAACCTTGTTGTCTACTCTGTCCCCATATCTACTCTAGCGATACCAGAGGATCCAACCACATCAGCCACACCATCAGAGGTTCATTCACCTGCATGTCTACTAATGTTATATATGCGAACATGTGCCAACAATGCCCCTCTGCCATGTACATCGGCCTAACTGGATAGTCTACGTAAAAGAATAAATGGACATAAATCAGGAATGGGAACATATAAAAGTAAGTAGGAGAACACTTCAGTCTTCCTGGATATTCTATAACAGATTTAAAAGTAGCCATTATTTGAACAAAAAACCCTTCAGAAACAAAACTTCAAAGAGAAACTGCAGAACTAAAATTCATTTGCAAATTCAACACCATTAATTTGGGCTTGAATAGGGACTGGGAGTGGCTGGCTCATTACAAAAGCAGCTTTGCCTCTCCTGGAATTGAATCAGAGAGGTAGCCGTGTTAGTCTGGAATAGCAGAGGTAACAAAGAGTCCTGTGGCACCTTAAAGACTAACTAAAGTATTGAAGCATAAGCTTTCGTGGGCTAATACCCACTTCGTTGGATGCAAGACACTTCCACTGCTTGCATCTGACGAAGTGGGTATTAGCTCACGAAAGTTTATGCTTCAATACTTTAGTCAGTCTTTAAGATGCCACAGGACTCTGTTACCTCTCCTGGAATTGACACCTCCTCATCAATTATTGGGAGTGAACCACATTCACCCTGATCCAATTGGCCCTGTCAACACTGGTTCTCCACTTGTGAGGTAACTCCCTCTCTTCATGTATCAGTATAAATATGCCTGCATCTGTAAGTTTCAGTCCATGCATCTGAAGAAGTGGGGTTTTTTACCCACAAAAGCTTATGCCCAAATAAATCTGTTAGTTTTTAAGGTGCCACCAGACTCTTTGTTGTTTTTATAAGAACTTGTGGATATTTCTGCATATTTTGGGATTTAGCAGTGTACAGACTTTCAGCAAAACAAACACACACACCAAGACGAGAATACAATAAAATCCATTATAGTAAAAATTTCATCAAGAGTATCTTTCTATACAATTTGCATTTCACCCATAACAAAATATTTATTGTTTGCCAGGCCACACAGTCACAGGAAAGAGTAATGTTTCTAAAAGAAACATAACCGTAAATGTTTAAGAACCATTGCAATAACTATGTAAAGGAAGGATCTAGAACAAAAGTTAACATTCAAATCCTCGAGTTCTCACTGCAGTGTTATTGTCAATTAGCAGTCAGTGTCTACTGAGTAACACTGACTCAAAACTGAAGTTGCAGTTGGTAATCTTTACTATACAAGGCAATGGGCAGTGTCGTACAAGATCTTTTCATGATTTAGGGGGATTTTCATGATTTAGGGTAAGAAATCACGACATACACAGCTCACAATATGAATTTGATTTGGTTTTTCAGACAAGTTTTAGATGGGTACATTGGAAAATGTTCAGTTCTGTTAGAACTGGACAGGCCGGTCGGCTGTATGACTGGAATTTGGATTGGTGATTCTTCTAAACGAGCTAGTTCACTGTGGCAGTGAACAAAAAATTCTGCACATCATCTGTATAGTTAGTTAAATTATAAACATCCAATTCCAAATCCAGATTTTACAAAACTCTTTAATCCAAAATGCCTTTCTATCCCCCAGCTTTACAGCAAGCAATTGTAAATTCCCCTAATTTTCCAAATATTTGGGGAGGTCCCAGACTGTCCATACAACTGAAGTTTATCAGTAACTAATCCCCCTCACTGCAACTGTGTTTCACTAGAATTTCCTTACCTGATCTTTAAGCTCTGACAGCTGCCCAGAGAGGTTGGTTACTAGCTTCATGGTAGATTCTAGCTTTTCCTGCAAGTTCCTGAGTTCATTCTGTTCTCCTTCAGAATCGCTGCTTACAAGTGACATGGCGCGCATCCTAGGGAACCAATCAAGGTTTCTTTCCTGAAATTCAGACACAGGGACATGATTATTGCTAGACAAGGACAAAACTGTGCATGTGTGGCTGCGGATGTGCAAATCTTCAGCATGCAAGGATATTATTCAGTCACAAGCTCTTAAGAGTTAAAACTTTCAGTTTTATTTGCACCTTGTTGGGAGGTTTCTAGAACTGCCTCACCACAGAGTTTCATCACTGGAGAGATAGGACAGCATTGTAGAGTAAGAGGGATAAAGGTTTTATAGGTACTGAAGAGTAACAAGGAAAAAGATTTTGTAGCCTCTATTTCTCCTTTCCTGCCTGTGTACTCCTTCACCCTTAACAGGTATATTCCATCATAATAATAGAGTCCTCTATTACAAACTGGCCATAGTTAATACTTGAAGATGCATTAACCAGGGTTCGAAATCAGCTGTCAGAATTCTGGAGTCCACTGACATCCAGCCTCCCATCCACAGATATACAGGGGTTCTTCCTTGAACGGCTATAACTGAGCTCTAAATTGGCTGCTTAATCCAAACCTGCTTCACGAGGGAAAACAAAGAATTTAAATACTGCTTTGCAAAGACATCCATAGTACATCCCTTTCCTTATTACTACAGCCTCCCATTATGAGAGACATCTTTTCAAAGCCCAGAGTCAGGATGAACATGCTAGATGTGGCCGTGAATGGCTGTGTTTGAGAATTAGGGCTGTGGAAAATGTTGTCAAAACTATTTATTTGACAGGAAAAAATGACTTCTCACAAAAGTGCTCGCTTTCTGGAGACATTTTTTTCTGGTGAAAACACTCAAATACTGTCCCACCTGAAAATCAAAAGATGTTGGTTGAAATTGCTGGTATTGCAAAAAAAAAAAAAAAAAAAAAAAAAAAAAAAAAGACTATAGTTGCATTGGGGGTGTAATTTGATCACTAGCGGGAAAGGAAGTGGGCTGCGGGATCACAAATAGGTAGAAAAACTGATCCAGAAGAACACACAGGGTGAGAGTGTTGCCAACTCTCACGATTTTAGTCTTGTGATATTTGGTGGTTTTCTTAAAAGCCCCAACTCCTGGAGGCAAGTAAACAACACAAGAATTTCAGGTTTCACTTACCAAAAAAAAAAAAAAAAAAAAAATCCAAACCAAAAACCTCTAGTCCTTCTAGTTGTGGAGAAGAACTGAAAACAGGACCTCCAGGCATCCTAATGGATCACTCAGCTAACAGACAGCAAATAAAAAGAATCCAAAATGCATCATTTTTGCAAGATATCACGAGTTTGGGGGATATGGCATAACAATTTGGGGTTGACGGTACTGGTATTAAGGTGGTTCAGAGCTGCCACTGGCTGCTGGGTGACCTTGGGCAATCCTGTCACCTCCATGGCTCAGTTTCCCCTCAATGGTAAAAGGGGATAATGCTATTGATTGCATTTGTACAGTGCTTTGAGATCTGTGGATGAAGAGTACTGTGTAAGTGCGGGTACTGTTAGTAATTATTATGAAAAGTTTAAAAAATCTCTGCTAAAGGTTAACAGGCTATGTAGGAATTTTGTTTATGGGGGTATTTTTACCACAAGACGGTATGTACCACATGTTGCCAATCAATTTTAGATAGCTTAATCACTTCACTGCTGCTTCAGTATACACGGCTTGTATGTCTGACCAACACTCAAAGTTTATCTGGTAACATACAGCTGTCATTGAACTGAATGCCCAGTCAAATAACAAGTCTGGCTGAAGGGGCAGCCAGGTATCAAGCAGAGAAGGATTAAAGGGACAAAATAATACAGGAAAGCATAGTGATTGCAAGTAGGATGGGCCCTTTCACTTACCAATCCTCCCCTGCATAACACCTTTTTAACTCAGTATAATTGTCTAGACCCCCTTTACTAAACTAAAGAGCTAACGGCATAATAGCCAATATGTGTTCGTACATACACAGTTCTAACCCCCTCCATTCCACCTTAAAAGAAAACAGAATGAGTTTAATTTTGTTTTTAAAAATACAACCAGCACCACAAAAAGAAGCAAGGGAATAAGGACAGTTTCATTTGGAATTTTGCCCCCGGGTTTTGTGTGTGAAACAAAAATCACTAAAACTTTAAAAGTAAGATGATGAAATATGAATCAAAAGCGAAAAGGGGAATGGTTGAAGGTCATTTGCTGACATGCTTGCTGGGTCTGTGAGTACTGCCATCTATCCCTATGTCATGATCCCAAAGCCTGTGCATCTCCCAGCAGGATCCCGCTCGCACAGAAAAATTCTATTCAAGGTTGAAGAAAAGGTTTATCGTGATGATCTAGTTTCTGCTGAACTTTAAGCAAAGCACCAAGGTCTCTTTAAAGACATAGCCTTACATCTTTTGGTCACAAGTGTTGGTATTTTTTTTAAATTACACTAAGTGAGCCATAAACTTGAAGTTCCACTCCTAATCTGTTTCCCTGCCTCCACACCCCCCACCAGTTACTACTGGCGTCCTGCATACCAATGTTGTTATGTACTGTCTGCTGTGGTCCTCCTACAAGCCGAAGCATCACGATCCTGGCTGTGCAGTCAGCTCCCTCTTCCCGTCACAGTAGCAGCTTCCTCTGTTTAAACAGACGAACTGACTAAAGCCACTGACGGAAGTTGGCTAACCACAATGCTGGGTTTCAGATTAGCTCTTTTCTAGGTAAAGTTGGAAAAGTCCCTGCAAAGTAAATATCATTACAATCTCAGACATGGGGGCGACGTTGACCAGCCTCTTGAAATGTCCATGATTGGAAATCTAAAAAAAAGAGGAAGCCGTAGTGCATGATGCAGATGTAATGCATTCTGAGAAATGGTTGCTTTTCCCTGTTTCCACTGAAAGTCTGTTCTAAGAAAGGTTTCTAATGCAACCTCGGTTAAAAACATGTCCAATGGTTAAAATGGGCAGAAAGAAGAAACCCTTTGATAAATTAAAGATGGAGTAATCATTTCCTCAAGAATCAAGTTTTCAAAAGGAAACACGATATAGCAGCACAGAAATCTGGGTTCTAGCCTCAGCTCTGCCACTGATGTGCCATGTGGCCTTGGGGAAGTCATTACTACAACTCTGGGCCTCCGTTTACTCGTCTGAATATTGGACATAAGACCTACTCACCTCCTAGGGCTATTGTGAGGGTTAATTCAATATGGTTTGTCAAGCAAATTGCAAGCTATAGCCTTCTGTCTGAATGTTTCCAAGAAGTGCAAAAGCAGAACATTTGAATTTCTGCAGTATGCCATTTAAAAAATCATGCCCATAAAACAGATAGGTATATTGCAAAGTGCTTTAAAAATGAAAAGCATGATGCATGTGTTTTTTGTGGGGTGAGATGGGATGACAAAGAGAATCCCATTGATTTCTTTCTCCACCTCACATCAAGCTAACTTTTCTTCAGTGACGGACTAGATGCAACTCCCTCCACTTGGAGTTCCCATTCCTCCCATTTTTGAAAAGGTAGACAATGTGCCCCCACTTCCTCACCTTTAGCTTGTCTGTGAAAACAGACTAATGTCATTAAAAAAGATAGTTACCTTTTCTGTAACTGGCGTTTTTCAAGATGTGTTGTCCATGTGTATTCCACAACAGGTGCCGGAAGATTTCCCCCTAGCAGTACATGTAAGGGGGAGCACCCCCTGAAGTGACGCCTCCATGGTGTGGTATAAGGGGAGCTGCGTGCTCCCCCCACTCTCAGTTCCTTCTTGCCAGACAACTCCGACAGTGGGAAAGGAGGGCGGGATGTGGAATAGACATGAGCAACATCTCGAAGAACACCAGTTAAGGCAAAGGTAACTGCTGGAGGTGGGTAGGAGTTCACAAACTCTCGAGATGAAGTACAGCCCTGCCGAACCCAGCATCATCCCTGGTTTGGGAGACTAGCGCATAGCCTGAGGTGAACTAAAGACGACGCAGCGGCCCTACTAATGTCCTAGATGGGGACGTGGGCCAAGAAGGCAGCCAACAAGACCTGTGCCTGAGTCGAATGCTCCTTAACAATCAGTGGTGGGGGGATACCTGCCAGATCATAACAGGTATGGATGTATGAAGTGATCCAGTTGGAGAGACGCTGAGTGGAAATTGACTGACTCCTCATGCGCTCAGCTGTGGTGACGAACAGTTGCGAGGACTTCTTGAATGGCTTGGTCTGCTTGAGGTAGAAAGCCAGAGCCCTTCACACGAGCATGTGGGGATGGCGTTTGTCACTGGACGTGTGTGGCTTGGGGCATAGGACTGGCAGAAAAATGTCCTGATCCATGTAATAGGCAGAGGCCACCTTTGGAGGAATGCAGGGTGTGGGTGGAGCTGGACCTTGTCCTTATGCAAAACCGTGTATGGGGGCTTAGAGGTCAGGGCCGTGAGCTCCGAGACCTGCCTGGCCGACATAATTGCGTCCAGGAAGGCTACCTTCCACAAGAGGTGGGACCAGGAGCATGGGGCTAGCGGCTCAAATGGGGGGCCCAGTGAGACGGGTCAAAACCAGGTTCAGGTCCCACTGTGGGACTGGGGGCCTAGCATACGGGAAAAGACAGTCCAACCCCTTGAGGAACTGGCCAGTCATAGTATGGGAGAATACTGCACTGGCAGATGGAAGACCAATATGGCCACCAGGTGCACCTTGACTGACAAGGGAGCCAGGCTCTGGGCTCTAAGGTGGAGAAGGAGTCCAGGATAAGCTGGATCAGGGCAGCCACCAGGGAAACACCCCACTTAGCTGCCCATCTGGAGAACTGGGACCACTTTGCCAGGTAGGCGCACAGTGTGTGGAGGGCCTTCTGAGCATGCCCTTTTCTCCCTACCTAACCACCGAGCAGCCACACCGTGAGGTGGAGAGCCACTAGGTTGGGGTGGAGGAGGCA
The DNA here is from genome assembly GCA_032164245.1 of Sternotherus odoratus. Classification (NCBI taxonomy): domain Eukaryota; kingdom Metazoa; phylum Chordata; order Testudines; family Kinosternidae; genus Sternotherus; species Sternotherus odoratus. The sequence goes on along the minus strand of JAVMKO010000005.1, from coordinate 13,337,793 downwards.
GCCCCAGTGCTGGCAATGGCCTCAGTGCTGGCAATGGCCACAGTGGATCAACCGCCAGGCCCATATCAATGTTGCCTGGGCGGTTTAAACTTAGATTTGGCTGGAGCCGGGACACAGAGACCCAGAGTCTGGAGGGTCGTGAGGGAGTCCTTCATGCTATGCATGTTCTGCAAACAGAGCTTTGCCATCAAACAGGCCTGAACGGCAGCCTGCGCGCGCCTCTGGACAGCCCAGACAGCAGGAGCCACAACGCCCTTCTCATGGACACGGCGGAGGTCATGGACCGCATGGCCATGTCTGCTGAATCCGAAGCCGCTTGCAGGGTTGACTTGGCAGCCGCTGTGCCCTCCTCCACCAGTGCCTTGAACTCCTTCCCATCGCACTCCTGGAGGGAGTCCTCGAACTTGGGCAGGAACCCCACAAATTGAATTTGTGCCTACCCAGGAGCACCTAGTGGTCTGCCACCCGCAACTGAAAACTCGAGGACTAATAAATTTTTCTCCCAAAAGAGTCCATCATCAGTGAATCTTTATTTTTCAGGGTAGGGACTGGTTGGCCCTGCTATTCCCTGTGGTTGCCCAACCCCGACCACCAGGGAGTTGGGTGCTGGATGGGTGTATAGGTACTCGTGTCCCTTGGTGGGTGCAAAGTACTTACATTCACCCTCTTAGAGATGGGGGCCAATGAGACCAGTGTTTGCCACAGGGCACTTGAAATTTTGGCTACCCCTTCATGTAGAAGCAACGCAACCCTGCTCGGTGTCAAAGAGGACAGCACGTTGAACAGGGAGTCCGAGGGTTCCTCCATTTCCTCTGCCTGGAGGTGGAGACTTGATGCCACCCTTTTTAAAAGTTCCTGGTGGGCCCTAAAGTCCGGGAAGGGCGAGGAGGCTGGTACAGAACCCTGGGTGTTCGTCGGCACTAGGGGGTCCATCACTTGGTCAATCTCTGGGCACAGTGCCGAGGATGTACGTCCCACCGACCCCTTCCTCGGAGGTATGGAGAGGGAGGCCAATGGTCCCTCTGAAGCTCCAGCTACCAAATGAGATCCTACCGGGGGCTGCGTTGGGGGCCACAGTGCCCAATGGTACCACTGGCCCGGCCACGGGGGCCAGTGCCACTGCACTGGTTGCGGCACCAGCGGGCCTGGCTGTTCAGCCTGGCTGGCCTATGGAAGGTTGACTATGAACAGAGGCCGGGCTGACGAACGACCTGTTGCTGTCCCGGGACTAGAAGGGGCGGCAGTGTCGGGAGCGCCGCCACCCATGGAACCGCGATCTCAACGTGGAGGACCGGTACTGTTGGTAGCAGCTGCTCCGCAATTGGCTCTGACAGGTGGACCCCTGATGCCGGCGATCGACACCTGGGCTGTGGAGAAGATGCCTTGGCAGGGTCTTGGTGCAGGAATATGAGCGGGAACGGCGTCGACGTCCGTGCCGTGACTGGCTGCAGTAACCCATCTGAGAGGAGGGCCTCTGGTGATCTCTGCTTCGGTTCCATCAGTACTCACTTGCTCTAACAGAACAGCTAGGTACTAACACTGAACGAACAAGCAGTTCTGGGGACGTGCTGCGGCAAAGCTGGAGCCGAGTAGTTCCAATGCACCTTCACTGGCGGCAAGAAGGAACTGAGGGTGGGGGTAGCGCGCAGCTCCCCTTATACAGTGCCATGGAGGTGCCACTCTAGGAGTCGCTGGAGTGCTCCTCCCTATGGGTACTGCTAGGGGAAAAACTTCCAGCACCGGTGCACGTGGCGAGCATGCACACCTATTGTGGAGTACACATGAGCAATCAATCGAAGAAGAAAATGACTTTTCATGGTTCCTGTAGGTTTGTAATTAGCTACCTTTTCTGTTCACACGAAGAGAGCAACTACAGAGAGCTCAATATATGGACACCATTCCCAGAGGCAGAGTAAGACAGCACTTGAATATAAAATAATGACCACTGCTGTATCTTCGAAACAGTCCAAAGGCTGACTGACAATTGTTGTCACAGGTGGGAAACTTTCATTACAGACAAACACTATCCAGTTTTAAAAATCATGATGAAGGACTGCTGTAGGATTGCCCGAAGGAGATTCTCTTGTTCCTTCAGAAATTACAGCACCACCCTTTCCATCTACCTAGTTCCAGTTGTTTTGTTGTAAATTGTTTAAGTAAACCAGGACACATTATATCATGAACAGCTGGGCTGAATGGAAGAATTCATTAGTCAAAGACTAACCTTCCTCAGAGGTTTTTAAGGTCAGACTTGACAAAGCCCTGGCTGGGATGACTTAGTTGGGGATTGGTCCTGCTTTGAGCAGGGGATTGGATTAGATGACCACCTGAGGTCCCTTCCAACCCTGATATTCTATGATTCTATGATCACGTTAGCACAATGATCATCAATGTGCTAATAGTAACAAAACCCACCTAGTTCTTGTGAAATGTATCCAGTGAGAGAGACCAGCTGGTCTCTGAAGTGATGCGGGGTCAAGTGGTATACGGCCATTTTGTGGACTGGAGGAAGTGGCACTGGTGACTCAGCAGGTTGCTCCCTAACCTCAGATTTAGTCTTGTAGGAGGAGCACTGCAGACAGTGGATCACATCCTCAGTTGGTGCGCATCCCCAGCAGAGGCTCTAGCCCAATGACTTTGAACCAGTGCCTCAGCAGAGCATTAGGTACTGTGCAGTCAAATTTGTAAATGGGATATAAAACAGATATGCTCATTAAAATTCATGGCACTATTCCCAACAATAGGGATGTTAGTCCTGGAGTTCTGGACAAATTCCCAATTGGGTAGCTTATTATTTTTTTTAACCTAAATTCTCCCACTGGTTTCAAATTCAGTACAACGTTATTCTTCCGCACTTTCTCCTGAGTTCTTGTTAAAACACTCACTGTTAAAGAGCTGCGGTCAACTTTCCCTGAGGTGGCTGCATTTCAGCACTAGAAAATGTTGCTCCTGTATAGAACTCGCATCCGGTCTGCAAAGTGCTTTGGGGTCCATTAGTGTTTAGGGTACCACACAAAAATGTAACTCTTTGCATTGACTTGAATTTAGCCCCCCCCCCCTTTGCATCTCTTTTCCTGTCAAAGAATGGGCACGTATTTGGCAAAGGTGAAGTTCTGGGTTTATTGTTTGAGATGTTAAAGCATGGCAATCTTAAGTGCCTCTAACAGGCTGATTCTTGCAGTGGCACAGATTGCTGAGCCCTTCTATCCAAAGAAATAGGGCGAGAGAGTGAAAGAGGAAGCAGAGTGGAATATAAAAGACCCACTCCTGGAGAGTGAGTGAGGTAGAGGATGAATATTGGGAGAAAATACAACTTGCACGGACATCTTTGTTCGACTAAACCAGGGTTTCTAAGGGGTCACCAGTACAATAGTTTGAGAACCACTGCACTAAACAAATGATCATAGTTGTGTTTTCCCTTGACTAGGATTGCTTTGAGGATGTTCTATATTTAATAGAACAGAGCTATAAGGAAGGCTCCCTTCTTCTAATATCCACCCCAATTCCTCCTTTGTTCCCTCCAACAAAGAAGCAGAATCACTACAAAACGTATCCCTGGCGAAACCCAGGCCTAAATGATCGACTGCAGAAAGCGGAAAAATAATCAAGGGGGATAAGCCAAGTGCTGGCAAAAAAAAAAAAAGCCAACCTGTAGTTCCCTCAGAAGGGCACATACTGTTTTTGTCTCCTAGAGGGCAGGATGTATTAGTCCTCTGTGGGGATGATTAGGTCGAGCAATTGCTTCCCTCCACAGCAGTTGCTGGTGTGCACCCAAGCTCTTAAATTAATGATGGAACAAACAGCTTAACTAGCTAAAACCAAAGCTCAAGACCAGTGCGCCTGTGACACACTGTTTACAGCAGCCAGTGGCCCTCCGCCAAACAGCTTTTATCTCCTCACTTCCACTGCTATTAGTTATTATCTAACAATGTAATTACATTAGCTAACTCCCTAAAGCATCTTGGGATATGTTTTGCATGGAAGACTGCACCAAATAAAACTAATTCAAATACCAGCCCCCCCTCGAGATTGGACATTAAATGCTACTGGAACACGTAGCTAAACTGAGGCTCAAAACTCTGAAGTTATAGGTGAACAATTGCATCTGCATAATTTGCATGGGCAGCTTCCTCAACTGTGCTTGCAAATAGCTAGTTATATGTTAAACTGACTGTTTCTATATACAATTATTTTGATTGTCTGTGCAACTGCATTATCTCCAGGTGGAAATGAATTATGAGCACGGTTTTAAAAGTAGTATTAGTTGTTGGGTTTCAGAAAGATAATTTCAGTTCTGACAAATGCAGGAGTTAGGGAGTCAAATTCTAAATAGGCTGGTCATGATCATGGCTGTATTATCTATTTTTCTTTTTTGCTTGCGTTACTTTGTTGTCTTGGTGATCTCCAGTGGCGTTAAATCAGTGAACCACTGGTGACACAGTGGCAGTGATGACACAAGCCCATTATTGTGTAGTCAGAAGATTTGTTGGACTCTGACTACTCACCTCTACTGCTGTCTCCTTCCAAGCGTAGACCCTGTTCCTCAACCCACTTTGAATAGGTCTACACTTCAAGGTGGGGGTGGAATTCCCAGCTGGGGAACAAATGTCCACACTAGTTTTGATCAAGCTAGTGTGCTAATCAGAAAGTGGAATCTTTGTAGCATGACCAACAGGAGGGCCTAGCTACCCAAGTGCAGGTTTAGTGTCTCAGATAGGTACATATCTGGGGTACATGGGGTGATTAGCCCCTCTTGCTGCTGTTGGGACAGTTTTTAGCATGCTGGCTTGATCACTTCTATTTGTGAATGGCTTATTTCTAGGAGTCAAGAGTCCTGGTTCTATCCCTGGCCATTCCGCTGATTTGCTCTGTGACCTTGGGCAGTTCATCTGAATTATGCCTCATTCTCTCCTTCCATCAAGGTGATAATGAAATGTACCTTTCTTCGTACAGTGCTTTGACATCAATGGATGAAAAATGCTATTGAAGTGACAGGCATTATTTAGGGAAGCTTTGTGGGCAAAATGCTCAAAAGGAGGCCCTTTTGAAAATAAAATGTGCATCTGTGTATACATAGCACTGTTTCTCTCTCTCTCTCTCTCTCTCTCTCTCACACACACACACACACACACATGTTCACAGTAACCAAATATGTATTTGAAGGCTTATGTGCATAAGGTCATTTGTGCCTGGAAAAAGAGAGCAAAGGAGCACACCAAATATTTGCACATACAAGTGACAGTGCACAAAAGTTGCACAAAGTGGTTTGTGTGCACACAAATGAAGACAGTAACAATGAAAAGTGAAAATTCGAGGTTCTACATACCTCAAACTCCAGAGCAAGGCCAATTTGCACAGACTAGTTATAAATGCCTAAAAAAGCAGTTTGAGAGATGTTGACTGACACACAAAAGATAGGCATACTAATAGGGCTAGTATTAATGCAACTGCTAGAATAACTGGAGGCAAAAGCAGCAACTAAACTCTCAAGACTGAGAGAATGGGTAGATAAGACAATCTGTAAGGAGTTGCCCCAAGTTTGTATTAGTCATTTGGGCGTGGAATGGATGCCAATGTCTGGCCAACAGGAGAAGTGAACACTGCCTTACTTATTCAGACATCACCTGATCTTTCTTGATGACTATAAAGCAATACAATGAGTGAACTATGCCTTTGTTCCAGGGAAACACAAGGAGCACTGGACTATCTGCCTTGTTGCACAATTAGCATACTTTTTAGATAAAAATGCTTTTGAAGGGGGCACTGATCTAACTTAAAAGTCTATCTTAAACAAACATCTGCAGTGATTTAGCCGGATGCACAGAAGTTAGATCCTGGGGTGTGGGGGGAGAGGGAGGAGGGGCTTATAACACTTATAATACAAGTACATTTGGAGCATCGCTAACCATTTTCTCATTGTCTTATGGTAATTTCTGCACTATGAAATATTCATCCTTAAAACAATTCAAGAATGCACTCACAAGGCAGTAAGCTCCATACCACGTTTCCTTCACTGTGCGCTGACTCCTGAAGCCTATAACAAGCCTTTACTTAGATAAAACTCGTCACCTTCAGTGCTCACATAATGACTTCAGGGCACCAGATGATTTATTTATACATCAAAGAGAACAAGCAATTCCATTTTTCCAGTTTGTACTTCTCCAGCAGCTTCTATCAGAGGATCTCAAAAGACTTTATAACCATTATGCTGGATCTCACAACCTCATTGCTGAGGTATAGGATCATTTCCCCCAATTTAACAGATGAGCAAACAGACAGCGAGCTCACACAAAAGTTTTACACCAAATATTTGGTGGAACCAAGTCTCCTAACACATAATCCTGATTTTTAGCTACAAGACCAATCAAACTACCACACAGAATCACTGCATATGGATGAATGGCTCAGAACTCCGGCATCACTTTTTCTAAACCTGGGCATTAACAACAAATAATGGGAAAAGACCTTTCTTGGAGGTTTGAACAACCTTATGAAAGCAATTACAGACTAAAGTTAAAAATATATGGCAATGAACTGAATTTCATAATCCAACAACTCACTGTGTTTGATTAAAAATTAATATGGTACATTTGAAATATATTTGTGCAGAGCTGCTTGTATTCTAAATCCTTCCTTTTAAATCTCACATTTGGTTTTCTAAGTATAACTGCTGACTTTTTTCTGCACATTGCGTAGTAATTGAATTAGCCTTTACACATGAAACTGTAGTACCACATCTATTCAGTGTGCTTTATAGATTTGCTCTCAATTAGGATGGGATTTATTTTTAAAAAAGCCACTGGCTCAAATTCTTGCAGGCTACAAGAGATGTTATATAACCAAGATTTAACTCCTTGGTATCAAGTACAGTCTGTAGCATCAAAATTGCCATTCACACCTCTTTACACAGAGATTATTTTTAGTTAAGAACACATCAAGAGATGACGTCATCCTTAAAGGAACTAAATTGTCTGAATATACAGTAACTGGCATAAAGTGAATTATTCATGATGCTTAAATGCACTCACTGTAAGTTAAGAACAACCAGCATTAGACTTGACTGAAGAGTTGGTAGCATGTATAATTCCAAGGTAGTGGATTCACAACAGTATGTGTAATGTTCTATGTACACCTATGGTGCTGTACAAATAATAAACATACTAAATTGCAGGTGCAAAATTTCAACTCTCGCTGAAAGACAAAAACTCAAGAAGTGTCCAAAGCTACTCTGTTGGGACTCAGGGCAGGAGAGTGAAACATCTTTGAGGTAGATTAGCATCTGTAATCTCATATCCCTGCTTCCTGTTCAATGTAATATAGCCGAGTAAATATTTCTATTGCAGATCGATACTACATTGAAACCTATGGAAACAAAAGTACCTAATATGCATCACTAGCAAAGATGTTAGAGTGCCACCTTCAGTCTATTTACATTGGGGGGGGAAAGTCCCTTCTAAATCAGTCAGTGAAATTAGCAGAGACTTTGGACGAGCATCTCAGATTGTATGGGCGCAGGTGACAACCAAAGAAAATAAATCAGCCTCTCCAATAGGATCAATTGAAACCTTGGGATCAGCAAGGTTGTAAAGGCTTCCCCCATTGCCACGCCTAAATTTGTTTCTGTGATGATGAAAACAAAGAAGTTTGGTGTTAAACAAACCCCCCCCCCCCAGTCATGCCTACAACACCTCAACTACCTCTTACTGAAATATTTAAATAAGGCTGAGGCAGCAATACATTCAGAGAGTTCCACTTGTCTTTTTTTCATGGGGGCAGAGGGGAAAGCAGCAAGGAAAGAGGACAAGGGAAGCTCTGTTCTTGCTTCTGGGTTATCACAATGAACTTCACCACAACTGTCTTATTGCCACAACTGGTTGAGTTTAGTAAGTTTTGATTTAAAAAAATCAGTAATTAAACAGCAAATCTTAGGCTTCTAAAAGGGTCCAGCTATTCCCAAACTGTACCTACTACTGCTTCCTGGGTGTAAAACAAATCGTTGCCACCCTTTTGACAACCGGAGATTAAACGCTAGAATTTTGCCAAATGATCGGTGCAGTTTCTCAGCAACTGGTGCGAACAGATTTAAGGACTTTTTAATAATATTAACAACCCCTAAATATTATTAACACACTCCTTGATGACCAGAAAAATTAAAACCAACACTGTCTGAAAACACTAGATGTTGTAGTAAGCTAAATGAAGGGAACAATATAATCAAGGCAGCCGTCTCACAGCTGCAGTGATATGCTCTGCTATCTCCCTGTGCTAATCCTCTATCAGGTGATTGCTCACAAGATTTCTTTAAGCCCTCATTACCCAGGCAGAAACCCAGAAGTAGGCTGTAGACTTCAGTAACCCTGAAGTAATACATACCACCTCAGAGAGACCTCAGTGGGATTTATATTTAAAGGTACATTGAACCTTTACGGAAAAAGGACTGTAAAAATAAATGAGCCCACAAGTCACACGGCACTGTCTATACACAAACATAATTTATGAAGGTGAAGACAAGTAAAGAAATATAAATAACTGTACACTTAGATTGCTAGCCAGTTAGGAGCAGGGAGACAAATCTGTAATTAGAATTTAGAGGCAGAGGGCAAAATTTCAGGGGCTCTGAACCTGCAGTTTGGCAAAAACAAGGCATTTAGTTTGCTCATCTAAAGGCTTTGCAAATGAGCAGATATTAATTGTAGTTTATTACTTTAATAACTAAACTCAGAGGACATCAAGTCTTAGAGGTCAGTTCAGGATACTTAGCTCTAAGATAGGTTTGACACGCATGTTACATTACAGACCGTTCTCCCAACCGGAGGTTAAAATGTTCTCTTTTAAACTATGGTACATTAGTTTTCAGAACAGAATGGTCTCCCCTTCAACCTAGGCAACCAGTCTAAACCACAGAGACTAGGTAGACTTTACTTATTTACATCTATTCACTTGGCACTCATGCAAATATTTTAGAGGCTTAGAAACCACAAGGTATGAAGATGCAGACTATTCTGTAACTACTGCACTGCAGTTCACACACATCCAAAAATCCCCCAAGACTCGCTGCTTGTACAATTTTAGTACAAACCATCAATTAACATACATGGATAGAAACCTGCAATGCGGTGCAGTCAGTAGTCCATTCAGCAAAACCCTCCCTTTTTTTGGTAAGATAATCCACTTACAAAAATCTCTACCTTTATCTTATGCTTCAGGTATATTCTCTGATTAAGAGAACATTTCTTGAAGGTAAAATACTGCATTACGGTAATTTGTTTTGGTAGGACAAGTCTTCTGGTTCCTCAGATTCTTATGCAAATATGCAGACTATATGTATGTATTAACAAATATAGACCATATAAATTAACCTGATTTGGGGAAAGTGCTTCAGTCTCACCTTGATCATTTCTGCCACATAACTTTCTGGTCCAGTATACTCTGTCGAATCTTTTACTTTTACTAACACGATAAAGCACAAGTAGTGCCACATATTGTGCTCTTCTTTAATATGCTCTTCAAACGTGACTGTCTTGTTATCAAACTTGTCTCTTTCCAAACCTAAAAGAGAGATGGCACATCCCTATTAGTGTTTAGCAACTCTTGCATAATGTGAGTTCTTGGCAGAAGAAAAGACCTTTCGTAACTGGTGTTCTTCGAGATGTGTTGTTCATGTCCATTCCAAGCAGATGTGTGCTGTGCACGCCACGTGCGTGCCAGCCTGTGCACGCCACGTGCGTGCCAGCCAGAAGGTTTTTCCCCTAACAATATCTGTAGGGTCGGATCAGACACACCTGGAGTGGCGCCACTACGGAGCCCAATATATGGCCCTGCCGACCCTTCACCCCTCAGTTCTTTCTTGCCGTTACTCCAACGGAGGAGCTGGAGGGTGGGTATTGGAATGGACATGAACACCACATCTCGAAGAACACCAGTTACGAAAGGTCTTTTCTTCTTCGAGTGATTGTTCATGTGCATTCCAAGCAGGTGACTCACATGCCGAATTCAGGTGGTGGGGTCGGAGTCCGCTACTGACTGCAGCACCAAGTGACCAAAAGCCGCATTGTCTCTGGACGGCTGAGTGATGGCGTAGTGCGTCGTGATCATCTGAATGGATGACGACATGGCAGCCCGACAGATCTCCTGAGCAGGGGCTTGTGCTAAAAATGCTGCCGCCGAGACTTGGGCCCTGGTGGAGTGGGCTGTGATCGGAGGGGCGGGCACTCTCGCTCGATTGTAGGATTCGCGGATGCAGGACGTGATCCAAGAGGAAATATGCTGGGACGAGACAGGGAGGCCCATCATTCTGTCAGCCACTGCCACAAAGAGCTGGTGGCTAACACAATGGGAACACAACTAAGGCTGCTTTGCAGGAGCGAACAAAGTTCCAGCTGCCTGTCACAGGTGGTAAGAAGGAACTGAGGGGGTGGAGGGTCGGCAGTCATATATTGGGTGCTGTACTGGCTCCAGGGGGCGTCTGAGCTGACCCTATGGATACTGCTAGGGGAAAAGCCTTCCGGCTGGCGTGCATGCGGCATGCACACACCTGCTTGGAATGCACATGAACAATCACTCAAAGAACAACATACAGTTTGGGGCATTTGTGCATTAACAATGAAATATATTCTTGAATAAACAGTATCACAGGGATTAAACTCCCTAAAAAGGGTATTTATGTTTATTACACATACTAGAAAAGTCATGGTGAAGCTAGCTAAGTGTGATCTGCAATAAACAGTTTTTGCTACATCTCTTTAAAATAGCCTCTTTTTGAAATAAAGTTATGCAAAGCACAGCAACTAATTTACATCAAACTTCACTTCTAAGTGATATTTATACATCACTATATATATTTATGTAACTTATGTATTGCCATGTAATTTAACCACTTTGGCCTCACAGCCTCAATAGTTTAACTTTTCACTTCAGCGTATTCAAAACCAGGTGCTTTAAAGAAACTATTCAGCATCTTTGGAAACATGATCCATTTTAGTTTATCTAATGCTCCAACATAAAACTGTTGTCTAAAACACAGGTGAAACACGAAACAAGTGTACTTAAGAAAAGTGGTATATAAACAGCATCCTCCTATTCCCAATCTCTTTTCCTTATGCCAAGTTCCTCAAACTCTCCAAACAATACAAATTCTCTTCCCCATAGCAAAGACAGCACAGAAGATGCTCTCAATCAGGATTCTCTACTTTAAGAAGAGATAATGATGAGCTTTCAACAGATCCTGAAAAGAGGAAGTAGGTGTAGTAGCTGAGGATGACGGTTGAATGCTAGAGAGGGTCTACCAACACTGTAGGATTCCTGTTTCCCAAAGCCTTCTAACTTCCTGGGAAAGTTAGCACTTTTGGGTTGGGATAGATCAGCTGCTAGCTTTAAAGCAAATGCTTCAAATGCTTACCACAAATAAAGCAAGTTGTTTTTAAAATTTCTTCTTTCTTCTGCTTTTCACTCCTTAAATCAGCAAAAGTGTCAATGATAACACCAAAAATCAGATTAAGGACAATAATGATCACCATGAAGAAGAACAGGAGATCATATATCACTCTAGCAGCAAAGAGTGGTTCCTGTAAGACAAATATTTAAAAAAAAGTTAACCCTGACACTTCTTTCAGCTCACCAGCAATATTGTATCAATCCCCCATCTCCCCTCTTGAAATTCCCTACTTCACAAAACCACTCTGTGAAGTCTTCTGAAGATTAAATTTAATATTTTGAATTCTCTATTATCATAAAACAAAAACCCTAAATTACTAAGAAAAACAGCAAACTAGGTACTGATAGGACATGATCTCCCTGGATTAGTTCTCCCCTTCCTGTTATCTGCAAATCTCTTTTCCCTCTGTCATCTACCTTTTACTAATCGAAGTCTTGTAATTTATTCCTTCTATCCCTGATCACCTCTTGACATTCCTTTGGTTATTTTAATTATACACACTAATAACCACATAGATTCACTTAATTAGCTAACGCAAGAAACAAGGTTTTGTTAGGTGCCCCCGTGCCTCTTTCACTACTGAGAGTACAATTTTCAAAAGCATTTAAGAGTGGGTCTACACTGCGATAAAAAAAATGAAGGCACCAAGTCTCAGAGGACCGATTCCCCTTCGCAGCAGGGTCCAGGTGCTAGCCCAACCCTGAATGACTGCACCACAGTTTTACAGCCTTGCAGGCCCAGCATGAGACAGCCGGCCTGGCACAGCCATGGCCATGCCCTAGGTCTTTTGTTGTAGCACAGATGTATTCTATGGGTTTGTCGACAAGGGGACACTCAGGGAAGTTAATCCGAATTAATTGAAGGCACGAATTTAAACTGGGTTAGTTAAACCGCATTAAAACCTGGTGTGGTTGCTCTGATTCAGAACTGAAGTGGCCTTTATTCAGTTTAGTTTAATTCACTTGGAATTTAATTAAGCTAACCTGAACTCTTAACACCACCTACTATAAAAAACACTCAAGGACGACCCCACACCACCGTTTACCCAGGAACTTAAGGATATCATCAAATCCTTCCCCAAGCAACTCTAAGAAAACCTCTGTAACTTCATCCTTTACCCAAGGGCCCTTCTACATGCTTCCCAAGATACACAAACAGGAGAACCCAGGCAGCCTGTTGTATCTGGCTACCACACTCTTACTGAAGGAATATTGGGACTCATGGAGATAATCCTCAAACCCCTCAGCACACAAAGAACCAGCAGCTTCCTCCAGGACACAGCCAACTTCCTCCACAAATTCTGCAACACTAACAACCTCCTTCAACACCGCCCTTGCCACCATAGAGGTCACTTCTCCAGGCACCAATATTCCTCACAATGACAACATCACTGCCTGCCTCAAATATCTACAAGACATGGACAACACTCAGATATCCACCTGTAACACATTGCCAAACCCATCCATTTCATCCTCACCCGTAATAGCTTCACATTCAACAAGCAGTATTTTGTTCAAACCATGGGAACATCCAGGGGTAGTATGCTGGTTTCTCAGTATGCCAACCTCTTCATGGGCCACCTTGAGGAAGAATTTCTGGACAAATGCACCACAAAAAATCAATGACAGACCTGAGATACATTAATTATATTTTCATCCTCTGGACAGATGACAAACTCCCTCACAGATTTCCATCACAACTTCAACAACCATTAGCCATCCAAGTCTTTTTAGAACACTACCACACCAGCATCCAATTTGTGGATATCACAATCAGCTTCAACAATGGAACCCTACAGAAAACTATATACAAGAAACCCACAAATAACCACGCCTACCTTCACAAATCCAGTAACCACCCCAAACGCAACAAAAAATCTGTTATCTATATCCAAGCACTCAGATACAATGGAATTTGCTCCAAGGAGAAAGTCCAAGATATAGATCTTAACACATTTCAAACCACCTTCACCAAACACTCCAGCATTGAACTAGACTACCAAGGAACAGGCTACCCAAATACCCGCTTCAATACAGAATAAAATCCCCTCCTACTGCACATCTCTAGTTGTCACCTACCACCCCACACTAGAACTCATAAGTGTTATAATTAAACAACTACAAACCATGCTCAATGGGGACCCCATCCTGAAATAAGTCTTCGCCAAACACCTCTTCTAGCCTTCAAACAGATGCCTCTCTCGCATTTTAAGAGCGTAAGAATGGCCATACTGGGTCAGACAAAAGGTTCACCTAGCCCAATATCCTGTCTTCTGACAGTGACCTATGCCAGGTGCTTCAGAGGGAATGAACAGAACAGGTGATCAAGTGATCCATTCCCTGTCGTCCATTCCCAGCTTCTGGCAAACAGAGGCTAGAGACACCATCCCTACCAATCCTGGCTAATAGGCATTGATGGACCTATCCTCCATGAACTAGTTCTTTTTTTAAAAACCCAGCTATAGTCTTGGACTTCACAACATTCTCTGGCAGAGAGAGTTCCACAGGTTCACTGTTATCTGTAGAAATACTTCCTTTTGTTTTAAACCTGCTATCTATTAATTTCATTGGGAGACTCCTAATTCTTGTGTTATGAGGACTAAAGAACACTTCTTTTTTTATTTTCTCCACACCGGTCATGATTTTATCATACGCCCCCTCAGCTGTCTCTGTTCCAAGCTGAAAAGTTCCAGTCTTATTAATCTCTCCTCATATGGAAGCTTCCCATGTTTGTTGCCCTTTTCTGTACCTTTTCCAATTCCAATACATCTTTTTTTGAGATGAGGCAACCAGATCTGCATGTAGTACTTAAGATGTGGGGATATCATGGATTTAGAGAGAGGGAATATGATATTTTCTGTTTTATTATCTCTCCCTTTCCTAATGATTCTCAACATTCTGTTAGCTTTTTTGAGTGCCGCTACTCATTGAGTGGATGTTTTCAGAGATTATCCATGACTTCAACATCTCTTTCTTAAGTGATAACAGCTAATTTAGATGCCATAATTTGAATATGAATATATGAGAGAGAGAGAGAGAGAGAGAGAGAGAGAGAGAGAGAGAGAGAGAGAGAGAGAGAGAGAGAGAGAGAGAGAGAGAGAGAGAGAGAGAGAGAGAGAAAGAAATTAGGATCATGTTTTCCAATGTACATTACTTTGCATTTATCAACATTGAATTTCATCTGCCATGTTCTTGCCCCGTCACCCAGTTTTGTGAGATCCCTTTGTAACTCTTCACACACTGCTTTGGAATTAAATATCTTGAATAGTTTTGTATCATCTGCAAATTTTGCCACCTCACTGTTTACCCCTTTCCAAAAGGGTGCAAGTCACTTAGGACTCACAAGGTTTTGAAAATTTTACTGAAATCAGGCTGAATATTAGGTAGTGGTTAGAAAATACAGTGTAAATAAATAGTTCTGTTCTCTGACATCTGGTATAGACCACGCAGGGACTGCTGCACTGGGGAGAGGAAGTGAAATGGGTCCAGGTGGTGACCACCCCTCTCCCAACACCCCCATGGGTCCAGAAAAGTCCAGGAAGACCTCTAATTCTTACCACTCTGGGGTCGCTGGGACACAAGTGGTGCCTCTCTCCACACTACCATGTGGCCTGGAGTTTAAAACAGTAGGGAGAAGCTAGCCAGAGACTCCAGACAATAGGAGCTGCTGCAAAGCAGCCAAAGTAGGGACCTGTGGAAATTCAGAGCCCTTTCTGCAGTTCTGATCGGCCTTTCTGTGCCTTGTGCTGATTGGCTGTTTTTGAAAGGGCAGGAAAGGGAAACCATTAGACTTGGAACTCCCCTGCCTCTCTTACCTTCTTCGCGGTCTTGCTCCATCCCATAGAATCATAGAAGATTAGGGCTGGAAGAGACCTCAGGAGGTCAGCTAGTGCAACCCCTGCTCAAAGCAGGACCAACAACTAAATCATCCCACAGAATCATAGAAGAGGATTCTCCACCTTCCGCCCTTTTCTTTCAATTTAGCAAATCCCCTTCTAGCGAATCCCCTCTCCCCCAAAACAACCATGGAACTAACGGAACATTTGCTGCCATCACACTGTTCATCTACATTTTCCTCCTGAATCTGTCTTGTCTATTTAGACTGTAAGCTCTTCAGGGCAGGAACTTTCTTCTACTCTGTGTTTGTACTGCCCCTAGCACAATGGGGCTCCATTTTTGGTTGGTCTTTAGGCAATACCCTAAAATATGATTAATCATCATCATAATGCAGATCAAATAGTTGGAAGCTCATTTCAGATGTGCCATTGCTTGACTTACTGCTTATTGCAGAGATTTAACCATATGAAATAGAAAGGAACCGTGGTCCCTTCTATTTAGTAACATATGCATAATATGTTTAATACACTGCACACAACATTCTCTTCAATAAAACTAGATCTCCCTTTTCCTCCCCCATGCAGTCTTAATTTACCTCTTTGGATGGTTTCCTGAGCACATCTCCTACTCCACCCCCACTCCTGAGCCCATGACTCAGTACAGTAACAATGCACATCAGCAATGTCTCACACGTATGCTCTTTATCCTCTTCCTCAATTTCTTCTTTAGAGATCAGTTCTATTAACATAGGAAGCAAAGACAGGTTTAAAAGGCAAGAAGATATGTTTTAAATAATTCTCTTTATTCTCTGAATCATCTCTTGCTGTGAGTTTTCGTCTCTCCCTTTAAAAACAATCATATGACTCTAACCATGTGTATCTAATAAACCATGTAGATCGCCACAGCAGCACTTGTTAGCTAGGAACAGAACAGCAGCTGTTCAGCTGGTCTCCACTGTGGCTCAGTTGTGTCTCTCCTCTTCCCACCACCAAAAATTCTGTTTCTAGTTTCATGCTGAGTTGGCTAAATTCTCTTTCCCGTTCTGTTACTATGCATAACTTTAGCTTACCAGATACCTGTTTATACAGAATCAGGGCTTTTTGACAGCTCTGAGGGCAAAGTGTTTGTTTATACGCTATCTTATGGTATCTGACAGAGGAACGATTGGACAGGCCTTGAGCTATGCTCTGAAAGGAAAGCTTTGTCTCTTGCACTTCAAATGGCGAAGATGCCATTACCAACTATGGAAACCGAATTTTATTTGAAAGGAACAGACGTCTTTTTCCATCAACTTTTACCAGTTTGACTATAACTTCAGAGTTTGCTCTTTGCATTCCTAATTCATGCATTTTGATTCTAGAAGCTCCAAAACTAATGATCAGAGTTCCACAAAAACCGACTATTAAAAAAACCCCTCCATGTCTTTGCTATGATAAGAAAAATGCATGTGCAGTTATCACAATATTAAATGAGAAAGATGGGTCTGAATCAAAATGTTGTGTCCAGACATCTCTAGACATTAGGGAGGTGATCAGAGATTTATGCATCACATCCATCTCTGGCTGTAGACAAGCACTGATATTAACAGATCTCAACCTGAACTCTGACATTATCAAGTTTCCTGTGTCTTTTTGCAAATAAAGTATGTGAAGACCACCAAAATCATCCTCTGCCTCCTACAGCCAGGAAAGAATGGAAGGAACTATTTTTGTATCTGTGCTGTTACTTAATTTATCATAGGGCACACTGGAGCAGACAGACATTTCCTCTTTAGAAGATGGGCTCTCAGCCATCATTGACCTTTGAAACATAAATATGTTATTTGAATGAAAAATACCAAGATTGTCTGCCTCTCACAGCCAACACCATTAATCTCAGCCAGGAAGTAAATTTAACATGTTGGAAATAAGACAAAATATTTCACTATTCAATTTAAGGCTGATCAATGTACTATACCTGACCGGACAAACATACTGCTATATTTCATATCCAACATTTTTCTTGCTTCTTTTAAAAACCCATTTTGTGTATTTATTCTGTTTATTATTTCTTAATAGTCCAGCAATATTAAAACATATTCCTTCACTAATTAGTTAGAATACTGTCATCACCAATGCATTTATATTTGACTGTATCTTTCCACACTAACACTTGAAGATGCTCATAAATTCAGAGACCAACTTCTGATGTCAGAATTGTTGATCTGTCGTTGCAAGGTTCAGGATTTTACCAAGAGGACTAGCTGCATTGCTTTTTCCCTCTCAAATTCATAAGGCAAGGCATTTCAAAACACAACACGTTTCAATTCAGTTCAGTACTAAGCAATCCCATTGCAATAAAATCATTATTTCTAGTCTACACCCAGTATTTCATGTACCAAAATATATTTACGCTATTGGGAAAGTGGAATAAGTTAATCTGCCCTCAAATCAGATGTGCCCGATAGCTTCATTCTGCCTGGTTCAATTACACAAGTTTTTAAATTTAAGATAGATTGGCTAGAACAGAGTGAAAATTAAAGCTGTGGTGAAGAGTTCAGTAACGAGACGCCTACCTTCTGAAGGAATGACTGAAGAACAGTTTTCCCCATTACCTGATCTACATACATCTGAATACAGGAACTCCCCAGTCATGGTATCACCAGCTTCAGTATGATCTACAAAAATGCAAGTTGTCGCATGAAAAAATGTAATTTAACATTGCTTCAGTTTTTACATGACTGATCCACAGGTGTTAACACACACTATAATATGAACTGAGTCTGCACTAAATAACTTGGGCATATTCCTGGGAAAGATTCTTCCACTGAGATTTGAAGGTTAGAGTCCAATTAAACTCTCACATCTAGTTATTTAACAATATTTAAATGAAGGACAAATTAAAATGCTTTCCATTTCTGTGCATTAGGACAGAATGCCAAACAATCATTGTACACAGTACTCAGCCCCAAAGTTCATGAAGTAGCTGAAATTGTTATGACGCACTACGTTCAGGGGACATGGTTTCAAGGTGCCTCAAAAACTTGGATTCATCATACAGTGCAAGTTTATCAGGTGTTACAGATAATTAGATGTCCCTGACATTGAGATCAACTGTGTGGAAAAGTTAAAGCAAAAGTGTCATTTAGTTCTTGCTCTCTTGTCGGGTAAATGGTAAAAATTAACCTCGGGTAGCAAGAAGATCAAGCAATGCTTTTCTGAACACTTAAAGCTTTGTTTTTTCTCTCCAAAGTGCCTGGTTAATAAGGTTATCTGCTGTTCTATCTGTACTTCTCAATCACTAAGCTGCCTGTTTAATGGAAAGCAACATTTTACTTGCAATGAACAAATCTTAATTTACGGGGAAAAAAACCACCACCAACTTGCTATTAACCTAAAGTAAGTACTGTATTTGGTGGAGGTTAATATTCTGAATGCAAACTGAGAAAACAAATGGAGGAAAAGTATAAAGCTTGAGCTTAAAGGAGAACCTCCACACTCCCTTTCATTTATATTTATTTTGTTATTGATGTTTCTGTTTCGATTGTTGAAGAATTAAACCCACTATTAAAGGCAAAAATAAACTGTCCAAATCCCACAAGCTCTCCCAGTATTTGCAACCAGCAACCTCACCAGTTAAAGCCTGGGAGAACGAGTAGGCTTTTGCCAAAGCACATTTAGGTACTGCCTAACCAAGGCAGGATGTAAAACTTCACAGATGGAGGGATATGATAGTTGAGATATTCAAATTTAGCTAAACGTAGCTTCTTCCCTGCACTTGCAATTAAGTCAGGGCAGAAGCTACGTT
Organism: Sternotherus odoratus; assembly: GCA_032164245.1. Classification (NCBI taxonomy): domain Eukaryota; kingdom Metazoa; phylum Chordata; order Testudines; family Kinosternidae; genus Sternotherus; species Sternotherus odoratus. Next base: position 13,318,737 of record JAVMKO010000005.1, on the reverse strand, counting down.
CAGCTGAATTGGATTATCTCAACTGTCATATCACGCACTGTAAGAAATCTTTAATGTATGCAAAAAGGAAAGTTTAAATGCTGTCTCCATTTAGGTGGGGGGAGGGTCTTGGCATTAGTTCGCACAACATTAGAAGTGCCATTTGCATCTGTCAATTTCTCGTTTGGAAAGCATCTTTTACTGGAACTACATCTGTACTCAATCCTGTCAGGTGTCAAATAACCCCTGAAAGCTGCGCAGAGTGTGCAGCACCTCACAGGATGAAGCCCTTGGTGCTTTTGAACCTTGCACAGTTAAAATGTCAATACCAACCTGGCAATAATGTTTCATTAGGCAGCTTATCTACTTCCAGGATAAAGTCATCTTTGAAGAACAGGTACCCCACTATCGAGAACAGGTAAACCAAGATAAGAGCAAGAACAGCAGTCAGGATGATGGAACGTCCATTGCGAGTGACACTTTTAATGACATTCAGCAAGGTCTCTTCTCTGTACACCAAGTCAAAAAGCTGGAAAAAAGGGGCAGGTCAAGCCATTTCACAAGTTTACTGCTAACAAAACTGGTGGCATGTTACATTTTGGGCCAGTGTAAATAATCTAATTCCAATGTTCTAAGAATTCTGGAGCATCACCTACGAACTAAATGGAATGGCACAACCACCCGACGTATTGGGAATGGGTAATGTAAAATCAACCTCCCCCTCCGCCCCGAAAACAGAATGATGATGTGTTAAGGATTAGAGGAGCTGAAAGTCAGAAGACTTTGGTGGTAATCCTGATTGTGCTAGTGACTTGTATAAAGATACCTGCCTCTTTGTGCCTGAGTTTCCTCAGCTGTAAAATGGGGATACTACGATTTCAGTTACCACCTAAGATGTGCTAAGACGCTATGCTGATTAATGTTAGTAAAATGCTTAAGATCTTTGATTGGTTAAATGCTATGAATTTACCAAGCGTTCGTGTACTGTACTGAGTATTTAGCACACCAGATAATGTTTGAGAAAAGAGAGCACAGGTTCTCTCTGCTTCACATTCTCTCTTTTCAGCACCAAACTGAAAAGTAGAACCTACTTCAGAAGTTAAAGTTGGCGAGTCTCTTTAAACTTCAACTAAAAAACAAAGAAAGATTATATGCTTAAAATAAGGGTTTTTTTTTTGAAAGGGTGGATTGGTGGTGGTGGGTTAATTGCTCCTCGGTTTTGTCTTAGTTTCCTTAGGGACGTAAATACTTCCTTCACTTCCCATTCTTCTAAATCTATCCTATCGCCGACATGACATGGAACAGTCAGTTATAGAATGATGGGACAAAATAAATGTTAAAATATGAGATGGCCAAAAAACCTCACTCCAACTCCTGCCCTTCACACGCTTACCCTGTGCATATCCCTCTAAAGAACTCTGAATAGAGGTCATATGAGGTCTGCAGGAAGCTGTTGCCCCTTTCCTGTATTTCCTTGTGATCAGATTGCAGATTTGTATGCTAAATAGTCATACACAGAGGACACGTTTGTGGCAGTAAAACTGTGTTTCCCAATTTTTCCATAATGGAATGAAGGAAACAACTGAAAACAGATACAGAATGATGTTACAAGCAGCAACTAAGTAGGGGCTTGCTTAGAAATTGACACCTGCCTGCTAAAGACATACTTGTTCATGGCACACTTTGAATAGTATTGTGTTATGCATTGTAGGCTCCACACCTAATGGGAAAGCTTAGGGATCCTGGTCACTCTCCCGAGGCTTCAAATCATGGTCAAAGATTAACAAAGGCGCCCAAATATATTAAGTATCCAAACTCACTGGTGCAGCTTCTGACACTGGGGAAACATCACTTGCCTTTCAGAACAATCTGCCTCTCATTCCCGCCAGGATTGTTCCTGAAATAGGGAGTTTTCTGATCTGGGTAGTACCCACTGGTGACTTAGCTGAGACTAGGATATTTCACCTGGTACCAATGTTACTTTGAGTCAGGATAGTTTAAGACAACTTTTTATCTAACCAGAGAAATTATATAGTCTAAGCAAGCTATGAAATGACACATTTAGCCAAAGGAATCTGCTTTTCTCCTTCCCCCAATTCCTTAGTTGTCTGGGAATGGGGCTTGAAATGGGGAAATACTTGTAAATTAGTCATCTTTGCATTGCACACATTCATAAATCCCACATTTTAATTACAATAAAGCAATATGTAGTGCTAGTGCACAGTACAGTAAAACCTCCATTTAACGGACTAATTCAGGTGAGGGGGTGTCCGTTAAATCCAAAAGTCCGTTATTTAATAATAAAAAAAAAACCGAGCTGTCGGAGCAGCAGCCCGCCTGCCACAGGGTCGGGGCGGCAGCTCCGCAGCCCGCCCGCTGCTGGGACCCGGGTGGCAGCCGGGAGCCGTCAGCCAGCCCGCCGGGATCCTGGCTGCTGGGACCCGGGCGGCAGCCGGGAGCCGGCAGCCAGCCCGCCGACTGCCTGGACCCGGGCGGCAGCCGGGAGCCGGCAGCCAGCCCGCAACAAATGGATTTCGGATGCATCATACTTGCTTAGAAATTTTGTCCGTTGCATCCGAAGTCCGTTAAATCGAGGTCCATTAAATCGAGGGTTTACTGTACTGGAGTAGAAGAAATTACAAGTCTTCCATTTATCTATGAGGTAAAGAGAGCAGGATTAGCACAGGAGCTGTGCAAGTCCCCCCAGTAAGCTCTCCAGCTAAAATAGCATGAATTTGGTCTCCTGAAAAGGACTACCACTAAAAAGTGACCCTGCCAAGGTCAGCAACCACACTGGAAGTGGAGAACCTAGGTTCTATTTTTGGGTAAATCGTACAGTGACACATTTATGTCTTCTTGGTACTACTGCGATGGTGGCTTTAGAAAAACGCAGGCGGCGCTTCAAAAGAGAAGATGAATACCTACCAACAAACTATAGAAAAATTCATGTACGAAGAGCCCCATAGCACAAATAAGAAGGTATAGCAGATGATAAAGGAATTCCACGTCCAGAATCATTGCCTTGTATCCTCTAGTGAATGTTCCACAGTTACCCACAAAACTCATCAGGAAAATTATTTTATTACAAACCTAAGGAGCAAAAGTAAAGGTTAGCTATAGTGTGAAACATATGCCTGACTCTAAGTCAGTAGTAATTCAGCAACATGTTTCTATCAACAACTGCAACAAGGACTCATGGAATGATTAAGCAACTTATAAGTTTGGGTCAGACTCTCCCCTCAGTTACGTCTATCTATGCAGACCCAAGGGAAAACCTGGCCCTTATAAAACTTACACTGAATAAGTCTACGTATCTGAGATTGCAAAAACAAAATCACCCAGTTGAAAGAGGTAAGACTTTTTAAAAAATAGCGTAAAACTAACCTCTTACTCAAAATGCATCAGCCTCAAACAAATAGTTCCTTGGAACAGAAGCACTTACGTTTCTGAGACACCCCCAGTAACTTGTAAATAAGAAAACAATCCATGTTCCCATTGCCCAACTATTTTTAGGTTGGGTATATAGTAATCGTGAAGCAGGAAACAAAAAAGCCAATATCAATGGCTCCCCATCCACAAGTGGAGCTGTTAAGAATTAGCACAACAAAAAATAATACTACCACGGACAACTGGCTAACATATTGGCATATATGTGGCACTGTGAACATATTTAGATAACAAGATGTGTAACTCAATTGTCTACTTTAAGGTAATTATGTAATATATACACAAAAAGACATCCAGGAGATACAACCTTTTTACAGTTCCTTTTGGCTTAGTCAAAGAGAAGCTTCTTTTTGGCTCACTTGGTAGACCCCTTCTGCCTGCAGACCACAAATGTTTGAATTTGAGTCTTACTGAAGTTCTCTCTGGTGGCTGAACTTGCATGTTTGCATTACAGCAAACCGCTCAACGTCCTACTTTTGACTGGCAGATAAGCTACAAGCATTTGGGACACCTATTGTTTGATCCATCTTACAAACTCCCATCTTCTGTAGCTCAGCGGCTGAAGGATTTGAGCAAACAACTCAAAACTACTGTAGAGTCACAGAGATTTCTTAACATTTCTAGCTCAGCTGGGAGCTGTCACCAAGCTGTGACAAAGCAGAGACACACGTTGGAACACAAACTTCCAACTGAAGCACAGCACAGCAATTCTATTTTTAAACAAGAGCTCCAATCCAATTAGGGAATTACTTTTTACATCAATTACTCCACAATGTTCTGGACTGAGTATTTAGAGTCTGATATTTTCATGAGCAGATAAGAAATTCTTATGTAAAAAGCAGGAGAATTTAAATGAAACCCTACATGATACTTACATTGAATGCACCCAGAAGAAATAAAGTAGGCTGCAAACCTACTGAAAATATTAGTCGCAATATTGTAGAAGCAATTAAAGCTCGGATACCATGGGGCTTAGGAAGAGCTATAACTATGGCCAAAGATATCAGCATCGCTGTCCAGAGTAAGCCCGACAAGTGGGGCTCTAGTGTACCTAGGATAGAAAAAAATAAAAGAAGATTAAATATTCCTAACTACCAAATATAACAAAGCCAAGATGAGCCAGATAAATGCCATTTTAATGTTATTACTGTGCAATATCACTAACCCACCTGTTCAGCCATTACAGATTGATAAGTGGTAAAGCTGAGTTACAGCATCCTGAGCACATTTTAATTAAGTATATTACTTGAACACGTAAAGCATTGTGTGTCAAGCATCATCATTAAAGGAGTCTTCATTTTGTTGTGCTTTACTTAGACACATCATCTGAAAACACAGAAGACCGATTTTCTAATGCACTCAGTAGCTTCCCTGAATGGGAGGGGGAAGAGTGACCCCATAAGAATGCTGGACCTAACCTTCCTATCACTCCTCTCCTACCCTTCTATTCCACTTTTTAAAAAAAACTAAAATCTTTACTAGTTTTTGCCATCTCCTGGTATTTCTAGTTCTCTTTGGAGCTTCCCATGCGTCTGGCTGATTATATAACATCAGCCAGCCTGGCTAAATAAACTTCAGTTAGAGAGCTTAAAAAAACCCTGGCCTACGATACTGGCACACTGTGGGGCTACTTCAAACATGGAACAAGCATCCCTTTCATGACAAAGGCCACATATAAAAAGAGTTGCATGTTTCCAAACCATTTGTATCTCAGCAGGAACTGGATTAGAGGGAGAGATTCCCTAAACAGTGTAGCAGTCTGCAGCTTCTGTGCCAGAACTGAGGGGATTGTTTCATCTCAGTAAGCACGTCAACACATGCACAACGAAGGCTTTTTCAAACAAGATTGGGAGGGGGAAAAGGACAGATACATTCTTACATATACAAAGAACAACCACATGCTTTCAGTCTGAATTACTTATTTTAGATTAATGAAAAACAACAGGAGAATGATCAAAGGCCATGTCCCACAGTCTGCTCACCAGCATCAGAAAAAGTGGAATGGAGTGCTGTTACTAAAGGGAACTTTTAAGACTGCCCCAGCAGCATGTTCTGCTGCCTTCTCAAAGTGGGTGGTGTGGGACTAGAAAAGAGATTAGAGTTCAGGTCACATATGCATTCCTCACTGCCAGAGACAGTAAGGGCTGGGAGCACAGCGGAAGGAATGTTTTAGCCCTTGGAAAACAGAGTTCCAAGTTGGGAATGACCAATCTGTGGAAGGCTGAGTGGTTCTCATGTACACGCCTAGTCAGAAGAGGTATGTGTTAGGAGTCTCTGGCACATTGGCTGGCAGAAAGACATCTGTTTTCAGAAGTACTATGCACCAGAGATCGATGGAAGATTCTCGACATCTTGGAAACCCAGACACTTATTTAGGAGCCCAAATATGGATTTAGGTACCTAATTGTACCTTCCGTTTCCCCATAGCTTCCAGTTGTGTGTTCTGGCTAACATGACCCCATGTGTCTCCCCCCCTGGGGAGTAACCCACTCTCTCCAAGTGTTGAGCCCAAGTAAGGTCAGCTGAATCCAAAAAAGCTCCAGCTGGAAGTATCTCCCTGAGGCTAGAAATGATCACCCAACCCTAGGTCACCGTTCGATTCAGCAGGGACTGCACACTCCCCTCAAGATCTGCATACCTTGTCACTAGCTTCTTCTATAGCAGTAATCTTAACGATTTTAAAACTTTTAAAAGTTCTGTGAAGTGGGCTGAATGACAGGTTGCTGCAGACTAAGGAAGCAAGCTCTTCCTCAATCCTCTGGGCAACTTCTCAACTACAGCATGTTGAAGAGGCAGCCCACTGGATGGGGCAAAAGAATGGTATACAGAAGTCCTAGCTCTCGTTCTGGATCTTCCATTGTCATATTATATGGCAGGGGTGGCCAGCCTGAGAAGGAGCCAGAATTACCAGCGTACATTGCCAAAGAGCCACAGTAATACGCAAGCAGCCCTCCCCTCCCCCCATCAGTTTCCCCCCCCCCCAGCTCCCAGTGGCTCCCACCCACCGATCAGCGCCTCCCCTCCCTCCCCGCACCTCCAGATCAGCTGTTTCGTGGCTTGCAGGAAGCTCAGAGGGGGAAGAGTGAGGCCATGGCAGGCTCAGGGGAGAGGGCGGGAAGGAGGAGAGTGGGGGCAGGGCCTGTGGCAGAGCCATAGATTGAGCAGTGAACCCACCACCTCCCCGCAGCACATTGGGAAGTTGGCGTCTGTAGCTCCAGCTCCCGAATCGGCGCCTATACAAGGAGCAGCAGATTAACTTCTGAAGAGTCGTATGTGGCTCCAGAGCCACAGGTTGGCCACCCCTGTTATATGGTATTGGGCAATTCGCTCCTCTGTGCCTTACTCTCCCCACCTGTAAAAATGTGGCTAATGTTGCTAGCCCACCTTTGTACAGTACTGAGAGCTACTGCTGGGCTATGTCGAAAGAACATTATTAAGATGTGAGCTAGAGGAAAGTAAAAAATAAATGCTCTTCATATTGTTTAGCAAAATATACAGTTATGGAATAAAACTTGAAGCACAATCACATCATTATGGCTGATTTCTTTCTTGGGTAATTTTTCTACATGGGCAGAAACTAGACCCAATATTTTGCTTGCAAACATTTCCGAAGTAGCTTGTATTAAATAGAAAACACTGCAATTAAATCCTGTTACAACCACCATCATTTCCCCCTTGCAAGTATTAATTAAAGCAATAGTAATGGAGTAATAAAATTGTACAAGAGAAAAAAAACTGATCAGAATTTTAACAAGTCCTCCCGCCCCTCTATAAGCCAATTTCTACTCTCATTTACACCCAAGTACCCTCACTGAAGTTAACAGGGTTACACAGGTGTAAGCAAGGGAAGAATTTTGTCCATTGCACCTAATCTGTTCACATGGTTTGTTTTTTAAATGTCTCAAATATTAGTACCTCCTCGGACTCCTTTGAATGGATAGAAAAATGCTACGAGTAGATTCATAAGGACCGCAAGGTTAAATGAAATACTGCTCCAGAAGGACATGTTGCGAGAGCACCAGTACAATACAGGTTGAGCTGCGAAGGAAGAGGAAAAAAAAAAAAGTGAGTGTTTCAAAGACATCCGAGGCCTGTGGAAAGAGAGTACATCTCCATCAAAGCCCTGTTTATTTACACTTTGCAGAGAAGCACAAGAGCAACTGTAGTAAAAACAACCACTTGTTCTGAAGTTTATTTGATTAGTCTTTCAGACAGCGGACCAAATGTTAAAACAGACACTAGCTTTTGGAATACAAATTACTTTAGCACCAGCATGAGAATGACTTCAAAGAACAGGTCTCACAAGAAATCCCTGCACATAGAGAAAATAGTTAAGTTTTCCCCATTATAGTTTGTACTCACTAGATCCAAAACCCTTGAGGTGATTAGGAGAGTGAATGTTCATATGCATTAGCAAGGGTGAGAATATTCTGGCTGCATCCCTCTTTGCTGTGAAGTTCTAGCTGCTATCATTCACTGGCTTGTCTACACTAGACTGTCTACTGTTCTTAAACTTTGCCCTCCATTGCAGCAATCTGGGTAGCAGCAACTGTAGGACTGCCTCTGTAGACTGGCTGTTGGCGTTTTAATCACTGTGTCATCTAGCCCTGAATTAATGTGCGAAATATAGGTGTCCACATTACAGTCAGACAAAAAAATTAGCCAAGAGATGAAATACATAATACAGCTTCATAGCCTGCCAGTAACACCATGGTACTCCAGAGACATGAGAGAGCAGCCAGTTGGGCTTCTAATTTAGTACACTACTGTAGGCCAGGGATGCAAACAAACACTTTGTCCCAGAAATGTAGCTCCATAGTACTATGCTGATAACTAAACAGCTGCACATTTTAAAACTCTTATTTAAGAATGTGTGCAAAACACTAAAGCAAACACCCCCTCCCAAAAAAAAACCCAACCCCATGTCCTAATTATAATAATCTCTACAGCCAGAATTAAGAAGCACAGATCAGAGCTAAAGGATTCATTTTCTGGAAAGGTCATGGACCAGTTAAGATGAAAAGGAGAACACTCCGAGAAGCTATCTTACAGTAAATCCATCTGCACCAAATTAAAATCCCCTGGAATTTAACTACTGCAGGCATACTGCACGGTGATGGGGGCTCTGTAGAAGCTGGTAGTTCTTGCAGTCTAAGAAAAATACTCTCATTAAAGGGAAGCATGTCAAACATCTCCTGCCAAAAAGGAAAAGTACATACAGAGAAGTGTCATGATGCAGTGAAAGGAAAGGAGCTTACCGGAAAGTTGAGGAAAGAGACTTTAAAAAAGTATAACTCATGAGTTACATATGACAATAAATTAATGCATGCAAAGCCCCAGAGCTTCACAATCTATCTCTCTCCCCCTAATCCCGAACAAATCATTCTCCTTCTTAACAGGTATTCTCAAGGTTATTAAGAGGCTAAGCATGGGTAAAAAAATGTATAATACCTCATTATACACTAAACTGAAATCCACATAAAAGGCAAATGTGTTGATGAGCGAAATGCTAAGGAACGGCAAATACTAAGGTATGCAGTCATCATAAAAATACCAAACTTCATTCCACCTAAACCTAGACAAGTGCAAGACCTCACTGAAATTATGTGCATCAATGCTTTGGGTATATGATGCACTGTTCTCCATATTCTTTGTTTTTAATTCTTTGTTTGAATTGAAAGCATTTGTGACTAGCTGGAAACCTGTTTGTGTGGAATTAAATTCAGTACAGAGGGTCCAGTACAGTCACAAACACTACCTCGCACCTGCATTCAGGATGTGGCACAGGCTTTCTGCCCTGTGGAGAATCTCACCCTGGCTTTGGTAGGCTTGTCAAGAGTTTACGGAATCTAGAATGGGAGACTAGCAAAATAGGCTAGTAACTTTCTACCTGACCACAGGGGGAAAATAGATGCTTTGCCATCAATGAATTTGAAATCTATTGCAAAGCTGAACATACTACGAGCTAATGTCCTGTAGTACCAGCTCACGTTGGAACACATCTTACTATTCCAGAAAGAACAGAACACTGAGCAGTGCCTACCTTCCCTGGACCACACCAGCACACCTGCATCTAAGATGTATATGCAATTCTAAAAAGTCAGAAGGCACACCCAAGACTCTCAGGCCATGTCTACATTTACTGGGATCGATGCTGCTGTGATTGATGTCGTTGGGGTTGAAAAATGACTGCACAGTGCTCTCTGGTTGACTCTGGTACTCCACCAGAATGAGAGGAGTAAGGTAAGTCAATGGGAGAGCATCTCCTGTCGACGCAGCATGGTGTAGATACGGCAGTAAGTTGATCTAAGCTATGTTGACTCCAGCTACATTATTCACATAGCTGGAGTAGTGTAACTTTGGTCAACTTACCCCGGTAGTGTAGACAAAGTCTCAGAGGCCTGGAATTACAATTTTAATGAAACTCTTTAGTTGGAAACCTAGAGTTAAATTTCAACCAGACATGAAACAAAACACAACCAACTTTAGTTGAATGACTAGGTCAATAAATATAGTTGACCACTTCCCCAAAGTGTTTCATATTATGCGGTGCTAACTATATTATATGTAGAGCAATCCATTTCTTGTATGATTCTTAAGTCATTTTGGGAAGTTGCTTACACAAGATTCTGATTCTATCAAAAATAGAAGGCTATTGTTAATGGTGAAATAGCTAGTCACTCCATTTCATATTCACCAGACAGATCAAATATATTTCAAGAGAGTTGCAGAAGTTTTAGATTGTAGCTGATCCACACACAACTTTCATGCTTTCAAGTAATGGGATTATAGTTTATTTTTATCTGTTAGAAAAATCACTTTTCTAAGTTTATCCCAGCAGCTGGAATCATATATTCAGTTTTCATTAGTCCTTTAGGGCTTAAGATTCTCAACTTCCATAGACTCCACTGGGAGCTCTGCACGTAAGTCAGAGGGCAAGTTCTGGCTGTTAATGTCAAAGGAAAGTCTTGCAAAGCAATTGTTATCACATTAGTTTAACTGGCTTGGTTCTCTCTGGAGCTCCAGACAGATCTTGATCATTAACAGATGTACAACTTACCGTATATTGCAAACAATTCCACTGCCTATGCAATTCTACATTTCCTATAGTAAGCATAGACAGCAATGTATTTCATTGAGAGGGGCACTCTGGAGCATTCAAAGCAAGGGCATTAATAACTAGAGTCCAGGAGGGCAACATATGCCAACAGATACTACAGTTATTCCCAGCACATAGATAGGAAATAACTGCATTCTCTCTCATACTGACAAAGTGTCATTGTTGGCACATGCTGACTTTTTAATGGTGACAACTGTCCAAGAGCCTCAGACAGAAATGCATGTTCGTTTTAGATAATCCAAATAGAAATATGAGTTTAGAATTTTAAAATATTGAGGCAGAAAACAAAGATTATATTTTAGTTTTGTATGAAAATCACACAGTAAAACTAACTTCAGTGCAACTGTGAAATATCGCTACTTGAGAATACTTGCTTTTCAATATTTTTTAAACAGTATGGAGTCGCAACATAACGTTACACTGCAGAAGACTGGATATTACAAATACAATTCAGTGTCACTACCACACTGGGGAAAGATTCGCTATGAAATCAAGATTTAGTATTCTGAAGACCTTTTATTTTAAAACACAACTTTTCTTCAGCCTGAGACATTAGTATTTCCAACCTACCTCTCAATTTCTTTTGCCAGTTCATTTCATTGAAGAGGTCTTCTGATCTCAAGAAGAAATCATTGATCTTACTGCCTTGTTCATCTCTTTCTGTGGTGTAGTATATCCGTAGTTTAGACTCCTTGGTGAGGAATTCGCATATACTTGGCACTGGGAAGACTATTTGCTCCATTGTACGGTCCAATCTAACAATCTAGACAATACAGATTTTTGAGTTTGCAGGGTTGTTTTTTGTGCATTGTTACAAAATAATGGGAATGTGGTAATGTCAGATACTTTTAAAATGTACTAAAATTCTACAATTTAAATCTCAAACCCATTGGATCAGTGGTTTATTAGAACATTCTGACAGTAATTTACTACTTACTTTACACTGACCTAGTATTACAATATATTTTATACTTTTAACATGGCATTACTGTTCTAAGTTAGCTCCTTTAGATCTTCTAAAAATCCTAAGTACTCAACTCCTTTTGAATTTCAATGGAATTTGGGTGTCTAACTTAGTCACCATAGAAAATACCAACACACTTACACCGTACAAGCAAAATCAACTATTGTTTGATATACAGGAGTTACTTATGATTGCTATTATTTCACACGTTACACAAGAATCTAAAATGTCCCCATGACATCCAGTTAAGTTTTCAAAAACACTCTAGTTTGGCTTAATGTCTGGTCAAATCTCATTTAATAGGAAAAAAAGTGTTATTAATATGCTCTAACTTGGCCTATGGATTCAGTGATAATATTGGCCAAACCATATTCTCTTGATTCAAGTTGCACTTCAGTTTGCAAGTAGGCTTTCTGTAGTTCTGCCTATAAAACTGATCCAGAGTCAGATAGTTCAAAAATAGTTCCCCACAGAAGAGGCAGGAAAAAAGCCCTACGCCCGCATGAAAAACAGAATAACCCACACCTAGGTAGCTAGTTTAAGAAAACCACCAGAATCAAAATGCACTTAAGAGAAAAAATGTTTTTAAGGGGAGTCTTCCTCCCAGGAAAGTGATTTTTTGCATCCTTAGGGACACCCAATCCAGTGTGAACTGGCGTTCATGATTTCCTTCTTTACCTCAATCTGTGCTGTGTGCTTGGCATAGAACTCCAGAGCTTCATCTCCTTCTACCTGACCTCCAGGCTTCAGCATGTTCTGCAGCTCTTTGTTATGACGAGCCAACTAAAATAAAGGAAGGCAAAGGGAGTGGAAGACACAAAATGTCTCTCTAACATTAATTTCTAACATTTGGTGGAAAAAAGGAAGAGTACATAGTCAGCTGCTAAGAAGAGGGCAAAGTTGGCAGAAGGTTTATTATATTTCAACCAGGCACCATGAAGATCTATTTTGGGAGATAGAGTGCAACTAAAAGGAACTGGCTTTTTGGTTTGATATCCATGCTGTATTCCGTCCTTCACAAAATCTCCACTGTCTTATCTGACTCAAGAAAGGTTCTTTGGGGATTCTGGTACAATCCACCCTTCCACACACATCAGCTCTCAGGTTGTGTGCAGCTCTTAGGTAGGACTCTAATAATTCAAGTACCTAAAAAAGGAAGGATGGTGGAAGATTTTGCTTCTACTAATAGTAGTGGCACTAATAGTGAGATGGAACTACAAAGCTTTAGACTCAGACCAGTTTAAAAGTGGCAGAATGGTGGTTTGATCTACTCATGGGCAACACCAACAAGGAATTCCTACTGTACATATCCAATATACTATGAGCTCTTGCTTACTCCTTCCATGGTCTTGAATTGGTGTTTGGAAAGTACAACAGAATTAACAAATGTGTTTAGACCAGGATCCAGTAGAGTGGATGGGGACAGAGCAGTACTGGATAGGTACCACAGCAGAGACTAGCCTGTGTAATATTTTTAAAGAAAATAACACAAATTCAAGAATGTGGCCTGATTGTGCTAACAGTTCAGATACCGATGGCTGTGGACATTAGAAGCAGGGATGGAATTCTGTTGCTTCATTTAAATACTGTAACAGAGAATTTCATATGGAACATAAGACTAAAGCAATGGATGTAAATGATAAATAAGTAAGACCTACTATCCCAGTACCTTCAAGATTTTGAAACATGTGCTATTGGGAATGTCATCAGTAAGGAAAAAAAAGACGCTGGCAATTTCCCATTAGAAAAGAACAAAGTCCTTAGCGCTTCCTCTCATTATTATACATATGCAGAATTTCCATTTTTGAATGTGTAAGGGTAAAGATTAGGTTTGACTCCCATTGGAAATTATGGGGATATAGAAAGGAGAGAGAAGGATACTGTGTTGAGTTCCACCACATACCTCTTGAAGAAGAATTCTGTCCTAACTACAAAGACATCAGTTGGGCAACTAAAGCAAATCTTGATAAAAACTAGATTACTTACTGATCTTTATTCTTGCACACATTAGCCACTGCCATAGTTATAAATGCAGTTGTACCTGATGAGCTAGTATGTAAATGTTGTGTCCCACATTCCTAGGAGATGCTGCAAGATCTTCTCCGTTCTCTCCATCCTCAAACTCTACCTCACCTTGCATATATGCCTTCTTTATCACTTCCACCTAGGAAGAAAAAGCGAGAAAGACACAGGCATCTGAGATTTAACAACAACTTTAATTTTTTGGTTAAATTCTGCCAGTAGCTCTGCATTCAGAACTCTCACAGAAGTCAGTGGAAGCTGCACATACACATCGAAGAGGTCAGTGTGTGGCCATCAAGCATAAAGCAGGAAACCAAGACTCAAAGCACGAGACTGATGAACTTTGCTTCGTATCCTTAGACCCTCTCATAATCTCTGAAGGGTAAAATAACTGCTTTGAAAGAATTTTAGATCTCCCCCCATTTTCATGTAATATATTCTGGTTGGTACAAGCTATACAAGATTTTTACAGCTGGCATCTGCTGTTAATTTTTGCCTACATCAGATCCATTTGACTCAGTTGAAGGCAAACCAAAGTAAAGACTGAAACTTTATCCTCAACTCACCCCATTGTTCCTGGATAATACAGCGCTCGCACTATGTCGTGTCATGCTCTGATCTCTGGCTCCTGCCATTAACTATGCGAAACAGGGCAAATTAATAGTTTCAGTTGTACTTAGAATTTTCTGGCTTGTTTTTGTCCGTTAATATATAAACAGCCCTGGGAGACTACTAGAATTTACTGAGCAGCTTTTATACCATCATAAAATTCTACTATTTGACATTTTCTCAGTCAGATGGTTTACAGAAGTACATTTCCTGGAATAAAACATTCATATGGTCCTTCCCTTTCATTATACACTGGTGTAGTTCTTGCTTTCTCTGCAGTAGTCAGTGTTGCCTCCCTAACGACTTCTGCTACTGGCAAACTAAATAGACCTATGAACCAATAGCTATCCTTTCCATCAAATCCTGGAAAGCTTTTCCAAATTGCTAGTGACCTATGGCACAGACCACTCGTTACTGACCTACAGTACAAGATCTAGAGCTTGTCCTGTAATCTTAATCAGCCACCTGGCACAACAATGGGTTCCTGATATCCTGCCAAACTAGTTTATGGACATCTGATGCTTAGGAGTGGCATAAAGAACTTACCAGTTCTTTTGGTCTCATATTATAAAGTATTCTCTCTGCGTTCTCGCTGTCATGCCTGCTCTCCATGATTGCCAACAGTAATTTGGAGGCGTTGTTCTGGTGGAAGGAAAGAAGGAAAATGCCAGTCACTGTCACGTGAGGAAAAACTCAGCAAAAGCCATCTGAACTCTAAAATAGAGTCCTGAGTCCAGCATCCAGCAAGGTCAACAGCGCCCATTCAGCCAAAACATTGCCCACACAGAATATTTACAGTACTCGCTGTGAAGAAAAGTCAAATGAGCTCAGTAAAGCTTTTGGCTTCAGTTTCCTAAAATTTTTAGAACTGCAGAGTTGTTTTCTTTTCAAGTGACTGTAGCATTAGTGGATTTTACTACTCATGAGCACTGGGCTCACATTTAGTCAAGATGCTGTGTAGGTTAAGACAAAAGACAACCAGATTGAAGATTAGATCTACTTTACTGCTTTTTAACTGAAAATCATTGTGAAACCCGGTCATGCCAAGTGATACAGGGAGGAAATCAGAAAACACCACAAGGCATCAGACTACTTGAATATGAACAATCCATCACAGTTGATATTAAAAAACAACATTGAAATAAAGGTATTTTATTTTAAAGAATAATGTAAAATTGATTCTAAATTTCAAGTCTTTTTTTATTTAGAAGAAGAAGAAAATTTAGGGTACCCATAATAATGCCATGAGTCCACAAAGAAAAGAACTAGAAATAGCACTATAAAAGAGGGGCCACAAGTAAAACAGGAAATACTGCAGAAACATGTTGAAGTAGAGGTACTTTGTATCTATAGCAACTTTAAGGTAACTTCACAGCACACTTTGATCCAATATGAGCGGTTAATTATTTCGGCATTAAGTCTGAACTGCCTGTGAATGACATTCAATAAGTCTTAATCATAAGACTGTAAGTACCAATATAACTAGTATCAATAGGAACAAAGCAAATATGTAGCAGGGGGAATGACATTTTCATTGTGCTTTCTGATAGAAAGTTAGTATGGTATTTATCAACAGTACTGTATTTCTAATATGGGAATTAGTTTAGGCTTTCTTGACTGGGAAAACATTTTTCAGAGTTAGGGGGTTTATATTGGACATACCACTGGTATTACTGCAAGGGTTAAGCAAAGATCTCTCTCAAAACTCATCTTTTGTATATTTTTCATGTCAGGCAGAACCCCACAACTCAATTTTATAACAGTTGTGACCACAGTGAGATATTAAAAAATCCATCTGGCTTCAGCTATAGGCTCTTGTTTCATCTCATTAGCAACGTACAGCTCACTGTAGAATATCCACTTGCCTTCAGTTCTAATACAAGGTCCATCCTCTTTTTCCCCAAAGGGTTGATGTCATTGAGAATTAATGCTGTGATGATATCAATACCATTGGATTCATGAGTAGCAATGCAGTTCTGTGCAGAGAAAATCATAATTGTAAAACCATAGTCAAAAGTAACCTAGCTAAACAACAATTTTAAACACCGCTTACCCAACTATCCCTAACCAAAGAGAAGAGTCACCTTTTTATCATCTCCCCTCAGAGAGGTCTGATGGATGAATAGAATTTTTCAATTCAGTAAATGGATTCAATATAAAAGGTTAAAAATATCTGGCTTCAAATGTGATGACAATCATCTTGTGTGATGACCTACCAAAAATGACTGGGCTGAGAAGCCCCACAGCACAGCACCTGATGAACAAACAGCCAGCAAGCACACTTTGGCATGAACGCAGAACTTACTGCTAAGGAAGAATACACTGTTTTAATAAAGGTATGGGAGGTGGTTTTTTTCTTTTTTCAACCCCCATATGCCAAGTTCTTGTCAAACAGCTAATATAAGTTTCCATAATTTTTAGGCTTGCTCTTGAAATTTTGGGCATCTTACTCATACAGATTTTTAAACTCCAGCTTGCTTGCTGGATTCACAATTTTGAATCTATTTTCATGTCTATTTCCAGTTGCAAAGATCTACAAAGATAATTATTCCACCGGATATGTAGTCTCTTCTGCCGAGATATACTTTCCTATTATGATTAACTTACATATACAGCTCCATGAATGCTTTCCCATAGCTGCGGTTTTGTTTTATTGTTGAATTATCCCTCAGTATGTTTTGTTTAGCTTTACTGTGAATTACATTTAAGTGCACAAAAATGATAAAATTATATTATTAAAGTGACAGCTTTCCACTCAATCACGGTCAATTCAGCTTCTATTTTTAATGGCCTTTTACATATGTTAATGAAAAGAGAATGAGAAGTATCCGGTAGTACTGAACAAAAGCATAGTCATTAAACTATCCCCTGCTATGCTCTCAGCATAGCTGCAATTATCCATCATCGTATGGTGTATTATTTTAATAGCATACAGTGCACAGGTTTCCAGAAGGGGAATATTTAAAAGGCTACATTTCTTTCTTATACAGTCTGAGATGGCATATATGTCCTGATGGATCATTCTGCAGTGTGCATACAAGAGGCTTCAATAAGATTTAAGTTGGAAACGGAAGCAGACATCCACATTTGTACATACAGATCTTGTTTTCTAAGGTAGGTCTACACTACCCACTGGATTGGCAGGTAACGATCAATCTATCTAGACACGATAAATCTATCCCCAAGCACTCTCCAGTGAACTCTGGTACTCCACCACCACAAGAGGTGCAAGTGGAGTTGATGGGGGAGCGGTAGCAATCGACTTACTGCAGTGAAGACGCCGTGGTAAGTTGATCTAAGTACGCTGGCTTCACCTATGCTATTCTCGTAGCTGAAGTTGCGTATCTTAGATCGATTCCTCCCTCCCCAGTGTAGACAAGGGCTAAGACAGTTGAATCCACAGCTGGACCACTGATCTGGTATAATATGAAACCCAGCACCATAAGTTCTATTGGTAATGTGCATTTAACAAGCACTATTTGTTAGTGCATACTACAGAGCTGGAGGGGTCTGAAATATTTTGCCTTACCAGGCTAATACAGTCAGCATCCACCTACAGCAGCTATCCATTTAGCATGAATAAATCCAGACTTTTACCCCTTATCTTGTCCACTGAAACTGTTAAGAACCATGTTTAGATCAGGGTGAGAGACAGGGCTGCTTTGTAGCTTGGTTTTAAAAAATAGTTGTGCCACATAGTAGGGTGTTGATATCCAGGTGGTAAACTGGAGCAGCAGAGCTAAGAGAGATTTATCATTCACTTTTGACTACGTCACCTATTCTCTGCCCACTACTATGTGCCCCTGGAACACATTTTATTATCTCTATCCCGGAGTAGCTTCAAACACCTGCTATTCAAGCAAACAAAATCAAGCTACCAGAGAAATCGTTCCTCCTCCTTCTCCTCCACCCAAAATTATCTTAATTCAGAGGCATTGGACGAGCAAGGTTTGGTCCTGGTCAGGAACTTTTTTTTACTGTGATGGGATGACTGGCATAACTCACTTACGGTTTCACCACTCATATATACTGAGACCATTTAAAACCTCTATGCCATACCTCAATTGACAGCTGTTCCTTGTCCATAGGATACTGGTATGAGTCAGTACCATGTTTGAACATTCTTTCAAAACAGTTTCACAGAGTTTAGATAGGGCTTCACTAATCACCCTGCCAGATGCTAGTCTAGAACTTTACCTCATTTTTTACCCATGTATATGTAATGCGAGTATAATGAGCCCACGTGTCAGCGAGGCAGAACGTATGACACACATAAGCCATTAGACAGCAGTAGTAGTAGCAAGCACTTATCTTCCGCCAATAGAGGGGGACACAGCACACTTAGGCAACTTGTTACACACATCTCCTGTCACAGAAAACATTTGAAGTCTACAGGAGTTCAAATCCTCAAATGGTTACTATTTCCACAACAACTCTACCACTCATCAGTGGGGATAAACCCAGGACTTTTAGCACCAAAGCACAAGCCTCTCCCCCACCTGTACTGGAGGGCACCTGCTTTCTTTCCCCACAATTTGTGATAGGAGTTTGTTACACCAGCAGCTGTAGAAAAGGATTCAGGTTGCCCAATTTGCCTGCATATCCTATAAGGAAACACTACTACAAGGATGCTAATGGAGTTTTATTTTATTCAAAGGAGGAGGAAAAGATAATGAGCCCTGTACATAGAGAAATAAATCTTGATAAGATCATACACTTACATATCACCATGGTCAGGCAAGCGATATGAATGACATCACAATGCAATTTATAGCCAATTTAATGGATTTGGCAGATATAAGTGCAGCAGTACAATCATCACGTGCGAATGAAGGTTGGGTCATTCTTTCCCACATTACCTGGTTTTCATGACATGGTCCCTGACAGTATTCGGTCAAACTTTCCAGTGTCTGGTTGATCAGTGCTACGTTTTTCTCATTTATATACAGACCAAGAAGCCCAAGTCCTCCAGTCGTGCTTCCACAGATGCAGTCCAGAAACTGCAGTGTCTCACACACCAAGTTATAGTTAGTTTTGTTGTTTTGACAGCGTAGGAAGTTCTGTAGTTCAGTGTCAAAGAAGAAAAACAACAGCATAGAAAATGAACTTAGAGTGTAATAATTTACTAGATTAATTGGATTTAAGTTTACACTTTGTGATGTCAATGCTAACTTCTAGTATGATTGCATAACAGAAATGCCTCTCAGAAAAAAAAATGTTTTAGGATTTAAAGGAAGCATTATTTCTTATACAATTATTGTAAAACTTGTTTCACTTTCTTTGAATGCACTGCTCTCGCTCACTTTCTGTCTCATGGCCTTCTGGCAACAGAGTTATGTGTGTTATGTGCTAGAAGAGAATGCAGAATGTGGGATACACTTGATTCTATGGACCATACAGATCTAAGAAAACTGGCATTCATATTCATATTTCCCACCTCCCCCCAACAATCACAAAAGAATCTTTCTCCACACAAAAGACCTTCCACTGGAGTGGAGAGAAAGCAATTCTCTAGTTTTCGGTTACATATCACCATATGCAAGTGTCAAAGAGACACCTGACTGCAACTCCTGGGGAAAGGCAACTTCAAATATAATTTTCTCAGTTCCACTTCTTCCAGTATAATTATAGCTTGAAACTGTTGATTAGGAACAGTTCTTGCAATGACATGTCACATTTAACAGCATGGGTTAAATATGCTTGATCTTTTATGTATTCCAAGGCTTCCCCCTTGGAAATACTTGATTGAAGAGGGCCAATTACTGAAAAATAATTTCCCAGTGACTCAATACTATGTCAGTACATTCCCAGTGGCATTCTGTAAAGAGAAACGGACAACCCCACTTTTTTTCCTAGAAGTTTCAGCATGACATTTCCCATCTAGCCTGCTTCTATTGAGTTATACAACACTTGACTTCAATGACCAACCTCCCTCTCCTGCCACCCCATCCCCATCCCACACAAAAAAAGATGCATTAGACAAACAGAATGCATTGGACTTTGGAACAGGTAAGGTCTCTTGTCTACAAGATTGCAGAGCACTGTTGCTCACTGACTGCTTCTACTGATTGTCCAATGGACTTTTAATACAAAGAGACTGAGATGTTGCCAGATTCAAAAGAAGGCAAAGCTAAAAGGGACACAGCACTGTAGATGAATGAGGATTAAATGTGACAATGATTCAGTGTACTTCACCTGATTGCTCATTTAGTATCTTGACTTTTGATTAGTTTTCCAGGCAGTGAAAAAAGATTGGCGGCTACAGAGATCAGAGCTTCCAAAAAAACCCACAAACCCCTCCCCCCCCCCAAAAAACCCCCCACAATTCTGAAACAAATACTTCCACTAACAGGAAAATCTCTCAGTGGAAAGGGATTTAAACCTTCCATTTTGTAGAAGCTCGACTGTTAATAACATTAAAATACCTCTACAGGAATTTTAGCCCAGAGATAGCAAGAGTAATAGGAGCAAAAGAGAAAACAATATATGATTATACAGGTTGAATCCATACTTACATAAGACTAAACTCCTATGGCCATAGTGGCATATTGCCTGTTCAAGAAATATCCACTCAAGTTTCAGTCAATCTATAGTCAAAGTCTTTAACCTAGGAGCTAAAATGGGTGGCAGAAAAGAAGTGGGGGACACA
Source organism: Sternotherus odoratus (assembly GCA_032164245.1). Lineage (NCBI taxonomy): Eukaryota > Metazoa > Chordata > Testudines > Kinosternidae > Sternotherus > Sternotherus odoratus. The sequence goes on along the minus strand of JAVMKO010000005.1, from coordinate 13,297,947 downwards.
ACTCTTGGGTTAGTGAAGATGTGAACAGTAACTGTCAGCAGTAAGGATGAGACTGGGCTCAAGTCCACAGGACTACACAGCTTAGAAAAGACCATGAAAGAGTCTCAGAATCAGTTGCAGAACATTTAGAAAATCAAGGACAATATATATGTCTTCAGATAGCCCGATAGGATGAATATATATATCCTATCGGGCTATCTGAAGACATGACCCCAAAGATCTGATCTTCAGAAACATGGATCCAAGCTACCTTAAATAGTTACTCATGAACATTTATCACAGAATGAGCCCGCTAGATACTTGGTCCATGGCAGGAAGCCCAAAGCCAAAAAATAATTAGCTCTCATAACTACCAAGGCCAGCAGGGATTTAAATATTAGAAGAGGGGATTTCTGTGTTCCTTTGGGAATGTCACAACAATGGACCTTGTTTTTTCTACTTCACCCCTCATCATTTCTCTCCCAGAACTAACCATTGAAGTTCTACAACTGGATGCAGAGTAAGTGGATTCTTGGACTTAATTGATTTTATTACACATTTTATGCAGTATCATTTACACCAGTTTTGGAATGGGTATCCAGATAGAGATGGGTAGTTGCAATGTGGATTGGCTAAGCTATGTCCATATGGAATTGCCTCCAAACATCTCATAAATGTATACAGTAAAACCTCGATTTAACGGACCTCGATTTAACGGACTTCGGATGCAATGGACAAAATTTCTGAGCAAGTCTGATGCATCCCAAATCCATTTCTCATGGGCTGGCTGCCGGCTCCCGGCTGCCGCCCGGCTCCCAGCAGCCGGGCGGGCTGGCTGCCGGCTCCCGGCAGCCGGGCGGGCTGGCTGCCGGCTCCCGGCAGCCGGGACCCGGGCGGGTTGGCTGACGGCTCCCGGCAGCCGGGACCCGGGCGGGTTGGCTGACGGCTCCCGGCAGCCGGGACCCGGGCGGGCTGGCTGACGGCTCCCGGCAGCCGGGACCCGGGCGGGCTGGCTGACGGCTCCCGGCAGCCGGGACCCGGGCGGGCTGGCTGACGGCTCCCGGCAGCCGGGACCCGGGCGGGCTGGCTGACGGCTCCCGGCAGCCGGGACCCGGGCGGGCTGGCTGACGGCTCCCGGCAGCCGGGACCCGGGCGGGCTGGCTGACGGCTCCCGGCTGCCACCCAGGTCCTGGCAGCGGGCGGGCTGCGGAGCTGCCGCACCGACCCTGTGGCGGTCGGGCTGCTGCTCCGACAGCTCGTTTTTTAAAATTATTATTAAATAACGGACTTTTTCATTTAACGGACACCCCCTTGCCCGAATTAGTCCGTTAAATGGAGGTTTCACTGTACCAGGATGTCAGAGATCTTGTTTATAAATACAGACCTCTTAATCAAGATGGGACCTGACCTGGAGACAGTGTTAACATTAAAAAAGCCAAGCCCAGCTATTTTCAGAGTATTGGGTTGAAAATTATTCCCTCTGAGCTCGGATGAATAAAGCCTGTTGCACACTAAAGGCACCACATAAAAGAAGAGAAGTTTTGAAGCTTCCAAATTTAGGGCAATATCCAGGATATGTGTACACACACAGCATCTGATCTCTGAAGTACAAACATTCATAATGTGAAAATACAGAAGGAAAAAGACTATTCCCAGGAAAGAAACCCTTTGAAATGGTCAGTCTTCTCTGCTAGCAATCAGATATGACAGTAGCAGTTCTTCACATGATACAGACAACCACCTTCAATCTGTCAAATGAAAGTTAATCCTAATATAATCGATTGTCTAAAGAATGAAATAGCTAAAGTGCCTCCTAGATATGCTCTAGGAATTATTTTGGGGAAATTCGATGATCTGTCTTATATAGGAGATCAGACTAAATGATCACAATGGTGCCTTATTGCTCTGGAACCTATGAATCTATATGCTGTCGTAGCGTCTTATCGTTCACGTGTATTGTATTACTATCCAGCAGCATGTGTAATTTATCATGAATAATTTAGGATTAGGAATGAGTAAGAAAATAAAGATATCGTGGGGGAAAAGTTATGTTCCTGCTTTTTGTGAAAAAGCAACGTTCAATCTATGCACTCAGACCCTCTCTCTGAGTGTGGATCTCTGGAGAAAACAATTAATGCAATATTTAAATCTCCCAGGAGAGAAACACCTGATCTGATAACAGGAAAATGGATGGGGGTAATAATATATTTATCTCAATATGAAGTTTCTAAACCTACTCACTCAAATCTTAAGATAAGATCAGCCTATCATCATATACTGTCTGCCCAGAAGCAAGGGATTCTTCCTTCTCCTTAATAGGCCACCATACCCCACTGATTTTCACTTTTGAGAGCATGGCCATTTCTTCTGTTTATAGTCAGAAGTTCCCGGAATGATGCTTTGTTTATATTGTCACTATGCTCATTTTATGGAAGTAATTATAAATAGCAGTTCTATGCTGGATGAGAAAATATAGGAAAGACATATGAAGGAAATTCCACTGACTTCCACCTCCCCTCTATGATGTGGGCCATGATAAGTGTAGCCAGCATGTATGTAACCTTTCAATAAAGAATCCTTCCCCCCCAAAAAAGGTGTGTGTGTGTGTGTGTGTGTGAGTGAGTGTGTGTGTGAGTGAGTGTGTGAGTGAGTGAGTGAGTGAGTGAGTGTGAGAGAGAGAGAGAGAGAGAGAGAGAGAGAGAGAGAGATGGGCTGGCTTAATAAAGGACACTTAAAAAGGACACTTACGATATAAGGATAGGGGAAGTAGTTAAAACATCTTTACATTTTTTAAATCAGCAAAAATACACAAATTAACAGATGCACAGGATATAGCAGGGACTCCTCACAGCTGAGCTACCCGAACAATAACATTGAAAGATACAGTCTTGATCTTGAGCCAGAGAGAGATTACAGCCTGCCTACAGTCAGCTCAGCAATTCAAAGCTATTCCGCCTTTTAAATAAAGGCAGAGCTCTTATCATGAGCTCAGTGATGTACCAAAATGAACTGGTCTAATTGGAAATCTAGAAAAAATCTTAGAAGTGTGTCAATAACTTGAGTGCAGCAAGAAAAATGGAGAGAAATGAGAAGTAAGCCATAGGATGTCACTGGCAATCAAGTCCTGAAGGATCTTAAATGGATAGCAAGGTCATGTTAAATATATATTCAATTAATAGTTCCTTCCTCATTATTGTGAATGGAACAATACAGATGGATTCAATAGATGCACCTTCAAAAGTGTACAAGTAGAAGAGACTAAATATGGACAATTTGGTGCAATCTGCACTTTTATTTCACAAACTATGGGTAGGCTGTTAAGTGTCTGAGCAGCACTGGGATCCCACAGATCATTTTTCAAGGGTTTCCTCCTTATTTGAAGAACATACTCTTCTATAGATCCTTATAGAAATGTGCCATCTTAGGTCACAAAGGCAAGAACAGCAGCAATGACTCGCAAGTCCCTATATTTGCTCATCGCCAACCCACTCAGTTGTTAAGGGCTTGCAAAATGTTTGGCAGAGATACCTGCTGGATGTAAAACTAAGTATTACAACTCAAAGGCCTCATACAAATTGATTTATAGAAAACTGGAAGACACATGAAATCCTTGTCATTATTCCTTTAAAGAGCCATCCAGATGGCAATATTAGTAGTATGTTATGGCATTCGAACTGTCGGTATTCTACATTTCCTACGAAATCACCTTATAAAAAGCAATCAACTAGTTAGTCTCCAAGATGCTACAAGTATTCCTTGCTTTCTTTACATTTGTGATAGCTCTTAAAGCTAGACCAGCATAAACTACCTGCTTGGGATCCTGGGAGAAAGGGAAGTATTGGGGCAGCTAAGAAGTAATAGGATTATATTTGAAACAGTGCTTTTCCCACCTCTAATTTAATTCCGTCTCCTGTAGCAGAATGCAACTCCCTGCTGCACATGGAATTCGATTGTTCAGGATGGTGAGCAACGCATGCAGCACCATCCAAAGTTTCTGCATTGACTCACACTCAATTTCTCTTCTATAGCTTTCAGTGCCTAGTAGAAGACTATAGCACAAAAGAGATCCTGTGTGGGGGCTGGATTATTACCCCATAAAACTGCCACCCTACTTATCCCCAACATTGCTAAAGGTAAGAAAATGGTTTTACAAGACAAAGCTGGAGACGTCTGGGGGAAAAAAATAAGGAACAGCCTGGTGTATAAGTAGTCACCATAACTACAAAACATTCAAGGGTAGCAGGCTCACATCACAGGGATATTAACAAACAGATTTGATTTAAAATATTGCCAGCAACCAGGCATTCAGGTTCAATGGGATTGATTTGGCAGATCTAAAAACACTTGTGCAAGAGTTTACAGTTCTAGAATAGAGAAAAATAATAATGCAATCAAGGCAATTATTCCTCCTTTATGAAGACAATTGGTACATACTATATCCTGACTTACATTCAATTCTAAGCCACTAGCTGCAGTGATGCTGAACAAGAATCATGTTAATTACAGTCAGTCTGTAAACAAAAACCTTATCTCTTTAGGAGGGGATGCACTAGATAAGATTAAAGAGGTACACCTTTCAGACCCACTCCAGCAAATTACTCAATCACATGCTCAACTTTAAGCATGTGAATAATTCCATTGGAGTCCATGAGATTACTTAAATGCTGAAAATTAAGCACGCGCTTGAGTAATTTTCTGGATCAGGGTTTCAGTTGTTTAAATGCACATCTCCCTCGCCTCTCAAGAAAAGAGCAAGAAACCCTGACCTAGGATCAGTGCTTGCTCCCTTTAAATACATATTCTAATTTTTACACGAGAGGTTTATTTTTGGAACCAATTTCAAGACTGCTGTTCCTTAAATGAACAGCAGTGAATGTTGGACACTCGGGGTTGGGGACAGGAAAGAGCCAGGGAGAGAAGAGAAAGTGTCTTCACGCCATAGGAGGCGGCCCTGACAGACTTCATTTCAGCACAGTTTGTGTCAAGCAATCCACAAAACGTCCTGTTCATTAGGATTTGAAAGAGATGAGGGCATTGATGGTTCTCTTAGGTCATGGGTGGCCAACCTGTGGCTCCAGAGCTGTGTGTGGCTCTTCAGAGTTAATATACAGCTGAGGCTGCAGCTACAGATGCTAACTTTCCAGTGTGCTGGAAGTAGGCAAACTTTTTGGCCCGAGGGCCACATCGGTGTTCAAAATTGTATGGAGGGCCGGGTAGGGAAGGTGGTGCATCCTCAAACAAGCCTGGCCCCGCCCCCTATACAGCCCCCTCCCACTTCCTTCCCTCTGACTGCCTCCCCTCAGAACCCTCCACCCATCCAACCCCCCGCTCCTTGCCCCCTGACTACTCCCTCCAGAGACCCCCATCCCTAACCACCCCAACTAAGCCCCTCTTCTCCTTGTCCCCAGACTGCCCCCTCCAGAGACTCCCCTGCCCCTAATCACCCCCCAGGACTCCACCCCCTATCCAACCCTTCTGGTCCCTGACTGCCCCACCCCTAGCCACACTCCTGCCTGACAGACCCCCTGGTATCCCCACGCCCTATCCATTCTGTTCCCCAGCCTCCCGCCCCGGCCCCCTTACCACGCCACTCAGAACAGTGTGTCTGGCCCGGAGTGAGACACGCTGTCGTGCAGCCTGCCCTCCAGAGTGCTGCTCACGCCTCCCCAGCCGGGAGCTCGGGGGGGGGGGATAGAATTAGCCCACAGGCCGTAGTTTGCCCATCCCTGTGCTGGAGGGTGCTCATTTCTCAACCCCTGGCTCTGTCACAGGCCCTACCCGCACTCCACCCCTTCCCCAAAGCCCCTTTCCCTGAGTCTGCGAGGCCCTCACTCCTTCAGCTCCATTCCCCCAAGCCTCCTGCACGCGTGGAACAGCTGGCTGCAGTGGCAGCAGGCATGGGAAGGAGAGAGACAATGAATGGTAGGGCTGCCAGAGGATGAGAGGCTCTGGGGGCTGAAGCTGACGTATTACTGTGGTTCTTTGGAAATGTACATTGGTAAATCCTGGCTCTTTCTTAGCCTCAGGTTGACCGTCTTAGGTTGACTGAGGCTGTATTGGGAAAGTGGCACAGATTAGAGAGGTTGATGGGATAGCAATGATTTAACTCAACATGCATATCTGCCTATAGTACCTGCAGATCCCGGTTGTGGTTTTCACAGAGTAGCTGTAAGAAACGGAGAATGGGCTGCATTATTGTAATCACAGCGCTCATCTCCAAGTCATCTTTGTTCTTGTCTGGTGCAGACTGTGCTCCATCCGCAGCTGAATAATGGTCATCAGGATCAGCTTCCCGCCTGTATGCATTATAAGCCTTTCTTGTAACAGCAGAGGCCTCTAGCAACTGATCCCGGACTTCCTCTGTAATTTGGGTTGTGGGCTCTTTCACTAGAATACATGAGAATGGAACATATGAAAGACCTTCCACCTGGTAATCTGAACAGAAGGATGGGGGGGGGGGGGGGGAATCTATGCACACATTTCCTATTCAAGTTTCACACACAGACCAGCTAATCATCTTCAGATTCTTTTCAACAAGTATGTTTAGTATAATGCAAGAGGTTGGGGTTAGGAAGATAGCATGTTACCCTTTTCACACTTTTCAGCAAATCCCAGTGAAGTTTTTAAATCCTTATATTAACCTGTTAGGGAACAGATCACAGGTATAATACACCATCAGGAGTTTTAGAAGAAGACCTGTTGTGTAAGAAGCTATTTTACTAGTCCTGGGGGGTATTGTTAGAAAGGGACTGAGCATAACCTACAGTCCAGGGTCATTACTATCTATCACATTTAGGCAGCATCTCAGGCTAGACAAGTTGGAAGAGTCCCATCTCAAACACATTTCATCATTTCAATAGTACAATCCCACAAATGGATGGAGAGAGAACGCTGACCTTGAAATCCCAAGGCAGGATATCACTGTGGATTAGAGCATTACTGCATCAATCACAACAAGGTCAATAAACACAGTGCCTTGCTCCCATGTTACTTTTCAAAGCAAAGAATTGGAGATTTACCTCTTTTCCTAACTGGTGCATCTCTGTCCGAGTCCTCGTCTTTCTTTTTATTTCCCAAGTCACTGGTGTTTACTGTGACTGTAGCCTTGATTTCTTGTTGTGCCACCTTCATGCGGTCATAGAAAACTTTAAAGAACTTTTCAGATTTCTTATCTTCTGTTAGTCGGCAGAAGAATGAATGCTACCAAAGAAATGAAACAAGTATATATTTTATACAGAAGCTTGAGTCAAGAAATTATTTCACCTGCCCTTATATCCTGTGCACTATAGATCGAAGGACTAAAAATGTAATTAGCTTTCAGCACAGACAGAACCCTAGAGGAACGAAGACTAGATCTTCTAGTTAAGGAATCTAAACATGTGTCAGTTACATTAGCTTTATTAATATTTTCAAATATACTTTTAAAGAAGGTAGTGAAATTGATCATGTTATCTCCTGTACATTTATATGGCACACTTCTTTGTACCTTCAGGTAAGCACCATGGAATAACTTTATACATATTTGGGTCTCAGCTCATAGAAGTCTAACATTAGCAATGAAATATACAAATAATGTGGTCCTTCCTGCTCTACTTGTTGAGTCAAAATGATCATGACTCATAGGTTTAACATTCAACACGAATCTCAGATCCTTAAAATGTACAAACAGGACAAAGATCCCCCCCCCCACCCCAATTTGGAGTTTCTGTGCTTTGATCTGTCTGCTGCAGAGCTATTTTAAACAAATAAATAAATCTTAAATTTGATCTCTAACATAGCTTTAGAAGCAACAAAAAAGCTCAAAGTATTAACCTGTTTTTAATATTTGTTGTTAATTTATTTTTCTGTCCATTACATGTAGACAGACAAATTTTCCCCGAGACTGAGGAAAATGCAAATCATATACAGGTCACAAAGAGTCAACACAGTGAGCGTTAAGAGAATTTCTGATGAAACCAATATGCTGTTACATAAATCAGGATCAGAGCCTACACACAACTGGAGGATGAACTTGTAAGTGGGTCACCTTATGCAAAGTATTATGAAATTAGTTAGCATTCTGTAGCGGCTCATTATCCAACAGTTTCCCATGATGAATTATTGTCTGATTTATTGAAAAGACAAATTAAAAATGGGAATGGCAATATATCTTGCATGCTGCTCTGAGAAACAGACTACACAAGGCAATCCTGGGAATGTCTGTTTTTGATCACTCCCTGGCAGTTCTGGTTAGAACAGTAGCAGAGGGACTTGCTTTGAAAGACTAAGGGCTTGTCTTCACTAAAGCCGGGAGGGATTGATCTTTTGGCAATTGATTTATTGCGTCTCGTCAAGACGCGATAAATTGATCACCAGTGGCGCCCCCGTCAACTCCAGAACTCCAGTTCGCCAAAAGGCACAAGCTGGAGTCAACGGGGGAGCGTGCCGCCGACCACTGCCACCGTGAGGGCGGCAGGTAAGTCGGCTGTAGATACGCCGAATTCAGCTACGTTATTAACGGAAAAAACGTTACTACATTATTACGGAAACATTATTAATGGAAAAAACGGAACAAAGTAATTTTTAAAATGGATAAAACAAAAATGGATAAAACAAAACCTGCACAACATCTTACTTTACTAGGCAGATTTTATACTCAACTATAATCAACGGGTCTGTCAAATAATTGCTAGTAGGGACAAATAAGAAGCTATGATAATATTGACTTCATTACACCAAATTAATATATCAGGAATACAGGACAATACAGACGATCCCATGCAGAAACAAACCTCTGGGAGAAACTGAGAACTACATTCGGAAAACCAGTTAAAACAATTGCCTCAGACAATTAACCTCAGATGGCTTTTTCAAAAAGCCAATGATAGAGAAGTTAGTCAAGGACTGAGCTGTGGTTTTCTTTTTTAAAATGCTGTCCTTGAGCACATGCCTAGTATATAACGGTATATACTGGTGTTAACCATCTCCGTTAGATAGGCTTCACTTTGAAAGTATAGTTTCCCTTCTTTACATATACTTGTTCAGATTTGGTGTTAAGTGCCAAGAGCTTGATATAATATTGAATAGCTAATTAGTATCAGTATCTTTGCTGGGGATAGGGTTTAATTTATCTAAAATATGAAGGAAGGACTAGGGATGGGGACATAAAGTGGATAACTGCAGAACCATCAACACATTGTCTTAGGCTGAGTAACTGGACATAAACAAAGGGGAAAGATGAAGAGCCAACTTTAAAATTTGGGGCTACATAGGGAGAAATTAGGTAACCACAGGGACTAGTCTTAGGTTCCATCCTATTTAAGATGCATTCCCTCCCGGCTGCGGCCCCGGTCCCCTTCGCAGGCGGCTGGTTGCTGGCTCCTGGCTGCCGCCCCAGTCCCAGCCACTGGCGGGCTGGCTGCCGGCTCCCGCCCCGATCCCGGCAGCGGGCGGGCTGGCTGCCGGCTCCCGCCCCGATCCCGGCAGCGGGTGGTCTGGCTGCCGGCTCCCGGCTGCCGCCTCGGTCCCAGCAGCAGGTGAGCTGGCTGCCGGCTCCCGGCTGCCGCCCCGGTCCCAGCAGCAGGTGAGCTGGCTGCCGGCTCCCGGCTGCCGCCCGAGTCCTGGCAGCAGGTGAGCTGGCTGCCGGCTCCCGGCTGCCGCCCGAGTCCCGGCAGCAGGTGAGCTGGCTGCCGGCTCCCGGCTGCCGCCCGAGTCCCGGCAGCGGGCGGGCTGCAGAGGCGGCAGCGGGCAGGCTGTGGCGGGCGGGCTGCTGCTCCAACAGCTCAGGGTTTTTTTAAATTAAATAACGGACTTTTTGATTTAATGGGCACCCCCTCGCCCGAATTAGTCCGTTAAATGGAGATTTTACTGTAATGATGAGAAAGTCTTTAAGTGATTGTGGGCAGAGGATTTGATACAAGGGACAACCACACTTCTAGTATCTAGTGACATTGAGAAGTACACATTGTTCCAGAACGGGGGTGGGCAAACCTTTTGGGCCGATGTGGCCTATGTGCCGTAGTTTGCCCACTCTCATTCTAGAGGCACTGATGAGCCCAGAGTCAGCATGCGAATTATTTTGGGATCCTTTGGAATGGTAACATTTATACACATTTTGATATTATTTCTGAATTTGCTATTTTTGATAAGAACAGCATTAAGTGACACATGAACCCAAATGATATTTCCAGAATGATTCACTGACTAAAAGCCATTTATTAAATGTTAAGTTAAAGACTTTAAAGCTACCCCTACCCTGCCCTCCACTGGACATGTACCTACACTGTGTGTTTAAATGAAGAGGTATTTATGTAGGTAACATTAATTTTAGATTGGTTATTTTGGACTAAACCAATCAGATTTGTCTGCTTGATGGGATCCATCCAGTTAAAATGATAATCAAAACTTGCCTCAAGGAATTTTGTACTTGTCCAAGATACAAAGAATACTATACCTTCGTCTTGATTATTTGGACTGTAAACTCTTGAAGAAGGCACTGTGTTTTACTAGGTATTTGTAGGTGCCTAGCACAGAAGAGCTTTGATCTTTGTTGGTGGTTCTACATGCTACTTCAATGCAAATAAACAAGAATCAGACCTAGAAACTACTAATGAAATTTTAAAAGCCATGGAAGAATCAGTTTTAGAAAGGATGACTTGCCTACAAAATTTGTTTGAGAAACAAAGGTTTCTGCCTCTCACGCTGGGTGTTTCATGTTAGTTAATTGCATGTATAAAGCGCCTTCTACTTCAGAAAAAGCCTTCTCAACACGAAGGAGTGGAGAAGGAAGTTTCTTCTCTATAAACTGCATGAAATAAATATTTTGCGTGTTGGTAATGGTTATTTGCTGACAGGATCAGAAGCGTTACTTTTTTTGTTCGGGTACTTTAACAGACTTTCCATTGTACGTCAGAGAACAACTAGCCAAGTGAACATTTCCAATAAAGCATTTTTTGCATGTCATGTGTGCGTTTAATGGCAATCACAAAATGATTGTTTCAATCTAGGTCAGAATACCTATCACCTTCACACATGAGTCAACCCCAAGCCAGCTGAGCTACCAAGAGACTGTATTTTAAGAGGTGTGATTTTGCAAGTTGTACTGGAGCAGGTAGTTTGTAGGTGATAATTATAACAGAGAGACTCTAAAGTTTGTTCACAGAAATGGCCCCACACTTATGCTAGAAAGTTAACATTGCTATGGGAACACCTCTGAAAGAAATGAAGGTTTCCTTCAGGTGATGCAGAGCACCAGGATTTTGACTTGCACATAGAGGACAGATTGCTGGCCAGGCAAATGCATTCAGGCACAATGCTCTGGGATCAGAAACAATGAATTGCCATCCTGAGGGTCATAAAAGTGCCACTAGTTTTGGCTGTGATGGGATCCATCTGTGTTTACGCTAGCCTTGGTGAGGAAAGGTTTAGCCCCATTTGCCCAACGTAGGGCTACACAAGCAATTTGCTGTGCACCCAAGGACTGCATTTAATTTGATAAATGGGAACAGACTGCACCCAACCTCTTCTTTGATAGGGCTGGGCAGCACACAAACTGCAGTTCCCAGCACGTAACAGTCCTCCTTGAGCAATTAGTCAGACTATTCAGAATGAGATAGGATTTTAAAGTGGGGACCTGTAGATTCTTGCATATTGGTTGAAGAGGAGGGTCGGTAGCTGTGATCCAAACTACAGAGTTCAGTGGACTGTATTGTATTATGGCCTTCTCCATTAAAAGGGAACGATTTCCATTAGGATATTCTGGACCTCCTGGGACAAAGTGGGAATGAGAAACTCAGTCACAATTGGCACTCTGGATCCATGTCTGCACAAGTGTAACACATGGTAGATTAGTTAGGCAGTCCACACACCTGCACAAACATGAGCTCAATGGGTCCATATCACCTATAGACTGTGCCCTTCACATGTCTGACTATCAAAGGGCAGACTAGCTGGCGTCTGCTGGATTTCAAAACCCGTAACAGTATGACCACATTAGACCTCCTTGGGGAGATTTTTCTTGACTCATGTCTACATTCACATCCCTCCTGCTGTTTAGGAATCCCATTACTGTATTTTAGATTGGAAGCATCTAAGCGCCTAGATCTTAAAGCGATGAGCATATCTGAATAGCTGAGACAAGCAGCTGTGCCTTTGAGTTGGACCTCAGAGTGCCCCTTTCATACCTGTATCAACCCACCTCTCCCGCATATTGAGAACAGCTCCACATCCTGTCCTATTTTAAGATGGGCTCTCTTTGCCCCATATTTATTTCCTTCCCTTGCCACTTCCTTATTCTCTCCATTTTTAGCAGTGGTCCCAATCCATTTTAAGTAGGCTTTTTTAAAAGCACATTTGCTGTTTTAACCATGTTTCACAAGCATCCCTAGCCCATTAGTAGGGGGAGCTCCTTAAAAAATAAATTATTCAAGCCAAGCATGCTGCATGAATATGCTCTGTCACAAGGATTGGGTCTGTTACCAAACCTGCATATTGACACTGGATCAGCTGTCCAGTTTTGCAGAATTCAGTGATGATCAGACAGTATTCTGTTTCGTAACAGTCATTTGCCATGAAAGAAGAAATATCATCTGACACTTGGGAGGTGGAGGTCATGTGGTTTGTTTCATGAACGTTGGATTCAGTAAACAGCCTTAGAAGCACATTTACATCAATGAAATGCAACACATCCCCCCAAATGCAACCACTCATGGCCAAACAATTAACTGAATCACAACTCCTTTCTGACACCAGAGGCAACCTGGTTGTGATTAATTGCTGTAGCCACAGAATGAATAAGAAACCCAACACAGTTATATACGGCATCCATTTCATATCCACAACATGAGATATTCAGCTGCACCACACAAGACAATGGAGAGACTTTCCTTTGAATATTTGCCACCAACCGTTTTTAATTAACTTTCAAAGTTTACTGAGCCAACTGAAAAGTTAGAGGCTGCTTCTGTTAAATTATATAGACACACACAAGGAAAAGGAAAATCCTCCTTTTCTCCATGTAGGATTTGAAGCTAAAGGTTCACAAGTCCAAACTCCTGCAGCGAACTGAGGAAAAATCTGCATTTCCGCAGTAGATGGTTTCCATGCAGGTATCAGATCAGAGTGAGCCACACAGAACACAGCACCTTTCATCTCTCTCCATGGTATACTTCACTTTGACACACAGCTAGGGGCTGGGTTAGTTTCAAGGAGATTGGAAAGGAGAGGAATCCAGCACAGGTCACCATCTTATTCAAAGAGAATCAGCCTGATAGATTTGTCTGAAACGAATGCAAATAGTCTATATAAAATTCCCACAAGGGAAAGTGATCCATAAATCTTTGCTAAAATCTGTGAAATCTTTGCTAAAAGCATCATTTCTCTTTGCTTTTGTGAGCCACTAACCCCTCTTCTTCAAGAAAAAACAAGGAACCAACTGACCAAATAGGAACCCCCACCTCCAGTTTTACCCGAAGAGTGCAAATTACATTTGGTGAAAATAGGCTTGGATTACATAGCTACTGAACAGTTTACCACCGAATGGTTTAAAAGAACAGTAGTTCCCTTCACACCAAACTATCTATAGAGTGTTCTATTAAATATTTTGCAGGTAAAGTAACTAAAGCCACATTCAAATGACTTAATATGCTAGCACAATAGGGCCCGGGCCCTCCTAGGTGCTACTGAAGTACAAATAATAATTCATCAGAGCTTAAGACCAGAAAGGACCATTATGTCATCTAGTCCAGTGATCCCCAACCTTTTTTGCGGCACGGACCGGATTTTTTTTTTCTTCGCCGCCGCGGACCGGCTGTATGTCCGCCGAAAAGCCGCCGAATTCACTCCGAAAAGTGAAACTGCGGCTTTTCGGCGGACACTTCCGGGAACGCGTCCGCGGCCCGGTAGTGAACGATCCACGGCCCGGTACCGGTCCGCGGCCCGGGGGTTGGGGACCACTGATCTAGTCTATCCATCTGTATAACACAGGCCATTACTTGGGTAACTGTGTGAAATGCATTAAACCCAATAATCCATATTTGGCTAAAGTATAACTTCCAGAAAGGAATCCAGTATTGACCTGACAATAAACATCAAGAGATGGAGAATCCACCACTTCCCTTGGTAGTTTGTTTCAGTGGTTAATCACACTCACTATTAAAAACTTGTGTCTAACTTCTAATTTGAATGCGTCTGGCTTCAGCTTCCAGCAACTGGATTTTTGTTGTACCTTTCTCTGCTCCATTAAAGAGCCCTTGATGCCTGGCATCTTCTCCCCAAGGAAGTACTTACACACTTTAAGTCTCCTCTCAATTTTCTTTTTGATAAACTAAACCAATTGAGCTCTTTAGTCTTTCACTATAAAGCAGTTTCTTCAACTTCAAATAGTTTTTGTGGCTTTTTTTGCACCCTCTCCAATTTTTTACCATTCTTTTTAAAATGTGTAGAATGGAGTAATCATAATAAACAATCAGGATGATTCACCTAGTGTGCAACAAGCAAACAAACAAAAACAAATAACCCAACCCCACTCTCCTCCACACAATGCTCACAACTTAATAGTTTAATTCAATTTCAAGGACCTTGAAGAGAGGAGAAACTTGGACGCATCTTAGTGCCTGGTGGATTTTCTGGAATGTAACAGGACAAAATGCAGCTGGCCAAAATGGAAGAAGCTTAGACAGATGAAATTACAGAGCTGGGGTAACTGCAATAGTGTGTACAAGTAGTTCTTAATACACTTCATGCTTCAGCAATGGGTAGCAAGCAGGCCAGTTAACAATTTAAACCAACTATCTGCCCTTTGCTGACTAATGCAGAATCACATGGCAGGTTGTAAACTTTACCGACTGATGTCTTATTTTAGAGCAAACTGAAGAACTACAGCATCACAAAAGGCAGTAAAGACTCCATCAACTTAAACACAAGAACCTACTTAACTACATGTAGGCCTATGGACACTGAATCAGCACAAAGGATTGCCAAGTGGAAAAACCTAGAATGCCAGGGACCAGCTGAAGGCAGTTTGTATCTGGTTCTCACTTTTCAAAGGCTTATCAGGTTTTGCTCACGTCTTTATGTGTATGTTTGTCACTCTTTCTGGGAACACATTAATCTATTCAGTTAACTGTTAACCAGACTTGCCCTGAAGTCACAGCTGTTCATATTGTTAACCAAGAAACCGGAAAGATGAACACTCGTGCTTCTCACATCAAATAGCTTGGCTTCTGTTCCCAGACTTGATAATTACAGGCTCTATTATATGCTCTGTTTGCACGCTCATATGGTAAGAAGTATAATCAAAACCGATTTAACAAACACTGTATGCAAAGTGTGTCGGTTCAAACTCATGCTCCTTTCTGAAGGAAGGGTGACTGATTTAGGAAAGCCATGGGTTGAGATCCAAATGAAGCAGTGCTTTTGGGATTAGAAGGACAGAATGTTTTCTGGACCTCACCCTTAAAGCATGGTTTTGACAGACATCCTCAAGTAAATTTACAAGTATAAACTCCGGGAGATCCCATTAATTAGTAGGGTAAAACACTTTCAGGAAAACATCAGTCATGGTTTAACAACAACCAAACACTTAATTTAAAGTAAACCTGGCAAAACTCAAAGGCTTATGTTGAGCTGGTAAAAACTAATTCCCCCCTGCATAGAGAGCTAAATGTCAATCAATGAACACTGGTTTCATGAGATACTTGACTAAGCAGGGATGTTTCCAAAAAGGAAAGTCCCTTCAGCTACTGAGAAAAAGATATTCTCTCTGACCTGGAATCAGCAGATCTTTTATTCCAATGTCAAAGAGAAATGACAAAGGGGAAGTTAACTTGTCTTGGTTATCCTGGTGGGCTACCACTATGATAGGGTGACAAGACAGCAAGTGTGAAAAATCGGAACGGGGGGGGGGGGGGGGGATGGAGGGGAAATAGGATCCTATATAAGAAAAAAAACCCAAAATCAGGACTGTCCCTATAAAAATCAGGACATCTGGTCACCCTACTCTATGAACTATTACAAAATTCCAGCACTTGTTTTACGAAGGTGTATTTGCAAAAAAGCTCATCCCTACTTCATCTAGACAGGCTGTACTTCAAGGCAGCCATATTTCACGCTTTTAAAAATAAACTGCAAAGTTAACATAAGCACTGAGTCAAGTACAGAAACAAACCCTTTATGTTCCCTGTAGCAAGGCTGCAAGGGCTTTCTGTGCAGAATAAAGTTACATTTTTTTTTAAACAACCAATTTTTTCTTATACTTCTAAGAAATCCTTTGGTATTTCCTGGCCTGCTAAAAATCCATCATTCTGCATCCTTAGTAATACCATTAGTCCCATGGAACACAAAATTTGTTAGTTAAAATATTCCTGAGTTGAACGTGTTCTGTAGCCTGAATTAAGCCAATAAGGAATATCTGCTGAATGCCCCAGTAGCTGTTTTTCAGGGCAGCTTTACACCTCACCTTTAACCACTGCAAGTGCAGAGGGAACACTATCATAGTAACAATCCTAACTACATATTCTGCAAACACACACACACACACGCACACACACAAGGAGAGCACACTTATGTTCCTGCTGGTCCCCTGCAGGGCTATACTCTGAACTGGAAACACTTGCCCTACCAACAAATCTGATTAAGACGACTCTCAGAGAGGGCCCTAACTGGTTAGTAACGGATCCACACAATGGTATTCTCCTCCCACAAACAATACAATGAAATCAGGTGGGAGAGCTAAGCCACTTGTTTCTGGAAGAGCCCTTGTATTAGACACATTCCCAAATGCAGCATTTAAAAGCCTGGTGATCTCCAATTTAAACTTGCAAATAATTCACATGAGACACTAAGGTAAAGAGAAGCACAAGGGCAATGAGGTCAACTGAGATGACAGGGAAGCCAACAAGGCGACAGTGGTGACTCATCGGTAGGCATGTGCCTGTTCACTTTGGGGGTTCAAATTCCTGCCAACATGGAACAGATGGCTCTGAAAGCGTGGGAGACTTGGGGCTCTGACTTGCTTTTGACAGAGGGCTTTTATTTGAGTTCCTCTCCACACGCTTAAGAGCGTGCATCCATGCACACAATAAGTCACATATGTGATCCATGTAAAGCTCTTGTATGGAAAAGCATGTATCCCGCTTCCTTAGAGAGCCATGAGGAGGCGTGAGAAACACGGAAGTCTACAGACTCCAAAGAAGGTGCAAGATCTTCTTGAGAGACAGGGAAATTAAAGAAAACCATAGCAACAAGTCTGTCCACCTACCCAAACCACCCACCCACCACCAGTTTCATTTGCTGACGCACTTCAAAAACAAGCTGGCTCCTACCAGCTCTGGAAGGTGAGCAAGCCCTGAGAGCTCATTAAATTCCCTTCTCAGCTACTCTTGTATGCCTGCAGCTAGTGAGCAAGTAGGATATAAATAGAAGTTATATAACATCTCGTTGTTGATTCCTGTGCTCACCAAAAAAAAAAAAAACACCCAAAAAACCCTCCAACAACCCTGCAGCATGACCTTGTTTTTCTGAATAGCTTGCCTCTGCCTGCTTGCTGAGGACTTTAATCCTGTTAGGGATCATCTTAAAAGTTTAAATAACAGGATATAGATTTCACGGCCAGAGGAATACAGGCAATATATTAAGCATTAGCGAGTTACTTTCTCTATTCCTTATAATTTTAGAATGCCACCTACTGACTGTTGAGCTGACCCAGGGCTTCTCCAAGTAAGATATACGAGAATACGTAGTTCTAAATAATATAGTATATAGGTCTACAGAAATCATACCATGGTGAGGAGATTTAACATTCAGACTCTGATATAATGTTCATTTTTTCACCCACATAAATGCTATATTTCAAAGGGCAGAGTCGGTGATGCTAGACTCCAGGAAGCTGCTGTCTTGATTACTGATGCCTGATTACTTGCAAAAGACAATCCATCAACAACAGAGTGGACAGAGTCCACAAGTTCAAACTTCTTCCATTACTATTCTGCCTGCTTACCCACCTCATTCACAAGCTGAGCACTCCTCTTTGGTAGCTTTATCTCATCCAGCGAAAAATAAATGTTTTTAATCAAACAGAAGCAGGAATGATTTCATAACAGCTATTCGATCTCCAGTTTCCAGTGCAGTAATGTTATCAGTTATCATTTATACCAGGGGTTGGCAGCCTTTCACAAGTGGTGTGCTGAGTCTTCATTTATTCACTTTAATTTAAGGTTTCGCATGCCAGTCATACATTCTAACATTTTTAGAAAGTCTCTTTCTATAAGTCTATGATATATAGCTAAACTATTGTATGTAAAAGTAAATAAGTGGTTTTAAATGTTTAAGAAGCTTCATTTAAAATTATATTAAAATGTAGAGCCCCCCCGACCAGTGGCCAGGATCCAGGCAGTGTGAGTGCCACTGAAAATCAGCTCACATGCCGCCTTGGGCATACATGCCATAGGTTGCCTACCCCGATTTATGCTATAGTGGCGTCTAAAGGCCCAGTGTGATAGATAGTACATGTACGCACAGACATACACGTAAGGCAGTCCCTGCCCCAGAGAGTTTGCAATGTAAAATCCTCTTGCCCACATGATCGTCAGGGATATGTTGCAACATGTGTTGACTTAATGCTGATTTACTAGACTAGATCAACTGGGACACATCCTGCAACATTTACACAATACACAGTTCATTAATATAGTATCAAGTAGCATAAGAGATGTATTACAGCCAAAGAGGAGGACTAGACTACTGCCCTAAAGAGATTACAATTGATGACAAGGATGTTTGCTAAGAATTATGCTACCTCTCTTTGTAAGGAAAGTTTTGAAGCAGCAATTTTGTTGGAGTGGCGGCAAAGCTAACAGTGACATTCTTTGGAGTGCTGTACCTGGGAAAAGTTTCTAATAATTTCATGATGAAAGTTGTAGATGACCAGCTCGTAGGGTGTTGGACAATAACACAGGATAATTGTATTAGTTTTCTAAACAGATGTTGCAACTGTTTGAGAATACTATTTTTCAGATTTAACCCTATACAAAAAAAATATTGGTTACTGATTTACATAAATACCCTCACCCGCACATTTTATTTACACGTACACAAATGCACTATACATATGAAGAAAGAAAACAAACAGTTTTCCTACAGTTAAAGCATTAGGGATCATAGAATATCAGGGCTGGAAGGGACCTCAAGAGGTCATCTAGTCCAGTGCTCCCCAACCGGTGTGCCGCGGCACACTGGTGTGCCGTGAGGCCATGCCAAGCGTGCCGCGGCAAAAGCTCTGACCATGAGGCTGGGGGGCGGGGGAGGCAGTGTGGTGCGGCGCTGTTCTGACTGCGAGGCTGGGGGGCGGGGGAGGCGGTGTGGCGCGGCGCTGCTCTGACCGCGAGGCTGGGGGGCGTCGCTCCTCTCCTTCCCTCGCTGGAGTCGGGTCACAGCAGCGTGACCCAGCGAACAAGTAAGCGCGGGGGGGGGGGGGGATGCGGGGTGCAAGGGGGAGTTGGGGGGAGGCTGGGCTGGGAGCGGGGGTAAGCAGTGTGCAAGGGGGCGTTGGGGGGAGGCTGGGCTGGGAGCGGGGGTAAGCGGTGTACAAGGGGGCGTTGGGGGGAGGCTGGGCTGGGAGCGGGGGTAAGCAGTGTGCAAGGGGGCGTTGGGGGGATATAATAATATACTATTATACTCTTCAAAACGATATTTTGAAGATTATATTTGTTTTTTATCCAATTTTTGTATGTGGTGTGCCGTGGAATTTTGGGAGAGGCTATGGTGTGCCGAGGGTGACAAAAGGTTGGGGAGCACTGATCTAGTCCAACCCCCTGCTCAAAGCAGGACCAATCCCCTACTAAATCATCCCAGCCAGGGCTTTGTCAAGCCTGACCTTAAAAATCTCTCAGGAAGGAGATTCCACTATCTCCCTAGGTAACCCATTCCAGTGCTTCACCCTCCCTCCCCCCAGTGAAAAAGTTTTTCCTAATATCCAACCTAAACCTCCTCCGCTGCAACTTGAGACCATTATTCTTTGTCCTAATCCTGAACCACTGGTCAGAAAGAAAAATCTGCGAATTCCTACTTGGAAGAGTTTAGTGGTCCAGAAAGCATTTGTAATGGTCCACCAACACACTTCATTTGATGACTTTCAAGACACTGTACCATAAAGTTGTTGGTATTACCTAGATATTTTGTGCACACACATGCAATTGAATGTTGAGTAGTTATGTAATGATAGCTTTTAAACACATGAAATACATCTTCCATATTTTAATAAACTGGACAATGCCCATTTTAAATAAATCTACATCACTCTGATTAGTACTCCTTAGTCAGAAGGTACAGAACAGGTGGTTGCTTAGAGTAGCAAAATATATGGGGAAGCAAACCCAGTCAACCAGTCACTGAGGACTGGGAAGAGATGACTGTTTTCTAGTTTGCCTAGGGCACTAGAATCCCTAGAAAGGTCCTGATTTTGCGTATCCCTTCACTGCCTGATATCTGACCAATTTTCAGGGTTAATTTCAAATCACCCGGTGTGCACTCTGAAGCAAGCTTGACCTAAATTCTGCAAGCAAGGCCTCTGGCTCCTGCAGCATTACAGTGAAGCTGTCTAGAGATTCTACCACTACTTCAAGTACATGTAGATGAGAGAATTTTTCATTTAAGGACATAGGAAAGATTAACCTTAGAAATATGTTACTAAACGCAACTTTGCACTACTGCATGATTTTGTACATTTCAACGGGCTGCAGTTTTATATTGAAAATAAATAGCAATTATGAAAGCTGTGAAGCGGAGGGTTTTGGCAATTGGGTGGGACACAGTTGGAGGTTCTGGAACAAAAGAAAGAGAGGGGAGTGGTTTAGTAGCATAGAGTAAGTAGATTTCTGACATTTCATTTCAAAGTTATTCATCCCAGTGGGATGCTGTCCTGAGAAGTTAGGTTAGAACTGAAGGAGCAACAGACTGGAAAGGCAATGAAGTAGATCGGAATGGTGTGTTTTTAAATAGTATGCTACCTACCATATCTAGATAATGATATTTTGAACTCCTGGGTTCAAACATCAGTATCTAGATATGGTAGGTGGCATACTACCATATCAGATGACTATAGCATCAGATGACTTCTGAATTTGGCACCTATGATTTTTCAGGGTTACCACTGGCTCTTTTTAGCACTTGTCCAGAACATAACATGTTTTTCTTCTCTTAATACCAACTATGTAAAAATGGCTCCTATGTACTTAGCAGATCTGCTCCCCTTGGGCATTCGAAGTCCTTGCTACTTTCATGTCACCAACATTTTCTCTTAAAATTTTTTTTTACACTCTGCACAGCCAACACAGCTGAGAAAGAATGATCTCAACTACTCCTCCTTGTGCATCGACTCCAGAATTTTTTTAGTGAGCTCCTATCCATTGCCTTTGAAGGGTCAAAAACCATAATCTGCCCTGAAAGATGCAGAAGAAGGAAAGAAGCCAACCTGTCTCTCAGGTCCCAGATAATTTTGCAGGGCTGGCACATATAATTAGCACCTTTTACGTGTGTAACGAGCTGATGTGATATGGAAATTAAGACACAAATATGGAACACCACAATGCACCATTTTTACAGTCACATTTTGGAGAAGAATCACACTTGCGCTGTAAGCTCCAGACCTTGGCCCAGAGCAGTTTTTTATTCTAGCGGCTTCATTAACATTTTCTGTGTGATGTATTCATGTTGTGGCACTGGCTCCCAGGGCTAGTATTACGGCCCTACAGCACAGGCTTTTCAGGGTGCAGTTGCTAGAGGATATTCCCTGCTCTTCTCTTCCCAGATCTGGCTCTCTCATCTCCACCAAAGAATTCCACACAGAGTTCTGCTGAAAGATGACCTCTATGTCCCCATCAGGTATGGAACTGCATTCAGGGGATCAAGAAGGACCCTCTTCCCACTTTCCTAAGCAACCTCAGTTCCACCCTCTCCTATTCCAAAAGGAAGCAGCCACTGAGAAATGAGTAATAGGGGGCAGGGATGAATGGAAATTAAAAGTAATATTCAGAGTGTGAGCTTTAATGCAGGTGGGGGAATCAACTTCTCATCTGCATATAATTAGCTCTGGTTTGATTATCAATCCCCATTCCCATGTAATTTCTATCTGCACCTTTACCAGGAGCAGTATAGCTGGGGAAAGAAGAATTATGGTTTGGGGTTGTTTCACCTGTAAGAGTATATGCAATAAGAGAGAGAAATACTAGTCCTGAGGACTGGTACCATATTAAGCTCTCAAGGGATTTTAGTACATACGTCACCAAAATGAAGTCAGTCTCATCATTTTATTTGATCTTGACAATGTCACTTGGGAGGTGTCATGGGAAACCTATTTTTCATGTAATCTAACTTTTGAGAAGATCCCTAATTAAGTGAGCTGACCAAAATCACCATGGAGAAGAGGAAGTTATGTAAGGGAGTTTACTCATCATTAACTTTCACAGATCCAGGAAACCTGAAACTCCAGGAGGTGAAACAGCATATATGGTGCACATAATTTTTATTTGGCAGACGAGAGACGTGCTATAGGAGAAGTCTTTAGCAATTTCCTCCACTGTCATTCACTTGCCGAGTTTACGTTAACTGAAAAACTCACAATGCTGAAGTTTATATATGCAACAGACTACCCTCTGATCTGCTCTAAGAGAGAGGAATATGCTCTAAATGAATCTTGCCTACAAGTGAAATCACAAAGCAAAACTGTGCAAAGCAAGCCAAAGAAAACAATATATGTAGGAGCAGGTGCCATACACAGGCCAGCAGATTGTTCTTTTACATAACACAGCTCTGAAGGTGATTTCTGAAACATCACCTATCCACGCATTTCTCAGGACTTTCTGTCATCTCTCAGAAGCTCAAGGGGAGAATGACTGATTCCAGCTTCCTGTGGGTAGACACACAAGGAGTTACATAAAATAAGGGATCTTATATAATTTTCAGTTCGGTGAGCAGTCACATTTGTCAAGTTCATTTATTGTCTTTTCTGACCCTTCAACTCAAACTCATCTGTGCTATTATAAATTGGCCGGGTGCTAAATCAGGGGTGAGCTTCCACAGAAAATTTGAGCTCTCACTCCAATAGGAACAATAAGCTAATTTCAAAAATAGAAATTTCTAAGGAACTGTTTATTAGCTTGCTTGGCAGTAGAAATAATTAAAATGCTCACGTGTATTCTAGAAATTAGAACTAACCTCATCTTGGTTGGAAAATTCCATCTTGATCATTTAATGCTTCAATGAAACAAAGTCATTTCCACAGTTAAAACAACCTATCTTTCTATTAGAATAATAATAATGAAATAATTAACATTCAGTCACATTCATCACCATTATAAAACATGCAGCAACACCAAAGCCAGTGTGCTCAAATATCTACTAACAAAGATTTAGCAGCAGCAACTATTCAAGTTATCCTTGTCCAATAACACAGTGATCTCTTCTCCCATTAAGGCACATGGGAGTTACCAGGGAACTCCCATCATTAACTTTAACAGGAACATCATCACACAAGTCCCTGTGTGTCAATGGAAACTTTTTGCTTCAGTGCACTCTGTGCTCGTTCCCATGTGAAAGCCTATGGTAAGAAAATACCATGCAAGAATGAAGCACTTTGGAACTCATTGCCAGGAGAGTCATTTTGCATAACCCGCCAGTATCCCAATCATTTCCTCATTCTCAAAGGGCCGTATACGGAAACAATTTGAATGCAGTAAAAACATCCACTGAGGTGTAGTGTGAGCTTGTTGGGAATACCATAGTTAAATGTGAGTTGCTAATAGTAAATATATGTTTGCCATGAATGAAGATAATCAATTTGTGTAGAATTGCAAGGGAAAGAATTGTGGTAGGTGGAGTTTCTGAAAGTTAAAATTAGAAGTACATGTGCACTGACAGTCTGTGATACAAGATTAACAAAGCTCAGAGTCACTATTCTAATGGCAGTTTGTAAATCCACACTGAAGACTAGGAGTTCTCACTAATTTGCAAAATTGAAGACGTGAACAAAAAAGTAGAGGGAGGAAAAGATAGTACATTTTAAGGTGCACTTTGTTCATTTTGACAAGTGTATCTGAGTGTTCATAATACCTCATAATAGACTAGCAATGTTCTGCAGCATGTTTTGTAGAAGTAATGAAGTCTTAGCAATAGGAAACGTCACACTGCTGTACTCTGCTATTAAATCTTTCCTATGCAAAAGGGAGAGATTCATTTTAAAAATGTGAATTGAAAGCAGTGTGGATGAATGGACTGCCAAATGCAGTCCTTCTGAAACAGTCTCCAGTAGCTTCATTTCACCACCTTAACCTTCTAGTTTTCTAGGCAGCTAGATACAACATTGTCCCCAGGTGCGAACGGGAAGCATGGTTATACTAACCCCACTCAGAAAGGAGACCAGTTTAACTGAGCCATAATTTAGTAATTACTTTGTGGGAGGGAGCAGTGAAATCATGATTTTACTACATCAACCTTCCAGTTCATTTGATTTGTAAATTCTGAGCCAGCTGTTCTCCCAGAAATTAAGCTCCGTCTTCGGCATTTTTCTACATTAAATTTTTATGCTTTATTTTTAATGACTCGAGTAGGGCTGAAAGATTAGAAAGAGCTGAAGTAAGAGATGTTCTTTATTTATTATATATATACTGAAGCGGCACCTTGAGGCCCTGATCAGAGAGCCCCATTGTGCTAGGCTCTGAGCAAGGCAAGAACACTCCCTGCCCAACAGAACTCACAATCTAGGATTATAACAAGATGAAACAGGTAGATAAACTAACAAGTGGGGGTGGGAGGGAACTGCCAAGATGGGGTCCTTTGCATACATTGCCACATTTCTCACTTTGGCACTCTAACTTTTGGGCTGTGGGAATCCTTGGGGAGTAGTTCATCTGTGGCACAACTACTTCACAGGGTACTTTCAGCATAATCCCATTCATAGCTTGGGTGCATGGGTAATAGCTCCTGGGTGTGCCTGTGACCTTGTATTCTGTCTAGCTGTAGGTTGCAGTGAATGATCTGGTGCGTAAAACCTCAGTGTAATTCTGTAGCTGCAAATCAATTCATCTGAACTAAAAACAACAACCAAAAGCCAAACCGCACCCCCCACTGAGAGGAGCTATTTTCTACGGCTGCATTAGTGCACGTAGACACACGTATGCTCTCTCGCTCTCGCTGAACCACTGTTGGCTACACAGATCATTTTCCTAATGGCAGGGACACTCCCTGAGCATTTACGCGTAAAGCTGGAGAGGATGGAAAAAGTTATTCTAGTTTGCTGGAAGTAGCATCTTAAAAGGCAAGATCACGACAGAAATTGGCAGAGTTGTAAGGTACGGATGTGAAAGTGCCATGAGCTTGCTCCACGCCAACAACTTCTTCCTCAGTAAATACTTAGTAAGTAAATCCCCCCCCCCCCCCCCGACATGTGCAGTGATACACATCAAGCGCAAACTAGAGAGTCTTCCTTTTTAGTTAAAAATGTCTCCTTGGAGATGGATGGAAGATTTCCCTACTATATGTAAATCAGAGTTAGAAAGGGATCCCTTGGGTCATCTAGTCAAAATAAACTGGGAAGTAGCTCTATTCAGTCCATTAGCTTAAAATTCTAGAATAAGCTAAGGAACATAGATTTTTCCTTGCTGAACTGGAACAGAATTGGATTTACCCACCAATATGACATAGGAAGATACCTGTGCATTACTAGGAAGACGAAGGCTCAGGTTTAACACTTGAGAAGATAAAATTTATCCTGCAATAGTATTGCTATTATTAAAAATTTAAGTTGGTGTGGGGCTCAATCTTTTTTCTCAGGCAGAGTGAGCTAAGGTTGATCACAAGAGCACACTCTATGTCCTCTGGCTCATACATATAGCAACAAAAAAAAAGAGTGCGGAGTCTGAAATTGAGAAGGAGCCACACAGGTTCTCCCCATACTACTAGAATATACCATATTAGAAGGTGATGTTGCTGAGAGCTATTTCAGGGGGTTTCTTGACATTGCACAGTGACGTTGTGTATAATGATGCTGGCTGAGTATCACATAGTGAGATAACATCGCAAAGCAACATCAGTTCATCGTGCTGGGTTGTGGTCTCTGACTCAATACAAGATGGATACAACTATTAGTTCTTCAGAATTTAATACAACTGCTAACACCCAGACACCAGTGCCCTTCAGAGTCCTTTATTCTGATGGAGCATATGGTGTAACAAGTGCATACTCTTTTTGTTAATAATAATGGAAATAAGCACTCTTAGGTAATCTGATCACAGAAAGTCTGATGTCTACTGCACAAAGCCTGATATCCCTCCCACTTGCAAAAATCTGAGCTACATTCATCTCGATATAATTCCATGGATTTCAAATGAATTATGTGAAAACTCGTGTGTGAATTATAACAAGTCGGCAAGTCATCATCACAATCAAGCATTAGTTAAAGAAGTGCTTAAAAGGCCCAATCAGAATCAGGGCCCCATTGTGCTGGGCACTGGGTGCAAACACAGGAAATATATTCCCCGTCCCAGAAATCTCACAATCTATAAGGCAGACAGACAAACAAAAGGTTGGGGGAGTGGATGTAACATACTGGAGATAATATTTCTAAAATCAATGCACTACAGCTATAACATTAAGCTAGAAACCTAAACATGTCAATTACCTTAAGTGTTGAGAAATATTTAATTGATATTTAATTCTCTAAAAGAAAAAAAAAGTAAACAGTTTAAAAATAACTGTACTACCAAGTTACCGATAATTTTTCTCTTCTGTGTCCGAATAAAACTAAATTATTGAACATATTGGGAAAAACCCACTCTGGACTATTTATACAATATACACAAGTACTAAGAGCTCTCAAAAACCTCTGCACTTTCCAAGCAATTTTCCGAAGCCCAAATACAGGTGCATTCAATCCTACAAGACTAACCCTGTTTAAAGTGGAGAGTCAATGATAAGGTGTCACATATTTTGTGATAGTCTTTGTAGGCTTGTTTAGCCACAGCAATGCTTTGGTTCATGTGTGAAAGAACAAAACAAATTGTGCTTTTGACACATGCCTTTTTTATTGTATGCCCGTCAGACAACACACAAACCCTAGACTGGTAGGTCAATTCATGCTGGCACAAAATTCTAATTCAGTCAATGAAACCAAACTAAACATAAAGACATGTAAGCCAATGAGAAAAACACCACCAGGGAGTTAACTACAACCTGGGGCTCATTGCAAAGTAAAGCGTCTTCTGATTTTAAGCTAGAGAGAAACAAAAGCTTAGTCCTGCAAACTTACACACTGGCTTAATTTTACTCATGCGAGTAGTCCCACTAACTACTGCTTCTTTAACAACTGACTGTCTTAACAACCTCAAATGCGAGCTTCCACACACAGCCAATGTTCAGAAGTCAGTGAAACCTAGCTACTTTTAAGTTAAAATGCCTGGGTAAAGACCAGCCTTGGAATAGTGGCATACTCAAAAATACACAATACACAGCAAGCACTGATACTTCCCAGTACTTCAGGCCTAAGATGATCAAGTCACAGCTCAAAGCAAGTCACTTGCTTGGGATTTTAGAAAAGGAATTTAATTGCTGATGTTTCTAGTAATCAGCTCACTGTTATCCATTTCCTTACCTGTATAGTAGTGTTGCCACCTTCCAGAAGGGCAATGGCTAACAGAATACTTTCATGAAAAACTCTATCACTGGTGGCATTCATGATGAGGTCTATGACGAGGTTGGATGCACCTTCCTTATCCAGATGACACTGGACATCGGCCAAACTCATTTCACCTCGACTCATTGAACTGGGTCCGGAGCTTCCTCCTAGAACGGTAAATCACAATGAATAGCTTGAGACTCGCTCACCCCTTCATTCAATCAGGTGATAAAACTCATTCTCCAGTAATGAAGAGTAAAATGTTATATCCTAATAATTTAACACCATGAATAAACTTAAGTGCCAATCAAGGTGTTTAACTCTGTACAAGTTCTCTCATGAAGAGCTTAGACAGTCTAGAAAATGGGTTCTCAAAACTGTGGGTGGGACCCCAAAGTGGGTCACAACACTGGTTTAATGGAGTTGCCAGGGCTGGTGTTAGAATTTCTGGGGCCTGGGGCCAAAGCTGAAGCCTGGGGCTCATGCCCCACCATCTGGGGCCCAAGCTGAAGGGCTTCAACCCTAGGCAGCAGGACTCAGGTTACCTGCTCACTGCCCGGGACTGAAGCCCTTGGAGTTGGGCTTTGCCCCACCCCATCTGGGGCAGTGGGGCTTCGGCTTTGGGCCCCCAACCCAGGGCAGCAAGCTCAGTCTTCGGTCCCCACTCCTGGGGTCGTGTAGTAATTTTTGTCATCAGAAGGGGGTTGTGGTACCATGAAATTTGAGAACTGCTGGT
This sequence comes from Sternotherus odoratus, assembly GCA_032164245.1. Taxonomy (NCBI): domain Eukaryota; kingdom Metazoa; phylum Chordata; order Testudines; family Kinosternidae; genus Sternotherus; species Sternotherus odoratus. The sequence continues at coordinate 13,269,592 of JAVMKO010000005.1, read as the reverse complement.
CCAGAACATAGACAAAGATAACAGGCATTGGGAAACCCAAAGGAAATCATGTCCTTATTTTGAGTGCGAGAGTTTGAGGAAATAGTGTCATGAAGGAAAACTGCCGGACACGGACTAGTATTTGCAGCTGTTTGGAAGAAAGAAGTCTTTAGCAGTGACTTGAAAGTGGAGAGCATGGAAGGGGGCTATGTATAGGAAGGTAATTCCATGTACGAGATACAGCACAGAAGATGGCATTGGAAAGCAGGACACAAAGGTGACGTGCAGGATTTGCATCACTAGTGGAGAGAAGGGGAAAAGGCAAGACAAGATCCAAGACAGACCAGGGGAACATTGTGCAGATCTTTAAACACCAAGGGTAAGTTGTTTAGACTTGATACACTGGGCAAATAGGTCCAAAGGAAGGGAGAGAGAAAGGAACTAGATCTAGATAATGAAAAAGATAAATATTGGGATTATGCATGGATGATGTACAGCATATTGATTTCATAAAGACCAGAGAAGAGTAGGCTGTATATTATGAGGCAAGAAATACAGAAAGTATGAACACATTTTTAATGAGGAAATTGGCATTTTATTTATCTTAGAAAGTAAAACTACTGACTCATGTTTTGACAAAAAGTTCACTAATAGGCAGGATTTAACAACAAGATCAGACTAAATGTATTTGCCTTTACTGTGGCTCCTATCAACTTTGACAGCACCTTTTTAGGCAGTAATGAGATTTGACTGGTTTTAGAGATGGTTAATCAGACTGTCCTCATGAGTATTTTTCCATTAGTCATGAAAATCTGAGAGAGAGTTACCAAAAATTACTATGCAAAATGTACTAAGGAAATTTAATCAAGTCAAAGATCTGAGAGGCAACCCCGTTTTAATGGGGTCATCAGGGCTGGCGTTAGACTTGCTGGGGCCCACGCCCCACTGCCTATGGCCCATATGTTAGGACTCAGCTCAGAAAAAAGTTAAGTTCATTTATACATTTAATTTTAAAGTATTCTCTTTCAACAACAGCATTTGTTTTTTGTGGCTTAGAAGTTGCCTGACTTCTAGAATCCATATGAATAAAAACATGTTAAATTATCAAATAGGCAAACTAAGCTCATCTTTGCAGTATGAAGTAAAAACAAGCTAGAGGACCTCAAAACAAAATTAGGATGATTTCTAAAACCAACATTACATCATAAAAGAGTAAACTGGTGGAACTCCATCCCAGTCCTCCATGGGATAGAAATAAATTGTCATTTTCTATGCAACTGACAGAAGTCATTAGGGTGGGGTCTCAAAGGGAAGAAGAAAAAAAGCTACTGTACCATTAGAATGTTCAGTGTGTTATGCAGAAACGAGCAAAGACAATATGGCAGGCTAGAGTCACACAAATCACTAATTAGCAGGCAGCAAATCGTACCTCCTCCCCCAGCTTTGCAAGTGCCTCCAGGAGACAATGGGCCATTGCCAAAGTTTGTAAGGCTCTCTCTTCTTCCTGCAGGTCTGACGTTGCCATAGTAACGGTTGACCAAAACTTGCCTGAGTGCTTCACCCTTAATTCAAACAGGGTAATAAAATCAGTATTTGAGTTTAATACATAAATGAACGAACAACCATCAAGAGAAACAGGACAGGTCTTATAATTGGCCTAGTTTCACCAGAGGTAGCGGGGGGAAGGAAGGACTGAAACCATGAATGTTTCAAAACAAAACTTCAATGAACATCCTATGATATTTTCAGACTAGTCTAGTCACTATATATCCATCCCACAAGCCTCAACTGAGGTCACAGCTACCAAAATACCAGCAATAGCTAAAGTTCACATGCCACGCTAAAAAATTCTAGCTTGTGTAATATTGAGATTTTATTCCAAAGGTGCATTTTACTGGGGTGTCCACTGGAAAGGATCCAGGGCTCAACTTTAAAACAGACATGGAATTTGAGTGACACAAACCCCCCCCCCCAAAAAAAAAATAAACCCCACCCATGCACACAAAGTAAGGCCTGGGTAAGGGGACAGTTAGAACTCTGACCAAGGGCACAAAGAGAAAAAGATAATGAAGTCATCATTTAAGATAACATCTTATTATGAGACTAATCCCACCTCTTCATCCTCCATTTTTGTGAACCCCTTCCCATAGCCAAATAATTAAAGTTAGTTGACAGTCCCCATCTGTGTATAATCTCAGCTCCATTAATAGTTTACTTCTTTCCAATTCTTTGGTAAATAAAAAGCACATAATCTTCCCTGCAGCAAATACTGATGGGTCATTCTGATCAGCCAGCCTCCTAGTACATGAGATCTTCCATGTTAAGGGACAACAGTCCTCCAATAACCTGTAGCCTCTCAACTATATTTAAAGTCAGAAGCCCACAAGCAACATTCTACTCTGGGTAAGATGCCTTGAACACATGCCACTCATCAGCGGAAGATGTCTACAAGCTGCATGGGTGTTTTGGAAACATGAGAGTTGGTAGCATGCCAAGCAGTGAACAGCTACAGCAGATATTTTGAGAGTCTTTCAAAACCTTTGTAGGTAAAGACCGAGACAAGTAACTAAAATTATTCGTCTGGGACTATATTTCAATTAAATACATGGGGTTTTGAGGAGACTTAAGTAAAAAATGATTTTAGGAAGAGAGGAAAAAAAAATCCAAGCTGGATCAAAACGAAGTATCTTAATGACCTTCAACTCCACTGGCAAAATGCATCCTACACATTGTATTATACTTCATACGCCAAGTAATATAGTTTGCCGGATCCATCCAAAATGTCCCTAACAACAGCTTCACATCATCTGCTGTAAACGTTAAGCCTTTGTTTAAAAACTTCAGAAGTTATTTTTAAAATACAGATGAAAAATAATGAAATAGACCCAGTAAAATACACAGCGTAAAAAGAGGAGTGATTTGTACTTTGGATGAGAAATACTTTAAATTGGGCTCTCTTCAGCAAGTGATGGAGGCAGCTTACCTAAAAGTTAAAAACCCTGCAACATCTTTTGGAAAGTTAGAGGCTATTCCCGGTGTTCTGGAGAGGAGTGCCTCCTTTCCTAAGAGAATTCCTATATTGAATGCATAATGGCAACACCCTTTGCCTTTGTCATTGTGCATCTAGCATCAGACTTCAAAATTAAATTATTCCCATGTACTATTAGTAGGGCCCTACGAAATTCATGATCCATTTTGATAAATTTTACAGTCATAGGATTTAAAACATCTTACATTTCACAGATTCAGAAATTTCTCTCTCTCAAACTAAATGGTGGTGTAATCGTGGGGGTCCCAACCCAAAAGGCGGACTGTGTGGGGGTGGGGGTGTCACAAAGCTATGCTAGGGGGTGGTCGTGGTATTGCCACCCTTTCTTCTGCATTGCTGCTAGCAGTGGTGCTGGCTTCAGAGCTGGGTGCCTGGCCAGCAGCTGCCATGCTCCGGCTTCCCAGCTCTGAAGGCAATGCAGACATAAGAGTAGCAATATCGCGACCCCTACAATAGGCAGATTTCACAAGAGAGACTAGATTTCATGGCCCGTGATGCATTTTTCACAGCTGTGAATTTGGTAGGGCTCCAACTATTAGCATGAAAGGTGCTAGATAGGATCCATATTTTATTCTTCTGCAATCAGCTTTATATGAGGGGTAAGATTCAAAATAAACCTTAAAAGAAGGCCTTGCCTGCAACGTGCTCCCAAAATTATAACAAAAGGCTCACAGGGGCACTCCTCCCATAAATTACTTAGCAAAATGATACTAGGAAAAGATCATTACTTCCAACGTGCCTGTATTTTTGATCATTGATTGGGGTGGTCTGTGAAAATGTAAGAGGCGCAGGGGACTAGTTCTAAACACCCTCTCTCTTCTTCCCCCCCCCCCGAAAACCTCCCACTGTGTGTGGGCTATTTTGATGGACAAAGACAAGATACTGTCCTAGTACATACTGCAGTGATTTACACCATTCCCACTGCTCTCCGTTTTGCAGGTGGTGAAGGGTGCATGACAGAACAAGGTCAAATCAGGCAAAAAAACAAACTATGCTGTCTTCTACAAGTGCACTCATTAGAAGGGAAACTTGACATTTATATATCCTTTATGCCAAAATTAAGTTACAATGGGGTTTTCACATTACCATTTTCTCTTCTGTTAAATTAACTAGCAGTTGCCACAGCAACTGGCATTTAAAATGGTACTTTTTACTACCTATGAAAGATCTTGAAACACATTCACTATGAATATCATTGTTCAATAAACTTCTCCCCACCCTGCCATCTTCTAAAGGTTAACGATTGTTCTTTGGATTATAGGTAGTTCGCCTTTATTTCTACTCGACAGAAATAACAAAAAATGATGACTAAAGTTTAGTGGTCAAAATATTTCAGGGTAGAGGAAAGCTTAAGTGGAATTTCTGAGTATGCTTGTTGTGGTACCACCATCTTCTTGCTATTGTTGGACTACAACTAAAATAGTGACACTCATAAAAGAGTATGATAGTAAGAGAAAGCAGTTGAGATCCTGTGTCACACGAATCCAATTTCTGATAAAATGCTCATCCAGAGTTGCACAAGCTTGTAGTGACGTTTTCATTTTCAATACCACTTGGAGCTGCAGTTCAAGAACACTATGAAGGAAAACCTCATCATTTTCTTGATGTAATTATTAAAACGCACTGACAAGCACATGAGACTGTAATCTGAATGGAACAGGAGAGAAAATATTTCCCCAAATACTGTCATTTACTCAGCTGTAACAATGGGCTTGAGAACACTTCTTTAACTAGAAGGTTAGTATTAAACAGCACTTCAATGCTTACAATATGCAAATATCAGATGTTTGGCTGTATTAAGAAATATGAAACATGCTACCTAAAAAAGTTCAACAACATTCAGTCTCTTCTGTATTTAGCATCCAGTTAAGCTATTGGTAAGCAGTAGATAAGTGGTATGAAAATATTATTGTAGTTAACAGCATAGTATAGATGAATTGGATACTGTGTGTATATTAGAAAGTGTTTTCTATTGGTGGAAACCTTTAGGCAGTAAGACATTGTGCAGTTACATAATTTTGCATTTTAATTGAAGGGTTAAGAAGCAATTACCACAATAACAGCAGTTAACTAGAGGAGCAGGCAAAAGTGGGAAGCACCACAATGAACTACTTGCAGTGCTGATTTTGAAGACTGCTTAGTTAAGAGGCACTTTTTGGCCAGGCAAATCAAATCTGTAGGTCTGATTATCCTTTTGCGTTGGCTTTACAATGGTGTGACATCACCAGTTTCAAGGGAGTTCCTCCCAAATTACAGTAGCGTGAAAGAAAAAACACCAGTCCTTGTGGTGGTGATTTCCAAAGCAACCGAGGAAGCATGCACACACATTTTCCATTTAACTTTAATTGAAGACGCCTTCAACTACTTTACAGCTGAAACTGATAGAAACACAAAAGTTTGAGATTTTCAAAGACATTGACTGTTTTTAAAAGGGAACTTATTGTCAAATACATTTCTCACACAAACTTTTCTGTCTGCATATACTGCTTAAGAAAAAAAGGAGAGGTGGAAGTCAGTGTAATGATAATTAGCAGTAAATATACCAGACTACTATACATACCCGTTTATGATCTTCCAGCTGCCTCTGTAGTAGATTTTGATCAAGCTCCTGCTGAGCATGCAGAAATTCTGTTGTAAAGTATAATACTAAAGAGACACTAATATCTTCAGCATCAATAACTAAACAGTAGAAAAATTCAAGAAAGTCATACAACTGAGAGCAATGGGAGAGGGAAGGTGGGTTGACCGACAAACTTAGAGTGTTTCAGGACTAATCTACACTTAACTGGTCACATTTGATGCTCTCCATCAAACTACACAGGGCATGCATGTTTGCTAGATGTTTGCACATATTTAAAAGTAACACACAAAGTTTCCATCTAGTTTCACAGTAACTCATAATACAAAACAGAAGGGGGAAAAAAGGCCAGGTTCTTGGCAACTCATACGTGCATTACATCCATGCATACACACTTTTACACACGCACCATTTCTGGAGGAAATGTCAGTATTTTGACACACCTCACTCTGGCCAATTAGGAAGTCCAGTCTCTTGCGAATGTGGAAGACATTTTGCCTATGATGCCAATGTTAATGGCTCAGTTCTATTTGAGGCTTTCAATGCATTTTTGTTCTGCTGTGCAGAGTCAGTACCATGGCGGGTTTATAATGCTGAAAGCCAAATGGCTCTTCTCTTTGACCGAGGTAGATTTTCAGAACAGAACAATGTCTCATACTGTTGATGGCTTCGAAAGCATTTGGATCATTCATGACAATCACTTTACAGGGACTGATTTAACACTACGAGGCTATTTCCCACGTCTCATTGAACTCATTCTGTAACCACTGAGCACTTAAGACATTTAAACACTAAACACTACTTATAATAAAGTTCCAAAGTACTGAAAACTTCATTTTTCTCCTCATCCCTTACAACAAACCCATAATACTGCTTAGCCGCATACAATTCTTTACATAACCTAGGCAATTGAAAACAAGCTAGACTTAAGCTTCCATATAGCTTTGATCAAGATAAAACTGATCTGGTAGGCAGTGGTATACTCTGTGCCAAATGCATCATTGATTGTTTCATTAGTTTCAAAAGAATTTAAGCTTTCATAAATGTATAAATAAATAAATAAAAACTCTAATCCTAAGTGTTTTTGGTGCATAAATTGTTGACTATGAACTGATTCACCCTAGTAGGTGTTAACCCTGCAGCATAATGATGACAATTGAAAGGTCACTAAGTATTTTACTAAAGCTTTTTAAAAACAGGAATTTTCAACTATTCTGGATTTGTGGAACTTGGGTAAAGTTCCACTATTTTCTCCCCCACCCCACCCCTCGCCTTCCCAACTTCTTGTTTTTAACATGCAGGATAAAAGGATTTCAGGTCTGTGCTCTCTCCTAGAACATAAAAGAACACAAGAATGGCGGTACTAGGTCAGGCCAAAGGTCCATCCTGTCTGCCGACAGTGGCCAATGCCAGGTGCCCCAGAGTGAGTGAACCTAACAGGTAATGATCAAGTGATCTCTCTCCTGCCATCCATCACCCCCCTCTGACAAGCAGAGGCTAGGGATATCATTCCTTACCTTCCTGGCTAATAGCCATTAATGAACTTAAAAGTGAGAGAAATGAAGCCTAGTTCTTTAACAAAAGGGATCTGATCTGAGACTTTCAATGTAGTGCCTCCATTAAAGATGGGTGGCTGAATTACCTGCACCACTTAGAAAGTTTCAGTCTTTGCTTCTTTGGGGCTTTTAATGGTACTATATGAGAACAAGTTTTGAATTGGTAAGAGACCTTTTTTTCCCCCATTGGCAAGAATACTTCTATACTGGACTGAACCATTTCAGCAGAGCTGCATACATCCCTCTGCCTACATCATTCAATAAAACACAATGACAGATTTGACCAACGAGAAAGACATTTACGTATGACTACTTCAAAACACCAATATTTGTGTGTTTTACAAATATAGGTGGGCAACACACCTCAACAGAGCTTTCCATTTCTGGAGGTTGCGGCAGCTGGTTGAAAGTAAAATGCAGATAATTAGTCATAGTTCAGGAATGTTTCATCTAAACAGAAATCTTATGGCCAACACTTAGGGGGAGGGGAATTTAAAAACCAAACACAAAACTTTCCATGGATTTTCTGTCACTCATTTGACCTTAGCTGCATCATCTTGCTGAATTATGGTATAATTGTGGTTTCTACACATACTGAAAGAAGTTTACTGCTTACATATATATTGCTGATAAGGAACCAAGTTTTCCAAAGCATACCCACTAAAGTTGCATGTTCCCAACTTGCTCACATGAACTACAAATGCAGAAGACGACACCCTGTTTTACAGGTGCATGTGGTTTTGTGCTTGCATTAGCACACATGCAACTTGGGGATGCACAAACATGCCCTTTCCAAAACCAATCCCCAAACATAAATTCACCATATATCTCAGCGTACAACACACTTTATTGTAGTGGCTTTGTCATAAGTGTAAAGAGCTGGAGAGGGTTACTGTTACCTGAGAACAAGTGACGTAAGAGCTCCCTGCCATGAGAGAGGGAGGGAGAGGTTTTAGTGTTTAGTTTAGTTTTTGCTGGCCATGCAGCAGGGTCCAGGGTCCGAGAGCTCATCTCTAGCTGTGGAGATGGCTCAACTTTCCTTCCTATATTTCTACTTAGCTAAATGTAAGTAATATTTTGATTTTGCATCAAGTCTGTGCCTATCTGGGGTGTGTCTGTCCATTTCAGATGAGAAGTAGAAAATTCTAAATTGTAAGCTGTACTGTGCCTATGTTCTAATCTTTTTCTTTATTAAATCTTGTTAATTATAAAATGTTTGGTTTACTTCCCTTAAGGCTTCCTTTGCTTCCAGGTTGGGAAGAGAGGGGGGAGGGAGGTATAAGGAACAGCTCAGGGTATGAGCTAAGGAACGAAGTCTGCCTCTCTCTTCAGACGAGAAGGGTCAAGGGGGAGGGGGAACAGACGGAGGTAGGGGGGAGTCTGAGTACCCCCATACAGGGCCTTGGATATCTACTCAGATGGTGGCAGCCGTGGTTCCGCAAGAACCCAACTGGTAAAAGGGGGAGTCTTGGGGTGTAGAGAATTAACTTGGCTGGGAAACAGCTAAAGTTAAGTGGTCTGGCTAAAAAAAGAGTCCCAGTCTTTGTACTCAAGAGCACAGAGGCTGGGGTACCCCCACTCTTACAGGCTTCATCCCCAATGGGGGTAAATCACTGTCTGAATACCACTCGCAGCAGACATCTGTTTTAGGATATGGATTCGGAAAGGGCATTTTCAGTGGATTGTCATTTAGAAGATAAACCTTCTTCTGATACAAAAGTACACTATCATTACAGTATTGGACATCAGCAACCACGTGGGAAGCTAAAGGGAGATGAATAGATTTTCCATTTAAAAGGTGATGCAGCACGTTAACACAAATAAAGACCAGTCTACCTGTACCACCTAATAACATTTACATTCAGTACAGACATAGGAGACCTATAAAGCCTTTTTCACATGGGCAATTAATTTAACGTCCCTGAAACAGACACACTAAAAACTAATCATTACTATTTATGAAATAGGAGCATTTAGGGATACCAAATGAAGTCAGCAACCTGCTGTGCTAGGCACTGCACATACTCATAACAGTCAATCGCTGCCCCAAAGAGCTTACAACCTAAATAGACAAATGAGACAATGGGTAGGAGAAAGGAGGCATCATACTAATTTTAAAGATTTAAAGTTTGTGACCTAGTAGTAGAGTGACCGTGGTGAATCAGTTTTCAGAATATCAGCTCAATATCAGCAATAGAGTAGGAAAAAACAGGCAGGAAAATAGAGGAAGGCTGACGAAGCCGAAGACAGAGAGGTTCCACTGCTGGGAAAGAGGCAGAGAAACTGACATTTTCCACCTTGGCATTCAGTGGGGAGGGATTCCATGATCAGGAAAAACCATTCTCCTTATTTCTTCTAATCAGCTTTCCTCCTGTCTGATTCACATGCGTTTTGGGTACATTATTTCCTTGCATTGTCATTACTATGTATTCTGGAAATTTAACAAGCATATAAGCCGCTGAAGTCTTGGTCAAATGGGAATTTAGAGTATTTAAGCTAGGAGAACAAAAGTTAAACAGGAAGAACCTCATTTATGCAGTAACTTTCATCTACCTAATAGTACACATTACCAAGTGCACACTCGTCGTTCAACAAACAATACTGGAATTGCCTTTCCAGCCATTAGTCAGTCTGAACCCCTTATCCAGACCACACCAGCAGCCAGTATGCAACTTGCTTCAGAGCAAAATGAAAAAGCACTCTTATTAATAAAGCAATAATCATTCTCCTTACCGATAACACAAGCTCACCTCTGTTAAGGGAATTAAGAGTTGTCTTCTTTTCAAAGATTGAGAAACTGAATCAGAAAGGTTAAATGCCCTGATCCAGGCTATGGAGGGTGTCAGAGTCTGAACTAGAATTCCCTGGTCTTGTGCTCTTATCACACGCTAACCAAGCAGATATGTGCATGTTTTAGGGCTGAAAATTGCCAGAGCTATAAAGAATCCAAAATAAGTTAATTTCATCCTGTGGAGCAAAGTGATTGACAGGAATTAGGAAGAGGAAATATTTGAGACAGAAAAGTCCCAATGTCGTCCAAAGGAAACAGGAAAAGGGATATAGGGCTTTAGGGCCCAATCTTATAAAGTGAACTACTTAGGGGAACCCTTGCTCCCCGGAAAGAGTCCAGCAACTTCAGATAATGGGAGCTTCATGCAGTCCTAAGGGTCAGTTCACCTGTAACACTGCAACTGTAACAGGGCTTTAGCAATCAGTCACTAAGACTAAAAACTGAATAATGAGATTGACTGGATTGTTTTCATCAGAACTAGTTAAAAGTAGCAAAGAAATGTTGAGTTGGGTGTCATGCTATCCTCTAGCATGTAGCAGGGTCAACAAAATATTAGCACAGGCTTTAGAGAAGGATGGTCCAATGGTTAAAGTGTTAACCTGGGAGGCAGCTGCAATTCCCTGCTCTGCCATAGATTTCCTGTATGACCTTGGATTATTTCAATCTCGCTTTGCCTCAGGGTCTCTCATCTATAAAACGGAGGAAACGTTGAGGATAAGTGCATTCCAGATTAGAAAATACTATGATATTGCAGTACTGGGTGCCATATAATCACCAGAGATAAAGCATTCAGAATGTTAAGATAAAATGGAATGGATGGCAAGATTGGAGAGGAGCTTAGAAAATTTCCTTTCTACTAACAATAAGGAAAGCACCATTTAACTTACTGTAAAAGAACAGCCTACTTTGAAGTAGCCCCTGCCTACAAGTTTGGCAAATAAACCTTTGTTATTAGCCATACCTGAATTATTATTATTTTGACCTATTGTTGACCTGAATAATTTTAACAGTGACTTCTCATTTTTTACGGTATCTCCCCCAAAGTAACTAATGTGACTCAAGAGTGGATGTACCCATTTCAGTGGCAGGTACAACCAATTACCCGTGTAAGTGTGCACTTATTACTTCACTTTAAAGCTGATCTAAAAGGGAAATGTTTGAATTTTTGTCCTCTTTTGCCTTTGTGTTTTATGGAGGAGGACTGACTGAAAGTTCAAGGTTTTTATTGGATGGATTTTTTACATGAGAAGTTGAGAATTTGTCTATTCAGTTTTTCCTGAAGACTACAGCAATGGGAGAAACTAGCAAGGGATTGATATTGCAGATAAAAATGAAGATAAAATTGCAGCTGAGAGGAATTTTTTTTTTCAGACTTGAAAACTCTGGAGTTCTTTACTTTTTTGTCATGTTATTTAGTTAAAATGCCTACCAAACATCTAGAACAAAAGATCTCTGTTAAAGATTTGGGACTCTTTCAAACAAAGGGCCAAGAAAGCTTCCAATTCATTTCACTGGGTCCTGAAATGGATGCACTCAGAAAAATAGGGGAGAAAAGACCTGATATTCTTGACATTTCTAAGGTACAAAAATAACAGGTAAAAAACACCTTTTTTAAAAAATGATAGAGAAAGAGAGACATTTCAGGCTTTTGCTGTGAAAAGAAATGGGACATATTTGTAACAAACAATTGATCCTTTTCCCCTCCCCAAATTTTGACATTTTGATGAAAAAGTCAAAATTACAAGTTTCAAAAATGTTCCGTCTGTTATAGAAAAGCAAAAATAAGGCCAAATCCATTTTGTCCTCCTCAGGTCACCTTTGATCATACAGGTTTCAGAGCGGTAGCCGTGTTAGTCTCTATCAGCAAAAACAATGAGGAGCCCTTGTGTCACCTTAGAGACTAGCAAATTTATTTGGGCATAAGCTTTGAAGTGGGTTTTATCTCACAAAAGTTTATGCCCAAATAAATGTGTTAGTCTCTAAGGTCCCACAATGACGCCTCGTTGTTTTTGATCATACAGTACATTCAGAAGATGGCGTAACCTGGTTGATACACTTCTTGGTGTTCAGCTTCCCCATGCCTATACTGGCTTATTCCAGCTTCTTCACAACACCATTTAGTCAGAGGATTACAACTTTTTTCACTCCTGACACAATACCCAAAGATTTCCACAATCCTGCTTCCACCTCCCTCAGGTCAGTACCAAGTGCCCATCTCTGAGGCCTCTCCAATGAACCTGCTTAAAAAACAGACCTGAAACCAGCGACTTAATTTTTTCTACTTGAGATACAATTCAAACACTGTTTAAGTACAAAACACACAACAGCAATGATTGTGGCATGAGATCTCTCTGGGAGGGGAATAGATGCATTTTTAAAGATTAAATTAACTCGCATTTATCGTGTTAATTTTTCTCCTATCTTAGATCTGGAAAACAACATATTCTGAACTTCATCCAGTTGTGGCAAAGTAGTTTTACAGCTTATCATTGAGACACATCACTGCAAAGGTTATTGCAGCCAATCCCTTTTAATCAAGGATTTCAGTTCCCTTTTCACCCACTTGAAACCTCGAAAACCAAAAAAACAACAAACAAAAACAAAAAAACCCCACCCACACTGAATGGGTTTATTGGAATATTTCTCTGGAGCTTGCTTATCAACCACATAAAGAGAACAAATCCTTCTTTTTATTGAACTGAAGTCAACATCTTACTTTAATTCACCTGCTTAATGCCTTCAATACCCATTAATGTCCAGGCAAATTGAGGGTGCTTAGCGGTTTGTTGGACCTGGTCCCTTTCTGCTTTGCCAACTAGATGCAAGGAAAGAGTGGCTGCGAATGTGTGCTGAATAGGGGTTCATAATTTACGTGCAAATACTCTTGGACATGTAAACATCAGCTTTATTGATCAGTGATAAAGAAATTCTCAGAGCTCTGCTGAACCTCTTTCAAATACACAGCCTAAGAAGAAGATACTAGATCTGATCATTTTGGAGCAACGTTACTGTAAAAAGAAATAGAAACTGTATAGCTGATGCAACTGCTTCTGCAGCCTCGGATCCTGGCAGACCCAGTGCAGACTGAACTAACAGTAAACAGTTCCACCACATTTATTGGCAATTACTGCTGAAGGTCACACATCAGCAGCGAGCATGAATTCCAGGAAAAAAAGCTGCTCTTATGTAACTGCTGCTTGAATGTTGGCAGGTGCCCAATGGAGCAGTTCACCGCAATATGGGAGGGGAAAAAAAAAAAAAAAGTAGGACATCTTTCAGTTACATTCAGCATCATCAGATCGCCCCCTTAAGGTGAAGATTAATAGTTCTCTCCTCTTTCATGCTCTTCTCCTTCCATACATATTAATTTGTTCTGGGATTTATAAATCCCTTACCCAGCATCTCACTACTTTTATTGCAGCTCTTATCTTCACGTAGCACGGCATGTTGCTTTGTCTCTAGTACCTGTTAAAATCCAGTGACAGACTGCAATGGGGGTTTGAAATTAAACAGCTTCTGAAAGCACTTTGCCAATACATTAATTGGTATTAATTCTCCTTAATCACAGTGAACCCAAGATTCACGTATTCACCCAGACTTACATTTTCAGCATAGCAGCTTTGATCATGGATGGTACCTGGGCTACAATGGGAGGGGACTGGAATTTAGCTTAAAAAAACCCCAAACTATTTCATACTTTTCACCAAACTACTGCAGTGGGTTTAGTATTGGTCACAAGAGATGAGATTTGCTTGATGCCTCATGAATAACTGTACACAGAAAGCCCAATTCTCTTCTCATGCTAGTGCAAATTGGGAGCAACTCCACTTAAATCAATGCAAGACAGTGAAAGTACTGTAAATGGTCAGAGTCAGACCCATAGCAGCATCTAGGGATAACTCTTGTCCGTGTCTCATGTTAGGGTTTTCCATTTCCTTTATTAATAGAAACATCTGCACAGGGCCAGTGTTAAAAAGTCCATATTTGTCAGTTTATTCTCCACCTAGAAAGTCATAACCTTCAACTCATGATATCAATCTGGTGCTGTGTAAAGGATTGCAAAGATCAACAACTACTTCAAGGCCGCAGCAAAGAGCAAGAACAGCTGAACAGATCTGTGAACTAACTAGTATTACTACTGCTAGTAGCCGTACATATACATATTTTTTCTTAAAAGGGAAACAATACAAGAAATGACATGGACTATAGCTCTCTTTAGACATCAGGCTTTCCCTCAGTCTTTTAAGACACATCTGCCAGTCTTCATTTACATTTTGGTTCTACAAGAACTCCCTCCAAATGGGCACCCATTCAAAGCTCTGGGTTCCTTCAATATACAGAAGAGCATAGGGAGACACAAAGTAAAAGTTGACCGTAGAAGCACCACCTCTTTCGCAGCATTGTGAATTCTCTCCCTTGGAAGTAAAACATTCTTCATTCTATCCAGGCATAATACTGGCAGTTGATCTAAAAACCCTGAACATGCCATTTGCACATCTAGTTCAAAATTGATCATGGACCAAGGACTATATTAATGGAGAGTTTAAAAAATGCAGACAACCCAACACCACCACTCTCCTACCCTCCACACCTCACAGATGGTGACTCCACCACAGTTTTCAAAGTAAATTCGTGAATGTAAACCAATGAACCAGATCAATGTAAGGAATTGGGTAAAAGTAACTACTCTGCTCTTAATTCACACCACAGTTTCTTGGTATTGCAAAAAAGTCTCAGAACAATAATCAGACAGGCTAATCAACACACAACATGTCTGTGCCATAACTGTTGGGCACAGCCGGAACGGTTATGACCGCACAATTGTGGCCTTTATAATTCTTCCTGTTATTCAGGGGATTTCCTACTCAACAGGGTGAATTCCAGCATTGTTCACTGAGTAACAAAGGCACTCCCTTTCCACAGGACAGAAAGGATTTTAAGAGAGACTTCACCGACTTTGGTTTAGAGTTCCTCATTATTGAAAGTGTACGTAATAAATAGTGTGACTGGCATTTTTTTAAAACAAATGAAAGGCAAGATTTTGAACCTATCCTTTGTCAAAAGTATTTTACAAAAGCTACTTAGAATGCCAGAAAGACTGAAATTAGCTTTGAATGATGTCATAATATAATAACAATATTAGCTTGCCAATAGAAGAAAACCATTTCAGCCATTCAGAAAAACTAGTTCAGAGCTTAGCAGCTGGACAAACTAAAAATAAGGAGTTCTGTTTTCTTTGACCCCAACTTTTACAGTTGCCAGCAGAAGCTATGATGGGAAACATCACAGCTTCCTTTGAGGATTCTCAAAAACTCCTAGCCACTGCCAGCATCTCTCTCTATAAACAGACACTGTTCATTTCCTGTGTGTTTATAAACACACCTGCTCCATCCATGGAATTGTTCCATAAGGGAGCAATAAAGCTTTTATTTGCAGCCAGAAGATGAAGTTCTAAATTGGGTCTGCACTCTCTAACTGATTTATTGAGGAATGAGATGGAGCATTATGGCCAGAGACTAAGAGGAAAGAGAGAGGGAGTTTCATTTGATGACTTTAATTTGCAATCAAAAAATCTGAAGTTCTGTCTGAAGTTTCTCCAAGATAAATTATACATACCATTTGGGGAAGCTGCACCCTCACAGAAGCTAAAGGGTCTAGCACCTGATTGGAATGTTAGTGTGTTATAAATTAACTTCTCAAAAACAGAGCCCATTTCCAGCGGAGCAGTCTAGGTTAGAGAGAAATCTTAATTAGTAAGAAAAAACAGATAATTTCCAAGGGTTTGACACTAAACTCTGCCACCAACTATTTTAAGCTCCTTATGAAGCCTGGAAAGATATCGTGCCTGAGTCTCCTCATAGTAGTGTAAGGTGAGGAGTAACTCTACTGGAGTAAGGGACTTCAATAGTGTGAAATGAGTAACAGGAAAATCAGCCTTATTCTCTAGATATATCAGACACAGTTTCCATTAACATATGCACTAACTGAACATAACCACAAACAAAAGACAGCTCAGTTCAAGTTTGAGCATCATGAGATGGATAGGTAGGATTCCAAATCCATTTTGGCAGACAGGTTCCCAAAATGTTATAAAAAACGTTCAAAATAATAATAATTGAAATCATTGCTAGACTAAGGTTAAAGGAAAAAAAGTTTCAGAGGAAGCCAATTTAGAATATTTTTTTAATTTGAAAAAATAGCTAGTATATTTCTCTGTGTTTTGCATTTTAAAGGGATCCGTTTTGCCCCAGACAGAACAGCACAGAGATAACAAAGCAAGGGCAGAGGAAGCTGTTAAATAAGTAAAATGCTTGCTGGGCAACAAATATACTATATAAATATACAGAAAAACAATCAGTCTCTGAACTTGTGCCCACATGTTTTGGGCATATAGGATGGTAGGTGCATATAAAAGTGACAGCATTTGGACATTTAGCTACCTCAAATGGAGGTTCTCACTCAAACACGGCCCTTTGCCTTTAACGTAGGTGTGGTGCATTCAGTGTAAACACCCTATTTTAGGCTGCTGCTTTGCCAAGCAGATTTACCACCCTGTAGCTTTCACAATATACCCCCACATTTTCCCACATATTCACAGGCCAAACCCGAATAGGAGGAAACAGGGACCACACCTCTATATCCTGCTGAACTCAACAGTCATCAAGTTACTTTCTTTATAGGAAAAGAATAACACACAGTTCCTATGACAGTTCCCATCCTCTTCTATGGTCTCAGGTGTGCTACACAAATACATTGTTATGAGCAATCATTCTCACTAGTTAGTAAGCACAGACAGTTTATTTAAGGTCTTCTCCAATTGGCTTCTCATATTCTTTCCCATCAAGTATAAATGGGTGCCATTAAAGCTTGCTGTTAACCTTTCCAGACATTTAGGTTAACCACCCTATCTTCCAAATTGTAAGTTAGGCAATACAGTGGTACGATAAATTACTGTGGAGTGATAAATGCTAACGTTTTAAATGTACTCACTGCAGCTAGTACTGTCAGAGCACTCAGCTCTGATCCTAAGCAGTACGCATACTATTATACCACCAGATGATTGCAGCTCACCAAAACTACAACCACATTTGGGATAATACTTGGGGATAACGACAGATCGAATTAATTATGGTAACTACCAATGCAGACACACGGCAGACTAAACTCAACTAATTCACGAACAGGTGCAGGAGTCAGAACACTTGACACTGGAAAGACAGCATGACAGATCACATTACTACTTATAAAACAAACATCACAGAAACACTGCCATGGAAGAAGAATAAAATTAAGACCTCAGCATTATCCAATTCATCAATGGTGATAAACTGGAAAAGAAAAAGGAGAGAAGAAAAGAGGTTGAAAGCAAACATTAGTAAGCAAAATTACAAATAAATCCTACATTGGGAACTTGGATATTATTTACCATTTCAGTGCTCCAGTTTGGTATTCTAAAATATCCCAAGAGGCACTAAAGGCTAGAGCAGGGCTCTATGATACGGTCATCTTCTTAGCGGACATCTCCTCTAGTGGAAATATTCTGACATGGAACTGAACACAGTGGATGCACTCATGCTTTGTTCACAAGCAGCCGTCAATCCATAGAAACTGGCTATACGAGCACCAAGAATTCACTCTTGGGCATAATAGTAGGTCCCAGTGTGTGAGTGGTCAGCCACACAAGACTCCCATCTTAGAATCTTTATAGAGAATTGGGGAGAATGGCAGCAAGAGGAGCAAAAAGCTGGATTCCAGATTAAGTCTCAAAATTTGGGTTACCAGAGCTTGTACAACTGGCCTTAACAGACCTGCCACTCATGCAGAAAACATTTGTATGAGCAAGGTGTTTCAGAGAAAATCACAGCTTGGACCTGTTCTACGCTACTAACGTAGGATGGCTTTCAGCTCGTTTCATTCAGCGTACTGATCATTGAATAAAATGAGCAAATGCCAAGATTTAAGGAGTGTAGCTGTAGCTATGTCAGTCCCAGGATATTAGAGACACAAGGTGGGTCAGGTAACATCTTTTACTGGATCAACTTCTGTGGGTGAGAGTGAGAGCTTGTCTCTCACCCACAGAAGTTGGTCCAATAAAAGACATTACGGCACCCACCTTATCTAAGAAATCTCTTCAGCCATATGTAACGTTTCAAGCATTCCACAAACGTACAACTGATTATTTTTTTAAAATTCAGATCAAGGGAGAATCCAGGAAGTCACATGGGATAACTATGAAATGATGGGAAAGAGGAGTGGGAGGAGTGCGTGCACAGCTCTACATGCTAATTCATAGCACAATAAAAAGGTCAGCCTTTGAAGTGAAAAACCATAACTCTTGCAACAAAGCATGTGTTACATGGGAGGAGGAAGAATCACAGACATTCTGCATTACACTGTGACCACTCCTGCAGTCAAATAGTAGCACAACAGGCTAGCATTCGGGAAAAAACATTGAGTATTGAGCTTGGAACTTCAGTTCACAGGCCAGCAGCCAACATTTCCCCCACTGCATCTTAGTAGTAGTGTCTCGGCTCTGATCAGGTCCTTTGCATGGTGCACAGGAATCACAGCATTACTGTGGGTAGTCTGGGATAGATGGAACCAGAAGTCATGTACAGCCATTGACAAAATTCTTGGCTGCTGGAGAATCTTGTATTTTCTCTAGATCTCCCTTCGGTGTGAGGGAGACTGACTGAAAGTACAAGTCCACAGGTAATACTATGCTGGGGTGTCTGGTTTTTACTGTGGGAAGAGGAGGTCAGGCATGTTTATAGGGAGGGGGTAATGCCTCTAAAAAACAGATTGGTTGTCTATTACTAGACTGGCTGGTCTCAACTAGTATACACTATATTACACAGTAAACAGTACAACAAGATCAGACACTACATGGAAACTTTCCTTACACTTCTTTTGCTAAACTCTACTTCAGGTCTGACCTGCACTCTCAGTTCCACAGCTCCAGTAGATTACAGTGGAAGAGAGGTAAACAACTGCCTACTAGGGATTAAGATAATAGTGATTCAAAGTCATTTAGAACTGAGGCCTCCAAAAGCCATAGGGGATGACAAATCACATGCTTAAAGAGGGGGGGGGGGATGAGCATTGGGCATAGGGGAGAGGACTAGACTTCTGATGAATAGCATAAGTGAAGTTCTATCCATAATGGAACTAAAAAACTCTGGCTCTCCCAAATAAATTTTTCTCGTTTGAACAGAGCAAAAGCTGGGGTACATTTTATAACCGAGTGGGGGGGGGAATGAACATGCACTCATAACTGCATGACATGCAGAAGTCAGGGCCCTAAAGTTTGTCATAACCATTTTGAATTTATTTCAGTCATAACCTGACATGGCACTACTGGTTTAGCAAGTTCAGAGACAGTTTATGAAAATAGGGTATGAACTCTTTAAACATATTTAAGAAAGGGAAGCAGAAATAGTAAACAGAGTGGTCTAAGTAGCCTCTCTTTGTTGCTAAGATTTCTTACAATATGTAGAAGAAGTGGCAGGAAGAAAATAAGTAGCTATTAGCACTCAATATATTCTAGTATAAATGATTTGAATGCCCTTATCTGCAACAGTACTGCTCACACTTCTCAGATTGGTTTACAATAAATTAGGAGTTATCCTGAACCCTTTCTAACCTCAAGAATCAGAGAGGTAGCCATGTTAGTCTGGAATAGCAGAGGTAACAAAGAGTCCTGTGGCACCTTAAAGACTAACTAAAGTATTGAAGCATAAGCTTTCATAGGCTAATACCCACTTCATCAGATGCAAACAGTGGAAGTGTCCAGGGGCAGGTATACATAAGTAGGCAAGAACCAGGTAGAAGATAACAAGGTTAGTCCAATCAGGCTGAACCAGCTTGTTATCTCAAATCAGGGAGGGTGAGGTATTCCTCTAGCAGCTGAATTGGAGGTGTGAACTCAGAGAGAGGAGAAGCTGTTTTTGTAATTAGCAAACCATTCAAAATCTTTGTTCAATCCCAAATTGATTGTGTCAAATTTGCAAATGAATTGCAGCTCTGCAGTTTCTCTTTGCAGTCTGGTCTTGACGTTTTTTTGCTGCAATATGGTGACTTTTAAATCTGTAATTGTGTCCAGGCAGGTTGAAGTGTTCTCCTACAGGTTTTTGTATATTGCCATTCCTGATATCTGATTTGTGTCTATTTATCCTTTTTCGTAGGGACTGTCCAGTTTGGCCGATGTACGTAGCAGAGGGACATTGGTGGCATATATGACATTGGTAGATGTGCAGGTGAATGAACCAGTGATGGTGTGGCTGATCTGGTTAGGTCCTGTGATGGTGTTGCTGGTGTAGATATGTGGGCAGAGTTGGCATCGAGGTTTGTTGCATGAATTGGTTCCTGAGTTGGAGAACACTCAGGAACCACTTCTGCAGGAGAACTTTACAGGTCAATTGTGGAGACAACATAAATTTAGTTTGGCATCAGTGTTTTAAAATTATTTTCAGTATGATCTCTGGCAGTATCTGCAGTCCCAATTTTACCAAAACCTTGGCAAAGCTCTGATAAATGAAGTTTGCTTGAAGCAAAATTTGCAGTGGAATCAGTGTCACTATACACAATGGATGGAACAGATTTTTAAAAAGACCGGTTTGGTTCAGTTGATTTCAAGACATGCCACAGCCAATCTCATTTTACATTCCTTAGGCTAGACATGAGCGGTGATGTCCTTACATTAGTTTTAATAGAAAAACTTGGGATGAACATGCTCCAAAGAGTTTAGTAGCCTACTGTATAAACTCTGAGGTATCAGTAGTTTATTTGTAATGCCAAGCACTAGAAGTGCATCCAACAAAGTACGTATTCACCCACGAAAGCTTATCCTCTAATACATGTGTTAGTCTATAAGGTGCTGTAAGACTCTTTGCTGCTTTTGCAGATCCAGACTAACACGGCTACCGCTCTGATACTGAAGTACTAGCAGCTGACTCTCGAGTAGTGGCAGATACCACCTCTCAGTCACGAAGTCCACATTTATGTTAATCGGGAGTTGATTGTGGCTTAGGTGGGCACACCTTGCTATCTTTAATCTAGCTAACACGGCTAAAAATAGTGACTACACAGCAGCACAAATCCCAGAATGGTCTGTGCAATACAAGTAGGTACCCAATTCAGGGTCCAGGTGGACCTGCACAGACCATACTCCCACATCTTCCCTGCTATTTTTAGCTGTGGTAACTAGATTGAAACTAGGTTTCAGAGGGGTAGCCATCTTAGTCTCTATCGGCATAAACAATGAGGAGTCCTTGTGGCACCTTAGAGACTAACACATTTATTTGGGCATAAGCTTTCATGGGCTATAACCTGCTTCACCAGACACATGGAATAAAAAAAATACAGTGGGCAGGTATAAATATACAGCACATGAAAAGATGGGAGTTGCCATTCCAAGTGTGTGTGTGTGTGTGTGGGGGGGTGTCCATGCTAACGAGGCCAATTCTATCAGAGTGGATGTTACCCATTCCCATACTAGTGCAGGTATGCCTATCTGAGCCACAATCAATCTCCAACTGCAGTGTAGATCCATCCTCAGAAATGAGGCATGGCTACAAAGGACCATCTAACCCTTTGCTAGAGCAGCGTTATCGCTTTTACAGGTTTTGCCTAGATGACTTCCATGAGGCTAGAAAGCATGTAAAAAGTAAATAAGCTAGAGACAGAGAGAAGTTGAAGGCTCCCAAACAGCAGTGGGTTAGAGTGATATTCAGTACAAAATTACTGTCTGCTTGTCCAGACTGGAAGGCAGATTTAAAACATACAGGCGGGATGCTGCCAACACCCCAATCTTACTTGCAGGGATTAGGGCATTCCACACAGTTAGTTACTTTATTTAAAAGAACGATTACTGCCAGTTGCAAACAGGCTCAAAGAGCTAGGCAAAAGGTGCTGAGTTGGGCTGGATCACTGGCAGGGGAGGAAGTTGTGACACAGAGAAGCGGGAAGCAGCATTCCCAGATCAGACAGGGAGTGCAGCATCGCCCATCCCCACCTCCAGGGTGTTTTCCTGGGAGTCTCCTGCTCATTTACGGTACTGTGTGGGCGCATGGCAAGGGCATGTGTCTGGCAATAGCCAACATGCTCCTGGCATACTGGAGAAGGATTCTCATTGCTCTGCCGGGTTTATCTTCCAGACTGTTGCACTCGTGGGTTTCACAAGCCTGCTGGTTGCCAAGTGGGGAATGACACGCCTCATATCCTTGGAGTGGGCTGAGGCTGCCTGCATCACCCTCAGCCTGGCAAACTTGAACTAGCCTATCTTGATGGGTCTCCACTTTCCACTGCCTACATCAAACAGCACTCCTTATCCTCCCCCAAAGGGCCAGCCTTAGACAAGGGTCTGTAAGGAAGTTGTCCCATCTCTACATTTTTGCCTCAAACTTAAGGGCTACCATCATCTAAGACTGACCAATTTAGCACTCTGTCATGATTGCAAATCCAGATTTCAATTCACTTCTAAGTAGAGAGCCTCATCTGTGTCACTTAGTTAAAACTATTCAATTGTCCAGCTGCATAAAAGAAGTCTAAGCAAACTGCTCAGTTACAGATTACCTTTTCTAACAACTCTGTAACCATTCAATTGCTTCCTTCCCTGCTTTGTAATTGTTGCCTCTCAAGTGCTCATGGGCAGTTGTTTCTGTGGGCTACAGAGCAACGATTTTGTTTCTTGTGTACTGCAGCTTTAAGTGCAAGAGGTCCATCTGTCTACAAGAGGGCAAGACCATGAGGGCATTTCACGCTGGAGACTCTCAAATCAAAGACACTCTATTTTCGCTCACACAGATTTTATCTTTGCTCTTTCTTCACTTGCTGTGTTCCTGAATTTAAAATGCAAGCCATCTGGATTCAAAGACACTTGAGTCTGTGTATGGAAAACATAATGGTTCTTCTCTTTGTAGCCATTCCTAATTTGTATGGTACCTGCTAAACTCCTTTCATCCATCAAAGATCATGCTCTAATCTTTTCATCGCGTGTCGCCCTGCTTTGGGTTCTTTGTTTTCCATGTCTTCATAAAGAGACCATGGAAACAGTACTCCAAAGGTGAGATACCTATCCCAGTGTGTCAATATAGCTAAATCAAATTGAAATATGCATCAATATATTTAAAAGTAAAAATATGGGACTGGGTGTGT
The DNA here is from genome assembly GCA_032164245.1 of Sternotherus odoratus. Classification (NCBI taxonomy): domain Eukaryota; kingdom Metazoa; phylum Chordata; order Testudines; family Kinosternidae; genus Sternotherus; species Sternotherus odoratus. Next base: position 13,246,484 of record JAVMKO010000005.1, on the reverse strand, counting down.
AAGTGTGTGAGATACGCACATTGTTCAGACACAGAGGAGAGATCTATAGCTCCAGAAAGAGAAAGACTACCTCTTGATGGGAAAAAGGAACAGTATGTTAACAGAAAACTATTAAGGTTGTATACCAGCCAATCTATAATTCATATTCCTCAGTACCACAATGGAGAGAGACTAACTCAGCTACATAGAAGTCAAAATTAAGCTAGCAAAAAGAATCCTCTTATTGATTTGTCCATGCAGCCATGTGACCTATCTCCTCTAAGCAGCTATAGCTTATGGTTATCTTCTGTAATGACAACCAAAGGGAACAGATTCTACATTGCTGATCAGGATGCAAACTACTACAGAAATTAGACAAACCTGAGATCGTAAATAAGAAGCCAGAGTAATTACCTATCTTTCAATTTAATTCCATGATCTTAAAAGCAATTAGTTGACTAGAAAGGTTTTATCCTTAACCCGAGGTAAAAATACAAATTTAAAAGCCTAGTGCAGTATTTTCACTCTCTAAACAGTAAAGACAGTGTTGAACAAAAGCAAAATGATAAACTGTAAATTAAGTACCTTCTCTCCATAGCCTCTATCTTTGGTCATCATTTCCCTGAGTGTCTGTAATACTTTAATACACAGTTTCTCCTCATTCTCCTCCAGCAGCTGTTTAGTGTGTTTTATTAACCTGAAAACAACCAATTGATCACAGTTTGTTTTAGTACTAAATTTTCTAAAAATTAGGACAGGCATTTGTGGCTCTCTCAATAGATAAAGCTTCAACCATGAAGTTAATTAACATGTGTTTTTGTTAGGACCAGTATATACAGTGGAACCCCATAATACTGCACCCTGCTATAGCACGAATCCACTTATAACGCGGGGTGCGCGGGGCTCCCGATGGCGGCGGCGTGTGGCACTTTGATGTCACGTGACCCCGCATTTACCACGATCAGGTATTTTTGGATCCCGATCGTCGCGGTATTGCGGGGTCTGACTATAGTGAGCTGGCGAGTATCCCCTTAATAGTAACACTTGTTGGGTAATCATGAATAAGCTATGAAGGAAACTCCAGCACTCCCACCTGAATAAGAGCCAGTAAAAATAAATCTATATATAGGGATCAAGGAATTATATAGGAGTGGGGGGGGGGAATTAAAAATTGATGGTCAACTATGAAAAACCAGTAGCATTAACGAGACACTAAATACTCCATATATTTCCTCTTTAAAGAGGACGGAATGTGGACCTTGGATAAGACAACTGGAAACCATACAATAACAAAGGGTAGTGAGTCAAAGTCAATGGTAAGAGGTATAAAGGCAAGTATTTTGTCGACATACTCTTGGGACTAGAGTCAACTGGCCCCAATCTCAATAATAAGGATGAACTCTAAAAATGTGTGCAGTCATTTATATTACAGTATACCATGGCCATACACTGCTCCAGAATCACCGGCAAGGACAGACTAACCAATATGGACAGCTGTTGTCAACTCCTTTCTGAAGACAAATGAGTTTATTTCCCTGAGGACAAGTCGGGTTTCATACAACACAACATAAAGTAATGCTCTTCAAGGAAAGAACTCTTGCACAGAGCGCAAGGAAACAACTTACTTGCAAATGAACCCTCCGCTTTCACATTTTCTCCTTGCATCTGTGTTCTCTGGGAAGAGCAGCTCTGGCCTATGAAGGACATCTACCAGCACTGACAATTCAGCCTGCACTAGGGGGCGTAAGCGATCTTCCAATGAGGACACTATATCCTAGGAAACAACAACAATCAGGTTTTGTCAGTCCCAAGCAATATCTTTGAAGACCATATTGTATAAAGTTTGTGAATGGTTTATGTATCACCGCATGCCAGGTACTGTAACTCCAGAGGGAAGGAATATCACAACTCCTCCAAGAACCAAAAAATGTGTGTGCGTGGGGGTGGGGGGGACGGGACGGTGAGTCACTTAGGTTGTAAGCATCTCCAGAGAGACATCAGCCCCAGGGAAGCTTGCACATACTGGTTCAAACTAGGTTCCCAGAGACCAACACAAAAAAATGGCTTTGGATATAAAAAAGGCTGGGCTTAAAGAGATTCAAGGCCTTCTTTCGGATCCAGTAAATGGACAGAACCTTCTGTCCAATAGGGTACCCAATCCTTGAAGAAGGGTTGGAAAGATTTCAGCCTATTAGGGCCTCAATATGACTGATGGGTGACTCCTGGTATGTTTAGCGTACATTTACATCTGTTCATTGTCACTATAATGCTTTTTTTCTGTAAGGATAAAGCTTAGCAGGGGTAGTAGAGTAAATTGTAACCTGACAGCAATATGCTGTGCATAGCCCTCTGACAGAAACCACCACACAAGAGCTGGCAGTTACAGTGGGATATCCGCAACAAGCTAGTCTGTCTAAAGCAAGGGGTGGTGGCACCTTCAAACACCTCGCCCAAAGGAAGCGTGTCAAGGATTCCTACTCAGAGGCAGGTGACAGCTGAGGACTCTGAAATCTAACCGTGCACTTCTAGAGTGGACCAAGGGGGTGGGAGGGAAGATACAAGTGTAATTTCCATGTAACGGTCACAACTGTATCCTAGAAAACAACATTCAGAAATTATACTCAAATCTGAAATGTTTTGACAGACTAGTGAAGACTTCCCTGTTTAAAAACCTCACCAGGTTACAAAAACCTCTACCATTTGCCTAACAAGATTCCCATTTTACTGGCCACTGAATGTTACAACTAATGCCATCATTCTCAGCGACTCCTCGGATTACTTGGTATTTTCCCATTTCTGTAGGTGGCTCTTGCCTATAAGGAGTAAAAAAAAACAACAATGAAAATGCAGCTTTTCTGTTATACTGCAAATTTCTGCAATAATGATCAGAAAACACTACGCTTCATAATTATTTTGACCAACAAATGAATACAACTGGTTGAAATCAGGCCAAAAAAATCATAATTCCCCCCCCCCCCCTTTTCAACCATTCTTATAAATGAATATTCAGCAGGAAATATATTTTAGAGCAATTCACCCCAATCTCATTGAGCAGAACTTATAGAACTACAGAAAAAGCTACTGAGAGGATGCTTAGTCAAATTGACATGCCTAAATGGACAGAAAACAGATGAAGAGCAGGAAATTATAGGAATTGGACTACCTTTATTGGCCAGTATTTTGACTTAGATCCAATTTAGGCACAAGCAATTTAAATCAAGATGCACACTAGGAAAACATTTCCCCCCACAGAACCAATCTTTACGAATAAAGACAATCTAAAGCACTGAGTTTTATTCAGTATAAAAAGTAAAGTGCCTTATTAATCATCCTCAGGTTTTGATATTAGTACCAAGACAGACACAATTAACGCATTTCCAGTCTAAGCCCTGACCAGGTCTGCCAGCATCACAAATAGTCAGAGTATATTGTTTAAATTTCTTTTGAGTAGAAATCAGTATGATATTGTACACTTAGTACTGCTTCAGACAGATTAATTTGTTCATCTGAGGAAGCAACAACTTTGGGGGCCTTAAGAGTCAAACAAACAAACAGGAAAATTTTCAACCATTCCTAGAGTGTGTAGTCTATGGAGCCTTTTATTGCATTAAATGTTTCGATAGCTGACTAGTGAAGTACTGCAGGGACTTGGAAGTATGCAACAAATCAGAGAATCCCTTTCTCAAGGAGCAGTTGAAGTGAGACCACTGGTACTGGCAGAATGAAAATGTTGGGAGAACCACTGAATTGGACAAATGTGTTTTGAACTCTCTTCTTCTCCAAGAGCCATAAAACTTCCACAAGCTTTGCTCCCAAATTGAAGCAGTAAGTTGGTCTTTTTGTGCCGACACGCAAACATATGGATACCAAGGCAGCAGAAGCAAGTTGTTAATGCGGCACTCTGTATTCACCTGCAATCTTTCAATGATGTTTCGATAGTCCCTGGAAGCAGCTAGCACGGAGTCTCTACGGGCAGCATTCCTTGCGGTCATTCTCCAGTTCATTGCAGTCTTCTGTACTATGTTGTGTGATTTTAGGAAGAGGTTGTTGACCTGGCTGTCCAAATCCACAGGTATTGCAATTGCTCGGCTTTTTGCTGCAACAGGCAAAAGGTAATAAGAATGGACTCCTTTACCCCTACATGCAATCAATAAGGGAACAAGGGGGAATCCCAAGCTGTGCTTCTTTCCTACTCTTTTCTGTATATTTTAAATACATTTTCTGTGATGCTGTTTTCAACCACAGTGTAAGGAGTCGGACGCTCTAGGTCATAATACCTTAAGTTTAATACAGCATTTTTCAGACTCAAAGCTTTTTCCTAACTTCACAATGTATGAGCAAGACCATACCCTCACATACACCTTTGTAACTCCCATTAAGGTTAGTAAGACATGCACATCCATCTTATGGAACAATTTGGCCCTATGTCCTACATCCACAAGGCTCACTGTCCTCCCCACTAATATGCAGCAACTTCTGGGAAGGAATGTGGCAGCCATCTAACAGCACAAATCAGCAGTTCACTGTTGAAGACTGGAGTACGACCGTCACATTCAAAAGAAACCACAGAGTGAATTTAGGTCAGCAGAAACCCAGTTTCAGATGTCAACATGTATTTTCAGAACTTCTGCCCCTAGTTAGTCAAATAGTTCACCGTTTCACCTCACATTTACATGGAAAACGTTTGTTGTGCAACCACACAACAGACTTTAGCTACGAAGGAAATGCTTGATTTGCTCCATGCCTTAGTTCTGAGTTAGCTACATCCTACCATCTGCTGGAGGTAGAATACATCTTGCTTTTGGGATATAAGGGTGAAACAATGGACAGAAGTATTTTTGTGCATGTTAAATCTAACTTCTTACCTACATCAGAGAGCACCCTAATGCAGCTCTCCACCGACGCCTTTTGGCTTGGCATTAGCCAGTTGCAGTGGTATACCCTGAACACTCCTTGCAACAGTTGTACAAACACAGGCTGGCGAGTCTAGAACACATGAAAAGAACCCGATCAAAAACATCATGTTTGAGATTAGGTTGTCTGCTACTTCGATATTACATCAGCCATTATTCTTTGCAGACCGACTGCATGTTCCCAGTCCACATCCACTTGTAAGGCAACATTTATATTCTTGGAAGTACGTCTACTACACAAGCAGCAGTTTAGGAGAAGAGGGAGTATCGGGCAGATAGGAAAATGTTAATTAGACAGCTCCTAGAGCACGAATCCCACTAAATGCACTATCACTAAGCAAAGGAAATAGGCAGTAATCTTTAGTTTGTATGAGAGGGTTTTCAGCAGCCCGAAAATACAGAGATTGCTCATTTGGGATTGACCAGGGGCTGACTCGGTCTAAATAGGAAAATGGGGCTTTGCTCTTGCTAAACTACAACTCAGCTCCATAATTATCAACAGGTCCTTTTCTGAAGTTTGTTAGCTTCTAATTTACAGATACATGTTTTGAACAGCTGTCATTTTGAACATGGGTTGCAAGCAGTTTATAAACACTGCAGCTGCCATGGATGATTCAAAGAAGTTAACTATCTGGTCTTTGGCAAGATTTTCCACTATAGAGAAGCCAATATCCCCACCTCAAAGAGGCAAAATACTCACACGTGAGTACTCTGCTATCTCTGCAAATACAGCCAAACAGTTTCAAAACCAAATCACGTTTTTGCTCTATGTAAGCAGTGTTTACTGTAAGAATTTATGTTCTTAAAGGTGGGTTGACCGTATTTTTTAAAACCTGTCCTGACAAACTAAAAAGCCTACCTATAGTGAGAGACCACACCCATGTGTCTATTTCTATTTGATACATAATGCTTAGCTTAAGTAAACCACACTTCAGTGCAAAGCCCACAGTGGATTTAGGAACTACTGGAAAATACCTCTGTTAGTCTGGTCAAGACTGATGTCTGTTATAAGAAGAAGAAAAAAAAAGCTGGAATTAGAGAAAAAATACTTTTTCCTTAATTTTAACCAAATTGTGAAATAACTCCATGTACTGGCAAGAGGAAACAGAGTTTACTTAGAGTAGCACAATAGCAAACACGCATCAGGCTTTCCAGCAACACAGCCAAATGTCAAAATATTGCAGACACTGGTCTAAATACATTGAAACTACCTATCTTTCTGGACTCTAGCCACTCACACATTCCTTACAGACCATGTTTAAAGACTTATCTGTCTGAAAACTTCAGCGATGTTCCATTTACTTTAACTAGGTCAATAAATCAAACCCACTCTAAACTTTGTAAAATCAGGTTTGTGTCAGTAGTGCCCATAGGAAGCAAGAAAGCCAAGATAAATACAGTGAAGAGGCAGTTCTTTGGAGAGCTTTTGTTTGGGAAGGAATCTGTACATTATCCTAAGATTAAGGAGTGCCTTGATTAGTCTGTAAGGACCTAGATGGGGAACAAATATTTGATAATGGACTCTTAGTCTAGCAGAGAAAGATCAAGATGGCTATAAGTTGATGCTAGAGAAATTCAGACTGGAAAAAAAACACCACATTTTTTTAACTGTGAGGCTTATTAACCATTGGAACAATTTACCAAGGGGCATGGCGGATCCTCTATCACTGGCAATTTTTTCATCACATTTGGAAGTTTTTCCTAAAGATAAAGTCTAGGAGTTTTAGGTGGAGGGAAGTTCTATGGCTTGTATTACACAGTAGGTCAGCCTAGATCAGTGCTTCTCAATTTTTTTCCGTCGTGCCCCCCCTAGGGGGAAGAAAACATTTCGCGCCCCCCCGCTCCTCTCCGCCCCTCGCCGGCGCCGCCCCTGCCGGGCGCCAGCCTATATCTAGGGCGCAGCGGCCCGGCGCGCCCGGCCAGGATGGCAGGCGGGGGCGCCTCACCCGGGGGATGCGCGCCCGGCCGGCCGGTGACTGAGCGCGGCTCTGCACCGGGCTGTGCGCTGCGCGGGGCCCGCGGGCGGGCTGGCGGGGCGATGCTGCCGTGGCGGCGGAGCCGCGGCAGCCCAGCAAGCCACAGGGCTATGGGGCGAGGCTGCGCCGCGCCGCGCTCGGCTCGCTGGCCCGCGCCTGCCCCGAGCGCGCGCTGCCCCGCGTGGGCAGCATGTTCCGCTCCAAACGGCGCATGGCGCGAGCCCCCCTTTACGGAGCCTCGCGCCCCCCCTGGGGGGCGCGCCCCACTATTTGAGAAACGCTGGCCTAGATGATCACAACAATCCCTTTTGGCCATGGAATCTATTAATCTAATTGTGTATTATGTATGTGCACACAAAGCAGGGACCTGCCCCAAAGGGAAGTACAATTTAAGTCATGACACAGGAGGAGAGGACATCAGGGAAGGAGGGGACTGAGATGGGAAGGGGTGGGATGAAGTTTACACAGTGCAAGAGTAGGAGTAAACATGGAGACATTAAGGGGAGAATACAGAATGGAGTGGAGAAGCAAGGCAAGGCATATGGGCCTGAGAGGGAAAGTGGGGGGAGATTAGATGTAGGAAGCTGCAGAGCTCTGTAGAGCACTGAAAGGGAAGACAAAACCTAAGTTTGATGCAAGAGATGCAAAGGCAGTGAAGAGAGAGCAGTGTAAGTTTGTGTGGGGGCAGGAGGGGTGCACATGCCATCAGAGACTTGAGTCATTTTCACTGCAGCAATTTGCATAGGCTGGAGGGATGCAAAGCGGGAATTAGGTCAGCCAAAGAAAGGCTACAAATTACTTAAGGTGGAAGAGTCTGAGGATATGGACAAGGGTTTCAAAGTGAAGATGAGGCAGAGGAAGAAAGAAGATCTGGCAACAGAGTGGGTGTGAGGGGCTGAGGGGAGAGGAGTCTAGGACAACCCAGAGGATTGTGGAACCATCACCCCCATGATGGAGAAGGGAGGATGAAATTAGGTGCTTTGTCTCACTATGTTCAGACAGACTGAGATGCTGGAAGGAGAACTGCAGATGCATGAATTAGCAGATAGGGAAAGTCTTGAGGTAAAGAAGTAGATTCAAAAGTCACCAGCCCAGAGAGGGCAATTACAGGCATGACAAGCAATTACAGTGCTAAGGTACAGAGGAAACTGAAGACAGGGCAAAGGACAGAGCCATACCAGATGGGGTTAATTATTAGTCATGACCTTTTTTTTTTTTGCACAATAAGGTTTTGACAAATTTGCCTGTAAACTGGTGTTAAAATAAAACTTCCACTTCAAAGTCACAAGAGAAGCAGATCAAACAGTATTAGGCAGTGAACATGAGCGTTTACAGCTGATTACTCAATCCTGCATTTGTATGGGTTAAGGTTCAGGCCTCTAATCAGGCCAATTACAGTGCAGATAGCTGCCACAGTTACCTCATAGGCAATACACACAGATGGCACCTTTACCCTATCTGAACTGATCCTTCAAGCCCTTGCACTCAGGAGAGTATCCCCAGTGTGACTATCTTGCCTGAATAAGGATTGCTTGCCTCAGTAAGCATTACAGGAGCAAGTCCAATGTTAATACAAGCTCAGGTCACCACCTGGTCATTCTGCCAGACTCAAGGAGGGCAGGCACCCTCCTAATGGAAGAAATGTGGATAGAGATGATCTAACCCAGTAGTGTGTGAGAGCTACTGCTTATATTTAGTGAGAAGGGGGAGCTAATTGGACAGCTCAGAATTTTAAGCTTTTACTGATTGAATAGGCGGGCAGCAGGCTGTTTTACATAAACTTTCCTTGCTACAGCAAGCCAGTTACCACACCACAATGGTTAGTAGGAATTCCCTGAAGAGGGGCTGAAAAGGCAAATGCCCAGATGTCCTTTATTGCCACAGTTGGAAACCAACTGCTTCCTAACTTGGTGCCAGTTGCGTTCAGTTACACACAATTGTGTTTTTTTTCTGCTTTCCCGAGTTTGCACCGACTTCCAATGAAAAACCATATTCAAGCTCCTCATGACACTTTCAGACCCCTGGCCTCCCCTCCCACACGTCCCCAAAAGGCTATTTAAAACTTTCATAAGGAAGAATCATCATTTAGGAGGCGGTCTCCACTATCATGGTGTCACTGGAACAGTGACCCCGGTATTGGCACTGCTGTTAATGCTGTGGTCATGCTACTCTTACCTCGTGTCCTGTAAGGAAAAGACTGGGAGAACTTGGGAATGGAAGAGGAGAACAGACATCTCCTTTTCACTTTACACAGGTATTGAGTCTCATGCTCCAACTTTCCACAAGTTCACACAGGTTCAGAGATTTAATCGGGATGACAAAAGAAAACAGTTGGAAGTATTTTTAAAATGTGTGACTCGTTTTAGAGCAATGAAAGCAAAGTGTCCTTAAAATGCAGCTGATTTGAAGAAAGGTTTGAATCCAACTGGCCCAAGGTGCCGGCTTTTACCATCCACCTATTGAAGTTCCAGACATGAACCTTTGTACTTTCTCCCATAAACACCTACAAAGCCTCCTCCTTGTACCTTTCAACTTTTCTCACAAGTCTTTTACTACGATGCCTACAAAATACTAGGCAATGGTCAGGGTGCTGTTGTGTTACACGTAGTAGTATATGCACTAGGTGTCGTCTTGTTCTGGTCATACATTCCCTAGTACAGTGGGGTTCTGGCAGATGACTGGGGCTAATAAGCACTACTGCAATACAAATTAAAAATCATAATCATGAACCAACCCCCGTCACCATCTCTACTTGTAGCGTAGTTCCGGAGCCACAGCAATGCTGTTTATCATTTCCCTTAAGAAATCCTATTCTGAAGATTTATTCTCTCTGTCTGACCCTCGCCCGCACCAGTTCCCCAGCTCCAACTTGTTTCTTTTTATTCTGTCAGATTACTGTGGTTTCAAGAACGAAGCAGCTTATTTCCTTAACCTGTTGTCCTGCTTCCTACCTGCAGAGTGGTGCTCTGATCAGAGAACGGGGAGCTGAAGAAGGTGGTGACTATACTCATCACAATCTCTGTGACGTACTTCTCCAGGATGGAGTCAGCATGCTTCCGATCACTGGTGTTGTTACAAGTCTACAAAATAATTAATTCTCTTAGAACACATCAGTTAAACTGATAAATATGAACATTTAACTGCTGTGATTTGGAGCATTAGTTCTGAACGGACTATCCGCCACAGTATTTGGTGTAGACCAAAAATCACTCGTATAGCTAGGACACACAAAGCCAAAACCTTATACAGTAGACTCTCGATTATCCAGGATTGGATTAACCAGGATGTGGATTAACCAGGATGTCAAAAAAAAATATGTGCAACTCGCAGGGCCGGCTCTGGCTTTGCTGCCGCCCCAAGCACACACACACACAAAACCCCTACCAGGGTGCAGGGCAGCCAGTGAACCAACACCCCCTCCACCTGGGACAGGATGGCTGGTGAATCAACCCCCCCTCCCCCATATTTCCTATGGATGGTGATTATCCAGGATTTTATTAACCAGAATTATTTTTTTCCCTATCATCCTGGATAATCGAGAGTCTACTGTACTGTCATTTTTAATGTGCATCATATAGTGTATATATAGGAGGGAAAAAATGGATCTCTCAGAGCAAAGAATGCAGTATCATAGGTAGGAATGAGATGTAATGTTTTCCTATGGGGAAATACTTGTTATCCCAGGCACAAAGCCATTTGGAAAAATAAATGCTAAGCACAGGAAAATTGCTCTAACCCTGCTAAAATACAACAAATATGGTTAGGAAAGGAGCCATATGACCTGGTCAGAGTGACCAAGCCACTGGCAGAATAGAAAGAGATGTACAATGCAGAAACAAGGGGTGGGTTGTTTGTTTTAAAGGGGGGGGGGGAGATCAACATGTTCCATGGAACATAACTGAAAATCCACAATTGCCTAAATGGAGAAGCAGGCAAATATAAATGTGAAATGAGAGGAACCAGTGAAGAGCTTCCTGACTTGTGCTTTAAGATACACTGTCCCGAACCTCTGCTAATGCTCACCACAACTACGTCCGTTTGCTCTTTTAGATTTACATTTCTAGGTATAGAAATCCTTACCCGACAGATGTCAACCAGGAAGTTCTCAAACAATTTCCACATGTGATTACTGGTGTAAATTTCTTTCATTTCCACTTCTGTGTCCACATAGCAATGATTTAGGAAGTTGATATAGGCAATTTTAACCTACAAAGGGAGAATCAAAATCGTTAATTAAAAGAAGAACTAAATGGGCATTTTTAGTCAATGCAAGGTCATCACATTAAAACAGCTTTAAAAATTTGTAGCTGAATTTACAAAAACTATTGTTTTTATTTAAATATTAGTGAAATCCAATCCCATAAATAGCAAGACATCTGCAATGAAAAGGGAAAAGCCAGAAATACTGCAGTCACAATTTAGCATAATGTGAATAATTTGCACTTCTATTCGAGATTGGCAATGTACCTTTCATATATTGATGTGCTCAGCCTTAAACACTCCTGGGAAGTAGGCACATTCGGAGTAACCCCGTTTTAAAAATGAGGATGGGGAGATTTACATACACATACTTCTCCCAGCTCATAGTCTTGTTGCTTACCCTCTACCATGCTTTCTAGGCCAGAGTGATTAAAAACAAGCCTCACTCCACTAACTTCAATACATTACACATGCAGGTAGGTAACGTTTAATATCAGACCTCACCTCAGGTATGCAATCCTCATGAGTTACTACTCTAACAATGTCATCTAATGGGAGGAGGGAGTTGCACTTGATTTCTGTGTAGACATTTTTGCCCTCTGTACATACAGCAAGCAGTTCTACTAAATGGATATGGTACATCAGAGGGCTGTTTTCATCCATCCTGTCCCGTTCTGATCTCATCATTTGGACCAAGGTTTGGAAAGAAGCTCGATCATTGTAGAACACAAGGACGTCTTCTCCCGCATTGACTAGCTACAAAAAAAGAACAGCTTTCTTTTGGGTTCCATTATGTTATGTCTCCACTTCGAGATTCTACAGGAATCAGACCATATCTGGTACATACACATGCATGCGTACCTTCCACTTACCCAGCACTTTTCTTCAGAGGACCTCAAGTCTCATCCTCTAAACCAGTGGTCTTCAAAGTGGGGTGCGCGAGACCCCGGCGCTGCCACCGATCCCACCCAGGAGACCGTCGAACTCAGAAGCGCTCTATTTTTGTCCCGCCAAAATGCCGCCACAGAAAGCGGAAGCTTTCCATTCGGCAGCATTTCGGCGGACATACCCCGGGGGCCGTGAGTAGAGGCGGGATAGTGAAAAGGGGCCACAGCGGCATAACTTTGAGTAACAGTGCTCTAAACATTTCACTAACAGGCTGAAGAGTTTCTCCCCCCCCCACCCCCCATCTAAAGCTATATATTATCTATGTACTGGAATGTTATGCTCCAGGTCAGTTTTGCAATTACTTGCGAGTGCAATAAAACTGCAGCCGCCAGATCCATCTGAGGCTCTGTACCTTGCATTCTTTCCACAGTTATAAAGGATCTCTCTGAAGTTAGGACGTCTTCCCCATATCCTCTGTTCTAAGCAAGTTATGCCCTAGAAATTTACCACTTTTAAAATCTTTAACATCAAAGTCAGTTCAACTGGCTCCTCGTTAGTTAGATACAAACTCTTTCAAGAAGTGTCTGATTTTTCTGTGGTTATGTCATGAAGATTGTCTCAGTTGATCAGTCTGTAGTGTTAGCTTGGGGTACATGATTCTAGTTCAGAGCGAATTCCTTGGACACCTCTGGGCGGTAGGACCTCAAGGCTGGGTCATTCCCCATTCCTTACACAATGATTTACAACAAGCAGTTAGAGGCATGATGAAGTCCTATGCAGCAGACTTCCATCAACATCACATTACTTCGAGGAGGGGCACATTTTCAGAACAGCTCAGCACTCCACCCACTTCTGTGGAGAACAGGAGGATGAACACCAACTGAGAAGAAAGGGAGCTGCTGAGCACTGTTAAAAATCTGCCCTACAGATTTCAGACACATCTATCACAAACAAAATTCACATGCAAAGCCATACTTCACAGGGCTGGACTCTGCAATGGGCAGAGCTCCCACAACTCACGGACTTCAACAGGAGAGAGGGTTGCTCATCACTTTGTAGCACTAAGTCCACACTGAACAGCTGACACTCTGCTTTAAGTTTAACTACAGCATATGGAACAAGATCCAGAGTCAAACGTCCCAGTAAAATTGATGTATTAAGGCCAAAAGCCCAAAAAAACCCCACTTCAGATCCCAAGGCCCCTCCTGCTGAGGCTAATTAACATCCCATTATCAAATAGGCAAATGCACTTTTTAACAGGTAGAACCTTTGCAACCGAAATTAAAGGAAATTTGTTCCATCATTTCTCACCCCCCCCCTGCTTCCCTTCCCTCTTCCTGAGTTCACTTTGTCCCTAACAAATTGCTATGGACACACAATCTTCTCTCACTTTAAACACCTATCAAGGCTCTGACCCTTTCAGCTGGTTAAAGCCAGAAGAAACTCCCCATCTGAGCAAGTCCCACATCAGGCTGAATGGGAAAAGTTTAACAAAAGGGAAGGATTTTGCTCCTTCTTCCCAGCCCTACCCCCAACCCCCTGTGTTCTTTAGGTGATTTTACTGGAGGAAGACAGTCCTTCCCTTGACTCAAACCCATTTGTGACAGGTTGGGGAACCCACGTATGACTTATGAATTCCATTTGGTTTTATGAATTTGCTGCATCATTGAATAGCATAAGTATGTGGAATCTGCCATCAGGGCTGGTAACAGGTCTCTCCCAAACCAGGGACAATGGAGAGTTATTAACCTGAAGGGCTCTCAGTCGAACGGGAGCACCTTCAAACAGTATAATGGTTGAGCCCTAGGAGACCCAGTTCAACCCCGCTTGGCTGTAGGGAATGAGGAGAGGAGCAATGGAATCCCCTTAAAAGGGGATAAAGAGGCAGAGGTGTTGGTACAGCCCTTTCAAAACACAGAGGGGCTCAGTGAGAGGGGAACAAAAAGGGACAAGCTTTAGGAAGGAGATGGGACCTATGGACTGCAGGACCAGACAAAGCTAAAGGAAGCTGATTGCACAGGTCAGAGAGAATGAATGATTCAGAGAAGCAGCCATAAGCTGAAGAAGTGCAGCCCAGCAGAGGGACTTAGAACCCTAAAAGGACATGGACCCAAATCCCAAAGAACACCCAGGGAGTGGTGACATTACTGAGTCAGGGAATAGCATCTGAGTGTTTCTTGCAGATGTCTGTAAAGGTCATGCACTCCAAAATAAAAAGAGTGACTGTCCTTAGAAATCCTTCTGCAAAGTCTCTTTCTATTTGCTTCAAAGTATCACATGTCCCTAAAGGGGTAAAGTATAAATCAGAGTGCCCAGAAGGAGGGAATTCTAGGAAATAGGATACTTAACCTATTGAAGTGTTTTGGGGGTCAGCACTGGTCCTGGGGACTTAGGGCAATTGAACTACAGGGTCCCTCTTTCAGAAGGGGGTATCAGACAAATTCTATGCCCAAAAATAATGCAGAGACTGTCCTGGAGTCTATCCAGACCAAGGGACGTGTAAAAGACCATTGACTCAGACTGAGGGTGCAAACACACCTGGTGAGTGTGCAGAAGGGGAGTTTGACTAGGGCTTTGGCACAAGTTCACTTTTTTTGTGGCACCAGGGAGGATAACTTTTGAGATCCACTAAATGTCATCCTTCCTGTCCAAGGGGGAAGAGCATGATGAACAACCTTGTGCAGTGGGATAGCTGCCCATCATTACAAACTGTCCCAGTTGAGAATATCACTTTCTCGGCATCCTCACCAGGAAGAAGATAAATATGTCACTTTCTGCTGAATGCCAGCTGTGTTGTTCCCCCCCAGGAGCTTACAGAAATATGCATCTCTCACCTCAGCCATAACCATATCTTGGCACTTCTTAATGAACTTTCCTTCGGCCTTCACAATTGTCTGCAGGAACTTTATGTACTGGACATTTCTGCCATGAGTTTCAATACAGTGGACAAAGTGCTGAACGACTCGCTCATTAATCTCACTGCAAAGTTGGAAATTGTTCATGAAAATATGTTGCATTGTTACTGCCTCTAGGATCTAATGAGGGGGAAGAAAAGAAGAAAAAAAAATCACACACAAGTCAGGACATCAATGAATTTGCAGGGAACATGACAATACGAAGACGGAACTTCTTGCTTGCTGCTTGCTATTCATGAGATATGTTTATGTATGAGATGTAAATGAGCATGAGTATTTCTGTGCTGACACACCCTTGTGTGTTGGACTCCTTTCCTGGCATCGCTTGGGTGTGCCAGGTCCCTCATCAGTGACAGCCTGCAGCCGGGGCCCTCAGGCATTGTGATGTCACTACCTTCAATAAACTCACCACTTTCCATCTAGCCACTGTGTGTGAGCCTCGTTTCTACGGGATTCCAGAGAGTACCCTGAAACAGTGTACTAACCAGATGCTGCTCCTGCCCACATTAATGAGAACCATTTAACTAGTCTTGCATCAGAACTGGCCCAGAGGCCATGAGGGAGGTCAGGTTGTTCCACTTTCTCACCACAAAAAACATAGGATTAAGTTAATCACTCCTTACCCCTGGGTTAAGGAACAGGTTGATGTGCTTGTGCAGCAATGCTTGGTTCTGTTGGTTCCCAGCACAGAAATTCTGTAAAAACGCATGTGCAAGTTTCATTATCTCCTGCATCCTTGTATCTTCTGCCTGTGATTGCATGACACAAATAAGATGGAATTAAAAAACAACCCAAAAGTTCACTTTCAGGTGAGCTTTGAGTGCACCACAATACAACCTGTTCAACAGAATATTCAGAGTCACATCTGGGATAGCTGCCCACAATGCACCGCTCCCAGTGCTGTCAGTGCCGCAAATGTGGCCACGCCAGTGAGCTTGCAGCTGTCAGTGTGGACGGACTGAAGCACTTTCCTTACTGTGCTCTCCAAAGGCGGGTTTAACTCAAAGCGCTCTACATCTGCAAGTGTAGCCAAGCCCTTAAAATCTTGTCTGTTGCCATCAGAAGTTTCACATTAAACCAAATACTTATATAAGCCATACATTATTCCTTAAGAGACCTGAATATTTACAATAGCTTCTCTGATGCCAAAAGTAACAAAGAACTAAGGTTTAAGGCGATCTCAGGGAGCTATTAATATTACAGTCATCAAAACTGTAAAGTAAGGAAATAGCTATGTGCAAAACCCACCTTCTCATATGGAATCTGCAGCAGCTCCAGAACCACAGTGTGAGCTCCCATGTTCCGCAGCAATCTCTGCTGCTGTTTCCGGTTTTTCCTGACCGAAGCACCTTCCTGAACACAGAGCTTGCTAAGCCGAAGCAAAATCTGGGAGAAGAAATTTGCTTTAGAATTTACAATTTTTCATTTTGGTTTAAATTACATTAAGATGGAAACTTCCCTGACCTGAGCAACTCACAGTCTAATGATGGACAAGCAAACAGACACTGGGCGAATGGGAAAAAGACATGAAAAAATCCATTTAAAACTAATTCAAGCACTTGCCGGCCAGGAGGCAAACCTAGAATATTCTAACACTTATAAGCCACCATACATGGGCTTCTCGTCGTACGTTAGTTTTAAAAAAGTATTAGATGATACAATGGAGCACAAGTCCCTAAAGAAAGAGGGCACATTTAAATGAGCTTCCAGACTTTCCTGCTTCTTTTACATCCTTTATCGTCATAAAAAGTTGGGTTTCTATTGAAATAAGCAGCATTAATGGTACATTTTGGAATAATCTGTTGCTGGGTGCATATTTTCCCCAAAATGTTGGCTATATTCCAGATTTCTCATTGGAGTTGGGATACTCTACTACACATCAAATTAGAACTCAGCAAGTAATTTTAACAGCTTAAATGTAACTCTCTTTTTCCTGTTTTTTAAAAATTCAGACTAAAATCTGAGTTACACCATTAGTTTGTACTTGAGTTTAAAGAAATCAAGTCTTACCTCCTTCACCACGCGGTAATTATAGCTGCTAGTACTTTCATGTTTTTGTGACTTGCTGTGGCCTTCCTAGGGACAAAACACTCTAATCAATTAATAGATTATTGATTTTCTTTGATAGCTCCTATGGCTGATAAATATAGGTATCAAACTTAATATAAAAAGACTAAAATTGACAGTTGTCACCTTACAGTTTTATGACAAGATTGAGGGTATTAACAGGGTGGATAAAAATCAATGATTAAAAAAAATTTAATCACATTTTTTTTTAATTTAAATCTTTTTTTAATAAAATGCTTTTTGAGGAAAAAACCTACCTAAAGATAGTTTTAATTAAGATATCTTTAAGCTATAATGTATCTCATAATGGAATAGGGATAATTCATTTTAATTCTGTTGTATCAGATAATATATTTATGTAATGTTTAAGAAAAGTTCTATAAAAGAGTAGGGACCCAATTCTATGGGTTTCCAAGGGCTTCTGTAGAGATTATTTAGGTTAATCTTTCTATCTATGCAATGGGACTCAGTGCTCAGTCTACAAGATGCCATAAGAGATGCTTAGTTTTGCAGTTCTTAAACTGTGGATTTGTGTCAAGGAGCTGTGCAGAGCTGGGAGCCCCGGTTCTCTGTCAAGCCCTCTTCACTCTCCCCTCCCCACTTCTTAAATATGGCACAGTCATTATTTATCCAAATAGATATTTCAATAGTTCACATCTATTGACTCCCAAGATGCAAGTGCTTACCTCTTTTTTCTTGTGTTCATTTTCACCTGCTGCTCCATCCAGAGTCTCATCAGGACCCTGGCCTTTGTAAACCCAAAGTTCTGATTTCTCCACAATAGACCTCAGTTGATCCAAATCTTGTTTTATCTGCTTGTAGTTATCAACATCTTGGCTGGTAACAAGCAGTTGAACCTTATATGAATGCAATCCATTAGTTGCACAGAGATTTTAAACTTGCAACACAGACACGCAGAAAGAGGACATACACATCATAGCCACACGTACCTGTTTAAAAGCTTGAAGAACTTCTTGTCTCTGACTAAAATGCCTGAATAGTAGCTGAAGTGCCCCAGATACCAGTGGAGGGTAATCGTGCATGGTTAAGTGGAGCAAGACTCTAAGGAAAGTCCTGCCGCCATGATCATCCAAATCTAATGGGGTGTTCTCGTCACTGAAAAGAACAAAATGCAGAGTAAATTGACTTCTCCTGCACCTTAATAAAACAACCAAACTTTTTCAATACAGGAAATTATTGCAGCTCCATTTAGAATTTTGCTATGGAAAACAAATCAAAAATTGGGGCAATCTGGGGCTCTCATTCGCTGTTGGCTTTGAACAAGTTAAGGACAACAGTGCTTTGTGTAGCACTATCCTCTGTTGGATCTGCTCCAGTGTTTCAGTTTGTCACTGGCATGCCCTCCAGTTACAGGAGGCTTGAAGAGATATGTAAGCAACACTACCAGTTCCTGCTAAATGGAACACAAGGTCCTAGACTCCTGCATATTCTGTGCTGAATGCTGTGTGTATGCAGTTTGTTGAGTATGGTCAAAATATCAGTAGAACCAGAAGTCTCACACTCAAGGCTTGTGAGACTCATCTAGGGTGCAAGAAAAATTCTCCTCAGATCTACACATCAATTACTCAGCTCTCTCTCACACATGGATATGCAGAGCAGAATCATGAAGTGATTATACTTGCATGAGAATCTTCAACTTGGATTATTTCTTTGCTTTCCTGGTTTGAAGAAAGTCTTAAACTCTTTTCTTGGCTTTTAATCCTAAAGGACATTACTGTTTAATCGAGAGAGCACCTTTATATCTAATGGATTTTTGTACCCCCACATTTAAAAAGGTGATCGGAACACTCATTTTGTTACTGGTGACATGAAGATACAAAACCTTAAACTTTATTCTGTTGAGTATGCTAGCACTTAAACTCCAGGCTATATAACAAACAGAAGAGCTTCATGGTAAGAAAACAGGTCACAGGAAAGGGAGTTGGGTGGGTCACATATAGGAAACAAGTATGATTACTTTGAGAGTCTGGTAGATTTCCAGAACATGCTAAGCCTAGATGCAATTAAAAATGTATAAAACAGAAATTTAAAACGTTTACTTCTATTGGTGAACAATTACATTTAAAAATTCCTCTTTGGAGAAGAGTCTTAAATTCCATCAAAGATATTCTGTCAAAACAAAAGTTTTCAAGCAACTATGTCCATAGCTGTACTAATGAAGAGATACTTTCCTTCCGCCAAAGATCCCTTCAGCTTGTTCTTCAATTTGTTCAAAGTCTAGGGCTCCTGGAAAGTAGAAATACGCTGGTAAGATTGTGTCAGAGATACAAACTGTAGCTGTTTTGGCAACCTAAAGAGATCTTAAGTTGTAAATGGTAACACAAATGTAGCAGAATGGACCAATATGAGCTGAAAAGTATGTTGAGAACGGATTGATGCTGTCTGGGAAACTAATGTAAGTAATACGTTTCTTAATGTTCTCTATTCACCAATTAAACCTACAGAACCACTTCACAGATATCAATGTTTCTTCCTCTATCACAGATTTTAGCCTATATTTTCAATAACTGCTTCAAAGCAAGTCATTGATGGGTATTAGTGTCTGACTTGATGGGTCACCCATCGACCCCAGGAAATGCCCTGCATTTCTGTTATTAATTGACAGCTTTAAACAACTAACCCCTTGATGATAGGAATCACTTTCTAACATCACCAAGGCCTTTGCCCTTCATAGCAGGAGCTATGTGCCAGCAGGCTAACAATAATTAGAATAAAAAATAAGAGGCAAACAATGTCTGCCATATTCTTATAAAGTTTCCCAATTGAATACTGCTTCCTGGGAAATAAATATTGAAGTTTTCTCCCACTCTGCGATTCCCCAATCTCACTTTTTCTAACTGGGAATACCTAGAAAGCTTAGTCAGGCCTAGGTCCAACTGTGCTAGTCATGGTACAGACACAGAGTAAATGGCAGTCCCTGCTTTTTGGCAGGGAAAGCTAGCTAAAACATTTTAGTTAGAATCTTAGTAATTAATTCGAGTATATGTCAATTAGACCACCTAGCTAACCCCATTACCTGCAGAGGCTGGTGAAGCTTCATCCCAGGTAACCATTTTGCTCGCACAAGGCTGGATTTATGAGGTGCCAAGCCTTAACAACTCTCATTGAAGTCAGTAGGAGCTGAAGAAACTCTGCATCATGCAAAATAGAGTCCTTGGCATCCTACATTAATTCTGCCCCCCAGATTTTTGTTCTGTATTATAACAGGGCCCTGAATCAACCTCTCTCATCACTGGGCACACCAAGGGGAAGATACATCTGTCTGAGAACTGTTTACACTTTTTCACTTTAAATTCACATGACAAGTACCGTATATACTCGAGTATAAGCCGAGTTTTTCAGCCCACTTTTTGGGCTGAAAAAAGCCGCCTCGGCTTATACTCGAGTCAGTTCCTCCCCTCCCCGCCGGAAAAAAAAAAAAAAGCGCCTCGCTCTCCCGTCCCCGCCGCGCGGGCGGGCTGCCGGGAGCGTCCCGGTTCCCCCCTCCCCGCCGCGGGCGGGCTGCGCGAGGGGGGAACCGGGACGCTCCCGGCAGCCCGCCCGCGCGGCGGGGACGGGAGAGCGAGGCGCTTTTTTTTTTTTTTTTTTCCGGCGGGGAGGGGAGGAACCGGGCAGCCCGCCCGCGGCGGGGAGGGGGGAACCGGGACGCTCCCGGCAGCCCGCCCGCGCGGCGGGGACGGGAGAGCGAGGCGCTTTTTTTTTTTTTTTAATTTTTTTTTAATTCCAGAGGTCTAAGGCTGTTATTATTTACATTCTTCTTCATGAATTTCACTGTACTGTACACCTCAGTAAGGACTCTGAAATTGATGTCCCGTGCTGGCATGTGTCCTTTCTTTGCCTTTGTGGGGTTGGAGTAATAAACTCCCCTACAGTCTTCAGTCGTAAGGAATGTGTTTTACTTCTCCCCCTCCCCCTCCAGTTTGGATCAATGGTAGTGAACAAAGAACATTTTCTTTTGTCTCCTTGTAAAGTTTCTCCAGTCCACACCTGAGAGGCGGCCTCCTTTTCTCATGTGCACATGGAAAGGGTTTGCAGCACATTGCTAAACACATGCTGGAATTCCATAGGAAAAGGAGAGAATCAATTCTAGCCTTTTAAAATCTAGTAAAGGGAAAATCCATATCCTCTTGATGTCAATGCGGGGTTTGAGTTGTGTTCAGTAGAAGCAGGATTTGGGCCTAAGGGTTCCTCTAGTAACACAGGATTTCCCATATTATATCATAACATTGTCTGTTATTTCTGTTTCATTAGCTACTCAACTGATCTGCCTTGCCTATATTTGGGATTAGCCCTGATTCAGACATTGGGGACCAGCTAATGGTCTAGCTAGCTACACCAGTGAAAACCTAAAGTATGGACAAGAAGTTATGCTTTGCACTGGCTGAGATTACCCCAGTTTCGAACATCAATTTCTACATCAATTACTGGCCACTGATTGCTGAATCCCATGTGCAGACAATGTTGTACTAGACTTGTCTCACTTTGCTTAATTTCATAAATATTTTCTGATCTTATTGGGCCAAATCTTACAGCCCGCCCGCGGCGGGGAGGGGGGAACCGGGACGCTCCCGGCAGCCCGCCCGCGCGGCGGGGACGGGAGAGCGAGGCGCTTTTTTTTTTTTTTTTTTTTTTCCGGCGGGGAGGGGAGGAACCGGGGCGTAATGCATATTTACTCTCCTTTAGGCAGGTTGAGCCAATAATGATTGCAATCAATACAACAGTCTTTAATCAGTATAGTTTTATTATAGAAGCTTCAAGGGTCTCCAACTATCAGATGCACTCACTTACATTTTGTGGGTGATTTACCGGAGGTACCTTGTGAAAACTACTAAAAGAAGTTTAAAATGTATTTTCATTTGGAGTGAGTGAAAATCCTGATAGATACGGTATCTATTTTTATTTTTGAAATTTACCGGTAGCTGCTGCATTTCCCACCCTAGGCTTATACTCGAGTCAATAACTTTTCCAGCTTTTTGTGGTAAAATTAGGTGCATCGGCTTATATTCGGGTCGACCTATACTCGAGTATATACGGTACATAGATCTGAACTGGTTCAACACTAGGGGAGTTCTAAGCACTGTGACTCCAAAGGCCCAGATCAGAAGCCTGTCATTCTATCCCCCAATCCTTAGGCAAGATAGTCCAAGAGCAAGAGACAGTGTAGATCCACCTTGGAGTGGAAACTAAAATGTTTGTTCTTTTGAGTTACAGAGAAGTTACACATCTAAAACTGCTCTAGCATCTTGAGAACAGATCCTCAAGTTGATTTAGAAAAAAAACTATTTTCAGCACTATAAATCACGCAGCTCAAATACAAATAATTTAGTTTAGTTTAAGCCCTAAGCGTTTCAGATCCTGGCTACAGGACATCACCTTTCTCCCTAGGTGATATCACAGCAGTTAGTAACATCCGAGGGGCACATGTTTTCAGCTTTGTGGTTTTAATCAGAAGAGACATGGGGGGGGGTGTGTCCCTGCTGTATAACTTTTTTCCCCACTTTGGTCCTCCAAAATTCAGATTTAGAGACCCCCAGGAAAACCTGCAAGACTCACCTGCTTTCCCAGGATTTGATTTGGGGTAGTCTGGGTTGGAAGCTACTTTGCTGGGGTAGTGGTCAGGTAGATTTTGGGTCACTTTGACTTTATTTGAAAATAACAAGGCAAGTCCTCGTTTGGGGCCATGATAAAATTAATTTTCAAAATGCATTTTAAAGGAATTCTGTAATGCTCCTAGAGACTGAGACGGGTACAATTACTTCATTCATGGCAACAAGAGGGAATGACAAGAATTCTAGTTTTTGCTCTATGTGGAAAAGATATTCAATGCAACTGTCACACTTAAACCCTGATTTAGCAACGTTCTGGACTTCAGTGGGGCCACTCATGTGCCTAAAGTCAAGCATGAGCTTCAGTACATTGCTGAGTCAGGACTTCAGCCAGTAAGGCACTCCCCACCATTTCTTTAAAAAGCTCTTTATGAAATAACTAACCTGGTACATTAGTTGGGGCCTCTTGGTTACTGCTTCCAGTAGGTGATTCAGAGGTCTGTGCATTGCTTTCATCGAACTCGCGTTTAAATATACACAGTAGGCACGAGATTCTGTAATCCAACCTCACATTCAAAATAAACTGATGATTCAAAGTTTTAAAAAAATGGAAATAAACATGTTATTTTTACATCACGTCTCTTTACCTCCCAAGCCTGTAACACTGCACTCTGGGTAAACGAACAGCTGAGAGCCACATACTCAAAAAACTGCAGATGTTGCTATGAAGAGAGGGGAATGAACCAAAATATCTTTAAATAATCCGAAATTCAGCACTTTGGGGGGGTTATTTTATTTTAAACGATTCTGCTACAAACATAACCATGTGTATAAGGTCAATTTAAAGAACCGTGAATGCAAACATAACTAGGAAAGATTTAATGGGTACTTCTATGTCCCCCCACAACCCCGTGCCCATTGCTGGATTACCTGAGTGCTTGACAATCTAATGTATTTATCTTCACAACACTCCTGTGATGCATAGGCATTGGTTTCAATCCCATCAACAGTCAATGGAATTCAGACTCAAAAGTGCCAAAATCCCTTCTGAAATCAATTAGGCATTCTGACCCTCAGCACTACAACACTGAAATAGCTTTAAAAATCTGGGCCTAACCAAATTGCAAAAGGTCACACAGGAAGCTTAAGACAGAGCAGGGAGTCAAACCCCGTTCTTCTGACACTCAGGATTGTGCCTTAAATGAACGTACCATACTTCTTTTGTAGATGTGTCATAGAGTTTAAATAAAACATATAGAATAAACCAATCACTGGTTAAGAGTTCAGTCAGTACTAATGGAAACAGGCAACATGAATTTTGATATCCTGTTTTACTACAGTAACATCTTACTGCTCCCTTGGGGAGAGATGTACCATCCAAAGAGTGTCTTATATCATCCCAATGTAAGAAGACATAGAATCATAGAATATCAGGGTTTGAAGGGACCTCAGGCGGTCATCTAGTCCAACCCCCTGCTCAAAGCAGGATCAATCCCCAACTAAATCATCCCAGCCAGGGCTCTGTCAAGCCTGGCCTTAAAAACCATTAAGGAAAGAGATTCTACCACCTCCCCGGATAACCCTTCCCAGTGCTTAACCACCCTCCTAGTGAAAACGTTTTTCCTAATATCCAACCTAAACTTCCCCCTCTGCAACTTGAGACCATTACTCCTTGTTCTGTCATCTGCTACCACTGAGAACAGTCTAGACCCATATTGATGATATTTACTTTCATCATTAATTTTGGCAGGGATAAATATTGCTACATTTGCCCCATATGTAATACATTCTGGTTTTAAAACCTTAAATGT
The DNA here is from genome assembly GCA_032164245.1 of Sternotherus odoratus. Taxonomy (NCBI): domain Eukaryota; kingdom Metazoa; phylum Chordata; order Testudines; family Kinosternidae; genus Sternotherus; species Sternotherus odoratus. The sequence goes on along the minus strand of JAVMKO010000005.1, from coordinate 13,222,168 downwards.
AGGTCTTCTCAAGTGTTTAGTCATCAATAAATCTTTACAAGCATGGATACATTTTCCTTAATTTTTACCCTCTCCTTTTAACAGTCTATACTTTAGGGGAAAAGTAAGTAATAAACAAAGGACAAAGCCTCTTCTGCCTTTTTAAATGTTTTAAACCCCTCAATCAGTTGATTGAATAATTTTATCTAAGAAAAAACACCTTTAACAATTAAATCCCCCAAATTAATAGAACAACTTTGAGTCTGGACATCTAAACTTTCTACTTGAATTAGAAGTAATCTACTTTCCTGTATAATCATATATTTTATTCAAGAACTCTATCATTTTTATTAATTTACTCAGTTTCTAATTTCTCTGTTCTATTATGACAGACTGCATCTTTCTGATCATGTCCAATATATTGCTCTGCTTTAACAATTCCTACAAAAATGGGGTCAAATTTTTTACTCATGGTTTTCAATAATGCTGGGCTAAAAGTAACATAAGAATCTATCATCAAATGCCCCATTCCAGCCCATAAAACTGATATTTATCTTTAATCAGCTTTATAAACTGTGATGTTTCATTTTATCCCACTACAAGCCTTCCTTCCGTACACACAGTTTGTTTCTTCCCTATAAACACAAAACCAGCTCCTCACCTTGCTACACAGAGGACCACTGGTGGCTCAAGCAAGCTCAATGAAAACTCCTTATGTGTAGCTTTACTGCTGTATATTATTCTTTTATCCAGTAGGGTGTACCAGCAGCATTTGGGCCTATGTGAATTAGACTGTTAAATCACCATAAGGGTGACTGTTCTCCTTTCTGTCTATAAAGGGCCTCTGCTCATTTTTGGAGCATTGTCATTATCACAAAATTATATCTGGTGGAGGAGGGCTGAAATCACCCTGATGGCTTCATGGTATCAGTGGCTTATAATCAAGACGGTTAGGAAAATGTAGTGACCAGTCAAATGTGTTTTAGTCTATAGTCAGGCCTCTTCCCTACTGCAGAGTTATCAAACAAAGGCAGTTTACCTAGCCACCCACAATAAGAAAATTACAAGTTATTTGATGGGGCAGGCCGGGGGAATATTAACTATCCTCTTATGGCAGACAGCCCTGTAAAAATTATTAACTGTTAAATAACACGATAAGTGGCTGAAGACCTGCTGTGCCAGAAAGATGGAACTTTGACCTTTAGTTCAGCTGAGAGTCACCCATGTGCACAACTGTGAACTGCCATCCAGAAGATTCTCTCTGCCATAGGGGTGTGCAAAAAGCATTTCACAGGGTTAAGTGTTTGCCTCTGCAACACCCTCTAAGTATGAGAAGACTATCCCAGAAGCAATGGACTGGAAGGGACCCATCTCCTCCTAAGCACTCCCTAACACCTAGTTAAAATGCCGTGTCAGATGCAAGCACCACAACACAGGATTTGAGACCCCACCTAACGCTATATACCACTGCATCTCTAGTACCTGAAGTATTTCGATGATTTTCAGCTTGGTGTCCATTACCAGGATGTCTTCTTTCTCTGGTTCACTCTGTTTGACGTTGCCCTCAGGAGCAGTAGCAAGTGGAGTAAGGGGCAAGAATCCACCACCTCTCAGTACAACCTGGGTCATCAGTTCACCAACCCCATGAATTGATCTCATCACATTGCTCCCTTCAGAGAGGCAGGTTAAAAACACAGTAAGAATAAGATCACTGCACTCTGAATGCACCAAGAGGATAAGCGACCTTTCACATCTCATGAAAAAACAAACCGGCTTCATACGAAATGATGGGAGTATTTTCAAAAAGACACAAAGGGCAGTGAGGCACCTAATCTCCTTTGGAAATCTTCCCCTTAGATTAGTCTCCCAATTACCGCTGCTTAGCTTTTATAGGCGACCACTGAGAATTCAGTGGATAAAAGGGAAGATTTTGATGCCCATTTTATATATTCAAATAAAATTAATGGGGCCAAGAAATCCTCCACTCCCACTCAGGAGTTCCCCATATCGTTTTTTCAGTCTTACCTTTACTTTCTTCTCCTTTTGCCATTTTGGTAATGGGGAAGATAGTAGCAATATGCACACAGTCTAATATAGCCAGGAGGATTTTGGTTAGTCTTAGGAGGTCACAAAAGTTGTAGAATCCAAAATATATCAGGTTTCTGGCTAAGTTCACAACCTATTAAAATGAAATATTGATCAAAACCCTTTTTTTGCCACAAAAACTCAGTTTCTTGACTTTTAGTTGCACTTATGACTTTAATTGACCATTTGTCTGATCCACTCTTTATAAGCAAACTCCATTTGTTTTATAGTTTTTAATTCTAGTACTCAAAATAAGTTTGCTACGATATACCGTATATACTCGAGTATAGGCCGACCCGAATATAAGCCGATGCACCTAATTTTAGCACAAAAAGCTGGAAAGTTATTGACTCGAGTATAAGCCGAGTCCCCCCTGCCGAGGTTCCCCCTGCCGAGTTCCCCCTGCCGAGGTTCCCCCTTCCCCGCCGCGGGCGGGCTGCCGAGGTTCCCCCCTGCCGAGGTTCCCCCTGCCGAGTTCCCCCTGCCGAGGTTCCCCCTTCCCCGCCGCGGGCGGGCTGCCGAGGTTCCCCCTGCCGAGGTTCCCCCTGCCGAGGTTCCCCCTTCCCCGCCGCGGGCGGGCTGCCGAGGTTCCCCCTGCCGAGGTTCCCCCTTCCCCGCCGCGGGCGGGCTGCCGAGGTTCCCCCCTGCCGAGGTTCCCCCTGCCGAGTTCCCCCTGCCGAGGTTCCCCCTTCCCCGCCGCGGGCGGGCTGCCGAGGTTCCCCCCTGCCGAGGTTCCCCCTGCTGAGGTTCCCCCTTCCCCGCCGCGGGCGGGCTGCCGAGGTTCCCTCCTCCCCGCCGGACCAAAAAAAAAATGTGCGCCCCGGTTCCTCCCCTCCCCGCCGGACCAAAAAAAAAAAAAAAAAAAAGCCTCGCTCTCCCGTCCCCGCCGCGCGGGCGGGCTGCCGGGAGCGTCCCGGTTCCCCCTCCCCGCCGCGGGCGGGCTCCCGGCAGGGACAGGACGGGTCGCGCCCGCAATGGCCGGGGCTCCCCCCGTGACAGGCCGCGGCACGGAGCCGCCGGGCCCAACCGCCCCGGGATCCTCCCGAGCCAGCCCTGCTACCGCGCAGCGGGGGCCGTTCCCCCCCCCCCGAGCCCGCCGCCCGGGCCGGGCCCTGCACTCACCCCTCCCCGGGGGGGGGGGGGGAAACGGCCCCCGCTGCGCGGTAGCAGGGCTGGCTCGGGAGGATCCCGGGGCGGTTGGGCCCGGCGGCTCCGTGCCGCGGCCTGTCACGGGGGGAGCCCCGGCCATTGCGGGCGCGACCCGTCCTGTCCCTGCCGGGAGCCCGCCCGCGGCGGGGAGGGGGGAACCGGGACGCTCCCGGCAGCCCGCCCGCGCGGCGGGGACGGGAGAGCGAGGCTTTTTTTTTTTTTTTTTTTTTTTTACCGGGGTGACTCGAGTATAAGCCGAGGAGGCTTTTTTCAGCCCAAAAAGTGGGCTGAAAAACTCGGCTTATACTCGAGTATATATGGTATATCTATAGGTATATTTTCATGTTCAGAATTGCAAGACTTCTAATACCTACTGTAGCGATTCTGTAGCAAAAAACATGGTCATATTTGTTGACATGTGGCAGTAAATAAAGTAAGATAGAACTTCTTTGGGTTTAACCTATAAATGCACATTTTACATAACAGTTATTACATCAACTGGTAACCATTAAACAATCTCACCAGAGGGCGTTTTCAGAGGAACACATATCTAGTCAAATCCTTAATACTGCCAAGAACTGGAATTTCCCCACAAGACCCAAAAATATCCTGTTTCTTGAACTGGGCAAATAATTTTTACCAAATAATTTCTATGCCTAATGTAGCCTCCTTTTCTTGAAGTAGGAAGCGAATCCCTCAAATGTATTTGTTATTCAAATATATTAAATGATTTTTTTTAATCTATGGATTATTTACAAAAAATTGCTGTGCATATTCATGACATTATTCAAGCTGTTCGGTAAGGTGAATTATATGACTGATATTCTACTGTTCTCTTACTGGATGAGTGTAAACCCACTTCTAGCACAAACACTGGTGCATGCAAACAAAGTTTGGGTTCCACAAACATTTGTGCCATGTGGCAAATTACTCCCACGATATTGATGGGTCCTGCGCTTTCTCTTCTTGTGGGGGAGTTCAGGGAGCCTTTTTCTTGCCTCTCAACAGGGTATTAACTGTCCCACAAGTATTCTAGAGGGGAGAAGGGGAGAGGGAGGGGACCCAGGCCCGCCCTCTACTCCGGGTCCCAGCCCAGGGGCCCTGAGGATAGCGGAAAACCACTGGGATTAGCTACTCCTTCCCCTGGACTACTTCCCTCTCCTACTCTTCAGCTTGTGGGGTGCTTCCTGCCCTCTCTCTACACAAGCCAGGTGTTCCTTTACTTAAGGTCTGGGTCTTTCTTAGCTCACCACAGCACTTCTCAAAACTGCTCTCTGCTCCAATGCCTCCAAACTGCTCTCTGCTCCAACGCCTCCAAACTCCTTCCAAACACCCACACCTGTCTGCCTGAGGCAGGGGTTTTTATTAAGGCCTTAATTGGAAGCAGGTGCTCCTAATTAACCTGCTGCCTGCTTTCCTAGTCTACAGGGAGCCACACCCTAATGAACCTGGAGCTGATATATCTCCCCTCAAACACTCTGCCACAGCTCCCTGGCCTTCCTCTATCACAGCCAGTAAAACCTGATCTTACAAATCAAAGTGGGCACAAAAAAGTGAACATCTCTGCTGCAAATGATTTTTAAAATGCGAGTATTTATTTATTCCACATTAGCACGTGTTCTTGCAAACAGTTACTGACTTAAACGGACTGTTTACATGAATAACTATTACTCACAAGGAGAAGGGAGTTGCTCAAGGTTAGTACTCACATGGCACCTCCTCCAAATCACCTTGTATTAAAGGCAAAATTGTTTTACTTTAGAAAGGGATTAAAAATAAAAATGGAATAATTACCTCAAAAGTGAGTTTGTTTTTCTCTTTATCAGAGAAAGGGAACCTCTGACACACCACATCTCTTAAATACTCCTCCACAAATTCCATGGTTTGTGCAAATCTCTCCTTAATTTCATCTTTGGAAGTCCCACTGCTGTCATAGCTGGAGGGGAAAAAATTAAACTTGAATTTAAAATGCACAAAGTATTTTTTTTTTTAATCCAAGTTTGTCAAGATCTAAATAAGGTTAAGTCTGTTAAACAATTTAGTCCAAATCAAGGAGACAGGAGACCATAATTTCCTGGCTTTTGCTGTTTTGTCTCATATGCTCACTTTGCCCTATTTTAAAAATATGTGAAAAAGCAAGGTTTGTACCAATAAAAAGAAAGAAAAGAGGAAAAACATTTTTCTAATGGAAATGCTGACAATTGACATACAGCAACAAGACAGCAGATCTGACCATGAAGTGCTAACTCCAAATATGAATGGGATTTTTTTTTCTGTAAATAAAAACATTTAAACTGTTTTATTTCTTTAAATACACATTCTAGATCAGTTTTTAAAGAAAAATCCACAATTAGGAATATGGGTGGGAATGGAAGTCTTTTTTTTTTTAAATGTATTATTGAAAAGAGCGCTTATTTTTCCCTTCACCTTTTAAATCTGAAGATGCTCTATTGGATTTCCTTCAAAAAATTAACCTAGTGGGAGGAAAGTTTAGCAGTGAAGTATTGCAATGAAGCAATAGAGATTTAGAGACCCCAACTGCACAGAACGCGAACTGCTTATTCCTTGGGCCTGGAAAAAACTAATAAAAATCAAGTTAATTTTTATCTTTTAAAATATCATCTTGCTAGGAACATCTGAACACAACTGAAAGATCAGAATCCCTCTGTGCTAGATCCTGTTCCAAAAGGTAGTAAGCTGCCCTGAGGTGCTTGCACACGCATTAGACAAGACACAAGATGTGAGGGGAACCAAAGGCAAAAAAGATTTTAAGTGACTCGCCTAGGTCACACAGCAAGTTATTGGTAAGGCCAGGAATAGAACACAGGTATCTCAAATCCCAGTCCAGTGCACTATTCATGGGACCAGGTTGCCTCTTGTGGAAAATGAAATACAAAAACCACACAAAACAATGGAGCTTTTCTTATTCAATGAAGTTCTTCTTAGCAAGTGTTTCCACAGACATGTTTTTAATACCACCAAGCTTCATTACCAATAAGAGGCTAGCAAGATAGCACCAGTAAAGAAGTTTAAAAAGATGACTTATTATGATTATGGCTTGTTTGTTTTTAAATTTAAAAATGCTTTAATTTCCTTTTCTTTCACACCTCCTCCTCAAGTACTTACTCATCAATAGCAATTTCAGATGGTATCTCAGACCACAGGCGAGCATACTTCACTGGCGTTACTTGCTCTTGGGGATCACGGTCAACATGCATATGCAGCATCAGCCGGCAGAATGACGCTCTCAGATCATACGGTAAGTTTTCATCAGACATACAACGAAGAATGAGATCCACATCCAACTGGCCAGATATTTCATTGATGGCCAAGTATTGCCGATCAAGGCACATTCTAGCAAAAAGATTGAGCTGGTACCTGAAGGGAAGAAACTTGCACCTTAGTTTCCAGAAGTCAATATAAGGAAAGCACCTAAAAATGTCAACAGCGTTTAGCAATTAATGTTTTAGTTAAAAAGAAATGTTACTACTATTAATCAATAGGTACAGGATGCTTTAAAAATAGCCTACATCATTTCCCAACACAAATAAAGGCAACATAACTGGCACCTGAGGGTCAGGACAACAGCTTTCCAAAAGTCACCTAGTTTGTCACAGTGTTGTATATTCGGACGAATTAAGCAGCACCCAGTTTTTCTTTGCTAATGCGGTTTCTTATTAAATACAGAAAGATGGCAGCAGCCTAGTCATTTTAGAAGTTGGTACCTTCTCACTGGCAGCTCTCAAGCTACTCTTGATTGCTTAAGTAATGGAGTCAATGAGACTATTAAACTGATTAAAGTTGAGCATATGCCTGCCTATCCTGCTGAACTGAGGTATCAGTCTCCATACCAATTAGTCACAGGTAGATAACAATTGAGCTCATGTACCTTCTTTTTTCTGCTCCCAAAAGATCTAGTCAAGAGGAACAGAACAGGTGCTTAGCATTTAAATTAATGCAAATAAACAGACTCAAATAATTAAAATTTAGTTGCCGGATTATAATAAGGCACAGGCTGAGTATGAATGTTATATAGTCTTTACCAATCTTAACTCTAAAGAAGGTGGTTTTTCAATAAAAAAAAAGAGAAGAGGCATCTAATTGAATCTTATTCCTTTGTACCCTAGTCCATGGAATTTTTCCTTACAGAATTGCTTCCTATTCTCCATTATATATACACTCACTGGTTTGTTATTGAAAGGTTAGAAGAAATTACTGTTAAGAGCATTTAAACATCTCTTTTTGGGAAGAACTGCATGGACTTTGCAAACAGATAAAGGGGAGGAAAAAGTTAGAACAGGTCCACTCTGGGCCTGAAACTCGTAAGTAGTCCAAATCCAAAACATACATTCTAATCCCTTTTAATAAGTTTACCAGATGAACTATTTAAAGTTTTTAAACACACTATGCAAGGCCAAAGTGATAAGTAGTTAAAAAGGAATTCTGGTGGTGCTTTTTGCACTACAATAGCCAACGGCTTGTCAAACTATTCTCAAACGTTTATAGCCCAGACACAGGAATTTGGTCTGAGATGGAACTTGGAATTAAAATGTGCCAAGAAACTGGTGTCTAGCCAAGTCATCTGGAAGCACTGCCTCATGTTAGAAGCATAGCTTAATAGTGCAAAAAGGAAAAAACAAAAAACAAAAAAACCCACCAAACGTCTTATGGGGTTTTTGCAAGTTCGTATACTGTCCCGGTGAGAACTTCAGGACAACTACTAAGTTCTGGAGTTCACAAATTAAAAAGTTCTAGAAGTGATCTAGAACTGTAGTGGCATCTTAGAAAAAGAGCTATTTGCAAGTTACAACCAACCCTTTCCTTTACACAGAGTGCTGTCTCTCCTTGCTTTCAACAGCCCCTATTACAGCTCGGATTTTACCAGCTAACATTAAGATCCTCATAAAGAAAATCAAAATATTGTGAAGAAAGCCAGACTCATGAGCATCTCCAGAGGAGACTCACCACAGATATATGCTACCTTGCGTATAAATGCCAGCAAACTCTTATACACTTTGAACCTCACTTATTCTGTACTTACATTTACATTTTCTCATTGTGCTCACATTGATTACTTGACTTCTATCTGACATCAATCACAACTTTGTGCTAGTGAATTTACCATGCACAGAAAGCTTTATACCGTTTTCTACAGGGTACTGAGTCCAGTGTTCTAAGTCTTGATTTGGAACTAATTAATATTGAAAAGGCCTTCACCCATCCAGTTCTTATTACCCTATCAAAACCAACTACTGCACACGGTGTTAACCTGTAATAGCTGAGTATATCCCGATCTTCCTTCTGCCCTTCCTTAGCATCCTGAGCCAACTCTCTGACACTCTTACTGCGGATTTCCTTGTTGCTGTCTCGCCAGAAGAGCCAAACTTCTTCCTCATCTTCTCCAACCTCCAAGGTGTTCTCTCCACTTGATACCTCTTCAAACTCAAACCGAGAGAGTACCAACCTGGCAGAATGAAAGGGATTAAACAACAACATAATGCAGTCCATGATATCTTAAAATATTTCGTTTTAGGACAACTGCTGAACTGCACAGTAACACTGGTCTGCATAGTTGCTCAGGAGACTTGCATTGATGGTACTATACATAGCTTTTGTTTCTCAACATTTCTCTGCAACTAGGAGGACCAGAAATTTATTTATGTTTTTATGCTGAGAGGGGAGAGAATGGGGAGCTGAGTGTCTGGGGTCTCTGCTTCTCCAGCTCCTGGAAGTACAACTGGAAGCAGGCTCTTTTCTGGACTCCTACAGCTGAAAGCAGAGAATTAAACAGCTAGGGTAGAAGGCTCTTCATTTCAGTTGTGAAGTTAACAAGAGCTTTCTGGGTGGACAGCAGGGAAGCCAAAAAAAAAATCCCATTTCAACTCCAGAATGGAAATTTTCTTTAAAATCTTTTCTGAGGAAGAATGTTATGCATTCAATGTTTTGTCTCAATTCAACACAATTTTTTTTATCTGAAATGTGAAAGTTTTCATGGGGAGAGTTTTTCATTTTTCAGAGAGCTCTAAGTTCTTAAAGGCACTACTGACTGTAGTCAATCTGCCATGGCAAACCTAAGGGCCAGGAGGCTCATGGGACTTGGAATACCTTATACAAAATACATACCAAATCCCAGAAAACCTGATTATCCCACTGAGACGAGAGAGCATTTTAGCACCTTTAGATTAAAATGGTTCAAGACTTAACACACGCTACATAAGACTGCAGGTTCTCTCTGTGTTATCAAGCTACCTGATGAAAATGTTAAATATCTGAAAGTTGTCTAGAGTACACAGGGCTAGGAACCCATGTAGTAGGTGCCTCCAACTCTCATCTATCATGTATTTAGAAAGGCCCTCACACATTCTAAGTGCGATACTCTGTGTAATGTTGCGGCTAGTGTTCTCAACACTGATCCACCTTCCTTATATGCTAGCTAGAAGCTATGCATAAATAAGTCTCAGCTTACTTTGTCTCAATGAGTATGTCTGCATTGGCTGGATTCAACACAGCTTTACAAATCAGTTCCTGCGTCACCGGAATAGACTTGTTCATGGAAACACACAAATCTGAGAGATAATCCAAGAACCTATTGGGAAATAAAAAGACAGACGGTATTAAATCCCTGTCAAGGTTCTTCAGTTGACTCATTCTACGTATTATAAAGAGAAAAACATTTGGAAAACCAAGCTATGTTGCAAGCGAGGCCATTGCGTTGGTGGAAAATCATGGTCTTTTCAGAGGCAAGATGGATTAAACTTGCTTCCTAAATACAGAAACAAGTTGGCTACTACAGATCTCTCAGATTATGAATAAGAGAAAAAGGTAACTAGGTCCCAATACCAATCCATCTCACCTGGGCTCCCTGTTTTTCCTCACAAGACTAACAAAAGTATCAATCTCAGCAGCCGTAATGTGCTTCTCTAGCAGTTTGCGATTGTTATGAAGCAAAGCTGTAATAGTATCTTCCGCCAAAACGTCATAACCAATTTGTTTCTGCATGAAGCCAAACTGTTTGGCTATGTATTCCTGAGAAAGAAGAAGACAACATTCTCATCTCACTTGAAAATTAAAGGAAAAAGTTAGTGGTTTATATCAGTATCCCAGAGGAACGGCTTGGTTAGATTCTATTGTTTCTATGATGTAGGACCACACTGAAAAACAGGGAGAAAACATAACATAGAACAGCAGTGGACAGTTTTTACATCTACACAGCTACTGGGTAGGACATGCCCACCGCTATCTTCTTTTCTCTGCTCAAACTCTCAGAACATTGGTAAGACTTGGTTTTAAACTGCTTGGTAGTGATGGTAAAAGTTGTAGAATGTATTGAATCTCAATGTGCCTTCAAAATTTAAATTAAAGAACAAAGAAACTCTCTGTCTTCCCCTGGGCTAGACAGAGTTAACAACAACTAATCCTATATTCCTGTAAGTAATGACGCTACTTAAACAGTACCCAATCTTGGGTGAATGGACACACCCACCCATACCACCAGCCTTTTAGACAGATTCTAACACAACTAACCTGATTCTTTCTGTAATCTTGCTGCGAGTGCCTCAGCACCCTGTAGCAGAGCCGGCAAATGTGTCTGAAAGGAGCATGACGCTGGTCCCCAAGCTCCTCCAGCCTCAGCATTGGCCCATCTCCACAGTCTGTAAATGGTGCTTGTAACAGCTTGAAAATCTGTGGGGTCATTTTAGAAAATAAAGATTGAGAAGTGCTGCCTAAGCTTAATGAAGGCAAGTGGGTGCACCTACACATGCCCACGCCTCCTTGTTGCTACTTTATGGCCTCTGTCTTCTTGAACCAGAGCATAGTTTAAATCTTGCCTACATCACCACAGCCACATGCCAATTCTGATGGCCGTCAGTTTCTCCCACATGAACATCCATAAAGCTTCTTATAGCTGGAGAGTCTGGACCAAGGAGCTGTCTCTGAGGAGAACGCAGCTGATCATTTATGTCCAACCATAGACACTTTTCCTTTTATCCTTTGGTTCTGCCCCTTGTGGTATCTTCCAGCAATGGGAGGCCCAGAATTATATTCTGACTGACACCACTAGAAGATTGCTTAAAGCTAGTGAAGCAGAAGTTGCCTTATCCCAATTAATTTCAACTGTTCAGTATTCTGAGCACCTACTCTCTCCTCAGATCTCTGTCACATGATAAAAACACTCTTACCTGCTTTAGGATATTTTGCTCTCTCATCAGCTTTTGCCGCTCACGATTTGGTTTAGAAAATACAACTTCAAGCACATCTTGCCCAGAATTAGTTCCACCAGTAACAAAGTAAACCAAATCCTCCAGCAGCTTGGTAACAGACCTATATTAAAATCAAAAGCGTCAACACAGAATCAGAATTGCCAGTTGTGAAAAGAATTAACAAAGACTGCAATGTTTCAAATGTTATGTTAAGATGGTTTAATCAGAAAATAACCGAGAGGGGGGAGCACATGGGGGTGGAACAACAACAGACTGGAAACTAGTTTTCCTGGTTGATGTAGATTATTGTTAAATAGCCACATTACGGAGGAAGTGGAAATGCCATATCGCTAGTACCCCATAGATTGGCTACAGTGTTATTTTACGGCCAAATACTCAGATAGAGAGAGTTTTAACTCAAATAGAGGCCTACATTTTGGAAGCTTAAGGTCCTTAGTTCGATGTACCAGGCTGCACAGATTCATTACATTACAAATTCTACAGATGTTGCAGAGGGTAGGGGAGTTGCAAAAAGTCATGTGGTCAGCCCTAGAAGCAAGTTAAATTAGATGTTCCCACATTCATTTTCCAGGCTCTTTCAATATAGGCAAGCTATGAACAATTCCTCCCATCCCTACAGTGAATACAGATTCACAGACTTTAAGGCCAGAAGGGACTGTAATGATCATCTCTAGTCTGACCTGCACTTTGTAGGCCACAGAACCTCACCCACCCATTCTTTTAGTAGGCCCATAACTTCTGGTTGAGTTGCTGAAGTCCTCAAATCTTGATTTAAAAGACTAAGTTACAGAAAATCCACCATTTACTCTAGTTCAAACCAGCATGTGACCCATGCCCCATCTTGCAGAGGAAGGTGGAAAAAACCCAGTCTCTCAGCCAATCTGTCCTGGGGGAAAATGCCTTCCTGACACCAAATATAGAAAAGCAGTTAGATCCTGCTCTCTCTTTCAAAATTTGCTCTAAGTACTTGCATACAGTTGAAGTCAAGTGTCTAGTTCCTATACTTTTAATTCTGCAAAAAAAAAAAAAAAATTAAGGAGGGCTTCAGGAACACAGATTGAGATCCTCGGATATCACAGAATCATAGAAATGTAGGGTGGAAATCAATCATCAGATCCAACCCCCTGAGCTGTACCAGTACCATGTAAACCTAGATCTCCCTGACAGATGTTTGTCCAACCTCTTTTTAAAAACCTCCAATGATGAGATTTCCACAACCTCCTTCAGAATCCTATTCCAGAGTGTAACTACTCCTAGAGTTAGAAAGTTTTTCTAATATCTAACCTAAATCTCCCTTGCTGCAGATTAAGTCCATTACTTCTTTCCCTACCTTCAGTGGACACGAAGCACAACGTATCACTGTTCTCTTTATGACAACGCTTAAATTATTTGCAGAGTGTTATCAAGTTTCCCCCCTCAGTCTTCTCTTCTCAAGACTAAACACGGCAGCTTTTTAATCTTTTCTTCCAAGTCACATTTTCTAAACCTCATCAGTTTCTTTTGTTCCCTCCTATCTCCAGTTTGTCCTCATCTTTCCTAAAACATGGTGCCCAGAATTGAACACAGTAATCCAATTGAGGTCTCACTAGTGCTGAGTAGAGTAGGAAAATAACCTTCCATTTCTCATACATGATACTCTTATTAATAAACCCCAGAATTATATTAGCCTTTTTTGCAACAGTATCATATTGACAACTCATTCAATTTATAATTCACTATAACCCCAAGCATGGTGACGGGCTTAAGCGTGGTAGCGGGTTAGTCTGTATCAGCAAAATCAACGAGGAGTCCTTGTGGCACCTTAGAGACTAAAAAATTTATCTGGGCATAAGCTTTCGTGGGCTACAACCCACTTCATCAGATGCATGGAGTGGAAAATACAGGAGCAGGTATAAATACATGAAATGATAGGAGTTGCCTTACCAAATGTGAGGTTAACAGCAGGATACCAAGGAGGAAAAATAACTTTTGAAGTGGTAATGAGAGTGGCCCATTTCAAAAGAGTTGACAAAAAGGTGTGAGAAACAGTAGGGGGAAATTAGGTTTAGGTTTTGTAATGATCCAATCACTCCAAGTCTTTATTCAGGCCTAATCTGATGGTGTCCACTTTGCAAATTAATTCCAGTTCTCTAGTTTCACGTTGGAGTAAGTTTCTGAAGTATTTTTGTTGAAGAATCGCCACTTTTAGGTCTGTTATTGAGTGACCAGAGAGACTGAAGTATTCTTCTACTTGTTTTTGAATGTTATGATTCCTGATGTCAGATTTGTGTCCATTTATTCTTTTGCGTAAAGACTGTCCGGTTTGACCAATGTACATGGAAGAGGGGCATTGCTGGCACATGATGGCATATATCACATTAGTAAATGTGCAGGTAAACAAGCCTGTGATGGTGTGGCTGATGTGGTTAGGTCCTATGATGGTGTCCCTTGAATAGATATCTGGACCGAGTTGGCACTGGGGTTTGTTGCAAGGTTTGGTTCACGGGTTGGTGTTTCTGTTGTGTGGTGTGTAGCTGCTGGTGAGTATTTGCCTCAGCTTGGAGGGGGTTGTCTGTAAGCGAGGATTGGCCTGTGATGGTGAGGGGTCATCCTTCAGTTGTAGATCCTTAATGATGCGCTGGAGAGGTTTTAGTTGGGGGCTGAAGTGAAGATAGTGGCGTTCTGTTACTTCCTTCGTTGGGCCTGTATTGTAGTCGGTAACTTTTGGGTACCCTTTTGGCTCTGTCAATTTGTTTCTTCACTTCAGCAGGTAGGTATTGTAGTTTTAAGACTGCTTGATAGAGATCCTGTAGGTGTTTGTCTTTGTCTGAGGAACTGGAGCAGATGTGGTTGTACTTTCGAGCTTGGCTAGAGACAATGGATTGTGTGATGTGGTCTGGATGAAAGCTGGAGGCATGTTCCCAAATCTGAAATAGTTGTGGGTGAGGACAAATCACAAAGTTCAGCCACCAGGTTTGCCATGATGGTGTCAGGGATGCTATTCCTGATGGCTTGTAGTCCATCTTTCTGTGGAATGTTAGCGTAGAGACCTTCTACATCAATAGATTAGGCCTGAATAAAGACTGGGAGTGGTTGGATCATTACAAAACCTAAACTATTTCCCCAATACCAATTTCTCCCTACTGTCTGTAATTCCCCACGTCCTCTTTGTTCTTTCAAACAAGGGTGGGGAAGAAGAAACTAACTTCAGAATAGGGATTATCACAGATTTACTTGAGTAAAGGCAGCAGCCCTATCACTACAAGAAACTTGCTTCTGGAGCACCCTACCTTCTTTCGTTCTGGGTGATCGTTCCCTTTTCCAGCTTGCCAGCAATGGAACCCAATACCTTGCTTGCATCATTTGCAAAGTCCAAGTCCCGAACTTCTGCAGGAGAAACTGGTACTATAGCAAAAGCTTCTTTGTCCTCTTTTACTGGAGAGGTACCAATCTAAAATCCAAGGTAATTTTAGTATCACACCAAGACACAAAAGGGGCAAAGCAGCAATAAAGTAACTCGGTAATATTAGAACTGTGGTTTCTTTCATGTCCTAACAGTTGAGATTAGAAACAGCAATACAAAATTTTTGATAGAATATGAAGTTTAAGAACAACACTTCAATGCAAATCTATAGTTCTCCAATTCTCAAGACTTTTGCAGTCTCAAGCCAGATGAGACTACAAAAACATTTCCATAAACACCCAAAAGACATGCTGCTCATGATGATTACATTATAGAGAAAACTAAAAAGCCCAATCACTGAACCAATGTTACTCCTTAATTTTTTCATTACAATACTCTGTACAGGTAGTCTTCATTAATATTGCACTGTGTGTTATTTGACTAATTTAGCAGAACTATAAGCCTTAAGGGCTAAGGATTTCTAATGTTACAAGTAGTTTTATGAAAACACAGAAGACAAAGGATGGACTTTTTAAAGTTACAGGACTTACTTTAAGCATCACAGGTTTCTCTTCTTCTTTATCAATTGGAATATTGGTGCTATGAACCCAGGTATTAGTACACAGGTGTCTAAGCCTGACATAGGAATTCCTACAACACAGTCAATAGTTTAACAATGAGACAGTTTCCAAGGCATGTAACTGACCAGTAATTCTAGGTTTGTACAACTTCCAAGTTGTTGGCAGGAAAGACCAATAGGAGACAGATTATTTTCTGCTAGAAACAGGTTTTCATAACTAAGTTTGGTGAGGGACCTTGTCAAAGGCTTTCTGAAAATCTAAGTACACTATATCCACTGGATCTCCTTGGTCCATATGCTTGACCCCCCTCAAAGAATTCTAGTAGATTGATGAGGCAAGATTTCCCTTTACTAAAGCCATGTTGAATCTTTATCAACAAATGATGTTCATCTATATGTCTGATAATATTGTTCTTTATCATAGTTTCAAGCAGTTTGCCTGGTACTGAAATCAGATTTATGGGCCCATAACTGCTGGGATCACCTCTGGAAGCCCCTTGCTTTTTTTTTTATTTAAACCCAACCCTTTAGCAATATAAATAGAGTATGAACATGAATTCAAGAGACCCGAGTTCGATCCCTGGTTCTGGCACTGGCTTGCTGCAGGACCTTGGGCAAGTCACTTCCACTCTGTGCCTCAATTTCCCCTGCTGTAAAGGGTGGATAATGATACTGCCATCTCTTTTATAAACTGCTTGGAGATGAACTGATGAAGTGCTATGTAACTGTTAGGTATAATTACTACTAATACCTTTAATTAACTTGAAAGAGAAACAGGGGGGAAAAATTCTGTAATCTTAAAAATAAATGCTCAAGTGCCTCCATGTTTCAGTATCTATAGGTTCTAGTAGCAAGAACATTCAAAGAGGATATTCAGCTGAAACTGGGCACTGTTGTAAGACTGCAAGAAGTGAGAACCTGTTGCATTTAACATCATACCTTGGGACCAGGCTATCTCCCCCTCGTAAAGTAGTGGGGTCCAGCTCAAAGATAGAGGAGATATCGTTCCCTTCAGGTACGGACACCAAAGAGTAAGCCATCTTCTCCTGAGCATTATGCAACCCTCTTCTGGACGCATCCTGGTCAGGATCTGTCTACGGAAAGAATGCAATCAAATCAAGTCAGAAATGCTACCAAGAACTGTCAGACCAGCATGAAAAGCCAAGCATTATATCACTGTGTTTCATAATTTGTGCACACAAATATCAACCTCTCCAAGTGCTGGTACTGGCAGAAGCTCCAGCTGTGCTTTGGGACTGAAATAAAACTGACAATCCGCTCCTTTTGCCAAACACATTTCTTCACTTTGTCTGTTGGTAACTTTTGAGAATCTCTGGGTTATAATGTAGTAATTCCTAAGTAATGCTGTATCTACATCTTTTTACTTTCACTGCCAGAAAACACACTCAAATTGCCAAAACATTCACCTCACAATGCACTGAAAATCCAGATTAGCTTCAGACTCTGCTGCAGATGATCCATGTTCTGCTATTGAAGGGCTTCAGAAGTCTACCTGATAACTATAACTTTGCTATAGGAAGGAAAAATGACAGCTGGCAATTCTATTTCCCAGTCACACTGTCAATATTAACAGTATCAAATAGATTCCAACAGCAGAACTGGAACTATAAATGTCAGTCACTGACGAGAAAATGAAAAGTAACCAAGAAGTTAGCCAGCTGGTAGTTTTCACCTCAGTTCATGGCGGTTATGCTTGCACATTCAAATATGTCCAATGTACAACCAAAAAACAACAACCAAGAAACCCCCCACCAAAGCAACAATATCTGTTAGCACAATATTAAGTGTTGACCAGGTTAATACTTTCATTAATGAATTCAACTTTATTAATGCATTGAGATGTGAAATGACCAACAATACTGGCTAAATGAACAAGAACTCTGATGACTACAGTATAAAGTAGCAAAGTCAGAAAAACTGATGCTCAAGGGGGGGGGAGGGGAAATAAGAAAAGCCTGTGATTCGCTCTTCCTTTAAGATCTTTAACATCAGCAGGAACCTCTAAATCAACAAGGTAAAGAGATTAGCAAGTGAGGCCAAGACTTTCAAAACACTGGGGCCCAAGGCCTATATTAAACATGCTTTTTAAAACAAGCTGAGTAACCAACAACTCCGATAAACGTCAATGAAAAATCTTGAGATCTTAGTACCACTTAGGCCACTTAGTAAGGGACCTCAACAGTGAGTTAGGAGCCTAAACTTAAAACAATCTACTTTTGAAAATCTGAGCTTGAGGAGTTGAAAGAGCTAGGATTATATGAAAGCTATAAAATGCTTACAGGTTTCAGAGTGGTAGCCATGTTAGTCTGTATAAGCAAAAACAACGAGGAGTACTTGTGGCACCTTAGAGACTAAGGGCTGGTCTTCACTACGGGGGATGGGGGGAGGGGATCGACTGCAGATACGCAACTTCAGCTACGTGAATCACGTAGCTGAAGTTTGCATATATGCAGCTGACTTACCTGCCGTCCTCACGGCAGTGGCAGTTGGCAGCGCGCTCCCCCGTCAACTCCAGCTTGCGCCTCCTGGCAAGCTGGAGTTCTTGAGTCGACGGTGGCGCCGCGAGCAATCGATTTCTCGCGTCTTCATCAGATGCGAGAAATCAATTGCTAACAGATCGATCGCTACCTGCCGATCTGGCGGGTAGTGAAGACCAGCCCTAACTCAGGGGTAGGCAACCTATGGCACAGGTGCCAAAGGCGGCACGCGAGGTGATTTTCAGTGGCACTCACACTGACCATGTCCTGGCCACCGGTCCAGGGGGCTCTGCATTTTAATTTAATTTTAAATGAAACAACAACATTTAAAAAACCTTATTTACTTTACACACAACAATAGTTTAGTTATATATTATAATTGATAGAAAAAGACCTTCTAAATATGTTTAAATGTATTACTGGTACACAAAACCTTAAATTAGAGTGACTAAATGAAGTCTCGGCACACCACTTCTGAAAGGCTGCCGACCCCTGGACTAAAGAATTTATTTGGGCATAAGCTTTTGTGGGCTAATCAGATGCATGGAGTGGAAAACACAGTGGGAAGCCACACACACACACACACACACACACACACCTTACCAATTCTAATGCAACAATTCAATTAAAGTGGGCTATTATCAGCAGGAGCAAAAATAATTTTTGTAGTGGTAATCAGGGTGGCCCATTTCAAGCAGCTTATTCAGGCCTAATTTGATAGTGTCCAGTTTGTAAATTAATTCCAGTTCTGCAGTTTCATATTGGGAGTCTTTTTTTGAATTTTTTTTTGCTGAACTGTCACTTTTAAGTCTGTTATTGAGTGTCCAGGGAGGCTGATGTGCTCTCCAACTGGTTTTTGAATCATATAATTCTTGACGTCTGATGTGTGCCCATTTATTCTTTTGCGTAGAGTCTGTCCAGTTTGGCCAACGTACATGGCAGAGGGGCATTGCTGGCACATGATGGCATATATCACATGGGTAGATGTGCAGGTGAACGAGCCCTTAATGGTGTGGCTGATGTGATTACGTCCTATGATGGTGTCCCTTGAATAGATATCTGGACAGAGTCTCAAAACCTTCATTTGTCTTCATCAAACCTCTTGCTCATCTCCAAACATGGCAGATGCTGAAAGTTCATACAATTCAATATTTCTGGCTTCTGAGGCAATATACTAGCCAATTCTAAAGCTACAAACCATGGGGCAGCAAACAACAGGGAATAGAAAGTGAGAGATCTTAGCTGAGACAATTACATCCATGCAGAACTAAAGTTTCACCTACAAAAGCACAACTGCAGAATTCACACAATGGATCCTTTGTAAATGTCGAAGGGTGCAGTTTGGGATATATTATTCATGCGCCTTCAAATCAAACCTCTGCACTGATCATTAATTGAGGGATGAGGAAAGAAAGCCAGCATAGATAGTGTGCAGAGAAACTTGCACTCAAGAGAATGATTTAAGCTTGAATTAAGTTACTGTATTCAAATAAGGTTAGCTTGCTAACACCACTTCCAAGTTAAAGACTTTAAACTATATTTGTATGTACAGCAGACTCTCGATTATCCAGGGTTGGGTTAACCAGGATGTGGATTAACCAGGATGTCAAACAAAATATGCGCAACTCGCAGGGCTGGCTCTGGCTTTGTTGCCTCCCCAAGCACACAAAAGACCCACCCCACCAGGGGCATAGGGCAGCCAGTGAACCAACACCCCTTCCCCGTGGCGCAGGGTGGCTGGTGACCCAACCCCCCCCCCCCCCCCCCCCAATTTCCTATGGATGTGATTATCCGGGATTTTATTAACCAGGATTACTTTTTTCCCCTATCATCCTGGATAATCGAGTCTACTGTATATAGGTTCTTGTCATTTGTTTGTGGTCTATTTTCGCCACCTGGTGGTGAAGAGGTATAAGCAGAAAATCAGAAACCACTGATCAGATTTTAATCCAAGATTCCATCAACACCTGAGCTCATTTTGGAGTGAGGGACCTGTGTGTGATGACAGTGGTAAAAATGAAAGCCTTTTGTGTTTTCCAAAGAGGTACCTGAAACCATTAGCGTTTTCTCGGAAAGTTAGGATACAAGTTGGTTTTCACTATCCAGAATATGGCCTAAATAGTGTTGCCAGAAGGTCAACGTTTGCTACAAAACAGTACAGGAAAATGAGTTATAACAGGAAATAACTGGAGTAACTTTTGGCTGTCTGGTGGCAAATGTTGGCTTTTTAATTACCACTTTAGATGACCTTCATATTAGACAAGGCGACAGGCCAATTAATACTCCTACAAAGAAAATTTGAGCTTATCTCCCTTCCGTTCATCCACATACATTCTTCTCTTCTCCAAGATACAAGGTTTTCTTCCTTGCTTCTAAACAAAGCCATCTTCCCTTATGCAGGACATTGATCAGAAAATAGAGGTTATGGCATCATAAGCCTACAGTCTCATCCAAGTGAAAAATGGAAAGTGCTGTTTCACTTACACCTGCTATCACCAATATAGGTTTGATTTGCAAATACAATGGTCGTACAGTATGCCTGCTTCCCTAGTGACATCATAGGAGGCTTCTGGTAACTCATACTTTATAATGTAAATCAAACAGCAACTTGAGTAAGTTTGATTTAACTCCACAACATTTATTGGAGAGGACATCACACTCGCTTTTACTGGCAATTCAAAACAATGACATCAAAATTGCCTACTGGCTGAGCACAGTTCTTGTTTTATAGCCTCATTATTAATCACCATTTTCCTCTGATAATTTAACAGATGAGAAATTGTTCCTTAGAGATAGGTTTCATTTGTGAAATAAACCACTTCATTTGGTCCCCCTGGATAAAGGCAGCATTGAGGATATTTGGTATCAGATCTCATCTTGAGAAACTTGCTCTTCAGACTCGGAGAAAGAAAATGCATCGAAGAGGTGAAGAGTTCAGACATCTGAAAAATGGTTCAGAAGCTATCCTGATAGGAGCCAGGTAAGAGTCAGATACCTAGAAGTGCACAGCTCAACATCCTCTACAGTCTACTACACCAATCTTCAGTATTCAGTCTCAGGATAGAGTGCTGCATGCAATACTTTCCAGCTATACTTAATTTTGACTTTCTTTAGTAGCAGAAATATCTTGTATCATCTGTTCACTTGCCAATCAGACACTGTGGCTTATCAAGTCTTCCTAATCATGGGCAAAACTGTACTCTTGCCTATACTTACTGAGGATTGACACTCTGGCCATCTTCCTCAGAGTCAGTGTTTACCTGATGAAACAGAATCACAGGCAAGTCAAGAGTTTCGTTTTCCACCATCCCCTTCCCCGGTATAAAATTCCTCAGGGAGATCTAGCTCATTCTGTAGCAGACGCATCTTTTTCTACAGAAGTACACAACGTTGGGTTCTTCAGTCTAGCAGGCAAAAGCATAACAAGATCCAATGGCTACCAAGTTGAAGGTAGACAAATTCAGACTGCAGATAAGGCAGACATTTTTTACAGTGAGGATAATTAACCACTGGAACAATGTATTAAGGGTCATGGTGGACTGTCCATCACTGGCAATTTTTAAAGCTAGTTTGGATGTTTTTCTAGAAAATATGCTCTAGGAATGATTTTTGGGAAGTTCTGTAGCTTGTGTCTTACAGGAGATCAGACTATATTACACAGTGGTCCTTTCACGCCTCAGCATCAATGAACACATATACAATTCAATCAACTTTGAAAAAACAAACCAGGGAGTTGTGTAGCCAGGAACAGAATTAAGCAATCAGCAAACTTGCAAAAGAGACTCAACTAACCAGCTCAGGACATAACTAAAGCTAGGAAGGAAGGATGGAAATTTTGTGAAAATTGTGCCAAGCTTTTAAATTTTTAAATGACAATTAAATTTCAAACCATTTCAACCAGCTTCAGAAGTCGCTACAAGTTGGGAAAAATCTTAATTGTGTCGTCATTTGAAAGGTTTCTTCGATAAAAACTATTTTGCCATAATATGCATAAATTCATGAATTTCTCCCATTGTACCTTTGCATTTGTACCCATGTTTTCATAGCTGATTAACCAGCCCATGATTTGCTAAGCAACCTCTATAATCCGCCGGTCCTGTTGTTCCATTCTGTACTTGGCAAAATGCTACTAAGTGTTTTGGAATCTGCTTACTAGAAAAGCAGAAGGCAGGATTATTTCAACTGAACTCTTGCATTCACCATGACGGGCTATATTGCCTTTCGTCACTCCAACCTCCCTTGCATATCCCCAACAGCTTATTTTTACAAATATGCTTCTCTTCATTTACACGTGTGTTTCAAGATTCACAGTGCCAAGCTAGTTTCAATAAAGTATTCACAGTTATTAACAGTTCACCTTCCAAAATGCTTGGATAGGTAAATGTTCATGACAATTCCTAGAAAGCTTCTCTAACTCTTAACTTCTCTTTTGTGAACAATTTTATGTTCTGTTTGGAAATAAAAAAATCCAGAGGATCCAACAATGGGTTTAATTTATTCCCCCCAAAATGTAACAACAGGTTCTCCAGCCATTCACAGTACAATTCACTCATGTCATGTAGTGTCTATTCTTTTTAAGAAAAAGAAGTCACCACCTATCCCTGACAAAAAGGATAGGGACACATGGTCATTCTTGTAGAGCAGTGTTTTTTCCAAGCATCTTTAAAGAAAATATCTTATTTCATGGGCCTGGCACTTTGATACTACAGTACCAACTCTTGCATAATTTCATCCTTAGTAATTCTAATCCAAAGCAGTGAGCATTCATTAATCCATTTCCAATCTTCCATTAGTTAGGCAACCACAGTTTTTGGGGAAGGGATAAGGGAAGACAGAACTGAGAGGAGAAGAGGCAGAGTTTATGGGTCCTCCCCATGATACTTACCTCTGCTGCTAAGTAGTGTCCAGTAGCAAGATGTTTGAACCGGAAAAGGCTATTCCAGTATCCTGCACCACCTCGACAAGGATCATGTTGCACCACCTAGAAAGAGAGAGAGGGGACATATGCTGAGTTTCAGTGCCTTGCTCCTCAGATTAGTACTGTTGTATTTCACTTTCAGTCATGTAAGAACATATGAACGGCCATACTGGGTCAGACCAAAGGTTCATCTAGCCCAGTATCCTGTCTTCCGACAGAGGTCAATTAACAGAACGAGTAATCACCAAATGATCCATCCCCATTGCTCATTCCCAGTTTCTGGCTAACAGAGGCTAGAGACACCATCACATGTTGGCAGAATGTGACTAAGCGCAGAAAAAAACGATATGATTTACCAGCCAGGTATGGTGGCCACTGCCAAGGATGCATCCCAAATGGACATGTCCAACACAGCCACTGGTGCACACCTGGATTTTTAAAGTTCTACTTTCGTGGCTATCTGCAAGGGGCTGGATTTGTTGGCTAACAAACTAACTATGGTTTTGTGCTCTATGTTGAGCCTCCTGAGAATGAAGACAGAGGACTAATGGGATATATGGACAGAAAGGTAGTTAAAGGAGGTTTCTTGGAAGCTTGTATTGGGCTTAACCAGAAGGACTGAACACATTTACTCTAAGTCAGGCAGTATTCTCTTGATTTCCCGGATATTCACTTTAGTCACAAGAAGAAAAAAAAAACAAAAACCCAAGGAAAAAAAGAGTAGAATTGTTTCAAACTTAACAGTGTTGTCCCAAAGAAGGGAGATTTCTAGAGCTCCGTATTAACGCTCTTGCTCCTCCCAAGAAGAAGTATGGAACTACGACTCTAGACAGGTTCCCAGCTGAAAGAATCTTTGAATTAAGTGGCTGCATTGCTGGGAAAAATAACTGCCATCTAATCAGAGACTTGTAGTGTTCACACAGGCAGGCCGCATGTAATTTAAAGTTCCATTTTAAAAGAAAAAATATTATCCTTATCCTATATATCTGTTTCCAGAAGCTAAGCATCTCATGGTTTGTTTTGTTTGTTTAACAGGTGAAATGTTGTCCAAGACATTAAAGACATCCTTTTTTCTCTCTTTTTAAAATTAAGAAGCTAATGAGGTGGTTTGATTCCACAGAGACAGACTAACAAATGGGTTTAATCACCCATCAGAGGAGGTTGTGTACACCTATAGTATTCCATACTGGACATGGACGTGATCAGCACATACAACAAGGCAGTAGAAATAATTAGGACTTTGTTAGAATAGGAATGGTTGGTGAGTAAATAAGGTGTTCATTGATGTCTCACTCATTCCTATTTCTATATTGCCAGGAACTGGTAGTTGGAAAGCACTTGCTGCAGTGTTAAAAAGTCTAAACCATGCTTTTATATTGTAAAAAAATCCAGACATGCTCGTAAACAATGGCATTTTTTTGCCTTGAAACTTTGAAACCTGGAAAAAAGTCTTTCTTTTAAACAAACAAACAAAAAATCTTGTGGAGCAAGGTTTTAAATAAAAGCACCAATTGTTACAATATAACCACTTGTGCAGCCTCAGAGATGCCGTCCTTACCTCGACTTCCCACAGTGCTTTTGAACTAGTTGCAGAAGTGGCCGACTGTCTCCCCGTAGTTCTCAGGAAGACATGCTGCTTCTTTCTGTGCTCATCGCAAGTCAGAAATTTCTCCTGCTCCGCATGAAACAACCGTACCACATCTCCCTGTCAAAGTCAAGACAGAATGATCAACGTGAACTAGACAATACAGACATCACACTATTAAAAAGCCAGCAGCAAATGAGTTTCCAAAAACTTACCCCTTTTAAAATATCATCTTTGTTATCGCTCCATTTCATGAAAAGGACTATTTTCCAGCTTGTATTGCAGTTCACTGAGTTGACCTAAATCAAAAACTAGCATCACTAGTCACACTAGAAGTATGGTAAAACACTGCAAAGCACTGCCCTTTTCTTTACAGTGGAAAGATCACATGAACAGTATATTGCAATCCCTATTTATCACTGTATGAAATGAAACCTCAGTCCAGAAAGACTATGGCCGTCACTCAATCCTGCAGTAAATCACAACTATAGTTAACATTACTACTGAGCTTGTTACATGGATACCTCATCTGGCTACGTCCAGAACAGACACTTTTCAGGCAAATAATTTATTCACCAGAAAAGGCCACCTTGATTGACCCAAAGCTATTCCCCCCCTTGTAAACCTTTAGCCCACTGTCTAAGACCTTACTTGGGACGCAGGGGACTCAGGTTCAAATCCTCACTCTGGCGCAGAGATTTGAACCTTAATCTCTCCTTTCCTCGTAGAATGCTTTAACCACCGACTATAGGCCAGTGGTCCCCAAACTAATCCTCTTGCACTCCCTTCCCCTTTACCTGTAGTAGGATGTGTCTGTGCCCCCCCTCTGGGCCGGGAACCAAGAGCGGAGGGACAGGGGGTCGTAGGCAGAGGGTAGGAGGGACAGGGGGGCGTAGGCAGGGCTACAGGCAGAGTGGGGCTATGTTACGCTCCTTCACTGTCCCCTTCTTGGGTGCTGGCCCAGGCCCCTCTGCCCCCTTACATGGTGTGCCCCACTGTTTGGGGACCCCTGCTATAGGGTGTTCTCAGGTAGGTTTCTCAATCTGGCCCCTTGGACTGCACCACTCTATGCAAGTAATTATTTATTGGAGCAACAACTTAAATTCAGGTCTCCCACATCCCAGGCAAGTGGCCTAGCCATTCTCACTCTCTTTCTCTGACCCAATGAGTAGTGAACCAGCTTCAAAAGGAGAGACAAAGAGACCTGACCTGATCCAGAATACCCTGGCTTAGTGGTTAGGGCACTCCTGGGATGTGGAAGACCCAGGTTTGAATCTCTGCTCTGAACAGACATTTGAACCCAGGTCTCTGCTCTCAATGTTGTTTCAAATTGAATAAACAGGGTCATTTCACCAAAAACATTTCAGAATTTTCAGACTTTGTCCAACCAAAAACTATTTTTTTTAAATTTTTCTGAACTGCCACCAAACTGACATCAAACAAACAAAAGCTCAATAGTTATTCACCCAGCTCCAGTCATAAGGATGGCAGATTTTTCAGAAAAATCCCTTTCAGTTATCGCTGTTCTTACAGTCAAGGAATTGGGCAGAATTGGCCACGCTCACTTTTGTTCCACAATAGCGGATTATTTATCTAATAGACCTGCTCTTACCGATCCCCGCCCAGGTGTTTACCCACCAGGAAGGAGGTGAGAAACACCATCTCCAGAGCTAGCAGAATTGTTACTTCACTAACAGGATGCAACAGCAGTGCAGTATATGCTCTCCAGCATGGTAACTGGCAATTCCATAACACATGTAATCCTTAGTTTAGCCGAGAACTCCAGCGTCCCTTCCAACTCTATTTACACCAAATTTCTGAGCCACCACTGCACTAGCTGGCCAAGCTTTTGATTTATTTTACACTTACCTCATTGCACCCAGGATTATCAACCAGTTGGTGACTACTGGCATGAAGGGGCTGACCAGCATTAACAGGATTCAGGACCACTTTGTCTCCAATGACAACCTGAAGAGAAGTACTGTGCAATCAGATTCAGAAATGATCCCCAGAGTTATCCTTTTTTGGGGTGTAAAGCAGTGAGAGTAGGCCATTTGCTTACAATTCAGAGATATTTCATGTAAAGTAAATAGGAAAGACACCGGTATCTTAAAAAAAAAAACCAAAAACCTCTGACAACTTCAGAAGAAAATGGATGTTTAAAGCACTCAGAGTTATTTAAGGCTTAAAGACACCTACACAACTGGGCTGAGTAGCATATAAAGGAAAACTACAATTTCCACTGATTAAGTCTTGGTCTTCCATGCGGTTATTTCAGTGTTAAAGATCTAACAATTAATTCCTAAAACCAAAAGTCATGAGAAAGATTCTCCTTCTCCATGAGGAGTTGATGGGTCCTAACCTACACGGTTTACTCTCAGTGAATGAAATGCAATCGTGTGCTAAGCTAAGTGCACTTTATCATGGAGGGTGAAGGTCCCATGTATCCTATACTTTCCTTCCAGGATAGTTTCTTATTCAAAGCCTCCCGAAGCCTTACTTGAAGCCCCCCCCCCCCCCAAATCCATAACAAAAATCTTAGGTGAGGGTCTTGAACTCCCCTCAATACAGAGAAAGCAGAACATCAATTGAATTTTTATGAAGATTCTTCTTTTTAAATTG
The DNA here is from genome assembly GCA_032164245.1 of Sternotherus odoratus. Classification (NCBI taxonomy): domain Eukaryota; kingdom Metazoa; phylum Chordata; order Testudines; family Kinosternidae; genus Sternotherus; species Sternotherus odoratus. Next base: position 13,195,148 of record JAVMKO010000005.1, on the reverse strand, counting down.
ACTGAACACAAACTACATTAATCTTCAAGGTGCTATTCCTGTAATAATGAAATAAAAACAAGGACACACAGTTAAGGCTGTATTACGTGTAGTGGTGGGATAACTATATTGAAGTGAATTATCTAGTCTACATGGATATGGATATGCTCTATTTCATGGAATCTAGTCTGTTTAGGTGCCCTCTCTCAGGTTGGATTGCACTGAAGTCTTTGGCTTCTCTTGAGCATAGGCTGATGAGCCATGACAAAGTCCATCACGGCTTTGAGGGTGTTAAAATCAGCAAACCAAAGAACTAGTTCCAACTAGTTCTGCCCTGGTCTCCTCCCCCCCCCCCACCCCACTTCACTCAGTGAAAAACAGGAAGGACCAGTGAGAAAAACAACTTAAAACACAAAAACAGCCCTTAAGACACCAGTGCACCTTACCTGGTAATAAGCAGGACCCTTGCCAATTAAGAACAGACACAAACAACCATTTCGGACCCACCCCCCCCGTCACACAATTGTGACATCAAAATTGCTTTTTTAGTGTCTACCGCGCAGCATGTAGGGAGAGAGAAAACCCGAATCCTGTGTGTCCAGTGTCATAACTGAGATTGATCAACTCGAGGTTCTCTCTGCTCCTGTGTCTTAAAGAGCTCCTACGTTTGCCGGCCATTATGCATTCATTTGTATTTGCCGTAAGTATTGCTTATTACTAAATGTTGTACTTTTGTATGTGGCTATTGTTAGTTAGTTCCTGGTTATTAGCGTTTGGTTTTTTCTTTACTTATCAAGCACCCTATAGGTTGTAATAATATTTTTGTTTAATCTGTATCTCCCTCTTTAGGGTGTAAATCATTTCTAAATAAAATGTTATTGTTACTCCTCATTTGTGTGGCCACAATTTGTTTAATGGCTCCTTCCTATCCTGCATGCCGAACTTATAAGATATTACCTCGCGCAGCCTGGTAAATAACACCAGCAGTTCACATTTACACCTATGCTACGTGGCAATCCACAGAAGGATAGAAAATCATTTACTTGGGATTATGACTACCACATTATTCTCATGTATCCAACATGGGAACACAGTGGAGATCTAGAGATTAAAAACTAGGATATTAACTCAGAATCAACCAACCTTCCACACCTCCCACAAGCGAGGAGACCATTTCGCCTGCTTCTGATAAGATTCTTGATACAGAAATTCACAATGGAACCTGAAAGACTGACAACTACAGCGCCATGAATCAGCATACTAATTATATTTGTTCTAAAGCTACTCAAATGACTTAACATTTCATGCCATTTTGAACTCAGTGGGGATTTAGAAGGCTACTGTATTTAAATTCCTTGCTCCTTCCAATCTTAATCGTTCCTCGTTTCCAAATCAGTAGTTACCATAGTGATTCTCCTCCCACACTGTTCAGCACAGGAAAAGGGCTGTGGCCGTTATTATTCACGTTATAAAAGCCTGTGCATTTAATTAGCCAAAAATAAGGAAGCACCTGATACAAGCTCTTTGTATTTTACACCAAATAATGCATCTTCTTCTGATGCTCATCTGCACTTACACTGTCTCCTATGGAACGCAATTTGTAGAAAGGCTGTATATAGAACCAGGAACCCTCGTTGCCAGCTTCATCCAGGGTCACCCTCATAGCATTCTTCTCTAGCAGAGCTGGAAGCCTCTTATTTACTGTCAAGTATTTGTTACTTTTTAAGTGCAGCAGCTAGAACAAAAATTACAATTTGTTTCTGTCAAGGCAGACATACGTTTCCTTTGATAAACCACTGATTAACGATTATATAATAGTCTGAGAGTATGATCATAATGCATGGAAATTAACTTCAGATGCAAAGACTTAATATTACACCGGCCATAACAATTCCAGAGACAGTTGGACTGCTTGTTTTGAATACATTTTATTGTACGCTTTAGACTGGTTCATGGCACTGAACAGTTTCAGTTAGCATAAATGTCCATATCACACTATTGATAGACAACAGAGAACCACCTTTGCCAATTATGCTCTACTAGCGAAAATACCCGGCGTTGCTCGGGTCCGTCAGAGGTGGGGAGGGGGCAGAGAGCTGAGCGAGTGCGGGGTCCGTTGGAGGGGGGAAGGGGCAGAGAGCAAACCTGACACCCCCACCTCACCCCCCCGACCAAACCCGACACCCCCACCTCACTTACCCCTCCACCAACCCCGACTCACATTTTCACCCCCCCCAAACCCAACACCCCCACGTCACCCCCCTACCAACCCCAACACCTCCTGATCAACACCCACACCTCACCCCCCATAGACCAAACCTGACACACCCACCTCACTTCCCCCCCCAACCAAACCCAACACCCCTACCTACCACCACAAACAAACCGACACCCACACCTCACTTACCCCTCGACCAACCCCGACCCCCTCCTCACCCCCCATCACACCCAACACCCCCACCTTACCCCCCCACCAAACCCAACACCCCCTGACCAACCCCAACACCCACACCTCACCCCTCATCCCCCCAGACACCTTCCCACCCCCCCAGACCAAACCCAACACCCCCGGCTCACTTACACCCCCCCCCCCCGACCAAACCCGACACCCCCACCTCACCCTTCGACCAAACCAGACACCCCTACCTCACTTACCCTCTGACCAAACCCAACTTGGGTCTGTCGGAGGTGGGAAGGGGCAGAGAGCTGAGCGAGTGCGGGGTCCGTTGGAGTGGGGAGGGGGCAGAGAGCTGAGCGAGTGCGGGGTCCATTGGAGGGGGTATTATGACATCATAACTATGTCACAGAGATCAGCAGCTGCCCAGCTGATGTGATTGGCCTTTAAATAATTTCACCCCTGGGGGGCGTCAGAGGTGAGATTTGAAAAATTTTCGACTCTTACCCTGATTAGGACCCTAAGACCTCTAACTGTACCAAATTTCAAGTCTCTAGCTCAAACGGTGTGGAAGGAGTAAGCGCACATACATACACGCATACACCATTTGACTTTTATATATATAGATGTTTCAGCAGTCAAATACCAAGAACCATGAGATATTGGTGACAAAACTGTTTTCCTTCATGGGGGTGGGTGAGGCTTCTCTCAAGTGGCTGAGATGGGAGACTAATGAGGTTAGCAATGAACATTTCTTCTCTCCCCTTGGAAGTGCCATTTTATCTTTTTGTTTCAACAAATCAATCATCATCATACATAAACCTCGCTGTACTGGTGATACATATTTATAGGATATAATGGACCATCTCGTAGCAGCCCCGTTGTCTAGCTCACATGTTGATTTAGATTAAACATAGCAGGGGTTGAATCTTAACGAAAGCAAGACGATGCTCTTGGCTTTGGATGTTTTGCTCTCTGTTGACTGTTTAAGCAGACTCATTGTTCACAGAGGACATCTGTCACTGGGAAGACTCCTACAGAACTGGGGTATCCCTCATAAAAATCAAATCTGCCCAGCTTAGTTATTTTTTTTACATACATTTCAATGGATAATAGTAATGTTTATTTTTAAGCAATTTTCTTCTATTTGTATCTATTTAAATTTGTACAGTGGGGGGAAACTACGGGGCAGGTCAGACAATAATTGTTTAATAACAGCAGACAGATTCAAAGAATGAAAGCTTTACAATTGTTAAAGTTTTGTCTATATGTAAATTTCAATTATTATCGATGGAAATACGTTTGGGTGTGTATGGTGAAGCAAAGTTTTACCAACATTTACCGATACAAATCTAATCCTTCCTTGCCTACTCACAACTGCTCTCGGTATGGATCATTGACTGTTAGAAATGCTCATTGCAATCTCTTCTTCACCTGAAAAACTGACAGATCCCTCTCTCAGATGAGGACCATGCCACAGACTTTCATCATTCCAGTGTTACATTTGAGCTAGATTATTGTAGTGCATTCTTTAAAAGGCTTTTCTTGACATTGTTCCCAATACTGTGATAGCTGCAGAACAGGACTGCTTGCTTTCTCCTTACAAGAGAGGAACCCTGTTACCTTTGCTCCCTGCAATCCTATTTTGGCTGATGGTATGGTCAGAGGATACAAATTAAAGTATTTGTATAGAAAGTTGTATATAACTTTAGCTCCAAATGCTAATCTCTTGCTCTACACCTTCACCTGGCAGCTGTGATCAGATGAAGTGAGTCTGCTTTTGTTCCCCAGAAGGGATCAGAGAACGCTGAGCTGTTGAATGCTCTACCAAGGGTGTATCTCACCGGCTGCATTTAAGGCATGACAAGGCTTGTCCTTCCCTAGCATCTTGTTCTTGGTGTTTGTGACTCATTGCTATTCTTTGCATTCGCTAGGAATCCATTTTCATCAAGTGGGGGTGGCTTGCCTGAGGTCTACCCCGCCAAATTCCTTGTTCGGGGTGGACTATCATTGCATTGGTGGGTTGATTATTTTGGTTCTCTGGTTTTGCATTCGGTTTTCTATGTATTGCTGTACAGAATTTGGGGGATAAAATGAAATAAGTTCTACGGAATTGTACACCACTGTGTATTTGTCATCTACTACCAGATGGCCGAGTCAAGGCCAGGCAAGTGACTGAAGAGTATTCTAGTTTAAAGCATTTGAATGGCGCTCTTAAAAAGGCAACACTTATAGCAAGATAAAAAAAGCCTCCATTTAGAATCTCACACAGCACACAGAACCATAAATGTAGTTCTTTCTTCAGAGTACCATGCTTCTGGATAACCCTATCATGGCTTGCAAGACAACACACTCTTATCCCAGAATTCCACTATTTGAATTGTATCTTGGTGGTTCAAGTAAGACCCTACAGAGCTATGTCTTACAGAACAGACAGAGTGAACAGGGCCACAGCATACCTGGATAACATTGCCATACTGGATAACTGTTCCCAGCAGTTTCCTGTTTTCAGTCTCATTCTGTTTCTTCTCCAAATCTGCAGCATGCTGAAATTTAAGAAGAAAATTGTGGAGATAGACAGTGTTGTTATAAACAGTGCTGGCAATTACTTACTATAATAAAACATCAAGGTACTTCATACTTTTGGAACAAATGTAACCATTTGAAGCGGAGGATCAGACTTTATCCTTTACTATTTTCAGGAAGGAAAATGATTGTATCTGTAGTATTTGAACTATACTGAAGTGAAGCAGCAACTCTGAGGAGTCGATATTTTGACTTCAAACTGATTGAAGCTCTCTGAATAAAACATGAGATGAAAAGATTCAAAAGGAAATGGAGCCATGATAAAACAGATAAAAAGGAAAGATGGAGAAGAAGGGGATTCAATCTGGCAACCCAATCTACCACCAGCTCAACTTTAACATAAAATAAAGGATGAGGACTAAACAACTGCAGGTTTGGTCCCCATGTCTCTAAATCAGGCAGTTTCCAAAAACTTAGATTTTACTTTGTCAAGACAAATCTCCCCCTTCACTCTTCATCCATTAAACCTTTTTATGGTGACCGTAGTCATCCTAGTCATCCAATAGGCTTCTCTAGACACTTAAATACAGCACTGGAAGAAGGGACTGTCTAGTTCTAAACTTTCCAATAAGGAAAAGTTCAGAGCTCATAAAAGTAAGAGATAGGATAGTACTTAGAGTTAGGCACAGCACAAAACTTCTCCAGACATGCTCTGCTACAATGCCTTTCAATTTCAACCTGCTGTGTCCACGATTATCTAATCCAGGGACTCTCTTTACCAGACAGACATTTCGACCACATGGAAGCATCCACAAGAAGATATGAGGAAACCAAACCTGATTTATAACCTACTCAGATAAGGATCTGAATTCTAACGATACCACCCTATGAAAGCCCTAGCTTGTTACTCTACCGTATTTCTTTCCTCTTCACTTTCATTTTATTTTCCGACTTAAGCAACTTAGCCGATGTTGTTTTCAAGACACTTTGTTTTGTAAAGGTGTACTGGTTTACCTTACACCAAGGCCCAAGAAAATATAGATTATAGGGAAGAATACATTTAAATGTGATGTCAAAGCATGATTTTAAACTAGGCATCGTGCATTTAGAAAGGCTATGCATCAAGTATTTTAGTTCTCAAAACTTCTGCAACCACCTTAGAACTTATTCATGCCCAGTTACCTGCGGATGATGCAATGTGAGACAACAGGCTTCAGACTATCAAAGAGCAACAGTGAGTCATGTGTTGGTAGAAAATAATTTTGCTTCTTTACAACTCCATGTATCTTAAGTCACTTCTGGTAGAAGGTATACTGAATAGGAAAACTGGCTTTCTCCATGAGCATCTTAAGTGTAACTGTACATTTCGGTACAACCAATATAATGCAAGATAATTTAAAATGCTTAAGGATCTAACATTGGGATTGCTAGATTTCAGAATAGTGTACAGTTAAATTGTTTCTTGAAATCTGATATTAACTTTGGGCCCAACTCCGCAAGGCCCTGAGAGGCCTCTACTCCCCAGGACATCAATGGAAGTGGAAGACGTGCATCATGCAGAATTGGTCCCAACATTTACTTTAATAGAGCAAAGGGATCCATGGCACATAGGTACAAATGAAGACATAAGTTCAAGTTTACCTCAACACACTGGAAAGAACAAATTTTATTTACTGACCACTAGATGTCAGCTTTTCAAATAGCACTGGTGTTTGATACCAGTTGAAGTCAAGTCAAGTGTCCCAGATTTCCAAATCCCTTAAATGGTATTAACTTAAAATAACCTGACCTCAGCATTGGGTGCTCCACAGTAGTTGATAATAAATGCCAACAGTGGACAAATACAAGCCAAAAATGAAAAAAGTGATTAAGAATAAATTGTGAGTCACTAATGTTTCATTAAAGATTACCATGAGCTGATCAAAAAACAGTTGGAAACGGACGGCAGCACTTGAACATAAACAATATTACTAGGATTGTTCAAGTATCTTTTGTGCTATCATTACATGTGTAAATTGACACAAGGGCCCAAGAGTTTCATATCACTGGGAGTGAACTAAATTGTGGACCATGAATCACACATGCACACACGACCAAATTCTACCTTTCAGTGAAACTGAGTGGGTTTAAAAGATGACAATTTTGCACACAGCCTCTACTTTACCCAGCATGCAACTGCGATGCAAACTGATCCATTAAATCTTTCTCCATTTATATTGGAATAGTAACATTTGGCTATTTACTGTGTAAATGTTTCTTCACTGTGATTTATCATTGAGAGACTACCCTGGTTCACTTGACAGGGGAATTGAGACAGATCACAACAGGACTTTGTCTGTTTCAAAAGAATCAGGCCTTAAGTATCTGAATTGACTATATTAAAGAAAGAAAATCAATTATGGCACAAAAAAGTGACAGCCCACTGTTACCTAGCACTATTGCAAAGGTTTCTCTCACTCTATACAACTGATAGTTTTAGGACATACCATCTATTTGTTTACTTTGTGGGCTTTAGAAAAATAATCAGCAGCATTTGTTACTTTATACTTACAGCTGACTTCTACTCGTGATTATTTAGTTTGGGAATGGGGTGGAATACTTTTAAAGTATTAACTCTACAAACAACTTTACAAGCATAAAGTTAAAATCATAGCTGTAAAAAAAATGAGGCAAACACTTGGTCCTTGTGCAACAAAGGAGTAGGGCCACCACAAGGCTTTCTGCAAGTGATATTTTCCTACAGGGGTGCTTTATACTTTAGAGTACTGTAGGCTTTGATAGACTAAAAATATTTGGACTTGTAATTTTAACATGAAGAGCTACAGCCATGTAATTTTAAGGTAAATATAGTTTATTGAGCACTAAAGCGGATGCTGTCAACATACGGTAGTTAAATTACTCAAAGCAATTTCTTAGACATTTAAAAGTGAAAATTGTTCTCTTACCAGACTAACTGCTGAATTCACATGCAAGCTTGTTTCAGTAAGTGCAGCCATCACGGATCATTAATTTTGATAAAAGTGTGCAAACACGTATGAGAGATTAAATCTGGGGCCTAACACCACAGGACTGGATCTCACTAATCTTCTGTAGTAATACCCACATGAGCAGACCCACTCAGCTTAATGGGCCAGCTCCTCAAGTGGTGTAAATTACCATAGCTCCATTGATTTCACTGCAGCTTACCAACGTTAATACTTACGTGTAGTTTATTGAGTAGCACTGCATCTGTAGTGCTGTTAGCTCCTGGTTTTGCTGCTTTCCAGAACTGCTTCTGTGCAGAGTACCGGTTCATAGGGCATAGCTTAAATAGGCAATCTACAAAAAGAGAGGAAATAGAGAGACTGCATTAGCCATTCAGAATTATCCACGGATTTCCCCTTTTACTTTTAATATTGTCCAAACATTTCAGCTACAGGGAAAGGTTTACAAAACAGATTCCAGGAAAAATCTAGATCTCAGACTGCGATGCTTTTTCGGGTGACAGCAATGATGCCCCATGAATGATTAAAAAAAAAAAAATGGTGCTGCCAGACTTGTAAAGCAAGACCAGTGAAAGCTGAAACTTAACTAATTCCTGTCAAAAATGCTACCATGTGAAAGCGGAGATTTCAGTCAATGGTTCAGCTAGGTAAAAATTTCCTCAAGCTTTTCCTAGGCAAATACGCAGACAAGATTTGCCCAAGTCTTCAGAATCAACATATTTAAACATCGACAATAACAAACACCTCCTCGCCGTTACACAGGGCTTTTGATCCTTGGATCAAAAGATTCTTTCCAACAGTGGGTAAGTTTCATTATCGATATTGCACAGCTCAGGCAACTGTGGGGAAAAAGACAAGTAGAGTGACATTTCCAAGGTCACACAGCAAGTCGGCAGTAGAACCAAGCAGACTCGGTCCCCTGCCTGGTAAAAATAAATAAATAAATAAATAAATGGAGATATACCAATCTCCTAGAACTGGAAAGACCTTGAAGGTCATCGAGTCCAGTCCCCTGCCTACACTAGCAGGATCCACCTGCCTACACTAGCAGGATTAAGTACTGTCCCCTGACAGATTTTTTGCCCCAGATCCCTAAATGGCCCCCTCAAGGATTGAACTCACAACCCTGGGTTTAGCAGGCCAATGCTCAAACCACTGAGCTATCCCCCCACCCCCTTCTTCTTGACTGTCACATGGAAAAAAAGCGAGTGAGTCTAGACATTCCTAGTGAAACACTGGCACCTGGAGCACCAAAGCAAGAAACCTGCGGATCATACAGGAGAAGTATCATCTCTTACTAATTTCCTAGACACAGTTTGGAAAATATTCTGCCTTGCAAAAACTGGGTATGACAGCTGATTAGCCATGTTATACTTAAGTTGCTATATTAATGAGATGCTAACTGATCACTAAAAACTAAATTAGCTGCCCTTTTTTCTTGTCAGTTGCTAGGCAACTGACAATGCAAAAATTAAATTAAGCTACTCAGATTTAGTGCCTGAAGTAAAGTAACAGAAGTTAAATAGCCAAATTCAAAGACAGCTGTTCCGGGCACCTCTTTGGTTAAGGAAATAAAATGTAGTTATATAATTAATTTAAAGGCCACCATTGTATTCATAGAGAAGAGTAATGGAATTGGAAAGCTAGATAGTTAAGGGAATACCCATCTTAGAGTTTATTCTGTAGACTATAGAGTCTATTTCCACAGGGAAACCTAATGGAATATGTAAGCTAATCCCCTGGAGAAAAAAGATAAACCAACTGCAAGTTTAGTCATTTAATTTCATTTGAGATCTTTGATAGCCACTGCAGATACACCACCTGGATGAAATTAATAGGAAACTTCAAGAAACACAGAACTAGCAGCACAAGTGGATGGCAACACAATGAACCCAATTTTCAGAACTAGGCTGCAATAAGGTACACACTAGATGGGCAAATTGTGGTTCATTATAATAAGAAATGAAGTAGAGTCATATTGAGCTAATTTGGGGATATGTGCTGATATGGGCACTAGAAAGGAGTCAAGTACATCCATTCATAGGGCCACTTAACTATTGATTCAGAGCCTTCAGATGCATAACAGATGTGAAAAATGCAGTGTGCACTAAGCTTTCAAGTTATGTTCTTTCCCAGAGTTGCATTTTTAATTTACATAAAAATGATTCGTGGAGATTGATAGCAGAGAACAGGATTTAAACGCCATTGTAAGTTGGTACTTTCAACTCAAACTATGCATTGTAAGCAACACACCTGTTAAAAGACTTTCTATTTCTGCTTAAGCCATCAGTTCACAGTGCCAGCAATTAGCACACAGCATTGCACAGCAGAATTAATCACACACACTGTCTTTAGTCACAGAGTAAGTGCATTTCCGAAGCCAGAAGCATTATATTTTGAAGTCAAGCTGAACTTCAAAAATGGATGTCAGCAAAATAAATCCCCCAGTAGTGTTTTCTTTTTTTTAAAAGAAACATTTGACCTTGTACACTGAAATAGAAACACATGATGCAATGGAGGAGAAAATAATGCAAAACAGTTTGCCCACATTCTGTCTCTATTTAAAAAGCTAGAAATCTAAAGCAAACATTAAAAGCACTTGACCCTCCTAGTTGAATATTTGATTTGAGAAATCTAATTCTTAAGTGCTTGAGGTAAACATAGCCTTATTTGCCGACCACCAACAAAATCATTCTAATATGAATGTATCTTATTATTACACCCTGCCCTTAATGGATTTTTTGGCCCTGGGATCTCTAAACTGCATGAGCCTATGAACCTGTTAATTTTATTTTTATCTATGTCCTAACTGTATATCAGTCATGGTTAACAATACAGAAGAGTAGTTATGATTGTGGCAGTATTCAATGCACAATGTAATCCATTACAGTACAAATGTTTTTGGAACAAAGACCTCAAAACACTTGTCAAACATGAATTAAAACCACAACACTCCTGAAAGGTAGATAACTATACCCACTCTAAAAAGGTCCACAAAAAGAGGCTCCATCTAAACTATGAGCTAGGGGTAGGATTCCCAGCTCATGTAGATATATCCACATTACCTCTCATCTGAGCTATCATGCTAAAAGTAGTAAAGTAGCCATAATAGCATGGGCAGTGGTGGTACAATGCAAGCCACCCTGAGCAAAAAACCCACCCAAAGCCTGTGGTACATACTCAGGTCTGATAGCACCTGCCATTGCTACTGCTATCTATGCTGCCATGGCTGTGCCACTATTTTTAGCATGCAAACTCACATCAAAGCGAACGTGAGTATGGCTATGCACACTAAGAATTACACCCAGCTCCAGATCAGGCCGGAGCCTGAGTTAATGGCAGAAGTCAAAACAGAATCCTTAGCAGAAGTTCCCAGTTTCCTGCCATAGAAAGCCCTCTTTCTCCTTGGGTAAATCTTTATCATACTTTGAGTCATTCTGGGGGGAAAAAAAACACACTTCTACTAAGTAAGGTACCCTGAAAGAACACAGTTTCCTGTCCTGGTGACTAAAACAAAGAGATTGTAATTGACTCAGTGGAAGGGGAGACACTAATTAAGAGGCTGAAGCAGCAAGATTATGGTTTTCCAGGGACAGAGGGTGGAAATTCCATAAAACTCCTTCACAGCAGATATCAACACTGCAAGGGCAATGGGTGAGAGAGTTATGCACTGCTGCATTCTCTGGTGATGCCTTCCCCTACGTTTAGCCATGTCCCCAAAAGATGATATGACCATTCCCAGATGTTTCCAATATTGACTTCCTCCCACTAGACTACTGTGCTGGCTTTGGTGATCAATATAAATGCACAGCAAAATTACATTAAAAGACCAATAAGGTTGCAAAATCAAACACTCAAAAGTTAGGAAATGCCAAAATTAAGATCACCTGTGCAACCTTAACTCACCTCTGCCTTTTATTCATATGCACCAAAATAGTTTTAATTACATGACCATATTCTATTTTCCCCCCACAGGAGCCCTGCCTCATTCAGAGCTCAGAAAGGATAGCACTTAATTAATGAGCAGCTATTCAGTATTTTCTTATCTCCTTATTTAATGTGTTGCTAAAATTTTAGGCATATTAATCCATGTCCGCTCTGAAAACAGAACTATTAATTTCCTAATGGGCTTTTCAGTAGCACTTATTATAGTATCTGAGAGCTTCCCAAATATTTATGTATTTTCACATCATCATTTTATACATGTGGAAAGGAGGCACAGAGAGATTAAGGTAATAATATTCACTAAATTTGGGTGTCCAGTCTGAACTGCCTAGGATCAGATTGTTCAGAGTGAGTACTCAGCACTATATAGCACTTTCTATGTTCAGAGAATAGCTCCCATTGATTTCAGTTGCAGTTGTGAGCATTCAGCAAGTCTGCAAATCAGGTTATAGAGGGTGCAAGGGATAGGCTCTGGCCGGGAGGTGTCTACCTCTGGCAGCGGCACTGCGGGGCTAAACCAGGCTCCTTGCCTGCCCTGGCCTTGCTCCCAGAAGTGGCCAGCACATCCCTGCAGCGAGCACGGGGTCTCCACATGCTGCCTGTGCCTACAAGCGCCACCCTCACAGCTCCCATTGGCCGCAGATGGCCACAACTCCTTTAGGCTTTTAAGGGACCATCTCTACATATTTTTGTTAATTGTTTGCTTGATTATTTTGAAGTAGGGCACCTGGAACACTTTGACCAAGGCACAAGGGAAGTGCTTCATAAAGATCCTTTATATACCAATGGATACCCTCCAAAAACTACTGCAACTAAAAACTATTAAAAGCCTTTCCAAAAGGAAATCTACGAAATATGAAATGCTTAAGTAAGTCAGCTACAGAATTGCTGAGCATTTCATACCAACATAGCTGTTTCCTCATTTCTTGATAAAAATCAATTGAACTCCTCTTATAGAGAGTTACTAAAATTAAAAGAAAATTAACAGTTCCCTAGTGAATTTTAACAGTTCCCCTTCACCCCCTTCAGTTCCTGAGGCCAGAGTTTATTCATACTAGCTATTATTGAAAGAATTTTAAATTTGTCTTTTTAAGTCAAAAAGAAGCTTTAAAAAAGGAAAAGGTAGAAAAATGTAAGTTGACAAATCAGAAAGCAACTGTTGGGTCTCAAAACTAAATGCCTGTGAAATTTTCATAACTTAAATATATAGACAGCATGTCAAAGAATAAAATCCATTCATATTCAAAACTGAATGAAGATCTGAGTGAAAGCAAAAAGTCTTTCCAAGCAGTGGAACCTTAAAAACAATGATAAAAACGTATTCGCTCTCAGATCAGTTCCATCTTCTCAAGAACCCCAAGTCTAATAACCATGTTGTCCATTTCTAGACCTCTGCCTTGCTAGACTTGAAATGATTCTACATCAGTAAAGGAGCTTCTGGGACCTTCCTGAATCTGCTTCCATTGAAAGAATTACTGTCTTTATTAAGGGAAACTTGACTTTTCCCTTACTGGTTTGAGGCTGCGTGCCTCAAACAAGCTATTTTTCTATCAAGTAAGGTGGCATCAATACATTTCAAAAATGTTTTCTTCCTAGGAGGCATTAAAATAATAAATAAAATAAATGTTCAGCATCCCAGCCCACTAACGGTAAGGCAATGAATGGAGAAAAAAAAATGTATATACAGGCCAGTGGACACGTATTTATATTCTAAATGATGAGGATCTTCAGTTTAATTCCCCGTGTCACTGCCAGATCATTCAACATTCAGAATTCAATAGTGCTAGATTAATTACATGACAATATATATGAGGAGTTTATGCTACTCGGAAAATCATATTATTTAACAGCATGGAGCAGCAAAGTATCTTGCATGGCTTCACAGCTTTCAACTCAATCTTTTGAAAGAAAGGAAGCTAGTAATACATCTCCCCAACATATACCCCCCTCTTCACCGCAATTCAAATGAAAGGCTGTATAAAGGAAGTCCTGGACACATTTTAATTCTTTTATACAACTAAGCCAGAGCTAATCACCCACAGTGGATACTGAGGAGACACTGGGCAACCAGCCTCCCGCCATTTCTCCTCTGCCACAGTTTATGCTCACCTAATTTTTTGAAGCCTTACCAATACAGAAGCCAGCACTGTTAGCATTAGCAACTTTGTTGAATGGTGTATTGGAGCTCAAGGAGCAAGGCAGCAGCAGAGTCAGTTCAGACAATAAGGAAACATACCTGGGAGATGGTTGTTAAGTGGTAAACTGTTAGTGATTACTAGATACTTGTACTACGCAGCCAGGGATGCGCACTAAGTTAGCTTAGCAACAGAGCACTGCACGACAGTGCTAGCAAAAGGCCTTGGCCCTAACCTGATTCCAACAAAAAAGAGACATGGTGAAATGCCCAAATAAATCTGTTAGTCTTTAAGGTGCCACTGGATTCCTCATTGTTTTTGTGGATAACTAACACGGCTACCCCTCTGATTCATACTTGAAAAACTTGACAGAGAATCGGACTCAAGGGAAACCAGTTTTCAAGAGGCAGCACCAAAAGGGCCACGGAGAAACAGAGCAAAGTCATCTGAGACGGGTGACTTCATACTGAGGAACGTAAGCTATATAAAGAAACAAAAAACACAGCATGTTGCTTGTTGAGAACCAGTACAAAGGATGTTATGATGAGTATGCCAGATACCCTTGAGAACATAGACTATGAACAGTGGGAGGTAGTTTACACAAAATCAAATTAGAACAGTCAAAGTGACTCAAGTTAACCCCCCAGCTTCAGGGATCTGGGAAGTCAACCAAAATGCTACCATAGAACCTTCTGATGCCCAATGCAAGTGAGGAACAAAGATGGATATTAAAACCAAAAACCTAATAAACAATGAGTAATTAGGGGTCTTTTCCTGTCCATAAACTGCTCAAAGACAACTTGCAGTTTTTGTTTGTGTTCTCTAAGCTAAATTATTCACTGAAATACCTAATCAAAACATATCAACAATGTATATTTTTGGCAGAACACAAGGAATCACATAGTAGATGTTTCATGGACAGATTCCACAACTTCACGTATGATTTTAATGGACTTTCCTTGGTTTTGATCATCTGCCATTTCACAATTCAGGTTGCCCTTAATTACCTGGGCAGTCAAGAAGGCTGCTACTTACCTGTTTCCATAAACTAGGCTGTTCCAAGACACCAGTCTTAACTGTGAACCTTGGAACACTGGGTATAATAAAAGAAAGACAGGATGCAGTGGATTAGGCCACAGCTTTATTCATCTAAAATATCTAGGAGTAATCTGCACTAAATGTTATGATGCAGGTCACCATCATTTCCATAACCACTTACACATAATCCCCAACCTGGTCCCAGCCATCCAGTTGTTGGAACCCTTGCATGAAGGGAAAGGGGGCGAGTGGTCAGTTCTCCGCTGTTTTAGACATAGGAATTCCAGCTTCCCCTTCCCCAGCTCCTTTACAGGATGCTTTCCTTCAAGTCTTTTTCCAGTTCATTTTATCTAGTAACCGTATCCCTCACATAAGGAGAATATGTGTGGAACATCTATCATGAGTTTTACATGTTAAATTGTGACAGTTATAACCTAACTGCCCCCTCCCCCACTCGATTCCAAATCTGCTGTGGGGAAGGAGGAGAAAAAAACACCAACTCACCCTCACTCAAATAATCCAGCAGTGAGTGAAAAATTCCTTCCCAACCTCCAAGGTGAAATGGACTTATGTAATGTCCACAGTGGTCATGAGAAAACTTGGTCCTTGTGCAAATTTCATGGGTGGGTGCTGTCAAGAGGGCTTCTTGGGGGCTGTAGAGACATAAATATCCCCCCCCCCCAATCTTCTGGTCAGCACGAAGGGCAATGAGCCTCGCCGACCTGGCGTCAGCTGCTTCCTGCCCATCCCTGTGAACTTCCCCCCAAATCCCTCTCTTGTCCCATTGTCTGTGGAGGGACTTATAGGGCAACACCCCTTTTCTTCTGGCCAACCAAACAAGGACCCTCCCGCACAGAGGCTGTGGTGAGCACATTCTTTTCTCATCACCTTGGAGGTTTTTTTGTTCAATCCATACTGTAGAGTTGAGGGAGGAGGATTAACAACAAGGAGGCGCATTAGCCAATTAGTTTACTTCTCTATTTTATTTAAATTTTCACTGCCTGGCCCCTTAGACTTCAGTCTCACATTTTGTTCTTTATTTCCTCCACTTTGCTTGCTTTTCTTCCACAGAGCTTTTGCTCACAAGTGCTGGCACTGAATTCTTTAATTAAAAAAAAACAAAGAACACAGCACTGAAGCGGAAGGGTTTACCCTGGATGAGGAAAGGGGGACTGTTACACAGAAGTTACAAGCACAGCAAGTAGATCAAATTTCAAATGAAGCTTAATAGCATGTCCCTTTTAAGCAGTTTAAAGAGAGTCTGATTATGTTATTGACAGTCAGAGCTGAAGTGACTGAACACAGTAATAAAAATTGTGTCTATTTAAGAGTCCTTCGCTGTGAGTCATAAGCAACTAAGATAAGTCGCCACAACTAAAAGAGTAGTGGAAACTAAAGACCAATATTGCCAACAAGTAGCTTAATATTTCTATGTTTTTAAAATAAGAATTTGGCCATTACAACAAAATAAAAATAAATAGAGAGAGGGAACTCAACCACCTCATATCATTATGGAAATCAGGGGAACTTCCTATGAGATGAAGAAACTGAATCAAATGCATTAATAATTGGTAAATCTAAGATGACCGTGGTGCACAATAACATCTGTACAGAAGTGGTTTAAAGTGCCCCTCATTGTGTCCCAGAAAACAAACAACATTCACCTCTCCATGGCTGTGCTGTCTCCCACACTTGTGGCTTATGCCTTTCCTACTTCTTCTTTAAAGGTAACCACACCACTTCTCTTTTACCATCACTTCTCCTCTCCTCCACATAGCCCACAAAGGACTTTCAGTCATAAGAAGTGACACTACCAACACCACAGATGGCACGCAGTGCTTCACAGGGTGGAGAATACAACATCCGTCAAGATGTGTGCGCAGCCCAGAGGTCAACAAGTTTATGATAAAAGATACATCCTATAATCTTGGACAGAGTCCAGCAGCATCATTTGATAGACGCCAGCAGCGCAGAGGAGGAAATGTGTCAGATGTGGACAGTCTTGGCTTAATTTTAGAAGACAACAGCTTGGCGTGAGTGGAACACAATAATGCTGCTGAACTCTGCCGTGTTGTGATTTCCATACAAGGAGCAAAACTAGCACCTTCAGTCTAAAATGGGCAGTGTTAGTCTTGGGAAAGCAACAGGTAGAACAAACTAAAAAAAAGTAAAGTTTTGCCCTTCATCCCACCACTGGTCCCTGGCCCATTCTCTGCTGGAGTTTTCCACAGCCTTTATGGAGCCCAACTATCTCTCTTAAATATCTCTCCAGCAACCAGCACTCTTTTGGCTGAGCATGAGAAAAATACTCCTGCTGAAGCATATCAGATGCTGCTGCTTGGATCTGTCCAAGATCATTTAAGGGTGCAAGCCACTCCCCTTCTCAGGAATGGAGCATCCAAGAGTCCAGTAGAGCATGCATGTAACTAGCACCCCCCCCCTCCATTATGTAGTTTTAGAGCTAAAAAAATCTGTTGTGTTCCAAAGTGCACAAAGAAGTTTACATTAAAAAGTACTGACTGCAAACATCAGCCCTGCTGTGTGGTGTCAGTCTAAGTAAATGGCATATACTTAAAAGGTCTTCATACCAAGCACTCCTACAATCCAGAGTGCCCCAGGTTCACGGTAACAAGGAGTTAAATTCTGGCCTCACTGCAGCTGAAATTAGGTCTAAAGCTTTAGAGATCAAAAACGAAAGTGGAAAATAGTCCCTAAACTACTTAAACAGCCCCTTCCAGGAACAGCTAAAAGCAATGCTTTACCAAATAAGGCAAGTGAAAGCTAAAAGCCAGAAAAGAAAAAAAAAAACCAGACCCATGTTGTATCTTTCAAAAAGAGTCAGACAGCTGGATAACAGAAATGTGAATGCGCCAGTTTTACTAAAGTGGATTGCACATGGGAAGAACAAATGTTCAGAAACCATGAACGGAAGCAAGGGCTGCCAAGCAGGGGCCAGAAGGCATTCCTCCCAGGCTGCCGGAGCCTAAACCATGTTTTTATTAAAGTACAATTTAAAAAAAATAAAATGAAATCTCTCTCTAGATCAAACAGGAATTAATTCAGGGAAGGCCCATGCCTTCTGTTATACAAGAGGTCAGACTAGATGACGACAATGGTCCCTTCGAGTCTTCTCAATCTAAACACTGCGCCACCATCTTCTTATGTGGGCTATGAGGTTATAAGGGACTCGCTCCCTGTAAGAAGCTGCTAGTGCAGCTCAGCATCCCAAAGTGCTCAGCACTTCACAGGAGTGAGCCCTAAAAGTCTAAGGGCTTGTCCTCACTGGGGTGGGGGATCGACGGCAGATACGCAACTTCAGCTACGTGAATCACTTAGCTGAAGTTTGCGTATCTGCCGCCAACTTACCTGCTGCCCCCACGGCAGCGGCAGTCAGCGGCGCGCTCCCCCGTCGACTCCAGCTTGCGCCTCCCGGCAAGCTGGAGTTCCGGAGTCGACGGGGGAGCCCGGGGCGATCAATTTATCGCGTCTTAACAAGACGCGATAAATCGATCGCCAGAAGATCGATCCCGCGCCGCGCGAGTGAAGACCAGCCTTTAGATGCACTGTGCATCCTGGACTGCCATACATTGACACTAGTGCACAAGACGGTATAAATTCTACTGGACAAGGGAGGTACAATATCAAATAGAGTTACTTACCGATGGAAATAAATTCTTCCCATTTAAAACCAAGGATTGGTTTGTTTGTTTAAACATTACAGCAGACTTTGATAACTTATTTTAGACTGTGACAAAGATTCCTGTGACACCTTAAAGACTAACTAAAGACTTATTTTAGACGAGGTCTACAGTAGAGACCTGAGCTGCCATAAGATCTCTCATATAGCGGCTCTATGCTGACAGGAAAGAGCTCTCTCATTGACATAATTAAACTACCTCAAACAAGCAGTGGTAGCTAGCTCTCCCGCTGACACAGCGCTGTGTACACTATCACTTATGCCATCAAATTTACGTTGCTGGAGGGGGGGGTTCCCCACACCTGATCAACATAGCTTTGCCGGCATAAGTGGTTGTGTAGATATTGGTTTCTCTGTTCTCTTCTACAAAGGGGTAAAGGAGAGAGAAGAAAGGGAAGGGATCAAAACTACATTTTAAGCTATCGCAGAGAATAAGCAAGGAGGTCAGCACCAACATTTTAACCATCAATGGTGCTGGAGAGAGTTTTCTTTTCTTTGCTGGCTTTGTTTCCACCTGCCTTGACAGAGCAATTTGCATTCCAAAACTGATCACTTCCTCCCCCAACTTCTGGTCTACCCCATTACACAAATTTCAAGTTTTACACAAGTCTACACACTGTTTTTTATGTACTCCTGCCTTTTGCAACTAACAGCACGAAACATTAGCTGTAAATTCTGTTCCTAACACAGGAGACAATTCTGTTCCTTAACATTTTTTTTCCTCCTGCTAACTACAAGATCTTCTTTCCAATGCACATTGAACAGTGCAGCTTCTTGGGTCCCTGGGCTTGGATGGCCGAGTATGTGCTAATGAAAAATGTGGCCCATTGCGTTATGCAGCATGGATAGTATCATATGCAGAATTCAAACATGCAGCAGAAGTCCATAGGTAACTTGTAAGTTTCAGTCATTTTTCTTTTAGCTTCTTTACCCAACTATTAAGCGGACAAAGTGCTAACAGTTCCTCTGAGTGAAACAAATTAATGTGACAATGCCTGCCTTATTTTCCTGAATCTTCTAGAGTTGAAACAGAAAGCCAAGAGTGAGAACTAGTGGATGGTAGCATATGAAGGAGCAAGCAACAGACTTTAAGCTCTTCGATCTATCAGAAGAACAGCATGTGCCCAGCGTGAATCTCCTCTAGTGCACCATCAGGAATACACCATCCTTTATACCAAGATACAGTAATTCAGAAGAATAATCTGTGGGCACAAGCAAAGCAACTTCAACATGTAAGTGTCCAATTCTGCAGGCTGGTTATTTCCTACATGAATTTGCCTTCTAGAAGAACATGTTTGCTAACCTTTGAATTAAAAGGCTTATTTTTTGCTGCCTTCTTACGTGAAGTGAGTAATCCACATCAGGTTTATTCCCCCTTCCAGCAGAATTTCATACCTACTGTGACAAGACGGCCTACGTTAGTATTGTGGGTCCTGCGCTTTCCTTGGCGGGGAACAAAGATGCTGCCCCTTGCCTCTGCTCTTGGGGCCCCAAGGGCCCCGCTAGTGGCCTGGGAAGGTGGTAAAGGAGGGAAGCTGGGGAGGGGTCTGGGTTTACTCCTCACGCTGAGTCCCAGCCTCTTTCAACCCCTGTGGGTTCTTTCCCTCCCCCAGTGTCTAAGGACCAAAGGTACCTCACCCAAGGTGGAAAGAGGGTATTTCCCTCCCCTGCTGGGGAAGGGTCTCCCTTACTTCGGTTCTCTGGTCTTTCAAGTCTCACAGCGCACCTACAAACTCCAGTCCACTCTCCTTCCTCATTCTCCCTGACTCCCTGAAGCAGGAGGTTTTATTGTGTTCCTGACAGGGTCATAACTGACTGCAGGTGCTCCAATTAACCTACAGCCAGGCTCCCTAGTCTACAGGGAACCATGCCTTCATTAGCCTAGGGCTTATATAGTTCACCTCTACTGCTTTCCCACTCTCCCTTGCCCTCCTGTACCACACTATATACACCATGCTGGCCTTCAAACCCTCTCCTGCAGGCTGCAGACATACAGTCACATTAGTGTGGTGCTTGAAATCCGTAAGTGGGATGCCACTCAACAGCAACATTACACAAACATCCATGTACTATCAGCTACAAAAATAACCAAAGCTGTATGCCTCCCTATTTCTTCATATCGAAAGGCATAATGGTGGGCAGGACAAAGTGAAAAACATATGTTTGTAACCAAAATCTGCTCTTTCGAGCTTTCTTGGTTGCTCTTTGTGCTGCAAAGTGTTACTCTAACGAAACAAAGATTAGAACAAAATAGTGCAGGACGATTGCATCCTCGTGGGGGAGGGGAGGCACGGATGAGCATTTATGTCACGCTCCCAGTCAGTACCCAGCCCAGGCCAGGGAACTGAATGATTCAACCTGTGGACCAAATTTGGTGAGAAATCCCGGTTACGTGCCACCTGAGGCATATTATGCGTATGCTAAGAAGTTGCATATTCTCCAGAAAGTGACATAACTCAATGTACCTTACTCTCTGACCTTCCACATATTACCACTGTGGCACACAGGTTTATATTTAGTCTCTAATACACTTGCATTTATGCACATTGGTAACTTACGTCCATTTCTTATAAACCTATAGAAGGTAGTGTTTACTCCAGTCACATCCACCTAAATTCGTTTTTCATTTGACAAAGCTAGTTCCAACCATGTTTTAATCCTATTTCCCTAGCCCCAATTTTACACAGAGAACTAGAATTAGCAGTTTCCATTATTTAAAATGGTCTTTCAGCTGCTCCACTGACAAAATGGCCATGTGCTAAATCGTATGCACGAGAACTGGATTCAGAAACTATGGATAGGTGGCTAAGAGACAGAAGAACCCTGCCAGCGGTACCACTTTCTGAAAACTTCCTCACCAACACACTGGAGAAGTGTGATAACCCCTTTGCACAGTGACAACCCCTTTGCATGGTGAATGCCACCTTCCCAGGGAGGGCAGATGCAACAATAATCTAATAATTCAGAGCAGCACCTTAACATCTTTTTCAGCATCCAAAATAGAGTGAGCTCTATTCTCCCCACCTCTTCATACAAGTAGCCTACTCGTTTAATTTGCTCCTAATCACTGTATTCTATTTTTGGAATGTAGCTGCTTGAAAAATCAAGTCTGAGTTACTTCTCCTCCATCATCCCACCCTCTACCCCAAAATCCACACCAGGCTTATTCCACCTTCAGAATTTCATAGCTATACACAAGATCCTGCTCCGAAAACAGCTGGTGAGTCTAAATATGAGAAGACTGCATCCACTACCTACAGTGCAACTGATTTACAAAGATCACCTTGTAGAATAAAACAAAGTGGCAGTTCTTTCAGACCAAATGATTCCTCTTATACTTCAGCGTCATGACAGCCTGAAATGGAGAATAAGCCTGAAAGAAAAAGTAAGAATTGGAAACAAACAAACAAAAAAACCCCAAGATAAACAACAGAATCAGAGAGGTAGCCATGTTAATCTGGAATAGCAGAAGTAACAAAGAGCCCTGTGGCACCTTAAAGACAAACTAAAGTGTTGAAGCATAAGCTTTTGTAGGCTAATACCCACTTCGTCGGATGCAAGCAGTTGAAGTGTCCAAGGGCAGGTATAAATAAGAAGGCAAGAACCAGGTAGGAGATAACAAGGTTAGTCCAATCAGGTTGAACCAGCTTATCTCAAATCAGGGAGGGTGAGGTATTCCTCTAGTAACTGAACTGGAGTTGTGAACTCCGAGAGAGGAGAAGCTGCTTTTGTAATTAGCAAGCCATTCAAAATCTGTATAAACAATGCTCATTGTACTAGGATTTTCTACCTCTGGTTTCTGAGAGTTAAAGTAGCAGTTTAAAAGTGATTGAGGCCCTCCTGTTTACTCGTAAGCCTACTTGAAGTCCACCAGTGAACAGTGACATCTGATAGATCATTTCGCCCATTACTCTGCCAATTTCTGTTCTCTGCCATAAAAAAAAATAATAGCTCTTGGCATTGACACTAGTAGAATGTTAAATGCCACCATCTGATGCTAGCCCTCCCACAAAGGTTTGAAACAATGCTTTGAATATTCATGTCTCCGCTTAAAAGAAAAATGTCAAAATTACAGATCAGCATACGACTCCCCCCACTCTTTTATTATCTACTTGTAGAGTCCAAGTGCTGTAATTTTAGCCTTTTACCCCTTCAGTGTCACCATGTGCTTTTACAGAAAGGGAAGGAAAGTTTTTGCCCAGTAACCCATTGCTTTAATGAATAATACCTACACCATTACTGGACTAGGCATGTGATTATGGAAGATACAAAAATCAAGAAATAAAGTTGAAGCATCCTAGATATTATTGTTGAAAATAAGCCTCTTTAAATGTTAGGCGCTACCTTCAGACAGTTACAAGTTTGCAGAAAGAGTCCTAATATTGAACTCAATCTGAACAGGAGTATAAATATTCATACTGCCTGAAGTCTAAGGTCTTGAACCTTGCCAGATATACTGACTGGATGTCCTACTAAGTCTTCCTGATCTCTAACTTCTTTGACCAGTATTCTATTTCTAGCAGAACTGACATGGATATGTATTGAACATACCAAAACAAAAACTAAGAGACAAATGCAGTAAACAGTCAAATCCATCTATAATTGGAAACACGGCATTCAATGTGCAGACACACTGTTTAAACCTCAGTGGTGAGAAGGAAGGGTTTGCAGGAGCAATAAGAGGCCTGGATACAATGTGCTTACTAACTGTGGAAGTCTAAACAGCTGCACGGTGAGAGCGTCATGCAAGAAGGGGCAGTCACCAGAAGCAATGGCCTACACTTTTAACTCATTTTTTTCCTAATTAACACAAAAGCCCATAAGCCATACCAAGAGCATGACCTTTGCATGCATCTTAAAAAGGAGCAACAACTGCTATTTTTCTTTTCAAATACATTTCCTGCACATTGGAAATACTGAGGTTCCATGTATTTTGCTGTCGACTCTGTGAAGAACTAGAAACATCATATTAAGATGAACTCTGAGCAGCTTTCCTAAAACAAGATGGGACATCTAGTCATACACAAAAGATACTGGCTTGGTATAGCACACTCCATGTCACTTTTTTCTTTATTGCTTATTTACTGTTTCATTGTAGGTTTTTTCCGGTCATTGGTATATTCGTTGCACTTAAAATCAAAGTTCTAATGAACTATTCTAGGCTTTTAATTCCATTAAAGAAAAAAAGGGCAAAAAGAGAAAGAGCAAAACAAGAGGATACAATATAAAACCATACTGGAAACATCAACCATTTATTTTATAAAATGGAGGGATTGCTTCAGCTAAAGAGTTATAAAAGGAAACCCACTTGGGTCATAATTTGCCTTCTGATCTTCTATTAGGTATGCTCAAAATCTGTTTCACACTGAAGTGTCATAAAAAGGCAGATATATTGTACATATTTACAAGAGTTTATAGTAAGATGCTAAGAACAAGGAAGTTTTCCAACTAAATACACCATTGTACAAGATTAAAGCAAGTTCAAAAAAATCTTTTCTTAGGGATCCTAAGTTTGCATGATTCAGCATCGTAAGAAATATTTCTGATGTGCAGACTTAAAAAAAACAAACCAACAACCCCACAGTCTATCAGGCCTGACCATGGAAAATGGAGCCAGCAATTCAAAGAGAATGCTTCATTTTTCTCTATTCACATCAATTTTGGCTGAGGTCTGTGCTTCACTTCTCAACAGACAAGCATAGCTTCTACCGGGTGAAGCAAAGCATAGCTTCTACCGGGTGAAGCACCATTTAAGGTATGGTTCAAAACATTACAAGTGCTTAACATTTAGAAAAACAGATAAGCTAGTTACAGAAACTCCTACAGAATTCCCATGCAATACTTAGTGCTTTACAGCTCTAAGTAGTTCCTGTATAATCTACCCTATTAAATGCAGATAATCACTCTCTTTTACAACATAGGATAACAAACTTAGTAAGTTTGAGTCACTTGGCCAAAAGCGCATCACTGATAGAGTCAGGAATAGAAGTCTTAAGTTCCCACAAACCAGCCCTGCACTCACCCCACTAGGTGATTCCACCCATTGCTAGTTTCATTTCTTTCCGTTAACATGATTGTGCAGATAAGCAACATTCACAACAATCCACATATTGTCCAAAAATCAATGTCAGGGGAAAAAAAGCTTCCTATATTGGAAATAGTTCCTTTCACTTAAGATTTCAATGCCACTATCCATCTCTTCAGATAGGAATTTCTTAGATTCCATTGGACTAAGGTACAACACAGTCCCCGAAGTTATACAAACCTTCATTCTACACTTAAAAATACGCTAGTTAGTGGGATGCTCAATTACCTCAACAGAGATCTTGTTCCACAGGATAAGATTTGCTTTCCTTTTCATATTGTACTTATTCTAATGAAAATACCCAAACTGCTGCAGAACTGTGTAAAAGACCTCTCATGTTAACCAAGGTGTCGGCTGAGGCTGTATCAATATGCCTCGATGGCTGCTGTACGATTTTTGAACAAAGACATATTGATCTACCAAAGGTGGCATATACAGGGATGAGAGCAACAGGATTCTTGCAATTCAAATGGGGAAATTTATACATAATTAGTGTTGTGAGTTTTCATCAGGAGATTAGAGACTCTTGAAAACCATTGGGAGGAATGACCAAAAGAAGAGGTCTACATCTCAAGACTTGCAAATTTCCATTTAATATTTGCAAAGGGCTGTGCAATATGGAAAGGACACCTCTCCTGTTCCTTCCTACTACCCCAGTGAGGGGGGTTGATGCTCTTACCAATGGGTATAAGAGGAGAACATTTGGGACAGAATCCTTTGCTTGAACCTATGCTCAGTTATATGGAGATCAGTTACACAGAAATTTTAAAAGTATGAATTAACATAGAAGTCATAGATTTTGTGTAATACCACTAACAGTACCTGGGCTCTTAGGACACCCATCACTCTGGTATCCAAACATTTGCTGTAGTTTGGATTTGATAAATGTTTTTGTTTCCAAAGCTACACAAAATCTTATCCATGAACAGCACAGATAGCTATGTAAGCAAATCAGAGTGACAGGCACAGATAATTGAAGGTTCAAATGATTAGACATGAGCAAATAGGTAATTAAATAAAGGAAGTGAGGTTTATACAGCTGGCCAAGTGGTAAGAACACTCCAATCAAAGGATTGTCTAACTAACCTAGTTCTCCTCTCAGAATCAATAAGTTTATTGTACTACCTCTGCCCAAATGTTTACAAAGTAATCTTTAAAAACCCAAAGCAGCTACAACACACCTGCTACAGGAGCTGTGTTATTAAAAGCAGTATTTGTTTAATCAGCACATAAAGGTTTACAAGATTGCCAAGGCTCTCTTGACTACAAACAAAGGCTCAGTGGTTGCAAGGAGCAGAGGATAGAGGGACAGTCATCTCAGATTTCCTCTTCAAACCCTTTCCCTGGTACCTTCAGAGCTATTCCTGGCGCCTGCACACAAACCTTTCAATAAGGAAGCTTGGAAGCTTGTTTGTAGAGCACCCTAAAGCAGCCTCAAGCATTTTGTCCCCGCTTCCCATTATCCTCCTCTACCACCACTAGCCCGCCACCATCAATCACTAACCCAAAGTTCCCCATATATACCAATATCCCTCTTAAGATTCCTAAATTTAACTCTATGTTTCAGGAGTAATCTGAAAACTTCGCAAAACAGGATCTTTAAATTTACAATAGTCTAAAGCATCTTCAGTAGGCATTGCATTTCAAGCTTTATCAGTTAATTTTGTAATCAGCTTAGGAACTTTCATCATGGATTTCAAGCATTATACTCAGCCTTTCAAAGGTAGTCAGATATTCAGCAATATCATCCCCTTCACTGTATGCTGGACATAAGTGTTCCCATTTGTAGATTTTTGGAGTGATGGGAGTCGTTGGGATCAGGGGGTTCTGGTTCTGCTTCTCTAGCAGGTCCGGTTGGTGTTTTTGCTCTCTTTTTCCCCACAGCTCTTCTGTGTGCAGCCTCCTCTCTTGTTGACTTTTTCCTTCCTTCTCTCTCTTTTATCTCCAGTTCTTTCAGTTCCAATAATCTCTGGTGCTCTTTCTCCTTATCTGCAATCTACAGCCTAAAAAGCTCCAACTTCACAATTGCTTCACGGCTTTCCACTTACTTCCCTTTCCCAAAATAAGCAAACACAAAATAACACAACTGTGACCTTCTCCTGACCGTTCTTAGCCACCGCACTTAAGACTCACTTAAAATTACAAATATCAGTGCTTAAAGTGTGAACTTCACTTGGAGTAACAAGCTGCACATACATCCTGTTCGCTGCACCGCTGTGACATTCCCCTCTGGACTGGTGATCTACTAGGTCACTCCAATCCTTGACACTGGCAGCCATCCTTACCCTGCTCTGCTGTGAGAACAGCCACCCCCTGGACTGTTCATGCACAGCCTATGGCATGTAAGCTGCCCCCAACTACTCGCAAATGAATGACACTAGCCAAAATCTCCAGTCCTAGACACAACTCTAGGACCATCCATCTTGCAGTATCCAGTTATGCCAGCTAGATGCTGCAAGCTTATATGATTTTGTCAACTTAAAGAAATGTATATGTACCAGGATTGTTATCCCAAGGGGAGCCCCAGACATGCTTCAAATTAAACACGCTGCTTCAGTTAGAATAAACAAACAGATTTGTTAACTATAAAGATAGATTTTAAGTGATTATAAGCAAGTCAGATTTGGTCAAATGAAAGAAGAGCAAACCTCATTCTAAATAGATCTTAACACTTTCAGTGCCCTTACAAACTTAGATGCTTCTCACCACAGGCTGGCTGCTTGCTCTTCAGCCAGGCTCGCACCTTTGATCAGTGCTTTTTAGTTGCTTGGTGGCGTCTGTAGGTGTAGGTGGGAGAGAGAGAGCATGGCAAATGCGTCTCCCTTTTATCATAACCTTTCTCCTTCCTTGGTTTTGCGCCCCGCTCTTCAGAGTCAAGTCACAATTACCTCATCTCAGTTCCAAACTGACTGAATGAAGGGAGAGGAGTGACTCCCTCGAGAGTCTAACAGATTCTTTTGTTGCTGCCTAGGCCAGCACCCTTTGTTCCTGTGAGGCTGGGCTGGTTTGTTCCATCCATGCCCAGATGAGACGTGAATTGCCACTCTGCTTCTGGAGAGTTTTTGTCTCTGCTTGCTTTAAGCCGTGAGGATACATTTTCAGCCTCAGCACTATATAAAATGAAATTATAACCCTATAACATCACTATAACAACGATGCTCAGTACATCACAAGCCTTCCAAAGACACCCAACATGACAAACTTTGCATTGGATACTACTATAAAAATGAACACGGAGGTGTAGGGTGTTCCCCTGAGGTACAGGGCATGTGATGGGGTGGGGCTCACCACCGCAGTGCCTCCTGCTGGCACATCTTGGAATTAGCTCAGTCCATGTGGAGCGCCCTCTGCCAGCAGTGTCCCATCCATCTCTCGCACCCTGCTGGCGTCTGGACCGGCATGGTTCCCAGCTTGCGGTGTCCTCTTCAGAACACTGCCCTCCGGCGGTGCCCCTTAGTCCACACTCACCCCCTTCTGGGGGAGGAGGGGGGAGTAAACAGCAGTCTTTCACTTCGCCTCAGGCACAGTGGCCAACCACACCCTTCTTCAGGGGCCTGGTGCAGTCCGCTATGGCCACTTCCAATGGCCAGGTGCAATACAAGGGGAATGGTGGGGGGAGGGGACCCAGGCCCACCCTCTACTCTGGGTCCCGACCCAGGGACCCTCTGGCGGCATTCAGTTAATGAAGTCAAAAACTTCCTCAGCAACACAACATGGTTCTTGCAAGCAAAGTAAGGCCACTTACTCTGAGGTCACTGACACCTTTGAATTACTTGGATCCATCCTTTCACAACCTATTTTAGCACCTGATTAAAAACAGTAGTGTTGGGTCAGATTGGTGTTACTCAAACTCCACCCACAACCCAAGCTCCACCCATTTATGAGGCCAAAGATGAACTCACAAGAAACAGTGCAGAACTTCATCATATAGCTGTGCAAGAGGAGGAAGGGGGAAAGAGGAATGCTGTGATCAGCTGTGAAACATTTAGCAGCCTATAGACTTAGATTCTATCACTAGGCTTCACAGTTAAAAATCCACTAAAATGAACAGGAATCTCAGAGATTTCTCTTTCAGACAGTATGCAGACATTTCTGCATCAGTTTACATTTCTCTATGTAACCCTAAGAGTTATGTTTGTGTTTGTTGTGGAAGAATCTCTTAAATGAAAGCTTTGCTTGCTGTTGCAGACAAGAGTATAGCAAGACTCAATACAGGATTGGATTTTTATACATTTAACAAGATTATCCAGAATTATAAACTAAATAAGTTTCAGAAGAGACAAAATCTCGTGTTGGGACTTAAACCATTCACTATTATGGGTTAGGGGGAGATTCCCCAGGGGATAGATTATCCTACAGCTGCCTACTACAGGACTTCTTACACCTGTGACGTATCTGGTGCTGACCAACGTCAGAGACTGGACGGATCATAGGTCTGATCCAATATGGTAGGAACTGCCATACATTTCTATGCCCTTGTCCTAGAAAAAAAAAAAAAAAAAGATGCCAACTACTAGGAAAAGCAGTGAATTCACAACCCAGCTCAATGGAATCCTGGCTTCCAGAGTCTAAGCTGGAATTTTTCCCAAATACTCAGGTTCTAAAAATTCCAGTCAGGAGACTTCTAGGGGGAGGAGTGAATGCATATGCATTCTTTCTGCATGGTACTATGACAAAGCAGAGAACATCTTGTCTCTAGCCTCGGCTTCTTCAAAAACACACAACAGCTTTCATTTAATGCACACTGAGCAGATAGGACTGGAATCACTAACAAGTAAAGGTATAGCTGTCTCTCGGACTCCTCCCTCGGAGACTAGCGGACTCCCCACCCCAACTCTGCCTCCTCACTTTTTCAAGTTAGCGGGTGTTGGCTCAAGATCATGCACTGCTCTAAAGGAAAAAGATTTCCGTCGATCTGGCCAAAATTCTTTCCTCTACAGGAGTGCTGCTCCCTCTCATCCAGTTTTCTGACTGCCTCATGCCTATGGCTCTGTTTATTTTTTTCCCCTTGTATAAAATTTTTAACTTCAACCACTCAAAGTTTCATTATTTAGTAAATAAAAGGTCTGTAAGTGATACCAAAGTCCCTTGGCATAACTGCTCTTTAAAATCAGAGAGATAATTTGTTCCAATTAAACCAGGAGAGAATCCTAATGGCATTCTAGAAACACTTACTGCTTTTGTATTTCTTTTAATGCCAAACTCTTTCCTACTGCTGTCAGCAGATCTAGGGGAAAGACATGCATTTGCTCTAGGAAACTGATTGAAAGCTACAACAAACATTATAATTCAAAGTAAAATACAAGAAGTCATGTTTCTAATCAAGTTATGTACATTGTAAAGTCTAAGCAGAAGATAATTGCCCATGTTGAGAACTCTGCACTAATTACCTTCACATATTACTGATCACTTCTGGAGGACATTAATTTGCAGATCTCTTACTTGACAGTGCAAGTTATATGCATTAGATATGAAGACTTGCAGAAATACAATGCTTATCATCACCAAGGTGATGCAACACTCTAATATTCACTATTCGAAATGTTCATACAACACATTAGTTGATTACCTCTCTGAGCCACACTTTAACTTTGACCAAAAATTATTAACATTGAATTTAAACAAGAGCTGGGCAAACTAGCTTGGAAGGAGATCTGGACGTAATTATACTAAACTGAGTACAGCCAGATGGAAATGCAGATACACATGGCCCCAGCACCAACCCGGAGAAACCCTCCAGTTTAATCTAATCAGAAAATACTCAGAAATGTAGAGTGGTTTGTGTTCTATCCTTCCCTAATACCAGTAAGTCTGGACTGAAGTTTAAATGGTAAGTGCAATGCTTTAGGAATAACCTGCTAAAGACTCAAATAAAACCATGCAAAGAGAATCTGTGTAGAATTTAAGTGAAAAACCAAAAATGAATGGTCTTGATTATTGGTTATTATGTTTTTAAATTTCTCATGGATTAACTGGTATTAAAAATAGGTGCAAAAAAATTAAACATCACAGTTTTCTGGGTAAATATTGGGATCTGTGCACTTAACCAAGCTACCATCGCGGGTCTAGAAGCAGAAGTGGAAGAGGCAACAGCACTATATCCTCATGCTGCCTCCTCCACCTCTTCTGCTTCCGGTCCTGCACCAGAAGAAGAGACAGCAGTTTGGTTTCCTGTGCGGCTCAAGTTACTAAGCCACCATCTCTCCTTCCCGAGTAAGGAGTTGGGATAAAGGGGTCTGCCCAGGTTACTGAGCTGCATCTAAAATTCAGATTAGTGGAAGGAAGGGGAAAAATAATGTAAAAAATATAAACCTTCCCACAAATGACAGCATTTGTAAAAAGCAGGAATTTCTCAGCAAGAATAAAAATAAAATTAATTCAGTACAAACCAAAAATGAAGGGCCTTACAAACAATACGTTTTGTGAAAGAACGTCTGAGAAGCTCACGGCTTGATACTCAGAATAATTTCAGTTTTCTGTCTTTGTGTTCTTCAAGACAGCATTAATCAAGTTCTCAGTTTATTCCTATGAATATCTAGTGTCCATTTTCAAGTGACCATCACAGGTAAAAGAACCAGCAAATAGAGGCCCCAAAAGGTTCCCTTTTGGATTGCCAGAAAGTGAAGGGATTACCGGTCAAGAATTCTCAACACCCACCCCCTCCCGCTGTTCTTTCTTTGTTCCCACCTAACAATTCAAAAACACTTCCAACAATCAGCTTCTGAGAAGAAAAGAAGGACTTGCATATATCCAGGACCCAAACCACAATGCGTTACAGATTAACGCCGGCACCTTGACCTTTGCTCAGAAGCAAAAATGTGTCCTGTGCGTGACCCATGCTGGTACCTACTCTGCTACAACCACTCCACACACATGTACAAGGGGGAACCATTTAATTGAGGATTTAGCATAAAAGGTGAAGACAAGGTGTTTAACAGCGTATTCCTAGGTTGAGTCTGCTTGTGTAGACATTAACTACAGTAGAATCTCAGAGTTACAAACACCTCCGGAATGGAAATTGTTTGTAACTCTGAAATATCTATAACTCAACAAAATGTTAGGTTGTTCTTTCAAAAGTTTACAACTGAACACTGACTTAATACAGCTTTGAAAATTTACTATGCAAAAGAAAAATGCTGCTTTTAACCATCTTAATTTAAATGAAACAAGCACACAAACTTTCTTTACCATGTCAAAAAAACATTTTTTTTTAAAAAAAGGAAAGTTAAAGTAGTTTCACACAGTACAATATGTCTTTTTGGGGGGGGGGGGAGGGGGAGAAGGGGTTGGGGTTTTTTTGAGCTCTCCACTGCCTAATTGAATACTTCAGGTTCCAAATGAGCCGTGTGGTTGACCATTCAACTTGTAATTCTGCTGTTCTGAGGTTCTACTGTATTTTTAAAAAGGGGTTGATTTGAGCTTTATATCCTATAGAATTTAATACAAAGTTAGAGGTGGTCCAAAGTAATCTTTTAATGGAAGTTATGTCTCTACTATAGAAAGGTTAAGGAGCATGACAGAACTGACTAGAGAACAAAATGTTTTCTATGGGATTTTAGAGTATTTAAATCCCATTGCTTTTCTATACAACCTATTGCTTTCATTTCTATTAAACAGGATTTTCCCCATAAAGGCTTATATGAGCGTATTGTAAAAAATTAAGGCAAGGTGGAAGAAAGAAAGAAAAAAATCATATCTTGTATTGGAGGATGGAGGAAAGAAGAAAAACCCAGAGGCAATTCTCCCCTCAACTGCCACCAAAGTAGAGTTGTGTGAACATCAGTTCCACCCCCATCCCCACCACCTATTCTGTAAGACTGGTTGAGAGTAGACCCTGAGATATATGTGATGCAAATGTACATCAGCTCTCATTCTTGACACGTGGAGGTGAACTGTCATTTTCTATTCAGAGCTCATAAATCAGAAACCTAGTATAAAACTGCAGGATATGCACACCAATTTCACTATTCGTTCTATAGTCACGTTGAAGTAACAGAACCTGTACTGGAATTGAATAGTGGGTAGTCCACCTCTTTTTGTAATGATGTGCTACTAAAGGAACTGCAAGCTGCATCTAGCAAAAGCAAAGCTAAGAAAGAGCCAATAGGAGCAGTTTCTTGACAGCTGATTCATTTAAGTGTCAGAGAACATCCAAGACACGACAGGAGAAAGTTTCTGGAGTTAACAGCTGCTTTCCTTAGCACAGCCTACAATTTGTTGTCTCCTGGCACCACTGAATGACAGTTTTAACACATGATAAAGTTAAATTTCAGGGGATTGGTTAAACAGTGGACTTACTTTACATTCATATTTAGCTAAGAAGGTCAAGAACAATGAACTTGCCGTAACTGAAGAGTGGATCAGCCGAAGTGGGGAGGGCTCCACAATGACTGATTCAGAAGTTGCCCAGACCATTTCCAAATGGAGTCAACAAATGAGGGTGTACACAACAGAGGATCGGTCATGTGGGGTAATATTAATCATGTGGAGTCATCTCCTAACCACTCAAAAAAAAAAAAAAAAAAAAAAAAAAAGAGTTTGCTATCACACTGTGATCTCCTATCAAAAAAGCAAGCAGTCAAAGCATTATCTGGTGGAGTGGGAATGTGGTACAGCAGATTGTCCCGAGCACCAAATCTAGAAACCTAGGTTCTACTTCTTGTACTAAGACCCTCCTTTGCAAAGTGGTTGGATAATTTTGCCCCCAAGGTGGTTCTTCTCAAGGTCAAGTTTGAGGCACATTAGTGTAGCAGTGTTGGGAAGCTTTCACTGCCACTACCCGTACTGTGCATTTTTGTGCATACAGGGGGCTTCCTAAATGGGGGGGGGGGGGAGGGAGAGAGAGAGAGAAATAGAAATGTATAGGGATTCAGTAATGCTGAAGCAGAGATTTCAGTTGGGGAAAAAGAGCACAGGAGCTGGAACAGGAATGAACAATGCAGAACAGGCCCAAATCAGCTCTTTCACTGAGCTCTCCTTCAAGGGGAAGTCTAATTTTCTTTTTCATTCTTTCAATCGTCGCATCTGATTTCCTGTTCAAGTGAAACATCGAGTCTTTAAATTAAGGAGAAAATCACTAAGTTCCCATTTATTTTGATCTCAATCTGTCTCTTCCTCCCCTACCAACCCCAAACACCCACACAAGATGGGGTTGAGTGTTTCCAGGTTTACCTCGGGCTTCAGTAAGATTGATCTGTGTGTTCAATATGGGTTCAAAATACATAATAACTTTCATGATTGCTAGCAAACTGGTCTTTCAGCTACAGCTTTCATGACCAGATGAAGATCTGAATTATATATCCCATTCCAGGGTTAGCCTATACACGATAGACACATTAGCTTAAGTTATTCCATGTCGAACAGAGTTTTATGCATCCCAGAACTCTAAAAAATTTGGAGAAGTTATTTATTTAAAAACAAAACAAAAACACCAAATGCAATACTTTAGCATACGAGGCACCTCCCTGGAGCGCCATTTCGTTTCCATATTTCTCAGCACTTTGGAGAATCAGGTTTATAATTGTGGGCAGCATACCCCACTGCTTAAAGCAGACACAGAGTCTAACACTTGGAAGTTCTACTCGCAGCTCTGCCAACAACCTCTATATGACCTTGGGCACTTAATTTCTTTGTGCCTCAGTATTTCCCCTCAACCTTTGCATGTAAAATAAAGGCTATATCTACCCCTTCACAAAGTGATTGAGACCCATGGACGGAGACCACTAAGTTGTTGTTTTCGGTTACTGTAGAACTGTTTTAAGTCCTCTGAAAAGTTTTATATTAATACTCCCAGTATGGATGTGAGCCATCAGTTTTGATTCATCATCCTCCTTAGTGACTTTTCAGAAGGCGCAGGTGCCCCTTTTCCCTTGGGCAGAATCTGAAAGTTTATTAAGGAAGAAAGTAAAGGATGTTTGCGAGGAGGGCCAGCTGCAGTGAAGAACAATAGAATTCCCTTAAATAGTAAGCAGGTCACAAACTACAAGAACTTTTGATTGTATTAAAAGGAGGCTAGGCACTCATCTGGTCCCCCACATCCCCCACCCCTAACAACTCATCAAGGCATTTCATTCCCTTGGGCTCTTGTAACCAATTATAATATTTCATTAAATATACTGTTCATACCAGCTTATGTACTAGGGAACACACTAATTTTAGAAAACTGATTAGCTAGTTCTTTTTAACCGAATGTTATTGTAGCGAAGGTCAGATTTTGCACTGAAACTATGGCAACAAAGCCACAGTATTCTTTTGTCTACAAGGCTGGGACTAGGTTTTAACAGTACTGTGCCACTTAACAGCTCAACTCTGGATTTTGGCAAGCCTTCTCTCAGTCCTACCTGAACTCCTTGAACTATACTGAACTTTCAGCAAGGAAATTTTTTTTAACATATTTACAGTACCCGGATGATACAAAAAACATTTAAATTAGTGAGCATTTCAGTTACTTCATTTTTAGTACCACCAAGGTACTTGTGAAGGCGTTTCCCCAACCATGTCACTAATATCAATTAATTAATTCTCTCAGCTTGGGGGTTAGGTTAAGTAG
This sequence comes from Sternotherus odoratus, assembly GCA_032164245.1. Taxonomy (NCBI): domain Eukaryota; kingdom Metazoa; phylum Chordata; order Testudines; family Kinosternidae; genus Sternotherus; species Sternotherus odoratus. Next base: position 13,159,815 of record JAVMKO010000005.1, on the reverse strand, counting down.
GGGATTATCCATATTTTTCAGATGGACAGTTGAGACAGAGCGATCGAGTGACTTCCTCAAAGCCACAGAGTGAGCGTCACCAAGACAGGAACTAAGAAAAAGTGGGCTCCGAGTTCCAATCTAGTTCTTTAACCACAAGCCCAGCATTCCTCCCGTGTAAAGCTCCAGCAGTTTATATTCATGCCCATTGCATAGTCTGAGGACATTTGCTCCATTTTTATAATTTATATAAATATTATTATATTTATACAAAAAACATCTAAGTGCAAAACATGAGCATGTCGGGGGGGGGGGGGGGATAAAACACAAAACAAAACCTAAGTTGGCTGAATGCTGCATGTTAACTACAATACTCTGTCCCAGTGCAGATCAAAGGGGGAGTTCAACTGGCCAAACCACACAGTATTCACCTCCATCTCATTTTCCCTCCCCCCTACCTATACACATTAGAGCAGGGGTGGGCAAACTACGGCCCCCGGGCTCCTCCTAACCAGCCCCCGAGCTCCGGCTGGGAAGGCTAGCTCCTCCCTCCTCCCCTGCTGTCCCTCTCCCCCACAGCCTCAGCGTGCCGCGCAAGCAACGCTCTGTGGGGCGGGGCTGCATGCTCCTGCAGTCACCGCAGCATGTCTGGTGGTGTGATAAAGGAGCCGGGGCTGGGGGTTGGATAAGAGGAAGAGGGTCTGGGGGGGTGGGGGGAAGAGGTCAGGGGATGGGGAATGGGGGTGTTGGATAGGGCGTGGGAGTCCCAGGGGACCTGTCTGGGGGTGGGGTCCCGGGGGGGGGGGGGTTAGGAGGGGGGTCTCAGGAGGGGGCAGTCAGGGGACAAAGAGCAGGGGGGATTAGATAGGGGTGGGATCGGATGGGTAGGGGGTTCAGGGGGCAGGAAGTGGGTGGGAGTAGGAGGGGTTGAGGCCAGGCTGTTTGGGGAGGCACAGCCTTCCCTACTCAGCCCTCCACACAATTTTGAACCCCGATGTGGCCCTCGGGCCAGAACATTTGCCCATCCCCGCATTAGAGAGTAGAGCTTGTCCATACCAATTGGTCTCCCTTGTACTTTCCTCGACACCACCATGTTGGTGCTCCTTTCCCCAGGAAATACAGCACCACTCCAGAGAGTAACTGTTAAGAGACCTTATAAGCTAGGCAGCCGTCTCAGCAAAGTACCCAAAGCAAGGTACTAAATGTCACCCCCATTTCCAGGTACACAGAAAGTCAGGAAGCCAGCTACCGAATGCCAGCCTGCCTTAAGAAACAGGCCAATAGTGAATAAGAATCCATTTCTTCCCACAGAATAGAATGGAAAAAATCAAAACTAATAAAAGTTGTTCCCCCGTCCAATACAAAATTCAAAGGTTCAAATAGGTATTGGGAGCTTATACAAATACCTAGTGTTATAATAGTTAATGGCAATAAAAAGACATGTTGAGGAGGACATAAAACCTCATCTTTCAGGGGTCAGGTTTCTACCTATTATAAATTAGGGTAAGAGCTTCATGGGAAGCAGATTATCCCATAACTGTTTATTGGGGGGTTTCCTTCAACCTTCCTCTGTCTAAAGTATCTAATGCGAAGCACTGCTGAGACAATTTACTGGGCTTGATGGACTGTGGGGCTAATTCAACAGGAGAATTCCTTGGTTCGTATGTTAAATTCTGCCCTCCCATCGCTGCACTCAAGTATCATTCAAGTTAATTCTCCCTATATATCTTAGACAGAATTTCGCTCCTAATATCTATGGAAGTTAGTATACAACTTCCAGGTTCGGACCATGTTTGTAAAGATGTGGCAAAGTCCTTTCCTCTTCATTAAATGTTAAAACAAGCTAGAGACACTGGACATGGCTCATTAGAAGAGAATGTATCATGAGTTACGGCACAGAAGTATCTGAGGGACACCCCTATTCTTTTAACTGCAGTGCCTGGTGTACTTCTCTAGGGTAACCGCAGTCAAGTGCTGTTGTGAAGTTGCCAGCAGCACCGTGCTGTTTTACCTACTATTTCTCTCCAATAAAAAAGCTGAGTCTAGTGCATTTCACTGGTGTTTAATGGAGTCCTTTTTGGCTTTTCCAATATGCCCAATGCAGCATTTTCACATCTCGGTGGGTATTAAAAAAAATGTATTTCTGCTTTAGCTCATGAGAATATACTTTTGGAACCTTTAATTTTGTTAAGCACTTAGATGCCAGAGTGATAAGTGCTATATAAAATTCTACCTTGGATAGACAGATGGCTTGCATGTTGAGAGTTCAAAATTTCAGGAAGACAGCATAGATAGTTTAGATACATACCATCAGCTGGAATGGTAGAACAAATCATTGTCATTCAGTATGGTCTAAAGTGATCAGCATTTTTGAAGACGCAACATCCACTCATAGAATGTGCTCTATGGACCCCTTCCTTTCACAGTCTAAGGCCTTTTTGGCACATAGCCCAAGCCTTAAGCATCTAAATTTGTCATTGTTTAGTATAACGTTTCCCCCCAGTCATGTGAACAGAATTCCAATCTTTAAAAGTTTCTTGGTTTAAAGAGAGATTGTGAAGGATTAAGAGACAGCATTAAAATGCTATAAGTCAGACAGTTAAGAAAAATCCAGTGCAATAAGCAGGTGTTTACGACTTCACCCTGTTTAAATTTCAGATACTCAACGAGCACATCTCAATCTAACCCATGAATTTCAAAACTGAAATAGAGCCACATTGCCAATATGATGAGAAAATAATCTACTTTTCTTCTCCAAGCCACCAGAAGAGTACTTTCCAAAAGTTACAGTATAGTAAATTCATGACTGAAATCATACTGCATTCATAAAGCTTGTGCTACTAGTTTAATTTGTTAATTCATTGTCACCAAAATATGTTTGAGACATTACCAGATAAATTTAAATGGAAAGGAAAAAAAAATCCCATGAGAGTTCTAGATATCCTGATAATTAATGAAAACAATAAATCTCTCCACTCCCCATCATTCCATGAACAATTCTCTGCCAATCTCCTACCAAAATAGGAGTTCTTTGCAGCATACCCAGATAATCACCAAATGCCAGCTATTTTGGAGGAAAGGGTAATATGCAGCTGCCCAAACGTCTTTGATTACTCTCATCAGGGTGGTAGTAGAGAGGGCAGGAATCTATGCATAGATATATGCAAGCACTGACATTTTCCACAACTCTTTTTAGGTGAAGCTAAACGGATATCAAATGGCCCACATTTCTGAGGACAGGTATACTAAACTTTAACTAAAAGGGGAGTTCACTGTAGCACTTAATTCTGAGCTATGAACAAGTCAGTGACAAAATACTCACCATTTCAGTCTGTGGGAATATACAACCAAGAATCATGCAGCAGTGCTATAGTTTATGGAGTTATACAACCTGTGTACATGTTGTGACTTAGTTCACATTAAACAAAGAATTTGGATGCAAATCTTTGAGCACATCCTTAAAAATCCTCAACTCTGTATTAAAAGATTAGATAGATAGATAGATAGATAGATAGATAGATAGATAGATAGATAGATAGATAGATAGATAGATAGATAGATCGATCTAATGAATGTGGAGCATAATGCAAGAGAATCCCATCAAGACAGCCAGCATATATAGTAGAAATTGTCTCTACTATCCAGCTTCATTTCAAAATACATACTCTAGTTACAAAGACTGAGATGTTCAACATTAGCCTTAACACTACTAATAGCGTTAAGCACAATAAAATACTTCATGATACCATTACTCAGAAACAACATGGATTAGGATCCAAAGAAGAAACAGAATTTCAACTTCTCTTCTGCTTCGCTATGAGGGTATTTTAAGTCTAAGAGAGAGACAGGCTCATTTCTTGAATGTTTTGCCAAAGAGAAGTGTTGCCCAGCAACAGCTAAAACAATGTTCTGAGAAGGAGGTGGCAGCTGGATAAATTAACCTAAAAAGCATATTTTTTTTCTTCACTATACTGCAATGGAGTTATTACAAACTATCCAGTCTATTTGAGATTGCAAGAAGATCCATGTCCTGAATAAATACATTTGAGCAGTAGAGGGAGGCTACTTGGCAACCCCTGTCTTCCATCAAGTGAACAAAGATTTACTGCACTGTTAAATTCTGATGGGAAACAAACACCTACAAGGACTGCAAAAGCACATTAAGTCTGTACAGTATAAGCCAAGGGTTAAGTCACAAGACTGGCAAGATCCTACACCCAGGTTCTGAATCTACAGTGAGAGTCACAATCCTATTCAAACAGCCCTGATAGCATGAATCAAACGAGATCCCAGCTTTTTTAAAAAAACACCTGTCCACAGTTTTCAATCTTTTTGAGCTGAGTCCCGCCTTTGAATTACAATTTTTGGTTGTGCCTTCCCCCAACCCAGACAAAAAAAGGTGAGTCGGGTTGGAGGTGATACTCCCATCCCGAGCCCCGCCGTGCTGAACCCTGAGCCCCACCACGCTGGGTTGAAATCCAGGCTGCCTGGCACTGCTGCTCGCCACCCTCCCTCGGGTGCGGGGGGACAGCTTGAACACATCTGGCCTAAGGCTAGTTTTTACTACCCCAAAATAGCAGAATATCAAAGGTAAAGTCGTCATGTCGACAATGGAGCTTTCAGAGCACACTACGTGCGACTAATTGTCATCTACGCAACAAGATTTTTTAATTCTGAAATACCGATAGCTAAGTGAAAGCAGAAGGGCTAAATTCTGCCATTGGAAATATACGCATGCATTTTCCCTTGAATTCTATAAAGTTCATGCATGCATATCCAAGCACCGAATTTGGCCTTAGGCATCTCTTTACCACTACTTTTAATACAGCAGTAAAGATATCTTTGTAAGTTTACCTCTGACCACAGAAGCTCAAGCAGGTTTCTGCACTTCTTATAAAGAGCATCAGCTATCGAAGTGCAATCCACAGTCATGTTTCTGACACCTCCCATTAAGAAGGTGAATTTTAAGTATTAATAGACATCTCTACAGCTGAAGCACAACTTATTTGAAAGCAGATTCTCACACAAAGATGTAAAGCAGATTACAACACATGTAAACATTTCTGTTCGTGAAGACTTGCTACCAGCTAAATCACTGCCCTTTGATTATCTGGGCTCCTACTCATATGGAAACCTAGAATGTAATTAACCACATTCAGTTACTTATAGCAATGTTTTCTGAATACCCCCCCCCCAAGTCAAACTGAAAAAGTTAGACTTCAGCATATTCATATTCTCTTCTTTTAGATCTCATGGAGAGCTGGCTTCATTACAGCCTACCAGATCCCACTTAATGCTATGCTCCAAGTACCATGTGAAATCACTATCACACATTCAGTTACAAGAAAGAATAAAAGTGTACATTGCTCATTTATAGTATTTTTTTATTACAAATATTTGTACTGTAAAAAAGATAAACAAAAGTGGTATTTTTCATACAAATACTGTAGTGCAATCCCTTTATCATGAAAGTGCAACTTACAAAAGTAGATTTTTTTTAACCTCGCTGCACTCAAAACAATGTAAAACGTGAGCCTAAAAGTCCACTCAGTCCTACTTCTTGTTCAGCCAATTGCTAAGACAAACAAGTTTGTCCTTTTTTACAGTGCAAATATTTGTAACAAAAATTAAATAAAGTAAGCACTCTACACTTTGCTTTCTGCATTGTAACTGAAATCTATATTTTTGAATAGCAGGAAAAGCATCCAAAGCATTTAGAATACCAATTTAAACTGGTATTCTATTATTAACAGTGCAATTAAAACTGCAATTTTTTTTAAATAGTTTGACAGCACTAGTTTTAACACGTGTGAGATGCATGAGACCTTGTAGGGGACTGGATCCAGTCCAGAGGTTGAGGGTACCTGTGCTATCTACCTGTTTTAGTCCAAATGCTATCCAGAGTGATTTTGCAATATTTTAGCTGGAGGGAAAAGCTTGAAGACAAAGGTTAGGTTTACATGGCCTCCAGGGATATAATTTGCAGCTCAGGTAGACATACCCACACTAACTAGTCTAGCTAGCTTGTTAAAAATGGCAGTAAGGATGCCATGGTGTAGTCTTCAGTGCCAGCTGCACAAGCGAGTACATATCAGCGGGATGGGGGGAGGGGAGGGGAGGAGAGGAAGAGAGAGCAGGCTTGTGCACCCCACATTGAAGAGTCCTCATAGCTAATTTTTTTAGTGAGCTAGCAAGAGTACAGCCAGCACGGATAGGTCTAAATGAGCTGCCACTCATACCAACGGCTGCAACACAGACATCTGTCACCCTAAGGCCCTCTCAATGCCAATTGGCCCACTGTTCTGTGAATTTCCATTGGACCGGACACACTTATAACACAACACAACTGTTGTAGCATTAAGGTGTAATCTGTAAAGAGTGTCATGTGTCGTATGAAATGAAAACTGGTGATACATCAGTCAAAAATATCATTGGATGATGTATGCACAGACAGTGTGTACAGAATTAGGTGCATGTGCTGGAAATACCTTCCTAAAATGTGTTCTGGAGGCAGACTTTATAAACATATCTGTCCTAGACAAAGCACTGTTGATCTGCATGTGTCTAGAACGTAAATGGAGCATGGGGATGTCAGAGACCCTGGGCAGGATGGCATCAACACCCTGGAGAACATCACACGTTGAGCACCGGGGGGGTCATCCTGACTCTTGAGACAAAGACAATGGACCTTGGAGAATATAAAGGCGAAGCAAAAGGGTATCTTGTGATCCATCACTGAGGGAACAAAGAGGTCAACACTCTTTGCACCTATGGAGGGGTGGATCCCCAACTATGTAGGGTCGTAAAGCTGAAAAGTAACTGGAGGTGAGAAAACTGTTTTAGAGAAAGCCTGAAACCTTTTAAGGTTAGATGTAGTCTCTTAAAAGTATATTATACTTCTGTTTTATTTGAAACCATTTTCTATGATCTCTGCATAGTATCACTTCAAACTTATTCTTGCCTTATTATAAAGGCATCTTCGTGCTATTCTAAGAAATGAAGTGTGCACTCTTGGCTGAGCCAGCAGGCAGGTGTGTATTCTGTCTCTTTGGAGACAATGGACTTGGTATTGCTGTGGGTGACAGGTCTGGATGCTGCAGGGGAACATTTCAGGAGAGTTCGGGAACTGAAGTATATCAAGAATTAATATGCAAGGCACAGTTTGGATTGGCAGAGTCCTGAGGACATTGTTGGGCTGGCTAATGGACTGGAGCATCAGGGAGCTGAAGTACAATTTGGCAGCAGCAAATCCCTCTCACTGAGGCAGAAGGGTAACAAGGCAGCTTACAGGTCAGGATGTGCTGAGAAAGCATCACAGGGCTCTAAGTCTCAAGTGTGACTAAACTCTGGGACCACATGGTGCCAGTTGTGCAGATTTCAGGAGAGCCCTTCTTTAGAGATATTAAAATATATTAAATCACCTGCTATTTAAAGGACCTGTAAACTTAAGTGGTGTCTGTGTATCTTCAGCCAAAGTTTCTCCTGTTGTGCAATTACAACCCTTGGTTCGCTGCTGCTCTCCACTCAAGAGGAGGTTGACTTTCTCCGGTGACTGTGTGCAGCGTTGGTTGTGAAGTATCAGTGTCCCTTGTGCTGGGATGCTCGCTCTTGTCATTAAGACACTGGACTGAGACTCAGGAGGAGACCTGAACTGAACTCCTGGCTCTGCCATAGAATTCTTGCATGACCACAGCCAGAGGCACAGCAAGAGTAAGTGACTTATTTCCAATCTATACATGAGGAAATACTTCCCCACCCCACAAAAGGTGGTGAAGTCAACCTGAAATGCTCCACTGTAGTGGTGACAGAGGCCATATAAAAATACGTAGGCAAAGAGGTGTTATGCACTTTTAAGATTTTTGGGGGGAATTAACATATAAAGAATATTGTGCTAACATTTTATACATGCCTTTGCCATGAACTGTTAAAGGAAAGAACATACAGGCTTTTTTGTGAAGTCTTTGGTGAAATTGCTTCTACATGGGTTGAAATGGTTGTCAGATTATTCATTTCTCCTTTAATAATTTACAAGCAACCTCCAAACATAATATTTTATATGTTGGACAAATGTGTGGTAGCTACTTGTACCTAGTTGTAGTAAGCTATGTGAGTGAGAATTATATCTTTTTCTATTTTTCCTCTCACCTTTCCTGGCTCTTCCTAGTCAAGTCTGTTCTTTTTCCTCCTTAGTCTTTTATGCGAAGATCAAAATTTGTTTAGTGTCACATATTCCAGTTCATGAGACAACATCCAGAACAGCAGCACTCCACTTTCCTTGGCTAATTTAACATTGAGTGCTAAAACTACTCTAGACTACTTCTTCAGCATAGTCAATGCATTGTACACCAATTAGCCATTTAGTATTGAAGTGTCCAGGAAAAAAAAAAAGTCACTTTACAGTGATCTAACAGCAATAACCCATTTATCCCAATTCCCTTTTTACAGGCTGTTTTTAATTAACGTGATATCATCAGTGTTCTGAATTGTGAGGGAAGAAAAACTGCAGCCGGTCATAAAAGCAAGACAGCAATGGAGAGGGTGCGTGACTTTTCAAAGAAGCTGATCACCTGCAGTGCTCAGCTTTTCAATGGGATTGTTGGCACTCCACATGTCTCAAAAAATTTCATTCCAGACCTAAAGAAACAGGATAGCAAACACAAACTAAAGATAGTGTGCTGCAGAATACACCCAGTGGAGAGAGGGCAAACATTTTACACACCCACTCTTTAACCAGCTAGCACTCATTTTCTGTTCGTTAGCAAGGGTTAGGAGGCAATATAAGATTAATTTATCTTTTATTCGGTTTCTTTCAACTTTGGGCACTAAAAATGAGCGGGACACAGAGAAAGAATTTAAGAAATTAACTGAGAATGGACCGACATTTTTTTCTTCCTGTTCCATTCAAAAATTAGTTTAACAAGGAGAAGTCGCCATGGTCTTCTTTTGCCACTGCCTACATAAGATCTGAAAGAGGAAAGCTTTTACCCCATGTGACCAAGCATATCTTTCACAGGATTAATTTCTTGGTGCTGGGCAGGAGGGCAAACCTAAACTTATTAGTACTTGGTGAGGTCAAAACAGGAGCTGTTGTATCAAATCAGGTTCACTCCCTTTAATTTTCTTCCCTAGGGTTACTTTTTGTCATTTTCAGTTCTGTCTATCCAATACTAAACCTATTTATGCTCTCTGTATATCTTAAAGGAACCAAATTACACATGGAGAAAAGGAAATGAAACAAATCTGTTTGCATCCTGTTTGCACCGATAAGAAAACCAGCCTAAACTAAACACACCCAAAATGTGTTCTTAAACCAATGCAATGCAAGCCAACTATTTGTGAAATACTTGCTCAATACATAAAATAGCAATGTGTCTCCACACCATGAAAGACATTGGGACTGAGTTTAAGTCATCACCTGTGGAAAAGACAGGTTCACAGAAGATGCTAAATCACCCTACAGAAGGGTCTTTGAGCTACTGGCCTAAAACATGACATATGCCGCCATCATTCCGAAACAGAGATAGGGCATCTTTAAACTATTTAACCCCATTGTGCTAGGCACTGCACAAACATGAACAAAAGACAGTCCCTGCCCCAGAAAGCTTGCAGTCTAAGTGTAAGACAAGATGAAGCAAGTGGATACAGACAGAGGGAGGAGTACAAGGAAAGTATGAGAAAATATTAGTCAGCATGATACGCAGTGGGTCTCAGGCCACCAACAGCCTAATACTTATGAAGTTTATTCGCAGACATCACAGCAAAAGTGAGTTTTAAGGAGAAATTTGAGAGGATTGTAAGTAAATTTATAATCTTACCTCTGAATTTTTTGGGTGGGTTATTAAGATCACCTGCTTCTGGCTGCACAACGCATCTATCGTCCACAAGGCTGCAAAGAAACGAGCAACTCAGGTAAGGTGTTTTTGTTTGCAAGTGCTACTTCCTACGTACTAGATACAAAGTGGGTTGCTTTCAATACTCAATCCTGTTGGCCACTTCAGAGGACAGAAAATTCCAAGAAACCAACTCATGCCAAATCTTCCTATGAAGCATGCAGCCAATTTGTTTGTGTTGTCCAGAAGCACAATGCTGGACAGGCCGGACAATTAGTATGTTTTCACTCCTGCTCACTGTATCTTCCTCATGTCCCCTCCTGGGGAAACACAGAGATTGGCCCATATTCTAATTAGATGAGCAAAGGCCATAAAGCAATGGACAGATACCACTATTTGGGAATATGTTATAAACAGGTTCCGATTAAAGGGCAGCAAAATATGGGAAAATGATGAATGCATCGGATCACATATTATCCCCAGTGAAGCCTCAGTGTCCAAAAACCCAGGAACATAAACTATGTTAGCATAGGAACAACACGCTACCAAAAGAGAGAGAAAGGCATAGTTGATGCATCCTTGCTTACCAGTCATCAAAAGGTAAAGGTTTCACCTTGGAGTCAGATAGCCAAACATACATCACTGAAAAGAACCACCAGGGTCAGGTCAAAAATGGCTTAATTATGGAGGAGTAGGGGGGGGGGGGTTTGCTTGTTTTTTAAATAGTCCAGTGAAGGTTGGTACCAACAGAAGATCAATCTAACCTCCTCCTGCTTTACCAGGAAGGGGGTAGAATTGGATAACTAACGCTTCCATCAGAGAGTTCCAACAAAGCGCTTCTCCTCTGAGCGTGTACTGGCAAAGACATGGGGGCATGTCTATTCCCAGGGAATGAAGGAAACAAGGTAAGTATATTGCTGTAACCGGTCACAAGTCTTATACCTGGGACATTTTTTAGACCATCCGGAACTATATTTTTGCTGAACATCTCTCTTTTTTATACACAGTGAAAACCTCTCAGTAAACAAATATTTTAAAATATCTGACCATCTTGGCTCAAATTAAGACCTTTCCACTAACCTGTCAAAGAGGCCTTCTACATGTGTATAAATCACAGTTCCCCACAATGTCCTGAAGGTTTGGGGCACTCCATTCTCGTATAACAGCTGGGAAAGGCAGCTTGAGATCTAGAATATGGGAACTTTCTTTGCAGAGGCTGGTTACATGCAGGAAGTGTCTCTGAGACAACAATTATGGAAAATGGTGAAGTTCAGAGAAAATTAATTGATTCAGAAGGGTTTACATGGACTTAAGAGAAGGTGAACTTCCTATCGCTACTATGGTAGATCATAATAAAAAAAATAATTTTCTAGTGTGTGCAACACACAAGATTTATATACATAATAAAATAGTAATTAGAATAATCAGAACACAATTTGGAAAACAGCAAAAGGGAAGTTCTGATTAATATTCCTGTAATGTGTCTTCACTGCTTAAACAAGAACATCCTTCAAAGATAGATTTACTTGGATGGAATAGCATTAGGATTTATAATAGTATTTGTTTTCCATCCTTCATTAACTGTATGCATAAGCCGTCACAGCAGAACATGGAGTTTTGATAGACTTCTATCATAACAACTGAGTACAATTACTTAGATTTTTTTTTCCTGAGCTGCATTAATTTTCTTCAGCTCAAACAGTAAGTGAACTATGGGACAGAGATAATTTGACTATGAAGGGATATTAAGATGCTAATGCATTTCATGCTTCACATAGCAATTGCAATTTCTATTTCAAATCTGGTTCAGAGTACACATGACCATTTTACAGTACAATTACCATAAAATATTGTGAATGAATTTGAAGAAAATACTAATAGAAGTATCAAGCTGCTATAGGAAATGTGTTGGTCAGGTCTTGGAAAAAAATACATCCAATATCTACGTATAAAACACAAAGGACTAAATCTACTAGCCATGGTGAAAAATAGCTGCTTCAATGCCCTCAAAGCCATACCCAATTGTTTATTGTGCACAGTATTTAATTAAAATGTACTGTCAAATCAACGTCCTACTTTGTTTTTTTTAAATGTTATTTACTCTTAGGGTGACTTTAACAGTATTAAAAATAGTCAAATATATTTTTCAATTAACTTCACCAATGTTCAGCAAGTAATATTTGGCCAGTTATACAGCTGGTCGAATGCTGCAAAGAGTATGAATCATATTTGATGAGTACCTGGGAAATCTGTCAAATACGTTCGCCAAATACTATTCGACCAACCCTACTTACTACATGCTTTGCTTTTATCATACCTTCTTTCCCCTCTGGCAGCATCCCATATTTTCTTCTTTTTCCTATAATAGATCACGGGGCTTCTTCAGTGCATGCTTCTTTCTCTCCCACTCATTTCCTTCTTTCCCCTTCAGTTGCATTCTCTTCATCCACCAACATTTTCCTAACTCCTTTCTTCTGAGTCTTTCTTCCTCCCTATAACATACTTCTCTTTTCTGTCTTTTTATTCATCTCCCTCCAATAGAGGATTCCATGCACCCACTCATACTCATACCTACTCAGAAAGTTTAGCAGCTATTCCAGAACCCTAACAGTTCAAGGACTAAATTTACAAGTTAGTCTGGGGCAACAGTCAAGTAAGATGCCAACCATCACTAGCTGCTGGGAAATGGGGAGAGGGGGCGCTGTCCCTTTCCCCTGCTCAAAAGCTTAATCTCTCACATGCATCTGGACAGTAGGAACTGAATTAATTTGCAGCAACTATTACTGCCTCACCCACCCACTGCCGGAAGGGAGAAGCAGTGTGTCTCTCTAGCCCTCATCCCACAAACCTTCCTGACTGCTACTTTACTGCTCACTCAGCTTCCTGGTTGCCATGGTGAACTCTCTTCCACTTACTCTGCTGTCCCTCGAACTGCTGTGAAGAGAAGGTATCTGCTGTTACCCCTCTCCCAGCCTTCACTGCTTTCTCCAGTGAATAGCTCCAGTGCCAGTCTCTGATGTGAAGAGCTGTCCCCAAGCAGCAGGAGAGTGAAATTAAACAGGTTTCTGTCATTTTTTATTCAAAGCTTAGATTCTCCTGGAGTTGATGACACTCACCAGGAGAAACCTTCTTTGCCCTAAGAGAGTGGCTACCTAACGCTTATTAAGGAAGCAGCCTGGGCTGGTTTCTGAGAAGAGTCGCTGAATGGCTACTCTACCAGGGAGCATGCAGTATAGTGTTTGTCAGGGTGGACAGGGCGCCAAAATGCAACAGACGCAAGCGAGGCAGGGCTTCCGCTCCAGTTCTTAGAGATGCAGCCCAGCAGCAAAAAAAGTAAATACCCTTGAGTTGGAGAAGCGTGATGTTGTTTACATGAGAAATCTTAAGCATATTGAAAGAGGTAGGACCAGTCATTAGCGGGAAGTACTGGTGCAGACGCGATTTGATCTACTCCTTTCTTTTAAAATGTCTACCTAAGATACCTTCCAGCCTCCATCAGCAGATTATGCCAAGGGGCCTGCTTCTTCCCAAGCACACTTCCTTCCTCACAGCCCTCACGCCCCCCTCCATAACTTAACCATGACAGACTGTTTGCCCATCCCCTGGTAAAACCATACTATTTCCATTCCTATCCCCTCTGTCCTCTCAAGTGATAGCTTCCTATCTGCTATATTGCTTTCGGCTATTTTCAAAACACGACAAGTCTTTACAAAAGACTCCCCCAACTTATTCCACTATTTATGGATTCAGTAAACACCCAGATCCATTAGACTCAGGATTACTAGCTCAGCCTTGTTGGTCTTTTGCACAGCTAAGGACATCTTTCAATGCAAGAGAACAGCTGCCCTTACCCCAAGGTGCTGATAAATCCATTCGTTGATCCCTCTGCATATAGAGAGCAAATGTCTCCAATGTGAAGAAAGCTTGACATCTTGTCAGACATTTCCGGCTTGTTGGCCCTAGGAAAAAAGAGAAGAGAGGGAAAAGGAGTGTTAGTGTATTTACTAGGTAGAAGAATTCCCTAAGAGCCCATAGACAAATAAATAAATAAATAAATAAAATTCTAAGAGTGAATACTTGATGCAATTCCAAGAAAGTGAAAGTGATAAAAGCATTAACAAAAAATAATCCATGAGTCTAGTCACCATCTGGCCAGCTGAACAACTCCTTGATCTGGAGACTGATGTATTGAGACAGGAAGTTTGGACTGTAGCTTCTACAGTTGCAAGAATATTTCTCAGCCCTGGCTCCAGTGAAAACTTAAATAGGTATCTCAGGGCAAGACAACTTGAGCTCCACAATGTCCCATTCAATGATTTTTGTTTATCATACAGATGTTCACTTAAAGATTCCATTCCAGGTACATTCTCACCAGGTGGAGAATGGGGTTAAAGTAAAGCAAGAAAGGAGCAGATTCCCTTGATTTAAGGTCAGAGGTGAAAGTAAGCCGGTACGCCCCGGTATGGCGTACCGGGGCGGATCGGCTTCCCCAGGCGCAATTTAAAGGGCCTGGGCTTCCAGCAGCGGCTGGAGCCCCAGGCCCTTTAAATTGCTGTCAGAGCCCCCGCTGCGGGAGCTCGGGGGAGGCTGGGGCAGGGCTCCAGCAGCAGCTAGAAGGGCCCGGAGTGGTAGCGGGCTCTTTAAATAGCTATCGGAGCCCCGCCGCAGCCTCCCCAGGGCTCCTGCAGCAGGGCTCTGCAGGGACGGGAGCCCTGTTGCCGGAACCCTAGGGAAGCGACGGCGGGGCTCCGACAGCTATTTAAAGAGCCCGGGGCTGGGCCGCCACTACCGCCCGGGCCCTTTAAACTGCCACCGGAGCCCCCGGTGGCAGAGTGGGGTCGGGCTCAGGAGGGGTGTCGGGGGGAAGCCCCTTACTGGTATGGGGACTGGGCTGGGGCTGGTTCTGACCTCCCCAGGCCTGCACCTTCCGCCCAAGGCCACACCCCTTCTGGGGACCAGAGCTGGCCCCAGCCAAGCCCCCGTACCAGTAAGAAACTTAAGTTACTTTCACCCCTGGCTTAAGGTATTTTATTTACAGTATTGTTCTAAACCAGGAAAGATTTCTCCGTGGAAGCCAGTTGTGCTAGTTCCAGATCAGACTTAGTGCATTCAGGAGTAATTTGAAAGTGCCTCGGGATATAATGAAATGATGGTCAAATGAATTTTAATGAAAAAATATTGGCATGGTTTGTAAGTATTTTTGTCAGCTCTATCAATATATGGGTGTAGCTGTCATCTTATCAGAAATACAGTATTAATGAAGACATTGTTTGGCAGCAGATTCTCCATGCAACAACCTAAAGATTCCAGTTGTGGTTTTCCAGGAGTCTAAGTGATTAAACACACTTTAAAAATATACACTTAAAATGGAAGTCAATCCTCTGTGAAATGAAATTCAATTTTGTGCAAAAGTGCCAAAACAATCAAAATCATGTTTAAGAGACAGTCACTCAGTGTTGCTGACTCTCACCATTTGAATCCCAAGTCTCAGCTAACTGCTGTTTCCTTTTTAAAACCCAGGCTCCTGGATTCATGCCATTATGTGAGAGTCTCAGCTGCTACTTTAAAAAATGAAGGCACATTTCTAACCCTAGTGGCATAGGTGCTGGAACTAAGAGTGCTGGGGAGGCTGCCGCAGTCCCTGTCTTGAAGTGGTTTCCATCATATTCAGGGTTTACAGTTTGGTTTAACAGCCCTCAGCACCCCCACTATACAAATTGTTCCAGCTTCCCCGCCTCACGGTCCTAGGAAAGAGTTTCAAAGTTCAAAAACCAGAAGGCAAATACAAAGAACTCTGAACGTAATATTTGTTCAAATCTCATGAATTTTAGCCAGCCTGACAGTTGTTGGGTGGTGCCTGACCCATGGTTTATCAACAGTTGGGTCACTCTTGGATTAGTACCCTGAATGACAGATTTCAGAAAAGAGGCAGCAACACAGTTCTGTGATTTATATGCCCGGCACTATGGAATGCATAATGGAGCTGCGCCCAAGTAAGGTGCTTAGCATTGGGCCCTTAGTGTTAAAAAAGGACAAACAAAAATACTCCCAACCCTCGCTAACTGGCAGTATTGTTCCTGAGAACTGACATGTAAGAGTCACAGTAAAGTGGTCCTCCATCAGGAGAGAGAATTAAATAGCAGGAAATTATACTTATTACAGAGCACAGCCTTGACATTGTGAGTGGGATAACCATTTCCATTTCATTGAACATTAACTTGTTTACTGCCAGAGGTAGGGTTCAAGCATACTAAGTAATGTCTGGGCTCAGCAAGCACAGAGTTAGGAACATTTGTGGAGGGGTGGGGGTTTAGCAACTGCTATGAGTAATATGAAGCAGTGAATCTAGACTGCATTTTGTCTCCTAAAACACTGTAATCAACTATCCCATTACCATGCTCCAAACCAAGGTTCTTTTGCCTTGAAGAGACCCTGTGATTTGCAGAACTAAAGTCAAGCACAGCAAAAAAAAAACAACAACAACAAGGGGCCAAATTCATAATGGATGTAAATTGTTCAACGCCTTGGAAGTCAATAAAGCTATGCCTGTTTATGGCAGCAGTGTGCTGGCTTTAGGCTCCCTCATCAACACTAACTCATACAGCCACAATGTATGTGTGATGCTTGTTTCTCTTTGTAGATGTGGAGCGTAACATTCTTATGTTTTAAAATATATGCCCGAAAACATACATGATATGCAGAGTGGTTGACTCAGCCTCAGTAGAAATATTATCTTTCCCTTTTCCTTGGTTGAATTACAACTGCACACTTCAGCATTAGGACAATATTTCCAGATCTCGGTTCCTGAAGTCAGGCTCCCCAATCCCTATGTAGACACACATGCGCACGCGCATATACAATGAGGAGCACTTTAAATTTACAGAGCAAAACACGAGTCAGCGGGAGCTGCAGATACTCAGCACTACTGGGGAAAAAAAAATCTGGCCACATATTTCCATCCTTAAATATGGATTTAGTAGCCTGATTTGAGGTAGTCATGGTTGAAAAAAAAACAAAAAAACCACAGCCTTACTGTACTGGAGTTTTTGAATATCCACACTAACCATTTACAGTTTTAAAAAACACATGCCCAGAGAAGAGGAAGGACTTGGATAGCAGGAACTGGATAACACAAGATGTGAACTACTCTTCCCACAGCAATGCACTAGTTATCTCCCTAGGGAAGCGGCCTTTAAGATCATTTAACTTAAGAAAAGGCATTGATGTAAATCACAGCTGTATGCTGGAGATTGTAGAGGTCAAAACTTCTGACTTCCAATAGAGACGACAAGAAGGTCTTTCTTGGGCGTCCCGAGTATGAAAAACTGAAATCCCAGATGCTCGGTCCCAAGCCAGGCTTAAGAATAGGACAGTAATTTTCAAACAAACCTCTGCTATTATTCATGCTTCTATATCAAAGACAGTTTACATGTTTAAGGAAACTCACATTTAACCAGATTTACCGTGGACAAATTAGGAAAAGGAAGTCAAGAATCAGGGAGGTAGCCATGTTAGTCTGGAATAGCAGAGGTAACAAAGTCCTGTGGCACCTTAAAGACTAACTATAAGTTATAGTTAGTCTTTAAGGTGCCACAGGACTTTGTTACCTCTAGGAAAAGGAAGTTATAACCCTGGAGAGGATTCAGGGAGTCTCTACTTTGAATAGAACTTTATCATCTGTCCCTTCACTGAAGCTTTCATGAACGTTGCACACTACATAAGGTCTTCACAACAGCCCAAATTTAACAGTGCAGGACCAGACGCTCTATCACTCAAGGGGAGAAGGTAGAAGCTAATGCGATTGAGCACGGTCTACCTGGATTCCACTCTTGTATAACTAAGCACTACCGAACAACATGTATGACATTGAACTTAAACGTACTCAGAATTTCTTAGATTGGACTGTACTCAGGAAGATGCTGAACTGGCAGGTAGAATGATGGACTAAATTATCCAACAGGCCTTCCCATACCTAAGATTTACAGGGAATGAGAAAAATTACTGAGTGAGTTTAGTTTGCTTCCAGACAGTTAGTTTCCTGATCTGACAGAGTCTTAGGAACACCTACAAAAAACAAGCATCTCCTGAATTATTAGACATTTGTGTTTCAACAAAGCTGAAAATGATTAGCTACCAGGAAATGAGCTTCCCTCCCTCCCCCGACCTTGCATTAAAGGCACAAACATATCTAAATTCACTGGACATAGGGCTTGTCAAATGGAAAAAATAATACAACCCTGAAGCTCTTGGTCTGTTGTTTTGAATCATATCTTTGGTATTCAGTTGCATTTTATTTGTGTTGGGGTATTTTGCATCAAAACATAAAGCCAAGATTTCCAAAGCACATATGAACTTTGGGTGTCCAACTTGAGACACCTTAAAGGGGTTTTGATTTTCAGAAAGTAATGAGTATCCACCCTCTGAAAATAAGGCCGCTTTAAACCGTCTCAAATCAGGTACCCAGAAGTTGTGGCACTTAATCAATAATTGCTTTTGAAAGTCTTGGCCCAGATTCAGACCACACTGCATAAGTGTGAAGGTTTCCCTCTTGTGGTCTACATGTCTAATGTCTCAGGTGTCCTGTGTCCAGGTCCACAAAAAAAACCTTCCTCATTGCATGTAAATGGTATAGTTCAAGAGGCATACTGGACATCATAAAATACAAGGTTTCCACAGTTCTATGAGACTCCTGCACACATGAAGAGTAACTAGTTTTTATGGTTAAAAGTATAAATGCTTTTCAACTCAAAAAGCAATTAGGTTACTGTAAACGAAACAATTGCTTGGCAATTTGTTTCTTTTAGATATGCAAGTGCCAACTGAGTAATCAACTAATGCTGTACACAAAAACTAGTAACAAAAACAAACTTCTTCTGAGAACAAGTGGAATCAGTCTTAACAGTGACCTTCCCCCCCAGACCACCCACAAAATTCTGGATAAGAGAAGAGAAAAAAAAGTTACCCGAAGACATCAATAAAAGAACATGGCAGATGCCAGGTCATAAAACAATGTATTCCTCCCAGTGTTTAAATTGAAGATTAAAACAAAGATTCTTTCTGGGTACAGCTACTAGATTTCAATAATGAAACCCAGTCACAAGGAGATACCAGCAGTTTGGCAGTTATAACATTCAGAGCCCTGAGCCATGTTGAAAGCATCAAAGGCCAAGAAGGAGCAAACATAATAGTAAGGTACAAAAACAAAAATCCCATTTCCTCTGAACCTGCATTGATAGGCTTAACTCAAGATGGAAGCAACAACCACAGCACCAATATGGAACTTAAAAAATAAAGAAGTTCTTTTCCTCCTAATTGTAAACATCTAATTTAGAGATAAATACTGTATTTGGGCTGGGAGAAAGGAAGTTTAAAGATTAATTTTCCAGTTTATAAAAATTAGGCATGAAACATGAGCATGGACTGTTAGGGAGAATATTATTTTCAACACACACATCCATAAAAATATTAAAAGGTTAAACAAACTTTTTTTCAAAAAAATTCCTTAGCAATATTTGACTTGGACCATGCCTACATTAGAACTTATGTTGGCAAAACTTCTCTCACTCAGGAGTGAGAGGGAAAAAAAACACCCTCCGGCCTACCCACCGCTCCTTGAGCTGTTTTTATTATGTTGACAGGGAGAGTGGATTTGATTTAAATCACTAGTCAGGAAGACTCAATTTAATCACAGATTTCTACATAAAAGCTCATCCTGGAACACACTGCTCAAACAATTTCACTTTTGTTTCTACTACTTGTCCCTCCCTTCTCACATTTATCTCCAGACTTCTTCACCTTGTCCAGACCTATTCTGTCCCTACCAATCTTCTATTCATTGAACTTTTTGAAACTTTTCACTTTCAAGGAGAGGCAAGGGATTGACTCTGTGTACACAAATTTGCAGGACAATAGGTTTGAGGTCTGTTATTTCTCACCTCTATATGTTATTTATTTTTAAAAGATGTTTGCTGTTTACAAACATGCTATCTCTGGAGACACCAACACACAGTTTGAGAACTGCAAAACTAAGCATCTCTGATGGTATCTTCTAGACCAGGGGTGGGGAACCTTTTTTCTGCCAAGGGCCATTTGCGCATTTATAATCTCATTTGTGGGCCGCTCCCCCCTCCCCCCAAGGAAGCCCAGGCTGGCAACGGGAGCTGAGACCCCCCCAGCTGGCAAGGGGCCAGCGGGGGAAACCCCAAAGCAGTGGCAGGCGGAGTGCTTAGCCCTGCACTGCTTTGAGGTTTCCCCTGCTGGTCCCTTGCCAGCCGGGGTCCTGCCGCCTGCCCCAGTCAGCTCCCGCTGTCAGCCTGGGTGTAGGAGGTGATCTTCCTTTACCCTTGCCCAGCCTCCCCCCCCCCATCTAACCACCTTCCCTCCCCGACCCCTGCCTGGCCCATCCCACCAAACCTAACCTCCTTCCCCCTCCCACTCCCACTCCAGCCTCCTGCTCCCATGCCTGACCCGCCTAGCCCAGCCTCCCCCCACCCAAACCTCCTTCCCTCCCGCACCCACGCCTCGCCCCCCCATCCAGCCTAGTCTCCTGCCCCCTTGCCTGCCCTCCCCCCACCGGCCCCTTGCCTGCCCCCAGCCCAGCATCCCCCCCCACCGCTCCCTTGCCTGCCCCCCAGCCCAACCTTCCCCCCCTTGACCGTCTGCTCCCCCAGGCGCTTCCCGGCCCCTACCTTCAGCGTGGAGCTGCGCCCGCCTGGCGGCCCGCGCACATCTTCTGCCCCTGCCCCCAGGCGCTTCAGCACGGGGCCAGCGGCGGCGCCAGGTGCTTCAGTGCAGAGCCGCCCCCGCCTGGTGGCCTGCGTGCGTCCCTGGCCAGTGGCGGCCCCAGGCGCTTCAGCGCGGAGCTGCCCCCGCCTGGCAGTCCATGCGCGTCTTCTCCCCACGCCCCAGTGCCATAAGGCCCGGGGGCCGGAGGTTCCCCACCCCTGTTCTAGACTGAGCATGGAGTCCCATTGGGTAGATAGAAAGATTAGCCTAAATAATCTATACAGAAGTCTGTAGAACCCCAAAAGATTGGGTTCCTAATCCATGAATTACTGGAACTCATTTACAAAACTTTTCTTAAACATTACATGAATAGATCATCTCATACTATAGAATTAGAATGTATAATCTGAGGAATACTTTGTAGCACTTTAGAGACTAACTAGTTATTTCAGCATAAGCTTTCGTGGGTTGGCTATAGCCCATGACAGTTTATGCTGAAATAACTGGTTAGTCTCAAGGTGCTACAAAGTCTTCCTCATCTTATTTACGGATACAAACTAACACTGCTGCTGATCTTAAATGTATAATCCCTATGCCACGATGAGATATCTTATAAAAATCTATTAAAACTCTCTTTAGATAGGATTTTTCCTCAAAAAGCATATAAAAAAATCCGATTTAAATAAAAATAATTCAATTTTATTTTTTTAAATCCATTTTTATCCATCCTGTTGACAGGAGGTCTCTCTCCTGTTGGCATAGTGCTTTGCGTAGCTGCACTTACAGCAGCATGGCTGCATCGGTACAGCCATGCTGCTATAAACCTGGAAGTGTAGGCATGACCTTTAAAGTTATCAATTCAATTAAAGATTTGTACCTAAAAGTTTTAAAGGTCTCTTTAAATAGGTTTTATTTGATATGTGTATTGTTCATTAAGAATTAAGTTTCACTTTCTCTGAGAAGTTGTCTTAAAATAATTAAATTCAGAAACCTGTTTCAGCCTCATGAGACCTGCAAACCAGTTCCAAAGCACTGGTTTGCAGGTAATTTTGCAGTTCTATAGCATTATTGTTCTAAGGTAATGGTCTTGAAAATATCAGTTAGCTAAATCCAGACAGTGAATTAATCTGTACAAGAACTCTCTGTTCTCCGGGAAGTTTCAGTACTTGCCCTTCTACCTGTCCCCTACAGGGTACTTTGCTGAACATCAGCTTGTAATGCAAGGTGTATTAGGGTGGAGCAGAGTATGCTACATGCTTAGTGGGCAGTTGGTTTGTTACGGGACTGCCCTTTCATTTGTCAAAAAACAGGCTCTCAATAGTGGTGGAAAACTTCCTCGTGATTATTTGTCCAAACTTTCATCATCAAAGAGAGATATGGAGCACTTTCAACTGCTTATGCAATGTTAGCCATTAACTTGTGCATACAGCCTGGACTTTCTATACAAAGCTCTGAAGAACTATAAAAATCAGACAGAAATGATCATCCTGAACACAAGGTTCTGCAAACAGGGTTAAACATTTAACTCTTGCTTTGTCAATATTATCCCTAACCTTGTGCAACTAAAGGATGAAGCTCTGCCATGATCAAACTGCTTCAATGAGATGCCTCATATGAAGGAGGGCTGGACCTAAAGATAGGATTCAGAGCAGATCATTGCCCTTTGACCTCAAAGGACTGTAGCAAATGGAGTATAAATCTGATACTTTGTAATTCAAGCTCTGCATGTTAAGAGGCATTCACCCATCTTCTTCTGCAAGTGCAATTCCTAACAACAATTGAACTAGAACAAACAATAAACCATGTAGGGCCCAAGTGACAAGTATGTGCTACTTTAACAAGATGTCTGCTTAAGAAAAAGAAAAGGAGAGTGCAAGTGATTTAGAAGCATTTGTACCATTTACTTATTCTATTTTCACTCTTGTTTAGAAGACTCGGTTGTAAAAACGATGGAGTTATCAAACTAGTGGTGAAAATTTGCTCTCCTTGAATGAGAGGAGTCCAGGCTGCTCAAAACCCCACGTTGCTGGTGGTTTGCCATCCTCCACCTCTAACAATTTAACACTGAAGTGCATTTCACAGTATTTTACAGATACCTAATCTCTCATGTTTACCTTGCATAGAATTTTAAATACTTGAACCTACATCTAAATATCCTCTTAATAAAATAAATAAAATCAAATAAGCTTCTTTGGTGGCAGTTTTATTTCCAACAATTGGGTTGTATGGGGTGGAGGGGAGAGAAAAAACATACACGAAAGAGTTCTTGCATGCCAGTGAACCTTTAATTCCACTATTATGATAATTGAGCAATGGAGCACATTGAAAGTAACTAGAAATTGGCAATTTTAGTTGCATCATTGCTGAAATAGGGGAAGCACTTCACTGAGCATTTTTGCTGTCTTTTTCACTACTTACATAGGTTAACTAGGTAAAATTAGAGTCCTTAACTATACTTAACTGCTTAGACTTTATTCCATTAAACAGCCAAGCAAACAGGAGTAGAAGTTCATGTTTTAACTTGGTTTCTGATGGAAGAAAGTTTGAGTTTCCATTGGGGAAAAGAAAGGCAAAGTGATAACTAAAATCACCCAACATCTAAGGACGGATCATTGTCTGTGACCAGAACCCTATAACTTTGTAACGATGAGGCTATAACTTTGACCAAAGCAACACCCAGGGCCTGATTCAAAGCCCAAAGGAGTCTATAGACCTCTGTGATATCATCTTTGGATGAGTCCCCAATATTCTGAACCAGTCCCTATGGCACATTTGGCTTTTCTGAAATGAACACAGAGCTGATGTTTCTCATCTTTGTTCTGAAAAGGTTGGTTCCTTCCCTCCCTCTCCAGCCAGGAGCTGCGAGAAAGGGATTAGTAAGAATTCCATTCTGCATTGAAAACAACTAAGGGGAAAGGAGGGGTAAGGAAGAGGAGGGAGTGCTTATTTACCAGGTGGTTGTTTTTTAAATGAACTACTCTTTTGCAGGGTTACAGAACTCAAAAATTGTTTCATTTGATTTATAAGCTCCAGGTTTGGCACACATGAAAACATTTTGTTCTTAAAGTTCGAAGATGCTTCACACACATATTCATTCTACATGGAAAGACTAAATGTGCAGAGTGCATGGTAATACAGTGTAAGCGGATACCTCTTGACTGTCAAAATCATTTCCACGCACTGAGCAGCCATCCATAGCCTCGACTTGAATCACACTCAAAGTCCACATTAGAATCAATTTTTGCACTAGCTCAAATACGAGCTCTCTTGGTAATATACACAGAGTTGGCAGCATAAGGATCCAACATTCCTGCGGGGTTAGGTCCTGCCACTGTCTCTTACACACTTTCAAAGGGTATTAGAAGGAGCCAAGGAGTACTGTCAGCTTTTCCGATAGGGCTTTGTACTGCAGAATCAGACACGTAGATATTGGAGTGATTACACATTAAAGGGTATCAACCCTGGATAACTATCTTCCACCTACGGCGGTCATGTCTGTCCAGGAGTCTGCTGACTGTAGAATAATTGCCATTTGGCAAGGCAGCTTGTGAGAAAGAGACAATACAGGGCACCTTCAATAAAAAAGTAATTATTGAAGGTGCACTGTGTTTTCTCTTTCTCACAAGCTGTCCAGCTGTACTAAACAATCTGTACTCCAGCTGTCCAACAAAGCCGTGTTCACACTGCCACTTGTTTTTTGCGGGGGTGACTCTTTTGCGGATGGTTTTTAAGTACTTGTGAAAGACAAAAGTTTTGTCGACAACTTCACACTGTAGATATACCCTCAGACTGAAACCTGTCAGTCAGCTGCTCTGTCTCACCCTTTTCTTGAAACAAAGAAATTAAAAAGCAAGAATCTAAGTTGATATGAGGGTATGACATTGGCAAGTATTTTTCATGCCCAAAATAAGGAAGTTCCACTATGTTGAAGTCATGTAGTATGTCACTTAAATGTAACTGAATATTAGACTTCACCGATGGTATCACACAGATGCTCAAGTTCTTTACAAAACGAGATAAGACATTTAATCATCCAACTGATGTAAACTCAAACAAGTCATTAATACTGACAAGAAAAAGAAAAGGAAAGGGTGTAGCAGAGGTTATCTGCACCTCTTTCTTGATTTGCCAAGCCCAGCCTAGTCAGAAGGGATGTACAACAGGTGAAACAGCAATGTGGATTATCTGTTCCTCTTGCAGAAAAACAAGTCTGAAAGCCAAGCTGTGGTAACAATACGCTAAGTAGAACTTATGCTTTGATAGGTTTGTTTGAATATGAATTTGGATGGCTACTGTAAGAAATGCAATTAGTAGACTTTATTGACAGACATCTGTGGAAAGCTCCAAGAAAAGAATCCCCATTAGAAGGACACCTACCAGGCTAAAAAATCATTTGTAAAGTTTTGGACCAAGTATGTCCTGGCAGTGTCTCTTTAATTCTATTACGAGTAAGAAGTGCTTAGTAAAGTCGATACCTACTGGCTCTAACACAGAAGGGAGAAAGCAGCTTAGGTGCCTCAGAGCACACAATGTTATCCAGAGTATTTTAATATACTAAAAGGAGAGAGTTGGACTATGCCAAGAGAACCAGAGGCAGCCAATGTGGCAGGTGACAAAAAACCCGCTGTATACTGGAGCTTGGCCAAAGAAGAAAGCTGGCCGGGGAGCAAGAAGTAGGGCAGTTTCTGATCTCACGTTCTCTACACAGCTACACACTTAAACTTTCACCAGGAGTATCTCCTCTTCAGCTCAGGATTTTGGAGAGGAGGGAAAGAGTCATTTGCTACCTCACATGATCTAAGTTCTGTGGCAAATATGATACCTCCTGAATTTACACAACCTCTAACATCCACAACATTTTCCTGTCCCATAACAAATCTGACAATCCCTTATCCCGCCTGCCTCAATTCATCTCACCCTACTTGCCCAATACTTCCATCATTCTCATCTTCTACTCCTCCCTGCCCTGCTCCCCATTGCCTCCTTTCCCTTCAAAGGCACCTCATTGTGGAAACTCCGGTCCTTCTGGCAGCTCTTGGGTCTAGTTCTGGAATCTGGTCCAGCTGGACAGCTCCTTGCAGCTCTGGGTCCCCACTGGCAATGCACTTGACTCTTCCCTTCCACTAGCAGCTCTCTTCCTGCTGAAGGCTTTCTAGTCTTCTCTAGCTGCAGCAGCCACTAGGGGAGGTGAAATTTACTGCTCCTCTTTTATAGATGGTTCCGTA
Organism: Sternotherus odoratus; assembly: GCA_032164245.1. Classification (NCBI taxonomy): domain Eukaryota; kingdom Metazoa; phylum Chordata; order Testudines; family Kinosternidae; genus Sternotherus; species Sternotherus odoratus. Next base: position 13,134,056 of record JAVMKO010000005.1, on the reverse strand, counting down.
GGCATCCAGGTTCTGCAATGAAGAGCCTGGATACCTGTTAGATAGACCTGTAGAGGAGGAGTTGGTAGCACCACATGACTACCACATGCTCTGCAGAGCACCACTGACTTTCTTCATTAAGACAGAAGACAGGGCCCTTGAGGGCTTGTCTACTCCATGCAGCTTTTAGCAACAAGGCTGTGTCGCTCAAAGTCAGCGTGCGTAAACGCTGTGAATCTACTTAAAGAACTGCGGATATAAAAACAGCAATACCAGTTGGACTCATTTACAGAGAAAGGCTCCGGTTCCTGTTTTGACTCGTACATGCTGGATTCTCACTGCACTCCAAGGTGTTGTTTTATAGAACAAGTCCGAGCTCTTCTTCTAAGCAAAGGTTCTTCCAGATACCACACCAACTTAGCTCCTAAAGAGCATTAGCAGCAGAATCTGCTTAACCTTTGCCGTCTGAACAGTGACCAAGCACTGTCAAGTTATTTAAATAAGATAAGTTCAGGCATCTCTTTAAGCCAAGACTCACTAGCCTATTACTATCACTAACCCCACACCTGCAACCAGAGCTATGCACCTTTCACTTCAACAGAACTGTGACGGACATGCTTATACAAACCCAATGGCAGGTTCATCATCACATCTCTGCTGAAATTCAGAGTATATCAAGTTGTAGATGCAATGGTGCAGGATCTAAACTGTACAGCACCAGCATTTTACTAGTATTTCTGTTAAACTGCAGTAAAAGAAATCCCAGATTATTTAAAAAAGAAAAAGAAAAAGAAAGAAAAGGAAAAAGCCAGTGGCTACTTCTTGGTATGCTGTGCTCATCTGTATTCTTCTACATACTCGCACACAAAAATTACTTTGTTCTGACTCCAGACATCTTGCACAAGACTGGATGAAGAAAAGAAAAGGAACTGTTTAAGTTCTCACTCTAGTACTTAGTTTATTTCAAAAGCAGTAGAATCACGTAATTTCTTCACTCAGAGAGAGTCTTCATTTTGGCCCCCTCTCTCTTCTCAGGGCAGTTTACTATTATTTGATGTTCTGTTCCATAAGACGGTCCATGAGGTATAAGCATTAAATTTTCTACAACATTCTACATATTAATGTAGCTGCATCCTGGTCTATTACCACAACTTCTGTGAGCTGTAAACAAGGTAACTGGAACAGCATTCTTTCAAAGCATAGTTTCTGATGCATTTTCCTCTTGTTCAAGAGAAACATTGCCTAGACTTGCAGTGACAGCTTATTTGCAAAGCATTTGTCCATTGAAGGGAAATTAGTTTGACTGAACTTTTGATGGGCTCAAACCAAAACCACAGATCTGAAAATTCTGAAATACCGAAGTGTTCAGAATCCAGAGAGGAGTTTTGCAGCTTCATCCCAGCTCTAATTGCAGCGCCCATACTTGCTTGTATTAGCTTCATTTTTCCCAAACGAATTTGTCTCTTGAAAGACACTAGCTTGGCATCCGAGGAGGTTGAAGCTACAGAACAGGTGCAGCACACCTCCCCATGATGCCCTGACAAGATGCCTCAACCCTGAAATAGAGGCAACCACCCGTAAAGCTGAGAAGGGAGTTCTGTCTCTATGCCCAGGCAATCCCCATCCTCCATGCGGAGTCCGCAAACTGACAGTTGTGCTGGTAGTTTGTAGTGTCCCCACCTGTCCACTGGGAACTAGACTAATGACACCGTGGGTTACTGCTCTCATAGACGGGATCTGAACTAGCAACCTAGACGTAAGGTCCACTAATCTTCCCAATCCTCCATCTACCACTTCCGAATTCAGTTAGTACCCAGCTAGCGTAGAACTTAGATAATGCTTTCTTAGCCATAAGAAACATACACACACTATACGTAGAGCCCTACGTACACTACCATCTAAGAAGGCTCTGAGCTTTGGTCATGGACTCAGCCTCCATCTCCTCAGCCATGCATAAGTGAGCCAACAAAAGAGTACAGAAAAAGCTTCAGCCACAAAGAATAATTAAAGCTAACGAGTTTGACAGCTCATTTCAGCAGTAACAAAAGCCAGCCAACCTTCTCTAAAGAATGGTCTTTAATAACCATGTACAATAGTGATTCTAATCTGGTTTCATAAGATGTTCCTTGCAAACGTGTTGAGAATTCACATCGTGCCAATATAAAAATGATGGGAACATTGAACTTTAGAAAATGATGGTGCCGTTGGTATGTTATGCAGTTGAAGGCCCCGCTGCTTTCCATAAGCTCATCTGGCGAAGCTGCCTTTCCTCCTCTCACCCAATATAGCCTTTAAGAACAAGCAGCAGCTGGAGTAGCTGATCAGTACAAGCACTAGCATTACTCTCCTTCCTATGGTATCTCAAGATACCTCTTGCCCTTAAATATAGCCCAACCAATACAGTAAACCCTCGATTTAACAGACCTCGATTTAACGGACTTCGGATGCAACGGACAAAATTTCTGAGCAAGTCTGATGCATCCAAAATCCATTTCTTGCGGGCTGGCTGCCGGCTCCCGGCTGCCGCCCAGGTCCCACGGGCGGGCTGGCTGCCGCCCGGGTCCCAGCAATGGGTGGGCTGCGGAGCTGCCACACCGACCTTGTGGCGGGCGGGCTGCTGCTCCGACAGCTCGGTTTTTTTATTATTTTTTATTAAATAACGGACTTTTTGATTTAACGGACACCCCCTCGCCCGAATTAGTCCGTTAAATGGAGGTTTTACTGTATTTACATTTATGGAACATCTAGGATGACCAAGTGTCCCAATTTTATAGGGACAGTCCCAGCTTTTGGATCTTTTTCTCATATAAGCTCCTATTATCTCCCCACCCCATCCCGATTTTTCATACTTGCTGTCTGGTCACCCTAGGGACACCTTTCATCCCACAGGATCTCAGGGTGCTTTGCAAATCAGTACATCAATTATACCTTTGAAGCTCATGTCACTCTCTCAGGTGCAGCCTCCTCTGGGGTGAGACTGAAGACAGTATACCAGTACACAACTCCGTATGCTAAATTTAGGCAGGATAGGAAGAATGTTGTATTCAACTGAAGCTACTGTGGGAGACACTTTAGATATTCGAGAGGCAACTTGATCTAGCAGATTGAATCCCAGTCAATTGCCCTGACTCCTAGATCTTATGTCATTTGGCAAGTCACTTTACTTATCCATGCCTTCATTTCCCTTCCCACCCTGGTTTGTCAGCTCTTCAAGACACGGCTTGTTTCATGTTATGTGATTGTACAGTGCCCAGAACAATTGTGCACAAATCTCAATTGTAATACAAATAGGATATAATAAAATAAATAAATAATAAGCAGGTAGGTCACCCAGGTTGGAATTGGGCTAGCACCCCTCTGCTTACAAGAAGTGGCCATACATGGCTGGAACCTTGGTTTTACATTTTATCTGAAGGCAGGCACTTCCATGACTATTCCTCCCACATTCCCATTCTGATGGATGGTTCAGGACCACCCTTATTTAAAAAAAAACATTGCATCGTACAATAGAGCTACTTCAGTGTCTGGAGTGATCACCCTAGAGCAGGGGCCAACAACCTTTAGAAACGGTGTACCGAGTCTTCATTTATTCACTGTAACTTAAGGTTTCACATGCCAGTAATACATTTTAATGTTTTTAGAAGGTCTCTTTCTATAAGTCTAGAATATATAACTAAACTATCGTTGTATGTAAAGTAAATAAGATTTTAAAAAATGTTTAAGAGCTTCATTTAAAATTAAATTAAAATTCAGAGACTCCCAGACTGGTGGCCAGGGCCCGGGCAGTGTGAGTGTCACTGAAAATCAGCTCACGTGCCGCCTTCGGCACGCATGCCATAGGTTGCCTATCCCTGCCCTAGAACATAGGTTTTCAACCTTTTTCCTTCTGAGGGCCCCCTCAACATGTTATAAAAACGCCATGGCCCATGTGTGCCCCAACAACTGTTTTTTTTTCTGCATATAAAAGCCAGGGCCTGCATTAGGCATAGTAAACAGGGCAGTTGCCTGGGGCCCACACCACAGGGGGACCCCACGAAGCTACATTGATCAGGCTTCAACGTCAATCCCGGATGATGGGGCCCAGGGCTCTGGACATCAGACCCATGCGGTGCGGTTTTGGCTTTCCATGCTGGGCCTCAGCAAATCTAATGCTGGCACTGCTTTCCGGACCCTGTGAAGCCTGCTCCCAGCTCCTCGGGAGTTCCCAGACCCTGGTTGAGAACCACTGCCCTAGAATATTATGATATTTCTGAGGAGTCACAAGGTGAAGTGATGGACTCACTGCCAACATCACTTCCTATGCTCTTTTCGACTCCAGATGTTCTTTGTAATACCCTATTTTGCTCATGAGATCTGAAAGTGCTATAGATAAGACTGGCAAATTCCCCCATGTTTTTGCCCACAGGCCGTAACTGCAAGTCACAGCACTCTTCTTACTAGTCTCAATGCACCCTTACCATTGAATTGAGTTTGCCCAAGGACGGCATGACCTTGCCAACCAGAAGCAGCCTTAGTTACTTAAGACACCCACTGACAAGGGGTTCATTATTTTAGAGCTCTCTTTCACCCTCCACTGCTGGCATCTTTTTAAAAATATGCCATTTCTCACACTGTGTCTCCTCTCCTGTTTCCAAGGCAAACGGAAGCCAAACTTACTATTTATTTCTTCAACAAAGGGGTCAAGATAGCTCCATGTTTCAACAATTATTGGCTACTGTTGCACAGCCAGCAACAAAACAAACAGTTTTTAATCTCAATGAAAGAACAGTGGATTTAACAGGAAAATAATTTTATTTTTCTAGTTGAATTATTCACCCAAGAGAGAACCTATTAGAAACAGGTCAGATTTTGAACGTAACCAGGTTGATAGTCATCCTTTAATACCTTGTTCTGAATACTTGGTTAGTTTTCTCAATCATAATTATCCTTCCCTTTCTATTTCACGTGCATGGATTTCCACATACCCAAACCCCCTTCCAAGCCCAGCTCAATGGAAAACTGAACTTTAATGTTGATATTTTCTTTGACAAGTGCAATTTACAGAGTGCTTTGTGGTGCCAAACCTTTCAATGGGAGCAGTAGCACCAATTGTCAGTAGCAGTCAGGCCAGTGCTAGGTCACCATCTCTGCAGTATGAGCACAACAGCTCAACACATTATCTGTCAGATTAACAGAAGTAAAGAATTTATGCTTGTAATAGTGGTGACAATTTATTTAGAACCTGGAAGATTTTCTGTGTCTCAAAATTAGTTTAGAGCAAAGTAGGGCCTAAAACAATGAGCAAGGCCCCTTCAATTTATCCAAGAGAACCATTTCCGTAATTCTAAGAGATTAACTCTTAAGAGCCCAAATCTTGTATCCTTTATTCACACAAGTATGCAAGATTGGGCATTTAGACTGTAGGGTCTTTGGAGCAGGAGTTATGCCATTTAGTTGTCTGTGAAGTGCCTATTCAAGTGGCTGCCTAAGCAAAATCAATTGTGGGGTGGAGGTGGGGGATAGAAGTTTGTTCAATATGCTCTGAGCAGAGGTTTAAGAGATCATGGTGGAATACCAACATTTAAAAAACACGCTCATTGTGCCAAACTACTGAAGCCAAGCAATGCCTGAATTTAGAGAGCAGCAGGTTTGTTGTGGCTGGGCTTGTATTAGAAGTTCCTCCTTTTCAGATTTGTTACTACACATATTGTGGTACATTCCACTCAATGTTGACTGCAGAAATCCAGGCTGCTGGACTCTGTGACAAAAAATATATTAGATGCAACAACTGGAACTGTTTTGTTTTCAACATTATTCTCACTTGGAGCCAGAGTCCATCCCCAAATATATATAAAGACAAATCCCACAGAGATCAGTAAGAGCACATATGGGTTTGTCCATTTATCAGAGGGAAGAGTCTGCCCACTGAACCATAATTGCTGCACTAAGATGACTGTTACATACATAGTATTTTATAGGAAAGGCCCCTTACTTCCTCCTCCTGTTAAACCACAAGCTATTGCATTATGCCAACTGGAACATATTTATACATTCAAATAAATGAACTATAAAACAGACTTAAAAAACAACAAGCAACCATACTCAAAAACATACAAAGCAACTAGCAACAATTAGGTTTTTATCGACAGGATGCAAACAGCACAGAGCTGTGAAGCATTTCACTTTTTTTTCAAATGTAGTCCAGTTATTGTAGTCCAGGAAACAGCTAAATATTTAGACTGTTAGACTAGTTACCAAACCCTCAGAAATATCCACCCACAATTGCCCAGATTTTGACCATTTAAGAATAAGATCTATAGCCACAGCATGTACATGTATTCATATAATACAAATATCCCTATAATTGTGTCTCAAGTCATTTTTAAAAAATGGCTAGAAAAAGTTTAACTGACACACACACACACGCTCCTTAAACCATCATAGTACAGGCCCAAGTGTCACTCATATTTGAGTGACTTCTAGAACAAGAAGTTAATGCTGTCTATCAGCTTCCAGATTTCTCAGGTTAGTTTTAGAAGGGAATCCCCCTCCCCCAACAATCAGATGCAGCTTGTGCATTTTAAAGTAAACCGTGTTATTCAGAATAAAATATTTCAATACAATTCCAAAGCAGCAATTGTTTAATCATATAAAATGGTTTTCCAGTGTTCAGACACTGCAATTTTATGAGCTAATCAGGGGGCTGGCAAGCAGGAACTCTGGAGTTCCACTCCAGTCTCTGCCACTGACTCCCTCTTCAGCCCTGGGCAAGTCACTTCACTTCTGTGTCTCAGTTTCTACACCTGTGAAATGCAGCTAGTAATAATAAAACACGTCACCTAGGTAAACCGGTGTGTTTTATATAAATGGTAAATTGTAAACAACAGATGCTTTCTTTCAACACTACATTCAATATAGCAGCCCTACATTCCAGGTAAGTTGCTATTATAATACAAGTACTTTATTTTGGTTTGGTTTTTATGGACTGATGCTCTAAGATTCTCAGGCACCTCAGCCCTCACTTCCTGCAATCTTTCTCCAGACTAAAAGGACTTGACACAGCAAGTGTCTTTTATCCATATGTGCCACCCCAACCTCTAAATCAAGGGAAAGGGTTACCTCTTAGGAGCAATGCTCTCCCTTCTCCTCAGTGATGGGACTGGATGTACTTTTTGGAACCAGTGTTATCTGTCCATGAGTTCCCATGCCCACCTGTCAGGTCAGGTTGAAAGATCGGCCTTGCAGCACTCCCAAAGTGGGAAGCAAAGCTCTTAACCTCTGTGACAGATGGGTTAACTTGCTAAAAATTAGAGAAATGAGTTCCAGGAAGACAAAACACATTTCCTCGTGTTGCTACACATGAACAGAAGGCAATTTTCAGCCTGCAGCTGCCCAATCTGATTTTCAAAATACCAAAAGCAATTAGACTAATCACTTAACCTCTTAAAAACACACATTTTCCGCAAGATTAGTTAAGAAGTTTGTTACCCAACTTGCATAAGGACCTGTAGCAACCCGGAAAAGGCAACCTGAATGTATTCAGATCTACTAACTAGCCATTCCCTTAAGCAGAAGTTTACAAAACATCACTCTATAGTTCGGCCACCTGACTACACTGGTTTATACCTATATCCCATTACCTTTTGTACTGCTATTGCCTATTACTACCCCCTCTTTCCTCCACTCTTCTAAAGCTTTCTTTTAATGCTAGTTCTCCGTGTATCTGTCTCTCTTGCTCTCTCTCTATACACACACACTTCCCCCCCCCCCAACCCTTTACATGCATCAGAAGCCATGAAGTTGGCCTCTTGTTCATTTAAACCCATCATCTCCAAGGTAGAGTGATAGATTGCTTTCCCCACCCCACCCCAAAACTATTTCCTGCTGCTACACAGTCCCAAACTTGGCGGGGGGAGAGGGGGAGGCGGGTTGTTAGTTGCTCGGTTACTACTTCCACCCCAGCCCCCAGGCAGATCAGAGGACATGTAACACAAGCGCAGGATTGAAGCCTGACATAAAAGTAAGCCGGGGGAGGGGGGGGGGGACTATAAAACCGCAGCCCTGGGTCTCCCACGAGAAAGTTCAGCTGCCCCTGGTCTATAGGTCACTCCCCTGCCACCTCCCCCGGTTTACCTGGTTGCACAAGGGGCTCCGCCTGCCTGGATGCTGCAGCAAGGAGCAGGTTAGCGGACGCTTTGTAATCCCATGTTCCCGAGGCAGCCCCGCTGCGTGCCGTTAGGGATGGAGGCTGACGAGGGTTAATCTCAGCCCTCAGCTAGCTCAGCAGCACATCCACATGGTTACTGCACTTTAGAGTAGCTCCGCAGCGGCTTAAATACGCCCGAGCGGCTCCCTGGGTAATGTAGTCCCCGGCGGGCTCAGGACGCCGCCCAGCGCCGGGGACAGAGGCGGGCAAGGCGCACTACAACTCCCAGCATGCTCCCTCGCGACAAGCCTTGCTCAGAGGCTTTGCAAAGGGAAAACGTTACTCTGTATCAGATCAGAGGAATCTCTTGTAAATGCATGGTGGAGTCAGAGCGCTTTCCCGAGCTGCCATTGGCTGAGTTGCCCCCTCCAGCGTGTGGTCCAAAGACTCTCTCCCTGCCAAGGAAAGAAAAAGAGGGATCGAATTTAGGCAATTCACCCTGAAAACACATGTCCCGGCCTCTAGTTTCAGAGGGATGCTTCTACTAGGACTTGGTTTGGGGCTCTCTGGCATGGAGGTTTCTATTGGCTGTCACATCCCATCTGAACTCCCATCAGGGTAGCCAAGAATTTCAAAAATCTGTGACATCAAAATGCACTGTTGTGGGAAAAAAGGATTAAGGCACAGAAAATATAGTTAAGCCCAAGGCTCTGCAGAGCTTTAGCTAGAGGTTCGCGGAGGGAAAGTATGTAATAAACTGCTCCAAAGAATGGAATGATGGCAGAAACACAATCATAGTCTAAGATCAGCCAAATAAACCACAAAGACAATCAAATGTGAGAAAAATAAACATGCAACAAATGCAAGGATTTAACAGAGCCTGGAAAGAGTAAAGGATTTAATAGGATGTGATTAAACTGCTAAGCTTAACTGTTAGTGACAGGGGCATCTCAAAGTTATATTACACAGTATGCTGGCTGCAACACTTTCACTGGCATTGTACATGAGAAAGCAAGTCCTCTTCTTTGCCTCTCCACCCCAAGTACAGCATTAGATAAAAGGCCAGGAGCATTTTATAGCTGTTGCCTAACTTGACCATTTGCTCATTGTTTGTTTTCACCTTCCTCTTAAAGCATCCAGTATTTGCCCACTGTTGGAGAAAGGACACCACTGTTGATGAGCCAGTGGTCTGATTATGACAATATGACAAATCCAGTGTTTGCTATTTTATCATTATGGATTCTTCATAAAAAACCATGTCTGTACCAGTTATCATAGCTGGACATGTAAAAGTCTAGATACAGAGCTCTGATGCTTACACACAAGTCAAGGAATTTTGGTGGGTTGTTGTTGTTTTTTTGTAAGGGTAGAACTCATTACCCAATATTGGAAGGATAACTATGCATTCTCCAGTGAATTCTCATCCATTCAAACCAAAAATATATCACCGAGTGTTTCCTTAATGAGGAGCACTGCTCTAAAAAAAAATCAGAGTTTTTTGTTTATAATTAAATTTGTGTTTGTTTTTCCTTCACTCTGTACCTTTTCTAAGTATGTCACAGGGCAAAAGGGACAAATGACTGATAAATGGAAACAGTGTTTATGAAAACTCTCAGCACTGTCATTTTAACACAAAGGACACTTTCAGGCTAGGGAATGAAATCTAGTAGTGTTCCTATCCAAGTTCTAAAGACAACAAAAAAATTCCTTCTCCTTGACTTCAGGGGGCTGCTTCTTGTTGTTTCACTATCCTAATCTGTACAGATCAAGAAGACATTAAGTATTTGTAACTATAGTAAATACCTAACTATAGTAAAGATTTCTTTTATTATTAGGACATGTTGCTACATTCCTAAGAGACCCCAGAACACCCCTCATTGGCATCAATGGAAGAACTGAATGCACTGGGTCAGCTGATTATGGTTTTACTGGGTTAGAGTCTGACTTGCTCATATACGGGTATAAGGGATAGTAAGAACCCCACCTCTTTTGCCCCTGTGTGTAACAGGACCCTGGGTTTCTGTACATAGGATTAAGCTGACACTGGACATCTGCTTCCCCCAGCTCACTGGCAGGAGGGCAGAGAGTGGGTTGAGCCTTGGGTCTGATCTCAAAGCACCAGCCAGCACAGGAGGTGGTAATTTTCATTTTTATAGAAGCAACAAATTACATCCTCCCCCCAGAGTGATGAGGGAGGAAACTGCTTCTCTGTTACATGATTGTATCTCTGCACTGCTCCTGAGATGACACACTAACATGTTTCCCCATACCCAGGGCTTGTGGTAAAGCTACAGGCCATCCCACTGTGTTGAACAGTATTTGTTAAAAATTGTGGTTAAAAATGCTGCTTTTTTTTCTGGCCAGAGTGACCCTACTTTCTCCCATTGAAATCAATGGGAGTTTTGCCATTGATTTTGGGTAGGAGGAGGATCAGACCCATACCTCTCCCACATGGAATTTTATCTGCATCTTGGATGAGTCGCAGATAATAATGTTGTGGTAGACACTCATCCTTATGCCTGTGATTTCTTACAGGTGATTTGTTAAGAAAAGAAAAGAAAAGAAAAGAAGAAATGTAATTGATATGCCTGGCCCCAGATGCATACCCAGAACATTCACATTGGTAGAGAATGCAATTCCCCAATGTAAGATTTATAATGGTAGCACTTAGCACTTCTCTAGTGCTTTTCATCCATCAGTCTGAAAGGACTTGACAAAGGAGAAGTATCATTATTTTTACCGATGAGAAACAGAGACACCGAGAACCAAACTGACTTCTCTAGGGAGATATCCTGTCATGTGTTTTGACACCACTTACTGGCAACTGTTTTAAAAGAGCTGACAACTGGGTCGAATCTCATGAGTATCCTGAATCCCCACTTCTTCAGCATGATTATTCCAGCACCAGAACAATTTCGACCCGCTTTGGTACAAAGATAGTCAAATATGATCTCTGCTTAAATGCAGGCCGAATTGTTTTATTTTGGTCTTGTTTAGTTCAGCAGAGCTATTTTAAGAAAATAGAAAACTTCACACTGCAGGAACTCCAATGAGAAGCTGTGTCCTGAAGGACTCCAAGGTAGCAACGCTCCTCAGTGAGGATGCTCTTGAAAGCAATGTATGTTCACATTCTCTAGTGACTGATGTTCCCTCTGCTTCCTTTCAGAAAATGCCACCTGTCTGTCAGAAATGCAGGAAGTGAGGACCGCTATGTTTAAGAGCTTACCTCTCTTGAGTCTGATCTGAATGACCAATTCCTAGTTCCACCAAGGTCCATGGGATTTTTTCTCTTGATTTCATTGGGGGTCATTCTCTGGGTCTAGACATTCATTATGATCATCATTAATCTGGGTAAACTCAATATACAACCAAGGCTCGGGACTTTAGATAATATATTATAGCACGTTGGCTGGGGGGCCTTAAAACACTTTGCAGGCACTAGCTGAGGTGGCGTTGACAGATCTCTGAGGCAGAGCGATAGCGATAGCGTTGGTTCCATTTTACAGACGGGAACGTTGAGGCTCTCAGGCGTCATGGGGCGCCTCAGATCACAAGACAAGGGCAGGGAGAGAGGCACCAGATGGCCGCCTGGCTGTTCTAGGCCCTACCACTCCGCGCTGAGTCGCGCTGGGCGGCAGCCGCGGAGGCTGGAAGCTGCGGCCGCGCTAAACCCCTGCCAGAGCGGGGGGCCAGGCCCCCACCGGCCGCTCGGAAGGCAGCGCGCGGTCTTTTTAAAGCCAGGGGAGGTCACCTGACTGCTCGCGTCACGCGGTGCCCCGACCAACATGGCTGCGCCCAGGGCAGGGCTGGTTGCGCCCTGCGGCGGCGGCGGCTGGATCCTGGCGCTGGGCTCGCTGCCCGGGGCGGCGGCCTCCCAGGGGACGTGCGGCTGCGGCTCGGGCCGGGGGAGCGGCGGGGAGGCGGCGGCGCGGAGATATTCCCCGGAGGCCAATGCCCCAAGTCCGGCCACCAGCCAGGGGCCGGCTGCGCACAGTCAGGTGGGCGAGGCCTCCAGCCGCCGGTGTGGGGAGGGGCGGGAGAGAGCGAGCGGGAGGCCTGAGCTAAGGGGGTGGTTTGGAGGTTGCTGCTGAGATCTGGCCCATCCAGGGCTTGCTCGCTCTGGAGTGAAGTGTCTCCTGGATCTGGCCAGGCGGTAGGGCTCCCGGGGTTGTGGTTTGGGATGGTAAGTGCCTGGTAAATGTCTGGATGCTCAAAGCAATTTCCTCTATTAATTCATTTCACTTCTCCAGAGCAGCAGCTTTTAGACCTGAGTGCTCCTACATTCTGTAAAATATACATACCAGAAGACACAAATACAGGATAGGCCGTCCAAGCGTTACAGCCTAGACTAGAATATGGACCATAAATAACACTGGGGAATGGGTAACTAGATAGCAAGTTCTCCTTCAGCTTATAAAAGGTGTCCCCATCACCAGAGCCATGTTATAGTACCACATGGATATGTTCTTCACTTGATTGATATCAAATGGTATGATGAGAAGAGCTTATGTATGGTTTGAGTAAGTTTTGATTTTGACTTAGCTGAGAAGTTTAGTGTAAACATTCTGGGTAATGTGACTAGCTTATTGCTGTTACTTCCAAATATACATTTCCAATCTAGAAAGCGTTTAGATTGTTTTTCTGTCATGAGAGGTTAGAAAAGAAAACAGAAAAGTTAATGACAGTATGCATGTTATGTGCCTTTGTCTCAAATACTCAACTCCGCTGTAGTTGCTTTGTTCTAAATGGTACCTAGTTCTAGAAAAAATGCAATGAAAACTGATGAGTATTGGAGGCTAGCAATGTATTCCTATAAGAAAGAAGTTATTAAGCAAGTTATTTAGTTTGGAGAGAAGCAATACATTCTAAAAATATGAGGGAGTATAATCAACTTGTGGAACTTCCTGTTAGGGATAATCATGAGGTAAGGTAGTTTTGCAAAATTGAACATGCAATTGCATATGAACACTTTGAACCAGATCCTCAATGGCTGGAAACTAATGCAACTCTATTGATTTCAGAATAACTATGCTGATTTATGCTATCTGAAGATCTGGTCATTAACATTTATGTTAGGTTAAAAAGGTCAAGTATCTGTCCTAAGAATGGCCGTACTGGGTCAGAGCAGTAGCCCATCTAGCCAAGTATCCTGTCTTCTGACAGTGGCCAGTGCCAGATGCTTCAATGGGAATGATCAATTATTTGAGTGCACTATCCCCTGTCCTCCAGTCCCAGCTTCTGGCAGTCGGACGTTTAGGGACACCCAGAGCATTGGTTGTGTTCCTGACCATCTTGGTTAATAGCCTATCCTCCGTTAACTTATCTTTGAACCTAGGTATACTTTTGGCCTTCACAACATTCTCTGGCAATGAATTCCACAGCTGACTGTTTTGTGAAGAAGTATTTCCTTACATTTGTTTTAAATCTGCTGCCTATTAATTTAATTGGGTGACCCCTGGTTCTTGTGTTATTTTGTAGACTTTTTCCTCAGTCATCTCTTTTCTAAGCTGAACAATCCCGTTTTTTTAAATCTCTCCTCATATGAAAGTTGTTCCATATCCCTAATCATTTCTGTTGCCCTTCTCTGTATCTTTTCCAATTCCAATATATCTTTTTTTGAGATGGGGTGACCAGAGCTGTAAGTAGTATTCAAGGTGAGGCCTACTACGGATTTATATAATGGCATTATGATATTTTCTGTAGTCTTATCCTTTCTTAGTGGTTCTTAATATTGTTAGCTTTTCTGACTGCTGCTGCATGTTGATCAGATGTTTTTAGAGAATTATTCACAAGGACTCCAAGATCTCTTTCTTGAGGGGTAATGGCTAATTTAGACCCCATTGTTTTAAATGTATATTTGGGATTATATTTTCCAGTGGACATTACTTTGCATTTATCAACATTGAATTTCATCTGCCGTTTTCTTTCCCGGTCACCCAGTTTTGTAAGATCCCTTTGTAACTCTTCACAGTCAGCTTTGAACTTAACTATCTTGAGTAGTTCTGTATCATCTGCAGACTTTTTTGCCACCTCACTATTTACTCCCTTTTTCAGGTCTCTTATGAAAATGTTGAGCAGCACTGGCCCTAGTACAGATTCGTGAGGCACCCTTTTTCTCTCTTTTCAGCATGAAAACGGACCATGCATTCCTACCCTTTGTTTTTTCCTTTTATGTTCATATGTGTGTGTGATGATTCTGTTTTCTATTACAGTTTAAACCAATTTACATGATACTGAAGTTAAGCTTATTGGTCTGTAATTGCCAGGATCTCCTCTGGAGCCTCTTTTAAAAATCTAAATTACATTAGCTGTCTGCCTGTCATCTGTTATAGAGGCTGATTTAAGCAATAGATTACATGCTGTAGTTAATTGAGCAATTTCATATTTGAGTTTCTTCAGAATTCGTGGGTGAATATTATCTGGTGACTTATTACAGTTTAGTTTATCAATTTGTTCCCAAACCTCCTCTGTTGACATCTTAGTCTGGGACAGATTTGTCACCTAAAAAGAATTGGTCAGATATGGAAATCTCCCTTCACATCCTTTGCAGTGAAGTCCGATGCAAATAATTCATTTAGTTTCTCCGCAATGACCTTGTCTTCCTTGAGTGCTCTTTGAGCACCTTGATCTTCTGTGGCCATGCTGATTGTTTTTGCAGGCTTCCTGCATGTGATGTACATTTTTTTTGTTTTTGTTGCTGTTTAGTTTTTGTCTTTTTGGCCGGCCTAATTATATTTTTACACTCGACTTGCCAGAGTTTGTGTCTTTCTATTTTCCTTAGCAGGATTTAACTTCCAATTTTTGAAGGCTGACTTTTTGCCTCTAACCACCTGCTTTATGTTGTGTTTTAGCCATGGTGGTATATTTTTGTTGTTGTTGTTGTCATACTATTTTGTGGGGGGTTTTTTGTGTGTGTGGTGTACATTTAGTTTGAGCCTTTATTACAGTCTTTTAAAAAAGCTTCCATGCAGCTTGAAGGCATTTCATTGTTCTGACTGTTCCTTTTGTTTAACTAGCTTCTTAATTTTTGTTCCCCCTTTTCAAGTTAAATGCTACTATAGTGGGGTTCTTTGATATTTCCTATAAGGATGTTAATTACAGTGTAGTTGCTATTACAGAATAGTTCACCTGGATTCATCTCTTGGACCAGATTGTGTGCGCCACTTAGGACAGTAGCTGAAGAATCAGCCTGGGCCTAGATCAACTAATGGCTTTGAGGCATTCCTATGGAAGAACTGGGTTTAGCAGGAGTAACTGGAGAGTTCTGTCTTGTGGATGTACTTTCTTCAATAAAAGTCTCTCTTCATATGGAAGTCTCATCATGCCTCTAAACTTTTAATTTTGTCTCTAAGTCCTTTCTATTTTTTGTTATATTCTTATTGAGAGTTGGGACATAAAACTGAACACATTCTTGGTGAGGGGACATAGTACTACTTATCGGACTATTTTTCTTTACTCTTTTCAACTATAATAATTTCACTGATTAGTTATCCATAATAAAGGTCAAATAAAACAGGAAACAGTAATGCCACAGGATTCATCATTTCCCAAGTAGAAGTTCTCAAATGCTGTTGGGAAAACCATGTTTTTCTATATTAGAAAAAGTCAGTTACCTGATATTCCTACAACTGTTGGAAAGCCTGTTACAATATACGGAGAGTAAAAGCTGCAGTTATATTAACATACAGTGGTTGTAATGAATTTGGAAAGGACTTTCTACCTTAAGACATCAATTTTAGTCCTGCATTACTCTGCCCTTCATCATTTATTCATTGCAATTTAAAAGCTTTAGCTTCATCAAAATAAAATGATAGCTTCTTACCATCTGCTGTCATTCTGATCTTTGTTGTAAAGAACTGCTGCAGTTATGCCTAAACTTGAGGTTTTTAATCGGTATCTACTTCTTTCTGCTCATATATATAGCTCTAGCTATAGAACAAATTTTTTAAAATTTAAATAACCATTTCCTTCATTTCTACATACTTTGGGATCTCATCTATGTCCATTAATGATCTCAAAGTAACTATAATGTTGGGGACAAAAATGCAGAAGCCAGTAGGGAGAATCTAAATGGACATGCTTTAATTTTCCAAAGATGGCTCAGATTTCATCCCAAAACTGTTTCAAACAAAGAAAGTTTGACTGAGAGCTGGGCCATCTGAATGGTCAAAAAGACCCAACTCATGTAATGTTCAGGTATTAATATTCTCTTCAGTGACCTGAAGTCTTCTGTGACAATTGCATTATCCTTAATCAAAATACCTACAAGGGTGTTAATGCTGTACTTCATTTATTTTGTTTTCCCATGTGTTTAATGTTCTTTTCTGACAAGGTAGTTTTATAAACCACTAAACTTGAGTGAACTGTAATGACAACACTTGATCAAGACAAAATTGTTTTGAGTTATAGATTGGGAGATGAGGAGACAAAGCAAAACTTATTGTCAGCATGGACCAGGTCTAAATCAACATCTACATCGAATTCGCAGCTGATGATAAAAAAGGGAAGAAGGTTTGCTTCTCCATCATTTCTACTTACTGTAAAATCAGACTACAAGTTTTCCTGTAGGTGAACCTTTTCTTGGATGTTCCTTGGAAGCATTGAGCTAAAAACTAAAGAGTAGTGTGGGGGTAAAAATAAGATTCTTTGTTTCCTGGACTGTGCAAATCTAGGAATACTTAAATACACAAAAAAAGTGTACTGTCGCCACTTAAATAATCCACAGGATAGTTAAATAAAGCCCAAAGCCCTGTTGTAAGGCTCATAAAAACTCAGGCGCTCTTATCAAAATGAAAGAAATCTAAAAGTGGGATCCCAAAGAGCAGTGGGAGTGTGACAAAGTATGACTTTGATCTTGGTATCTGAGGTGGGGCAGATCAAATGTCCTATTCGCACCATAGCTTGTCTGCTTTGAAACTTGGTATTTATTTTCCGGAGGGGATTCTTGATGCCTGATAATAGCTGGCCTCCCATCTCTGTCAGCGGATGGTACCTTCTAAGGGAGTTTGTCCCTCTTTCATTTTAGCCACATATGTGATGGGAAGAAATCATCTCCATTATAAGATTGAAGCAGGTAGTTTGGAGGTGGGCCTGGTGTCTGACAGATTCTCATATGTCCGTCCTATAAACAGAACTAAAGACATCCCTTCAGCAGATTTGGTCTCAAGATAATCTGGTTCTTGAGGCCAACAAGCTGCATGCATCATTTATGTGCATAGGCCACTTGGTCAGAAGACAAGCATTGGTACATGCTGTACTCAGTGCAGTTAATTAGACGCTCCTCACCCTGATTGATCTGCTGATGGACTTTTGCCTCCATAGTTAAACTTGGGTGTTTCCTCACCTTGGTTATACTAAATTCAATCTTCCTTTTTAAGTTGAAAGCTAAGATTTTTATTCATTAGATGAACAGTATTCTTGAATCCACTAACTAATTTTAGGACCCGGTTTCCCTTTAGTGCTGAACACCTCCACACTCACTGTCAGTCAGTGCTTCTTGGCTCAAATGAGTGCAAATAGGCCACTTATCACTTTGACACCATCACTTGCAATCAAAAGATGATGGTATTCCAAAACAGCAGCTTGCCTGAGCCATAAAATTAGTGGTGTTGTCGTAATTAAAATGTATGTTCCAAAAGTCCCATGTTGGGCACTGGACTTGGAGGACATGGTAAAGCCTGTGGTACATAGATAAGTGAGTGCCTGCATGATATGCAAGTGTTGGGTTCAACAGGAAAGCTTTTAAAGGCCACAATGATAACAGGGCATCTATCAAAATTCTTTAGATGGTGGGATGACGTGATCATTGAGCTGTAAAGTACAAGACTTTGTTTTTCATGTGCTGATAACTGACTAGCAAGCTCAATCTGTGACTCCCAAGCCTGTTCAGAGGACTTATTTTAGCTTCAGTGAGTCAGCAAGAGATTAGAAGGTAGGCATTTATATAGCTCTGATCCTGTCTTGTTGCAGCATTCTTTGAGTCCCCAGGAAACTTGGGAGTAACTTATCAGGAAACCCACTTGCAGTGAGACCAGTGCAAAAAGAGACTGCTGCTGAGTTGGAGATGATTCATAAGCATTTAGACTCTCTTCTGTAAGATCGACTTCAAATTTAGACAGGTTTAAAAAAACAAAACAGCCATCTGAAAAGTAATTTCAGGTGCTCTGTCGGCCTTGAGTTCTCTTTGCCTATTGTTTTGGTTTTACAACCACTGTCTGTTTCTTGTAAGAGACGGGTTTCAGAGTAGCACCCATGTTAGTCTGTATCCCTAAAAAGTACAGCAGTACTTGTGGCACTTTAGAGACTAAAAAATGTATTTAAGCATAAGCTTTCGTAGGCTACAGCCCATGAAGGAATCCAAACAAAAGCAGAAATGTACTGTAGAGAAGGGAAACAATGAAGCTGGCTGGACACAGTGCTGTTAAATCATAGACTATCAGAGTTGGAAGGGACCTCAGGAGATCATCTAGTCCAACCCCCCGCTCAACACAGGACCAATCCCTAATTAAATCATTCAACAGGTTTTTGCCCCATATCCCTAAATGGCCCCCTCAAGGATTGAACTCAACCCTGGGCGAACAAAGTAAACTTAAAAAAAATAGAGAAATAGGAATTGGACAGGGATCATAAACTTCCCCATTGCACACTTACTGTGTCCAAATGGTTATGCCTGGTAGCATCACTGTGAGCGAACAGTACAAGACTAGAACTCTGCAGAAATGGAAGACTACCAATTCTCAATGTTCTCAGCCTCATGGTGCATCAACATGGAAGCCCAGGTAAGCTTCTGTCTGAGAAGGTCATCCATGGACATTACAGGTGAAAGCCAGCTTGATGGCTTCCTTTATGTATTTGTTTTACAGTAATACCTACCCTTGTAGGTCATGAATGGATATCCTAACAAAGGCCACAGTTGTTGTTGTGTGTTCTTTCTGCAGTGAAGCATCATTATTCATTTTTGTAAATAACAGTTTAAAATGAGAAACAGAAAGTCAAGTACTTTAAGTCCATACTGGGCCTAATTTATAATAATGGGTATTGTGGAGAATGGTGCTTTGTATCTTAACTGTATAACTCCCCATATTGAAAATCCACTGGATTTTTCTCCATTTTACTGTAGGTCTAACTCAGATACTCGAAGTATGTCTTATGTATACAGATCTCAGGAACTATCTGAGAAAGGGCATCTATTTCTGTAGTGGTGTGGTTACTCACCAGCACAGCACCTTCTGCTGGTCATCCAGGCAATTAGCTCTCCAGCCCTTGGAGTGCCTCCTGGTGGCCAGTGTCTCACCTGCTGTTGACCCTCACAGACCCTAGTGCCCCTTTACCTGGGGTGCTGCCCCCTGGCAATACCCCCACACTCTGGGTCTCTCCTCCCAGGGAACCCTCAACCTCCTAAGCCCACCTTGCCTCAGTGGCAGACTGCAGTCCGTAATGGCCACTCGTGATTACAAGAGGGGGTTGGACCTGCTGCCTCTGCCTAGCCCTGAGCTGCACTTTTGCAACCCCAGTACCTGTCTTAGGCCTTGCTCTGAACCTGCAGCCTGGGGGGTTGCCAGGCTGGAGCACCCCAGCTCCTCTTGCCTTCCCCCAGCCCTGCTCTACCCTAGGTACCCTGAGCTCCCAGACAGCCAGGTCCTTCTCTCTCCACTACCAGAGAAGACAGCCTCTGCTGCTAATCCACAGTCCTCTTATAAGGGCCAGCTCTGCCCTGATTGGGCTGGCCACAGCTGTGGCTACTTCCCCATCAGACTAGATTTGCTGCTTTCCCATCAGCTGCAGCCCTCTCCAGGATGGTTTTAACCCCTTTAAGGCTGGAGTGGGGTGATGGCCCTGCTACAATATCCCTTACTCTCTTAGACTTAAGAGTTCTCAATCATGAGCGAATCAAAACTGCTGTCTGCTTATTTCACGAAGGTACAGCCTGCTAGATTCTGTTGTGTGGGCTCTGCTAGTTAAGGTTTAATGGGTCCAGTGTTGCAGTTGCTTTTCCCATTGAACTCCTGTTAAGTCCAATGTGAGTTTGGCACGAGTGGTCACAGGATGGGGCCCAGGTCTCTCTTGGTCACTTTCAGATGTAATGAAAACAAAGCTGGTAGTCCTGATGAGGTGGGAGGGTGAGTACTGTACTGTGTAAGTCAGCCCTCAACAAATCCACTCATCTGCTCCTGTCATGGGAGTTAATTGTGGAGGGAAATGGTGCTTAGAAGCAGGGAGGGAGTATAGGGAGCCTCTCTTTATGTGCTCAGAAAAAAACGTGGAGGGAAGAAGGAGGCAATCCCCTTCCCCAGACCCTGCATACAATCTGACAAGTAGAGTGAGCTGTTATCAAAGGCTGATGCCAACTGTCCCAGTTAGTTTTGCCATTGGGTTATAAATCTGAGATGTGACTCCCTATTCCAGCCCAGGTTTCTTGCTGAGGCATCACCACCACTGTTGTGTATAGTAAAACATCCAGTGGCACCTTCAGATTTAAATCTACCTTTGCAGATCTAACTGTCTACTGCTTGAATCCACTCCTCCTCCAGCAGCGGGGATCAAAATTGATTTTAGAAAAAACAAACCTTAAAGAGGATGTCTTAAATTTAAATAATTTTTCATTTTAAAAATAAGCTGTTTAAAATGTGACAAACTGTTACTGTAATCTATTAATCATTAAAATAAAGCAAGTTGCTAAAATTTTAATGAGTTTAAAGGATGCTTTTTAATTTTACATACAGGATTTTGGAAAAACATCTTTAACTCTTGAGGTACAGTCTGGTCCATGATGATCAGAAATAATCCATCAATACACTAATGACCGTTAATATTGTCTTTGGTTATAATGCATTAGTTTTAAATCAAAACATGTTTTGATAATTTTCCCCTCTCTGTATCCAGCATATTCATTTTTTTAAAAAATTGAAATTAATAAATAATGCTGGTTTTATGCATTTATAATATAATTTCAGTTTCTATCAAAATGCAGCTTAACAAAAATAATGAATAAAAATTATCTAGCAGATTTAAAAAAATGCTCCAATCACCATTTTGTAATGTAGTAAAGTAAAAATTAAGAATCTGAATAAGTGTATGTTCAGCTACATAACTGCATCTATAAATGTATATAGATACAGTTTATCCTGCTGGTTAGCAAAAAGTACATTTAGTGTAAAGGTCATATTTAGTTATTACAGTTGCTAAGAAAATCTTTCTTTAGGAAAATATCTTTAAAATCTGATTTTTAAATCAAGATTTCATTGACTGAAATCATGATTAAAATCAGTGATTTAAATCAATTCACTCTGTCTCCCAATTCCACCACTTAATGCCTTGGATGCAACTAGGGTTTGTATGATGAGGTGCATGTATCCCACACTAGAGCAAATCAGGGGGTTATTTCACTTCAGGGGGTCTTACCGCCTGGCAACTCTTGTCGCTGGTCAGCTGGAGCAAAAGAGCCCCCGTGGTATTTAAATGAAAAAAAGAAGGATTTGGTGGCTCTTAGAGGGAAGGAAAAAGAACTCTTTTTTTGTTTGTTTGTTTGTTTGTTTTCCCCATAGGGAGCAGAGCCAAGAGCCTGCCAGAGTCAGGAGGCAGGGGTGTGGTGGGAGATCTGTGAGAGTAGCCTGCTTTTCATTTGCTGAGGACTGCATACTGCTTGAGGGGTCTCTTGGGTGAGACTATCTGATCTCTTTGTCCATTTGTTGATAGGGACTGACTGACTGGAGCCTCCCAGGGGTTTAGCAGTGGACTCTTTGCAGAGACACATATCTGGGGGAAGCCTGGATGTGTCTTCCCTAACAGGCTGAAGCCATAAAGAGACATTATGACTTGAAACAGAGTTGTGGCATTCCTTCATGTCATTGTGTCTTTATTTCCTGAGCCTGATGCTACTGCTCCAGACCAGCCTTGCATAGGGGTTGCAAAATTGTATGGAGGGTTGGGTAGGGAAGGCTGTGCCTCCCCAAACAGCCTGGCTCCACCCCTTATCTGACTCCCACCCACTCCCCAGCTCCTTGTCCCCTCACTGCCCCCTCCCATGACCCCTCTTCCCCTAACCACCACCCTTGGGGATCCCACCTCCTATCTAAATCCCCCTGCTCCTTGTGGCCCGCAGGCTGTAGTTTGCCCACCCCTGCCATATATCTCTTGATGCAATGTTGAGATGCAGGCGGTGTCACCCTCTGAGGCAGTGATGGAATGCTGTACTTATCATTTCGTAAAGTCCCATATACACTTAGTATGCAAACAGGTAGGCTGTGCTTTGTTCTCAAACACTTTGTAGCTTTATAATCTCCAAATTTTCTCTCTGCACCAGATTGAAAAATCTGGATTTTTCCTTTTGCAGTGAGCAAAATGCAGTTTTTATTAATTGCTTCTTAAGACTTCACATGCAAAAAAGGAGAGACAGTGACAGATGGCATCCTTTTCTCCCATCTGGAGATGAGTCTGGACCAAAGCAGTGGTCTGAAATCCCTGGAAACTCTGTGGGAGTGGGGAAGATTGAGACCTGCACTTTTCATCTTGAGACCATCTCAATTTACTTTACTTTTAGACCTAGAACCTTCCAGATACTGTAATTTTTAATTACTGAACTATGTTATAATTGTTAATTACGGACTACATTATAGCTATGAAGAAAGTGTTGTTCAAGGTGATGTTGACCCTCATTACTCTAGTCTATGATGGAAAAACAAAGGCAAACTCTGTTTAATTAAAAAATGGCTGTAGTTAGGACTGAAAATATCTATTTCCATTGCAGATGGCCCTTCTTCCAGCAGGAACGTTCACAATGGGTACTGATGAACCTGAAATACAGCAAGATGGGGAATGGCCTGCTAGAAGAGTCCATGTTAGCCAGTTCTATATGGATCGGTATGAGGTCAGCAATGAGGAGTTTGAGAAATTTGTAAATGCTACTGGCTATGTTACGGAGGTAAGAGGAAAGCTACTGTACCTTCTACAGTGGGATTAGGTGCATGTCAGAGAACCCTTGGATTGAATAAAAGGCATTGAGAGGGAATAAAAAGGTTGTAGAATATATATATCAAGTAGCCTCCATGAGTAGCCTGGAGCTTTTATGCCAGGGGCAGAAAGAGGACATATTCATGTACTATTTTTTAAATCATGCAGAGAAAATGAATTCAGTGCATCCTTGGGCAAAAGGCTAGAGATCTCAGCTTGGAGTTCAGAAGTGTGATTATTAAATAAAATTAGGAGTACGTCAGAGAAGACTGAATTTCCCAGAAGGCTTTTCTTTTTTTCCCCCAAAGAAAAGGCCACATTATACGTTTTTCCTGTAAATGTACAGGCCCTGGAAACAAATATATTATACCCAAATTGGTGGCAAGATGGAACATTTTTTTGCTTTTAACCTCTTTTTGATGGGAGAGGCCCCACAAAAAGGGCTGTTGACCCCCTGCAAATGCCTCTTACACAGTATCTAGTTGGTTTAACTGAGAAAATAATCTTAAACTGAATGGACCACAGACAGGACATGCTGAAGATCTTGGCCCAAACTTATGCCTGATGTGACTCCATTTACTTCAGTAGCATTAGACCCGGTTATGCATATGGTGTGTAGTATTTCCAGCAGGGCTCTAGGTGTCTGAATTCAGGCAGGCTTTCTTTAGTTTAGACAAAGCAGTGAAGACTGAGGCTTGGTCTACACTGGTGGCAGGGGGTGGGGTCGACCCAAGATGTGCAACTTCAGCTACGTGAACATAGCTGAAGTTGGCGCATCTTAGGCCGACTTAACTGCTGTCCTCACGGCGGCAGTGGTCAGCAGCGGGCTCCCCCATCGACTCCGCCTTGTGCCTTTTGGTGAGCTGATGTTCCAGAGTCAACGGGAGTGCCTCTGGGATCGATTTATCATGTTTTGATGAGACATGATAAATTGATCGCCAAGAGATCAATCACTATCCGCTGATCTGACAGGTAGTGAAGACATACTCTGAGTGAGGGTGCTAGACACCTGGTTATAATGATGTCTTGGTGTAGTTAGGCTGATGTAGCAGGGCAACCCCCCCAATGTATATGTTCTGTGTGGGTTATGCTAGCAAGGCCTGCTCCTACAAAGCCTGCTTTTACTGGTGCTGTCCATCAGTATGGATTAGGACCAGTGTAGGTATGCCAGTATGTATCCTTGTTATAGACAGACCCTGATTGAGATTGCTAAATGCATGCTTTTAACAATCCACCTTAGTGTGTCTAGGGAGGAGTTTGAGACAGTACTCCAGACGGTTAGACAGTTGGAGAAACCGCAGGCTGGCCTAACACAGCTGCTTTCTAGCAATCTGGGCAATACAAGATTTGTTGCTTGGTATCCATTCCTCTTCTGAGAAACAGTAACCCACTCTGGAGGCCCAGATCTTTTCTGTTAGTTTTTTAGAAGCTGTGATGACATGCCTGATGTGCTTTCTGTAATACATGTAAGCCATCTAGCCAAAATCAAGTTATCAGTAACTATTCAGGCCTGAGAGGAGGCCAGCTCTTGGAAGCAGAATCTTATTGGTAAACTGGTTTGGATGACGAGAATCCCTTCGCCTTTTTTGCGTAAAGCTCAGGCAGCGGACTGTTCTTGTATCAGTGGAACCAATTTGTACTCATTGAGCTATTGGCTCAGTAATTGAGGTAAAGTCACTTAATCCATTTAAGGTGGAACACGGGATCTTCATCGCAAACAGCTTCTTGAATGTGCCTTTACACTCCAATGCCCATTGTATTATTATCTTGTGAGACTAAATCTATTTCTGGCTCTACTTGATGGTTTCAAATGGAATGGTTAGATGTTCCACTCAGCACCCTGGCATGAGGCCACTTTGTACATGGGACTTGGGAAAATATACTCAGAACTAGAGTAAACAGCCCTGAATCCACAGGCTTTTGTGAAGCAGCTGAGCTGTAGTCTATTAAAAAAAAGTTTGTCTGCATAACGGCTTTATCTTGGGTAAACAGAATACTATCTTAATTGGGGTTTTTTTTTTTCTCCAGCAGAAGGCTATCTTGGGTTCCAGTATGGCCAGTAGTGATTATTTTCTGTAACTTTCTGTTTTACATACAGGTTGCAATCTTCAGATGCTCATAAATCCTGCTAAATCAAAACTAACTTTTTTTTTCAACAAGTTAAGCAACTAGTTCTCAGTGAAGACTTCTGTCGAGCTCAGACTTCAGGTACTATAGTTCTAGCCCTGTACCTGAAAAAAGTGGCTGGAAATTCTTCAGATGGGAAAGGGGTTGGGGGAGGAAAAAGGATTCTCCCCTCCCCGCCCCTTTCCCTGTTACGAAGTCAGGTGGCTGACGGGATTTTGTACAAACTCTGCTCAATCTGGATTTTGAGTGGTGAATGTACAGGAAACTTCATTCCCAAAATTGACTTTCAGAAAGTTATTAGAATGTGGAAACAAGCTTCCAATGGAAGCAGTTTTGCAACCTTGACTACAATGGGCACAGCTGGGTGGCCTGTTTTGATAAACTCAAGCAATAAAGTAGAAATATAGCCATTGGATACCAGTAACCTGTTTTAACTCTAATAAACCAACCCAGGTATTAAAATACTGGCTTTGTAGAATAAGATAAATGGGTTAAATTTAATAGTCCTCTATGGGTTTTGTGCCAGCACCTTGGTATGTGGAGCCTGTGAGCACTGAGAATGAGTAAACCATGCCACTTAATTATTTTCATATGACTTCCATAGTAAAGGAAGGTTAATGGAATAGATTCCTTACTATTAATATTATTCACATTGCAGTATTGCTTTTTAAAAGTAAACCAGGACAATTACAAAGGTTTCCAATTAATAGATGTAGAAACGTTTGCAGGACTTCTTAGAGTTGCCATCTGTTCCACTAATTCAGTCAGTCTGCACTTTATCTCAGTGACTGTTAAAGAACAACTATATCCCTGGATAATTTGGCCTTTCATCCACTGTACTTCTGCTCCATATATTGTTTGCTTTAAAACAAACTCAGAATTTCTGTTACAAAGAATTAAATTAAATCTATTATCTACTTAATGGTCCCACTTGATGCATTCTTATGCTGGCATTTTTGGGGTAAAACACTTCCAGTGGACTCCTACAATCTGCTTGAATTCAGTGGGGTTTTTTGTTCCCTTCTAGGCACAGAAATTTGGAGACTCCTTCGTGTTTGAGGGTATGTTGAGCGAACAAGTGAAGGCTGAAATCCAGCAAGCTGTGAGTAATGTGGCTTACAAGTAGGAGAGAGCCTGACTAGTGACCACAAAGAGGAATGCTTTAATACTTGAGACAATAGCTTTAAGCTGTGCTGTGTACCCTAATCCATTTACAAGAATATTGGGATCTGCAATGAGGATTTGGATTTCAGTAAGACAAAGAGGAGAATAATAGGCTTTGAGGGTTAGGTAGTATGAAGGTTAGGTAGTTTAGTGTGCTACTCTTTCACCTCCAGTCACCTGGGATTCAAACTGGGAATAAGGGATTCCTTAAAAATGCCAATTCCAGCTGCCCCAGCGCTTTGATCAGTAAGCATAAGACTGGACTAAATAGTGACTCAGGCCAAGCTGATCATTTGTATTGTGGCTGTGCCTAGGAATCCAGGTGTGGAGTAGGACCCCATTGAACAAGGTGTTATACAAAGAACAGAAAGGTGGTCTCTGCCCCAAAGAGTTTGTAGTACCTGCCCACACTTTAATGGCTCAAGCCCCATTTGTCAGAAATAAAGTGGCTTGGAGAGGCCTAAAGTTGCTGATTGAAGGGAACGGTTAAAAAATTAACCCACGTACTTAAAATAGGCCTCCCTGTGACAAAAGGCCTTTCTCTAGATTATAGGTCATAGAGGAATATGCGCTAGTCAGTGGGACTAGCAATGGGAATTCTTGTGTTTTTGTTCCTAGTTCTGCTGTGAATAAATGAGTTCACCTTTTGGGGCCTCAGTTTGCCCACCTATAAAAAAGAGACAGGTGTTGTAAGGGTTACCTCGTGTCTGAAAAGTGTGTGGCAATCCTCTGGAGAAGTTCAAGTGGTGGTCAGTGATTATAAATAACTTGCACCTTTAAAAACAAACAAACAAACAAAAAAAAACCCCAAGGACTCCCTAAAAGTGAGCAATACAGAATTTAGCAATGTGGGATTTCTCTGCAGAAACAAAACCCTTCTACAAGTGGCTTGCTACCCCTTCACTCCCAAAAGAGAGGCATATTAGGGCAGTGTTCTGGTGCTGTATAGATGATGGCAGCCTTTCCTCTCTGCTTAAAGTGGAGCAGTTTTCCCATTTAGCAGCATAACGCTAAGAGGAGCAGCGGAGTATTACATCTCCCTGAAACATCTGCATAGGGTACCACGTGAGAGGGGTTTAGGTCTTTATTTTGGCAGACTGTTGAAGACGAGATAATTTGGTATTCTAACACTTAATCACTTAACTTTCACAAAAGTGATTCATCTCACAAAGTGCATCGTGTGCTTTTAGGGGGAAATGCTATGCCCAGAAGCAAGGACCTTATACAGAGTGCTACAGAAATGGTAACACTAAGTAAAATTAAACACTGCATGCTTTTACTTGCTGTATGTAGAAATAAGAGCTGTAAATGAAAGGGAGGTGGAGAGCTTATGAGGCGTTTCAGCCATAGTTTGAAAACTATCTCCTGGCAGATGTGAATCTGATGGGCTGCAAATGGCATAACAGCAATTTGTTCCATCATTCTTGAAAATGAAGGATAGCCAATGCTTTTTGTTGTTAACTACAATAAGGAAAGAAATATGATCAGAGTGGGGCTGTTAGGCATCTTGTAATGTAGTGCCAGAGCTTGGGAATTGTGGGATATTAGACCATACTGAATTTTAATAAAGTTTAAAAAATCCCAAAACATCTAAAGCTTTCAGTATATAAATAATGATGTGTGCAGATGCTGAAGGTGGAAGAAATACGGTCACTGGATCCCAGTTGGGATCTATTTGTATGCCTGGAAATGTCAAAGCTGACCGGGAATGTTCCAGAGTTGTGTGAAATCCACACTAGCCTCCTAGTGCTGTGCTGCAGAAATCTACAAAGCAGGTTGTGGTTAAACCAACCAACCTCATTCTGTATAGGCTGACCATACGTCCCGTTTTGAACGGGACAGTCCCGTTTTTTTAATGTTTTTTAACCGTCCCGTCTTTTTGACCAAAATATCAATTTTGTCCCGTTTTTGGGGCAGGACTCAGAAAAAACATGGAATCATAAAATGTCCCCCCCCCGCCGCCGCCGCCGCCGGCTCGCTCGGGCCCCCGGCTGCGGCTCCTGACAGCTCTGATCTGCCGCCTCCTCCAGCCCGCCGCCAGCTGCAGCCTCCTCCTCTCTATTCCTCCTTCCCTCCCTTCTCTCCATCCCCCCCTTCCTCCCTGCTCTCTCCCTCTGTCCACTGCCTCCTCTCACTCCCTCCGTCCCTTCTCTCTTCAGAAAACCTGGCCGGCAGCCCCCCCCCGCCGGCTCGCTCCGCTCCCAGCTGCGGCTCCTGACAGCTCTGATCTGCCGCCTCCTCCAGCCCGTCGCCCGCTGCAGCCTCTTCCTCTCTATTCCTCCTTCTCTCCATCCCCCCCTTCCTCCCTGCTCTCTCCCTCTGTCCACTGCCTCCTCTCACTTCCTCCAATCCCTTCTCTCTATCCCCTTCTCCATCCCTCCATCCCTTCCTTCCTCCCTTCTCTCTATCCCTCCATCCCTCTCTTCCTTCTCTCTATCCCCCTTCTCCATCCCTCCCTTCTCTCTCTCCCTCCGTCCACTGCCTCCTCTTCCATCTCCCTTCTCTCCATCCCTCCTTCTCGCTGTCCCTTGCCTCCTCCATCCACCCTGCTCCCTACCCCCATCTTCTCTCATCCATCCATCCTCTCCCTTTCTCACCTTCGTGCCTTCTCTCCCTCCGTCCCCGCCATCATCTTCATCCCTCATCCCCCCTTCTCTCTCTCTCCCTCCATCCTCTTCATCCCCCATCCCTGTTCTGCTTATTCCTCCATCCATCCCCCCCAACCCCCCTCTGCCTCCCCCCCGCCCGGTGCTGGGGGGCCCAGGTGGGGCCATGCCCCCCCCCCACACCCTGTCCCGTGTTTGCCCTCCCAATGTCCCGTTTTTGTCTAAAGGAAATATGGTCAGCCTAATTCTGTAGTGTTTTAAAGTGAGTGCTTTTGTAGCCTAGCCTTGGCTTTTTGGGATAAACAAATACTGTGTCTGTGGGAGCCACTTGCCTTGATGTTGTATCCAAACTGTCGAGTTTTGGCCATAATGCTAATAGAAGCGGAGTTGTACTGAAGAGCTGGCATGGAGCCCGAACTGGTCCTCTCTGCTGCTTCCCCACACAGATTTTCCGTATTTGGTTAGAGTAACTTTTAGAGGATTGTCCTTTTGTTTTTCAGTATTTATTATTAAGATGTCTTTTAAGTCACTGGCATGCGGAACATCCTTGGGTTAGGCATGGAAAAAGATATTACTCTAATTATCTTGGCAACTTGCCCAGGGGAGCAGTGATTGGCCTTCCTTGTGGTTTGGCATTTTTTAAGCCTGCTGTTAATGGTTTAGACATAAAATGTGTGGTCTTGAGAAAGAGAAAAAAAGTGGAAAAGCAACTTTTGATCTTCTCTTGCCCTTCACAACCTTCAAATCAGCTGCATAGTATGGAATCCAGCTTTAAACAGGTGATTTTTTATTTGCATGGAAATCAAGAAATCCTGATCAAAAGGAGAATATAGTAGCAGTGATAGTGACTTATTATTAGTATGGCAGTGAACACCCTTCCATGATCAGATCTCCATTGTGCTACATTTTGCTCCAGTACAGATGAGACTGCCATTGCTCCAGGAGCAAAAGTGAGAGAGGGAACAGTCAGAAACAGATGATTTGTCTAAGGTTGTACAGTGGGTCACTGGCAGAGTTGGGAATAGAACCCAGGTCTCAAGTTCCAGTCCAACGCTCTATCCATTGGACCATGCTTGAAACTGTGGACTTTTAGCCTAGTGTTGGATATTTCTTGAGAGGCTTGGTTGTGCTGTTACAAGCAGGACTGGCTCTAGGTACCAGCAAAGCAAGCACATGCTTGGGGTGGCACATTTGTGGGGGCGGCATTCCGGCCAGCCTTTTGTTTTTGTTTGTTTTGGGGGCTAGCGCTGCATGTAGGCGCGGGCTGACACACAAGTCCAGGTGGAAGAGCTGCAGCGGGTGGCCAAAGCTGGCACAGGATGGGGGTCCTGCAGCAGCAGCGTGTTGTGTGCGGGGGGGGTGGGGAGGGGGGGGCGCCTTGGGGCCACTGCGGTTCGCACCGCAAAGCAGTGTGAGCTGTCCAGGGGCTGCGGCAGGGTAGCCAGGAGGAGCAGCAGCAGGGCCATAGAGGGGACAATGGCCCTGCTGCTTACCCCGAGAGCCCCACTGCTTACCCCGCCCCTGCCAGCGCCGGACCAGCTGGAGGCAGGGGGGGAGGGAACTGGGGGGGAGTCAGGGTCCCCCTGGGCACCAGGAATGAGTCAAGTGGATGCAGCGTCCGTCCCTGCTAGTGTCATGAGCAGGATGCTGATGACCTACCCTGGGAGCGAGTTACCAGTGACCCAGGGCTGGGGCTGCAGAGGGGTGCAGGTGGGGGGAGAGCACTGGTGGGCAGGAAGGAAGGGAGCCTGGAGCTGAGGCAGCAGGGGGTGCGAGTGGGAGAGGGCACTGGTGGTGTTTGGGGGACGGGGTGGAGGTTGAAAGCCCTGATTTCTGAGTGTGTCTGGAAAGAACTGCAGGGTTCTTGGAGCTGGTCAGGGGGCGGTGGTGGAATAAAAGATGCAGTTCTAATTTCATTCTAATAAAACTTGAGCAAGTTCGGCTCGGTTTTATGTATGTTTAACAGCCATGTATTCAGAAAAAGGGTAAGCTTCTAAATGGCACAAAAAGGACTTCTAAGTGGCATGAGTCAATGGGTCACAGATCAATAATCAGGAAGATGACAATTAAAACAGGCTTGTTTCATGTCTTTGCAGAAGTGGGTCAGCTGATGTGTTCAGCATGTGCAGTAAAGTACATGAACTTTTGAGCCACAAGTATTTCCTTTGGATGCTGCTAACGTTCCTGTAAATCACACCGTGTATAATGCGTCTGAAGACGGATATGCTAAAGGGAACTAACTCCTTGCCACCAAACCGAAAGGGAAGCTGCAGTGAGCAAAGAGCACTGATCACTGTCAGCTGCACAATACCAGACCTAATGGGCTCTGACCTGATCCCCTAGAGCAAAGTGTCAGTTTTTTGTTTCTGAGAGTTTGGCTTTTTTTGATGTGACAAGCCCCAACACAATAAAAGTGAGATGTGAATGTAGTGAAAAATTCTGCAGGGAGATAGGCTCTTGTGGCAGTATTGGTATGGCACAAAACACTTAAATGAAACCAAAGTTAGATGACAGCCCCAATGGCATTGCACTGTCGAACAAGGAGAGGCTATTTGCCTAGTTCAGTGCGCAGAGAATCCAAAAGATAAGGACTCTGAAAGCAGGTGACAATCCCCATAGTACGGAGCAGATGGCCGTATGCTAAAGGATAGCTCACATTTTAAAAAGGCAGCTCCGGAAAAGTGCATGGAGATCAGAAATGACTATGGTGATGTGGCACAAGCTAGTGACCCAGCTCAGAAGATGGGATAACTTAGCAGTCAAAGCATCAGATTTGGATTTCCTGGAGATAATAATAATAATAAATGGAGATATACCAATCTCCTAGAACTGGAAAGACCTTGAAGGTCATCGAGTCCAGTCCCCTGCCTACACTAGCAGGATCCGCCTGCCTACACTAGCAGGATTGAGTACTGTCCCCTGACAGATTTTTTGCCCCAGATCCCTAAATGGCCCCCTCAAGGATTGAACTCACAACCCTGGGTTTAGCAGGCCAATGCTCAAACCACTGAGCTATCCCCCCACCCCCCAATAATCAAGGATCAAACCCTGACTTGAGTCCTCTAAGTGCTTTTCGCATATGGACCTGCTCCTTTATTATGTAAAGGAGCAGGTCCAAAAGAGAAGAGTGTTTGTAGGTCATAATTAGGTGGTTTGTTATGGTTAATTGGGGTCTTGAATGACAGGAGGTATTGTAGCTCATAACTGAGACACAGTGGCAGAGTACAAGAGCTTCATACTGCAGTAGTTGGGGGTGGTGTTCAGGATAGAGGTCTCTTGGCGAGCAGCATGGATTTCTACATGATGCTATTACTCCCCTTGTGAGTTGTTTTTAACAAATATACATTAGAACAAGTAAGCACAAGGATTGTCCCTGCTCAGTGGAAAGATACTGAGGCATACTTTCCGATAGAGGTTGGCAAGCTGTTAAGAGAAAATGCACAAGCTTTCAGCTCTATGCGGCAAGTAACAAGGATGACACCTTGTACTCTCTCTCAGTACAATATAAATCGAAGGGTTCCTAAATGTATTCACTGGAAAGAAGCTTGTCATCCCAGGTTTGGGGAAGAGAAACTCTGACACCTTGATTTTTTTGCTTTTGGGTCAGAAGAAAACTTGTGAATCAGTTTTAGAACAAGGGAGCTATAAAATTTGAAATACGTGGATTTGTATGATTTCCATTTCTCTTAGGAGGCATTTAATGTTAGGTCTGGAAATGTCAGTAGACTGATGACTGCAAACTGGGGTTATCCTGTCACCAGGAGTAAATATTCAGGTGGTGTTTTATGGTGAATGTTGCCATCTGTGACTCCAGTTTTAGATCTTCAAACGCTATTCCCATCCTCCCCCTTGGTATACAAACCTGTTCAATACAATTATAACTTAAAATAGTTCTAATCCTAGATTTGCCTCTTGTGGAGCAATGCCCTATTGTGCTAGACGCTGTGTGAACATAACAAAAATCCCTATTCCCTTCCCTGAAGAATTAGAATCTAAACCTAGGATGAGACAAATGGGGAGGACAAGGTAATAATTAAACAATTGTTTGTATAATAAGCAGCAGTCTTGACATTGAAGCGTTCTTGGGTATTGCCATAGACTAGAGGACATTGTGAAGGGTGTGGAAGCTGCCTGTATTTTATTATTACAGACGCTCCCTGACTTACACAAGGGTTCTGTTTTGGAACGCCTTGCGTAACTCGGAATTTGCGTAAGCTGGAGACATATCTCCGACCATTACCAAGGTGGGGGGGGGGGCAACTCCTATTTTTAGCTTATGCAGCTTTTTCTGTAAGTCGGGGAACATCTGTATTACATTTGTGTTTGCAATGTGGTTACAAGGAATGCTTTAAGGATAATGCAGGTGTCTGTCTCTTTGAAGGTTAAGCTCCACCATACTGAATCTCTACTCGTGACCTCAGGGTCTGGAAAAAGAGGCTGGAAACTGGGAACAAAGAAGCTTGGGTGTGATGAATTTGAGGGCCCATGACATGCAAGGGGAGAGATGGGGTCTGTGGAGAATCAGACTGAATCCCAGACTCAGAAGTAGGGCGGAGGGGAAAGATGGCTGAGCGGGCCTGCCCGGGTTTTAGGTCACAGTTGGTTCCAGGAGGTTGTAGCCTAAGAGGGAGAATTGCTGGGTTCCCTCCCAGAGGGAGGTGAAG
Source organism: Sternotherus odoratus (assembly GCA_032164245.1). Lineage (NCBI taxonomy): Eukaryota > Metazoa > Chordata > Testudines > Kinosternidae > Sternotherus > Sternotherus odoratus. Next base: position 13,100,442 of record JAVMKO010000005.1, on the reverse strand, counting down.
GCAAGAGTCCTGTCACTTAACGGGATGTGCTCAGAGGACTTCTCAGCTTGGAAAAGAGGAGACTAAGGGGGGATATGATAGAGGTATATAAAATCATGAGTGGTGTGGAGAAAGTGAATTAGGAAAAGTTATTTACTTGTTCCCATAATATAATAACTAGGGGCCACCAAATGAAATTAATGGGCAGCAGGTTTAAAAGAAATAAAAGGAACAACTTTTTTACACACTGCACAGTCAACCTGTGGAACTCCTCGCCTGAGGAGGCTGTGAAGGCTAGGACTATAACAGGGTTTAAAAGAGAACTGGATAAATTCATGGAGGTAAAGTCCATTAATGGGCATTAGCCAGGATGGGTAAAGAATGGTGCTGTCCCTAGCCTGTGTTTGTCAGAGGGAGGTGATGGATGGCAGGAGAGAGATCACTTGATCATTACCTGTTAGGTTCACTCACTTCAGGGCGCTTATGTCCTGTAGGACATTCTCTGTTGTACTTTCGCTTCTGGGATACTTTTGGAATTAGTATAGTCTACTAGTTGCAGAATACGGGAGCATTTAGAGCTGTCTACTGATACAAGATGACAATACCACTGATTCTTTTTTCTATAGAAATGGTATGATTGTGATGTTAATAAGTTTCAGTATGAGTTTGACCATTTCAATCGCAGTCAGCACATTGCATGGAATTGTGGATGACCAGGGATTGCTGAAACACTGGAAAAATAGAAACCCATAGGTCTTTCTGGAGTTTCCATATATGTTGCACCAACGAGCAAGCACAGAGCAGCACAGCAAGTTTAAAAGCAAATTGCAAAGCAAAAATGTATTATTTTTGCCAGTGCTGCTGCTGCTGTTGAGAGAAGACTTTTGTTTGTTGCAAAATTAACCCAAAAGACTTCCTGACCTCCAGAACTTGAACATTCTGAATTTTTGATTGGTTCATTCAAGTGTGAACTTTGTCTGCTTTTCTTGGAGCTGCTCATAGGGTGACCAGATAGCAAGTGTGAAAAATTGGCACAGGGAGTAGGAGGGAATAGGAGCCCATATTTTTTTAAAAAACAGCCACCACCAAGTATCGGGACTGTCCCTATAAAATTGGGACATCCGTTCACCCTAACTGCACACCTGCTCTGTTTATGAATAATACAGCACACTTGATGCTTCTGTGAAGAAAAAGGTCTCTACAACAAAGTGAAATTTTGGTTCTCAGTTAAATCCCTTTTCTACCTGATCATTTAAAATATTACATTCCCATCTTTTAAAATTCTTAACTGCCAACATTGGCTGTGCAAACATCAAGAGATATTTCTTAAATTCTATTATTTTTGAAATCTCATGATTTTCATTTGCAGTCTGGTTTTAGGGCCTGTAAGAGGGCACATTTCTAAGCTTTGCTCAAGTATTAAAGGCTGGAAGCTTATTTATTTATTTGTAAGTGAAAGCTGAGATTCTCATGCAGACAGAGGACTTCAGGAGAAAAACAATCAATATTGTGAGTTGTGATAGAATTGCAAGAGCCAGCAACACTATGTAAGGCCTTGGTTACACTGGCACTTTATAGCGCTATAAAGCCTCCAGGAGGCCTATAACTCCCTACCCGTCCACACTGGCAAGGCACATATTGTGCTATAAACCCACTGTTATACCGGTTTTGGTAATCTTCCCTTCCCCGAGGATTAAGGTATTCACTGCTCCGTATTATCTCAAGTGTGAATGGGTATTAAGATTACAACGTTTTAAGTGATCTCTGGAGATGCCCCTGAGCCATTTAAGGCAATTGACGTCTCTTCCCTTTGTTTTGAACTCGGCTGGAGGAACACGGAAGTACGTTTTCAGAGTTTCTCTCTTAACTCAGCAGATAAGCAATGCAAATGTTTACGGAGGGAGCTGTGTGACTGAAATTCAGAGCCTGCTAGTTTTCTGTAAGGAAACTCACTCTCAGCAGGAAGAAAATCCACTTGTTCTCTCCCTCCGCATACACCCAACATGTTTCCCCTCACCCTTCTCATTTGAAAAACACGTTTTACCCAGCTGAATGCTGGAATAGCTGCCCATAATGCACCACTCCCTGTGCCGCTGCAAGTGCCACAAATGTGGCCATGCTATACTGCTGGCGGGTCTAAGTGTGGACATGCTATATCGCTTTACCTATTGCTGTATACGGGGACAGCTATAACCAAAAGCGCTATAATCCTCTAAGTGTAACCATCTGCTAGATGAAAAAAGTTAGTGACTTTACCTTTCTAATTCACTAATTTGAATGTATTTAATTTCAGATTTGGTGAAGTTAGTTCCAAGAATGAGAATGAAATATAATTTATTTTAATACTTAGTGTTTGTTTCCACCTCTGTGTGTGCAAAATATTCTGCAACAACAATCACATCTGTAGATTGACTTTCAGGCAGCTACTATGACAACCTTGGTATCTGACAGAAGGGTAACTAGAAAAGGTCGTTTCTTCTTTGTCTTGAACCTTGAAGCAATATTCGGTTTCACACTATTTACATTGTAATGTGTCTCCATGCAGTCGTTACATCTGTTTCAACTTAACATAAGACTGTTGCTATGGAGATGGTGTGTTGAATAGAAATAGGTCATTCGGTGCCATTTTCAGTGTATTTATAGTGGGGGGGGGGGAGGGCTAGCTGGGGAAAGGTCTGGCTCAAGTGAAGGGAGAAAGTGCATTTATCTAAAGACCTTCCTTAGATTTGGGTGGGGGCTTCTTTTAAATCTAGGGGCCACATGTACAGTTGTAGCCTGTTAAAATTCCCCCAGTCCTATAGGAAAGGAGGAGTGCGTATGTATGTGTGAGAGACAGGACAGGATCTTTGTGCTCAGTGGAATACGCCCTTAGGTAAGGAAATCCCTTGCAGAGCAGGTGAAATTAATTATATTCCAGGGCTGTGCACTCTTAATCTCTCCATCTGAAAAGCTGTCTCTGACTGGAGTCACCACGCCCCGTGACTGCACTACACTAATCTATCCAGGACTCTGACCGGGGGCAGGACCTTGGTGGGAGCTAATAGTAACCATTCAAATTGACTTGTATATGGTAGCCACATTGATTCCGGCAGCCTGAGCTGGACGAGTGCAATTGAGTGCACAGTGGCTGCTACGCTTACTGACGCCTGTGAGAGGTGAACCTTCCACACCCTTGCAGAATGCCCTGAATAGGTCATGGCCCAGTCGTTAGGGCACTTACCTATGAGGTGGCAGATCCCTGTTCAAATCCCTTCAACCCCTCAGATGGAGGAGGGACTTGAACTAGGGCTGTCCCATGTCCCAGGTGAGTATCCTAACCCCTGGCGCTATGAGATATGCTGGTTGTGTGCGCCTCCCTTCCTCCCCATGCCTGGGTTTAGGGGCCTGACCTAGTAGACAAATTCTGAATGTGCTTGCTGGGTCGGCAGGTGACTTAAAGAAGCACCTATCTTCTTGCAGTTCATGCATAGCTCTGGGGCTGAGGGATCCGGATGCCTGGCATGGAACTGCAGTGCTTCCAAGGCCACCTCTTGCATGCCCCCTCTACTCTTCCCCCCCGCCCCTTGTAAAAACAGTGCAGGCACCTAATGGCAAGAGAGGTTTTCAGCTGAGAATCCCAAGCAGAGGGTGGCACTGAACTCTGAGGGGGGGAGGAGGTGGGGCTTAGGATATATCTATCTCCTATCTTAGGTGAGTCATTGCCTAACATGCTGACTTCTGTGAACCGTATTATGAGGGGCTTCTCTCGCCCCATTCGTTGTATAGGGAGCCAAGGCACGTAAGTTAAGCTTCAGGAACCCAGTGGTTTTTCTAGGTGCCTAACGGTTCGGCATGGCAAGGCTCTGCTTCACCACAGCGAAGTTGCTTTGCGAATCCAGCCCAAAGTCCCCCTCTCCGGTTTTAGCACAATTGATTTAAATACTTTCCCATTCAAAAAAAAGGAGCATCCAAATGAGTGAGCCATAAACTCCATATTGCCTCATGGGATGGTTCATGAAAGATGGATTCAACTCGAGCAGGGATGGCTGAGCTGCCTGTGGCTCTTTTACAGTAAAACTGTGGCTTGCAGAGTGGGCCCCCTCTCCCCTCCATTCTCCAGCTACCAGACTGGTGTGGGCGGGGGGAAGGAGACTCGGGCCTCACACCCTCTGGCTGGGCTAAGGGCTTCTGCCAGAGACGGGTGCCTGCTGAGAGAGGGGGAAGGACACAATTTTAAAGGTTCAGTGCCCCCCCCCCCCAGCAGCTTGTCATGTCCCTCCTCCCCAGGTATGTCCAGCCTATTACTTATGGGCCCATCCCCTCCCTGCAGCTTCCAGATATTTTCTCTGCCTCTCCCCACAGCCGCAGCTCCCATCTTACTGGTTCCAGCAGTTGCTGTGCGGGGAGGGGGCCCGGTAGCACCATGTGACTGAGCAAACAAATCCTGGAAAAATCCCACCCACCTCCTTTGGCTACTGCCCAGTGGGGAAGGAGGTTTTGGGGCTTCAGCAGGACCAAGGCTGAAGCCCTGAGCCCTGGCAGGCCTGCCCAGGTCTTGAACTTCTGATGATTGTTATATGTGGTTTGGAGGGTCAGTAAGTTTGACCACCCCTGAACTAGAATTTGGGGTGAAATGAAAAAGTCAGCCTCACTTGCCAACTGATGTACAGGACAGATTAAAGAACCAAGGCCTGAGAAATAGATTTGAGAAGCCAAACCTAGGCTACTCCATTACATGTTGCTCTCCATAAAGCAAGTTACCAGATTTTATTTGAAGGGATGCTATCAGCAAAATTTGGAGCAAATAATTTTCTGAAATTGTTACAAACCCAAGATGAACAGAAATGTTTTCATAATCATTTAAAGAAACCCAAGGAAAATGTTTGGTTTTTCAAACAAACTGTGGCAGGGTGGGCTTGACCCAGCCTGCCGCCCCTTTAAGAGGGAGCAGAAGCCCTCTGCAAACCTCCCTGGCAGGAAGGCTAATTAGCCACCTGAGGTGCAGGCCAATCAGCCTGCATGAGTTTCACCTGGCAGCCTCCTCTGGGGGATATAAGGCTGCCAGGAACGAAGCCCAGTGTGGTGGTGGTGTCTGAGCCATCAAGAGCTGAGTGAGTTTGTGTGAGCCATCAAGAGCTGAGTGAGTTTGTGTGAGCCATCAAGAGCTGAGTGAGTTTGTGTGAGCTATCGAGAGCTGTGTTTGTATTATTGTATTAGGGGCTGAACTATATAGAGTTTGTAGAGCCAGAACCTGTGGAGCTATTGAGAGCTGGGTATTAATGAGCTATTTAGAGCTGGATGTTAATGAACTGTTTTAACCTGTATATATTGGTGGTGGGGTCCTGCACTGTAAATTAAAGGGCACTATTTGGAGCAAAGAAGGGTTCCTGCCTGTGTTCCTGTGAGGGGTGAGAGAGCGGTCTGCCACAAAACTTTGCCTTGCAATGTTTCTAGCCCTGGCAGTGCAGCGCTTCTTCTAATCCCTAACCTGCCTAAGGAGAATGGATCACTAGACAATCTTATCACCAAAGGCCAGAATCATCTGCTGGCTTTTGCTGACTTGTCCCATGGAAGTCAGTGAGGCTATTGGTGGAATAAGGGAATCACAGACTGTTCTGGAAAAATAAATTGGACTCTGAGAAATTTTCATTTTTAATCGAAGGTGGCAGTAGCTGACTACACCTCCATTCTGCAATTCGCTCCATGGATGCGGGAGAACTTGTAGGAGTGAGTTTCTTGTTAATGATTCTCCTTGCAGTATGATTAAATTGTGTCCTCCTGTCTGCACAATTTCATGAGGCGTGTACTGTAGCCCTTACTCTGGTTTCTTAGTGATTTTAGTTCTATATCAGAGACTATGGGGAATGTAAATATTCAGGTGATTGAACCAACTATATAAAGTAGTCTACTGTTGAACCTTCGTAAAACAACATCCTTAGTTATCAAAATTGTTGTTCTGTTTTCAGAGCCATTATCCACTTAAACTGCTTGAAAAACATTGTAATAAAAGTGACTTTTGTTAGTCTTCATTTTTTTAAGAAAGCATAATTTTGCTAATAAAGAACCTGTGGTGTATATTGCATATTAAAGAGTTAATCAAAGTCTTATTTAATTATCTCTTCTGGACCTATTGTTCAGCAGCATATGTTCTGTTTTTGCAGACTGAATCTGTTGCTCAATCTTCAGAACACATGTCTAGATCTGAAGCATGAGACAGTCAGGCATTATGAAAGCAATTAAGCTCCTTAGTGGTATGAGAAGGTTTGCAGAATTAACTGATGGGGGTTGTAGTATCTCTTAGCAAATTAGCATTTATGCTGATTAGAATTAGAGCAATTAAAAGGTTGAAAGTTTGAACTGCAGGCACATCTTTTGTTTTTGGAAGGAGCAGCTTAATTGACATTAGTTGATGTCAATAAATGATTAACTTAACTGTCATTTGGAAACTAATCTGGAGATTGTGGTATACCTAGTTTATAATTGTTATCCTGTTTGTATACTGCATCTGCGTATCTTCTAAAAATCTGATTGTTTGCAAAAACTGGCAGCCCTTTGATGTTCAGTTCAGCAGAAACAGAAGAGAGATGTACAGTGCTTTCATGTGGAGAGACTTTTTTTTTTTTATTTTCTCTTACTATACATCATTCAGATTTAAAGCATGTTTTTGCTATTTGTGCCTAAAGAAATGTGAAGTGGCTTCTTAGTCATTTGCAAGTTTTTGATTTGGATAAGGATACAACAGTCCACTACAGCCTTCATCCTTTTAAAGCTAGCAGTTTCTTAGAAAAATGTCACAGTATGCTCATTTCAGTTCCAGTGAAACAACTGATGAGCTCTAAGTAAGGTTCTGTCAAGTTCTCTTGGCACATGAATGTCCCTTTAATTTCCAGTAATCACCAGCTCTCAAATGGAGATCGTATAGAGAAGATTGAAGCCCAACTATGAGTCAAAGATCCAAAATGTAGGAGACAAGTTAACAATGCAAGAAAGTTGCATACAATCAGTATTTTAGCCTAAATGTAGTCTGTAGGGTCAGTTTTGGAATTCGCTCATTCTGATACTAGTAAATTAAACTACAGACTGTCTGTGCTGGGGGAAGTGAACTGCAGGTCCAAAGTGGAGGATTTTCTTCCAACTGAGATCATTGGAATCCTCCATAAAGGAGTCACAAAGTTGCGTGAGAGGCTGTGTGTGCCATTACACTTCTCAGAAAGCCAGGGCCTCTGACTGAGAACCGCACTAGTGTGCCTCAGCTGCACTAGCATCTTTGCTTCCTTTTTGGACTTGTCAGACTGGGAGAAGAGCACAAGCTCTTTCAGAGAGGTGATTGCCTTCTGTGGTCTGCACAACAGGTCAAATTTTAATTTGGTCTCCACGCTGCTGAGAACCATCCTTGTCTCCTGCATTTAATGCAGACATCTATTCCCAAGTCTGAGAACATCTATTCTAGGGGTTCAAGTGCTCTTGTGCACAACTCAAGAATATTCTGAGGTTCCTCACTGGAGAGGTTCTGTAGTGCAATGGGTTGATCTCAGGGCTGGAAGTCAGCAAATCCCAGTTCTGCCACTGACTCATTGTATGGTTGAGAGCAAGACCTTCAGCCATCATCCTTGGGCTTAAATCCTACTGTTAGTTGGGGGAAACGATGTTGCAAGTTTTTGTGAGGATTCATTTATCTGGTGGTCTTGCAAGTGTAAGTAGTGTCTGTTGGAATAACACAATTTAGAAACAACTGTATTATGAATGTTGTGTAGTATGATTTTTAAAACTGTCTTAAACTGTACTTTCACTCCCTGTATATGAACTCTCAACCTCTAGCCTGGCATGTATTTTAAACTCATGTTCAACTTGCCACAGCTGGGCAGGCGTCACAGTGTCTGAGTACCCATAAGGATCCTGGCCTCCTGTTTACCAGACATGTAAATGGCATAGATTAATACTGAACAATGGATGTGATAGCCATTAAGTGTTATCACCTGTGTAAGTGTATTGAAAGCCCCCCTCCCTTATTCACACCTGAGTATAAGAAAGGTCTCAGCCTGTCATGGAGTTGAGCCAGTTGTTTGGGTAATAACCCCTCTGACTCCTATTGCTTGCAATACATCTTGTTTTCCAGAAACCTACTGAGTGATGCCTGTTCTTTGTGAGTATATTGGGATTAAAGCTCCAAAGGTAAAAGCAGTTTTTGCAACAATTCTGGCACCCCAGATGGGACACCTTTGGACGACTCCGTGATCACAACAGACCGACCAGAGGAGGGAAAGTGTACACCAGGCCATTTTTGCCTGTCCTAACTCTCGACCCGGTCTGCAGTGATACCCGGAACGTTAAAGCGTGAGTCCCTACAAATCAGGCAAGACCAGAGGTTTCTGGAGTTTGGTAGGCGCCTGGGAAACAGAGCGGTGTAAGTATCTCCATTACTCCCATTGTTAATTTGTTTGGTGATTTTAGTACTTTTGTATTAATTTGCCGTTTGTAGATTCCTTGTGAATCATTTGGTATAACAATGAGATCGGGTCGCTCCCGAGTGGAAGATTCCGCCTTTCCCTTTGGTTGTATGTTACGTAACTTTGGTAAATTTGAAAGTGATTATGGTATTAAGATAACTGAGAATGATTTAATTAAGTTTTGTCAGTCAAAATGGACCACATTTGATCTTGGTTGGCCTGATTCCAGGTCCTTTAATGTCACCCTTACAATCAGGGTTCATAAGAAGGTAATTAGAAATCAACCCTAAAAACCAGTTCCCCTATATTAAATAGTTTTAGCTGGTACAGCTTGTAAAAGTAAACCTAAGATGTGCCTGGTAAGGATAGTGAGAAAAGGGGGTCCCTATGCCTTACCTGTGTCCTGTGTGGAGGAGTGTAACAGTGAGAAAGTGTGCCTGTGTCTGTCAGAAGTATTAACCTGCTTATGGAGAAAGCTACCTCAGTCTCCAAGCAGTTGTCTGTGTGCTGGGACAAAGAAAGCAAAATCCCAAGCTGTGTGTCTAGTGAAAGAAGAATGTGTTTTTAAATCTCCTAGAAGGTGTCTGTCAGTCTGTGATGGGTGAGAATAGTGCAGTGTGTCAGAGTTGGTTTTGAATTCAGCTAATGCTCAGAAAAGTGATTTGGTTGTGTTACCTACTAACAGATTAACAACTTGTACCAGGAAGGAAGCAATTCCTAAACTGGTATCTGGCAAAGGAAAGCAGAATAACTTTAACCTCTTGTTCAGTAAGTCTGTGAATTTGCCTGAAAGGGGATTTTGTAAAAATCCGCCTGATAGGAAAAGGATGATCATAAAGTGTGAGTAAAGAATTTGATTGCTCAGGAAAGTATTCCTTGGGAGCAAGCCCTAGGTGAAGGAGGTAAAAACGGGATTTGTAAGTAGTGAATTGTTTCCTAAAGAAGTTCCTGAAGGAAAAATATGTAAGCAGTCTGCTGCAGTTAAAAAGTGTGAAAGTGATTTGAGTGGAGATAGCTTTGAGAAGGAATTGGAACATCCCTATATCCAAGTGGCTGTGTTTCACCAGTGATAGGGAAACAAGATTGTTCAGGGAGGAATGTCCCCATGCTGATTCTGCAGGTAAACAGTCTATGGCTCAGGCTCAAAAGATAACTGGGTAGACGTATCTTCAGAGCAGGACAGCTGTGCTATTAGTATCATAGGTGGTATACCCTCATCTCTAGACACTTTGAATGCAACTTGTGGTCTCTGGGTAAAGAAAGACAATGAAACTTTAAAACGAGCTTGTTAGTAAAAATAAATAGTATTTCTTGTAAACCTAGCCCCAAAAGCTTTATTCTATCTGTGAAAATGCAAATTACTTGCTAATGTCTGTCTCAGGGCCCCATTGACCTCCAAGTACCCAGGAAAGCTTATGCTTCAAAACTTTATAGTTAGTCTTTAAGGTGCCACAGGACTTTGTTACCTACAGTAGTGGTGTTTCAAATCACTGTGTTTCAAAGGCAAAAGTTAAAAGTAAAAATTCTAGTAGAAATAATTGTATTCTTTTAGGCTGTAACTAGCTTTGAATCCAAAAAGCAAGCCAGAAAACATCTGTTTTCATGTAAATTACCCAATTGATAAAAAAGTAACTGAAACCTGGTTTGCCTAGAAAACAAATAAAAGAAATAATTTTAGTAAAAACAAGAAAATGTTTTAGTGTCTTTAAAATGTCTGTAAATAAATCCTTATGATAAGTAATCCAAGCACAGAGATTATTAGCTTGCAAGTATGTGGCAATAGATGGTTTGGTTGAATTTGTTAAGTGTAAATATATATATATTTTAAATAATAACTAATTCCCTTAGAAAGGGTGGAGATATGTTTGTCTGTTTAGTTGGTTGGTTTTTAGTCTTTCAGAAAAATCAAAGCTGATGCCAGCTGACAAACTTTGCACTTACTGGCACAATAAGAATTGTATTTTATGTTCTATGTCTTGTTTGTCTAAGTGGCCAAAACTGTGTTTGTGATAAATTGTACATGAAGCAATATACTTCAGAATTGAAATATAGATATTTGTTTATTCAATTTGTAATATAAAATTGTTTTTACAATGTTTAGGTTTAAATATACTTGTTATAATTTCACTAGCTAAGAACAATGTGAACAATAATTTTCAATTGAAATTAAATACCCATAGACTTTGGAAGCATTAACATGACAAGTTAACTCACTCCTCAAATTACACATGGAATTCTTCTGGCTACCCCCAGATTTCTAGCCAGAGGGCGAGGGAGGGAAGGAAAGCTATTAGACACCAGAGGTACCAAGTGGCCTCAACAGTTGGTATGCTTGTCCTGTTCTGTTACTCCAAAGCTCTGTAATTCAGTTATTTTTATTATAAAACTGTATGTAAAACTGAAGTACTGTATAAAAACAATGTAAGATAAAGAAAGGTGTGTATGTGTGTGTGTGAGAGAGAGAGGGAGGTCTAAAATGCTCACTCAGTTGTAAAGTTTGTAACACTGCCAAGTATTAATGAAATGTGTTAGACTTTTTTCTCACTCACAGGTAAAGAATACATTACCTAAAGATCCTGAACAGCAACACCTTGGGACTGTTCATTACCATTGTTTTTGTGAAAGACTAAAGACTAATTGACTGTCTGAACCCATGTTTTACATTGTAAAAGGATTTGCTTGTCATATCAGCAATTCAATCAGGAGGAGTCAAAGTCCATCCAGAACCTGGCCCTGAGCTGTCTTTCTTTTTAAGAAGCCTCAAATTAACTTTTCTGAACTGCCATCCTGTGTATAGCATTTCCTACCAAAAGAGCAAATGCTTAGACTGTGGACAAATGTCTCTTAAATGATTTTATCCCTAGGTATTGGTACCCAGGATGACAGACTTAAACCGTGGGTCTCATTTTACAGAAACAGCTTTTCAGCAAGTTATGAGTGCCTTGAGAGTTCAGTAGAAGTGCCACACACCTTGGCACCTGCAATCTAATGGCCAGGTTAAAAAGACAAATATGCAAAGACACTGGTCTTAACTGGATAAATGCATTAGTGCTGCACAATCTCCATGACACTCCTAGAAGTCAAGTTGTCACCTTTTGAACTACTTTTTGGCAGGACTTCCTCAGTTTACCTAGTCAAATATTCCATGACTGCTGATTTGGTGCTTAAAAAAGCAGGACTAACTTCTTTTGTTTTACAGCTCCAGAGACAGGCTAACTCTCTCCACAGATATGAGACTGCTTTTAAATGTAAAAGCACACCCGATAGAACCTGGTTCTTGAGTCTTTGTTAAAGCCTACAAGGAAGTTCTGCTCCAGCCCCTGTGAAAAGGACCATACCAGGTGCCTTGGCCACCCCAACTATCATCAAGGTGGCAGAAAAGGAAGCCTGAATTCACCATGCCTGATGCAAGCATGCCCTTTTCCCAGATGACAACGAGGCAGCTGAGGCCTCCACCCTCGACGACCAGGATGAGAATTAGACGACAGCGGGGCAAACCCAAGCCCTAGCAACTGGAGAGGGGACGATGAAGAACCCTGAAGAAAAGTGGCTAGCGAAGGCCGTGCCGAGTCTCAGCCTGAAGATAAAATTCAAAAGGACTTAATAATGTTTATCAAATTGAAGTATTAATCAATTTTAAGTTATTAATCTTGTTTTAGATTAAGCAAGATTTATTTCATGAGTATAATGTTTTTTTATTAGATATTTCCAGAAAGTCAAAACCTGTATTTTGAAAAATAGAAGTGATTGTTAAGTGTGTACTTAGTTCTTAGTAGATGCAGGATGGAAACTCCTCTGTGTACCTATCCCTCTGATTATTGTTAACATGACTTGAATGCTACCAAAATAGAGATCTGGTCCAGCATAATCTAACATGGGACCAAACTTAGTATTTTGTGACAAGTAACTCCTGGTTGGATAAAAATAGACCTTCCACCAGTAAATTAGCACTTTTTGGAACATGATATTAAGTATGTGAAGCTAAAGTCTTATTATGTATTGCCCTTCAACTAGATGGGTTCATATTTAGCTTAACTGAAATCACCTACTCAAATTTGCTCCCAATGTTCAGAATGTTTGTTTAAAAGACGAACCAAGCAGTTAATCTCAGTGAGAGTCTATCCTGAAACAAGTGGGCAAGTCAAAATGGCCTGAAACATAATGTTAGCTGCCCAAAGAATAATATATGCTCTCATGAATGAGAAATGCTATGTCTTTGCAAATAATATCTACCTCAACACCCCAATACTGGGTGTGCCTAAACTGAATAGGTGCATAATTTAAAAACTAAAAATAATTTGCTTTTAAAATACAAAAGAAATTATCTTTTAAAGAGGAGGGATTGTTGGAATAACACAATTTAGAAACAACTGTATTATGAATGTTGTGTAGTATGATTTTTAAAACTGTCTTAAACTGTACTTTCACTCCCTGTATATGAACTCTCAACCTCTAGCCTGGCATGTATTTTAAACTCATGTTCAACTTGCCACAGCTGGGCAGGCGTCACAGTGTCTGAGTACCCATAAGGATCCTGGCCTCCTGTTTACCAGACATGTAAATGGCATAGATTAATACTGAACAATGGATGTGATAGCCATTAAGTGTTATCACCTGTGTAAGTGTATTGAAAGCCCCCCTCCCTTATTCACACCTGAGTATAAGAAAGGTCTCAGCCTGTCATGGAGTTGAGCCAGTTGTTTGGGTAATAACCCCTCTGACTCCTATTGCTTGCAATACATCTTGTTTTCCAGAAACCTACTGAGTGATGCCTGTTCTTTGTGAGTATATTGGGATTAAAGCTCCAAAGGTAAAAGCAGTTTTTGCAACATGTCCCTTTTCAGTGTATTAACCACTTACTTTTGTCAGGCTGTCCCTAACCCTCTTCTGAAATTTCCATTTAAGCACTGCTGAGGAGGGGTCAGGACCATAAAACATATATGGTTGAAACATTTAATTATCCTTTTTCAAATACCTTTCCCTTCTCATGGCTAATCCCTATGGTGCAAGTAGCATAAATGGCATCCTGCTTCTCCCGGGAAGCTGCTGCTAGCTTTCAGATTGTACTTGTTCAGGCCCTTCGTCCACCTAGTCCAGTTCCTGGTCTCTGAGTTCGGGCAGTAGCACATCCTTCACAGGAAGTAACCCCAAGATGGATAATTGTAGAATAACCAGTTCATAAGGGAAATTTCTCATTATTACCTAAGCCTTATATAGCACTTATCAGAAGATCTAAGAGATCTTTACAAAGGTCAGTATCATCTGAAACTAAGGAACAAAGGTGAAGTGACTTGGTCAAGGTCATCCAAGAGGCCAGTGTCAGAATAGAAACTGTCTCCTGAGCCCTAGTCTGATGCTCTGTCCACTGGTTACACTGCCTTTGCTTACCCTAGGCAGTTGGTGGTTGCTTACATTGAGAGTTTTACATCATGATTTTCCTTATCCTGGTTAATATAACTGTGGATGTTTTTGTTCATATGCATATGTAATCTTTCTTTAAAAGCCTACTATGCCAACCCACTTTGGGGCAGGTTTGAGTTATTTCACTTAGCTCTGCCACTTTTACTTTCTGGGACCTAAACAGGCATTCTCTTTTTGCCTCAACTTGCCACAAAGTGCTTTAATTGAAATAGGCAGCAATAGCTTATACATAAACTGTAATACAACTCTTCTGTACGTATTGTTCATAGCTGTTTTTGAAGTAAGAGCAATTTTGTGATCCTTAAACTATAAGTACCGAAACAGTTTCACTAATGCAGTCATGAAGTGTTTGGCATTACTTTTCCAAATGCACTCTTACAAACAATTCCAAGATATTAAAATTGAGATTGTTTTGTGGTTCGTCTGTCTCCACCTACTGGATGTTGACAGCAAACACTGTGGATCAGTGAGTTTAATTAACTGAAAATGACAAGTGTGCTAAATGGAAGTCTTGACCTTAATTGAGGGAATTCCTCAGGGTGTTTAATTGTCTCAAAAATACTGATTCTAGAGTTGGAAGCCGCCAGACCAAACTGGCGAACAAGTTTTAAAAATAAACTCTTTAGCCATACCAGGCTCAGGATACGGCATCACATAGCAGTGTTAAGAGATTGCTGTAATGTTTAGTTAAAATCTGATTTACCACATGATGTGCTCAAAGTCTAAAATAGTCTATAAGACAACTTGGGTAAGCTTCACAGATAGGGCTGGTCTTCACTACGGGGAAGGGGGGGGGATCGACTGCAGATATTCAACTTCAGCTACGTGAATCATGTAGCTGAAGTTTGCGTATCTGCAGCCGACTTACCTGCCGTCCTCACGGTGGCAGCAGTTGGCAGCGTGCTGCCCCGTCGACTCCAGCTTGCATCTCCCGGCAAGCTGGAGTTCCGGAGTCGACGGGGGTGCCACGGGTGATCGATTTCTCACGTCTTCACAAGATGCGAGAAATCGATCGCCAAAAGATCGATCGCTACCCGCCGATCCAGCAGGTAGTGAAGACCAGCCCATAGTTTCAGGAGTCAAAGATTACAACTGGAAATTGGCAAGAGGACAGAGCTGTCAAACATGAATCGCCCGCTCAAGATTGTGTGTTCAGGAAGCAAGCTGCAGTTCATAACAAAGACTTGGGAAAACATTTGTCCGTTCAAAATCTGAAGCAGGTCAATATTTGTGAAAAGCGGTCATTAAAAGAACTTTGCAGATTCAGTAACTTCACTTCCCCTCTATTATTCTCTACAGTGTATTATTCCATACTTGCACTGGCTTTTGTTTGGCCATTAACACCGTAGACTAAACATACGGCTCTCAGTTGGTTAGAGATGATCTTCCACACAGTGGGTTTGGAGGAAGTAGCCAGGATTGTGAGCTTAAAAATTAGGTGTAGTCACTTCTCCTCACATGGATGTTTCCCAGAATAGCCTCTGACTGGGAATTTAGAAGGCCTACAACATTCTTCTTGATTCTACTTGGCCTGTTTTCAGGTTGCAGCTGCTCCCTGGTGGATGCCTGTTAAAGGAGCTAATTGGAGGCAACCTGAGGGACCAGATTCTAATATCTCAAAGAGGTGAGCCAGACATGGCCTTTCAGTTTTAACTGTTGTATTTTCTTTAAGTGTCTGTCCAAACTCAATGCTGATGGTGGGAGGCATGTTTTGAGATGGGCTTTTGGCTGTGCTCTTTCTGTTCATTCTCAGTGTATAGACAGTATTTTTTGTTGTTGCATATAATATTGTATTGGGACTGCTTAAGCATTTGCTCCAGTTAAAGCATTAGCATTTGAAAGAAGTAATAACCTCTGTCACGGTTAGATAAAATACTCTAGCTGGGCATGTTGTATTGATGTAAAGCTTGTTTGGACTTTCGGTGTCCTGTTCAGTTTTGGTGGTCTGGGACCTGCCCATGTGAGAGAGCAGATCAGCAGAGGATGCTCTGGAGTAATTTAATGTCTTTCCAACTCTGCTGCATCCCTTTCATTATAAGAGTTGCATGTAAGGTAGCCTCTGAATGTGCTCCATAGTTCAGGAATTCAGAGGCCATCTGTTTTATAGAGAACAGCTTGGGATATTGTGGGGAGGAAAACAAAATTTTCAAAACTGCCTAAGCAGTTTAGGACCCTAATTCACACTGAAAATCAGTGGGACTTAGGAGGATAGGCCCTTCTATAAGCTTTATCCATGGGTTTGTTGAGGTGAGGGAAATGAGGGTACGTTCTTCAGTGGTGGTCTTTGTGTAATGCTCCAGAGTGATACACTTATGTAGATTTAAATCTTGTTATTGATAAGGAGCTTATCTTTGTTGCTCTTATGTATTAAAGAAATGATGGTGAAACAGATTATGATCAGTAACTTCATGTTAAGAGACTGGTCAAAGTTTCAGTTTCTCACTGATGTATTTAGGGCTTTTTTATGTTTGTTTCTTTTTAAAAAGGCAGGGTTTTTTTTCTTTCTTTCTTTTTCTTTTAAGCCTACGTCTAGTAGACACTAACACATCGAATCCCTTAAGAATGGGGCTGCATCTCTTTAACGTTATTGGATGGCTGGTGCAAATCATCTGTTCTCTAAGGGGGAATAAAGACAAATTATCTGAAGCAAAAATAGAGGCGGTGGTATCAAGAGACAAGGAAAAAAATAAGGGAGAGAGATTTAGGTCATAGCAGTTAGCTTTGGAAATGTGCCCTCTGAGCCGTACATTTTAAAGGAGTTGGTTGTGAGCCTGGCCTAGTATAAAGATCTTTATCTAACCCTTTCTTCAAACTTCACATCACACAGAAATAATCTAAAAGGTAGAGAAAAAAACAAAGAATTAAGAAGATTAGTGGAGACTGAACTAGTGAGTGTGAAAAATGAAAGGAACGCCAATAGCAGCGAGTCGGAAGCCTTGAGCATTCAACTCTTGTACCAGAAGCACCTACTAGCAGGGTGGTAGCTCACTCTGGTAGAACAGGGGTTCTCAAACTGGGGGTCTGGACCCCTCAGGGGGTCACGAGGTTATTACATGAAGGGGTCACGAGCTGTCGGTCTCCACCCCAAACCCCACTTTGCCTCCAGCATTTATAATGGTGTTACATTAAAAAACACACTTTTAAAATATTTATAAGGGGGTCGCACTCAGAGGCTTCCTGTGTGAAAGGGGTCACCAATACAAAAGTTTGAATACTACAATTCCAGAAGGTTGTGGCAGATGGGAGGAGGGGGGTTTGTGGGGGGAGGGGAGGGGCTAGGGGAAGGGCAGGGGTATTGTGACTAGGATAAGACCTTCCATCTCAGAGGGCTGAAACAGTTGCTTTTGGTAGGAGGGGCTGGAAATGTGTGAGCAAGATGGTGGGGGATTAAAACAGGGAAAACATGGAAGTCCTTTGTAAAAGTTTGCAATATAGCATACCCTTAACACTAGTGCAGAAATGTGGGCTAACACTGCATCCTTTAAGTCCTGAACCAGTGAGGTGGTCATAAGCTGTGTTCTCTTTGAAGCGAATGGGGGTAGTTAGTGGCTACTAGCTCTACAGACCCCTTTCTAAATTTAGTCTGGGTGAGGACACAAATGGGCAGGATGGGGGAAGTGCAAGCGTGAACTGGATCTGTCGGTAGAGTGCATAGTTGTGATGCACCCTGCTATTATGTACAAATTCCCTTCCTCGCCTCAATTCCTTATTCTGACACTTGCTGTTCTTCACTTTGTATGTGTTGCTCTTGATTAGTGTCTTGCTCTGATATTTACTTCAATAATTTTATTTGTTGTAAAACTAACCTGTGCACCCAGTTCAGACATAACTGAAATCTAGCATGAAAGACATAAACATTCTGTGTACAGTCTATGGCCTATTCTATTATATCATGACATGGCCTAAGGAGGGTTTCATAAGGTGCTTGCACTGTTGCAGGATGTAGCTGTGAGGCTGGTTGACTGTGCTGATGTCCTCATTCTGCGTCTTTTGTTGCTCATCAGAATGGATCACCCAGTTCTTCATGTCTCCTGGAATGATGCTGTAGCGTATTGCACGTGGGCGGGAAAACGATTACCCACAGAAGCTGAATGGGAGTACAGCTGTCGAGGAGGCCTTGAGAATAGGTACTTGTCAAGACTCTTCCCTCGTGAATGGATAAGATTCTGATATCTCACCATCCAGAGAAAAGCCGTGTTTATTTTCCTTAACATTTTTCTTGCATGGGCACATGCATTTGCAGTAAATGCAACACTACTTTATTTTGTGCGGCATCCTTTGTGTAAAGAGTATCCCAGAAAATGCTTCAGTCCCATATAAGGTTGGAATTAAATAATAACTAAAAGACAAAGTGCAACAAGGCTGAGATTGAGAGGTAGAAATGCTGTTGCAGGTGACCGGAGATGTGGTGTAGAAGGCTCTTGCCGCCAGTCCCAAAGTTGGCCAAAGAGTCAGAGAGAGCCATTTGAGCTGAGCAAAAGGACAGGGCAGGGGAGTAGAGAGAATGCGAGCTCAAGGAGTCCTAATTCCTTTCATTGCACAGACATTTCTGGGGTCATATGTCAGTCATTTTGTAAAACATTATCTCATAGAATAGCAGATTGTGCTGCAGAGCTTCAATTGCAATATGAGAACCATCATCCCATGTAAGGATTATTAAACATTGTGGATTTATACAGATGGAGTTGGAACACTGATTGTATATATTCTATATGTCCGGCTTCTCAGATGTAAACTATGTAAAGAATATTTACTTTGTAATTTTTCTTGTTGTAGCTCCAATTTAAAAAAAAAAACTGACAAAGATGGGAGTTGGGTTTAATTTTCTAGGATCAACTCTACTTAAAATAGTTTAACTTTTTTTATAGCAGTAGTGCTACCTAGTTAGATGACCATATAAGTCCAAAACATTGACCAAGCACTTGCATTCCTCAGAGTATTTTTGTGTTCCCGACATGAACTAGATTGGCAGTTTTTCATTGATTAATCTATTCAAAATAGCTTGTTGAGACTGGTAACAGTCCTCTCCCTTCCTTCCACTTTTTCCCTTCTGTTGCCTCTAACTCTAAAGTCTAGGCATATTTCTGACAGCTTGCGTTTCTTCCAACAGACTTTTCCCATGGGGCAATAAGCTGCAGCCAAAAGGTCAGCACTATGCCAATATCTGGCAGGGAGAGTTTCCAATAATCGATACTGGAGAGGATGGATACAAAGGAACTGCACCAGTAAGTGTTTTGGAGTACATTAGCAACACCACAGCTAAACTAACCCTCTTCGAATTGAGTGGTACACCCAGTCTGATGGGTAATGGGGTTTTTCAATAGGTGTCGGTCACCGGAAGGACACTTCTCGCAACTTCAGTTTTTCAAGCTACAAGATGTTTAATTCCAGCCATGGGTGTTAACCTTAAAAAGCACCTTTTCCATTGTGCCATCATGCAGAGTTCTCCCCACTCTTGAAATGGAGGAAGGCACTATATATTTATTCCTACAAAGTGTGAAATGGAGGCGAAAAATAACTTGTGTAACTTTTTAGATTCAGTTAAGTTAGCTCTATTTCTGCCTTTGAGTCAAAAGATACTTAATGCTTTTAGGATGATGAGTACAGCATAACTTGCCCCGTATAAACAAAATTGTTTTTGACATAGTGGGGTTTTGATTAGCATTCTGAGTAAATACTCAGTTTCATGACCTCTGGAATGGTGTTTTTTCAGTTGATTGGGGAAATGTGAACTTCCATTTATAAAGGTTAGAAATATTTCATAGCGAGGAAACCACAAAGTTTTTAATGCTTGAAAAGGAAATGCATGCTGTAGTCTTTTATATACATAGACTTCTGTGAATGTTGGTTTAAGAGAAGTGGTGACTAGAAGGGAAGTCAGCACAGGCGGAAGTTGGGAGACCTTCTCCATTCTCTTGGTGGTGAATCTGGCATTCACAAATGGGGATGTAAACTAGTCTTACAATGATCCACTGGAGTCTAATTCCCATTAATGCAAAGTGCAGTTACGTGTTTGCATGTAGATTAGAAAATATTCCAGCATCTGGTCACAGCTGCTAGTTAGAATTTATTGTCTTGTAATTAAATCACTGGCTCTAGCAATAGAAGGATCAGCAAGAAGATAACTTATGGTTTAACAATAGTACCTGTAAGCGTTGGGGGGACGAAACCTTGAAAACATGTTGTCATTGTCCATAACAACGATGGATTTGTACTGTTGTTGAAAAAGAAAACAAAGGTTTTCAGAGTTCAGCCCTTTTGCACATACAATAATGAACCCTTGCCTCTTGAGTATAAATCCTGATTAAAATAGCAGGCTTGTTCCTGAGCCTCTGTATTTCTGCATGGTTAACTCACTAGTTTCTGATTCAAAGATCTGAGAGCAGGAACATCTAGTCCAGGGGTGGGCAAACTTTTTGGCCTGAGGGCCACATCAGGTTCAAAATTGTGTGGAGGGCTGGGTAGGAAAGGCTGTGCCTCCCCAAACAGCCTGGCCCGGCCTGGCCCCCTATTTGATCCCCATCTTCTTCCCACCCTCTGACTGTCCCCCTCAGAACTCCTGACCCATCCAACCCTCCCTGCTCCTAGTTCCCTGATTGCCCCCTCCCAAGATCCCCAACCCTAACAACCCCCTGGGACCCCACCCCCTATCTAAGCCCCTCCAATCCTTATCCCCGACTCCCCTCCAGAGACCCCTCTGCCCCCTAATCACCCCCCAGGACCCAACCCCCCTATGCCCTGACCCCTAGCCACACCCCTCCCCCCTGATAGGCCCCCTGGGACTCCCACTCCCTATCCAACACCCCCATCTCCTGACTGCCCCCCAAGACCCTCTGTCTCTTATCCAACTCCCTGCCCCGGCTCCCTTACCATGCTGCCAGACGCTGCCACACTGATCCGCCAGAGCATGCAGCCCCGCCCCCCAGAGCGCTGCTCGCACGGCGCGCTGAGGCTGCAGTGGAGGGGGACAATGAGGGAGGGAGGAGGAGCTAGCCTCCCCAGCAGGCGCTCAGGGGCCAGTTAGGGGGTTCCCC
Organism: Sternotherus odoratus; assembly: GCA_032164245.1. Lineage (NCBI taxonomy): Eukaryota > Metazoa > Chordata > Testudines > Kinosternidae > Sternotherus > Sternotherus odoratus. Next base: position 13,079,582 of record JAVMKO010000005.1, on the reverse strand, counting down.
AGGGGCTGTAGTTTACTCACCCCTGATCTAGTCAGTGAATTTTTAACTTGCTGGTCATCAGGAGTTAAATGCTATTTCATGCCACAAGACCGTAATAAATGATCTCTCAACATTATCTGCACTCCAGGTTACAGCATTTCCTCCAAATGGCTATGGCTTGTACAACATAGTGGGAAATGCCTGGGAATGGACATCTGACTGGTGGGCTGTTCATCATTCTGTGGTTGAAACTCGCAACCCAGTGAGTATTTTCATTTTAGTATCAGATGTGCTGTGACATGCCTTTTTGCTACTCTGCTTTATCTCCAATCAAAGCCCCTAGCCCCCCCCCCCCCCCCCCCACCATGCAATGCATGGGATTGGCCAGGTTCTGGTGAGTCAGGCTGTATCGCCTCTGCAAATTACTTTCTACAGTGATATGGTAGCATTTTCTAATTAGTGTGACGTTGTCAATTCTACAGGTCCATCCAAGGTCTGGGAATTGAATATTTTTACCCTAGCATCAGACTTATAAGCACTAAGATTTACTAGTGCTCCAGAGTTACTGAAAACAATGATTGCCTGGTTACGCTAAGAGGGTGTAAGATGTAACAGAACTGCATAGAAAAATGTGGGATGCTAGAAAATGGCATAACTCATTGCACTGTCGGTTGCAAATCATAAGTTGCAACATATTTGTGTAGATTGATATATTAAAACATGGTCTCATTTCATGATTTTAAGGTCCTGGATGTGTACCGGTTGAGTAAAATATTAAATGACATTTTGGAAGGAGAAGTAGCTTCCACATAGTCAGGATACTAATTTGGAACAAATGAGTTATTCCTTTTCTTTGGGAGTCTTTTGTAAGTACCTTTTTTCTGCAGAGGCCTCTGTGTCTGACTGCTTTTGTGCTGTGGATTCCTCTTCCAGTCTCTCAGCAGACTCAAGTTCCTGCATTATACCTTGATTTCTCCTCTGATCAAGGATAGCTAAACCTAGGAAGTGAACTGCAGTACTCTCCCCCGACAAACATTCAAAACTGCAATATATGGTAATTATTATGATCTACCTGGTGCTTGACCTAGTCACAGCCCTTTCTCATAGCACGGTAACTGCAGGCAACATGAGCAAGTCATAATTTCTGCTTCTTAGTACATTGCAGAGGTCCTTGTGTCCTGCCCTTTTCATGAAGAGAATGTTGCCAGATGAGAAGTCACTCATTCCAGATTGTAGGGCTCACTGTTGCCTTCCATAGTATCCAGGAGGCAGCTTTTTTGGTTGCGTATGCCAAAATCTCCCAACAAATAACAATCATGCTGTCCAGTACAGGTTGTTTATCATTTGATTAAAAAACAGAAGACGGCCTAATCCTCATGCATGTTTAACTTTTTACTGAGTCATATTTAAACCTTCAGTTTTTCTTGCTTGATATGGATTTGAGTACTCTTAAACTACTTCCACTTCCACTGCTTGCATCCGACGTATTAGCCTACGAAAGCTTATGCTTCAATACTTTAGTTAGTGTTTTAAGGTGCCACAGGACTCTTTGTTACCTCTGCTATTCCAGACTAACACGGCTACCTCTCTGATTCTTAAACTATTCTGGTATTGCTCTCACTGCGCTGGTGCTGGCCCAGACCTTTCTCTTTCCCTTATGTCCCTGCTGTTTGTCCTCTGAGAGACTTCTACATTTCAAACACATTGAACTATTGTAGGGAATGCTTAGAGTATAACTAGGTTACTTCCTAGGTTACTTCAGACAACAGTTCTTCAACAGATCAACCATACGGAGTCCATGTGTGTGGTGCTGCATGAATCTTGGATCTGTTGGATGTAGTTGCAAGTGCATTTTTAATTCTGACTCATGGTTGCATATACAGTAGACTCTCGATTAACCAGGATGTGAATTAACCAGGATGTCAAAAAAATACGTGCAACTCGCAGGGCTGGCTCGGGCTTTGCTGCCTCCCCAAGTACACACACAAAAAAGCCCCCAACCAGGGCGTAGGGCAGCCAGTGAGCCAACACACACACACACACCCCGGCGCAGGATGGCTAGTGAATCAACCCCCACTCCCCATATTTCCTATGGATGGTGATTATCTGGGATTTTATTAACCAGAATTATTTTTTTTCCCTATCCTCCTGGATAATCAAGTACAGTCAAATGTTGTGTGCATTCATTTTAATATTTCTTGGTAATAAAATTAAGTCTTTTTCTTTCTTTACCCTGTGAGTCTACATGGGGAAAAAAGGGGGGGAATCTCCCCTCGTCACTTTCAGTGTCTGTTTCCCTTCCTCTCACTTCTTGTCTCCTAACAATTAAGGTCCAGTCTTTTGACAGTGCATTAGAAGGGTATTAGAATCCAGGTTTGTCTCTTTTCATAGAGAAGGCTTTGGGGTGACGTGCAGAGGATGAACTTAAGGAGCTTCAGATGAAGAAAGTTAAGACTAAAAAAATATCCTGAAATATTAGAAATCTTGATGGGGATGTGTTGATTAAAGCATGGATTGACTAGCAATTCCTGTCAGTTGGAATGGGAAAAACTGAAGGCCAAGCACAGCTTTCCAACCTCTGTATCAACACTGTAAACTGCGTTTACTGGCCCAGAACAGTGCGTGGACTCCAAGCCTGATCTATGAAATCTATTCTTGAGGGAGAATAAAGATATTTTTTTTCTCTCACTTTGAGAGACAAACAACATCTGTGTGTGTTAGAAAGAGATGGGAATGAACGCAGGACTAGCAGTTTGTGGCATAATGTGACTCTTCTCATCCTTATTCATTTGTTTAGTTGAGTGGTTGCTTTGATATTTAGCTATTTGTAGTCCTTTCCTTTACGGATGTCTGAAATAACCTAAATTCCTGCAACTGCATTATCAAGGAATTGGTAGGCTAAACTTACTTAGTGGACTATGATCTCTCAGAGCAAGAAAATACCAGTTATCGAGGACATTTCTTCCTTGCTATTACAGATCATCAAGGGAGTTTTAAGTGGCACTTGGATCAACTAGGCCACCTTTTTCACTTCTGCAAAATAAAAGCACTATGTATGGGGTCTATAGGAGAGTTATGTTATTTCTGTGTAGTACCTTGTCAGCTTTTCTGTAGATAAAGGGAAGAGAAGTAATACTTTGCACTTCTTTACTCCTTATAAAAAACATATTGCATGCTTTTCTAAAGCATCTGCCACTGTTACATGTGTCATCAAGCCTAATTTGTAGATCGGTAAACTGAGGCCCAGAGTGGTTAGTGATACACAAGGTCATTGTGGTAGTACTGGAAATAAATCCCAGAAGTTTTGACTGGCAGTCTGCATCTTACTGCTAAACCACATGTACTGCCATTGGCGTTAGCTAGCTCACGGAAGAGCAAACCTTCTCGTCCGAGGACCACATCGGGATCACAAAATTGTATGGAGGGCTGGGTAGGGAAGGCGGTGCCTCCCCAAACAGCCTGGCCCCAACCCTGTGCGACTGCCCCCTCATAATCCACAACCCATTCAATCCCCCCATCCCTAACCGCCCCCTTTGAATCCCACCCCTACCCAACCTCCCTCACTTCCTGTCCCCTGACTGCTCTGACCTCTATTCACCCCGTCCCCTGACAAGCCCCTCGGGACTCCCACGCCCCATCCAACGCCCCCTGCTCACTGTCCCCTGACTGCATCCCAGGACTCCCTGCCCTTTATGCAACCCTCCAACCCCAGCCCTCTTACCATGCTGCTCAGAGCAGCAATCCAGATGGAGCTAGATGTGCTGCCGTGCAACCCGGACCCCCCAGAGCGCTGGTGGCATGGCTCTGAGGGAGGGGAAGTCGGGGGAGGGACTGGGGGGAGCTTGGGGCGGGGCAGGACAGTCCCGCAGGCTGGATATGGCCTGCGGGCTGTAGTTTTCCCACTCCTGAGTCAGCTGCACGCTGTATATTTTAATAATTTTATTTATTTAAAAAAACAAATACGAGGCCCTTTCCACGTCTGCTCTGACTTGTTGTTCCATTATCTGAGGACTCAGCAATAGCTTGACCTTTGGGCATGCCCACCACTTCATAGGACTGCTCTTGTATGTAGGAGTTCTGTCTTCAGCCAGAACATGTAGTGCTAGCACTGCACCCATCTCTCCAATATGTGACTGATGAAATAGCTTGAGTCACTTTTTCCTCTGCTGCTTTCTTCCATATGCCATTAATCAAAACAAAATTGGGCCATGCTTTCAAAAAGCAAATGCATCTGCAGAATTTGAGAGTTCCTCACATATTTTAAAAATACAAACCCTCACTCTTGCCCCCAGGTAAATCCGCTAATTGATTATTGCATGCAATTGCCCATAAATGTGTACACAAGAAACTACCTACATGGTTATACACAGACTTTGCAACACACTCTCAGAAGCCTTTCTTAATCATTTTCATTTTGGGACAATTTTTAACTTCCATGTTGCAACTCTATATTTAGGGAGTTTTTAAGTGCTTATTACTTATGCCGTTGCCCTAGAATAGTCTGTTTTGAACATAAGACTAGATTATTGAGTTGATACTGCAAATATATATTCAGGTTACTCTAACAAATATTTAGACAACTACATATGAAACATGGTCAACTTTCAGGAGGAAAGGTGCTAGAAAACTTGTTCAGATTGTCGCTCTTTTCACAACTATCCGTGCCTGGCAAAAAGTTGTGCCACTTTTCTAAAGTCAACAGTTAAACTTTTTAATTTTATAGAAGCTTGTGTGAGAATTTCTAGAAGACAATAAAAAGTGTTGATCAGACATGCAAATTCTGACATCTTTTGGTGTCTGTATCTGTATGCAGCGTTTGTATTTGCATATGGTGCAATACATTTTTCCAGGAGTGCCCAGGATTGGCCTAATTCTTACTGTGTTCCCATCTGAAGTCCATGGTAAAACGTCTTCTGGAAGAACATGAAAAGCAATATCCATAGCCACGGAAGGATCAGGGGCCCAATATATTTTTAGTAGTAAAATGTGAAATAACTGTAACCATACATTCCAAGCATCAAAAATAGAGGCCAAAATTCATTTCCAGATGCTTAAGTGTTAATCCAGGTGTGCACGGCACAGCCCAACTAGATACAAGGGTTGGCCTCACAAGTCTATGTGAAACAAAAAGCCAGAAATATGGAAGCCATCAAGCATCACTACTTAAGTTCCCTTTCCTTACAATGGTCTTTTAAAAGACTCGCTGTACTGTAAAATTCCAGAAGACTAGGATTAATACTAGTCACCTCACCTCTGATTTTCTGCTAGAAAACATAAGTCGCTCATAAAGTTACTTGAATAGGGCTGAACAAAACGGACTTTTTTTATTAAATGCTCTTTCTGTGAGACATGAGGAGCAAGCAGCTTTTATTTTGAACTTCAGTTCCGAACAGATTTCTTGTCTGATGTACTGTAAATGTCCCTTTTTTTATTTTGCCTTGAACAAATAAAAGGAAGGTATGAATTTAACCCTCCACTTTACAGCATCAGTAGAGAGAGTGATACTTTGAAAAGCTTTGGTAGCCGTGTGAAAGCAACAGGTAAATGAATCTTGTTTTTCTGTTTTAGGTTACAAATTCAGTAATCATAAGTAAGAAGATTAAATGTACAAATGTGACTATTTGTCTAGAACACCCTGAATGGAACTCGGACTAGAGCTTTCAATTCTCTTGAGATAAAGAATGTTCCTTTTTAACTATTAGTCGAAATAGCAAGTTTTCAAGGCAGTAGCCTCCTTTTTATTGCAACAGCCGAGCACGGTGAAACTTTCATATGTACATGAGGGATCCAAAACAGGACAACAAAAAATAGCTGATTTAGGAAATCTTCTTTTGATAAGTTATGTAGTTTTTATCCACAATGAATGGAGAGGAAAACTAAGCCATTGTCAAGCTTTCATATATCTGTATTGGATATACTTAAAGTGGCATATTGTGTGTCTTGCATAGTAATGCAGACTCTCTCAATTATCCATTGTGATGCTACTGCTTTTCTTCTCGCTCCCATCTTCATTTATAGTTTGACTCTTACTGCAAACTTGTAATTTTTTAATATCCCTTAAAAACACTTTTTAGGCAGACACATTCAGATAGTGCAGTTAGACATGAGCCAAATTCCACCTGGCATTGCGCCACCTCTTTGACTACAGAACTTGACCTACGGTATGTAACTATGCATTCTAGTGGCTCTTTTGCATAAAAGATCGGTCTCCTGGAGCTGGTTTTGAGGTATCGAGTGATTAACTAGACATTCTGTTTTGAAATTATTTGGCTTGAGTTTCAGGTCCTCTTTAAAGATAGGCAGGGAAAATAATCCATGTCACTGCAAGTAATATTTGTTTCTATGGTGAAACTGTGCTGAGGGAAGTGCAGATACTATCTGATAGAGAAGAGAATATAAAACCGATACTTTGACTTCCTACTCCTATCAGCCGCTTTAACAACATGTTTTGGGGAGGGGGAGAGGAGTGGAGCAGCAGCAGCAACACCAGAGGAAACTAGTCCCTTAATTTTGAAAAGGAATTTTAACATACCGTATGTTTGATCAATAAACTGTGATTCCTTCATGGAGACTGCTTTAATTGTAGCAATTTCTGTCTCAAGTATACAATGCATAGTTACTGGATGACCTACAATTCTGTATTAAAGACGTAATTTAGCACAGCATTGAGTGACTGTGTGGAAGGTTACATTCAAGGTTTGAGAATCGTTCAGTTTTGTTTGACTCTGAACTACTGATAGAACTGCTTCAATAAACATTTTATTTCTACAGTATGTTTTAATATTCCTTGGAATGAGGACTGTTATCTTGAGTCTTTTGTAATTCATCATATAAATTAACTGTATAAATAAAAGCTATTTGTGATCTGAAACCAGCCCTTACTATGCTTTCTGGAAGTTGTGTGTTAGAATACACAATATGAGTAAAGTGTGGTAGTTTTTTAATCTCTGGGTTGAGTCTTGGCTGAAAGTCTTGACAACCATCACTTTAGCTTACGGATGTGGCTTGGACTTGCCCTTTTGATAAGTTGTTTTTAGACCACATGCTCCTCTCAATGGTTGCTGCTGCTCCTGGGATAATTGTGCAATATCTAATGACTGATAATGGAATGAAAGGAATAGGATAGAGAGGTGCCCACATGAATCAGATGTGACCTGCAGTCACGGTTCTCTGTAACTACAGGATGAGGGCACAGCTGATCAGCTACTGGCTGTTGTTATGGGTGAGATAAAACAAGCAGATTTTCTCCATCTATAAAGGAGAATAAAAGCATGAGCAAATATTGGCTTTGTGCTCTTACACTTTTAATACAAGTTATCTGAAATGTGGTGGGGCCTTCTAGCCAAAGTAATAGCCTTGCTTTATGATATAACACCCTTAGGTGTATGCACCATCCTGATGAAGCAGTTGATGTTTGAGGCTTGGCTTCATGGATGATTTTTAGACCCTTAGAGGCTTCACTTTACTGTGTGGGGGGGGGGGGGGGGGGGGGGTTTGAGTTCTGAAGAGTAATCAAAGTTGTTTTAATATGCCCCAGTAAGCCAATGTGTAGACTAAGATGGTGCGGTGGCTTTGTAATTTATTAATACCTTCTGTTTGGTTATTGGGATGCTTTCTGTTTGACTATATTGATTTTAGTTTGATAGGAGTGCTATACCTGAGTGTTCAGATTCTAATATCTAAACTGTATTGTTAAATCTATTCACCTAAATTTGGGTTATTGCTGATTATGTACTCTGTGTATCATATGAATTTTAAGAACTAACTTTTTATTTGTGGATAACCTAAGCACTATATGCAGATGTACAGACACTCTTTTCACCAACCTATGTATTATAAAAAAAAAAAATTAACATAAGGTTTAATCTTTTTTTTAAAAAAATCTAACTTGTTGCAGAAAGATTTCCCTTACCATACTGCATTTTATAAGAGATCCCGTCCAAGTTCTGTAACTGCATGTTGTAGCAGGAAGTTTTGTGAAATACTTGACTGCAAAGTCAAGTGCAACCTGCAAAAGAAAAAGAAACTCCCTCTGATTTCAGGCTGCTTTAGGGCAGATATTATGGTGTGTTGGAGAGAGAAAAAATATCCCTCTGTGTCTCCAACACAGAGGCTTGGTAGTATAATAAGCATATGCTTTAGCCTTTCACATGGGATATTCTCATAATATGATAGAAGTTCATATTCTAGAAAATCACCTGTAAGAATTAGGATTTTGGATTTTTCAAGCAGTTTTACAGCATTTTCTTAGTACAAACCCTGGGATGAAGGTTTGAAAATTGGGGTGGGAGATATGTAGTAGGTGCTGCTGGGTAGGAGAGATGAGGGATGATGCAGGGTATCTTAAATGACATTTAGTAGGATTGAATCCATGTGATGAGAACTGTGAACTTGTTTCTGTTCTCGGAATGCAGGTTATCCTATTTATCGTAGCCTATGTATGCATAATACGTCAGTGCCATACAAAGAGTAAGCCTTCCTAAAGCCTTGTGACAAGGACTGTAGTGTCTTGCACATGGAGAATCTGAGGTAAAGAAAGATGAAATGACTTACTAAGGCCATAGATTACATAAGTGGGAGAGCTGGGGGATCAGGTCTCTTGGTTCTTGGCTTCCAGCTCAAGGCTTAGTCCGCCAAACCACTTTGCATCAGACTTCTGCAAAGGTTCAGAGTATTAGTGTCTGAATAATAACAGGTGGCCTTCATGGAAATATTTACTTCATGGCAGTATTCTACTAGTATAGTTATGTTCTGTGGGGACATTCTTCTTCTGGAATAAGGGTACCATTTTTCTGTTTGTTGTCTCTAGAGCAACCTGGAGATCCAAGTGCTGTTTAAAAAAACACAGCTCACATGCAGGGGTGGGTAAAGTGTGCATTTGCACAGCTCACAGTGACCACACTCGAACCAAACATTGGGGTCCATCAGACTCGTAGTTGGCCGCTTGCATGCAGTTGTTTTTGCATGTGCATTTGGATGTGTCTGACTGAAATTCCTAAGCTCTCCCTTTCATTTCTGCATGGTGCTTCTATTGATGCACTGAGGTGCAATGTAAGATATGGGGGAAATATCAGCAGCAAACCTTGAGGAAGAGAAGCAAAGTTAGAACAAGTATAATTGCCCAATGAGATGTGGGTGTAACTCCAGCTCATTTCTCTCATTTTCTACATCACAGAGAGCTTTCTCAGTTGTTACAAAACAACTTCTTTATCTTCAGTGATTTGAAAGGATACATTAAGAGGATGATGTTCTGTAATGTAATAGATCTCTAAAGAGAGAATCATGTTGAGAGGCATTGTTACAGCTCAAGTGGTCCAATAGAAATGCTTTATGCTCTAATCCTATTTCAGAGGCTAGGATTTTCAGTATAATTCATGCTCTGTAACAAATAGCCCTCTAAGGCTTAGTTTTTGTCTGGCATTTTGTAATAAGACTGATTTAAACCAAAGAAAGTAGCAATTGTATCTTCACATCAGTAACAGAAGTTGCCTCTATAATTACTGAGGCATACAACAATCACACAGATGGACAAACACTTCTTTTAATCCCAGATTAGCATGCTCTTTCTAGTTTTAACTAGGTTGCTTCTGAGCTGGGAGCAGAAAGGCTGTTGCTCTGAACTCTGTGCTCACTTTTATTGCTTTTAGTGGGGAATCCTGCTATCGGTTTTGTTTTCACGCAGATCTTGTTTTTATAGGCAAACGTTCCGCCTTCTGTCTGTGCTCCATGCTGGCTTCTCCTGAGATGAGATGAATTTGCTGTTTACGCATCAGTTGTGCTTTAGATGATTTATTTTTACAGTGAGATGCAACATATTTGTGTCAAAGGTTTTCTGGAGTCTGTCATGGTTCAGGGCAGCTGCACCTAAATCTCCCCTCAGTGGTTCAGCAAAGGGACCCACTCTCAGGCTTCCAGTTCCCCCAACTGTTGCCTTTTTGCATGGACTGGAAACCTGCACACCTCTCCATCTGACCTGGGTGTTTCTGGGGTATACAGCTCTTTGCCTTCACTATATATTTCCCAGCAGACAGTCTGCTTAAACAGACCTGGTTGCTTTCTCCTCTGAGACTGATAATGGAGTGATCACTATGGAGAGGTTACCACACAGTTTTTCCTATGCAAGCCTACTTTATTTTTAAGATAAAAAGCACTGCAGAGAGAACCTATTAAAAACAATTAAAGAACCTACACACATATTAATAAGCTTACTGTAGTTCATCTCAACTCTTCATAGACTCTGGCAAGAGCAGTCTTTCCACACCCCACTTTAGGGATTTCTTTGTGGTTACAAGTTCATCAGAGCATCAGCTCAAAACAAGCACCCTCTTATGAGGCCTCAGTAGGCCAAGTCCTTCCCTAAGAATTGGGGCCAAGAGTTCTATCTGTTGGATCAGGAAGATTGCCCCGAGTCAGCCTAAACTTTAGGTTTTTTATTCGAAAGTCTCTCCTCCTTTCTGTGGATCTATGGAGAATCCAGTTTCAACTAATATGCATATTTACTCGGAAGGCGGGAGCTCAAAGGCTGATAACTAAGGAAGTTCTTAGCATCCCTCTCCCTATAGAGATGGTATATGCAGTTCCCCAATAATACATACACAGTTGGATTTTTAATACAATGTACCCCAAAGGTATTAACTTAAATATTACTGAATTAGGGTTAACTCAGTAAAGTTTAGCTGAATTCCATGAGGTTTGTTCAGTATATTACAGGACATTGTCTTCTACAGAATCCATTGCCCCAGACCTTGAAAATGGAGAATTAAGTACCATGTATATTCAGTATCCTGTTCAGTAGCCCATTTGTTTACAAGCCTTCCCCCCAAGAAGGATAGGTAAAAATAGCAAAAACTGTACAACCCTTTCATAAGCCAACCCTATATTTCCGTTGTTGGTAAACTTTGGCTTCTGACCCGTCAGGATAAGCTGCTGGCGGGTCTGGACGTTTTGTTTTGGAATGTCTGCAGGCCCCTGAGCTCCCAGTGGCCATGGTTTGCTGTTCCCAGCCAATGGGAGCTATGGGAAGTGACAGCCACTTCCCACAGCTCCCGTTGGCTGGGAACGGCAAACTGCGGCCACAAGGAGCTGAGGGGCTCCATGCCTGAGGGCGTACCAGATAAACAAAATTACAATATATTAGATATTCAATCATTCCATGGAGTTTAAAATCCTCAGATTTTGGTGTAGACCCATTTATAAGCTGACCTCCGCTCTTTGATACTTCACTTTTTTACTAAAAATATTCGGCTTATGAACGAGTATATATGGTAATTCCCATGACAAGCACAAATCACTCAATATATACAGAGGATGAACTAATAATTTTTTACCTGCAGTACATACTTGCCTGTTTTGGAGCACAATTAAATGTTGTACTGTAATGCAGTTAGAGTACCTGTGGTACCATGCAATCTCCTTCTAGAATGTACTCTCCTTTCTCCCTCGAAGAAAGACCTTTCCAAGAACTGTAGTGGGGGAAGAGTGGAGGAAGCACAACTGTGTTCCCATTTTGTCAGTTGGATCCACCTCACCCATTTATTGTGGACACCATTATGGTCTGTTTTGACTCATTGGATCCATAGCTGCATCCGATGCCTTGTAATCTCCCTTACCCATGGTTAAATTGTGCTCGTCTGATAGTTTGGAAACTGTGTGGCAACTTCAGGTAAACATCTAAAATGGAGATTTATAAAAGAGTGATAAAAATAAAACTTTCAGCACAGTAACTTCTGTAGTGTTTACTTTAAAATATTCAATTTATTTTAGGATAGTCCCACTCTTTCTTTTGAACATGCCCTGAAGATGTTTATGCTTCATAAGTCTCTTGAGGAATGGTGAAGAAACTGGGAGTTCTGGCAGCTAAGTAGGGGACAGTGGTGATGTTTGCCTCCTGGAAATAAGCTGGAATTTGTGAGATATGCACACCAGCTGGATCGTGGTTCTACAGTGATCAGCAGCAAAAGGGTTGTGACAATACTTTAAGGCCATGTCTACACCACCACTTATGTCGGCAAAACCTATGTTGTTCGGGGGTATGAAAAAAACCACACCTCTGAGCGATAGAAGTTTCACTGGTGTAAATGGTAATGTACATAGCGCTATGTTGGCAGGAGAGTTTCTCTCACCTCCACAGCTACTGCTGCTGCTCCTTGAGGTGGTTTTATTCTGTTGCACAGGCCACATACCAATTTTGGCAATGGATTTTTGAAGAGAACAAATTCTTCAGTGAAGTAGCTTTCTTGAGGTTTGGCCTCTTTGCACAATCATCGGTCTTCTAGATCTGCTTGAATTGTCAAGCCACAGTCCATGGGGAAGGGATGCCCTCCTTTCAACTCAAACTAAATGTTGCTCTTGTTGACCACCTCAACAGAGATGTCTAGGATAGGCCAGAGAGAGTTCTACAGTTTCATGTGAAGGAGAGAGAGCACCTTTTACTTGGACTCTTGTGGGAAATTTTCCCTTTAGCAGTAGCCTGTGTATAAATCAGTGATGCAGACAAATATAAAATGCAGCAGTAGCTTCTATCTTGCAGTGCCTTTCTTCCAAGTTTTCAAAGTGCTTCCCATGCACTAGCTAGTTAATACTTGCCATACTGCTCATCGACTTTTGTAACCATTTCACAGCTCAGTGAAACAAGCACAGATGTGCCCAGATTCACATATTGAGAATGTAGTGAAGCCGTTAGTAGAACTCTGGTTTCCTGACTTACAGCCCCCTGTTCTAATGGCTAGGCAACACTTCTTCCTTGTGGGGGCGGAATTCATAAGGGATTGTGAAATTAAAGTCTGCATGAGAAGACCTTAATCTTCCTAAAATGTGTACACACAAAAACATGCCTTTAATTGCAGGCCCAAACAGTTACACAATAGCCCCACTGGGCCTTGCAGAAAGCACTGAACTCTTCAGCTGCTTCCATGCGACCTGTGGATGGGGAGAGATGCAGCAGAATGTGAATGACAGGTGAAGATTATGATCTCTTTTCTTATGAGAATTCTGTAGAAAACAGAGCTTTTCCCCTATCTTTCTTCAACATCATTACCCTTCACACTTGTCATTCTGCTTGTTACAGTATATTATGAGCTTCTTTAAAGAAACAAAATAGCACACTGCCCTCTTGACAGGTAGAACAATGATTAGAATTTTAAGTACTTATTACAGTGGTGAAATCGGAACAATTATTCTGTCCTGGCTTCTAGTCTCCTGCAATGTAATTATTTCAAGCTTCTCTGGTTTCGGAAACAGCTGCAGTTTGTTTGTTTTGAATGCTGATGGTCATTCCTCTTCCATTTTCCTGCTCTTTCCATGCTATACCTTTACTCTGTAATTGACTGTTGCTCTTTTTCAGAAGAAAAATAACTGGTGTCCTTTCATCCACAGAAAGGGCCCTCGTCAGGGACCGACAGAGTGAAGAAAGGTGGATCCTATATGTGCCATAAGGTAAAGCTAAAAGACCTACCACAAACCTCACTGGTTTAGCTATCAGGCTGATGTTAGTAATTACTGCTTTCTATTTTTGTCTGCATTTATTTGTGATTATCTAATGAGAATAAGATTAAATAAATATATTAGGAACCTGATATATGTTGTACAGGAATAATTCAAAAATACTGCATAAACATTTTATGGTTCCATTTTTGGATTGCTTAGATTATTATCATAGTAGTGCCCTTGAAAGGATATGTAAATATCTCAATGAAGCAAAGTCGTGTGCCCATATTATCAGAGGTGATAAAGTATCAGTTTTCCACATCTAGAGATGTAATCTCAGAATTTAGATGTCCCAGCTGCATAGGAGACAGTAGCCAATTTTGCCATTAATCTTCACCTATTAGAACATTATTATGATCTAGTTGATGCCACTTCTAGCAATGTCTAGGTTTGGCATGATGCTAACTTGGTTGTAGAAATGTAGAGGCTCCACATTGTTCAGTGCAACAAATAGCCTCTCTTACAAAGTTAACCAAGCCAATATTGTATTGTACCATTTTACTCTGACATGAGCTGGCAAAAAGAGAATTTACTTTTTGCAAATGTCAGATCCAGGCTTGCAGAGTTATTGCAGTGTGAGTCCTTAATGGTCACTTCACATTTCCATCATTTAGCAGACAGTATTTGGTTAAGTCCTCAACTGTGGTATTTCCCACATATCATATGTGCTCTCCTGAGTACTCTGGAGACACCATGGTTCTATGTCCTGTACCATTCCATTCCAGACCTTGAAGATTGTTATCACTGGAGGAAAGGAAACCTAGCTTCTTTTCCAGAGGATGGTGTAATTTATTGTTCTTGGATTTTTGTATGTAGAGTCTCCCTAGCAGCTTGCAACCATTTTCAGTATGCACTCTTGAAGTCATCACATAGTATTTGGTGTTTTTGAGGGGTGTGTGTGGGAGGCTGATTATCTTTTTCTTATAGCAAATATTAGTAGAGATCTTGGGGGATCACATACAATTTTTTTTCCCTGACCAAAACCTTCCTTTTTAGAACCGATCTTTAAAATAAAATCCTGTGGTGCCCAGGAGTCAATTAGATGAGAATTATTGGCTGAGTTCTCTCCCTCTCCTAAAGAATCTTAATGTTTAGGAACCGTCTACAAGTTAAGCAGATGTACTTATAAGTGCAAAGATTTTTGACAGTGCACATCTTATTTCTTAAGACTTTTGACAGAATATGAACTTTTTGGCATTTTCATTTTATAGAAAGGTAAATGTGCCTATGTTAAAACCACTTATTTTATAAAGCATGGTAATTTAAGCAATATCTGATAATGACATTTGATCACAAAATTACTCTACTCATTGCTAAAATTAGCAAGTAGTCATGGAAATATGCAAAATAACATTCTCCAGAATTCAGTGTGTCTTGCCTTTTTTGCTGCAAAGTCAAAAATTCAGTATTGGAGAAAGGAGCTGTTGTTCCTTTTCTTTTAATATTCGTGTTTCCAGAATTGCAGAATATAGCCAATGCTCATGTTCTTTCTGTAGTTTTCTTGCATGTAGTTCTCTACCATGTAGTTTTCTTGCATTTGGAGAGCTGTAAGCATTAAATCAACTAAATATTGGTGAAATAGGAAAATTAAAAAGAAATACTACCTAATCTGAAAACACGTTCTCCACAATTCCAGAGTAAATTGGTTCAGGAGACTACTACTTAAATGCATTTTAAATCGGAATTAGTGTAAGGAACGAACACCTATAACTCTGTCTTGCTATGTTATATACAGTGAATAAGCATACTTCACAGTCAAGAACTAAATTATCCTTGTTTTTTAAACATCCTCCTGCCTCTGTCCTGATTGGGGTAGTTCTAAATCCAAATCCAGTAAAACAAAGGGTAGGAATAGCTTTGTACTGCACCTTTCATATGCCAATCATCTCGAGGGACAGTTATCAGTTAGATTCTGGCAATGCAGGAACTGTGTGGGTAAATATAAAAATGTCAACTACTGAGTTTGGGTAAGTGACTGCAGTAGCTCTCACACGGTGTTAGGGATTAGAATGCAAGATTAGAGAGAGGAAGTATTGGAACCATTACGTTTATCCTTCACTCATTTTGTAAATTGCAGTGTAGTCTTCAGATTGCTTCTGGACAATTGTCAGGATGAAATCCTTATGGCATGGTAGCACCTGCATCTTCCCTCCCCACAAGCCCTTTCCCTAGGGCTATACTAGCTTTCCACTTGTTAGAGTCTAAATCCTAGTTTAGAAGCTGAACTCACCAAGTTCAGAGGGAAGAGTGATGCCAGCTGAGCCAGGCTGATGAGTTATGCTCACGCTTCCTTCACTTTTGCAAGTATGTACACCCAGAGTCCTACCATATTGCCTCGCCAGTAAACCATGTTAGCTGCAAAAATGCTTGTGGAGCTTATGCTTACGTCAGTATCTTGAAATGATTCAGTGCTTGCAGAGATGAATCACGAATGGGTGCAAAAAACTTCCCTTGTGTTACATAGGCTCCCCATACACCAGAGAAAAGGGGAAGTGCTCTAGTGATCAAGCCTCAGAGGAATAGGGGAGGAGGAAGATGGTCCCAGTAGGGACTTCGGCTAATAAAATGTTAATTTTCTTACTAATTGTAAAACTAGAAAAGCTTTTAGAGGATTGGAAGCAAGAATATGACAAGTGGAGAAACTGGGAGCTTCAGAGAGTTTGGAAGGGCTCTTAGTCTGAGCAATGGGACGCATTGCTTGTTCTTGCCTCCCAAAGACTAACATTTCACTAATGCTGTGGCGAAGGATTAATGGATTCTATGTGGAAGGCTTTTTGAAATGTTACTCAATCTCATGTAAACATTCAGTCCGGTGATGTTGCATCTCTTTGCAGAGAAAATTTAACAGGAGGCAATAACTAGTCTCTCTTTTTCTCTCTATGCCAACTATAAGGTTGTATTGAGTTTTGAAACTGGATAAACCCATTCTGTAGCTGCATTTATTGAACCTTCTAGTGAATATTTTCTTAATCTATAAAATAGATTGATGCTCCAGCTGTTTTATGAATATTTTCCACTGTGTCCCTCTTAGACCAATGTTGCTACTCCACGCACTGCTAGTTGTGAAGGATTGAGCCTAAGAGTTCAAACTTCTAAAGCAAAGCCACTTTTTGTCTTTCTCTAAAGTTTGCCTTGTAAGAAGTATTGTGCATATTACACTTCCATCACCTATAACTCAGTTCCTGCTTGACCGACATGTTTCATACTTCCAGGAAAAATTATTTGGCCTGTGAGGAAATTTGTATGGGCAAAAGGGTATATCAAAGTATAGGACTAATGTCAAACATATGGGAATATAGTTGCAACCCTGTATAACGCCAAATGTATTTATGTTGCTTCCTTCATAAATAGCCACAAGGTGTAATGGCCAGGGTTTATCTGAATGAAAGGGGAGCCATCAAAGTGAATATTTTAAAATAATGAAAAAAATCACTTTCTGATAGAGCTCTTTTTTAGCAGCATGTCCTGAAACTTTTGGATTTCTTTCTTTTTTTCTTAAACAGCAAAAAAGACTTGATTTCTATGGGTCTTTTCAATTAGTCATTTTCTCTCTTGTTAACAGACTAGAGCGGGAAATAGTGAAACTGACTGCACCCCACCTGCTACTGAATGCAGAGAGTAAAACTGATGTGTAATTGCATCCTCTGCTGCTTTCTTTTTTAGTAATCTTCATTGTCATTTGTAAGAATACACGGCACACCATTTGTGACCAGTGTGACTTTCAGTTTGAGAGAGATTCTTTACCCAACAGGAATGTGGGGGAGTGATGGGTAGTTGAAGAGAAACTGGTTAAAGATGGGTTCAAGAATAGCAGCCGTGATAGTCTGTATCTGTAAAGAAAGCGAGGAATACTTGTAGCACCTTGGAGACTAACTAGTTTATTTCGGCATAAGCTTTCGTGGGCTATAGTTAACAAATAAATAAACTAGTTCGTCTCCAAGGTGCTACAAGTATTCCTCGCTTTCTTTATGGTTAAAGATGGAACTTTCAGCCTGGAGAGCAGAGAGAGACTTAAAATAATTTCTGAAGAGTTTGATTACTACCATCTTACAAGACCCTTCAAGACTTATTGATTTAACTCCCAGCTTCTGATATGAACAGCAGCTGTGCCCCACACTCTGTTCACATCACCCTATAAAAATATGTCCCTCCTTTGTGTATTTGTTCACATTAAAAACAAACCCATTCCATTCCTCTCCTTCTCAAAGACTGCAGCTGGTAAATCATCCTCATAATTAGATTAAATTTCCTGTGAGAATGTAAGGTCACATTTTCTGCACTGATTTCCTTCTTGGGTGAAATCAATGTCACACGTTAATTAGCAGCTTTGATTAAATTAACACTGGAATAGAATCTTCTTTACTGATGAATAATGTGACCCATTTTAAAGGCTTTTAAAGATTCTAGTCTTTTTTTAGGTGTTAAAAGTAGGCTGTGTATTAAGACCAAAAAACTGTATAGAATAAAGGATTCTATTAGATGCCTTTTAAAAACCATTTAAATTGATTTCTCTACTCCCTTTAGAGTTCGCAAAGGGGGTGGGCTGGTGTGGAGGAGTGTGTGTGAGAGAGAGAGAGAACTTCGCTAACTGACCACTTTGTTTTCAAAACAGATAGGATTCTACTAGATTTTACAAGACTTCTTTTTGTAGTATCATGAGTTGCACAGAACCCTCTACACCAGTGGTCCCCAACCTTTTTATCACCGCGGACCGGTCAACGCATGACAATTTTACTGCGGCCCGGGAGGGGAGGGGGAGGGGTTGAACTCCTCAGCGCTCCAGCCCGGCTCGCAGGGCTTAAAGCCACGAGGCTCTTCCTCCTCTCCCTGAGTGCCCCGGCGTGAGGGCGGCCGCTGCTGAAGGGAAGGCGGCGCTGCATGAGGGCGGCGCTGCGTGAGGGCGGTGGCGTGAGGGCGGCATTGCTGAAGGGAACGCGGCCCGGTATCAATTGATCCACGGACCGGTACTGGTCCGCGGCCCGGGGGTTGGGGACCACTGCTCTACACTACAGCATGTGTGGCAGTTACGTATGCAGTATATTTGCAGCTGAAAGCATGGTGTACGACCGGGGAGAGGATGCAAGCTGAAATGGCTGCTGTTGACTCTGAGCAACAGCATATAGTTCCTGCCATTTGATTCCTTCTGTGTTCAGAGACCAGGACTTCATATATTCCTTGTAAATAAAACAGGATTGCATCCTAACTGAAATGTCCCCAAGGCCTCAAATTTGACTACCCACTTGGGTCAAAAAGGGGAACTCATAAATGCCATAAACAAGCACATTTGATCAGGAAGGAAGATGATGAACAAAGGACTCCCATAATATCACTTTTAAACACCTGCCAGTTTAATCACAATTTTAATTAGTGTGTGTAGAAAAATCATTAGCATCTCCAATTGTAAATGCAAAATATTAACTGTTCTAAGTATATTGCAATTCATGACTGTGGACTCCTCAGTTTTCAATATTAAGGCACATTTCATTAATGTTTGAAATGTTATCACTATTTGAACATTACAAGGGGAGAGATGGAAAGAGCATTCCATTGTTAGTGTCTGTATATAAACACAACCAGTTACCTCTGCTTTCTGGAGATGCTTCTAGAATATTTGTCACTTCAGAGCTAATTTTTCCAAAAAGTGAGGAGTGTTCTACTTGATAGGAAGAAGTAGATAAAGACCCCCTATTTTTTTGCATTGACCTACATTTTTACAAATAACTCCTTTTGCCTATCCCAAATTAGTATCATAGTTTTGCAGCTTTAATCATGCTTTGAATTCATTCTCTGAAAGGGAGCAAAGTGCAAAGTCCAATAAATGGTGTAGTGGAAGAGAGAAAGCTAATTTTTTTTCAGTACTTGCAGTTTATTAAATTGAAATAAAGCAAACTTCATATTACTTAATACTGCATGCTGGAAATCTGGAAGGTGCTGAAATGAAATCTCCAAGTTATTCAAACTGGTGTTAGCCTAATTGCTGCAAGTTTCTTACTTTCTCCGAACTGAAAATACTAACTGAAGTGGAAATTTAGCTTTTTAAATCGGCAGTCCAAGGTTAGGGGCTAAAATGGCTGAAGTTCATTTAATCCTTTCTGAATAATTTCTGGTGGCCCTTCCATTAAAAACTCTAGGCCAAATTCATCCTTGATGCTAGTGGAGTGAATTACACCTTGGATGAATTTGATCCCTTTTGTTGGACTGTAAATGTGTTAAGCCTGCATATGTTGTTGAGATGTGCAGTGCTCACACAAACCAGATATATAAATTTATTAATCTTTTTTCAGATTTTCATTTTTGGACTAAAAAATCTGCAGAATAACACAAATGTTATCTACACTGGAAACCACTGACTTGGGATTGTGCGTATGAGTGGCAATCCTTGCATCTGCTCCATTGGCTATTCAGTGCTTGTGAACCATTCTTAACTGTCATCACTGAAGATTCAAATCTGTTACGCACGGAATGGGTACAGAATTAACAGTGCAGGCTTTTGACTGTTCCTTGCCAGTGTGTCTCAGTCTCAGCCGAGGGGCGACATTAAAGAGAGTCGGAGAGAGTAGATCATGTTGGATAATCCTGTGCTGCCCCCCTCATATCAGGGAGATTTAAAATACCAGTTCCTCCTCTTAGTTTCCTAAAGGGCAACTTCCACATAATTGCAACCTATTCTGAAAGCAGGCCAGTAAGAGAGGAAACTGTCAAAGTAAAATCATTGCTTACCAAGAACTTCTGAGAGGCAGCTGAACCATCTATCCCTGTGGTTTTGTTTTAAATGAAAATGTTTGACCACAAATATAGATTATCTTAGCGTATAGGTATCCTCCCAAAAGACTACCAGGACATACATTGGTCTTCAGTCCAGTTGTTTTTTTCCCCTTAGGATGTCATTCAGTCATGTTCAATAGGATTCCTCTAGACAGATGTCTGTACATGTCACTTCCAAATCCTCCTTATCTATCAAGAACCTTTTCCCCATTAAATCAGTTTTATTCAATACAAAAGAAAAGCAGAATGACAGGCTGCCTTGATGACAAATCTTGTACAACAAGAAAAAGCTACTTTGCACTCTTGCTGTCAAATAATATGTTGTACAGCTACATTGATTGGGTTAAATTGAAAAATATTTGTCTGATCTTATACCTGTTTCAGTGTCCAGACCATGAAGTGCTACACTAGACACAATTTAATCTGTGTCTTACGTATGTTTCAGTTTTATGTTGCAAATTAAGTAGGAGGGGGAGAGGCAGGATGCAATTCTAAATTTGACCTATAAAGATCTTCACACACGATCAGAATTTTCAATTCTTCAAATGCATGGAATACAGATTTTTTTTTAAAGGACTATAGAGGGGGAGATCTATTAGTTATTCATCTTTCTCGATTTTCATTTTTTGACTAAAAGTCTGCAGAATAACGTAAATGCTATCTATTCTGGAAACAACTGAAAAGTGCATTGGAATAACACTGAATTCTGACGTGGGCTTGCATTAAATATATGAATGTATATGTACTTTAAGCTTGTGCAACTACTATTTAAGGTATTTCATCTAAAGTAAATGTATTACAATCTCAGTAAGCTAATATGAATTAGGGGTGCCAAGTGTCCATTTTTCGGCCACTGCTGCCTCCCCCAGGGCCCCATTGCCCCAGCCTCTGCTGCTTCTGTACCCACCTTCCCATCCAGGACTTAATTTGTCCCCAGGCTTGCTGGGATTGGGTAAGTCCTCTGTGAAAAGTTATATTTGTTTGTATGTTAATACCACTTTTCACAATAGACTTAGTAGCTAGACTTAGTAGCTAGACTTAGCTTAGCTTAGACTTCACAATAGACTTAGTAGCTAGTAGCTTAGTGTTTCTATTCTGTGTAGGTCCAGTAAAGAATAGACACAACTGTACATTGTTTTTATGATTGAGTCTGAAAAAAACCCTCTCAATTAATTACAATGATTTGGACATGTATATGTGCATATTTATTAAAGAGTTCAGTGGCCACACTCTGAGGCCACCCAAAAATTTGTTGCAAGAACCCCATTAAGCTTCTATCTGCAAGCACTACATTGCTGACTAAAACATCATACCCTCCTGTGCCACTGCATAAACAGTGCTTTTATAGTCTTCAGAGTAGTTTATAAACTTTCCTTCATTATCAGCACATCTGAGGTAGGTAATTGTTCCCAATGTACCTCTTTGTACATTACAAATGCAGCATCTTATTACAGTCCATTTATTAGTTCCCTGTCCTGAAGAACATCAACAAAATATTCGAAGATAGGAGTGGGTAGGAAGGGAGATGGAGTGGGATTAAGGGTAACCAGGTGTTCAGATAACTGTTGGAATTTCTCCTTGAGCTTCATCTCGTCCATCCAATAGGCTTTTCCAACTTGTTTCTATCGGTCTGGTTATGGACTGTGATCTTTGCCAGTCAGTAGCAAACATCATCGGCAATTGAAATGCTCTGTGATATTAGTCTAACCAGCCCTTACTTATGTAGACATAGACGCAAACTGTAATATGCGCTTAAGTGACTTTTTTTTCCTCTCTCACCTTCTAGTCCTATTGCTACAGGTATCGCTGTGCAGCCCGCAGTCAAAACACTCCTGATAGTTCTGCTTCAAACCTGGGATTCCGTTGTGCGGCAGACGCTCCGCCGGCTTTACAGTGACAGAACTTGTTGGGGCTCCGAAGCCACAGGGGACTAAAAATTTCACTCCAGCACAAGGAGTTTTCTGGCGCTCCAGCCTGCTGAGATGTTTGCAGTTACCAGTCTCTAGTGAGACAAAACAAGATATCCAGCTAAGTAAAAAAGACATAGTTGGAGGAAATCACCTTCCAAAAGAAGTCAGTGCTACTCAGAGATATTTAATTCTGTAACCAATCTTGGGAAAAGTTGGGCTGAATTCCCTTCTCAACTGTGCAGGTGAAAACATGGTGTTAATGCTATTGATTTAATTAGAAACAGTCCAGATTTATAACAGCATAGAACGAAACAGAACCTTCCTGATTGCATTTTGAAAAGGATAATTTGTTTCAGATACTATTTTTATCTCCTCTAGAGAAGATGCTCTTCAGTACTGAGTAAGTATTTTATGATGGATTTACCTAAGTGATCCAAACCCCTCCAATACACTTTATAAACTTTGGGAGGAGTTAAAGGAAAATCTGAAGTTTTGTAGCATGGTATTGACTTGTTACATCCTGAGTAATATAGGAAACATATTGTCAATTATAACTGAGGGTCACGATGGAAGAAAAACATTCCACATTACCTATTCCCCTATATTGGCAATTGATTATGCTTTTGTAGATTTAGGCTACCTACAAATGTAAAATGTAGTGTAGCTCTTGTACTGCATTCCTGTTGCACATGAACATTGTGTTCGGAAAAGACCCTTGCCCAGGTGAGAAGTAATTTTCTCCCTTTTTAGAAAGTGGCAGCTTTTATTAGAATAGGGTGATAGTCCCATAAAGGATTAAACATTTATTTCCCTTACACTGGAAACTTGTAGCGATAGAAACACACTTAAGATTTCCTTTCACGTCTATCTAACATTGTGTAGATTTATTGGGGGGGGGGGGGGAGGGAGGTTTAAGTTATTTATTCAGACTAGTGGTTTCAAAATTTTCTTTGACAAAGACAGGAAATTTGAACTGAATGGAAGCTTTCTCATAGGTTTCATTGGGAAAACTTTTGAGGTTGTCCTTGGATAAGTTTCAAAACGTAGTGAAAAACTCAGTTATAGCTAAATGTAGTTGTGGCTGGTAAATTAACTCCATCGGCATGGGCTTTTCATATTCAAATACACTTGAGTCTTTCTTCTCTAATGTGCTTTACTCTTACCAGCACAGTGCTGCGGACTCTGGGGCCTAGCCATTGGGGCAGATGGAAAAGTTTCCATGTCAACCACTTACTCTTTATTTTAACTTAGGGGAGGGATAGCTCTGTGGTTTGAGCATTGGCCTGCTAAACCCAGGGTTCTGAGTTCAATCCTTGAGGGGGCCATTTAGGGATCCTTTGCAAAAAATCTGTCAGGGGACAGTACTTGGTCCTGCTAGTGAAGGCAGGGGACTGGACTCAATGACCTTTCAAGATCCTTCCAGTTCTATGAGATGGGTATATCTCCATATTAAAAAAAAACTTTAATCAAGAAACGTTGTTTGCTGACTATTAAGACGCTTCTAACCTGAATGTGTCAATCCTTTAGGCATGGGTTCTAGTCCCAGCTGTTCCACTGACTCAGCGATCTAGGACAAGTCATATGCCTCAGTCTCCCCATCTATACAAAGGGATATAGATGGGGTAAGTGCTATTGCAAAACACAATATTTTTGTATTCTTATTATTTGCTTGTTTCCAGCGCTTTTTGCCTATAACATTGATAGTTAAAATACTAAAACATTAGTTGCCAACTTCTGCCTTGGGATAGTGAGTTTCCCACCAAATGGAAAGCCACTACAGAGGGGTATTCCTGTGAGAGTGACCGTGCAGTTCACCTATCCCAGACCATATTAGCATAGGAACTAAAGTTACATTTACACGACAGACTAAAATTCAGTGTAAGCCATTACAGTGTAAACATTTGCCAGTACCAAGTGTTAAAACATATCACTCACGTAATCATAGGAAAAAGCTGCGTCTCTCAAGCCACTGTTCAGGAACTGCTGGGAAAGACTGACTGAGCAGTTGTATATACTAAACACAGTGCTCAAAATAGTGCATCTACTGAAACAAATGGGAGAGAAATGCTGTCCATCTTAATTTGAACTTCCTCTGCTATCATAAGGATATGACTTCCCTTGTTGAAGGGAGTATGCTTAGTGAAAATTCTTTGAGTTATTGTCATTAGAACACCGCTTTATATGTAATATAAAAAAGTGTCTTGTTCTGAAGCTTTGAAAAATCATTGGCATTTGTCTCTGAATGGCAGCTTCAGAATGCTTATTTAGAAGTGGGGCGTGTCCTTCAAGATTTACTGTCCCAAGTGCCTTCTGCTGGTCTTTCATTCTGATTGTTTGTTTCATATAGACAGCATTAGCTTGAAATAGTTCCACCATTTTGAATTCACTTTTTTACAGCAATCGATCAGAACTTTGATAAAATGATTAAACTGAACATTCTGTAAATAGCTGAGGTTTTTGTGTTACTATTCATCTCACTTCACTCTTCAGCCATCTGCCAAGCATGAGGTTTGTCACTGGGCAAATCAGATATCCCTCTACCAGTGGTCAGAGAAACAAGATAAACTTCCTTCCCCTTTATTCTACCAAAAGAGAACAATGCCATATTTAAAACTCCTTTTTTATGCTAGAAGATGGAAAGTGGGAAAACTTTCTTGGATTACTCTGATCTGATCCGTATTATGAAAATGCTAAACTACTATCTAGGCACAAATAATAGTTGAGAAGTTAAAAGTACAGTTTTAAGGCCTCTAATTTAAAATAATAAACAATTAAGAATATGGGTAGCATCCTCTAAAGGTGGTATTATTTTTTCACATCTCTTTAGTCCCCTTTATCATGTTTACAGATGACATTTTAGGAAACATCTGACTGATCGCTTGCTGTTTTCCAATGGTGGTGTGCTAGTATTCACATCCTTAAGATTTAAAAATAAATGTGCGGGGTGGAAACAGCTTTTAAATTAATCTGGTGTAACTGAATTTCTCACATTACGACACACACAGGCAGTTGAAAGATGGACATTACTGCACACAGGATTGGAATCCAAACTCTTGGCCTTTTGAGGTGTTTGGATTTGATCCATTATTAAAGTGCACATTGAACTGTGAATTGGCAGATCAGATTTTATGGAGGGTCTAATCCGAGGAGGAACAGGCTCTTTTTGGACAGATTGATATGATTTATAACACAAAGGCTTCAGAAATCGTACTTATGGGATATTTACTATTTGAAGACCTTACATGCAATTCATAGGACAAGACTGAAAACTCTGTAGCAGTTGTTAAGTAGAGATGCAGCTGATGGAGAATGCACTTTAATCTTTTTTCAGTCTTCTAAAGCAGTGGTCTTCACACTGGGGTGCGCAAGACCTGGTGCCGCCGGCAATCCCGCCCGGGAGACCGCCGAAATCCCAAGCGGTCTATTTTAGTACCACCGAAATGCTGCCGCGGAAAGCGGAAGCTTCCGCTTTCTGCGGCGGTATTTCGGCGGAAATACCCCCTGGGGGGCACGCGACTTTTTTTCCTCTGCGAAAAGGGGCCACGGAGGAAAAAGTTTGAAGACTGCTGCTCTAGAGAGAGGTAGCATTCTAGTAGCCTTTATACAATCAAGGAAGGGAGTTGCAGTGCTGTGATACAGCAAAGATCTAGGTTTGTCACTTAACACTGACTTGCCATGAAAGTGATTAGGACCAAATGATAGTGTCTAACAAATTCTTTAGTTTTTAATCTTTTGAAAATACCTGTATCTTGAGTCTCTGGGTCATTCTCACCAGAAACAAAGATCAACAGGCCAAGACTAAAAGAAAAGAAATACAATTACATGCCGATATAAGACTCAGCCATGTCCTCTCGTTCAGTGCCAATAATGCAGATTTGATATGTCTGTAATGCATTTTGAATTTACATTTTCCTAAGTACTTGAACTTGCCAAATAGTATATTCACCACAAGAGAATAATTGGAAGCAGTGCAATTGATCTTGAAAGACTATCTGATCTTAAGGGATGGAAAATACAGTTCTATGAGAATATTACAGGAGTTGTTTATAGTGAGGAACAGGAGGTAGATTGGACTTTCTTTTAATTTGGATGTCCAAATATACCAGCTAAAAAGTGATAGGCATTTTGCCATTTGGGGGGAGGGAGGGAAGCTCTGCACAAAAAATTGGGCTTGTCTTAAGTGCTGTGGTTTTTTTAATATTTAGAAGAAACCGTATTACAGATAAGGATACAGAATCTCTGGAACTTCTCTTGAGAAGTTGATTTCTCCTAAGAGAAATCCAAACCTTATTCATGTAAGAGATTAAGGTATTAATCACTGGTAAGAGAGTGCCAGTCATGAGCAAAACCATAAGCTTAAAATCTAAGAATGGTGCTTTTCGGGTTAACATACCTGTAGAAATGACAAAAGTGAATCATGAAATCCTCTCCAATCTGTCTCTCGCTTCAGCTGTAACTCTAATCATATGTAAAACCCACTTAACTCATTCTGCACAATCGAAGTTGAGAGACATGCTTATGGAATAGGGTGAGACTAAGGTAGAAATCCAGCAATGAAGTGTGTGTGTGTGTGTGTGAAGACAGTCCAGCAAAGAGCAATCCAATTTCCTTGGCCCCTCATCAGCATCAAGTAAGGAGTCCGTTCCAAAACAGTCCTCATCATAAGAAAAATAAAGCATCACTGTTGGTTTATGGAAGTTAATGCATTTATCCCAGGGGTGGGCAAACTACTGCCCACGGGTCACATGTGCCTCGACTGCCTTTTTTATGCGGCCTGTGAGCTCCCGAGCCAGGGGTTGGGCCAACTGCAGCAAGCCGCAGAGTCTCGCGCTCCTGAGCTGGGGGCTGGGCTGGGCTGAGCGCGGTGAGCCACGGGGCCCCGTGCCTGGCTGAGCAGGTAAGCAAGTTGGGGGGGGGGAGGGGTGGGCTTAGGTGGTAGGGTTCGGGGGGGAGGGGTTTAGGGTCGGGGAGCAGGGGTCCAAATAGGGGGTTGGGTCCTGGGGGGACAGAGTGGGGAGTCTCCGGAGGCGGTGATCAGGTGACAAGGAAGAGGGGGTTGGATGGGTGAGGGCTTCTGAGGGAGGCAGTCAGGGGGTGGAAAGTGGGTGGGGGTCAGATAGGGAGTGGGACCAGGCTGTTTGGGCAGGCACAGCCTTCCCTACCCAGCCCGCCACACAATTTTGAACCCCAGTGTCACCCTCAGGCCAAAGCGTTTGCCCACCCCTGATCTATCCTCAGATAGAATCAGAGAGGTAGCCGAGTTAGTCTGGAATTGCAGAAGTGACAAAGGGTCCTGTGGAACTTTAAAGACTAAAGTATGGAGGCAGAAGCATGAGCCTCATTGGACTAACCCTGTTATCTCTAACCTGGTTCTTGCCTACCTATTTATACCTGCCCCTAGATAATTCCACTGCATGCATCCGACGAAGTGGGTATTAGCCCACGAAAGCTTATGCTTCAATACTTTAGTCTTTAAAGTGCCTCAGGACCCTTTGTCACTTCTGTCGTCAGCTAGGTAGCTTGTAGTACATGCACTGTACACAAACATGAGTATAGGCTATCAAATTGTGGAGAGGAAACTCAAGGTCTAGTTGAGCGTGCGCAGAGCATTTAGTTTACTGCTTATTATGTTCATGAATTACATCAAAGCCTTATCTCCATCTTTCTACTTGAAGGTTGGGAAAAGTTAAAAAACTAAATGCCTTTTGTTTTAAAGCAGCCATGTCCCTGTTAATTTCATCTTGCTTAGCAAGTAATATATCTGATTAACAACACTACAGAATGCTCTCCATGATCAGATTGGCAATCTACATATTTTCGGTAACTACAGCTTTATACATCAATTCTCAACTGTATGGAAAATAAACTGGAGTGATTAGTTCCTATTACTAGACAGTTGGATGACTGTACACACAGAAAAGCTCTACTAGGCTTACAAAGGCTTTCTTTAAAAAATAAAATAAAATTGGGAAATGGTTCCCTCCCAAAAAAGGATTATTAGTTAAAGTAATGGGACCTAGTGCTGATAAGGAAAAACAATGGAGACGTAACAAAATAAAATGAAAGACACTTCCTGTCTGCTATCTCACATTTATTGAAGTAGTGCTCTGAAAGAGGCAGTGGTTGCACTGTTACGATAAGATTAGGCAGCTCCTTAGCCTTTCCGTTGTGGCACATGGTTTTCCCAAACTTTTCCTGCCATGTAAGACAGCAATGTGCAAAAAGAAAACACCCCCTGCCACACATGCAATAAACACATGCCGACTGTTTGGGAACTATAGCAACACCCTTGTACGTTTTGCTTCATTGTCTTGTATGTAGCTAGCAATAGAGCCAGGAGTAGCTACTGAATGGGAAAAATTATCAGTTTCCCATTTGTGCAGTGTTTCTTCTGTCTGGGGCCTGACTTATGGCAGTAGGGTGTTCTTTGGCAACACTTGAAGCCTTATGCTTGGAGAGCCTTGGCTGAAAGGCACTTTAGAAATGCAAAAATACATTGACTCAACTCTTAGTTGAGGATAGAAACTAAATTCATGTCACTTGCAACTAAACTGATAAACTCACGATTTTGGGACTTTGTTTCGACTTCTTAAATAATGTTAAAAATAATGTAATACCAATAAGATCTTTTGGTCTTAAGCCTTTGATTTTTTTGAATCCTACTTCATCTTGGATGTCTTCTGTGCATTACTTCAAACTTTGCATAAAAATTTGATCCTACCACAAGATCTAATTGTCTTTTTTTTGACAGAAGTGAAACCGTAGGTGGCTTGATTGGGCTTTAGGGAGTGTGTGGGTTGTCAAAAGGGAAAGACTAGCACCTCCATAACACCAAGCAAAATGAAAAAAAGCTTTTCAAGGTGGGTGGACTGGATACTCATTTTGCAAACTTACCCCTGGAAAACAATGAAAATGTCTTTTGTCACTGGTGGTGTTATCTGGCCAACACCCGTCAGAAAAACAAGGGTAGCAAATTATAATGTGTATTTAAAGCAGGGGTCTCAAACATGCGGCCCGGGGGCCGCATGTGGCCCGCGAAGCCCTTCCCTGCGGCCCGCCAGGCTTCCTGTCCCCTCCCCCCCCCACCCACCCACCCATCCATCCATAGCCGTTTGCGGTAGGGAGGGGCCAGAAGCAGAGGCTTCTCTGCTGCCTGGCTGGGCCACGCGTGTTTCTAGCTCTGGACTTCCTATGTTGCTCTTGCTTTGTTTGCCAAACAGCTGTTGGTGGTGCCTAGCGCTTTCCAGGAGGGAATGGGGAGCTGCGTGCTCAGAGGAGGAGGTGGGGCAGGGGTGGAACCTCTTGGAAGGGGTGGAGTGGGAGCGGAGCCGGGGCAGCGAGGGCAGGGTGTGTGTCAGTGGTGCGGCCCTCGGGCCAGTGCACTAGTCCTCATGGAAGGGGTGGAGTGGGGGCACAGCCGGGGCAGCGAGAGTGTGTGTGTGTGTCAGTGGTGCGGCCCTCGAGCCAGTGCACTAGTCCTCATGCGGCCCTCATGGTCATTTGAGTTTGAGACCCCTGATTTAAAGTAATTGTTTAGGTACTGAGTAAGCTCCAACAGGACAAGTAATATGATTGGAAATGCATACTTTTTTTACAAACTTAAAAGTACAATAGTGTCTCATTCAGCTGCATGGGACCTAGAAACAATAAATTAAGCAGACACAGAGCTATATTTGAATAACATCTACCCTTAAGGAAAAAACACTAAGTGTTTGGCAGATGTGGCCCCTCACTGGTTGTTTCTCAAATGTCCAGGACTTACAGGAACAGCCTGTGAAGGGTATTATCACTGACCATGTTTTCCAGTTAGAAAAGCAGCGGTGTGTGGAAGTGGAACTAGTTTCACAGAATTGTATTCCTTATCCTACCGTGAAATGTTTGTATGGTGTGGAACCATTCACGCCATCCTCTTACTGCTGAAAAGCAAAACGTGAATGTGCAATATTGCTTCTGAGTCACCGCAATAGAGAGCCACCTTGCTGAAGGTTCTCCACCATTGCAATACTTTACCAGCAATTACTCCAAAGTGCCTGAATAAAGCAGATTTGTTTACAAAGTTATTGGACAGATGTTTGTTTAGAAAACTGATATTTAATAGACCCAATGTAGAGTGAATTATAACATTTAACTACTCAGTAAGTTGAACACAGTAAATGAGCCACTTAAAGTATATATTGTATTACAGAAAGTATACATTGAAATTGTTTTTATGAACTGAATAGGTTTTTCTGTGTTGTAAGATGCAGGTTTAGATTTTTTTTAAAAAAAATATAATTAAATTTGATGTACTGGCAACTTGACCCATCTATCCTGGTCTCAAAAATTGACTTTATTTATTATATGTTGTACCTCCTCACCACCCAACAGCACAAGACAAAACATTAAAAATGAGCTAGTTTGGCAGCCAGAACTAAGTAGATCAATCTACTTGCCTTTCAGATTTTACCACAAAGGTGGGGTCTGTTTGCCAGTGGTATGACCTTAGAGGGGAGACACTGGAAACCGGGGGTAGAGGATAGTGTAGGGGAGCACTAAATCTTTAAACTAGCTCAACTGAAACAGACGACTTGAAACATGCTATAAAGACTCTATGGAATTACAGGAAAGGATTCTATAGCTCTAGTGTCCTTTGAGTGTGAGACCCTTTTCTGAACTAGGGTCTGCGAGTAGCTGTCCTGATTGGGGCCTAACTGCTGAGCAGGAACTTTTCGTTCCTTTTCGTGGCTCTACAACAGCTTCCATGTTCTACATTTTCAACCCTTCCATCTGAAATATCCAATTAAAAGGTCAGTTTTAGGTAGGGCCAAGGGTGGTTCTTCTGTACAGATGCCTCATGCATAAAAATGTTAATCTCAACATTAAAGAAATAGATATAAGATGGAAATTCAATGGAAACATCCTACTTACTTACAAGACGATTCCCTGTGCCCCTCAAAGAAAAATGAAGTGCTAAGTGATTGTGCATTTCATCTCTTAAGGGGGATAGGTGAGTTGGTTGTCACCCTTGCAGCCCTTTACTTACTCAGGACAGCAACACATAGGAAGTTTCTCTTGTGTACACATCCACCATACACCACTAGCAGAAGCAATCATTTCTAAGGAAGAAAGAGAGGAGGTACTCTGACACCATCAGATGGTTATGGACTGATGAAAATCAGTAATAGCTGCTTCCGTTCCTTATAACCAGAGGCAGAAAAACAGGCTAACAAAACATCTGACTGCATAAAAAATTCTTGAAAGATTATTAAACAAAACCAAACCACCTCTTCTCTCTGCCATCTGTTGAACAGTGCAGAAACAGATGTTTGTTCCTAAAGGTGTTGTATATTAGCATCTACCACTTCACTGTTTTGCCAGACACATAGGTAGTGTATTGTTACTCTACAGAGTGGAGTTTGGATTGTCTGCCCCCTCTCTGTTATTTTGCCAACATCAGTTGGAAGCATCACTGAGGTAATGCATGCTATTTCTAAGGGATGTCTGTACATCAGTGGTTCCCAAACTGGAGTTTGTGAAATGTTAGAGGAGTTCGTGGGGAAAAAAATCCCTAATGGCAGACAGCTGTCCCTAGGGATCCCGGGCAGCATGGGGCCAGCAGCCCGGAGCCCCTGGATTTTCAAGAGCTAAGCAGATCCAAGCAAGCACCTCTATCACACTGAGGAGATTTAAGCTTTAAGACTCAAAAGAAATGGAAAGGGAGGTGGATATTTTTTTGCTTTTTAAAAAAATTAAATAGGTAGCTAGTGTTGTTTCTAAAATGATTGTGAAGAACAAGTTTAAGCGTTGTTGTAATGTGTGTTGTTTGCCTGGACTGCTGCTTTTAAATACCTTCATACTTGTTCACATCTGATACTCCTTGATGAAACATAGGAGCCTTGTCATATAACAGGCTTATTCAAAGTAATTCAGGCTATGAAAGAGAGATCTTGGAAGAGCGCTGCCATTTTCATAATGTAATAAAACTAATGATAAGTGTGTAATAAGCATATCAAAAAACCAAATTTTATATTTCCACGATCACTGCTTTTATCATTTATACTCCAGTAAAGGAGAAAATCCCTGGTGATATTCATTTTTAGGAGGGGTTCGCAAGACTTGACATTTTAGTGAAAGGAGTTCACAGGTTGTTAAAGTTTGGGAACCACTGCGATAGGCTTACATTGGTGCCCTCTTGTGGCTAACAGAACCAATGCCTTGAGATGGAGGTAGTTCGGAAAAAAAAGAAAATTAGAATGATCACAGAGGCCTGGGGTACAGAGTCCATTCGGGAACAGAAGAGAAAATGTAACATTGAGTGTTCATGGAACAGAATTAGCTCCCTAGCCAGCTATAGTCAAAAGGGCTGAGCAGGAAGAGCTGGAGAGGCAGAAATGCATTTTACTTACTGTTTTTCTGTAAAAGTTGGTCATGAAATAGGAGGAGCTCAGCTCCAGTGCTGGATAAAAAAAAAGTGACTCCTAATTTTCAAACAGGCTCCAGAACAGGCAAGGCAATTCAGATTTTAAATAGTTTTAGTTTGAAGGAACTATTAATGGCACACAGTTTAAAAAAACAAAAATGGGTGTCCCCTTTGTAAATGCCAGTTAATTCGTATCTCACTTTGATTTTTTTCCATTTTTAATTCTGTTATTTTTTCCCTTTAACTCATCTCCCCCAATTCCCTCTTTTCTGCACCTCCCATTCTAATTCAATCCATCTCTATATACCTCACTCCCTTGAAACAGGCTTTATATCAAAACCTTCAACTGCCCTTTGAGCAGTGGCAAGTTATCCTAAGCTTCCTTTTTTTAACAGGAAAAGGTTAGCTGTGGCAACAGGTTACCCATTTAGCTATCTCTTGCATCCTCCACCTGGAATCAAGTTGAGAGGATAAGAGATTGTTCAGCTTGTTGTTTGAGGATGTTGTCAGGAACGCCAATGTCTTGGCTTTTGTCCAAGGTTGGCTCTAACAGTCAGAGCAATAAGACAGATTGCAATCTCCTCTCCTGAGAACAGCATTTTTCCCTTTTGCATATACTATCTAACACTAATCTGCAGCACTTTTCGTCTGCTTTGGCTTCTGTTTATTTTGCACCATCACTGCCTCTGATCTAACTTTGTCTGTGTTAAGTATTAACCCTTACTGAGATGTAAAGGTATGGGTTCACTGAGGCCTGAGCAGACTGTGAAATGTACAGATGAAAGCCAAATGCCTCTGTGTAAGATTAAATTATTTCCTGCACTTTGACTGTAGTCCTAATTAGTCACTTTACCTTCACTTGAAGCTAGGTGGAGTGGCATTTCCCCCTCCCACATCTTGCCACTATACTCTAGTGTAGTTGCTGTTGAGGTGTGTGTACATGTGGAAAGGGGGACCTATGGTTATTTTTTTGTGTGGCAGGGCAAAGGAATCTCATTCCATTTTTGTCTAGGCACAGCTGATGCTAGATGGTATTTTCACCCATCTCAATCTTTCTGAATCCCTATGCACAGCTGTTTCCTTGAGAAACTTTGCCAAAAGTTTGTTTGCCTGGTGTATAGCCCAGGGAGCTATCATACGGTAAAAAACCAACACATGATTTAGCACCACAGTAACAGGGTTTTTTCATTACGTCATCTTCCTCCAACATTTCCTGTTCTCTTTTGATTAGCGGTACGTTAAGAAATCTTCCAGAATAATCGTATGAAAGTTCTTCTCCAGCAGCAATAGCAGCAGCAGAAAAAAGTGCCAGTTTGGGCACCAGGGAGTCAATTCGGACAGGAACCATAAATAAATTTGGCTCACAAGAATGGTTCAGGAACCTGCCTACATTTCCTATATTGATAGGATCAACAAATGTCTCTATTATCTGTCCATCATGCAAGTGTTCCCTCAAAGCTATAATATAGTTTGAATCCTCTGGTGTCTGTGCCTGTATTCTTCTAGATGCCTCAAGGAAGGACAGAACTTCACCAGCATATTCACACACAAATCTTCCTTTAGGGATGAACTCCAGCGTGCGGAGACCCCAACCCTTCTTAACCGTCTTGAACACCTCAAGTCTGAATTGTAAACCCCTCTGAACAACCCTGTTTTGACAAAACTCACCACAACGGCACATGGCATTGCACTCAAAAATAGGTCTAGCATAGTCCACTTCACTGCCTAGGTACTGAATGCATGAACTGTTATAGTTTTCACCATAGCGAAGACATGAACAAGTGTTGGCCACGCAGGAAGCAGTAAGACAATTACATCCTGGAAAAGTGATTTCAGAAGGGTCAGTGTCGTCTTCTGCTCCCGCCACGTGCTCTGGGCTATACTGCAAAAAGGTGACAAATTAAAATCATTTGGTAACTATACTCTTCACAGAGAGAGAACAACAACATTTCCCATGAAAATAAAGGGGCCAGATTTTCAAAAGAACTTGCACACACCCTCCCCGCACCCAGAGCTTCCAGTGAGACTAATGGATATTGGGCACTTTTGAAAACCAGGCCCCCCAAAAAAGCACATACTAATCAGTTCCCTGCAATATAACATTCTTGAGATCTATGTCCTATAAAGAAAGGAAAAACATTTAATACCCCTTATTTTTATGTCTAATATCTCCCAGGTGCCTAATACTGATAACTGCATTTCAGATGACTAGTGTTCTTCAAGTATCTGGTATGCAAATTAGTAGCTCCTAGAATCTTTTCATATTTACAGAGAGGAACTGTTTCAAAGTTTTGCCAATTTAAAGTTATACACCCAAAGCTCTCTTTACTGATTGTGACGATGAGTCTGTTGGGAAAGCAGAAATGTGTTTTAGTTTAGTTTCAGTACTCAATGGCAACTATGCAGTTCCTAACAATAGCATTACCAGCTACTGTATTGTGTGTCTTTCTAAAAAAGTGAACATGACATGAAAAGTAATTAACAGTGCCAGAGCTCTAAGTCCTTGATCGTGGACCAGATGCAGTGACAACACTGACTTCCCTTACACTGCATCTCAACCCTGGCCCAAGAGAACCCAAACCTCTCCAAATAAGAAGACCGTTCAGTCTCCATCACCTTTTATTTCCTGGCCTATCAGTAGGGCCTACCAACTTCATGGTCCACATTGGTCAGTTTCATGGTCTCAGGATTTTTAAAATTGTAAATGTCATGATTTCAGCTATTTAAATCTGAAATTTCATGGTGTTATAATTTCAGAAGTCCTGACCCATAAAGGAGTTGTAGAGGGGGTCTGTAAGAGTGTCTTCCCCTCACTCTAAACTCTAAGGTAAAAGTGGGGGGTCTCTTATGCTGCAGACCCTTAACTGTAAGCTACTTTTCCAGCCTAAGTTAAATCTTTTCCCCAAAAAACCCAAACTCCTCCAGAATGGGGATTGGGACCAGCTGCCACCACTCAGCGATTACCCCAAGTCTATGGGGTGGGGCACCTTGACACCCCCCCCCTCCCTTAAGCAGAGAGAGAAAAGAACTCAGGCTTCGAGCCACAACTCCTCCCCCCCCTTGCTATCTCGTTACTACCAAGGAGAGAGATTTAAACACACAGACCTCACTAACCATGAGCTGCCCGATCCAAAGCTAGGATCCCTTTATTAGAATTATCAGACACTTCTTATACAAAAAAAGGTTTATTAAAGAAAAAAGAACAAAGCATATACTTATACAGACTCACAGGTATAAAGCTTTTTAACCCGAGTTTCCTTGCATAAACTAGCCCCCTCTCCACGGGATTTCTCTCTCTCTCTCTCTGATAAATTCTACAGGGTAAGGACACCAGAGATCAAATACAAAGCATATGCAATCAATAGTTCTACTTACTGTTCATCTAACTTATGAATATATGAAGAAAAAGGAGGAGATGAGTTTCCATAACTGGAAAAGGATGGAGTCAGCCCAAAAGCCTGGG
Source organism: Sternotherus odoratus (assembly GCA_032164245.1). NCBI lineage: Eukaryota > Metazoa > Chordata > Testudines > Kinosternidae > Sternotherus > Sternotherus odoratus. The sequence continues at coordinate 13,043,581 of JAVMKO010000005.1, read as the reverse complement.
GACGAACTAAACAAACTAAATTCTCCCCGTGTCTCAAGGAACGGGAGCTCTTACGTCACCCCCTCTCCTGTTCAGTTAACCCCTAACAGGTAAAACAGCAACTCCAAGGCACTTTACACTCATGACAGGTTCACATGGTTATTGTAGTGGGGGTGGAGGGTGCAGTACTGCTGCTCTTATTTCTGCACTGCTGCTGGCTTCAGAGCAGCTGGAGAGCAGCCCGGGAGCCCAGCTCTGAAGGCAAAGCCACTGCCAGCAGCAGCGCAGAAGTAAGGATGGCAGGCTATGGTATTGCCACCCTTACTTCTTCACTGCTGCCTGCAGAACTGGGCTCTCAGTCAGCAGTTGACACCCATCTATGAAGGCAGCTAAGAAGGGTAGCAGTACTCTACCCCCCTAAAATAACCTTGTGATTCCCTGCAATTCCCTTTTGGGTCAGGATTTCCAATTACAGAAATGCTGGTCTCCTCTGTGAAATCTGTATAGAACAGGGTAAAGGCACACTAAAGACCAGATTTCACAGTCTGACACACATTTTTCATGGCCAGGAATTTGGTAGAGCCCTACCTATCAGATAAGACTGTTCACAGGGAGACAATTGTGATGCAGACTAAATGGAGTGGAAAAATCTCTTCCTGGATATATGCCAAAATCTGGAAACAATTTAAAAAACAAAAAACAAAAAAAAAAAACCTTGAAGATAGGTGTTTAGGTGACTTAGCTAGGAAAGGCGGGGATAGGCAATTAAAAACAGCTTTGTATTTTTTCATTCTAATTCTCTTTTGAGCCTAATTTTTAAAATGCAAATCCTACTCCACATGGATTTAAGGAGAATATGCAGAGTGCTATATTATTTAATTCCTAAAAACAGCCCATTGAATAAACCAGAGAGAAATTCTCACCGGCCCCCACAAAACTAATGCATCTAATTTTATCTAGCATGACCAGACGTGAGTTAATTATTTTGAGCAACAAAAGAATCCCTTAAAATAGAAAAGGCATACAATATGCTACTATTTATTTACATAATAGAAACACAAGCAGATGGTGATGTTAATTTCCTAGTTAATCTACATGTATAAATCATTGTGAGATTGAGTAAATTATTTAAACAGAGCATTACTGTTCGAGCAAACAAACACCTCTTAGGTCAACTCAAAAGCTCTCCTATGAGAACTGGGTTTGACTTTGAAAATAATTTCTAGCCATCATTTGTAATTTTAATATTCATCATCCAAAAAGCTTTACATTTTGAGATGGTAGATATCTGTTACATTCAGACTTGGTCCTAGTGATATTATTGTCACAAGAAGAAAGTCTGTGGCAGAGGCAGGTATCCAAGTGTTCAGAACTGAATAATGATGCATGTGCAGAGGACAAAAATGAGCTTGTTATTGCATTTCAACCTTGTTACCACTGAAGGAAGGGATTTGGTTTAGTTCAGACAACACAAAGCTGGAATTCATGGTTTCAAAATTATGCAAACACCCCTGGCAGGCCCAGATTCACATCAGAGTGAATATTCATATGATGAAGGACGGTGGTTGAAACTTTGCTAAATTTTGCAGTCAAAATATTGGTATTTATAACAAGATTCTCCAGAAGCATGTTTGTTTTCTTTATAATATTCTGTTTGAAGGAGGGGAGCATATTAGCCAGAAACCTAAAGTACATACTGTGATTAAAACGTTACAGTGGCCTGTTATGTTAAATTTTTGATGCTCAGGAACATATCAGCTTATTCAGATGTTTATTTTCCCTCACGTAGCAGCTTGCTCAGCCATTTGTATTTAAACCAGAGCAAGTTCTTAATCTTTCTAACATTTATATCTTTGATATGCCCTTATTTGCTAACTAGAGTGTTTCTCTATTTTCCTAAAATTTCACAAGACCTCATCACGTAACATGAATGTTATGTTTAATCCAATACATGACTCATTAGGGGATTACAAATTCTTAAATTCTCTTTTCCTATGAATCCACCATGTAACTGAAACCTAACTAGTTATACATCTCTGGGGAATTTGTTTGTAACTCTTTATAAATAATTTAGGAAAGAGACTTGAATACATTAGGAGTTGGATTAAAATGAAAAGTGACTGTTAAGATTTCAAAACCTTAATCACCTCACACAGTGTGGCACTCAAAAATGCCTGTCAAGTTCTTTCTTTTATTCTGTTTTACTGAAGAAATAACTATAATAACTATAATCCCTGCTAGCCATGCACTTGTTTTAATGGTTGGGCTATAAATTAACCTATGGCAATAGATTTTATTTCTGGAGACCAGCAGGTGAGATTCGGTTTTAAGATTAAAATCTGTAAAAAACGTCAGCAAGGAAAAAGGAGGCAGTTTAACTGAAAAACTTTTCCATTAAGATATAGGATGTTCCCTTTAAAAAAAAGACTGCAAAATGTAATTTTTAACCTGAGACCAGCTAAAATCAGTGCTTTGATTCCCCTTAATCTATAAAGAGATAGTACAGCCTTTTTTCTGCTAACATGTTACTTTTTAAAAAGTAATATTTGCTTCAACTGTGTTCTTATTTACTGAGTCTTGCAGGTACAGGCTGTAAATCATGCTTTCTCGTGCTTTATTTTTTTTAAACAGCCAAGTGGCTGCTGGAAAGCAAAAATAATGTAAATAAGTAAAAACACATCAGCAGGGCATCCAAATAGAGGATGTTTTAAAATACATGTCCTCTGCTAAATTCTACCTTTAAAAAAAAATCCTTCTGAACAGAAGTGGAAGAGCCAACCATGTTTAGGAGGTTTTTGGTTTGCAAGTTATTGGAAATCAAACCATTCTATTCCTAGCTATAAAATGTTGTCGCCTGGGCTGGTCCCGGGATATTCCAAACACAAGGTGAGGGGGGTAATACCTTTTATTGGACAACTTCTTGAACATCTCCAATAAAATCTAGCACTCGACCTCCCCCCACACTGTCCCTTGAGATACAAGGGAGGATTTTCTAAGCCCAGATTTGATTCAGACGGGACACAACAGTTCAGGGCCCAGATCCTACAACTACACGCACGCAGTTGGCTACTAGTCGTGTCTCCCTGGCCAGCGTGTGGCGAGCCCCGCCGGGCCCTGCTTAGCCCAGCCACGGGTCCTCCCCCGAGGGCCGGGCTCGCGGCTCCCCGCGCAGCGCGCCTGCAGGCCCAGAGCTCGACCCCGGGCGGTCTATGACTCGGCAGCAGCGGGGCAGGCGCGCTCGGGACCGGGGGATGCTCTGGACCCGCGCGGCCCAGGCCCCTCCTCGGTCTCCCAGGCGCGGCAGCTGCTCGTCCACGGTCCCGGCGTGGCGCGGAGGCCGGCTCCTGCTGAGTGACGGGCCGCAGCCGCCGCCTACCTGGAAGGCCGGGGGCTCCTCGGACCGCGGCCACAGCGACACGGGCAGGCTCTCCAGCCCCCGGCTCAGGTCCCGCTCCTCCATGCCGGGGCCTAGGCCCGGCTGCTGGCGCCATGGCAACAGTAACCCCACTTCCCCCGCCTCGGATTGGCTCCCAAGCGACATGTCCTTGTGTGATTGGCAGAGATGAATGACATCAGAGGGGGAGACCCGGAAGTGTGTGTTCTCTTAAAGGGACCGCAGGTGGGGAGACAGCGTGGGAGAGGGACTTTCCACCTGACACACGCAGGAAGAGATTTTTGCGTGCGTGTGAGACACGGACACTTACACACCCATGAGGGCATTGTGTGTGAGACACAGACATTCTCAGACACTGTGACACAGTGACATTTTGTGTGTCAGACACTTTCACACACACACAGACACACAATGACATTGTGCATGTCAGACAGACTCTCTCACACACAGTGATATTGTGCATGTCAGACAGACTCTCTCACACACAGTGATATTGTGCATATCGGACAGACAGCAACTCGCTCTCACCCACAGCCATGTGTGTTGCCCCAGCACAATCTGACTGGGTGCTGTTGCACTGTGACATAGTGCTGTCATTTTTGTTATGCCCTCTCCCTCCCCTAGGTCCTATGAAGCTTTGTGAAATTACTGTGTTTGTAAAGCATCTCAAGGCGCTCAGCTGAGAGAGGCCACATACAGTTACATCCACACTGCGTCCTATTGTGCCATGTCATGGGGACCTAAGCACTGTGACAGAGTGATGCAACACTTGATCTCTAAATTGCTACAGATGGCCCTCTCATTAGCACACCCGGCAGAGGAACTGTGTCTGGCTATGGAACCAGAATTATCCCTCCACACGCTCAGGTCAAGGTTGAAGCACTTTGAGAGGGTTGCCGTCCTGTACTGTTGTGCCTTGACATTGTTGCTATCCTGTTGCACCTAGTTGTGCAGATAAAAGTAGGCCTTCTCTTGCAGCTCCCTTCACATGGGGGATGACTGCACCTGCTTCCACTGCAGGGCTGAGTCCAAGGACCAAAAAAGCACTACCTTGTGTAGGTGCTACTTTGGTTTTATAAATAGAATCTGTTGGCAATGCCATAGACTATTAGAAGGGGTTTTCCTAGAGCTAGCTGGGAAATGATTTTTTTCTACCACTATCTTTCCACAGATTTTATTTTTTTTATTTTCATTTTTAATTCAAAATTTAATGTGGAAAATATTTGGTTTTCCATTTAAATTGTTGGTTTAAAGTTGAAAAATTGGGTGGCTGGGTTGCCATTTTTTAGGCTTTCAAGTTTTTAAACAAAAACCTGAATGTTTTCACAACACTTCCTTTTTGTTGAAAAAAGCAATGTTCTGTCAAAAAATGTTTTGATAGAAATCTGTAAAACAAAAACTACATCTAGTAAAAATTGTTTGTTTTTATTGCTATTTTTTCTGTTACTGTTATTTGGTTTCAATAGATAATGATTTTGCATTAGATTTACCTTAGTTTTTCCCTGGCAAGGTTGATATACAAATCAAATAAATAGAATAATCAAACAACTTGGCTTATCTTTGTAAAAGGCATCTCTGTGCAACATCTAAGAACAATTCACCATCAAGAAATTGTGTCTGTACAATGAATATGAATTATTATGGTGAGTTTAAGCACAGTCTCTCCTCTATCTTACACTCAGATTCACTGGTATAACTGCCACAATCTTAAAAATAAAATATGAAGTAATACTAGTTTATAATATCTGGTTTACATACTATCAAATAATACCTTAACATGATTGACTTAAGATATTTGCTCATGAAATCACTCATTATAGCAAACTTTTTAAATATAGTAGAACCTCAGAGTTACAAATGCCTCAGGAATGGAGGTTGTTTGTAACTCTGAAATGTTCATAATTCTGAACACAGTGCTGGGGCTGTTCTTTCAAAAGTTTACAACTGAACATTGACTTAATACAGCTTTGAAACATTACAATCCAGAAGAAAAATGTGCTTTCCCTTTATTTTTTAGTAGTTTATGTTTAACATAATACTGTATTATATTTGCATTTTTGTTTTGTTTTGTCTGTCTTTGCTGCTACTTGATTGCATACTTCCGGGTCCAAATGAGGTCTGTGATTGACTGGTCAGTTCATAACTCTGGTGTTTGTAACTCTGATGTTCTAGAATCTACAGTACATAACAGTTTTTTTACATGTTCTTAAAAATTGTGGGAAGCAGTAAGTAAGATTAAAAGAATCATAGAATCATCGAATATCAGGATTGGAAGGGACCTCAGGAGATCATCTAGTAAAACCCCCTGCTCAAAGCAGGACCAACCCCAAGTAAATCTTTATACTCTTGCATAAATAAAATGGTGAGCTCTCACTTCTGAGAAGAGAGATTTTTCTGTAAAAAGAGCATGCACTTTTTTCTTTTAAAACATACATCACATTTAGCTGGTTTATTTTCTCCACATAAGTTACAACCATTGGCTATTTTTAATTCAATCATATTTACCTGACATTCAACAAAATCTTTTACTACTGAATCTTTTTAAACTTTCTTGCTGAAGTGTCATTTGGAACTGCTAAATACTTTAAAGCTTTCATTATGAAATGAAATCTCCCCTGCTTATTTTGAAGGTACAGGTTTGTGATTGAGTTCTGGATATTTAATTAGTGTTCTTATCCTCCTCTCCCCCATACAAACATTTTAAATTAACTTTTCTTACTTTGGTATTTGAACTGAGTTAATATTTGTTTTAAAAATATCGTTTCTGTGGTTGGATGTTCTTTGCTGTCTGTGGTTTTACATGAGAGATATGAGATCAAATGCATGCAAACTGGAAACTGTAGTTGTCATAATGTGATAACTCTTGACAACATTTACAGAAGAAGCTAGCATATTTTTAAAAATTAAATTCAAGAGTACAAAGTAAGGGCCCAATTCTTCTCCCTTGACCTACCAAAGTAAGGTTTCTGTATGAACAAAGATATGAACAGGAGGTGGAACCAGGCTCTCTCCTTGTTTGGGAAGCTTGACACGATTCTGCCAGTGCAAAGCTGCCCTGAAACTGGCTTAGCCAACGACAGGAGATTACCCATGTGGCAAGATCATCAGGTGGAACAGAACATCCAAGGCTGGTCCTGCACCACACTTCTTCTGTGGCCAGCATATGCAACAAGACTAAGAAAAGAGGACGCTGGCTCAGCTTCCCAGTGTCCTGGTGATTCCTAGTAACTGTAATGGTCCCTTGGATGGATCTGCATTGGCTCATTCTTGGTAGCTGAGCCTGTGACAGATATTTATTCTCATGCTATAGAATTAAAATTCTTAATTTCCTAGACAGCCCTGAGCTCCTCAGTGGGCCCGCTTCCCACTGACCTATATATTTGAAATCTAGGAAAATTAGAATTTTAATTCTATAGCATTAGGATGAATAGCATGAATGATGATTCCAGTACTGATCCTACTGATCTCAATTAGAGTGATAATAGTCCTAGTCAGATACTTGTGTGGTATAAGTATTGCAGCAACTTTAGAAGCTTTTCACATCACCATATGATGTTCTACAAGAATTATCTCAGCCTATTTCAGCCTCTGCATCCAATTTTTGTAGAGCAGATTGGGCAAGAATGCATCTGAGCCCTGTTTATGGAGATCTTACAAACTAGTAAGGTATATACAGTGAGGTGTGATATAGTAGTTGCTTGTAACATGTGGGAACATCAAGGGTACCTTTCATGTTAACTTCCTAGCTTGTCTGTGAGGCTTGCCCCTCTACTAAGATATTTCCTCTTAGCATACCTTTTATGGGGCTGGTGTGTTACATTTAGCAGAAAATATCTGCTTTGTCTTATATGTGGCTACTTTGCAACTACTTCTGGTGCTTGTATCTTCTTTTTTTCTCACTGGTAAGTACTAATAACTCCTCTTGTGTTTTTCTTTTTTTATTATTATTGAGGAGTTGGCAGTTTCTCACCATGGAGGCAGTAAATTTTGGTTTTTGCTCTACGAAGGAATATTGTCTATTACAGAAGTGGGTGGGTGAGGTTCTGTGACCTGCATTATGCAGGAGGTCAGACTAGATGATCATGATGGTCCCTTTTGGCCTTAAAGTCTATAAGTCTATGAGACAGTTAGGAGAGGATGTTTTTTTCCTGTTCTATACATACAAACATATTTGGGCCAAATGGGATAGGTGTAGTGGTTGGCCTGAGATAGGTAGAACGTGGTTCTTAAGTTTATTTATACAGTAAAAGAAGAAAGAGTTGTCCTTTAATATTGAAAATGTATATCATGTCTGGGAGTTGGAAATGAAGGGGCTGCTCTAGGTAGTGAGTAATAGGTATAACATGGGCATTGGTACAATATTACAGTTAATGTGCAGAAACTTAATTTGCAAATGTTTTGCTTTCCAACATTTTTGTCCTTAAAAAAAAGAATTCCATTACACAATTATAATTGTGTTTTCAATTCATTGAGGCATCTTTGCCACCACCGTGTTATTTCAGCTATGGTTCCTTGTGGGGAGAGGGACTAATCTGGGAATTTCCTTTGTTTGTGTTTAGAAAAGATGTGAAACAGTGCCATAAGGAAATTAGATGTACAGTGCTTGTTTTATGGAACTTTATAAGCTCCTTGAATTTGATTGGTTCAACTGACAAAGCTTCTTAAGTGTGTTTGGGTATGAAGTGAAGATGGAGAATAAACACAGAAATTATTACATCTTGCATTTTTAGCACCATTTTTAGTGCACTAGCTTAATCAGAGCTCCTATATCTCCTCAAGTTGAAAATTACACCTTCTGGGACCAGTATAGACATACGATTTATCCCTGATGGAGAGCGAAAGGGAGGATGTGTATGGCTTTGCAAGGACAGAATCACAGTTACTATAGATTGAGAGAGAGTTTGCATGGGTTCTTGTTGAGAAATGAATGGGAAGGAGGTGGGGGAATGTGTGAATTTTACCACTCTGTAACATCCTCTAGGATTGTGACTCAAAATAAGTTTCTCTAACCTTCTAATCTACATCCCCCAAGCCTTCTGTTACTCTGCCTCTCTTCCACTCCATTTTTCCTGCGTCCCTTTGTTCCCTCATCAAATTTCTCTTGCTTCCATTTACCTTGCACTCCATGCCTCCTAAGATCCCCATTGCCAGTGGCATCTTACATAAAAAGAAGCTGGAGCCCAATTTCCGGGGGGGTGGGGGACAGGGGAGCATCCATTAGATATATGTCACTTTACTGAAGGCATAGTGTGCTCTCTAAATCACCCAATTCTGACCTGAATGTTAGGGAAATAAATCTGTACTACCATACGTCCATATTTTGAAGAGATGATAATGGCAACGACTTTAAGTACGTGCAGCAGGTCCCTTTTAAGATGCTTTTCAGCTCCCGCTTCCCTCTCATCAGAATGTTGCCAATTCTCACCCTTTTTGGATTGATTTATCCATCTTTTCCACACCTTCCATACTGGAGAGGTGGATGTGATTCCCGAGCTGGAAGTTTGGTTGTAGAGTGATCACTGATATTAACTCCACTTCCGTTTTGTAGTTCAAGAACTTTTATTATTATTAAGACAAATACAATTTGGCTGCTAATGGTCAGCACCAGATGGAGTTTTTTCCATTTGTTTAAATAACAAAAGTGGTGAGTCATTATTCTTTTATGCAAGAAACAGATTTGCTTGTAGCTATGGGGGAGAGGGTGTTAAAAGGTAGCACAGGAGCACGGAGAACCCTCTGTTCTCTCTTCCTCCTCCTTCCTGCACACACTCAAGTTATGCTGTCCCATATCCTGGGTTGAAGTCTTAAGTTGTCCACAGTGGGTAAGAGGCTGACAGAAGCACATTTTAACTAATGTAGAACAGTTGTTGAAAGAAAGCACAGAATGGAGTTGATGTGAAGAACTGAGTCTGAACTACACACTGATGAGCCAAGCTCCTGGTGCAGTTACAGAATTATTTTATCAACAAGCCATCATGTTTCTAAAATGGGAGCAAGTGTGCATATATAGGCAACTGGATATACCTATATTATGTTTTGCTTTTACATGTACATACATAGCTTCTGAATTTTTTACTTTCAAATAATTGCTTCAGCTCCTTAATAATTTTTGGGGCTGTTGTGTGCAAGCTCTGCAATTTAATATCCTTCTGGTAATAAGGTATGAGGAGGCTAAATGTGTCTGGAATAGAGTTCAGCTTCGAACTATCTTTCTGTCACTACATCACTGAATTTCCATTGGCTAATATTTTACACTGTAACAAGTACTGCAGCTTGTTACAGTGCAAACTAGGTCAGGGCCGGTAACAGGAATTTTGGGGCCCCGTACGGCAGATCGTACGCCCCCCCCCCCGGTCTCCCGCCACCCGCGCCCCCCCCCCAGCCTCCCACGCCCCCCCCCGGCTGGTCTCCCGCCGCCCGCGGCTCCCCCCCAGCCAGTCTCCCGCCGCCCGCGGCCCCCCCCGGCCGGTCTCCCGCTGCCCGTGCCCCCCCCCGGCCGGTCTCCCGCTGCCCGTGCCCCCCCCCCCCCCGGCCGGTCTCCTGCCTCCCGCGGGCCCCAACCCCCGCATGCGCTTTGGCCGCATGGCCCGGCTGGGAGAAGCAAAGGGGGGCGGGGGGGGGCCGGGGGAGGGGGCTGATGAGCGCTGCAGCGGCTGCCCGGAGCTGTGCCTTGCTCACAGGCCCGGCAACAAGGGGGTACAGCTGCGTACCGGGCCCGCCCCGGACTTCAGGGGGCCCCCCTGAAGTCCGGGGCCCGGTACAGCTGTACCCGTTGTACCCCCCTGTCGCCGGCCCTGAACTAGGTACACTGGAATTTATGCTTGCAACCCATTGTGGGCTGTGGCCCCCTTGAAACACAATTTCTGTAGGATTGTGTTTTCCTCTTTTTTTCTCCAGTTTGTTGTCTTCAATTTTTTTTTAATTGCCTTGCTTACAGTTCTCTTCTTCTCCTTGCTCTGCTCTGCCGCTCCTCTCAGTCCATCTTTTAATTTTGCTTTGTGATTTGACCTTGATTGCTGGATAATCATGTCCATTGGGTTAGTGTGCAGGTACTGTCTGTCCCTCTGCCAGTCTATTGTACATCTATTTGGAATATTGATCGCTAGAGAGTGAAGTAGAAAAAAAATCAATATCCCATTTAAAAAAAGTTTAATGAGAGCAGTTGTTTTCGAGGCAAGTCAAATTCACAGGTTTAGTGTCCAGAAACTAAAGATGTCATTTTTTTCCATACAGACTATGCTGCATTGATAGATGAGGAATAAAAATACTCATATACAGATTAGGACCTAATTTATTTGCATTCGTGATTGGAAGACCCCTTTTGAATGGCTGAATCTAAAAAAGCAGCAGTATTACAAAATGTACATTGATTAACTCCTGTCAGTTGTAGTTTAGTGTGGATTATAATAGTACTCCATAGTATAATTGTACTATAATAGGTTTAGTAACCATAATGAAATCTTAGTAATCTGATATATTATTATAGTGTCTGCTATTAAATGCTTGTAGGGAGATGCAGAAACACCAGTGTGTGAATTGCAGACTTTATTAGTATAGAATATATACCACGTGTGTGCAACATGTGCATTTACCATGCACCTCTGTCTGCCACACCTGCATTCTGCCTACTTACTCATCAACACTGGGACCTCTCCTATCATCCCAAAGTTGGCAGGGCTCAAAAGCCAGCAACTTGAAGATCAGATATTTTGCCTCTTTGAACCTGAATCAAATGGCTGTCTCTGGAGGTTCCTCATCCCAGTCCACTCCCCAACTGCCTGGTTACTGACATCCTCAAGAAAGAAAGCAGACCCCCCAACTCTCTGGAGGGCAGAGTTTGAACCTGTTCCTGAGCTCCTCCTTCTTCCCCTCCAGACAATGCCTTAATGCTAAGTTGGGGAGTCAAAAACAATACTGTATATATTTGTCTGCTGGATACTCCAGGTGAGCCGCCGTGCATGGGGAAGGAGCACTGTTATTCTGAGGTCGGTTACTTGTTTCTTTGTACAGTAGTTGCTCCGATCCTCTCTCTAAATGACTGTATTCATGACACTCCCCTTCAGAACAGAAAGGGAGAAGAACACTCTGTCTTGTTCTAAAAATGCATTCAATGTTGCTCATTAATTGCTCAGCCAGGAGGCGTGTTCCAGTTGGTTCTTCAGCTTGTCTTCTTTATTTTTTACAGCTGCAAAGAACCTGAAAATACTTTATGGAGTGAGAGTTTGAAATAATGAGAGAATGCTTTACAGACCTGCCTGCCGTGACGGTGCTGTGAAGTTGCACAGAGCAGTCAAGTTGGCCCCTGACCCTCTGTCTGCAAGGCCAGACTCATTATGTCTCTGTCACATCTGGCCTTCACTGCCTTCAGAAGCAGAGATTCTGAGGTCATTTCTCAGCGCATGGATCTTGGACGGTGAACAATATCTTACTGTGTGCTAATGAGCTGGCCAAAGCTGCCATAAATAAATGAATGCTGGAACTAAAGACATAGTAATCACATTTATAAATCCCGTCAAAGAGGGAGAAATTGAAGATCAGTTTACTTAAGTTCACCTTAGCTGTGAAGCAATGATTAACCTTGAAAAAATACTTTGCATTTATATAGCACATTTAATGTGTAGTTCTCAAAGTGCTTTACAAAGAGAGATACATCTTGTGTCCCTCATTTTACAAATGCGGAAACTGAGGTATAAAGAGGTGAAATGACGTACTCAACATCAGTGGCAGAGGTTAGAAAGGGAGCCCAGGCTTTCTGTTATAGAGCTTTCCATGGCATCTATCACCATGTCCTGTTTTATGGACCATCTCCTGCGGGTTATGTGTAGTAAGTCTGTCTGTCCAAGAAGAAAACCATGACTTAGAAATTTACTAAATCATATGACTTTTTTAAAACAATCACTTGTCTCCTCTGAAGCAAATAATACTGTGGTTTCAAGGCTTGTTAACCATTCAGCTCGCACATGTAAATTGCATCTTGATTTGTAGCAACTCATTTTGATGAAAACTTTTCTAAGGATGCAAGTCAGAGGAACAAATTCACACCTGTAAGCTACTGTGGACTGAGAACACCAGCTGTGCCACTTATAGGGCTTTGATAGGTCATTTATCGATTGGGTAGAGTCCTTATAATGTGATGCAATCAATCTGTTCCCTGGTATATCACCACATTCCTGTTAATTGCGCTTGCTATTTATCAGCATTCCAGTTAAATAGATTCCGGGGTAGCAATGACCGACATTCATCTGACGAAGTGAGTCTTCACCCATGAAAGCTTATGCTCCGAAACATCTGTTAGTTTATAAGATGCTACAAGACTTCTTGTTGCTTTTACAGATCCAGACTAACATGGCTACCCCTCTGATCATTTGATATCAGTGACCTCTAGTTTATCTTCCACGGGTCAAGTAAATACAATTACAAGCATTTACTCAGTTCTTGACTTCAATGAGAGCATTGTCTGAGTCAGAACAAGGGTGCTCTCACTCGCCACACACTTATATAAATTAACGGGGAGATTCAGTATCCAGTAACTAATAATTCTGAATTGCCTTTACCACTGTTTTACCACAACATTTGAAGCAAAATATTTTCAGTGAACAATTTATTTGAGGAACTTAACTTCTATTTGGTGAACAATCGAAGAACAGATTTTGACATTTGCCAGGCTAATTTTGTTATGCAAAATTAATACAACAATATAACTATCCTGCTGTTTGAATCTTGAACTTTCATAACTGATAGCAAATGCCTCTACAGTTTCAGCTAAAGGACTAAGGCCCAAATCCACAGAGGTATTTAGGTGCCTAACTCTCATTGATTGCAATCAACCAGACCCAGATCCTCGGAGGTATTTACACATGTAACTCCATGGATTGTAATGGGCATTACATGGGTAAATACCTTTTGAGAATCTGGGCCTAGTTTCAGCTAAAAATTGCTCTTATGAATGTTCAGAGAAAGCAAGCAAAAGAGGGTAATATTCATGTGATTTGATGTTGTTTAGCCAAAAAAAATCTTTGCTGTGTATTGTTTTTGTAGCTTCAGTTACATGGTCCAGTGGAAAGATCCCTTTAGCCTTCTTGGAATTCTTCCTGGGTGTTGCATCATGCCCATAATGTAGGATAAAGTAATGAGTGAGCTACATTTCCTTCCAGTTCTTCAAGCACATAGCTCCTTGGTCTACATCAGGGGTCTCAAACATGTGGCCCATGGGCCACATGCGGCCCGCCAAGCCCTTCCCTGCGTCTGTGAAGCTCCCCCCCCCCCAGCCCCTTGCCTGCGCTGCGAGTGCCACACCGCATTCTGAAGTGGCTGTCAGCAGGTCCCTTCGGCTGGGAGGGAAGGGGAAGGAGGCAGAGGGCTCTTACACTGCCTGTCTCCTGGCACCGCCCCCTGCAGCTCCCATTGGCCAGGAACAGGGAACCGTGGCCAATGGGAGCTTCGTGGGAGTTACATGGAGGAAGCAAAAGCAGCACATGCAGGGAACCCTGAGCCGCCTCTCCCGTCTTCACCCCACCCACCTGCAGAAACTGGTTGCAGCAGTTTCAAGTGGGGCTGAAACTGCTCTAGGTAAGCGGCACCAAGGTGGAGCTCAAAACCTGAACCCCTCCTGCACCCCAACTCCTTGCCCTGAGCCCCCTGCCATATCCCTCACCCCTCCTCCAACCCAACTCCCTGCCCTGAGCCCCCTGCCACACTCCACAGCCCTCCTGCTCTTCCTGCCCTGACCCACCTGCTGCACCCGACCTCCTGCCGCATCCCTCACCCTCTTGCACCCCACATACCAACTACCTGCCCTGAGCCCCCTGCCGAACCCTACACACCTCCTGCACCTCAACTCCCTGCCCTGAGTCCCTGCCACATCCTGCACCCTGTCTGCACCCCTTGGGGCAGGAAGGGGGAAGCGTTGAGGTGGGGACTTTGGGGAAAGGGATGGAATGGGGCAGGGAAGGCATGGGAAGAGGCAGGGGAGGGGATGGGCTTCATGGAAGGGGTGGAGTCGGGGCAGGGCCAGAGGCAGCGAGGGGGTGTCAGTGATGTGGCCCTCGGGTCAATGCACAGGTCCTCATGTGGCCCTCGTGGTCATTTGAGTTTGAGACCCCTCGTCTACATCATAGACTGTATGGCAGTCAAATCATTTTACAGTAAGAAAAATGGGGTCATTGATTCAAGCAACCCTTTCTTGATATTTTACAAGTCTTTGAAAATTATGATTCTGTGCTATGTATGCTTTCAGAAGGATCATATATCACAATTTTTTCATTTACACTATCAAGAAATGTATGTCTTTAGCAAGATTAAAAAAGTCTTTCATCTTGTCTTGCTCCTATATCACTGAATTGTAGTTTAATTAAATCCATAACTTTCTCTTGTTGGTATGACAACAGAAAACAAAGGTGAAATTATAATCAGGATATTGTTACTGTACATCCTGTGACAGTAAAATAAATCTCTAAAATTGATGATGACTGAATAATAACTCAGTATAGCATGCAATCAAACTGGAAACACTTTGAAAAGGGATGGAGCACTCTAAAGCTAAGAATTTATGTATTTATTTAATGTCATTGGTAGGAAATTAATTTCCCACATCAAAAATATATGGACAAGTTTATGAAAAAGTATATTTGTAGGACAGCTAATTATATATCTCACATAGCTGTGAGATGCCAATTTCACATCATGACCTTCAAAGCCAATAGTACACAATGTTTAGGCTTTTCTAAATCTTCTTTCTTGAATGGATCAGCATTTTTCAAAAGGAAAAATTTAATCCAAAAAATGTTTCCGAGACAGTTTCTTAGAATTTGTCAAGAGATGAGAAACTTCAATGTTAAAAATTGTTGGTGCAATGTTTAATTTTTCTTCAAATTTCCATTGTTTCAATATTTCTCCAAAAATGCCATTTTGCCACTTTAATTTTTGATTGGTGACATGCCACATGTACTACGTGGTGTTCCATGACTAAATGGGTTTACCTGTAAATCATACAGAGAGAACGTATGATTGGCTCATTTGTACCAATCACACAGGATGAACAGTGGCTGTGTTTGGGACAGGTTGGGTCTTAAATTGGGATATATGTGAGTGACCTTTGTGGCATTCCCTATAAAGTCATCCCAGCCTTTGGGGAAGTGAACAGATTTTGGTCTAATTGTTGTCTCATGGACCACTGCATTTTGCAGTGCCTAGACTGAACTCTTCAATACAAGGACAGGAGGTATTACATATTGAGAGACTGATCCATCTAGGGAAAGGGTAGGGCAAACTTTCTGGCCCGAGGGTCACATCGGGGTTGCAAAATTGTATGAAGGACCACATAGGGAAGGCTGTGCCTCCCCAAACAGCCTGGCTCATCCGACCCCCTCCCAGCCTCTTGTCGCCCAGTTTTCCTCAGGCTGACAAATGTTTACATTCTGTATAGTTCAAAATATATCAGTCACACATTAGAAAATATATGCAAGGAACCCTGGATCCAAAGTGTGGGCCATCCACCCACCTCTGCTTTTTAATGGATTGCCAGGCCGCTCTCAGTTTTGTTTTGTTTTTTTAAATGTCAGCATATTCCACAGTGGCAGCTTGTTGGCAAGCAGTTTGGGTCATCTGCCTTGATTTTCTTTTGCATGAAATATACCAAATGTTTCACCCAAATTTAAATTGGGGTGAAAATGACAACATAAACCCACCTTAACTGTAACTATGACCCAACCACTAACTGTGATTTACATCATTAACTCTGGGCCCCATGGTAGGTCTAACAATAACTGTAACCCCATCTGTAATCCTAACAGTAGCCCTACCAGTAACACTCTTGATAGACCTAATCTCAGTACTAGCCTTAGACCAGGTCTTAACTATTAACATTGACTTTAGCTTCTACAATAACCCTCTCTGCATATTTCAGACAAAACTACTCCTCTAGGTTGAGCTATGTCAGACTTACTTTTAAAATGAAGGTCCTACATGGGAGGACTGTGGGAACTAGACTTCTTTAGTCTGCAGAAGAGAAGAGTGAGGGGGGATTTGACAGCAGCCTTTGTTTTCTTTGAAGTAGGCAAAACTGACATCTCAATCTGTTCCTACAGAACCAATTTACATTTGCCTCTTTGCCCCCAGACTACTAATGCTCCTTTTATAACCTTCAGAGAGATAGCTGTGTTAGTCTGGAATTGCAGAAGTGACAAAGAGTCCTATGGCACCTTAAAGACTAACTAAAGTATTGAATACTTTAGTTAGTCTTTAAGGTGCCACACCACTCTTTGTCACTTTTATAACCTTAGCTCTCTCAGAGGCAGGCTTCTGGGGGAACACAGGTGAAGCCTTTTCACTAATTAGTTTATCAAGCCCTGTAAAAAAGTAAGTGGAGAGAACATTGCTGTTGTTTAGGGAACTCATCAGCCTAGATGTACTATAGCAGTTAAGAGTTTTCACAGCTTATTTTCAATAACAGACTGAATTCTTTTCTTTGTTGGAAACTTCCTACAGGTAAGTAAGAGTGAAGGAATCAGACCTTTATTGAAAGTGTTTTGTTCCCTATTGTGCAGTTCCTCTGCACATACACTCAAACTCTCTTAAGAATCATTATGTTCTATCCCTTCTTCCAATGCCTACATTAAAGTACTGCCAAATAGTGACATATTTACTATAGAATTTATATAAAGAATATTTGATATTACAGTTATGTAACAAGGGGTTTCAGAATCATTATGTATAGTAGATGAGACCATAAAGTTAATGTGTATAGTGCTCCAGTTGCTACAGGAAAAAGTGAGAAGCTTGGGGTTAAAGGCTAATAAGGGAATAGTAAAGAAACTGGATGACTATCTATGAATGCTGTTTCCCTCTGTGTGGCATTGTTCTGCTTTGAGAACGACCTTGTTGCTACAGAGAATGTGGTTGTTACAGTTTTGTTTGTGCTCTGGGTATTGTTCCTGGTTGTTGTTTTTTTCCCTTGAACTAAATATATCCAGAAGAATTATATGCTTGACTCTGAGCTGGTAAATGTAGAAGGAACACTAGCTCTACAGAGCCTGATTCTCACTTTGCACTGGTGTAAGATGCTCTCAGTGTAATTTGGTAGCATTATACACTCACGTTGCACTGGTGTAAACAGCTACGCAAGATGTGGGATGGTGGGGACTGTCTGTAGACTTACCAGGTTTAATACTTGTGTTGTGTGCACTGAACTTTTTCCTCATTTACACGAATGTAAATAAAATCTATAGAATTTTTTAGTACTTTATTTTTTATTGCTGGTGCTGCTCTGCCATGCTTAATGGGCACTTCTGCAAGCAGCGCTGCTGTGAGTGGTGGGAAGTGAGTCTAAATGTTGCTGTTTTTCTTTGGTGGGATGGTGGTCTGGAGAGTAGCTGGGTATATGTTTGTAGCTATGGGAAATTTCCAGAGCAAGGGATATAGGACTGGGCCTTATAGAAATGAGTAGTAACTGGGAAAAGTTGGGGAGCTTCTTTTAGAAAAATTAAAAGTTGGCCTCTGCTCTGATAAACGAGGCAACTTTAAAAGCTTCATGAGCGAGAAGGAAGTATTTTTTTGTAAACCTAAAAGGGCTAAATCCCATAGCCACATATGGGTTTTGGAACATGGTTTTATTTGTTGCATTGCGTTGCTTTGGACAGAAATGTCCCGGTGTTGTAATTGTAGGGGTCCTGACCCAAAATGGAGTTGTTGGGAGGTTATTGTAGTGGGGAAGGGGGACAGGGGTGTGTGGGGGGTTGTGGTATTGCTACCCTTCTGTGCTGCTACTGGTGCTGCCTTCAGAGCTGAGCAGCTGGGAGAGCGGTGGCTGCTGGCTGGGAGCCCAGCTCTGAAGGCAGAGCCATCGCCAGCAGCAGCTCAGAAGTAAGGGTGGCATGGTATGGTATTGCTACCTTTATTTCTGTGCTGCTGCTGGCTGGGCCCTTAACAGCCGCTGCTCTCCAGCTACCCAGCTCTGAAAGCAGCACAGAAGGGTGGCAATACTGCAACCCTTCCTAAAATAGCCTTCCATCACCACCTCCCTTTTGGGTCCGGACCCCCAATTTGAGAAATATTGGTCTCCCTTGTGAAATCTCTATAGTATAGGTAACAAAGAGTCCTGTGGCACCTTAAAGACTAACTATAAAGTTTTGAAGCATAAGCTTTCGTGGGCTAATACCCACTGCTTGCATCCGATGAAGTGGGTATTAGCCCACGAAAGCTTATGCTTCAAAACTTTATAGTTAGTCTTTAAGGTGCCACAGGACTCTTTGTTACCTCTGCTATTCCAGACTAACACGGCTACCTCTCTGATTCTATAGTATAGGGTTCGTTCATCCATCATAGTTGATGAGGACCACCCAATGTCATCAGCTTGTTTGGGAGTGGGTTCTAAGATGGCTGATTAGTCCAATCCGAGCCCGGAATTGACGATTACATTGGGGACATGGAAGATCAGGCTGCCAACCAGGGGAAGAGAGGATACCAGCCCTGGACTTGGGAAGAAGACGCTTCTCTACAGCATCACTCAGTCTCTTTTGTTCGTAGGCTGTTGCACCATCATGAACTCATCTGCGCCAGGCAAAGCGATAATTAGCGATGCTCTCCCAATTTTCAGGATCTATGTTACAGTTCTTAAGGGAGGCCTTGAGGGTGTCTTTGAATCTCTTCTTTTGACCTCCGAGAGATCGCTTGCCGTGTTGTAGTTCGCCATAGAACATCTTCTTGGGCAATCGTTCATCGGGCATTCGTACAACATGCCCAGCCCATCTGAGTTGTGCCTTGCAAAGCAGGGTTTGGATGCTTGTCATATCAGCCTGTAAAAGGATGTCGGTGTCTGGAATTTTATCCTGCCATCTTATCTTCAGTAGTTTCCGCAGACAGCTCAGGTGGAAGTGGTTCAGCTTTTTCGCATGACGACTGTAGACAGTCCAGGTCTCACAAGCATAGAGGAGAGTGGGCAGGATGACCGCCGAATAGACTTTTAGTTTGGTTTCAATCTTAATGCTTCTCCGATCCCAAACATTAGATCGAAGCCTTCCAAAAGCTGCGCTAGCTCTGGCGATTCTAGTGTTCACTTCCTCGTCAATGTTGGCTGCCTCTGATAGAGTGCTGCCAAGGTATGTAACCCACATAGGATGACCAGATGTCCCAATTTTATAGGGACGGTCCTGATTTTGGGGTCTTTTTCTTACATAGGCTGCTATTACCCCCCTACCTCCTGTCCTAATTTTTCACATTTCACACCCTAAACCCACACAAAAGACCAGATTTCACAGTCCGTGACGTATTTTCACGGCTGTGAATTTGGTATGGCCTTAATCATTGCTCTGGGTAACTTGTCCAAGAGTATAAGGACCAAGAGACTGTTGTCTTTGTGTGACTGCACAAAGGGGTAGCTCCTTGTTGCGTTTTCAAGGAAGCAGGGAGTCTCAGGTTTGAGTGGACTGCTTTTAGCTTCACCATTACATCAGTAACATAGTGAACGAAACTGGAATCAGTATTTTATTACTCAGGGAATTCCTACACTCTGACTTCAAGTCTTTATCTAGCCTACTTCTTTCTGCTGCTGTACTTCCTGCTAGAATCAGGGATTCTCAAACTTCATTGCACTGCAACCCCCTTCTGACAACAAAAATTACTACACGACCCCAGGTGGAGCGACGGAAGCCTGAGCCCATCTGAGCCCTGCTGCCCTGGGTGAGGGTACCAAAGCTGAAACCCAAGGGCTTCATCCCCAAGCAGGGGGCCTGTAACCTGAGCTCTGCCATCCAGGGCTTCGGCCCCAGGTGTGGGGAGGGGACTGGGCTTCAACCCTTGGCCCCAACAAGTCTAATGCCAGCCCTGGTGACCCCATTCAAATGGGATAGTGACCGACAATTTGAGAACTGCTCTGATAGATATATGGAGTGTCCACAAGATGGCACTCTGCCATGCTCCTAGCTTTGTAGGGATCTGCTATGTTGCTTGTATAGCTGTCATTTTACATCTCTTGAGGCCAAAGACCTTCTGACGTTTTGATGCTATGATGTGGTGAAATATGAGGAGAAAGGGCCAATAGCAAAACACCTTTGTATCTGGAGAAGTGAATCAAAAAATCCCCCTCTCAAATATTACTTTAACTGCAGTATGAATGATCAATGTGAGAAATTGGGCCAAATTCAGATCTAACCTAAGTGAATGCATTTAAATTCATAGCTGAATTTATCCTAGCCAGAGGGTGGCCACTTGTGTAAAATCTGTTCCTGATGAAAAACTTTGGGGAAAAAAATCTCAAGAAATGCTGATGCATCAGTAACTTTTGCTCATTTTTATCATTTTCTGTGCAAGATTTTTTTCAGACTTCTGCCCATGCTACTGTCTAAATATTAGCTTAATTTATTTTTACTCTCCCTGGGGGCTGTTTCCACCACAGCCTAGGTTAAGGCTTTGTTCAGACAAGTTTTGCTGCTTCATCCTTATTCTATTGTTGTTTATTGCTGTCCAAACTTTTTGCACAATGCCCAGTTCAGTCTTAAACAGCAGTTGAAGCCTAGCATACTGGGGATGTGATTCGTTGATGGGGAGCTCTAGGTGTTACTGCAATTCAAATAAGAGAGAGAAGTAATTGTAGATGAGAAATGTTTACGGTCTGGCATTTAATAGATGTCTAAAATGTTTTTTATAAATGATTTATACTAGATGTGGGTCTGTTCCATGGCATCCAATCTGAATCCCTCGGAACGTCAGGCCAAATCCCCTTCGGGGAAGCTTGGATTCACCCTAAATTTAGACCCATCTTTATATTTCCATTTGTCTGGCAAGGGAACTATAAAAATGTAATTTTCTTCAAAGAAAGACTTTTGGTGCTGACACATTCTTGACCCTGTAATGAGCTGAAGTGTTGTTTGAACATCTGCCAAGAGGTGGCAGTGAAATGCTGTCCAATGCACTAGATGCTGGTTCTAGGAAGGAAAATCTGATTGTCATGACAATCCAGTAACCTTCTTCCTTGAATGCTGCTCGGAGACCCTTCCTAGGGCAGACTGGGGTGTTTAGGAATCTGCTTCCTATATACTGCAGGTCAAGAAATGATGCAGAATTTAAAATAAAACGATTCAGATGATGCCTGGCCTGTAACACTCTTTATTCATATACTAATGTTAGACCTCCCTTAATAACATCTACCTGGAATACAAAGTAGCTTTCTAGTGTATTTGTTTCCTGCTTCATTCATTCTCACTTCTTTTTTTTGTTTGTTTGTTAATGAAGAAAAACCCAAAATATCATGCAGATCTTCATCCCATGGCAGTCCATCAACTTTAATTGTGCCACACTCAGATGGTGGAAATCAGTGTGTCATGTAGCCATGTCACTTTCACCCCTGCATATACAGCTCTGTTAGAGCAGTTTAGGGGCTGCTGTAACTTACATTAGGGTAGGAACAGATGCATCTTCACAATCCAAAAACTGTAGCTGGATCCCACACAAAAAAACCTCTCTCAGGAAATAATCTTTCCACACAAGTAATCTGAAAGTCACTATTCCTGTGCTGTGGGCTAGAAGTTAGTTATAACAAATGTAATAGTTACATTTCTCTCTTCTGCAGTGGCCGGTACAGCTGGACTCTTGATAGCCCCTGTGGGTCAGCGCTTGGACCCAACTCTCTCATTGTGCCAGTGGTTTGTAATGCACTGTCCTCTTCTCGGACTTCAGAGACTAGTCCCAGGGTTGCCAACTTTTGTGACCTTATCATGAAGCTCATGATATTTGATGCTTTTCAGACTTACCTCGGTTCGGGTCTACTCAATCTCCCTGGCAGAGTGAGAGTTTTTTGCCTTGCCCTATTGTACACTTACTAGTCTTTTTGTTCAGTCCAAAATAATTTTAACTCTGCTAAGTGATAGGGCTCCCTCCATTTCACTTGAGATATTATTCCTCAGACTAGTAGATCTTCCTGTTAGTACAATTTCTTGATATTCAGCTTAAATTTTCCCTTTCTTAATACAATCCATTAATCTTAGCTAATGTCCTCTATTACTATATTGAATATTTTATATTCTTCTCTCAATTTCATAGCTTCTGTAATTTGTACCTTTCAGTGCATGTAGAGTTTATACCAAATGAATATATTTTATCTTTAATAGGTTCTATACATATATAGACATTTTGCATTTCATCTGAAAAAATCTGAAACAGTTAAAAGCACTGTATCAGACAAGGACATGTTTCCTCCCCTCCTCCCCCTTTTGAAGGAAACAAAAAGCAAGTAATCTTGCAAAGGGTGAATAATAGTGGTTTAAAAAGTAACTTTAAAGCCTGACCAGAACTGAGCTGTTCTTCCTGGTGCTGACCTTAGCACTACTCTTGCTATAAAGCTGTGATTGTAATCATCATCTCAGTGAGTCTGTGTCACAGTTCCAGTTCCAATACAGATGGTTGACACTTAGGCCAAAAGACAAGGTGCTTGATCAACAGGATAAACAATTGAGAAACAGGAGCTCAACAAACTCCAGGGGGAACCAGCACCATAATCCATGCCAAAACACATTCAGTTTATCGATGGATCTCAAAGGGCTTTACAAAACAGATAGTATCATTACCTTCGTTGTATAGTGAATACTGAACTCAGAGAGACAAGTAACTTGCCAAAGTCACTCAGTGGGCCAGTGAGAGCTAGGAATGGAACCCAGGTCTGAGTTATAGTCCAGTTTACCACACCTAGGGAAAGGAGCCCTGTCTACTGACATAGTTTACCTTGTATTTGTGCTTTAAAGTTGCCATGTTATGCATGAATATGAGGAGTTCAGGAGCCAATCAGGAAGGGCCGGAGGGCTGGATGTGGCTCATAGGCCATAGTTTGCCTGCCTTTGTTTTACAGGAGCAAAGGACTGGAAAAATCTTGCTAGAAAACTGGCATGCCATGAGAAGGCAGCAAATCACCAGGGAGCATTCCATAGGTGGAAAGAGCTTAGGGTGACCAGACAGCGAGTATGAAAAATTGGGATTGGGGTGGGGGTAATAGGAGCCTATATAAGAAAAAGACTCAAACATCGGGACTGTCCCTATAAAATTGGGACATCTGGTCACCCTAAGGGCTGGTTCTACCTTCTGTGCCACCCCAAGCAGCTCAAGACCGAAGATGGAAAAGCGGCTTTCAGCAGCTCCGCCAAAGAGGGCAGATTGTTGAGCTGATATAGGCACGCCGCCAAAAGCCACCTGAGCGGCACCCTCCAGTGTATCTACTACTCCTCCCAGTTCACGCCATCCTCCAGATCATTAATCGTTAAGTGCACCAAACAGAGGCTGTATCTTTTCATAAAGCTCCTATATGGGCCTCTCCATGGGAGATGTTTACTGAGATTCAAGAAAGGCCGACTCCATTCATTTCTAGAGAGTATCCGGAATCAGGGCCTGAAGCTGAGCCAATCTCCAGGCTACCTCATGAATGCCGCTGACCTGTAGTAGGCTGCCTGAGAGTTAAGAGTCAGCAGACTGGCTTTTAAACTCAGCAGCAGCAGTCTAGCGGCTGCTCAAAGCATTCTTCCATGGCTGCAAAAGCTGCTGCTCCTGCCTCAGACCCAGCCTTGCCTCACCCAGGGCAACCAGTCCTGCCTTTGGCTCCAGTTCCTGACATCTGGGCTCTGGCTCTGACCCTGGGCTCTGATTTCTGACCCCTAACAAAGGTGTGGGAACTAGGGTGCGGGGGTTGCTGCAGCACCCTCCGGTTTTAGCAGGGGCTCCACTGCCGACCCCCCTGCGCCCAGGTCCCGGCTGCCCGCACACCAGCCTGCTGGCCCCCTGCGTCCTGGTTGCCAGCTTCAGGGGGTCGGGTGGACAGGGGCAAAGGGACTGGTTTTCAGCACCCCCACTATTCAAAGTGTTCCTGTGCCCCTGACTCATGCTCTGACCACTAGACACAACCATCTCTGTCCCAGTCTCTGACAGAGGGAGAGATTGGTTCTGTTTGCAACTCAGTAAAATTCTCTGCCACCAATTGTGACACTTTTTTTTTTACAGTGGGTGGAGCTACACTTGTATATCTGCTAGACTGCCTCAGCTCTAGGTCTCTTATAATACACTGTTGGCTTTTATTCATCTCTTTCTGTAATCATTTCCCACACAAACAAGGTTTATTATGATCAGTTAAGGGGCCTTAAGTGAGAAGGGTGAAGACTGCGCTCTGAGGGTTAAATGCTCATTTCGCCTAATTACAGAAAAACAAACCAGCAAAGTCCACTCTGGCTAAGATTCTGGTTGCTGGTGGTACATATTTTGATCCCTGATTGGCTTTGTCCTTTCATATGTTCACCTCCTCTGCAGCATTTCCACTGTCTTTCACTGAGATCTGCTTGGAGAGCTGGTAACTTACTGGTACGTTTTTATAGCCTGCCAGTCTGTTTGGGGACCGGCTGTGCTGCTGACATTATTTCTGCAATAGACATCTGCTTTGGTTCCTGAGTCGTGGATTGCTTTTCTTCATGCTGCTGAAGTCAAAAGTCCAGAAAGGAAGTGACAAGATTTTTGCATGGAAAATAGTTCTTCATCAAATATGTGTCCGTTCTCTTGAGTGACAGTTACTCATCATCATCGTGGCTCTCTCTCTGGATTTTGTGACTTGCTCTCATTCAATCTGTATTGTGTCAGCTCAAGCCTCCCGCTCTGCTTCATATTGTCTTACATTGCATTCTTTTATGGCGTTTTTGGTTTTGTTTCGGATATAATTTGAATGTCTTGGCTTTGTTTTTTTACTGGACTACACTACTGAAGACTGCCTCTCAAACTACCTGTTTTAAACTCTCCTTCCTATGTTTTTCTCCCTCCTCATGGTGGGCCAGAATCTCATCTGATCTTACACTAGCGTAAATGTAGAGTAGCTGAACTGCTTTACACTGAGGCGAATCCAGAGCCAAATCTGGCTCTTTATTTTTAAGATTGGTCAGATGAATTTACCCTTTCATGAGAGGGAAGGATTGATAGTGTTGACTGGAGCCAGGCACAATGTGGGCAGATGTTCTCCAACAATCCCTTGCAGTTGTGCCAAAACCTTTTAGTTCTGGCCTCCTAGTCCCAAATCAGGCCACATGTTATGGTGGCTTTATGACAGGGGTCTCAAACTCAAATGACCATGAGGGCCGCATGAGGACTACTGCACTGGCCCGAGGGCCACACCACTGACACACACACATACCCTCGCTGCCCTGGCTCTGCCCCCACTCCACCCCTTCCATGAGGACTAGTGCACTGGCCCGAGGGCCGCACCACTGACACACACCCTGCCCTCGCTGCCCCGGCTCTGCCCTCACTCCACCCCTTCCATGAGGACTAGTGCACTAGCCCGAGGGCCGCACCACTGACACACACCCTGCCCTCGCTGCCCCGGCTCCGCCCCCACTCCACCCCTTCCAAGAGGTCCCACCCCTGCCCCACCTCCTCCTCTGAGCACGCAGCTCCCCATTCCCTCCTGGAAAGCGCTAGGCACCACCAACAGCTGTTTGGCAAACAAAGCAAGAGCAATATAGGAAGTCCAGAGCTAGAAACACGCGCGGCCCAGCCAGGCAGCAGAGAAGCCTGCACTTCTGGCCCCTCCGTCCTGCAAACTGCTATGGGGGGACCGGGGAAGAGGGGGGCGCCAGGAAGCTTGGCGGGCCGCAGGGAAGGGCTTTGCGGGCCGCATGTGGCCCCCGGGCCGCATGTTTGAGACCCCTGCTTTATGATGTGAAGACATTCAGACACGACATGATTATGAAACACATTTGAACTTGTGCCTATGGCTAGGCTTTTAAGTCTGGTTGCCTGGACTGCATGGACAGTGTTAAAGGAATAGTGTCAAGTAATTCGCCCCCAAAATATAGTGGTTGTCTCTTGTGGCCGGGGGGAAAGGGAGATGTGGAAATAGTTTGTAAAATCAAACATGAAGAGAGATGTTTCATGGGAGGAAAGAGGGAGAAGGAAAAGGGTGGGACTGGCTTTCTCTTCTGGCTTTGGAAACCTAAACAATTCTATTCCATATAGGTCCTTATACGTGCTTATCACTGTAATATCTGAGTGTCTGAACAAAATAGCCAGTGTTAGTGCATGAGCTAGTTCATGAGAATCGGATAGGGAAACTGATTAGACCCAGAAACAGAAAATGACTGGTCTAGTTTTACCTTTTTTTGCATTTCGGACACCACAAATGGTGACAAATCGACTGAATTTTAAATTTTGGGTTTTAATGATCAGTGGCATTGGTAACCGATCTGAGGGGTTGGGGAGCCCCATCCTGCATACATTAGAAGGCTGGGACAGATCTGTGGTTCCTGGGCTCCTTCACTCTACGCCATTGTCCCTCAATGGACAGAGCGCAAAAGCTGGAGGCAGGGTCCCCACTGTGGTGGAATGAAGGCAGGGACTGGAACGGGACCAGTTTTTGTGGAACTTGGTCCAACTACCATTTGCTCCAGGCTGCCTCCAGCAAAAGGTGCATAGTTCTTAGCCTTATTATGCTGGCTCTGGCCAACATCCTGCTAGGTTCCCTCCATTATTTGTTAAAGCAACTAGGGATTGCAGTAATTATCTGTACTGCATTATAAGGTTCGCTATCTTGAGAGGAGAAGATACCATGAAGAGCTGCTATCTCCTGGACTCCTCCTTGCTTCCTAACCATGTTTGAGTTATGGCAGAATCCCAAAAGCATGGTGGCCACACAGGAGCTTTTGCTGGCTTGAAGGAGCATTCAGCATAGCTACTGCTCCACTCCTGGCAGTCAAAATGCCCTTAATTATCCTTTATGCTAGGCTCCGCCCCATGCTACTATTGCATTTATTTTCCATCATGGAAACCTGTTGCTCTATTTCTCCCTGCTGATCCTTTATGTTTGCATATGCATTACCTAACCAGACCCACTAACTGCCTTCTGGAAAAAAAATATTTTAAAAAATAAAATCAGTTACCACTTATCTTTCCAGATTGCAGAAATAATTGATGATTAGGACTCCGTGTTTAGGTCAAATGACAATATAAAAACCAGACAACTCTTTATTCCTCTTTGTGTATTGATTAGGGTAGCAAAGAACCTTTTATATACCATAAGCAATTCTGATTGATGGGGGAGAATACTTTATTTTTTTCTAATATTCTTATGGAAGCCAACATCTTAATGCAGAGGTAAGTGTTACCATATACAAAATGTGCTACTATATATAATTTAGTAAGAAGGAACCTTAAAATATAGAACAAAATCACCTAACATGATGTTGCTAAACTTGATTTTTAAAATGGGCACTATGCAATCCTCATAAAGTACACTAAATGGATTAAGGACTGACTAACTGCCAAATCTCAAAAAGTATATGTTGCTGGAGAATCATCATTAAATTGGAGTGTTTCTAGTTGGGTTCTGTAGAGATTGGTACTAGGCCCAATGCTTTTTAACATCTTTCTGCCATGACCAAGAAGGAAATATAGATTCACTTCTGATACATTTTAGGGATGACACAATGGTTGGCAGAGGGGTTAATTATGATGAGGACAGGGCTGTCATCCAGAGCAATCTGGATTGCTTGGTAAACTGGGCCCATTCAACAAAATGCATTTTAATACAGCCAAATGCAGAGTACAGCATCTAGCACTAAGGAATGCAAGCCATATTTACAGAATGGAGCACTGTAACCTGGAAAGCAGTGGCTGTAAAAAAGATCTAAGGGTCATAGTGCACTTTCTCCCCAGGACTGCGCCGCTGCCGCTGGTCGGGCTCACTGCTCCTGCCGGGGACACGCGCGCTCGTCCGCTCCGGAGGAGAGCCGCGCCGCCTCCCCACCCCTTCCCCGCTCTCCAGGCCCGGCGACAAGGGGGGATGGCTATGGGTACTGCTGTGTACCGGGGCCCCCCTAAAGTCCGGGGCCTGGTACAGCTCTACCTGTAGTACCCCCCTGTCGCTGGCCCTGATTGTATGGTCTGTATTATACTCACAAAAGGTCCTTTCTGGCTTTAGATCTATGAATATTAATTTAAAACAGAATTTTATTTGGATGTTCACCCCCTTCCCCCACCCTAAGTAAGTTCATGTAATCACCAAATGACTCATTTAAAAAATGGTAATTTTGCGGCTGCTACTCCATAATGTAATGTGAATAAGTACTGTTGAATATTTAAACCAAGGAGAAATTGAAATGCTGATGCTGCTGTTTTAAAGCGCAGTGTGACTGTGCAGGTGTGGTAACTACTCTTCAATTTTAAAAATTCAGTATTCATGCTTACTCTGCATATTAAGTAGAGTAACATGATTCTACACATATTATTTTTGAAATATGCCAGCTCTTATTGACCTGATGGAACATAATGGCATCTCCCATGACATAATCTGCAGATTGAAACTCCTCGAGTAAACATTGCCACAGCTCTAAAGGTTATGGTTTATTGTTTCATTGATGCTCAGAATAAGGATTCCTCTGTTATACAGAGCCATTAACTATTGTGACAATGATTACCAGATGGGCTGTGTAGGTACCTCAACATCGCTATTGAATTTATATTCCACATATTATTAAAACTGAACTTTCAAAGATCTCTGCCCTTTCTTAGTATTCTATAGCCCCACTTCTCCACGATCCAAATATCTAATGCTACCAGATAGTGTGGCTCCTGTGATTTTTCTTTTTCAATCCCGTGCAGCTTCTATTAAGCTTGCATTCTGCAAGAGAGAGAGACAGATTTCATAAACAAAGACATTGAAAAATCTGACATCTGGTTTAAATAGGATAACATCTGTGGATTTTAATAGGCTGTTGAGGCATGTGACCTTGAAAGTACCTTTTGGATGCTTTTGTAGACTGGAGTTGCAATGGGGCATGGGAATGTTCCAAAAATACCTAGAGGAAACACCAGGATCATCTCTATCCCCTTCAGTGATTAGTTAATCAAAATAGAATTAGCGTTTTTACAGTACTGAGTGGATAGTATGTGAGTGATAGTTGATCGACTTTTGAACAGTTTGTGCCATTGCTTCAAAGATCCTGAAATAAGCATCCCACTTCATTGAATTGGGAGCTCAGACAATGACTTCAGCTGGAGCAGTGTTAAACTAGTCTATCATAAAGCATCAGACCCATCTTCCTTTCTCTTTCTGAAAGGAAATTAACTCCACATAGACTATATTTCCAGTGTATGTACAGTATCTCTAAATCTCTGTGATAAGGACACGGAAGAGGAAAATTAACTAAGAGCAGAAGGGAAGCCAAAAGTTATTATCCCTCCTGTGGGAATAATGAGGAGGGAGATACTACAGAAACGGTATGAAAACCAGTGGTTCTATTTTGTTTAACTTGTTGCTACAATGGGACCTCCATACTATGGAAGATGACAGCAGGAATGTGCATAGTTGCGTTCAGTATTTATAACCAATAATGTTAGATGCTTTCATAGAGCTAGTAGATTGAACAAGAGTAAATAAGTAACTGACTTCTGTAGGACCTATAATAGTGCTTATTTAAAGTCCACAAGTATTGCGAAAGATCACCAGAAAATGCCAGATGGACTCAAGGGAGGGGAGGGGGGAGGGCAGAAGGGAGGGATAGCTCAGTGGTTTGAGCATTAACCTGCTAAACCCAGGGTTGTAAATTCAATCCTTGAGGGGGCCATTTAGAGATCTGGGGCAAAAAATCTGTCGGGACAATACTTGGTCCTGCTAGTATAGGCAGGGGATTGGACTCCATGACCTTTTAAGGTCCTTCCAGTTCTATGAGATAGGTATATCTCCATCTATTAATTATAATCTATTAAACTGAGATTTTAAAATATGTAGTTTGTTTTGTTTTTGAAACAAGAATGAAACAAACAGAATAAAGTTCAGGCAAAAATCAAACTTGCAGCACATGGCCACACTGGTAGGTGAGATTTTTCTCAAGTAATTAGCAGTTTGTAAAAGGCATTCATTTAAAGAAATGTCAGGAGAGAGGTCTATGCAAACACTTACAATCTGGAATCACACATTTACCTACAGGCTGTGGTTTTTTATTTTGAGCATCCTCAGTAACTTCATTCCCCCAGGATGATAAAAAGACTCTTTTTGCTACTAGATACCATGGCTAAATAGTGTCATGGGTAAAACCATTTTTCTGCATGATTTATGTTGGGAAAGGGTCTGTAACCAAGACAGGTTAAAAGTTAATTACTAGCTATTCAACAACACCATTAAAAATAACATGCCTAGAAGTAAGAGAGGCATGAAGTGAAGTGAGCTGTTGTGAAGTAAAAAGCTAACACTTCTGAGTGAGGTGTGATTGTTTGGGGCATGTCAACACTTCAAGCTAGAAGGCGGTAATTCCTAGCTTAAGGAGCCATGCCATAGGGCTTGGTTACACTTACAGCTTTTTAGCGGTTTTGGTTATACCTGCCCTCGAATACAGCTATAGGGATAGTGCTATAGTGTGTCCACACTGAGACCCGCCAGTAGTATAGTGTGGCCACACTTGCGGCACTTACAGCGGCACCGGGAATGGTGCATTTCGGGCAACTATCCCAGCATTCAGCTGGGTACAACGTGCTTTTCAAACGAGGGGGGTGAGGGAGAACATGTTGTGTGTATGTGGAGGGAGAGAGCGAGTGGATTTTCGTCCTGCTGAGAGCCTGTCAGCAAATTTCCTTTGAAATACAAAGCCTGCTAGTTTTCTCTTTCACACAGGCTCACTCCGTAAACATTTGCATTGCTTATTTGCCGAGTTAAGAGAGAAACTCTGAAAACATACTTCCACATTCCTCCAGCTGAGTTCAAAACAAAGGGAAGAGATGTCAATTGCCTTAAATGCTTTAGAGGCATCTCCAGAGATCACTCAAAGCGCTGGATTGTTAATACCCATTCACATTGGAGATAATACGGAGCAGTGAATACACTATAGCTGTTAATCCTCGGGGAAGGGAGGATTACCAGGACTGGTATAACTGTGGACTTATAGTGCTCTATGTGCCTCGCTAGTCTGGACGGGTAGTGATTTATAGTGCTCCTGAAGGCTTTATAGCGCTATAAAGTGCCAGTGTAACCAAGCCCTGAGTTAGCTCAGTCAGAATGAGGACACTAAAATAGAGTATAGCTGTGGTAGCAAGAGCAGCAGGAGGGGCTAACCACCTGAGTACACACCCATCCAAGATGGGAGGCATGTCCAAGGGGCACTTGGTCACACCCAACACCCATTCCTGTGTGTGGACAGTAGTGATGGTGAGATCACTTATTTAGGGCAGAGCTGAGGGTACTGTCACTGAGGTGGCTTCTGTTTGGTGTAAGCTCCTTCCTAATGTGCTTTATGAATTTGATTTAACTGCTTCAGAAAAGTGGCTAGTGTTCAACCTAGATAAAAATAGGCCTTTTCTGTCAGGTGCCCTATATTTTAATAAGCATCATGCTAAGAGCATGCATATTTCACAGCACAGCAGAGATGACCTTAGAGTCTTTTGGATAATTTGATTTTCTGTAGTAATGAGCTTTCTTTAGCCTTTTCTCTCTCCTCCATATGTCTTAACCGTCACTCTGAGCAGCAAAGTTAAGGATTTTACAGCTGGGTATTTGGATTCTGTTTGTTTTTATATGGAAAAAAATTGCCCTATGGTGAGAACTGAGACAAGGCACTTGCCATCCGGGACGGAGGTGTGCAGTGACAGGAGGCACTCACTGCACCGATATGCTGCCATGGCCTTAGGTAAAACTGCTAGTGAGGTAAATTGCCATCTGTTCTCAGCCAGCAAATGGCTTGTGTAGATGCTTCCAGATTGGGGTGGTTTGGTAACTTGGGTAGAAGAATCAGAGAGGTAGCTGTGTTAGTCTGGAATAGCAGAGGTAACAAAGTCCTGTGGCACCTTAAAGACTAACTATAAAGTTTTGAAGCATAAGCTTTCGTGGGCTAATACCCACCCACTGCTTGCATCCAACGAAGTGGGTATTAGCCCACGAAAGCTTATGCTTCAAAACTTTATAGTTAGTCTTTAAGGTGCCACAGGACTTTGTTACCTTGGGTAGAAGAGTCGATGTTTCATTAGTGTCCCACCCTCCACTGCAGTGAAATGGAACCAACTTAGACGTCAGGAGGGACGTACTTGCAGCATTTCATCATTGCAGGACGATGCTTCTTTAAGAGCAAACACAATGATTCTGCTGTTGCTCTGTCCAGTGTATGGATAAAGCAGAAAATGGAGTGACAAGGGAATGTTGGAACTGGCTCTCAGACTGGGCAGATTCTTCTGAGAGCTTAGATAAAGGCTGAGCCTGGAGACTCAATAAGGGACAAGAGCCCCATAAGAATGTTTTGAGACCTGGTTACCCGTATGCAGGAGAGAGCCCCACAAAGACACTGTGGGTGTTTGACTTAAGTGGTTGCTTCACTTAAGAGAGAAATGAATCTGCTACAGAGGCCAGCTTGGGGACTTTGTCCTCTAGCTCAAGTAGGAGAGGCTCATGTTTTAGCACTATAGGTTCCAGTTCAAACCTTGCTGGTGGCTTGAATGAGATAAGAGACTCCCAGTAAGCTACTGGGTACCTCATGGGGGGTAGGGAGGAGGGGAACATAACTGCATACTCATTGAAACACTTCACTGAAATGCAAATGTTTATAGAAATTCATTTTAAAAAGTCTTCAATTGTATTAAGCTCAAATGAGTTGGCTTGTAGCTTGGGTTCTGGGTTTGTAGATGTAGGTTTGTTGTGGCACAATTAAGAATAATAGCAAGGCATATGAAAAGAGGAAAATAAAGAACTTTTTTAAACAAAGGATGCTTCCCCTGAAATGAAACCATATGCAAATACAGCTGAGCGACACAATGACTGTTAAGAAATGAATTTGAAATGTTTTTACCATCAATAAAACAGCCTCTCTTCCCTCCTCTGCTTGATCTAAATGAATTTGCCAGAGGAAGTGAGTCTTAGTCACAGGAGACTAATTAAACTTTCTCGTATGAACTGTAATATACAACACAGACTGGAAAATGAGGATATTATGGTATTGAATGAGTACATTCACAAAACGTAGCTTCACATTTTAGTGACTGGTGAGATAAGGAGAATTAAAAGCTAATGCAGAGTAATTTAAAGGGATACTGTCAACTAGAACATCAAAATTGCCAGGAATGTTGTTCCTACTATCATTACAAGTAATGTCTCTAAGCTAACTGAAGTTAATGAAAGCAGAATATTTTTCTCTAGTTTTCAGTTTGCTTACTCCGTGCATTTGACAGCGTATTTGTACAGTCAGTTTTAATGTACAGGTAATTGGTTCCTAATGCCACAAACTGATTTGCATGGGTGGATACCCACTGACTTCAGTGCCGCTATGTCTGGACTCAGGAGGCTGCCTGGGTGGAGTTACCTGCAGGATCAGTATCTTAGCCAGCTTCTCCCTCGCTGGAAACACCCTTTGAAAAGCATGTGTGTGTCAGGCTTAGGAAATATTCAACTGTGGCCAGTCAGAAAGGGATAGATAGGTTTTTAAAGTATGCTTTTTAAAAATGGCAGGTTGGAGCATCTCTTTTTAAAATGGTGGGTAACTGGCACAAGGGTGGACAGGGTACTGCTGGCCTCGAGGGGCCAGTTTGGAATTGTCCGAGAACGGTGCAACGGATCCAACTGCAAAGTCCTGCCGGGCGTGTTGTGCTCCCCCAGGCCTTAGGCCTCTGGTAGCATCCTGGATGTAGTCCTCTCCGAGGCAAGCACAGTGGGAGTTCCAAGCACTAGGCTCTTTGGCCTGCAGCCCTCGATTCGTTCCCATGCACTCAAATAAGCATGTTGGAGGGATTTTGGAGCGCTCTGCTGGCTGGACATTGCACAGGGCAGGTTAGCACAGCACTTGGTAACGAGCCAGCTGATTCATTGCAGTAGACTCTTCGGTGGGAGATGGAACATGGGCGTGATCTTGTCCGCCCCTGTTACATCCCTTCCAGACAACTAAAGGAGGCCACGTTTTGAGATAAAAAGTGTGAGAGGTCAAAGGCTAAAATATTGTGACTTTTTTTTTTTTTACCTAAGCAGTTACCCACAATGCCTTACATTTGGCTATTTGCCATTAGGAGGAGAAACTGGTGAGGGGTGAGATGTTTCTTTGATGCACTCAGGTTTGTGCACAAAGTCCCATTTCCCTGAATGCACCAGGAATCAAAGAGCAGGAGACAATTTGCAGCTCCAAGCTACACTCAGCCCTAAAGTTCTCTCTAGGGACTTTTTTTCAGGGCCATGCTTCCACTGCTTATTCAGGCTGTGTCCTTGGCTTTTCTATTCTTGCATCTTTCCTCTCTCTCTGATACACAAACCTTCCCAAAACAGTAGGTTTCACTGGCTATCTGTCCATATGTGCTTTTTGTTTGGGGTGGTGACATTGGTCTTTGGTTGGGATGGAGGCTGCTATTGTTTCAGCCAGACACGTTATAAAGGAGCTTAACTGTTTCTTGCAACTATCTGAAATGAAGGGTGTTGGTTATTCTCAAGTAGGGTTGCCAACCCTCACGGTTTGGCCGTGAGTCCCCTGGAATCGGGCTTGATATCCTGGAGGCCCCCTCCCACACACTGAGGGACGGGGCCTCGGAAAAGGGGTGTGGCCGGGCCGGCTTAGGGGAAGGGCGAGGGTCTTAGGGTGGCCAATTGTCTCATCGCACAAACGTAATGGCCAACCCATAACAATACATATATTATCTCAAAGAATTCAGGTAATGTTCTCCAGTGATTAAACAGGATCGTGCCCGTGTTCTGTAAATGCTTTGACAAATCCAGCTAAGTCCCAGAATGGATAGAGTCCTGGTTTGATCCAATATTTTTGAAGCACAGTGATTAATGGACTGAGTGGCCATTTTAAATATTCAGTTTATAGCTAGGTGGTCAGACCCTCTCCCTAAGGCACAGGTGCTGAATGAAAACTTTCATTGTGGAATATAGGCATGAACTATGAATCCAGTAGTTTAGGTTCTATTTTGTGGTAATATACACCCCAAGATTCCAAAGCCTTGGGAAAATGTGGGAGCTGGAAGTTCAACATAAATTTCTCAGCAACCTTGACTTGCATGGTCTTGTTATTCCTAGTGATTCCCATTATGCAAATCCCTGTTCTCTTTCCGAAAGATTTTAGGTAAGAGAAGTGATAGAAACTTCACTGCTAGTCAATCAAAACTTGAGTTGGCCAGAATACTAATATTCTGCAGATGACACCTCCCAAGTACTTGAAAGTATAAATATCAATACCAATCTGTCTCTTCCTTCCTAACTTGTAGAAGAAATAAGGTCAGGAGACGGAGAAGATGACTTAGTAGCTTCCATCTGTGATGTGTATGATTCTATGAGAGCTCATTTAAAAATGGCCGGCATATTACTGTGAGGCACTTGAGCATTCCCTTCAAGGGGCTGTCGTCAGTGGGACTGAGGGTATTTCTCTTGTTCTTTTTGATGGACCCCATGGAACCTCAGCATTTCCTCTACTGTGATTTAATGCAGTAAGGACATTGAGGCATGAGTCTACCCAATTTAAATTTAATCAACTTTTTGACTCTATAGATTTTCAGATAGTCATTGCCACTTATAGTTTCTGATCATGTACATATGATAGATGAGAAGATAGAACAGGTAGGTGCTTGAGACTCTTCACTTCATGAGGGTAATCTCAGTCTCTGAACTGGAGTTCTCCAACTTGGACCTGTGGTCACTTGAATTTTACACATGAATTTGTACTTCTGTGTCATCAGTCATGCCAGATACCCAGTTATACATTTATCCCAACTTTCATAATTTTTTTTTTCGTTCTCCATTTTGTGTTGTGTGTTAAGCCAATAGTATTGCATTGACATAACTCAATTATCCTTTCACCGTTCCACATACATTGCCATGCACCATTAACATTAACTTAGCAAAATACAGCCTTTATTTTTACCATTTAGCTGTTTTCCATCTTTTAGTACCATAGTTCATTACATGTGTGTCATACTAAATTATTCATTGATCTTTATTTCTTATTTGAGTAGTAAAGTTATCGAGAACCCAATGCTCTATCAGTATATTCTTATATTTTCCAAACATGGGTTTTCAGGGGACTTTTGTTTGAGATTTAGCAATTATATTACCAAATCATTTTTCAGTACATTGAAAAAGTCTTGTCCGCAATCTTGCTTTTCCCATGTTGAGGCCCTGTCAGTTAGGCGCTAGGTATTTTGGCTGTTCACCAACAATGTTTTGGTAATTTTTTCAAAAGTGCCTAAATTCTGTTGAAAATCAATTGGCCTCAGGCTCCCCGCTCACTTAGACGCTGTTGAAAACGTTACTTGTTGCCTTTGTTAACTTTTGTTATGAACTGCAGATTCAGCACAGCAGGTCTAAAAGTAATGAATTATGTTAATATTTATCTTGCAGTATCCCCATTCACGGAGCAGGACTCTGTTACATGAGGTGCTGTGGAAATAAAGAACAAGTCTAGGTATGACTTTTTTTCCTCTATAGAAAATGTGAAGTAATCTTTTGTAATAAAGACTTAGGTAGCAGCAGCATAGCTTTGCATGTTCATGTGCCGTTATATGCACCACAGCTATGTAGGGAATTGAACAAATCCAGTACTCTCTCTCCTCCCTTCCCTCTCCTGCTCCATATGATATTAATATGCTGGAAACTGCTGCTAATCTGAGAATTTGCATGTTGGAGCTCCACTCTGTTTTACCACTGTTGCTTACAGAGTGGTGACAAGATTGGTTATCTCAGCAAGATGAGGCAACTGAAGTTATTACTGGCATTGGCAGACTGACTGTGAGAGAATTTACATTGACATCAGTACGGTGGCAGGAGACCGTAGGAGCAGAGAGAAGCACTCTGTACCTGTGAAACAAACATTTTTAGATCACCCAAAGGATTTTTTTTTAGCCTAGCGATCCATTGTGTAGTGAAATACTTAGATGTGATATAGGGTATCTCCTGCATCATAACATACATTCTCTGTTGGTATGGGCTTTGTTTTGTAATCTGAGGTAATAAATACACAAAAGGCCTATAAGGGGAACTAACAGTTGAGTGTAAAATATGTTTTTGCTTTAGTTAAAAGCAGTTGCTTCAGAAGAGTCAATGAGGTTTTCTTAAATAGCTCATCCCGTGTTTCTTTTATGTGAAGATTGTTTGGGTGCCTCAGTGTCTGAAGAGATTTTGTTTGCGTTTTATACAACAAATTTCCTTTGTGTTGGTGTAACACCGACATCCCAGTCCTCGGAGGACAGGATCGAATTTGGGACCTTTGGAGCTTAGTGCATGAGCCTCTGCCACATGAGCTAAAAGCCAACTGGCTGTTGGCTAAGGCAGTAGAGCAGACTCATTTTATCTCTCTCTGTGATCTCGGTGCACAGAACAGAACACCACACCAAGAAGATGTGTGGGTTACATTTGCAAGTGAGCTCTTCGGTCAGTCTGCACACCTGCACAAAAACTGGATTGTGGTTCTGTCAGGCATGAAATGCAGCCCTAATATTGAGGAAAATTACTGACATTTGAAACAGTGGCCTTGACTACGGCCTCTTACTGCTGGATGCCCTGTTAGCTCTGCATTTTTTCCTGATATCGGGGCTCGTCATGATGCTTTTGTGCGGCTTAGTTTCTCAAACCAGAGCACTTTCCTGGGGCCCTCTTCTGGTTTAGTAAGTAATGGGAAATGCAATGGGAATAGACGGATTTCCAAACTCGTGCTCGCCTACTGAAGAATTGTTTGCCAGAAGAATGAATTGTTTTCAAGTCCTCTTCTGCTGCTTTTTTTTTTTTTAATATGAACATGACACACACTGAGGCTCCATTCCAAAGGGGATTTAGGCGCTCATGAAAGTGTCAGACTGAGCTTCCCAGAACTCTGGCCTTGTTTGCTCATTAAGTGCCCCATGTTAGTAGATTTGAAAAACTATTCTTCCTCTGATAACAGAGGACTGTAGCTTGCTGACCTGGTTCAGAACACCAAGAAAAGAACTCCTCAATATTTTCTGCAGTTCTTAGGCTATTCCTGTAGTTCCTTATGGCTGGAAGAGGTAGCAGTAACTGTGGAGATGGCCATTCCTTCTGCCAACCAACCCCTTCCTAGTTTACAAAAATGTGCTGTTTTTAACTCTCAAAAGCCAACTTGTGAAACTGAGACTGTAGACAAACATGCTGAGCAAATCCTTTTCAGATTGATGCAAAGCTATTGCATGGTTGTACGTGTGGGACTCTGTTCTGTGGAGCTTCCTGCACTGGGGCGGGTTGACAGGTGTGGCAGCAGGCTCCTTTTCCTGAGGATAACAACAACTTTGGACTTCCGCAGAACCTCTCACCTGTGGATTTTTCAGCAATCAAGTATCTGGGTTTTCCCCACAGGGTCCCTGCTGACTGCTTCAAGCCCCTGCCCCGGCCCTCCTGACAGAAAGCAGAGTTTAGCCAGCAGGGGCAGGGCATTCAAGGGGTTTTATCCCTGCCCTGCCACATAGTTTCATCAGTTATTTGTTGTGATTCTGGCCAGGTCATACACTGCCTCTGTTTCTTCACTTCCAAAATGATATGGAGGCTTACATGCCTTTAGAAAGTGAAGTGAGCTACTTGATTTGAAAAGAACTATGCAACTGTAAAGCATTATTAGTGGTGATTAAGGAAGGAGGATGAAACTTTTGAATGAAAAATATCAGCAAGGTCTCGAAATGTCACTAAAAACAGGTCCATATTATGTGGCTTCTGCAAAGTCTAGGCTTCCTTAGAACAGTGCCTCCATTTTTATTTATTCAAAATAAAGAGCATTTCCCAGTACCTAGCTGGGATTATGGCCCCAGAGCAGAAGTAGTCTGGAATCCTGCAGTGGCGAGTCAGATCATCAGAGCTTGAGATTGCTGGCAATGAAAAGTGGGGGAACAGCAGAAAACTGAGTGAGGCTTTTGGGGATAGGCTTCCTAGAGATTAGTCTAATTGCTACAGCTGAGCATACAAGAAGAAAGAGCCAGGAGGGTGGTATATTTATTAAAAATATGTCCTTTTTGTTAGCTGGTTGTCAGGATCCTAGCTATTATGCAGTTGTGGTTTTTGCTACTTGGTTTTTTTAAATCCTGCTGGTATACTTAACAGAATTGAAAAACGTAATTCTTAATAGCAACCTCTCAACATGGTTCATTTTTGTACATTTACAGGCTGTTCATGTTGTCAGTAAAGAGGAAAATGATCAAAACAAAACCCAGGCTTTAAGGGAAGTTTCTTAGAACTTAGTCGATTTTCACTTAGTCTGGTTTGATACGGCTGTAACTTTCTGTGGACTGGGCCAAAATTTGTAAATTCTGGAAACTATCCTGTTCATTTGAGGCTTAGCTTTAACCACGTCTGGTGCAAATAACACCAAAAGGGACACTTAGGCAATAATTAGAAGTTAATAAAGGACAGAGGAAGACGACTTCGAGCTTGGTTATTATGGGGCTAGTGGAAGGAAGTAATATAATATAATCTTCCAAGTTGTAGTAGCAATAACTTTAGACTAATAGCAGTCTTGTCTGCTCTACAGTCTTTCTACAATCCTTTCTGAGGAGGATTACTTGATTTCGGAGATCCTAAGGATTTGTACACTGGGAGGTTGCGATCCTTTTTCTAAAGGTGTATTATCATCTGAATATTTGAAAAGTTGGCTAATGGTATACATAGATATGCCTAGTCACATACATTCCACACTGAGCCCTCATCCATATTCCATGCACCCACCCCCAATACGAGGAATCTCCCACAACCCAGATAAATTTCCTAATCCCTAGGCTATTGGCTCTTTTGGGGTGGAGCACTTCCTCTTCCTAGCCCCAGACCAAGAAACCTTCATGACACAATTTTTGGAACCTAAATATAGGCATTTAAAAAAAATAGATCTTGGCCTAAGTGCACTAAGTACATTAAGTAGCTCATGAAACCTTACGTGAAAATGAGACAACCTTTAAAGCCTCCAATCGGACTATGGCAACTCCAGGTCTAGATTTTATCAGGAGCTTCCCTCATTGGGGTATCACAGCTATGAATGGAGAACTATTTTAGGTAACCGTATGGAGTGATTTATAAAAAGGCAACTGCAAAGAAACTTCTTTTGCCCTCCATTTTAAAAAGCAATTAATAGTTTGAGCAGATGCTTATGGTCTTGAACGACATGGAACTGTGCTGCCATTTCACTTTGGGCATATATAGTAGGCAAATATTTTTAAAGACTTTTTTGTTTCTCAAGAATTCCTCCTACTATGCAGTATTATTAAGTCTGCTATTAACACAGAGACTCTGAAGACTATGCAATTTCAAAAAATGAAACATGATTCCTTATTGGATTTTTTAAATGAACTGAATTCATGTATTACATTGAAACAGACGCTAATCAGCTAGCTGAAGAAAGCCACATTACACAGGTAATGAAAGCTGTAGGAAAGCACAAGGGAAATAAGGATGCATTGCAAGTAGCAATGTATCTGTGGGCACACCAAAGCTACCAAAAGGCTGATATTTACTAAAGAGAACACAGATGCAACCAAATTTTTATAATCTTTCAGACCTCTTGAGAATTTGTGATAAGAAAAAAAATCTCATCTCTGTGAAAGCTAACCACATCCAGACTAGCATCACTGTCTTCTGGAGTAAGGTAGTGGAGTTCCCATCTAATCTAACTTTAGATGAGCACATAACCAAGCGGCTTAACTAGTGAAATTTGGTACACTTCGTTTCAAGAATAACTGTGCCAGAAGTGGAGTCAAATTCCTTCATTTTTTTTTTTTACCCAATGTAATGCCTTTTTTTGGTCTTGTTTTTTAAAATTGGGACAACTATATTGGTGTGAAATCCTAGTGGAGACCAGACTCAGGTAGTTTTTAACACTTAACATTGCAAGTTGAGGTCAAACTGGTCTTGAAGTAATAGAAGTTGTGACAGAGTGACCTGCTCCTTTAAGAGTAGTGGTGTTGGGTAGTCAGCTCATCCTCATCATGTGGCATGGCCCTTTAAGGATATGGGGTAGCCTGGTGCAGGGCCGGCTACTCTGATCGTTTGGTGGCACCCCCAGCCCTGCTGGCGCTTCCCCCACCCCCGCCCTTTCCCCGCCTCCCCGCCCCTTCCCCGCTCTCCAGGTCTGGCGACAAGGAGGGATGACTACAGGTACTGCTGTGTACTGGGGCCCCCCTAAAGTCTGGGGCCCGGTACAGCTCTACCCATAGTACCCCCCTGTCGCCGGCCCTGGTCTGGTGTACGACGACTGAGGAGATATGGGAGAGAGGAAAGGAGGAATACTGTTGTTGTATCTTTAAGAGCCCGGGATGAGGAGCCTTACAGAGGGCAAGGGTAGGCTCTTCTCATCCAACAAGTAGGGAATGAGCTCGGAGACGAGTACTGGCACATAAGGTGCCTATTCCCTCATATTAGGGCAGACATCAGCAAGAGAAGTCTTCCAGAGGACTAATGAGCGGGGAGTAAGGGGCCCCCGAGGGAGAAGCTGGCTGAAGTACACCCAGTTTCAAGAGTACAGTTGGGGCTCTTGTCTTAAGCAGGGAGATAAAAGCTGCCTGTGTTACCCAGGCTCAAGGCGAACAGTCCTGGGGCGGTGTTGCACAAGAGGAAAAAGGGAAGTAAAGACAATCCCAGAAGGGGCAAGAGACCTTTTATATATGTTAATGTGGGACTATTGTTTAAGGTGGTTGTATTTTTGGGCTCTGGGCAGGGCCGTCCTTAGGATTTATGGGGCCTTACGCAGTATTATTAAACTGGTGCCTCTATGCCTGACGGCGGTCCAAGCTCACAGCTCAGTGGGGGAGTGGGTGGGAGAGGGGTGAGGCAGCAAAGGATAACAAGATGCCCAGGCCACCTCATGGTGGTGGAGAGTTACAGTTCCCTGCAGAGACCCCCATATCCTCTCCCACACGCAGAATGGGCATGGAGAAGGTACCTAATTAAAAGCACTAAACTTGTGAATAAAAACCGTCAGCCACAGGTTTTTCGATATGCCCTGAAGTTTGTCAGACATTTATTTGCAAAAATTTTGCAGTAGGGGCGAGTCAGCTGTCTTGCTGAATACAACATTCAATATTATGGAAGACATGATGCAGCTCTTCTCTGTTTTACATTTTCTTAATCAGTATTTCTAAGCTGATTTTATATTTTAAATGTACTCTAAAGCC
The DNA here is from genome assembly GCA_032164245.1 of Sternotherus odoratus. Lineage (NCBI taxonomy): Eukaryota > Metazoa > Chordata > Testudines > Kinosternidae > Sternotherus > Sternotherus odoratus. The sequence goes on along the minus strand of JAVMKO010000005.1, from coordinate 13,001,151 downwards.
TTCAGAAAGTAATCATTCCAGATTACTACATATTTAACTCACCGAAACAAAGACATTATTTTAAATTAATCAGTCACAGAGGTTTAGTGTGTTCATAATAATGTTCATTGCTTTTAGAAAAAGGGAATACTAATTTACTTTGTGTGATCTCCATAACAATAGGCATGTTTGAACTTTCACCAACTTTAAAAAATAACGAGGTGTCCTTGTGGCACCTTAGAGACTAAGGTAAATTTGTTAGTGCCTAAGGTGCCACAAGGACTCCTTGTTTTTTTAAAAAAATATGTTTCCAAAGATTTTAGAGATAACAAAGGATTTTATATCTTACTAGCATAAGTGCCCGGCGTTGCTCGGGTCAGTCGGAGGTGGGGAGGGGGCAGACAGTTGACACCCCCTGACCAACCCCAACACCCACCCTTCACCCACCCTGACATCTTCCCACCCCCCCGACCAACCCCAAGACCCCCCGGCTCACTTACCCCCCGACCAAACCCGACAACCCCACCTGACCCCCCAAAACAAACCCAACACCCCCACCTCACCCCCCGACCGAACAGTGTATTTAATAATCTGTGTGCTACACAGTGCACCGTGAGCCGGGGGGGGGGGGGGGTGTCGGGTTTGGTCGGGGGGTCAGGTGGGGGTGTTGGGTTTGCTTGGGGGGGTCAGGTGGGGTTGTCGGGTTTGGTCGGGGGGTAAGTTAGCCGGGGGGTGTAGGGTTTGGTCTGGGGGGGTGGGAAGGTGTTGGGGTGGGTGAGGGGTGAGTGTTGCGGTTGGTCAGGGGGTGTTGCGGTTGGTGGGGGGTTGAGGTGGGGGTGTCAGGTTTGCTTGGGGGGATGAGGTAGGGGTGTCGGGTTCGGTCGGGGGTAAGTGAGCCGGGGGGGTGTCGGGTTTGGTCTGGGGGGGTGGGAAGGTGTCGTGGTGGGTGAGGGGTGAGGTGTGGGTGTTGGGGTTGGTCAGGGGGTGTTGTGGTTGGTGGGGGGGGTGAGGTGGGGGTGTCGGGTTTGCTTGGGGGGGTGAGGTGGGAGTGTCGGGTTCGGTCGGGGGGTAAGTGAGCCGGGGGGTGTCAGGTTTGGTCTGGGGGTGTTGCGATTGGTGTGTGGGGGGTGAGGTGGGGGTGTCAGGTTCGGTCGGGGGGTAAGTGAGCCAGGGGGTGTCGGGTTTGGTCTGGGGGGGTGGGAAGGTGTTGGGGTGGGTGAGGGGTGAGGGGTGGGTGTTGGGGTTGGTCAGGGGGTGTTGCGGTTGGTGGGGGGGTGAGGTGGCGGTGTCGGGTTTGGTCGGGGGGTAAGTGAGCCGGGGGGGGTGTGTCGGGTTTGGTCTGGGCACCCACCCCAACACCTTCCCCCCCCCCCCCAGACCAAACCCAACACCCACACCACACCCCTCACCCCCCCGACACCTTCCCACCCCCCCAGACCAACCCCGACACCCCCCTGGCTCACTTACCCCCCGACCAAACCCGACACCCCCACCTCACCCCCCCCAAGCAAACCCAACACCCCCACCTCACCCCCCCACCAACCGCAACACCCCCTGACCAACCCCAACACCCCCACCTCACCCCCCCGACCGAACCCGACACCCCCACCTCACTTACCGTCCCACCAAACCCAACTCAGATCCGTCGCAGGCGGGGAGGGGGCCCAGAGCCGAGGGATTCCGGGGACCTTCGCAGGTGGGGGGGGGCACAGAGCTGATGGAGTCCGGGGTTGAGGTGGGAGGGGCAGAGAACTGAGGGCTCTCCGGGGTTCCGTTGGGAGGGGGGAGGGGCAGAGAACGGAGGGATCTCCGGGGTTCCGTTGGGAGGGGGGAGGGGTAGAGAACTGAGGGATCTTCGGGGTTCCGTTGGGAGGGGGGAGGGGCAGAGAACTGAGGGATCTCTGGGGTTCCGTTGGGAGGGGGGAGGGGCAGAGAACTGAGGGATCTCCGGGGTTCCGTTGGGAGGGGGGAGGGGCAGAGAATGGAGGGATCTCCGGGGTTCCGTTGGGAGGGGGGAGGGGCAGAGAACTGAGGGATCTCCGGGGTTCCGTTGGAGGAGGGAGGGGTGAGCTGAGCAAGTGAGGTGTCTGTTGGAGGGGGGTATTATGACATCATCACCACCTAACCGCCCAGCCGATGTGATTGGCCCTGAAAGACTTTCACCCCTGGGGGGCGTCAGAGGTGAGATCCGAAAATTTTTCGACCCTTACCAGCATCTAGACCCCAAGACCCCTCACTGTGCCAAATTTCAAGTCTCTGGCTCAAACGGTGCGGGAGGAGTTCGCAGTCATACGTACATACATACATACATACACACATACATACACCACTTGACTTTTATATATATAGATTAAGGTACTGATGTTTTGCAGGAGGGTTCTCTCAAAACTAGTTAATCAGATAGAAGTAAAAGCTGGACAAAGAGTTTCCCTTTTATCTGGAAAGAAAGGGGTGTTGTCTCTTTAACGGCTCTCTTCAGTGGGGGTGTGGAATGGGGGGAAATGGGGAAAGGAAGAAAGAGATGGACAGGAAGACTTTGGAAGCAAGGTTTTTTTACTATAGTAGTTAAAATGTGTGTTTTTATATAATAAGGGTGGCCTTTTGAAGGAATTATTTAAAAAACTAATGTCTGAAGATCCAAGTATTTAAGGCTAAAGATGATTGTGCAACTAAAAATCTATGCAAGGATTTTTTTTAAAGATTTGGTTTTATAATCTTCACCGACCCACTAATGAAATATTTTTTTAAAGCAAATTTAAAGCTAAGGTCCTGTAGACTGACATATTCTGAGTAAATATTACAGTAATACACAATTGTTTTTGTCAGTAAATTCAGAAACTGACAGTATATACCTGGGGTTTGGCAAATACCCAATGGTGCCCCAAATTTTCAGGTGCCCTACACAACTGTGTATGTTGGCATGCCTAAGGAAGTCCCTGGCTATGGGTACCCCAGAAGGAAATAAACTTTTTTTTTTGGGGTGTGCAATGAAAGCCAAGCCTAAAATGCAAACTCTTCCAAAGACAAGGGGAGGGAAGGTAAAGCCAAGTAGCTCTTGCAGAGTAAGAGATGGTGCCACTAGGTTTTAAAATACTACACCAGTGTCTCTAATTCTAAGGAGAAATGGCTGAGGGGGGCATCTAATACAACTTCCCCAAAATAATTCCTAGATCATATCTTTTAGAAGAAAAGAAATCTAATCTTGCTTTAGAAATAGTCAGTGATGGAGAATCCGCCATGGCCCCAATTGTACATTACTTTCACTATTAAAAATGTACACCTTATTTTCAGTCTGAATTTATCTAGTTTCAGCCATTGTGTCACACCTTTCTCTGCTAGACTGTCTCTATAAAATTGGGACATCTGGTCACCCTAGACTGCAATCAAGTCATCTCCTTAACTTTAAGCTGCATAGATAGATAGACTCAAAGGGCTAAGTCACTGTATGGCATGTTTTTTAATCCTTTAATCATTTTTGTGGCTCTTCTCTAAACCCTCTCCAATTTATTAACATCCTTCTTGAATTGTGAGCACCAGAATTGGACACTATTCCAGCAGCAGTCGCACTACTGCCAGAGATGGAGGTAAAATAGCCTCTCTACTCCTCCTTGTCTTCTCCGTATGCATCCCAGGATCACATTAGCCTTTTTGGCCACAGTATTACACTAGGATTTCATAGTCAGCTGATTATCCACAATCCCCAAATCTTTTTCCGAGTCACTGCTTCCCAAGATAGTCTCCTCTCTGGTAAGTATGACCTACATTCTTTGTTCCTCGCTGTGTACATTTATTTTGAGCTGAATTAAAACAGCCCATTGTTTGTTTGCACCCAGTTTATCAAGTGATCTAGATTGCTCTGTATCAGTGACCTGTCATCTTCATTATTTAACACTCCCACAATTTTTGTGTCATCTGCATACTTCAAGTGACTTATGCTTTTTTTTCCAGATCATTAATAAAAACGTTAAATAGCATAGTGCCAAGAACTGATTCACTAGAATCACACCCGCGATACACATCATATTCTGAGTTACCTCTCCAGGGCAAGCATCTTGCATTCTTATATGTCCTGTAAGGCAATGTGTATATTTTTATGACAATAGGGAAAGAAACTGCTATACTGAATTTTCAGAGGGGGAATATCTTTTAATGTTTTTGTGAATTCTCCTGTTCCATTTTCATCCATCATAGTATTTGTTGTTTGTGCTATAGGCAGAAACTGCCACTGCTTCACGTGGTGCTCATTTGTTCATGAATGCTTACCTGGCAAGGCTTCCTTATTTGCGAATCAGGTAACTTCAGCAGCCAAAGTGATGGCTAATGATTTTAATTTGTGCTGGAGAAACCGCAAACTAACTTTGTTTTTTGCAGCACGTTTCTTGCATGCTTTGAATTTGCAAAGCTTTTGTGGCAGTTTCTCACTGTTCATTATTGCTTTCTCCTTCACTTTGACATGATACATGCTAGGCTTTGTGCAAAGGGCTCAAAACCAACTCAATGCCAAACTTGAAGCTATCAGTCAAATATCTTGTGGTCCTGACAGTGTTTAATGACTTCTTTTCAAACTGAATGCAGGATGAATTAGCACCCACATGAACAAATAATACACAACACTGATCTCTTAAAGATGACATGGTATATATTTATTGTCATCAACAGTGTGTATAAAATAGATATAAGCTGATTACAGCGAAGAGACCTAGCCTGTAAGCTGGGGTCTTTTTTTTTTTGTTTTTTGTTTTTGTTGTTCTTGGAGCAAGATTGCCTTGAGAGATGCAATCTTTCATACAATCATTGAAGATTAGGGTTGGAAGGGACCTCAGGAGGTCATTTAGTCCAACCCCCTGCTCAAAGCAGGACCAACTTCAACTAAATCATCCCAGCCAGGGCTATGTCAAGCCTGACCTTACAAGCTTCTAAGGATGGAGATTCCATTATCTCTGTAGGTAACCCATTCCAGTGCTGCACCACCCTCCTAGTGAAATAGTTTTTTCCAGTGTGGCAGTCTTGGAGCTGACTTTGTCTGTGAAGGCTGAGGCAAAAAAAGCATTGAGTACTTCAGCTTTTCCCACATCATTTCTCACTAGGTTGCTTCCCCCATTCAGTAAGGGTCCCATTTCCCCTGGCCCTTCTTGTTGCTAACATACCTGTAGAAACCCTTCAGTGATATTTTAGAGGACAAATAATAGTGTAGGAAGATCTTTAGGTCATTGATAGCTTTATGGACAAATGAGGTTAAAATGGTGAGAGTGTTTGATATGATTTTCAAGAAAGAAGGAACTTTTCCTTTACTGTATGGAACTTATACACATGGATGTTTCTGAAATCTTGTGCAAGTGATCTGTTTATTTGTGGAAGTGTCCACAGCATATGAGATGGTTCTTAGACATTCAAGAATCGGGGTGGTCCCTTGCTTAGGGTGCTCATAGTAACACAGCTTTGCAATATTGTTCAGCATGTTAATGGATTAATTATGTGGAAACAACAAACTCTCTTTTCTCCTAGTATAAATTTTGTATCCGAGGTGGAGAAAGGGACTCGGTACCTGGAAACTCCAAGGAGCCTCAAGGCCTCCTTCCATTCCCATCATAGAGTGTCAGCACAAAATGATGAAGCAGCATGTTCAGAAGAGAGAAAAGGCAGGTGGTGCAGGGTACTGGTTGAGAGATGGTTGTGCTGCTAGGCAACCAATTATGCTGGCATGATTTATTCTCCTGACAAGATTCCACACAAAGCAATTAAGAAGGGTCTGTGATGTGCACTGTATACCTCAGAGGGATATAATTATTGACTCATTTTGTAACTGGCAGGATAAAGTGTACTTTGGGGGTAAAGAAAAGCACTAAAAAGTGCTGCAGACAATTCTTGGGGAACTAATGAAACATGTCTAAGGGTTATCCTTGAATATTTTAAAAAATTGCGTCTCAGAGAAGAGACATTTGGATGATTAAGGAAATGTTTTCAGGCCAATGTGCTTTAATTTCAAATGAACTGCATCAGCCTGTCTGGCTGCACAAGCTTGTGGTTATAACCCAAGTATCAAGTAGTGTGCTAACACACACATTTTCTGCTTGCAGCCTTCCAAATGTTAATCTGTTCTTGATGACAATTAAATATCAATACTGAGGAGGAGAAGGTGAACAATGATTGGTAATCAGGGATTGATGAAAGGGCTAAGCTTAAAACAAAAAGCCATCCAAAATTTTGCCCATTCCTGAGACTAGACCTGAATCAAATACACAAGTTGAAATGGTCTAAGGGCAATTCCCTCCATGGGGGGGGAAGGGGAGAAACGTGTATTCAATCAAAATTAACTAATGTGGTGGATTCAAGAAAAGCAGCCGTGTTAGTCTGTATCCGTAAAGAAAGTGAGGAATACTTGTAGCACCTTAGAGACTAACCAGTTTATTTCATCATAAGCTTTCGTGGGCTATAGCCCACTCCATCGGATGCATAGAATGGAACAAACAGAAGTAAGATGCATTTATACACACAGAAAGCAAAAAAAAAGTTGTAAATTACCATACCAATTCTAAGAGGCTAATGCGGTGGAAGTGAAACACATGGAGAACAAACTTCTGCTGATATTTCCTGAATGATCGTACAGTCTAAAGCATTTCTGATACTTTGGATAATCAAATGCATTTTGATCTGTCTGTCCGAGGATATTGTATAGCAGTGGCTATCAACCTTTTCAGACTGCAATACACTTTTCAGGAGTCTGATTTGTCTTGCACACTTCCAAGTCAAACCTCACTTAAACTGCAGTACAAAGTATTGCGGGCAATTCCCACTTCCTCACTCTAGGGAATTTACAATTTCCAAATATCTGTGAACAGTCAGGAGGAAGAAGAAATATTTGTCTATTATAAAAGGTGATACACGTTGGTGTAATGGGATCCAAAAAAAGGAAAAACGAGGCTAGATATCAAGGAAATATTCCTGATGCCTGAGATCTGTTAGCATGTCTACACTAGAAAAGTTTTGCCTGTGAAATTTCTACTGATTTCCCCAAACAAAATAAATTATACTGGCAAAAGCACACACATTCAGGTGCCACTGTGTCTACACTAGGTCTACAGTACAGAAATACTGGTTGGTTGGTGGTGTTTGTTTGTTTGTTTTGTTTAAAACAAAATCTCCACTACACAGACAAAATTTCCTAGTAGAAGCTTGAGAAATAATTTTCTATAGGCAGTTGAAGTCTCACGGCTTGACACATTTTGAACAAGATTGGACAAAACACCTAATAAATGGACCAATCCCATGCTGGCAAGGAGATGGAGGGATTCTCTACACTTTGAAGTCTTTAAACCATGATTTGAGGACTTCAGTATCTCAGACATAGGTTAGGGGTTTACTACAGGAGAGGGTGGGTGAGATTCCGTGGCCTGCATTGTGCAAGAGGTCAGATTAGTTCATAATGGTCCCTTCTGGCCTTAAAGTCTATAATTTAAAAGTTGCGATGGTCAAAAAATTTTCAAATCAAAACTATTTTTTGACAGAAATCACTAAAAATCAAAACACACCAAAATTTTTAAAGCTTTGTAAAAAGTTTCTTCCAAACAATTTAAAGTTTGTTTGTTTTTGTTTTGTTTGTTCAATAGTTTTTAATTTTTGGACAACTTTTTTTCACTTTGTAAAAAAAAATCAATCCTTTAGAAAGGAAAGAATATTTTCCAATTAGATCTACTAACAAGTCTCTAGAATCCATCTTTAATTATGACTTTGTGACTTTGATACAATCTTATTAATTTGTTTCCATTTTGTTTAGTTTTTATTACAATTTACCTTGAAAAGATTTTGGAGATGCAAAAGACCCATTTCTCAGTCATGGTATATGTATATCAATCTTATTGAAAGCCCAGTAGAATTCCGCAGTTGGAAAACAGAGCTTCTCTTAAATTTCATAGAACTCTATTGCATCTGTTGAAGACTGCAGGACTTTTCCATAGAGTAAGAAGGCATAAGGTGAACTTCTGTGTACTGTATTCTCCTGCCCAGGGCCGGTGACAGAAATTTGGGGGCCCCCTACTCTGATAGTTTGGGGCCCCTCCAGCCCAGCCGGCGCTCCCCCCCCCCAGCTGACAGCGGCTGGGGGAGGAAGCCCAGCCGCTCCCCCCCAGCCCAGCTGGCGCTTCTCCCCCTCCCCCCCCCCCCGACAGCTGGCGGGAGCGAGAGCCCGAGAGCGGCGTGAGCCGCCCTTGCGGCTCCCCCCCCCCCCCGCTTTCTCCCCTGGACTGCGCCGCTGCCGCCGGCCAGGCTCACCGCTCCTGCCGGGGACAGGCGCGCTCGTCCGGAGGAGAGCCGCGCCGCCTCCCCGCCCCTTCCCCGCTCTCCAGGCCCGGCGACAAGGGGGGATGACTACGGGTACTGCTGTGTACCGGGGCCCCCCTAAAGTCCGGGGCCCGGTACAGCTCTACCCGTAGTACCCCCCTGTCGCCGGCCCTGCTCCTGCCAAAGTACTCTGTCAGCCTTTATCTTGATTGTGTCTCTTACACAGACAGCCTGAGTAATAATCTGTAACATTTGTACTCTGTTTTATGAAAATTGAAAACTGGTAGCAGTAAGATGCACCTTAACCACTGCTCTTAAATTAACCCTATACTTAAATGATGGACCAAGAAAGAACGATATATCGATGAAGTTTAAGTCCCCCAAATCACTTCTAGTTTTTGTGTTAGTAACAAAAATAAATAAACCACCACTCCAGTAGCAGTTAATTATGCAATAATGTTTGGTTAATAGACATCTGTTCTGAAGTGATGTCGTGTACACGCACTTGTTGTTAAGCTTGCTTATGAGCAAATGTTGCCTCAAATGAGAGAACATAAACACTTTTTAAAAAGTAAACTGTGCATTCTCCTGGGTGAGAAATGCTGTGTATCAGTGGCTCTCCAACTGAGGGTCGGGACCCTAAGGTGGGTCACAACCCTGTTTTAATGAGGTCGCCAGAGCTGGCTTAGATTTGCTGGGGTCAGGGGCCTAAACCAGGGGTCTCAAACTCAAATGACCACGAGGGCCGCATGAGGACTAGTGCACTGGCCCGAGGGCCACACCACTGACACACGCACACACCCTCGCTGCCCCAGCTCCGCCCCCACTCCACCCCTTCCAAGAGTTCCCACCCCTGCCCCATCTCCTCCTCTGAGCACACAGCTCCCCATTCCCTCCTGGAAAGCGCTAGGCACCACCAACAGCTGTTTGGCAAACAAAGCAAGAGCAATATAGGAAGTCCAGAGCTAGAAACACGTGTGGCCCAGCCAGGCAGCAGAGAAGCCTCTGCTTCTGGCCCCTCCCTCCCGCAAACTGCTATGTGGGGGGGGGGGGGGGACAGGAAGCCTGGCGGGTCGCAGGGAAGGGCTTTGCGGGCCGCATGTGGCCCCCGGGCCGCATGTTTGAGACCCCTGGCCTAAACCAAAGCCGGAGCCCCAGTGTCTGGAGCCAAAGCCTGAGGGCTTAGATTACAGGCTCCCTGCCTGGGGCTGAAGCCCTTGGTCTTCAGCTCCCACATCCGCTAGGAGGCCATGGTGCTTTGGCTTTGATTCCCCCCGCCCCCGGTGTGGGAGGGTTGGGCAGTCCCAGGCTTTAATCCCCTCATCCTGGGGGCGTGTAGCAAGTTTTGTTGTCAGAAGGGAGTCGTGGTGCGATGAAATTTGAGAACCCATGCTGTATAGAATTATGATATTAAAAAGCAAAACTAAAATCCCCAAACAACCCAACATGTTTTGTACTTGAGTCCCTTCTTAAAAGCAGGTTATTTGCTTATCTATGCTAAATTTTAATATTACTACTTCCTGTTAACATATTTCAGATTAAATCTCTCGCTTTTATTTTTAAATAAGGATGAGCTCAGAAGAGAAGCTTGGGGCTGAGGCTACATGCTAAAAGAGAATATCCAATGGTGCGATTAAATTAAGTTAAAATATTCTTGATTTTTAATATTCAGTAAAAGGCTTATATTTTACCTGACTTCAGTTTCTTTGCACAAAGCTGTGTGAGATTCCCTAACCTACTGTGGAACAGCTTCATTTTAAGGTGAAAGAATATCTTTCGGGATCTCTCCTGTTTAGCTGTTGTATATAATCAGTGGACCTAATGGTAACCCGCTGAAGCTGAGAATGAGGAAGGGGAAAATTATCTCTTGTCATGCAACTATTTTCTTCTCAGATACTGGGGCTTATTAGATGAGATCATTACCAATCCGTTTTTTGAGATGCTAAAGGAGAGGAATACAAAACAAAAGCAGAACTGGAAGTTGAACCTTTTGTCGAAACCTTAAAGATAAAAACTAGTTCTATGTTGCATGAATTCATAGAAAAACAAAACCATTAAAAAAAACCCAACCAATTTATCTCCACAATACTGAGAGAGATAATGAGATGCACTCTGACTACAAGCTATCTTATCCACTTGGTGCCACTCTTGGTTACACTTATTTAAGCGTGTATCAGGAATAGAAAGCAGAGGCTTGGCTTTGCTTACAATTCTTGCAAAGCTTTCTGGCTATTTTCAGTTCCTTGCAGCAGTTGAATGTCCTCAAGTCAAATATGTATGTTGGCAGTTTTGGGCTGAGGATTACAGAATGCAAAGTATTCAAAGGGCTCTGAGATGTGTCACACCTGTCTGGTGGAATAAATGAATCCTGAAAACAGACACACAAGTTGCACAACAGGCACATTATGGAATCTTTCTCTCTCTCTCTCTCTTGCTCTGTGGTTGTCAACCTAGTCGTCCCTTCTTGGAGATATAGAATGGCTGAAGTTTCCCAGAACAGTTTCCAAGTACGGGGGTGGGGTGGGGAAGCGGGGGAGGTAAAAGACCATGTGAACGCTTTAAAATGATGCTTTACAGTAACAACCTCAAACTACACTGTTATTTGGTGAGACAAACATCCATCCCTCCACTGCACTTAATGGGTATCGTCTGTTTTTGTGAATTTCTGGCTGTATAAATATCAATGTTTTGTTGAGACTTTCAAGACTATTCTTAAGAAGTAATTTGCACACTGTGTGTGACAAGGCTGACAAATGCATCCTATATCTGCCCAGCACAAAAAACAGTTATTCATCTATACTGCTATATGAAGGATACACAAAAGTTGGCCTGTCTGAAAAGGAAAAGTCTGGTGGGTGGTTTTTTTTGGACATTTCACATATTCTACCCACTCTGTTAAGCCTTTGGTCACATCCTAACTAAACTTTGTTCTGCAGAAAGGGATAGAATGATGCAGCCCATTTAAACAATGAAAATATTGAAAAGGTCAGACCAGCAGCACGCCACTGGAGTGTCTTGTGAGAGGCATTGTGCATTGCAATGTGATACTCTCTTGCACTCATGCTGCAAAGGTTGTGACAGGAAATATAAAATAATGCCAAATGAAAATATCCTTGTGACTACCCTGGTCTTATGAGAGAAGACATAAAACCAAGCTCATTAGGTGCCTCTCATGCCATACACAACAATGAAACAGAGAAGAGAAGCAGGGGGTGTATTTAACAGGGACTTCTTTCCCTTAGCAAGTAAAAGTGTGGTGGCGAAGTTGTGAGGTTTGATTTGCTACTGAAATTCTTGGCTGGCCTAAATCTTTTTACAGGTCACTAGTAATCTTGTTGGCTTTCTCTGCAAGTGTTACATACTTCAGAGCAAATGTCCGAAATGTCTCTTATTGTGAAACATGGAAACTGCTTAGAAAATGTCACAAGATTAATACATTTCCAATTTCTCGATCGTCACCACTGCCCCGGAGAGAGGCTTGTATAATGGCTGTCTAATGAGCACAGCATTCAGTAGATAAAAGCCACCATACTGTATATTATTACAATGAAAAGAGATTCTCCTTTAGCTCAAGTGGTAGCAATTTGTGCTTCAGGAGTAAAAGGTCCTGATATCAGTCTGTGTAGATGACAGTTGCATCTATGGAGTTAAGGCTAACAATCACAAAGTTGTGTGTGACCCGTTCATTAATATAAATTAGTTTCTCTCTAGTATTGAGGATTCTCAACTTTTGTTTATACCAGAATTCTACACATAGCTACTTATGCTCCCAAATTCTTTGCCTTCATTACCATTCAATGTCAGTGCCAGGTTTTATAGTGTGTTAAACAAGCTGCTGCAGGTATTGACTTAGTAGAATAGGAACAGCTCTTCGTGCGTGAGTAGAACATGACTTGAGAAAAAAAATCTCCTTAAGGAGATTACAGTAAAGAGAAAATGGGAGCAAATTTTGTCATCTTGTCTCCTGCAGACAACTGTTGGTAACCCCCTTAGAATCACTACCTGACCCACCATACTAAATCTGATCCCTGCACCTTAATCTGATCTTTGTCACCACCATGATACTGGGACAAAAGGGGCATTGTTGGGTATTGCACATGTTAAAATGATACATTAAGTCAGATGGCATTAGAAATGACCCAAGCACAGTTTAATACTGAATTACCACTTTTTGTTTAGATGGAAAATGCATTTATACCATTTTATATTAAAAATACTCTTGCTCAGGACTTAAATGCCTAGCACATTAATAAGAATTTAATAAAGAAGGTGATTATAATGTAGAATAAATATATTCTTCTTCATCAACTAAAGAAATGGCCTGTTTTCCTGTAACTTTAACATGCACATTGCATCATTTACTATGCATTAACTGCATTCCTTAGCCAGAAAAGTTTTTGTGAGGTAATAAAAATGGGGAATTAGCACTCGGACTGTAGTAAAAGCATTGTTAAAATGTAAATTCCAAGGTGAACTATTATAAAATTAGGAATAAAAAATAAAAATATTTTAACCTAACTACCATTTTAGTTTAATTAGTGTGTGTGTATGGGGGGGAGGGGCAGTGGAACCCTGCAACATAAACCAAAGTTTTACAAATGATATAATCAGTGAGCATAACCGTGTTCACCAGGAAATCCTGTATTAAACCTGCTAAAATAAAAGGGGACTATGGCAATGGACAAAATGTAAATATCTAGTTGAAAGTGAGTACTTGTTAAAGGAAAGAGTCCGTATTTGTTTTTCTCATCTATTAGAAATGATCCAAACTCAGGGACTAACTGCAAATTAGCTCAACTTGCTGTTGCCTGCAAACTAGGGATTGGTGAATTTATGTTTAGAGAGGTAATATTAGGTACCATCAACACTGAGCTAGTGTGATGTGACAGCTGAGGAACTCGGTGATAGTTCTGGTGAAGGTGGGATTTAGATGGCTGGTACATGTTGCCACGAGTGTTACAACATAGACACACCCCTAAGTATGGACCCAGGGAGTTGACCAGGCTTGTATTCTGCTGGCTAGCCTGTTCCACAGCCTATGGTGCAATATCGACAGTGCTGTCTTTAGCCAGGGCCGGCGACAGGGGGGTACTACGGGTACAGCTGTACCGGGCCCCCCTGACTTGAGGGGGAGGGAGAAAGGGGGGGGGGGGGGAGAAAGGGCGGCTCACGCAGCTCTCGCTGCCCGGGGAAGGGGGGGCGCCGGCTGGGCTGGGCTGGGGGGGGCCCGGCTGGGCTGGGGGGGCCCCCATCCACTGTCAGCTGGGCTGGGGGGGCCCCGGCTGGGCTGGGGGGCCCCCCAAACTATCAAAGTAGGGGGCCCCCAAATTTCTGTCGCCAGCCCTGTCTTTAGCATGCTAGTTTGAGCTGAGTTAAGAATCAGAGAGGTAGCCGTGTTAGTCTGGAATAGCAGAGGTAACAAAGAGTCCTGTGGCACCTTAAAGACTAACTAAAGTATTGAAGCATAAGCTTTCGTGGGCTAATACCCACTTCGTTGGATGCAAGCAAGCAAGCAAGCATCCGACGAAGTGGGTATTAGCCCACGAAAGCTTATGCTTCAATACTTTAGTTAGTCTTTAAGGTGCCACAGGACTCTTTTTGTTACCTGAGCTGAGTTAGTGCATGTTTGGCTACCTGGGCTGGTAGGCATGCTGCCAGCTGCAGAGCAGACAAGCCCTAAGTGGCAATGGCAATGCCACGTCCCTGTTGTGCTGATGTTACTGTGACCCTCTTTTCCCTCTTCTGCTTTCCACTGTTTGCACCTAACCTTGTGTTCTCTCTTCCTTTCACTCCTTCATTCAGATCCTTCCTTGGAAATCTATCCACCTACATCCTTTCCCATTATGTAACCTGGCTCCTCATTAAATATGTTAACTTTTTTTTTTGAACTGTTCATCCCTAAAGCCACGTGATACAAATATTGTATCCATCATTTTTCTTTTCCACTGCGCATTTCAAGGTATCCTTTTTCTTTTTTGTTCCAGATCATTAAAATGCCTGGAATAGCTCAGTAGTTAGGGTTGTTGTGACAAAACAAAACAAAACAACTAATTAGATGGCATTGTGGGGAGTATGTAATAGTAAAAAAAAAAGAATTGTCCCATGCTGGGCCAAATGCCCCCTCTCCCCCCAAGCACCTCTGATTTTCATTCTGAATATTAGAAACTTAACTGTTTTGTAGGTTTAAAATGCGTTTAGAGCACTTCCTGTTTGTCAACTGTATATTTTGTGGGCAAATAGGGGTTTATATGCAAAATATAATGGAAATTGATTAAGGTTCAAACATTTAGACAATATCCTTATTATTATAACATAGGTATGCAGCGTCTTTCATCTTGAAAACATTTTAATGTCTCTATTTAATTCAAAAACTAGATAGAAGCATTAATGCCTAGCATAAAATATATGCATTAAATCACACAGCATTTTAACATTCAAGTGTTCTGGCATTCAAAACCTGCAACATGTGCTCTTCTAGTTCCCCCTGGGATCTTCTTGATTCTTTATGCTGCAGTTTTGTTCTGTGTCTGATTTAGATGGACTGGTCTCCTACTTATTCCTTGTATGTTCCTTGTCACTGTTCTCTGTGGTCAGCAACTAGGATTTTATCCTTGAGCTGTATGGCTTGGGATATCAAAGTGATAGTTAAAGGTCCTGAGATAAACATCTGTTTTATAGAGTGAAGTGGAAGTGATTTGAGATTGTAGCTACCCAGTGTTTTACCAATTCATATATTCAAAATGAGTCCTGGTATTTTTTTTTCTATAGATTGTCACATTTCTTCTACAACTGTTACCCAGATGTGTTTACTGTATTATACACGAGCATGCATTGTGCATAGACATCTATCGTATTTTCTTTGCCTCTGCCCAGATATTTTTTATGTCATTTTGGCAAGGTGCATACGCTACAAGATGCACAGTCCGTACTTATGGAGCCATTCATTAGAGGTGCAGTGAGGTCTAGTGGTTTGAACACTGGTCTGGATGCAAGGATTGGGAGTTCTAGTTCAAGCTCTGACAATAAGTGGGTGACCTTGGGCAAGTCATTTAACTTTGTGTCTCCTCATGTAAATGGTGTAATGATATTCATATACTTCCCAGAGTTGTTATAAAGCTGAGGTGTTATAAAGCTGTTACCCTAGGGTTTAGAACCCAAAGCAGTCGTAGGGTGACTTTTTTTTTTAAAGCGGCATCAGGAATAAATTAATGGTGACACGGCTTTTTCATCTGTCATCTTTCTACTGGAGAGTTTGGGGTGTCAGCTCCCTGCCCGAAGAGAAGCTTTTTTGAACTGCTCAAAAGTATATACTTTTGCCTAATTTTTTATAGTTAACTTAAACAAAACACATAACTTCAAGTGACTTCTAGTGGGTTATCATAGTAACCCCTGGTGGGTTACCAGGTCTTCTTATTTTAGTAAAGTATTTATTATGAAAGCATTTTTAGTTATAACAATAAAACTTGCATATTAAAGGCACTTAAAACTAAGATTGACTGTTGAAATATTTTATGGTACATTAATTTTTTATTTTTTATTAGAAAAACTGCAGACATGCCTCTTGCGGCCTAAAATTATTCCTAGCTATGTGGTATTTGGTTCTCAGCTAGCAATGGCTGGACACACAGTGTGGCTGACCGCAGTACGGTCAAGTTCTGGGGTTACAGCAGTATGAAATTCAAGCACTTTCTAAATATGCTGCATACTGGAATTGCACCTAAAATATTCCAATCCTACCTTAAATAATGATATCTCCTTATTTTTAGTTTTCACTGTACAGCAAATGTAGAGGCAATGTATAATTCTCTAAGGCTATCGCTACACTGTAAGCTAGGGGTGTAATCTCCCCCCACCCCCGCCTTGCTTGTGTACACATATTTGTGCTAGTTCTGATCAAGCTAGCACAAGTATTAGCAGTGTAGCCATGGTCACACGGATAGAGGTAGTGGAACCGTTGAGTATGTACTGCCTGAAATCAGCGGTGCCTCTGCTGACACTATGCATCCTATTGTGGTTACACTGCTATTCATGCTTGCGCTAGCTCAATGAAAGCCAGTGTGACTGTTCGGGAGCAGGGGAAATCACACCCATGCCTCAGAGTGTAGATGTAGCCTAAGATCATTTGACAAGTTTTAAGATCAATCATTAGGTGCTGCTTCCTGTCTACTGGTCTTGTTCCTTACACTTCCCTGGCCCTGATCCAGCAAACCATGCACATGATTATTTTTATGCACTGGAATAGTCCTCTGAGTGTTTGTTTGTTTGCATCTAAGGCCCCACGTCTTTAATTAGATTGTGGAATTAGGAGATCTATAAGTTCTATTCCCGACTCTGCCACTGACTCACTGAGAGACCTTGGCCAAGTAGCTTCCTTTTTTTGACTCCGTTTCCCCAGCTACAAAATGGAGATGATACCCTCCATCATGTGTCTTGAGAGCTATAGATGAAGTATATACATGTGTTGTTGTTACTGATTTATTTATATCAATATTGTTCTAGATTTCTCAGCCCAAGACTCTCTGAAAATAGGAGCAGCTTATAAGAAACGTAAAGAAGTATTTCTTCATACAATGTGCAGACAACCTCTGGAACTCCTTGCCAGGGGATGATGTGAAGGCCAAAACTATAACTGGATTAAAAATTAATTGAATAAATGCAGGGAGGATAGATCTATCAATAGCTATTAGCCAAGACACAATCCCTTGCTCTGGGTACCCTAACCTCTGACTCCCAGAAGCTGGGACTACACGACAGGATGATAGGATCACTCAGTAAATTGCCCTGTTCTGTCCATTCTCTCTGAAGCACCTGACCATTGTTGGAAGACAGGATGCTGGGCTAGACGGACCATTGGTCTGACCCAATATGGCCATTCTTATGTTATGAGTACATTTGTTTAATTTTTGCAGCATTAATGCAAATGGCATTTCTGAAACCACTCTTGAGAAAAGTCATACAGGTTGCTCTTTACATAGATCAACTTTGTTGGATCTTTCAATATGCAAATGGACCAAACAGTCTAATTTTCTCTGTATTTGTGAGCTGTTGGGAATTACTCAGACCTCGTTTTGAGTAACTGAGGATACTTCATGCAAAAAGAACAATGTGATTGGAGTAGAGCCTTGTTTTTTTGGGGGGGGGGCAACTCAATTTCCAAAGAGCAGTGTATAGTTCTCTATCTATACAGGTTGTACCGTATCATTACCGCCTAATTTTTTTGTTGTCTTTCATGGAATTATTGAACTGAACAGTTGACAAAAAAGTAGCTCAAGGGGAAACAGAATGAGAAATCTGGAAACTCACAGAACATTGTCAATAAAAAATGGACGAGAGCAGTTTTTGCCTGAGTAGTGCAGCGATAATCCTTATCTTTTAGAAAAACTCCTTTGTCCAGCAGCTCAGTGTTTGTTCTGTAGCCGTCTTAGGCTGGGAGGTGGATTTCTTTTACCTGTGTCTTAGCTCTGTTCTTTATGATCTAGGCCTTAAGATCTGGTGTAATGTTTGGTTCTTAAGTTTTGGAATTAAGCCATTTAATTTTCCTTCTGGCTTTATTGGAGATTTCAAAGGGAAGTATAACCTTGGAGTTAATTGTAGAACAGATCTTTTTGGCAATAACAGAAGGAACTGTTCTTGGGAAGGACAATTTATTTAAAAAATGATAGATCAAGCAAACGTTCAATTTAGTCTAGGGCACAAACATTCTTAATTCTAAGTATTTCCTAGTCCTTAAATTTTAAAGGGACAATGTCAAATGATTTGAACAACAAATGGAAGTACACTCTTTTTTTGGTTTGTAATACAAACTTCACAGCAGGGATCGGCAACCTTGGCACGCGCCCCCCTCCTCCCCCCCCCCAGGGTAAGCACCCTTGGCAGTTTGTTTACTTGCCTTGTCCACAGGTTTGGCCCTCCATTTCCTGCAGCCCCCATTGGACAAGAGCGGCAAACCGCAGCCAGTGGGAGCCGCAATTGGTCAAACCTGTGGACGCAGCAGGTAAACAAACTGGCTGGGCCCGCCAAGGGTGCTTACCCTGGGCAGTGGCAGGGGGGCGTACCAAGGTTGCCGATCCCTGCTTTACAGAAAATCATACAATTAAAAATAATGTTTTTAAAAGTAAACAGCATTTTGCTAGTAGTAAATGAGCACACTAGACTAAAACTGGCCAATCTAGACTATGGTTCAAATCAAATTAGCAGCAAAAAGTGGTGGATGGTTAATGTACATGTTAGCACTGAAGTAGTGTGCAAAATATTCTAGACAGTCCGAGCCCCGAAGCATGTACAGTTTAAAATGACTGATGGAGGGCGGGGGGGGAGGATGCATCATACAGACAATGTGATCAGGGTGATGATAGGGATGCATCTTAGCACTACTACGTGTTTTTTTTTCTTTTCTTTTAAAAAATTTAAACATATTCAGGTCCTCTTCACCAGTCAATCATTTTTTCCCCGCCCCCCACTCCCTAGCAGTCTCTGTCTTCATTTCCAGTTTCTTTGCCCCCTCCCCCCCTCCCCCAGACTAATGAGTAGTTCACTCACATGAAATAAGGGAAATCTTTCAAAACTCCTGTTCTCCCCTTTCTTAGTGACCTGTACACTTGGAATTTCACCTCCCTCCTGCTCCTGCTGTCTTGTGGAGTTGGGTTGAATTGTGAGTGCAAAGTTGAACACTTGAAGGGGAAAAATGTAATGAAGGCATGTGAAGTTTGTAGGGTGATTGTGCAGATAAGAGTTCTTGCGATACACCCTGTAACTAGCTTCCTGCTGAGATGGGAGTCCCTGTTTGCTGAGGGAAGCTTGCGTTTACCATTCTGGGATTGCTGCCTTAAAACTGGGATGCACTGGGCTTTTCTAATTGTCTGTTACCTCTTTGGGCTCAAACCTACTGTTTGGCTTGATACCACTGAACAGAGTCCTAGGGACTGAGGAGAAATGCCTGTCACTGCACGCTCTTGTTAGCCAAAGCACCATGTTTTTTAAACAGAGTGGAGATGAAAAGAGTGACTGTCTGGAACCTCATGGAAGAGGACTGGATGAGGAAGTGGAGGAGTTAGGAGTTGTCATCTCTACAGGATGACATTCACACTTTTAAATAGGTTGGGTTGGCTCAGCTGTTCTGGCATGGCTAAAGAAGAATGATCCAGTAATGAGATCTCCAAAACACCGCTCTGATTGGTGTGGCTCACAGTTGCTCTTGCATATGACTCGCTTTTCGCATTTTGTGTGAGCACTGGAATTGCTTAGACACGGGCTTTTCTCTTACACCACTCCAGGCACTGCCTGATGGATGCTCTCAATCTGATAGATAGCCCATGGTAACGGTTTAGATGCAAGAACAGCTAGTGGTAGAGAAAGGTGACGCTTTTTGAGAGGTGTTTAGGGGTTTGTTTGTTTTTTTGAATTATCAGGAACTGGAAGTAAGTTTTAGAGGCAGAGTAGAAGAAATATAATCTGGATGTAACTGATCAATGATTTGTGTGTTTCTTCAGCACCTTCCTACTGAGTTTCCCCCAACTCCTTTCTGTCCTATTCTTTCTTGGGATCATCGCTCTAATGAAAAAGTGAGCTTTATGCAGTGGTGTTGCAGCTGTGTAATCCCTGGGTTTTCTGAAAAGTAGGACTGTGTAAAGCCCTTTTAGAGAGACAAGGTGGGTGAGGTAATATATTTTTATTGGCCCATCTTCCATTGGATAGACCTGAAGAAGAGCTCCGTATAAGCTCAAAAGTCTGTCTTTCACCAGCAGAAGATGGTCCAATAAAAGATATTACTTCACCTACCTTGTCTCTCTAAATGGGCTTTATACAGTCGTGCTTTTTAGATAATTCATGGATGAATCAATTACCTATTTAAATAGCTGATAAGAGCAACTCACTATGTCAGGTGAAGTGTGCAATGGTGTGTACTAAAGAGAGAGCCAGAAACCATTGTTGTACAACATCATAAATGGGTTATCTATTTGGCCTTACATTCATTGCATCATAAAGCTCTTTATTAATTTGGAAAGAGAAATAAAATGAACAGTGGGACAAATCAATCCATTATCCAGTCAGTTGAAACAATATAAACAAAAATATTAAGCAAATCTATGAAGCTATGTTTTCATTTTGGATGCATTTTTGCACAGACTCTCAAATGCAAAGAATCCACTACAATTATTCAGAATTATGCACTAGTCTTCAGAGCTAGTACAAAAGGTGATTTGGCCGTGACTTTGCAAATGAGTATGGAGAGTTATTAATGGGAAGCGATATCATTTATCATTCATGAGTATTTGGACGACAGCTGGTTTATTTGTGAAAATGATTGCAAATTCCAGATGTCTTGTGGCTTTTAGCATGAATGATGGTTCAGCCAAAAATCTGTACCAGATGCTCATGGCTGGCTGTTTATTTGCTGATAGCCTCCTGTTTTATTTTTTTATTTTTTATTTTTTACTTTTTAAAGTTTGTCATCAAATGAGGAAACAACCAACACTGTGACTGCTTTGAAAAACCCTTTGCAATTTGCAATTTACCCCTGGCGACACTTAGTATTTTTTCCAAAAGCCTCTTTTTGTGTATTCATACAGCACCCACCTGCTAGGGATCTTACTGGTCACCTTGATTTGTCAGGCAATGGCCATTCTGCAGTGGTAGGCCCTTGACGTGGAATTTACCACCCCTTCTGTCCCTACCCTCCTGTCATCCATGTTCAGCTCCTCCCAACCTATTAAAACCTTTTTATCCTGCAAGGGTATGGCCCATGCGACCACTTGAGCCCTTTATTACCTTTCTGCCTTCCTCTTCTCTTAGTGTGGACCCTTTTTATATATTGATTTAGACAGCCTTTTACTGCCCTGTTTCACAGCACCTGCAAGCACTGTAGTAGAGATGCATCAAAAATATAATCATTGTGTGTGTGTGTGTGTGTTATACTGTGGCACACACAGTGTGCTAAGTGCTTTACAAAACAGATAAAGAGCCTGTCTTTTCCCTGAAAAGGCTTCAGTTTCATTGTTATAGGATAAGTAGCAGTTGGAAGAGGTGAGGAAGACTGATGGCTACAGTAATAGTCAGGTCTAGTGGGCCAGTGAACACTTCTTAAAAGTGGTCTTTAGAGTCTCTTGTAGGAAAAACTGAACCTTGTGGAAGCATGTCAGACAGAGGTTCTCAAACATGGGCTTTGTGCTGATTGGGCCACAAGTGGCCCATGGGCTGTGGGTTGATACCCCTGATCTGAATGATGTTAGAGTAGTGGCTTGCAGATACTCAATGGCTAACAATTGCTGCCTTGCATCAGATCTACAGGAAGGCTCTCTTCTAATATGCCCTCTTCTGGGGCATGTTCTTGCACTGGTGTTTTTCTCCTGCATAACTTCTGGGCTTTTAAGCATGAGATGCTGCTGCTCCTGCTAATTTTCTGCATGGTTTAAGGCTGACTCTATTAGAATAGACTGTATAGATGCTACACTAATGTCTATTCACTGTCTATTTTCACTTGTGCAAGCAGTCTCTGAAGGTAGGGTTCTTTAAGGCTATGTCTACATTTGGAGCTAGTTGTGTGATTCCCAGTTTGCATAGACCTGTTTGCGCTAACTCTTATCTTGCGTAGCCCAGATGCTTTTACTCTAATTGCACAAGCATCAGTGACACTAATGCCCGGGAAGTGTATGAAGCTGGAAAATATTTGTGAGGGAGCATACTTCAACATATGAATAAAGGAAGGAGATCAGCACAGATAGCAAACCTGTCTTTGTTCTGCTGGCTGCATGAACCTCTGGCAAAATAATCATAACTAGCTAAAAAGTGCGCATGCTACAATGATTTAACCAGAAGTCAGCCATATTTATTAAAGTAACTAACTCTACCATTTCAGTCTAACACAGTAATTGTTGTGCCAAGAGCATGCCAAGAATGCTACAGCTCGGTCTTGTGCATTTTTCTATAACTATTCATAGGCCTAAGTCTAGGTCGTGCTAATGTGATTTGTGTGTAAAGGCAGGGCTGGCGACAGAAATTTGGGGGCTCCCTACTCCGATAGTTTGCCCCCCCCAGCCCAGCTGCCCCCCCCCCAGCCCAGCCGACAGTGGATGTGGGCCCCCCCAGCCCAGCCGGCCCCCCCCAGCCCAGCCGACAGCAGATGGGGGGGCCCCCCCCAGCCCAACCGCCCCCCCCAGCCCAGCCGACAGCGGATGGGGGCCCCCCAGCCCAGCCAGCCCCCCCAGCCCAGCAAGCGCTCCCCCCCCAGACCAGCTGGCGCCCCCCCCCCCCCAGCCAGCTGACAGCTGGCGGCAGCGAGAGCGGCGTGAGCTGCCCTTTCTCCCTCGCCCCCCCTCCCCCGGACAGCGCTGCTGCCGCTGGCCGGGCTCTCTGCTCCTGCCGGGGCCAGGCGCGCTTGTCCGGGGGAGAGCCGTGCCGCCTCCCCGCCCCTTCCCCGCTCTCCAGGTCTGGCGACAAGGGGGGACACAACGGGTACAGCGGTGTACCGGGGCCCCCCTAAAGTCGGGGGGCCCGGTACAGCTGTACCCGTAGTACCCCCCTGTCGCCGGCCCTGTGTAAAGGTAAATGACCTCAGGAAATAATCAGCAACGTACAAAAAGAGACAGGTGTCGCTATAATAAAATAGTACATACAGCAAAGAGCCTAACTCAAAGTCAGTTTTGATAAGCAGTTGAGACAGCATAAAATTACCCCCTTTGGAACTCCTTTGGCTCTGTTGATATTGCTTGCCAGACTGTTAACACAGATGGTGGCAGAGCTGAATGAATACTGTCGAAAAATATCTGCAAACGTTTGTGTGAATACCAGAAGTGAATTTGACACAATGGTATTCGTGACTCCACTACTCATGCTTGGAGACATATGGGTAGTCACAGGTTTGTTCACATTGACATTGGGGGAAAGCTCTGCTCATGTCATTACCTAAGTGTTTGATTCTCAATTCAGGAGTTATAAAACTTACCATCATCCAAAAGGGAGCAGAAGAAATACTGTGTGACTTCCGCGAGCTGATGCCAATTTTTTTTAAAAAAATGTATTTAGCGTGTGCATATTTGTCTAGTCAAGTGATGGCATCTTCAGTGGCGTGATGCAGTTCTTCTAGGCCACCACTGAACCTAGTCAGCAGGCGTTCATTGACAATGTGCATCATAGTCTGTGTTGTGCTGCAGGTGGTTGGCTGCACAGAGACCTTGCCTGGTCCAGAACTTGTTCAACAGGGACCATTGACGATGGGGCAGGTCAAAACCAGGTGAGCAAATTGTGGGGTCGGCGACGAGGTACTGCTTGGGGATTATAACCGATATCCATTCCTCTTGCCAGAGTGTTTCTACCTTAACATCCTGGCGTGGGGGATGAGACCATAATGGGCGACGTGACGGCAAACGTGCAGCTGGTGGTTTTAAAAGGTCATTGTGCAGTGGCAGGCTTGAGTTGGCGTGTACTTTTTCCAGTAACTGGCCAGTGGCAACCTCTCGTCTGATAGGAGGAAGAACAATATTGCTCAGATCAGGAAGTCATGGGAGTGAAGTTGGGCGCAGGGGGCTGGCGATGATACGCATGCCGGCGTGTAACTGTGTATCCACCAGTTTGGTGTCTAACAATTGACTCCAAACTGGTGTCTCTATATTCTGCCACCGAATGCAATACGATACCAAATGAATAGCTGTAACAAGACTCCCACAGCCTCTGAGGTGCCAGTAGACCATCAGCTGAAATTGCTTTTTAAAAAAAGGGGGCGGTTCTTACAATTGCAAAGAGTAAACCAACTCTTTAAAGAAACCAAATGTCTGTCAGCAAACACTGGTGACTGCATCAAGTTCTAATATAGTGTTTTAATTTTATAAAATGCAATACAGCACTTTAATCAGGTCTCCTCTTTTTTGGTGGAGCATGCAGGGAATACAATTCGGACATTGCTTTAGTGTATTAATAATAGCTAGTTCTTATACTGCACTTTTCATCCATAGATGGTGAAGTGCTTTATGGAGGATGTGAGTGTCATTGCCTCTGTTTCACTGATTGGAAGGGAAATGAAGTATAGAGAGGTGAAAGACTTGTCACATGCAGGGTTATGAGTAGAGAGACACCAGGTCTCCCAACTCCTAGTCGAGAGCCCTGAGGCCTGGCTATTTTCCACTCGTACCCAAATGAAAATACAACATGCTGAATTTAAAAACAAAGTATGTTCTGTGATGTTATACATTTGGATGGCACCCTGGCTACTTTATAGTTCTGGCATTTGAACAATATTTCATTTCTATAGCCTGCTTCTGTACTTCAGGTTATTGGCAATCACTTTTGAGGCTCTTTTGCTTTAATTTAAGATTTAAGGTGATCAGTTGAATACTGATCAACTCCTGGCAGTTGGTAAAACACCAATATTTAGTATTAGCTGCTAGCCTGATCTCATTTTAACTGTATAAAACCAATGCCTCCCTTCAGTGGTGAAAACACATAAATGTTTCCCCTTGAATGGTTCTGAACAAGGCTTTTGATGTTTTCTGCTTTAATGCTTTCATCATTTGTGGTGTAGTTTACAAAAAGGGAGCATTAGGGATTCTATCTTCCATTTCATTTTCCGCACCCTCAAAAGAAATAATTTTAAAGTCACTAGATTGTAGATTATCTATAACAGCATGAAGGTTTCTGGTATTTGATGCCATTTACATTCACATAGATAAAATAGATTCTAACCCTCTCCCTTCTCCCCCCCCCACCAAAAAAAACAACAACCCCTAGACTGAAAGATCTCTTTATGCTGCAACCAAACATCCATAATCTATTTATTCTATTACATAGTCTTCACTGAAGCTGCTTCCCTCAGAATTAGAAATATAAATAGTTTGTCTCAGAGGTATCCAAACACTAGTTGGTCTGTATTGTAGAGAATGTGTATAGAAGAAGGTGTGGCTTAGTAGTCTTTAACAATAGAGGAGGTTGCCAGTCTTGACTTAGATTAGGAGTCGGCAAACTTTTTGGCCCGAGGGCCAGATGGGGTTGTAAAACGGTATGGAGGGTTGGGTAGGGAAGGCTGTGCCTCCCCAAACAGCCTGGCCCCACCCCAACCCTCCCTGCTCCTTGTCCCCTGATCTCTCCCTTCAGAGACCCCCACCACCCTCACTGCCCCTTATCAAATCACGCCCCCCCCCCCCAGCTTGCTGGAGCCAGTCACACCACTGCAACACTCCCTGGCAGGAGCAGCAGGCCGGAGCGCTAGCGGTGTGGCCACAGGGAAGGGGAGATAATGGGGAAGGGGCCGGGGACTGGACAGGACGGTCCCGCGGTCGTAGGTTGCCCAGGTCCTGTCCAGTCTGCCTGAGCTCCCGGCTGTGGAGGTAAACCCTGGCCTCTCCCCCGCTATCCTCCTTCCCCTGCAGCCACGTGGTCGGGGAGGTGGAGCAGGGGAGGGGCTGGTGCTCGCCTCCCAGACCGGGAGCTCAGGACGGTGCCATGGGCCGGATGTGGCCCGCAGACTGTAGTTTGCCCACCCCTGACTTAGATGCTGTCTCCTTTTTTTTACCACACAGATCTATCAAGAAGAAACTGTGGTGTGCTCCTACTTTAAATGTGTAGCAAAGGAGACAGGTGTGGCTACAGAAGGGTATTGGTTTGTGGATGTTGACTTGCAATAGCTTGATGGTAGCACTAATTAGTGAATGTTTACAAAATGCTTTCATGAAATGTGCTGAGCTTTATTATTGCCATGCACAGTTGATTCTTACCTGAATTGTTTGTGTTGGAAGGGGTTGCTACTGGGTCACCATCCAGCATTCATTTATCAACAGTCCTCCAAGATAATTGCTTAGTCTGGCTTTGTGATGGTGATGATTCAACCACTCTCCTTGGCTTCTTGTCCCTTTGCCCAACTGTTCCCATATTATCTTTCCTAATGCTTAATCTACATTTCTCCTGCTTCCCTTTAAGCTCATTTGTTACCTTTTATTATGTTCTCATTGTCTGATATGAAAAGTTGAACCTGTCTTATTCATAACATACCGACTAGAGTTGCTTGAGCTTAGTCAAAATGTCGATAATCTTTTGTGAAAAATGTTAACTATTTTTCAGCTATTCTGCTCTTTGTATTGAAGATGGTTATTGTCTCTGCCCGATTCAACATGATTTGTTTTTATTTAATGTAAACAGGAATAGACTTTTTTTAAGGCCGGAAGGGACCATTATGATCACTTTAGTCCAGGGGTAGGCAACCTATGGCCAAAGGCGGCACATGAGCTGATTTTCAGTGGCGCTCTCACTGCCCGGGTCCTGGCCACCGGTCCGGGGGGCTCTGCAATTCAATTTAATTTTAAATGAAGCTTCTTAAACATTTAAAAACCTTTATTTACTTTACATATAACAATAGTTTAGTTCTATATTATAGACTTATAGAAAGAGACCTTCTAAAAAGGTTAAAATGTATTACTGGCACACGAAACCTTAAATTAGAGTGAATAAATGACTCGGCACATTACTTCTGAAGGGTTGCTGACCCCTGCTTTAGTCTGACCTCCCGCATAACAAAGGCCCAGTGAAAGTTACAATCACTGTTCCTGCACCAAGGTCATAAATTATGGTATTAACATACCAAGGGGACCAAAGACAATTTCTAAAGGGATTGAAAATAATTCTGTAGATAATTATTTTTATTCTCGGATGTTTCAGTTAATAACAAGGAATAGTGGGCTCCACTAACTACAAGCTGGACAAAATAGTGGCAAACAGTTGTTACAGTGTAACCAAAACTTGGGTGATGTTTTTCATGTCCTCAGAGCCTCAAGGTGGAATTTTATGTTCTTGAATTCATATGTAGCTTGGATGTGGATGCACCGACTTGTTGTGCCTAATTGCATGCCCATTACGGCACTGTTTAGGGGGCTTTCTGCTTTTTTGGGGTAACTTTGTATGTGCAGCGAGCTTGAATATCTAGTTGCAACATCCTGCAGTCGTGGACATAATACAACATGTGTTCTCAGGAAGATACAAAACAACAAACAGAATGTGCTTATCCTTGTAGTCCCTTCATTTGTAACAGAAGTAATATTGATGATAAACTAAAAGTAATTAGGTAAAATTCAGTGCAAGCTACTTATATAAATGAGAATGTAATTTTATTCAAATTTGCTGTAGGTGAGCAGGGATTGCAGTTTTGTGAAATTTGGTTTTCTTCTTGGTGAAGTTAATTGCACATCTCTTCTGGATTTGATTGCTGAAGTACACTACAGCTTTGGTGGCATGTAGCCACCCAAAAAACTATTTGAAATATGCCTCTTACTCTGAGACTCCTCTCACTTGCCATCAAAAGCTTCAATACTGCAGAAATGAGTATTCCATAATTCTTTGTGTAACCACCTACAGTGGATCTAATTTACGTGTTCAGTGCTCAGATACATACCTGTTCGGTGCTACAGTGATGGCCAGACAGTACGCAGCAGTTCTTCACTATGTTTGTCTTGATATAACATATGTCAACTGGGCAGCAATAGCCACAACCAGGAAATGAGAAGTGGTGTAAAATATCTGTCTGTCCACGGGCATTCCCTGCTCATGAAGTCGTCAGGATGGCAACTCGGTGAGTGCATACGCAAAACGATTGTGCAGTTTCAGGCACAACTAGTTGAATGTATAAAAATTGCCATACAGACTTGGAGGCTGGAGTTGACAGTCTTAATCTAACCGCATCTCTGAGACCCGTGTTGCATGCCTCAGTGCATAATTTAAACACTTTCTGGACCGGCCAAATGGATGTTTTTGATGCAATTTGGTTCTCTGTATCCAAACCTTTTTGAAGGTGTTTGACCAAACCACTTTTCTTGAAATGTATATTTTGTAGTGCTCTGTATCTGCTTCTTATGCTATGTTTTCCATTTGCAACAAGTTAGTATTTTCAATGTTTTGTGCCATCTTCCCTTTCAGCCATACTCCAGTTATTACAAATCTGACCTCCCACCCATAGACAAAGAGTAGCCACTTGAGGTCAGCGGGGTAATTTATTTACCCTTGCTAATAAAAGCCATGGTAAAGAAACATGGGAAAAGCATCCACTTGAGTTAGGAGTAGTAAAGTGGTAAATGCCTGAATTCTCTTTTAAAAGTGTACCATGAAGTGTTCTATGGTAATGGGCCATAAGATAAGTGAAACTGGAGTGTTGGGATCTTTACTGGGGTGTGTGTGTGAGAGAGAGAGACACTTCTGTCTTCAACAACAAAAATTGCCCACATTTAGTCCTTTTGTCAGAGAACTCCTCAAGGTTACACCCACAGGCTTTTCGTTACTGTCCGTTACATATAATATTATGGTCAAACTAGACACTGGTTTTAAGAGGGGTAAACTTTTTTGTGGCATGGGCAGAGTATTGAATGAAGAATGAACTTGGCTTTGTGACTCATGCGCTTGGGACAAAAACGATGGGTTATAAATGTAATTTTGCATGTAACATTTAGTTTTTAGCATTTATTTACAAAAGAAAAGGGGGGAGGGGGCTTGATCCTTGGGTCTGGCCCAGTTGTGCTCAGAGAAGAATCGGAGGTTGGGGGATGGGGAGAGAGGTGGCTTTGCTCTCTTTTGTGACTCTCTTCTTCTGGGTTTGTTGAAGGTAGGTTCAACCCCTAGTATAAGTTAGAGCACCCTGGGGCTTGTATGTTATCGCCAGGTTCCCCAGGCCCCCAGCAGTTGTTCCAGGAGCCAGGAATAGATGGTGTCGACATTACAACCCTCCACCATTCTATTTTGCATTACTCCCTGTTCCAAAAGCTACCGGCGGGGGTGGGGCACAATGCCTCTAGGCCACCTGGGAATCATTCCTGTTGGCCAGATCTATTCGGTTTCCAACCACAGGAGGTCAGACTAGATGATTAAGGCCAGAAGAGACCACTCAAACTCTACACTTTCCACTGAGAGACTGGCACCAAGGCGCAGTGTCAGAATGGAGAATCGGGATCCAAATGTTTAAACTGGTGCTTATTCTAGTGCCTAGAAATCATGTTGTATTCCCTTAAAAAGTTGTGAGTCCTCTAGTGATGCTTTCTTGGTTCCGTTACACAAATTAGTCTGACTTATTTCTAAATAGAGTTATACCTTCCCTGCTTGTGTATGTTTACTAAACCTGATTATTTGGAGTCCCTATGTGGTTTCTAGATATTATTTTGTTGGGTAAAAAGCAAAAGATGCAACATCTACAAAACTTATTTTGCCTTTGGATAGCTTCAGCACAAGTGAAAATTAAGTTCTGATGATGGAATGCTTATATTTCTATATCTTCCAAGACCGCGGGGTCATTTTTCTTTTGTAATTAAAAATGTAGACATACTTATTAAAAACATATTTTTGCACGTGTTCCTTCCTCTGCTGAAGGGTAACCCCATCTGACAGGGCTGCAGTCAGGGTGTGCTCAGATCAGCGTTGGCCTTGGAAAGAAATAATGTGTCCTTCTTGTACATTGAGAAATGAAGATAAGGGTGGAGAAGCCTTTTGGGATGGCTCCTGCTGGTTGGCCTTATAAGAAAATGTGTGAGGTTTGCCTAACCTTTCCCTGAGACTCAGCAGGCAAAATTCATCCCAGCTGTATTGCCACTGACTTCTGTGCAGTCCGTGTAATCCATTGACTTCAGAAGAGGAGAGTGGCTGCTAGGAGGACTGCTAAATGTCAGGCTACCTGCCAGCAATGGGTCAAGATCCAAGGATCTATTTTTAACTCTTCCTCCATCCTATGTGGCTGCTAAAGCAAACATGATTCAATCCAGTTTCCAGGTCAGTTCAGTCTGGTTTAGATAGCACTGTTTTTTGTATAGGTTTTTGTTTCTATTTAATTGCCATTCATATGCCCATTCCACCTCCACCCACAGGCACCTATTGTCATTGCAGGACTCTTTACCCAAACCGGAGAAGGGAAACTGTCTACAATTTATGAAGAGACATTTGGAGCTTCAAATAGATGCCATAAATTCACCGCTCAAAGGCGTCTTCAGAGACCAAATCCAAGTCCCTTGCTGTTTGAGGAACCCAGTGGTCAATGAACTTACCTGACAGTCACCCCTGGTGCTTTGAATGCCCAAATGAATGAGGAATACTTGTCCCTCTGTATGAGTGCCTCTGGGACTTGGATAGGAAAATAGCAGAACTTATTATCCATTCCATCAATATGAAATGAAGATCATTGCAGAAAGGGACTACAAATATTCATATGAATAAGATCTTAAATTAGTTTTCTTCTTATGCCACCTGTTCTAACAGCTAAAAATGTTGTTTTTATGTAATGTTATTACAGAAAAATGGAAACATAGCTGAGTAATAGTCATTTTCACTCCATGCTGTCGATTCCCATGGCAGGTCTTCATTAGTCACAAGCACTTGCAATATGGGGAGGACTGCTGTTTCTTACACTTGTGGGCAAACATTTGTATCATAAATCAGTAATTCCAGGAAATTATAATAGAAGGGAAACCATGCTTGCCTCGGTGTCTGTTTGTTTACTTTGAGTTTGCAAAATCTGATTGAATTTGAAGATAGCTACCTAGGATTTTCAGTCCAGATTCACAACATGCCACTTGATGCTAGCATTTGAAAGACTTTACAGAAAGCGTGTGGGGGAAGAGAGGGGTTCAGCAGGCCCTTAAATACATCCGTTCCACTAATGATTTCACTAAATCATCATTTGCTACTGTGCTGTATGTGCTTCTATTGTACATTAATTCCCCTGGTGCGTGTGGTGATATTTACAGATCAAGTGCAGAATTACTGACAGAGTTACTCCTCACACAAATAAGCAATTTACTCCCACTCACCCCCCCACAAAAAAAAACAATGGGGGGGGGGGGGGAAGAGAGAGACAATTCCTTTTACCTTGCGGCTATTGGAGGAGATTCCATAGGAGGAACTATAAATATGGCCATTCTTATGTGACTGTGAGTAAATTGCATAATAGCAAGTCTAAACACCAGATTAGGAAGAGATCTTGATGCTTATTTTACCCCCTACTCATACCCTCCCTCAAAGATTATTGCCAATATTAAGATAGGATATTGCAAAAAGAGAACATTTTATTTCAAAATCATTGCAGGGGTCTTTAAAGCATAAGATTTCTGCAAAACTTTGTTGAAAAGGGGATTGTTTTTAATAACAAAATCATTTTTAGTTAGTAATATTAAAATGATTAGCCATCCAAATTACTTCCTTATATGCGAGCCTAAAAGAAAGTATGCTGGGCATTCAGGAATAAAATGGAGTTAGTGCAGTTTATAGCACAGGTAGTGTCACGCGGTTACAAAGGTGATGAGTAACTTTCTTCAGTTCGTG
The DNA here is from genome assembly GCA_032164245.1 of Sternotherus odoratus. NCBI lineage: Eukaryota > Metazoa > Chordata > Testudines > Kinosternidae > Sternotherus > Sternotherus odoratus. Next base: position 12,969,627 of record JAVMKO010000005.1, on the reverse strand, counting down.
CACTTTCTTCAGTTCAATATGGGCAATACACTTTTCCATATCTTAATTCTTATGTTCATAAGAAGCATGTGAAACATGTTGAACATCTATCTTCATGTCCTGGGGTTTCTCTTTCTAAGTTCCTCCTCAGGACTTTTCAATAAAGTACAGACTGGAAGAAGACTGCCCCCTAAAAATTCAGCCCAGGATTAAAATGAGCCCATGAGACATGGGAATCTTAATCTGCTCTGAGAATAGTCCTGCAGTACAGACATGCTCAATAAAGCTCCTATTGTATGTACCTAACTATTTTATGCCTCAGTGTCTTGATTAGAGATGCTCCCTAATAGCCCAAGAGATAAATCCCAAATTAAAACACTTCCCTTTTGTGGCAGGGTGCTGGCCAGGAGTGCCTGAGCCAGCCCTGCGGGCCCTTTAAGAGGGAGCAGAAGCCTGCAAACCTCCCCTTGCAGAGAAGGCTAATTAGCCACCTGGGCTGCAGGGCAATCAGCCTGGATGGGTTGCACCTGGCAGCCTCCTCAGGGGGATAAAAGCCTGCCAGGAAGGAAGCCCGTGGTGGTGGTATGGTAGTGTGGAGTGAGAGAAAGAGCTGTTCAGAGCTGTAAGCTGTAGAGCTGTGTTTAGAGCTGTGTGTAGAGCTGAACTATATAGAGCTGTGTAGAACTGTGAGCTGTAGAGCTGTAAGCTGAAGAGCTGAACTATATAAAACTGTGTATATTGGTGGTGGGGCCTTGCACTGTGAAATAAAGAGCACTTTGGAGCCAAAGAAGGGTTTCCTGCCTGTTCCTGAAGAGGGGTGAGAAGGCGATCTGTCACACCTTCCTATATCTGATCAGAATATTGATGCATGAGTTCTCCTATACTATATACTCCTACAGTCCCCATTATTATGGTGTTAGGGAAATGTCCTGTTACACTCCAACAAGATCATATTTACAATCCTGGGAACTTCAGCTGTTTCATCATGATGGCTGAAAAACAAATACCACTGAAGAGTCACCTGGTGCATGTGATCCAGCATCTGTCACATTCTGGATACCTTTCAAACCTTGCTAGTTTGTCCACAGAGGCATACATCTGTCTAGAGCAGGGATCGACAACCTTTGGCATGTGGCCCATCAGGGAAATCCACTGGTGGGCTGGGACGGTTTGTTTACCTGCAGAGTCCGCAGGTTCGGCCGATCCTATTGGCCTATCATTCCAGGCCAATGGAGGCTGCTGGAAGCAGCGGCCAGCACATCCCTTGGCTCACTTCTCTTTGACCCTTGGTCTAGTGCCTATTTCTTTGTTAATCACATCCTGGAGCTGTGAAATAACTTTGAATTTTGAATCTCCACAACTCAATAACCTATTGGATTAGTCAGTCTGTATATCCAATCCTGTAGGTTTTTTCCCCAGAGGAATGACTACTGTTAACTGTAGTGGGAGTTGCTATGTACTCTTCTCTTTTGAAAATCAGGTTGGTTACTTACATGCCTAAACACAGACTCCCATGGACTGTCTTTATGCTCCCATGTTCAAAAATCTCAACCACAGCTAATGACTATCATAAGGTCTGTGATACATGGTTGATTAGTGAGCGCACTTTCATAAGTGATGAAGTTGGCAGGCTGAAGCATGCTTTACTTCCCTCCCCCACTGCAGTAGGTACAGATCCTGTTCCTTTAGCTGCTTAGATTATTCCAGTTTAAACCTGCTTTCAAGCCTGTTCCTCTCCTGTGATATTGTGACAGTTTAAACCTGATTCTTACAGCATCTCTGTTCCTGACACGAGCATGTAAGCAACCAGGAACAATGTTTGGTGCTGACTGTAGTCAGCTGAGTCAAGGGCCTTTGCTATTTATATGGCTTTGTGAGGAGAAGAAAAGCAGGCTCTTGGGACTATGTGACTGTAAGAGTGTCTCCCCTCTCTCTGGACCTGGGGTACAGAGAAGAGGGACTCTTTATTGCCAGACCAACTAACTTCAAACTGCTTCCCAGCCAAGTTAATTCTCTCCACCCCCCCAGATCCCACACTCTACCAGTTAGGAAATTGGGGTTACTCAAGCTACCACCATCTGAGTAAATCTCCAAGGCCCTGGAGTAGGGTACCCAGACTCCCCCAACCCCCCCCCCCCATTCTCTCTCTCCCTGAGAGATAAGGGTACTTCTCGCTGTATCACTCCCCCTGATAGCCCAGGGCAAGACAACACAGCATTCCGGTCTCTCTCTCTCTCTCTCTCTCTCTCTCTCTCTCTCTCTCAGATACTAGAGTCAAGCTCAGATCACTTTACTAGAATTACCAGATGATTCTTATGAGTATAAAAATTTTAATAAAGAAAGAGAATAAGCATACACTTAATACACTACACAGATATAGAATTTCCTAACTTTAATCTTCTTGCATAAACTAACTTCTCCCCTTCTCTGCTAATTACACAGATAGAGACACCAAGATCAAATGCAAAGCTTTTATGCAGGACAATTCTTACTTACAGTTAGCTAGTTATGAAGTCATACAGAGAAAAGCCAAAGTTGGAGGTCCATAGTTGGACCAGAGGTCTGAGTCAATTCAAAGCCCAAATTGAACTGAACTTTACTTCCTGGTCTCTCTGTGTCTAGTCAGACTGCTCTGATGACACTGCCTTCTCAGGTAACATTAGCCCCACCCAGGCAAGGCAACACTCCACACTTATGACAGTGACACAGGGACTCCTTTGTGCCATTTGGCAGAGGGCCCAGGGGTGATCAGGATTACAGAGATCCAGGGGGTCAGAATACTATATACTAGTTAGTCAAACAATGTCACGTAAGGTCTCCAATGAAGGCCAGTGTCACATGGCCCATCATAATCATTGTGAGATGTATGTAGGGAAAATGAAGTTATGTGTGTGTATATCCTGAAAATAATGATCTCTAGGTCTGGGATTAAGGCAGGACACCAAAGGGGGATGGACATACTTCTGCTAGGCAGGGAGAAAGTGATGCTTCTCTGTGTTGGGCTAGTCATGTGCAAATTGAGCATTTGTATGCTTCACAGTGGGGGCTCAGTTACAATCTGAGCAAAATGCTAATCAATAGATTGTGCTGGGGGCTGAAGGAGAAAACAGTAACACCAGGGATTGTTCATTCTCTTTATTCCTGAACAGGACTTTTGGAACCATATTTGGGGTGCAAGTGACCCCCCCCCAGTTATCTTCCACCGGGGGGAGACAAACTGTCAGCAGGGTTGGCTTCATGAACGAAGGGTCTCAGCTGTGAGAAGGATTTAGGGGTAACTTATTATACAAGTTGTCTGAATTTAGACTCTAGAATGCATGTGAGGGTTACATATAAAATCAGATCATTTTGGTTCCGGTATTTGTTTGCTGTCGTTTGTTTGCTCTGCTCTTTGTTAACAAAACTTGATACTTGTTTTCTCTCTGAACAAAGCGAAGCGCTGTGTGTTGAGCAGAGCTGTGTACTAAGGTGAACTACCAAACTGTGTGGGGTATCGTTCCTTTGGGAACAGCATGCCCATTAATTCTGAGAGTGTCCAGTGCGCCAGGGCGGGACACCACCGGGGGACATTAGGAGGATTCAGGGTTGGAGTGTGCCTATTGCTCGCTTTTAGGAGGGAGCTTGAAGTCTGCAGGGGCTGAGGGGGGAGTGTGTTGCCTGACCCCTGCCAGGCACAGACAAGAGCTGGTGGTAGGGAGATGCCTCACACCTCTGATATCCCCGGGAGGAGTCACACACTGACAAAGGGATCAATTATTTCACCTCTAGGTCCCTTTTTTGCAAGTCCAGTCCTAGCTGGTTTTGTGGTGACTTGCACTCACGTGCTACTGAATCTTGCCCTACCTGAGTCTCTAGTGGTGTTTGTTTTTCCTTTCTTTAAATAGGATCGTTTTATTATACGAGACAACAGTATCTAATTTTTTAAATCACTGTCAATTCACCTAACTGCTGCTCCGTGGCCTCCGAGAAACAAGTTGGTGGGCTCAATCTACTTTCCAGTGGGCTGGTGTCCTCAACGTAAATATCACCACCATGATTAGAGCATATTGGCCTCTTTGGTGACTGAGCAGGAAGGATGTAGATTAAATGGGCACAGCAATTAAACTGCTGAAGGTGGTTCATTTGGATCAGGGTGTAGCTGCATCAGATGTATAGCGTGGGGGAAGTTGCATTGATGCTGTCCATGCTGCACCTGTCCTGGGACTGAAGAGAGGCCTCTCCACTTTGAATATGTTGGATCCTGTGTGCACAAAATCATTGTGAACCAGAGACCCCTCTCTTTGCATTTAAATTGGCAGCCCTGACCAAGGGGTTCAGACCCCTTTCAGAATTCCCCCTCCCCCAGTGCAATCTGCAACTAGACAGTATGAGACACTTTTTTTTAAATGTGCATGGCACAAACCATTGAGATTTCCATGGGTCATAAAAAGCACTATGCCTCTTAATAGTTTCCCTATATGTATTTTGCCATTTACTAACCAAGCAAAATGTGGACAGAAGGATTTTCCCTTCCCCCTTCCCTTCCTCAATTGACCCAGATTAAATTGAATAGCAAATACTTTCTCCTATATCTCCCTCCATCTGCAATTGTATTTGATCTTAGGTAATATTGTAGTGTGCAAAATAATGCAGATAGGATGCAATAATGCCATTTAGAAGTCATGAAACAATTAAAAAGCACAAGCAAATCAATCATTTCTTCCCTCACTATCTGGTTGCTTCTAGTGTGTAAGATGGAGATTTCCCTGAAGCTCATTCCTCTATTACAGAGCCATCCTTTTATTACAAATGCTTTTTCTGTGAATACTAAACTCCTGATGTATCGGGTCACTGTCAGACAGCAATCGGTCACTCATAACTGTGAAAAATTAAATTATCTCTTTCTTTTTTTTTTTTGGTCCAGTTTGGAAAAAGGGGAGGTCTTCCGACTGTGGATGGGCCTCATTAAATCAGTGGATGGACCTCATTTAAAAAAACAATGATTGCTTTGAAATACAGCCCTTCTACAAAGCCTTCCTACTCAATAGCAAAGGTGTCCAGCACTGCATCTTTACTTTATGCCCCATCAAATTACATTGGATTTTACTGTGTCTGTTGCCTAAGAGTTCAAGAATAATGAATCCTCTTATCATCTAGTGTCAGGCATGCAGTGCACAGATACATGCCATCTGTATCTCTTGCAAACACAAAAACCGTTGAAGGGAATAAAGAGAGGGACTAAGAATAAGGAACTTTCTGTCAGAAAGAAATGAGTAATCACCAGCCTGCCACCCCTGAGGATCTTGAACCTCTGCACAGTTCCTAGTTGCCACCCAGTGGCTTGCTGCTGACCAACCGGGCAGGAGTGACAATGAAACCCAAAGTTAAATAAGGGAGGTCTTCTCTAGGCCTGACTTAGAGGAACACTGTGTGAATTCTGATTGGTCAGGGCTGCCAATTTAAACGCAAAGAGAGGCACAGGAAGTTGTCCACAAAGTTGAGCTTCACCTGGCTGATATATTAGAACCGATCTTCTTGCTTGGCTTCTAATTTCCCTCTCTTGTTTCTGATCTTTGCCCCTGGCCTCTGAATCCAGCTCTGACTCTTGGTCAGACTCTCAACTCCAACTCTGACCATTAGATTTGGCCACCTACATCCCAGCCCTAACGTAACCTCACTGCATTCAGCTCAAGCCCAAACTGGCCTCTTAGCCCAAGTGTTTCTGCAGTGGGTACCCCTCTTGCACATGTTCATTAAGAAACACAGAACCCCCCAAACCTCTCAGCCTGCCTCTTAGTGGTATTGTCAGTGGATTGTTGAATTTTTAACTTGTAGGTACTCGAGTGCTGAGCTGTGGTGATGAGGGCTATAAAAGCACCTGGCTAGATACAGTATTTCTCTGTGGAGATGTGGGAGTATATGTGCTGCATGTGCATATTCTATATAATTGCAATTTAAACAGGAACAGAGAGCCTTGGGATATCTTATGTGATACTTTGCTTATCTGCAGTACCGGCACCTGTGAAGTGTCCTCGTTTTTCTTTCAAGTTAGGTGTCAAATGCAGACTTTCTTTTGCTTATAAAGATCTGTTGGAAAACTTTTTTTTATCACCACATAAATGTTGGGTATTTTTTTGTTTTTTTTATAAATCAGGCTCTCGATTTGCAATTTTTCTTTCCCCCCGGTCTGTTAACAAAAATAAATGATCAGTAATTGCTAGTAATGGCTGACTTGTCTGGGAATTATCACTGGAGTATAAAATGCAATTTGGCTGCTCATTATGATTGTTTCATATTTCCACTAAAGATTTTGACCTTCTAATTTAGAAATGTGAGGTGTTTATTGGATAAATGTTAAATTTGTGCTAATCTTCTGTACGGGTTTCATTTTTGTCCTTTTGAGTTTATCGTCACCTGTTTCCTGAGATGAATGAAGCGGAGGTCAAATCAAAACAATTTGCAATTTTCCCCTGTCAAGCTGCCCAAATACAAATAAAACTCCCTGAAGCTCAGTACTGGGAAAAACATGTACGAGTATTTCATACCAGACCAAAATATCTCATTTGCTCCCCTAAAGCAGACAATTCCTTACTCCAGCAGAACAAAACTGATCTTTCATGCCTTCTTTCAGCCCTCTCTAACAATATCTCCAGCCGTCTTTCTTTTACGTCCCATTCCACAAGATCGCCTCCTTGCTCCATCCCTTTCTAAATCAAGGCTCTCCTTCCATGCCCCAATCATTTGCCATCTTTCTTTACCCTCTACCATATTCTCAGAGTCAGCTGACCCTGATGCACTGAGACCTCCCTTTCTACATTTGATTGCTTGTGAAAGAACCTCCCCCAGTCCTTACTTGACCTTTTTTCTGCCAGGGGTAGTGATCCCGTAGTGCTACTGTCAGAGTGACTGTGGATATGTCTGGGAGGATTTCTAATGTGAAAGAGATGATTCCAGAAGCCCGAGTGTCTCTCTCTGTCAGCTGAGGCCTTCTGTAGTTTCTTCAACCTGTCTCTGCTGTTGTGGAAATCCCTTTCAACTTAACACACCCTGACCTGTCTTCAAGAATAAGAAAACCTTACTTTGCTGTGCCCCTTGTGCCCCTTCCTGGGTATGCTACTTATCCTGCATGGTGCTCATGTTGTTTCTTCCCTCCTATCTGCTGTGATGAAAGGTGGCTGTGTTCTGCTGTGGCAGAGGGATGGTTGGGGTCATTCTTATTTGTCTCCCGGCTTCTTGATGGCACTAGAATGGTACAACTGTCATTAAGACAGTCTTGTTGGACACTTAGCCTTTTACTGTGAGTCAGCAGAGGGGAGGAAGGCCCCATCCTTCTCTATAGAGGATTTAAGACCTATTCAGTGCCAAGTGACACGTGAGTTTTTTGAGAAGACAGACATCCCCGGGAGAAGCCAGTACCAGGGGCCATAGAAACCAAAGCCTGCAAGAGCAGACCCCTAAACAGCCTCAGCAAATTCTGCAATAGGAATCGGTAGATGCTAATGTTGTGAGACGGCTTCAGCTTTTCTTCTGTGCTGGTGAGATGTTTGCTTCACCCCCATCCCGCTCTCTTCTTCAGAGTCACTTCACCTCACCCTTGCTCCTCTTCTCTCCTCCCCTGCCACCTTACTCACTCCATTCTAGTGAATTTCTTCTTAATAAAGCCCCTCCCCAAGATTTTCTTTAAAAAGTGGCACTGATGTGCCATATGCTGCCCTTGTGTTTTTCACTTTGCTCGTGTTCCATCTCTTTCTCTTCTCCTGTGTCTGTTCTGTCCAGATTATAAGTTCTGCAGGCCATGAACTGTCTACTACTCTATCTGTACAGTGCTTAGCACAATGAGGCACCATTCTCCATTGTCACAAGGCACTAACCTAATGAACCTAATAAGTGTGTCTACCTAGATATGTTCTTTAGCCTTACCAGGGTGAGACTGAATGAGTGTTAGACTGCACTCTAGATGCTGGATGTTTAGCTGTATCACTTTTTGGCCCTTTGCAGATGATAGAGGCTGATGTATGATTTGGCTGTGTGGTCACCTCACTGAACATAGTCCTTAACATTGCAGCTGCTCTTTAAGAAACACATTGATAAAAATTAATAGAGAGAAACCATCAGGACTAGGGTTTTATTTGCCTCGAGGCATTTAATGATTCTATGAAGTTCTTCCAGGGTGATTTCCTTCTCCAGTATTCTTGCTAAGACATCACCTTATTAGGAGGTCTGGTTAATTATCCCCTAGAAATGATTTAATGAATATAGTTAGTTCGCTTGTCAAAGAGGAAAGGCCCCTCCTAGCAAACTCTTTACTATCCTGACTTGTGTTCTCATATGTCAATGGTAAAGAATCACAGAAAGCGATGATAGAAATAGAGGGCTCTTCTAGCAGACAAAGGTATAACAAGGTCCAGTAGCTAGAAGTTAAAGCTAGACAGCTCAGACTTGGAAATAAGGTGCACATATGTACCAGCGAAAGTTATTAACCACTGGAACAATTTGCCAGGGGTTGTTGGTGATTCTCTATCTCTCTTCCCCCCCCCCCCCTTCGCACAATTTCTCCACATCCATTAAATGGAGACTGGATATTTTTCTAAAAGATCAGCTCCAGTTTGATTCACAGGAATGAATTCAGGGAAATCCTATGGCCTTAGTTATACAGAAGGTCAGACTAGATGATCACAATGCTCCCCTTGGGGTTTAGAATCTCTGAAAAAAGTGTTGCTTTGTTCTAACACTGAACAAGGAACGTAATTAGATTAAGGAAAACAATGTTATTCTTAAAACTACAAACATTCCTAATGCTACACACAAGTAGGTAAGAGAGCTGCAGGAGGAAGGGGCCTGTCTGCAGAGCATCCGGGAGGATGAGGACTTCAGCAGGATGCATGTGGAGATATCTGGGCTGGAAGATGACAAGAATTATTTGACTGCAAAAGACGATTATCAAAATTGATATAACAAATGACCAGACAAGTCACTGGTTTTCCCCACTTATCTAGATCTGGTCATTCTCTGGATTGGAGGGGAGTTCTGTCCATTGATGCATTCAGAATATCAAATCCCAAAGGTGTCAACTTCTGCACAGGACATTTTTCAGTGGCATGAATTTCTGATGGAAAATGTCCTTTTCACCAAATGGGAATTTGCCCATGGAAAATGAGTTTTGCCCAAACCTGGATTTTCTGGTAGGAAAATCAAGATGTCAGCTGCTTGGCTGCCTGCCTGAAGGCAGAAAGTAATATTAACAAAAGCCTTCCATGACTCAAGAAAAATTCTATTTTTGGAAGTCCCTTCCTGTGAATTTTTTTTTCTTCAGTTTTGACTGTCTTGATTCTGGACAAATTCCTCCCCCCCCACCCCCCCAATAGTTTTTTCTTGTGAGAAGAGATTTATATTTTCCAGCCAACTCTAATTCTGATAAATGTCACGATTCTTTTCTATACAAAAATCTGTTTTCACCACAGACACTGACTTTCCAAGGTGCCAGGGGCTTCTCGACCTCTGGCTCTTCCCCAGACCCTGCCCCCACTCCAGCCTTTCCCCCAAAGCTCCCCCACCTTTTCTTGTCCAGTTCCACTCCCTCCCTGAAGCAAGCTACGTCCTCACTCCTCCCCTTTTCCACCCCCCTCCTGCACGTTCCGAAATAGTTGATTGCGGCAGGCAGGAGGCACGGAGATGGAGTAGGAGGTGCTGATCTGCGGGGCCTGCCGGTGGGTGGCAGGTATGGGGGGAACTGATAGGAGGGCTGCCGGTGGGAGTTTAGCACCCACCATTTTTTCCCTGGGGGTGCTCCAGCCCCAACGCACCCACATAGTCGGTGCCTATGTTTTTGCAAAGGCTGTTGTGTAACTACCATTGCTAGGATCATACAGCTATTGAACTGGGCTTGGAAACAGTTTGAAAGACCGAGAATTGTTTCCTTTCATTGCTTAAAAAAGCTGTAATAAAATAAATAAAACTCTTTATTCTTAGAGCTTCTTTTCTTTGCTTAGAATTTTCCCCAACCTTCTATACCTACTTGCTGCCAACTTTTTAAAAAGAGTACACAGGTATTCGCGTGTTGGATTTCCAGTTCAGTTTTGATCACCATAGCTACTTTCCTTTTGTTTCTGTCTTCTTAAGCTTGCAGCCATCAGTTTTATACACCATTGGCTCTGCTATTTTCATATTTAAACTGTCCTCATAGGCAGGTCCATGTGGTTAGGAGAGTGGGCGGGTATTTGCACACATGATTTGTGTACTTAGTTACCACATTCAGGCCCTGATCCTGAAATGAATTCTGTATGGCAGACCCTTCTGCCCTGTCAAACCCCAGTGTAGTCAATGGGGCTATGTGAGGGGGATAGAGCTTCCACCTCACAGGGAGCTCACTTCTGGATTGGGGCCTTGGTTTGCAAGGTTCATAGTTGAGGTTCTGGTTCAGTTTGGTTGTTTTTATGCTGATTGTCCAAGCCTCTTTTAATCGGAAATATTGGGATAGAATCTTGTTGTAAAATATTCTCTGATGAAGCCTCAAACGGGTCTCTTTAATATGGCGGCCACAAATTTGATACGGGTGAAAATAAACCTCCAAACATTCCAGCACCTTTAAGGCAGGCCTCAAATTTGGCTCTGACAATGAGTGACACTGTGTGGTTCCGTTTCTGGGAATTGTCTCTAGATTCTTGCAAGGGATGGAGAGCTCCCAAGGGGTTGTGGTGAATTTAGCAAATGGTTGATGAAGGCACTAACTAGGAACAACTTGGCATCATACAGGATTGGGCACTAAAAGATCAAAAAAATTTCCTCGAGCCTTTATTCATTTTCCTTTTGGTAGAACTGTGTTCAAAGGAAAAATGATCTAAATCAAATAGCTTTTAGGGCAAAAGATCAGAGATGACAGTGCAAGAAATGAGGGGAAATAGATTTTTCTGTATTTTATTCCCATGCCAGTTTTTAACATTCACATGATATGGAGCAAACTACAGCACTGCAGGTTTCCCACTGCTCTGCTTATGCATCCTGATAAACCTTAAATAGGACATTTCACACTTGGAGCTGAGCTGTGACAATCGAGATTTTTTTGTGTGTGTTGGATGGTTGAACTTCTGGAAGTCTTCAGATGCCAATGATTTTTAGCAATATGTGCCTTAGCGAAAGGACAAGACATTAGCTCAAATGCCATCGCTAAAGGGTATACAGACTTTTTTTAGTGTTCCCATCTTTTATCCACCAAAGCACGTTTAAAAGTAACTAGTTTTGAAGTAATAACTGAACTCCTCATTCATCTCCATTGGAGGGGGTGACTCACAGTCCTTTGTCTGAGCACTGCATTTAGAGAGTTTGGTATTATCCCGTAAGCAATTCTTGCTTACAGAAGCAGTCACAATAAAGTCAATGGATCAGATTCTGAATGCACATGCAAAAGCGGCAAATCAGGAGTAATTAGGCTGGTGTAAAATGAAAATTGAGTTGGTGGGGTTATTCAAATCACAAGGGGGTTGGGACCTAACATAAGAGTGGATTTTACATAAAATCAAAATATTTAAAAAAAAAAGTAAATGATTTTTTTCCAGTGGGGTCTCCCTGACAGTTGTATTCAGAATGTTTTTTGTTCTTTACCTAATAATGTCCTTCACCTCCCCTCTATATCTTTCCACCTATCCGAGTGTGCCGCTTATGTGGTAACTTGGTTTTAAAGGTTTATAGCGCATATTAAAATGTCCTAGATGAAGTGCTTATATAGAACAACATGCTGATAAGGATTTTAGAGTTTGCTGGCTGGATTATTTCCATTTAGAATCACCAGATTAATGATGCATACAGAAAAATAAAGGCAGGAAATAAACATAGGAGCAGTGTTACTATAGGTACTCAAGTATAAAGTACTGCTGGTAATTATATTTTTATTATGGAAAAAGAGGGAGTTTGTACAGTTAATTTTTAATGAAACATATACTGGATTACTTTAGGTCAATACCTTAAAAACTGGCTGAAAAAAGAATTTTTGCAGATTGCAATCATCAGACTTAAAATTATAGGCATACTATTTAAGTTATTTAAATACACTTACCAACTGCTAGATCTCAGATTTGAGTATGCGTGGGGGTGTGTTTGTGTGACACATGCACTTTCTCTCAGTCAGTCAGTCTCAAAAATATGTCAGTCTCCTTAAACTATTGTGAAGCTGTTTTGGGTACTGACCTGCTAATACACATGATATAACTAAAGAATTTTGCCCTCTGTTGTTGGTATAAACTCCAAAAGACTAGCAAACAACCTAGTACCACCACAGACAGTTTTCCAGCTGGCTGAAAAATCTCAGCACGTTTGGACACAGGTATTTTTGACCAATTTTACAAGTGGAACCGAAGTCTTTTTCATTGAAGGTTGACACCTGAGAGCCCGCTGGAAATCAGCAAATCTATTATAGCCTCTGCCATTTATTCATTGTGACCTTGGGTAAGACACTAAGGGCAGGCCTACACTATCTGCCGGATCGGCAGGCAGTGATTGATCTATCGGGGATTGATTTATAATGTCTAGTCTAGATGTGATATATCGATCCCCGAGTGCTCTATGGTCAAAGCCGGTATTCCACCGCCACGAGAGGCGCAGGTAGAGTTGATTAGGGAGCGGCAGCAGTCGGCTCAGTGCCATGAAGACGCCGTGGTCAACCTAAATATGTTGACTTCAGCTATGCTAGTCGCGTAGCTGAAGTTGCGTATCTTAGGTCAATTTTCCCTCCACCCCCAGTGTAGATCAGGGCTGAGAGGCCACTTTTGAAAGTTTGACCCTATTCCCCTATTTAACCTAGGAAGCTGCGCACACAGCTTTTGCATGTTGAAGTAGAGTGCAAAGATAGCTTTAAAAAGATCAGGTGCCTTGTATATCTTAGCTTTGCAAGAGGAGTAAAAATAAATGTAATGAGTAAGGAAACCCTGTAACCCTGACTGTTGGCTCTATAAAGAGCACAAATGCAACTTCTAGTAGCTGAACTGATGTTTATAGATTAGAAACCAGCGGTTCCCTAGGGGCATGCAGAGAAATAATCATGTAGGCTGCTTTGTGCCCAGCTGTGGGATTGATTAGAAAAACTTTGCTTCTAAGAACAAAGGCAGAGGATTGTAATTTGCTGTTTTCTAAAACATAATTGAAGTTTAGCAATTACTGAACAGGTGTCCATAACTGACTGGCAGTTGTTTACCTGAAAACATTGCACCCCTGTGATTAGGCGGTGATCCTACTGGCAAAAGGTTAAACGGATGTGTTGACTCAATGAACCAAGTGGCCTGTTACCCCACCAGGGTATGGGGGGGGGGGGTGATTTCAGGAATAGTGACTAGATCTAGGGGTGTGGACTGCGCAGTCCTGAGGGAGGAAGCCTGGTGAAAAGTCTTGAACTGAATGTTGTTGTGAAGTTAGCTTCTTTGTTAACAAGAAACAAAGCCAAAATCCCAGGAAGAAGTGAGACGTTTATGTCCACACTGCAGTTAAACCTGCCAGCTGACTTGGGCTTGCAGAGCTTGGACTGTAAAATTGCAGTATAGACACTTGGGCTGGAGCCTGGCCTGCAAAGAGAGCTGTAAACTCTGTGTAAACTTGAGAGCTTGTCTCTTTCACCAACAGGAATCGGTCCAATAAAAGATATTACCTCATCCTCCTTGTCTCTATAATATCCTGGGACCATTGCATAAAAACAAATAGCTCATTAGGAAGTCCGATATCTCCATGACCTTGTATCCGGAAGTAAATATCCTGTTAGTTAACGTGTTTCTTAAAATAACGTTCAACACGATTTTGGCATTGGAAGAAGGCCCTTCACATTTTAAAAACATGTTAACTGGGGTTGCTTGTGACAAGCTAAAATGTTTTCAAACATGACATCCCTGTTTACGCTGGATACTAATAAGTTTTCTGACACGATACATTTTCCCAGTGCAGTTGTTGGCATCTGTGCTTCTGTTTGTTTAAATCTTTAAAATAAATTTCAATTATTATTATTGTAGGCATAGTATGGTATTGCCACCCTTACTTCTGCACTGCTGCTGGAGGGCAGAGAGCAGGGGCCGCTGGCTGGGAGCCCAGAAGTGCCGGGGCTATGAACTGCCAAGCCTAGAGATGCTGGGGTCAGTCCCAGTAAGCCCTGGCACAAATGAAGCCGTGCATAGAATCCCACAATCCTACATAATACAATGAACTCCTAAGATACTTGAATCAATAAGGCTTGACTTTATTCAGTGAGTTTTGTCCAGTAAATTGCCATATCGGTCACCAAGCATGTCTTATCACTTTGTGATTTAGAAATCAGTAGAGGTTTTTAGGACTATCTTGATATCCAGCCGTCTCAGCACTGAATCGTATTAGTTTTAAGCAAGGCTTCTGAGGCTAGTCAAGATGGGTGCTCAGTGGTGGCAAATATGGATGAGGGTAAGAATAAACTAACAAGACGAACAACCCCTCCCTTCGCTCCACTTCTGTATGCATCTGTTTACATTTTTAAACAATTTGGCTTTCACTATTTTTGTGCCCCTCTATTGTGTTAACTTTCTGTGACTAGAATCCAGTAAACGAGCTTATTGATAGGAACGTTGCCCCATGATCAACATTTTTAGTGAAAATTGTAGAATACTTTCAGAAAACAAATTCTGAATTTGTACTGTTTTGGGACTGTCACTATATAGCTGTAAAGCATCTGTCTAGCATGATCAGGCCTCCATTTGGCTGAGGCTTCTAGGCACTATTGTAATGCAAATAAATAATAGTTGCACCAAAAACCTGATTGTAACAGTTTTTGCTCAAGCTGCATAATCTCAAATATTGAATCCTTCCAGCCAGCTGCCCAGAAAAGAGCTAATTCAAGCTTTTTCACACAGTGATATTCACTAATGAAAACGTTCGAGAAGCTTGTCATCTACTCATAGACAATTCATGAACAGGAAGAGGTAAAATGAATTGGGTTTATTCTTTGTGAATTGTTTACCCAGCTGTACGTAAAGACAATTCCATGGGCATATAATGAAATCTTTTTTATAAAGGCGTTGTGTGGACTAGTTGTTTTAACCGATGCATGTTGGGGGATTATTTCACAGGCTTCTAGACAGACTGCTGTGTAAATTTTCCGTAGGTATAAGGAATGACTTGCTTCTCCAATATTTAGTCACTGGGGCATTGTTTTCTCTAATGCTCATTCCCCTAATGAAAAGAAAGCATTTTTAGTTTACAGGTTTGTCAAACGCAGTAATCCATTATTGCTGGTAATTGCTAGAGTCATCTCACCTCATTGGCTTCCAACAAATCCCCCCAGATTGACATCTCAACAAATTGAAAGTTAAGTGTAGTATAAAAGCTATTAACAAAACTTGACTGCCTTGTATGGAGGCATTAGATTAATGGTTAGAATTATTTAGCTGCCTGTATTCTACCTTCTGTGAAAACAAAAACTGCTGTCTAAAAATCGGACTAATATGTACAGGGTTATTCAGCTCTTCCTTGCTTCTTTTACTGCTTTCATTTGGGTCCCATTTTTTATTTATTTTTGCTTGTCACTGGCTACATTTCTTTTCTTTTGATTCAGTTATTTATGAAACCTGTGGTAAAAGCATCTTGTCAACTAGAGAGATTTAATTCCACAAACGGGAGTGTGGCAAATATTGGATTTGGGGTTGAATGGTGGTGTTTCGCTTTACACAATATGTAGGTTGGGCTGGTGACAGGTAGAGTGTCTGACTCACTTTTGATTAGGATGAAAAGAAGTTGATAATGCATGGGGGGGGTATAGGGACTTCTGTCTTGTGATGTGGTGCTGCTTAAGGACATAAGAACTGTCATAGGTCAAACCGATGGTCCTTCTAGCCCAGTATCCTGTCTCCAACAGGATACCAGGTGCATCAGGAGGAGTGTTCAGAACAGGGTAATTACACTGCATTAATGAAAACACCATTTCAGGGCTCTGAGGCATGCATGGGAATTGAAACCTCACTTATAGCACTATTAGACATTGTATAAGTGGTGTAATACTCACATCTGAGGCAGGCGAGTGTTCTTTTTCCCTCATCCCCTCAGATTTACCTCTGGTTATGGTTTCTCTCTCCCAGGATTCTTGGCTGCATTCCCAATATATTTGAATCTTTCACAGTTACATGGTCTGGCTGCCTGCTGATGCTGTCAGCTGCTGTTACTTGGTGCTATGTATGATAATAATAAAAAACACATTTGAGCTGATTGGTGTGATTATAGGCAATCTGGTGAATATTGGGTCTCCGTGTTTACCCATGTGAAGGCTGCCATTTTCTGAATAACCCTATGGGGGAAATCCTGTAGAATTTAATTGGAATGAAAACTCTTCTATAGAAAATAACTAAAAACCTATAGAATGTTACTTAAAAATATCTATAGGGTTGTCTCACCTAATTCTACAGCAAGTGTACAATTTTGTGTTGAGGTTGTATAGTATGCTTTTAAAATAGGCTATAGAAAAGTTAACACTTTCTATTGTGTTCTACAGACCTATTCCATAAAAGAATAGTTTCTCATTTCTGGGAAACTGGTTTTATTGACCTGCTGGTTTCAGTAATTATAGCTATAATATCAGATAGGCAAATCATTTGCTTAGTATTTTTTTTTTGCTTGCTATTCTCTTTGTGCCTGATCATAACAAACGTGTTAAGGGGATGTGTAATGTAGTAAATGATTCCCTTGCTTAAGGCATTTACAAAAGCGTAGTCTTCAAAGTCTTTCTTTCATTTTCATCAATGGCCTTTGCATTGCCTGATTTATACACCAAGGAAATAAAAGGTGTGATACATCAAGGTATTTAAGCACATGGATAATTCTAAGTGAGTGGGTAATCTGACTAGTTCTTGTAGATGAACCTAAAGGCTGTCCCACATTGAAGGTAAATACTGTGATGTTACACTCCATATTCTTTATGAAAATATGCCTATGATATGGATATGACAGAAATGCGATATACTTTATGCAAGATGGCATGAGTAAGTTATCACTGGAAAGTATGATTTACTGAATGTAATTATCCAACTTGTATCACTGTATGCTTGCCTGTATCATAGCTGAAGTTAAGAATATTGACCATGTATCTATATTTCAAATGTGCTACCTTTGGTGTCAACCACAACTAATCTTTCAGGTATAACAATGAAAAAGTCAGATAGGGCTGATCGCCCATTAGGAAGAAACAACAAGATTGTGAAGATTAATAATCTCTTTCCTTCTTGAGAGTCATCCTGGGACTAGCTCTGACACTACTAGTCTGGTTGTCCTGCCATTTGGTATTAAATACTACATGGACTTCTAGTAATTTTACACTCAAAGAGGGAGAGATCAAGTTTGGGAAACAAAAGGCTTCCCACCTTATGTAAATCTTATTTAAGGGTGGGGAAATGGGCAAATGGGACCCTCCTCCATGGCCTACCCAAGAAGGAGGACTGCTGAAGGAACCTGAAAGGACAAAAGAGACTAACCTGAAGGGAAAGGCAGGGGTGAGTCCACTCTGAGATAGGGGTCTGGTCTGCAAGAAGAAATAACTAGAACTCTGAGCTACAGAAACTCTGCATCCTGCCTAATTCAACATTTTGGGTGAGAAATTACATTTTGTTACCTGTTTCTTTAGTGACCCTTATAGTACTCTTACAGTAGGTTGTATTTCCCTATTTTGTTTATCAGAAGGTCATGTGACACAGTATCAAAAGCTTTACTGAAGTCAAGATATACCACATGTACCACTTTCTCACTCTTTCCCCCCCCCCCTCACAGTTACAAGGCTTGTTACCCTGTCAAAGGAAACTATCAGGTTGGTTTGACATGATTTGTTCTTGACAAATCCATGCTGACTGTAATTTATCACCTTATTATCTTCTAGGTGTTTGCAAATTGATTGCTTAATTATTTTCTCCATTTTCTTTCCGGGTACAGAAAGTTAATCTGACTGGTCTGTAATTCTCTGGGTTGTCCTTATTTCATGTCCTTATATGGATGGGCACTATATTGTCCTTTTCCAGTCTTCTGGAATGTCTCCCGTCTTCCATGACTTTTCAAGGATAATTATTAATGGCTCAGATATTTCCTCAGTCAGCTCCTTGAGTCTTCTCAGCACATTAGGTTGCATCTTTAGAGGGGGCAATCCATCATAGATACGTGGCTTGGAAATGTTCTTTCTTCACCGTATGAGTTATTTTTGCAACTAACTGAAAAGCTTTGTTGGTAAAGCAACAAAAGAAGGTCCGTAGCCTGGGGTGCCCAAGACCACACTGTAAGATGCTTGGAACAAAAGCGGAGAGCTCTGTAGGGTTATTACTGATCTAATGCAGCCGGGTTAATCATGGGTGACTGCCACTGGTCTATGATCAGGCCGTGTCCCCTCCTGATTGGAAGTTTGATCTTCAGAGTTTATTGTACAGGGATGGTGACTGTGATGCAGGCATCATAACCAAAAAATGCCCAGCTGGTGTTGGCCAATGATGCCTTCAGTCCCCTTAAGGCCATTTCTCAACCATACATTCCTATTCGTGATAAAATCAAACCACCTTGTACCCAGTAGTCACTGCTGGCAACACAGATGAAATGCCTCCAGCTTCCCGATGTATTGTTTAAGCAATGTCCACATTTCAGCTCCACATTGGAGAATCAGAAGTATGTAGGTCTGATAAATCTGTATTGCTGTATATAGTTTCACCTTCTTTTTGGCTCCAGGTCCTATGCAGGTCCTTTATGGCTGAGGCTGGTAAACCAGTGTGATGAGTTGAACCCCCGGCCCCATATCTGGGATGCCACCTGATGTGTTGGGGTCCCACTGTTTCTGCCCGTTCCACCAGCCGGGGTTTCCTCACCCTATCCTGGCTGTGCCAGGCCCTCAAGCCTTCTCCAGCAAGCACGCGCAACCGCACGCACACACAGGTAGGGACACACTCCGCTGCAAATGGGCACGGATACACTGAGATCAGCTCTGTGTGGAAAGAATCAGCTCGGGGATTGCCCAGCACTCATGTGCTCTCCTTCTTTGGGGTATAAACCCAAAATAATAATATCTTGCGCTGTAGTGAAAATCTGCACAGCACGAGTTCATAAAAATTCACCCTCTCCCTCAATGTGGAGAGAGAGATGCAGAGCTTCCCCCCCCCCCCTCCACCACCCCATGAATGGCAGAAACTGGGTTCTGAAATAAAGAAAAAAAACAAGTTTATTAATGACAATAGGTAAATTTTAAGCGATAAGAGATAGCAAAGCAAATAAAACGAATCATGTAAACTAAGCTTTAATACACTCAACAAACAGGTTACAAAATGTAATTTTCCCCAGGCAGGTTGCAGAGTTTCTGTAGTTTACAGTTCTAGATTTCTCTTTATGGACCGGTCCCCTTTCTCAGGTTGGACTCAGCCCCGGCCCTTCCCTTCAGGTGTTTTTAGTAATCTTACTTCTTGGTCAGGGACACAATAGAGATGAGTGCTGATTGATTTGCTCCCCAGCATTAAATAGAATTTGTGTAAGTGGGAACCCTTTGTTTCCAGTGGAAAAATACCAGCAGTGTCCAAGGTGGTACTCCATAGCAGGTGTTGACATCCCTGTCAAAGCAACATCCCAGGAAGCTCCTCAGAACAATTGGAGATTAGTATCTTCAAAGTTCTATTGTCCTTCTCAAATGGCTCATTCAGGCTGATTGCCTATGATCTGGTGGGCATTCACGCAAGTATACACACAGTTGTAAATGTTACATAGTCAATATTTCTAACTTCAGATACAGAAATGATACATGTATACAAATTGGATAAACACATTTAGTTGATCATAATCTTTTCAGTGATGCTTCACATGACCCATCTTGCATAAAGCATATCTTAGTTATGCCATATTCCTATGACAACAGGAATTCTATGAAGAATATGAGGTGTAACATCACAACCAGTTCTTTTTGGGTATAGTCATATGGATATGTTTTATCACAGAGGTAGGAGCTAATCTAAAAGTGCCCTAAATTAGCATGTTTGTGAATTTATGCCCCCAACCTTTTAAATGGTCATTTAAAAACACTGCAGTACATGGAATACATTTTAATATTTTGTCGCACAAGCCTGGTTGAAGAGAGAAGATTATTTTGGACACCCCTTTTGTAACACACACAGGCTAAGGGAAGAACATGCTAAACCTAATTTCCCACCTCAGAGCACACTGAGAGTTGCTTAAATCTTCTTGTCACTGAGATTATGGAATGTGGCCAGAATGCATGATGATACTATAATGTTTTTTTCTTTAGCTGCCATGAACAGGTGATCAGCTTTCGCATTTGCCATGCTTAAAGGAAATGGGGCATGGAGAAATAATGGAAGGATGTGTTAAATGGCTATAACTGTCTCATGAATATTTCAGGGATTGAAAAATAATTCCTTTGTTCAGGATAAGGTCTCAAATCCTTCAGGAATGATGCATTTATTATTGCACTCCCATCGATGAATATACTCTAGGTGATCACTTACTCATCCTTGTACTATTGATTGCCATCAATAACAGCCAAGGAAAATGAAAACTGATTCCCCAAAACATAAATACTCACAGTAGTCTCCAAGGAAAAACCGCGTTATGTTAACTGTAGTCTCCGACCACCAGAAACTTAGAGGGCTCTTAGGGTATGTCTACACTGCTGTTGAATATCCACAGTTGGCCCATGCTAGCTGATTTAGGCTTGCAGGGCTTGGAGTGCAGGGCTCTTTAATTACAGCCCAAGCCTGGAAGTCTGCACTGAAGTTAAACAGCCCTGCAGCTGAGCCCCCAAAGCCTGATTTAGCTGGCACAGGCCAACTGTGGGTGTCTAATTGTAGTGTAGACCAGGGGTAGGCAACCTATGGCATGCGAGCTGATTTTCAGTGGCACTCACACTGCCTGGGTCCTGGCCACTGGTCTGGGGAGCTCTGCATTGTAATTTAATTTTAAATGAAGCTTCTTTAGCATTTTTAAAACCTTACTTTACATACAACAATAGTTTAGTTATATCTTAAAGACTTATAGAAAGAGACCTTCTAAAAATGTTAATGTATTACTGGCATGCGAAACCTTAAATTAGAGTGAATAAATGAAGACTCGGCATGCCACTTCTGAAAGGTTGCTGACCCCTGGTGTAGACCTACCCTTAAAAAACGTAAATGTTAAAGAATAATAGTGACAGATGGAATCATGAGCTGTTGTTACCATGTGCCTCATCTTCCTCCCTGCATTTTAGTCTTATTATCCTTTTAAAATAATTACTCGAATGAACACTTGTGTACATTGTGACATTCTGTACCTCAGGGGAGCCTCCTATAACCACCATATTCCTCATTTATATATGATTCTGATCTTGCATATAAAGCATGCTTTGTAAGGTATCGGGGAAAGGTTATACAATCGTAGAATATCAGAGTTGGAAGGGACCTCAGGAGGTCATCTAGTCCAACCCCCTGCTCAAAGCAGGACCAACCCCAACTAAATCATCCCAATCAGGACTTTGTCAAGCCTGAGATTAAAAACCTCTAAGGAAGGAGATTCTACCACTTCCCTGGGTAACCTTTTCCAGTGCTTCATCACCCCCTCTAATGAAAAAGTTCTTCCTAATATCCAACCTAAACCTCCCCAAACTGTAAAGAATGGGGCAGACAATCCCCAAAATGGGCAGTTATTCTAATACTTAGATTCACCAAGCCAGCAACAGAACAGTTTTTCTGCAATACCTTACAGGTTACCCAGAGACTGAAAACACAGTTCCCTTAAAGCAGTGCTTCTCAAGTATTTTCGGTCATGCCCCCCCTAGGAAGAAGAAAACATTTCGCGCCCCCCCCGCAAATAATAATTAATAATAAGTAATTAATATATAAATAATATATAAATAATAATTAATAATAAGTAATAGTATAAAGTATAGTATAAAGTATAGTATAAAGTATAGTATAAAGTAATAAATATAGTAAATAGTATAAAGTAATTAATAAATAGTATAAAGTTATAAGTAAAAGTATAAAATTGTTATAAGTACACCTCTGCTGGGGCGAGTCACCGCGCTGCCCTGCGACCCCCGCCCCTCCTGTCAGGGCGCAGCGGGCGGCAGCGACGGGCCGGCTCCCGCTCCCACCGGCCGCGCCAAGGCCAGCTCCGGCCCGCGGCTCCGCTCCCCTGCCCGGCCCGCCTACCTGGGCCCGCACTTACCGCGCGGCTCCCACGATGGCGGTGGCACCGAGCGCGGCCTGAACCCACTGAGCCGCCTTCCCTCGCGCTCCCCGCCCCGCCCGGACACGCCCCGCGGCACGCCGGGAAACAGAGTCCTGCCACCCGCAATGAACGGGCCCGGCGGGGAGCGCAGGGACTACCATTCCCGGCGTGCCACGCGCCGCGGCCGCCCGAGCCCCCCTTTACGGAGCCTCGCGCCCCCCCTGGGGGGCGTGCCCCACTATTTGAGAAGCACTGCCTTAA
The DNA here is from genome assembly GCA_032164245.1 of Sternotherus odoratus. Classification (NCBI taxonomy): domain Eukaryota; kingdom Metazoa; phylum Chordata; order Testudines; family Kinosternidae; genus Sternotherus; species Sternotherus odoratus. The sequence continues at coordinate 12,947,241 of JAVMKO010000005.1, read as the reverse complement.
AGCAACCCAGCCTTGGGCTCCCAGACAGTCAAGTCAAATATGATGATTACTGAAAATCTTGTGTATCGTATTAAAAGTTCTACCAATCCCAAAGGATTGGACACATTGCCCACCAGGTCAATGAATACACACTTACAGCCAATTTTTATTAATGTAAACTCATTTTAAAAAAACAAAAACAAAAGAGAGAGTAAGTATAGGCTAAAACAGGTTCTCAAACTGGGGATCAGGACCCCTTAGGGGGTCATGAGGTTATTACATGAACTGTCAGCCTCCATCCCAAACCTCACTTTGCCGCCTACATTTATAATGGTGTTGCATTTATTTAAAATGTTTTTAATTTAGCAAGCCTCTGAGTGTGACCCCCTTTCTTTGTGAAAAGGGTCATCAGTACAGAAGTTTGAGAACCACGTTTGTACTAATGAGGTCAGCCCTTGAATGTAAGAAGTAATCATTGAAGTCAGTGGATACTGATTCCTTCCAGCTGATGGGGGCATATAATTTACTGTAAACTCAATCCATGTCATATGACTGGAGCCTGGAAATAAGTTTTACCAGCACAGCTGTAGGTGTCGCATTCTCACAACAAAATCTTTACATTACAACAGTGGGCAAATGACTGTTTTTGAAGCTTCATCCAAGATCTGTTTGGGATACTTTGTTCAAGGGGAAAAAATATCTACTATGCATGGTAGAGCTCATTGTTGGTTGAATAGAATGAGCTCAGTAAAATATACAATATAATTTTGCTCTGAAAGGATACGACGGTTACATTGTGTTTTTCCTCCTTGTGTTCGCTCTTGTTGCATATAAATAGCAGTGTAGCTGCAGTAGCACTGGTAGTGGCATAAGAAGCTCCACTGAGCTATGCCAAGTAGATCCACCTGACCTTGGAATAAGGAATTGTAGACTCCCTCTAAAAACTGACCCATTAATATATTCTTGGCTAGATCCACGACTGGTGTAAATCACTGTAACACTTTGATGGAAGTATTTGCACTTTACATCAATTTCCACCATCGGAGCCTGTGACCCAATATTTATTTGCATGATTGAGAGATGCTGAGTTCCAAATGAGAGAGGCAGAGACCCCATAGTCCCTCTTGATTTCAGAGGGTGATTAGTTCTCTAGAGCTCCAGTCCTCCAAAGGTTGACACACACACTGTGAGTAGTTTCACTTTCCTCACTGGGACAGCCCGCGGTGAAAAATGAAGCATGTGCTTTTGCCTTTGCAATAACGGCAAATGAAACATTGAAATGGGAAAGTGCTTTCAGAAAACAACAGGAAGTTGATTTGTCTTTCCAGGATGGGGATTTGCACTGCACTTTCCCACTCAAAGCAAATGTACAGATACATGATCATATGCATCTTTTCGTGATTTGGGGACAATTTTATTGACATTTCGGGAGTTTTTAATCGATCTTGTTAATTCTTCGAAGTTGAAGCTATATTTCTCTGCGTACATGGCTATAAACAACACAAAAATTGCCTAGAGATTTACTCAGGGAATTTGAGTTCATATTGAGTTCATATCTTGTCTTTATCAGTCTATATCATTTGGATAAGCTACATACCATATGTACTCATTCATTAGTCCATTTATTTATAAGCCAACCCCCAAGATGGATAGGTAAAAATAGCAAAAACTGTATGACACTCTTTTATAAGCTGACCCTGTATTTCAGGGGTTGGCATACTCTGGCTCCCGGCCTGTCAGGTTAAGCCGCTAGCGGGTCAGGATGTTTTGTTTACCTGGTGTGCCCACAGGCATGGAGCCCCTCAGCTCCCTGTGGCCGCAGTTCGCTGTTCCCAGCCAATGGGAGCTGTGGGAAGTGGCTTTTGCATTGCCCGGTATTCAGGGTCTCATTCTCTCTCCCCCAAAGCAAATCAATGAGATCACTTCAGCATGAAACGAGTGTAGGTGAGAAGAGAATCAGACTTTTGACCTTTGCATTTTTATGCTGAAATCCAAATTAAACCCCTTTTGACATTTCTTTAACTTTTCATTTTGTTCAACCAAAACTATTTGCAGAATTTGACCTGAATTTGCAAATAGCTTTTGGTGCCCCCAAAAATGTGCTTTTTGGCAAATTTGCTATTTGATAATTTTTTTGCGTAGCTCTACTACAGATGCTGACTGTTAAGGTTGTGATCCTGCAATCAAATGAATGTGGGAATATCTTTATATCCACATGGAGTCTCACTGAAATCATTGAGGCTCTGCATGAGTGCAAGAAACTCTGCCTGAGCTGATCTGATTGCTGGATTGGTGTCTAAATGTGGATTCAAAGGGGTCTACTTTTAAACAATCAGGTTCTTAAAAATGTGGCCAGCCTGGATATTTCCTCAAGATCAGCCAAAATGAAAGGAGCTTTACAAATGCTGTTTCCATCTAACAACATCTTATTTGTTATAGTGAAAAATTTATAGTGGAGAAATATCCTGGTACTGGAAAACCTCTGTCTCCTTCCTCTCTACTACTTAATACATCTTTCTGCTGCTTTCACCTTCATCACTTAAACTCTCTTGTCTAATACAGAAATGTCTCTAGTGATCCAAATTATGAGGCATGGAGGACAACTTTATACATTTAAGGACCGTTTTCCTTTCAGCCCTCCATGGAGAGAGCTCTAGGGCATCACATATACTGCACTGGCATCTGAACCTCATTAACAATTCTAAAGGTCTTTTCAGTCAATAGGCACTTTCTTTTAATCCTATTATATCTCTCTGGTGCAGAATTGTATGGATTTGAAGGGGGGGGGAGAGATTTTAAGTAAGGCTCCAAAGATAATCACTATCACTAGCAAGATGAAGAGGGATCTACTCATAAACAGAATCATTTCAGTTCCCACAGTAATCTAAAATTTATACAAAATAAATGATCTGTGTCTCCAGAATGGATAGAAGGGTACCACATAGCTAATCAGGATCTCCAGAATGTGGGCTTTATGCATGAAGCTAGGATATTTAAGCTGAAATGTTGTTAATAATGATCCTTCATAATTCACAATGTGCCGTGGTATGCTGTGGAAATGCTTCCTGAACTATTCATCTTTCCCCTGTATACAGAAGCTGCACTGGGATCAGGAGTGCTGCTGTCCTTCTCAGGACATTGGCTGAACCGGAAATAGCATAAACCCTGGCTTGATTTTTTTTTTCCACTCGGTGTTGTGGAGTAGTTGAAAATTCAGTGCATGACCGAACGTGTTGGAGCCTAACATTCTGAAGCTCAGAGAGACAGCTGTACACAGAAGGCTGATTCATAGGCGTGCCAGCAACTGCTGTGCTTTGTTAAAGACCCTGATGCCAAATATGGGAAGAGGACAGAGTATTTTCTGTGAGACAGTACAGGAATGACTTTGAGTTGTCCCACTCTCCAGCTGCACAGAGTAGAACATATACTGTGGCTCTAATATAGATTTTTTTTTTTTATCCACACATACAGATGTAGGAAAAAGAGCTACCCTTAAATAGTTTCTTGGGCCTTTTCATTGCTTTTTGCATCTTCTCCACTGCCATTCCCCCCAAACTTGCAGATCACTTTCCCTATCACAGTTCTTGTTCTTAATCATCCCCTCTCCTCCTCCTGCCCAGCAAAAACCTGGTTTTTGTTTTTGCATTTGGGTAAGAGAACCTGATGGAGCGGTCAGTCTCATGGTAAATTTGACTTGCTGGAATACATTGATCCCTTGATCAGTAGTGTTCTTATATTTCTGAGTCCTAGGTCAACTTAAAAAAAAATAACACCCCCCACCCCACATTCTGAGTGTCAAAATAACACCCCCCACCCCACATTCTGAGTGTCAAATTTCTGCTTCCTGGGGAGAATTAGACAAGTTAAGCCCGAAAGATTCCATGACCTTAATATGTTTTGCAGCTCGTGTGTCCAGTTTGATGCCTTGTGCCTGATTTGTTTAGAGGTTCTGAGGACCCACTCTCCTGTTGAATCAAAGGGAGCTCAGAAGTCTGGTAGAAGATGAATGTCCTTAAAAGCCCTAGAAAAACTCAGGCACAAAGTGTTTCAAATTGTGCATCCAAAAATTGAGGTGCCCAATTTGACTAATGCTGTTAACTCTGAATCCAATTCATACAGCTGAAAGACTGCATAAAGGCCTGTTATCCCTTTGGGCCCAAGTGATTAGTCAAAGCTTTGTACCCTATGGGTTGTTCCAGGTGGGAGGAGAAATTGACAGTGGAGGGGGGCCTTTGAAGCAATCTTGTTTGTTTAAAAAGAATGCACAAAATCCTGTTTACTGGAGCACAGGAGGAACAGGAAAAAACAAACACTTCCCTGCCTCCCCAAACTCCAGGAGATGGCTTCTCTGCTCACAGCACCAAACTTTCAGCGAGCTCATTGTGCCAGTTCTGGTGCATATCCAGGTCCTACCCAGCACAGCTGTGTAAATACAAATTCCTGGGTGGCCGTGGGTGTGCTGCCCTGTCTTTGAGACCACTATTGGTTCCTGTATTTTAACTTGAATGGAGGCTGCTAAATCCATCAGTTTAACTTTAACCCACTTGATAGCAGAACTAATAAACTGAACTTCAGGTCTTCCTACACCTGCTGGCTTTTTGTTGCGTTATTACTAATAATGCTCTTCCTCCTGTTGCAATCACATGAATCTATCTGGGTTCCCAACTCTTGCCTGCATGACCATTGTAACATAAAATGCCTTTTCAGAAGCATTTATTTTCTTTTTGCCATGTCTGACAACTACACAATGTTGGCACAAAGAGAGGCACTGATACTCTGGCAGCCAGGTAGAAACCCTTCACATGTGACTTCAAATTTCAAAAAGTAGTCAGTAAAGACAAGTGAGTTGAGTGCAAATTTAAATATCTCCTTGGAGAGATCATTAGTACCGACCAATTAATAGCAACAGTTGCTAAACATTGAGTACCTAATGGGCTGCATCCAATAAGCAAAGGGGGATAAGTTGGAGAGGGAAAACAAAGTGTAATTCAGGTAATCAGCCTTCTTTCTCAATGTGCAATCACTGCCCTTTCTTTGATACAGACCATTCTTCCATCTCTGCTATCAGAGATCATTCTTCATTGGAAAGTTGTATTTGTTTCATTTGATATTTTTTTTTTAGCATTTTTAGTGTTTAGCTAACTCCTCATTCTGAAGATATTACTGTGATTGGTCTTGCAACTTTTCCTAGTAAACTGGAATCTATTAATTATTAATGTAAAGGTCTAAAACAGATGCAGTCTTGCCCTTCATGGCTATCACAACTTATGTGGTATTTGGTTTTTTGTGTTTTTTTTTCTGAACACCCAGTCCCCAGATGTGACATTAGTCTGGATTATACCCTGAGTATAAGTGGCTGTGTCACCCTTCCCTCCATCTTGGGGTGTGCTTTAGAATGCTTTACTGCTGTAGCTTCCAGCCTGGATTGCCCACAGATGGCCTCTAGGATGCAAGTCACTCACAGTTATGTCTGTGTATGTGCTGCGGGCAACAACCCACACCTGTGCTCTTATCAGCTTGAAACACAGGCACCAACTTTTCTCGGCACCAGTGGGTGCTCACGCCCCCTCCCTCCGCCCCGACTCCACCCCTGCCCCAAAGTCTCCACCCAAACTCTGCCCTTCCCTGCCCCTATTGGACCCCTCCCTAAATCTCAGCCCTGGCCCTGCCTCCTCCCCCGAGCGTGCCGTGTTCCCCCTCCCTCCCAGGCTTGCCGCGCCAAACAGCTGGGAGAGAGGGTGAAGAAGCAGGATGTGGTGGCACGCTCAGGGGAGGAGGCGGAGCGGAGGTGAGCTGGGGCAAGGGGTGGGACAGGGAACTGCCAGTGGGTGCAGAGCACCCACTAATTTTTCCTGTGGGTTCTCCAGCCCCGGAGTCGGTGCCTATGGCTTGAATTACACCTCAGAGAGACTCCAGCACACTCCCAGTCCCAGAAATGTACGTCCTGTACTGCCCGGCCCTCTCCTAGGCAATACCCATTTATACAGGTCTGTTATTTCATCCATGGAAACACTGATGCACAGGTTTTATTACCCCAAATGGAGTTTTACAAACACTTCAATTTAAACACACTGGATTATATCAAACCTATTTATTAACTACAAAAAGGTTTTAAGTGAATTTTAAGTAATGAGGCATAAAAGTCAAATGGTTAAAAGAAAAATAAAGATAAATGCCTAACTTAAACTATGATTAAATTCAAAGCGAAGTTTTCCACAAAGTTCAGAACCAAGTGTTTGTCCTCGTGATACCCCTGTGAGGGAAAGAAGTGCTATCACCCCATTTCACAAGCAGGGAACTAGGATGCAAAGAGATTGTTACTTAACCAAGTGTGACAGGGAGCCCCTGCCTAGGGCATATGACTGAAGTGGCCTCAGTTTCCCCTTCAGAGTCCACAGGAATAGTTCTTCAAGACTTTCCAAGTGTACATAGCCCTTGTGGGGTCAAAGTCCCACAACCATACTCCAGCATTCCCCAGCATAGTCCAAGCAGTGCATGTAACACACCAAGTACAGCCCCAGCGTCTCTGACCATGCTCTGGCATCTCTCATCACTCCTCAGTCCCCACCTTCAGCTCTCTTTGACCATCTAGCTTCAGAAAGACAGGCTAGCCTGTCCACTAACTTCCTGACCACTCCTCCCTCTTCCAGGGAGGGCCTGCAGAGAATGCCCCTGGACTTGTCATTTAGACTGATCAGTCTATCAGTGTGGTCATGGGCTTGAAAACCATGAGTTATGCTGGGGTTTAACAGGGAAGCTGGTGCTACTGCTGCCAGAGATCTGGCCAGTGGAAATATGGTAGATGCTAACATGGGGAATCTGTCTCAGTCAGAACATACAGAGGCAGGAGATCTGCATCTTGGGGCAATGGACAGATGTCAGCCTTATTGAAAGACTCCGTAGTGTTTTTTTTTTAAAAATCCAGGCCAGAAAGCCAACTGGAAACTAGCCTCCCCTCCCCCCCACTCACTAAATGATCACAACCGGCTAGGACTGTAGCTTTGCACTTCAGCTAAATACGTGCATTATACAGGTACCAGCAAGTCTGGTGGGTTAATTGCACATTCAGACACCAAATTTGGTTTCAAAAGGGATTAAAGTTCATAAAGTGTGATGTTCCCTCTTACTTTGCCCTCAACACAGCTGTAAAAACCAAGGAAGTTTCATCTCTTAATCATGCCCTCATGTTCACAGAGCATGTTTTCCAGAGATGGTGTCAGACTGGACATCATGACAAGGAACTTTAATCAGTCTCAACCTGATGGTAAAACACACTTCACACAACATATTAATCTCTCTCCCAGAATAACACAATAGCTTAATGATAGCCTCAGCAACATTAACAGATATTCTGGATTGACATATATTGGGGTGTGGTGTTGTGTTTGTGGGAGAGCTCATAATGAAGGTGAAAGACATGCTTAAAATATGGGAACTTTATTTGTACAGTAATGCTTTATCTCGTCATTCAAAAATCTCCAAAACTGATTTAAAATGTATATTTATTCTGGAAGTTAAATGCACTATTGGGTGTAATTATATACGGCTGAACTTTGCTCTGTATTTAATAATTGACCATGGATAATTTGTACTTATTATGGTAGATGAAATGTCATAAAATACTTGCAAAAGGTGCTGACACTTGAACTGCAGTACAAATATTTGCCTTTTTCTGTAGTCTTGCAGGAACATCATTATGATGGTTATGGGCAAGTCTGTTGAAATTTGATCATTATTATTGTCAGTACTTCTTCACTAATACCATTTAGAAAGAGAGAATTCTTTATTTTTTCTGACAGCGAGTAAATACCACAAAAAAGATACCCAAGAAGGAGGCAGATGCTGGCTTAGTGGGCACACAGTGTGAGTGACAATCTGAGATCAACAGATCATTATTTTTCACAGCAGGCAGAGGAGCTCAGAGAAATGGCAAATTTTAGTGCCAATCTTCTGCTGGTGACAATGCTACACAACAGTAAATCCTTTTTTTTAAAAAAAAAACATTGTTTCATTGCAATTATATTTTGCCAATGTGGGGCATCAGTCTGCTCAAGGTATTGTTAAGGGAAAGGGGTGTTGATGACCTGATAAACTTGGTTTGGACCAGGGTTAATGAGATGCTAAATGTTCCCAATTTTTACTTTTTAGTTTTTTTGGTTTCTGCTCATATTTGGGCTCCATCCCCATTTCCTGGTTTCACAGAGTTGATGCTTGGTGCAGGTGAATGAGGGGAACGCAAAGATATCTCACAGCTACTTTTGCCATCTTCTCCATTTCTGGACCAACTTGTGGATAAACTGGTCTCTACTCTAAGTAGACCTATGCCAGTTACACAGTTCCCAAGGAACCATTCCACCTGCTGGAGTGCATTATGCCTATTTATATTCAATCTCTATCATGCCTCTTCCCAGTCCCCAGGCAGCCCCAGCAAGCATGTCCTCTACCCGAAAAGGATGGAAATGGGGGGTGAGGGGGTGGAGAGCAACTGATGTCATCAAAACAATTTTCCCACTAAGATACTCTTCAGCTGCCCCTTTATGGCAGCTTTAAGGTCACTTTCCACTATTCTGACAGCTCAAAGCACTCTGATAGGAAGCCGATGAGGCCTTTTGTGTTTAGTAGAGGTGGGAGACATTTTTCGGGTGAATAGTTTATTGCCAAAAATGCAGATGTGGGTTGACCAAAATGATTTGCAAATTCAGGTCAAATCTGGTAAATCGTTTCAGCTGGAGAAGGAGAAAATTTTGAAAATGTCAGTGTTTTAATTTTTTGAAGCTATCTTAAAGAAACACTTTCACTTTTTTCTTTTTGAAACTGATTTAGAAATATAGCTAGAGACTTGGTTTTTTTAAAAAAGTTTCCCCAATAGAAACTAAATGAAAACAACAAAGCAAAAGAAATAATTTACGGTGGAATAAAATATTTCATTAACCTAGAAATGAAAATGTTTGGGATTTTCATTTTGATGAAGGAAAAAACTACACGTGTGAACTGAAAACCCAGTAAGTGACTGAACTCTAGTGTTTAGTATCTTGATGTATCTGGACAGGGAGGTAGTATATTCATCATTGCCTTGGGATTCTTAATTTGACACTTAAGAAGTATGAGGGTACAATATGTAGTTTCAAGAGGTTATTGTACATTTCTGTAATTGGCTATACTGGGAATGAGGTTTCACTCGATTTGAGGGGAAAATGTGCCTTCAAGCCTGAATAAGAGCTCTGTATAAGCTTAAAAGGTTGTCTGCTTCACCAGCAGAAGCTGATCCAACAGAAGATCTCTCACCCACCTTGTCTCTCTAATATACTGGGACCAACATGGCTACAACAACATTATAAACTACATTTATTGGCACTTCCAGTTTGGCTGAGCTTGTCACTTTCATCTTCCTTCGTCATACATGATGATTATAAATGTGCTTATGCAAATACATGTCATATGACCAGGCTGATTCCTCTCTCTCTCTCTCTCTCTCTCTCTCTCTCTCTCTCTCTCTCTCTCTCTCTCTCTCTCTCTCTCTCTCTCTCTCTCCTTGTGTGCAATTTTAAACCTGACAGGGAATGCACGCCATGTGATCTCAATTTTAAGACTAGTTTCTTCTTCTTTCACTGCCTTTCCAGTAGGAATGAAGTCAAGCATTGAAGGGCTGCTGCTGCTGCTTTTTGCTGGGTAGTGCTGAACAGCTAATCAGGGAAAAGCTCTTTGAAACCATAGTGACAACCAGGCAACAACTCAAAAATCTGAATGAGCTTGGTTCTGCCAGTAAATATTTGCACTCAAGGAACTGCTTTATTGCACTCCTGGATAGTATACGGCACGCTTGTAAATTTTTTAACCACTGGGGACCATTTTGCCTGACCGCACTTGTGTTCTGCTCATAAATACTCCAACCATTTGGGATTACTTAACTTCTGAAGATTCTAATAAAATTACATGCTGTACCATGGGACTTAATCTCTCACATTTTTCTTGAACTGAGGCACTTTTACACAGTCATTGTTCATCCACCCAGCAGCTTTACTGTTTCTGTGGCTGGAAATTCTTTCTGTAAACAGTGTGATCATTTACTGAACCATTTAGATCATTGTTGTCACCAGAGCTGAAATGGGCTACTAGAGAATCAGGGGAAACCTGGGTGTTCTGTTAAGCACTCTGTTCATAGTTTCTAAAACAAACACACACACTCCTCATCAAGATAATTTTATTCATGGTTAATAAAGCTTGGTCATATGAGATGAATGTGTTGCTTCATTTTTCTGGATGGCATGCTGTAGGCACACTGAGGCTCAGTTTTCGAACACAGCCAATTAACTGGATTGCCAGCTGAGGGATTTGGACACTCAGACTGGTGCTCATTCACATCAAATACCTGTTTTATGCATCTAAGTGCTATTTTGCACATTCAAATGTGGGATGTGGGTATCCTATTTCGGCATTTGTGTGTGAAAATTGGGCTTCTCATGGGCATCCTGTTTCTCAGTAGCTTGTGGAAGAAGGGAAGTTCTGTAGTCACATAGGTCCATACACAGTGTGGGGCTGGACACCTACAAACCCCACAATAGGGCAGAAGGAGGCCGTAGGTTTCCCCTATTCTGATTTTTCATGATTTGAATCTGCTAGTGATCAGGTGACTTATTTCAGACATTATAAGTGATTTAAATGAAATCTCCACCTCCGCTGGAATGGAATGAGCAGGCTAGTCTGCTTGTGCGCCACAGCTTTCTATTGGATGGAATTGGTCAAGCTTAACTCTGTGCTAGAAACAGGCAGGAGCAGAGGAGTTTCGTCACTAAAATCCTATCCGAAATGAAGCAGTGTTGACATTCCCAGTTGGTCTGGGACCGGGGTTCTGAAACCCGGCCAGGGGGGATGAGTCTTAGAGCCTTGCTCCAACCCTAGTGGGAAAGTCTACACTGCTATTTTTAGACCCTTAGTCTGAGTCGGTTGACCTGATCTGAGACACTCATGGTCATATTCTGCAATGTAGGTATTACTATAGATAACGAGGCAGTAAGTCTGTAGTCCAGTCTGGCTAGTGGCCTGGGATGTGGGACCCACAGGTTCAAATCCATGTTCTGCCTGATTCGGAGCACAGATTTTCATCCCGGATTACTCTGAATCAGGCAAATCCCACAGGTCAGTGACAGTGCTAAAATGCTTTCCTGCCCCCGAGAAACTTTCTTGATGCAAATACTGTCTCAGCAGAACATTTCTGGAAAGTATTTTAGTTTCAACTGAAAAAAGTTCCATTGAAATTTTTTCAACCAGGTCTACTAATAGTAGAGAGTGTGGGTTGGATATTGAAAACTGGCTAATAGTAGTTGCGATGGGGCAAGGCCAGATGGCTATAGTAAAGTAATGGGAGATTGATATATTAGCTAAACAAATCCCTGTTACTAGGATAAGCAAATGGCAGCTGCTCCAGGTCAGTTAAGACACCTGAGGCCAATTAAGATCTTTCCAGAAGGCTGGGAGGACAGCTAGGTTGATTGGGACACCTGAAGTCAATCAGGGTCTGGCTGAAACTAGTTAAAAGCCTCCCAGTTAGTCAGGTGGGCGGGCGTGTCAGGAGCTGTAGGAGGAAGCTGTGCTGTTGGAGAGACTGAGCAGTCCAAACCACATCAGGCACAAGGAAGGAGGCACTGAGTTAAGGGTGAAGTGGATCGTGAGGAAGTGGGGGGCTGCAGTGAGGAAGTGGCCTAGGGAATTGTACGTGTCCCGTTTCTAAAAAGTCCTCTACCATAGCAGAGACTATTAGGGTCTCTGGGTTGGAGCCCAGAGTAGAAGGCAGGCCCGGGCTCCCCGCTTTACCCCCCGATTAATCAGTGAGACTGGGAGACAACAGAGTCTGTGCAAGGGAGGTAGCTTCTCTTTGCCTCCCTTGCTGGCTTTATGATGAAAATGGCTCAGTAGGCTGTGACCCTTGCCTCTAGACTCGAGAAGGACTACGTGGAGGGTCACAGTGAGCCTCTGAGGCTAGTGAAATCCACCAGGAAACACAGAACCCACGGAGATGAGGACAGAGCTTTGTCACAGTGCTAGAAAATTCTTACCCCATCTTGATAGGCTGACCATATTTCCTTGAGACAAAAACGGGACATTGGGATGGGAAAAACGGGACGGGGTTGGGGGGGGGGTCTCACCAGATGAAATCGGTGCAGTGGCTGCAGAACCTGGGCTGAGGGGCACTGGGAAGGTGGTTGGGGGCTCTGGGGAGGTTCTAGGGGGGCTCTGGGCAGTCTGGGGGGGCTCTAGGTCCCAGGGGGGTCTCACCAGATTAAGTCGGTGCAGTGGCTGCAGAACGTGGACTGAGGGGTGCTGGGGGGGCTCTAGGGAGGTCTCACCGGATGAGGTCGGTGCAGTGGCTGCTTGCACAAGTGTGCGGTGACTTTGTGGCTCTTGACCACGTGGATCACCTTCTGGCGCAGCGCCCCCTTGCGGCAGTACAGCGGCTTGGCCAGGCACTCCAGCTCGGTGGGTGAGGTGACCAGCGCCATGGCCCCACCTGGGCCCCCCAGCGCCAGGCGGGGGGGAGGCAGAGGGAGGGCTGGGGGGGATGGATGGAGGAATAAGCAGAACAGGGATGGGGGATGGAGGGGATGGAGGGAGAGAAGGCAGGAAGGTGAGAAGGGAGAGGATGGATGGATGAGAGAAGAGATGGGGTAGGGAGCAGGGGGGATGGAGGAGGCAAGGGACAGCGAGAAGGAGGGATGGAGAGAAGGGAGATGGAAGAGGAGGCAGTGGACGGAGGGGGAGAGAGAAGGGAGGGATGGAGAAGGGGATAGAGAGAAGGGATGGAGGGAGCGAGAGGAGGCAGCGGACGGAGGAAGAGAGCAGGGAGGAATGGAGGGATGGAGAGAAGGGAGGGATGGAGAGAAGGAGGGAAGAAGGAGGAATAGTGAGAAGAGGAGGCAGCGGGCGGCGGGCTGAAGCCGATGGCAGAGCGGAGGTGTCCAGAGCCGCAGCCGGGGGCTGAGCGCGCGGCGGGGAACCCGGCCAGCATCCCCCCCACCAGCGCTCTTGGCCCCCGGCTGCGGCTCCGGACAGCTCCGCTCCGCCGTCGGCTTCAGCCCGCCGCCCGCTGCCTCCTCTTCTCACTATTCCTCCTTCTTCCCTCCTTCTCTCCATCCCTCCCTTCTCTCCATCCCCCTTCTCCATCCCTCCCTTCCTCCCTGCTCTCTCCCTCCGTCCGCTGCCTCCTCTCCCTACCTAAGGACTAGTATCAGATGTCAAAATCTCCAATGAGCGCAGTTTGCTCATCGGAGATTTTGACATCTGATACTTGTCCTTAGGTAGCAAGATTCTTCACCTGAGCTCTTGCAAGTCCTGCAAAGAAAGAACCTCCCCCTAGAAAGCAGCTTAGGACCTGCCCCAAAAACGGGACAAAATTGATATTTTTGTCAAAAAGATGGGATGGTCCAAAAATATGTAAAAAACGGGACTGTCCCGTTCAAAACGGGACATATGGTCAGCCTAAGATCATCTTGAATTCTTGCAACAGGAGCACCAGACTCTATCATGACTTTGCTGATAGAAACGTGGTTAAAATACTTTCCAAAGACGCCACACACTTCCAGAAAAAAATGGTCCTTTTCTGTTGTAAAATTGTACCACAGACATTGTTAGCTATTGTTATATATACAGTTTATATTTCCTCTGTATTACAGATGCACAAACAGTTCCTCAGTAAGTCTCCCCCTTCATTATAAGAAAGCATACTGAAGAATCATAGCATGCACAACTACTGGAATTGTGTTACTTGCCTAGTGCATTTCCTCCCTGTTCTTTTAAGCTGCTCTGATTCAAATGTGACTCTGTTCCTCTTGTCGTTTTACTTGATTTCAAAGAGTTCCAACAGTATAGCCTAAGGCATCTGTTTTAACAACGGGCTAGAACGAGAACTGGGGCCTATTAGAGGGAAAATCCAGTGACTGTCCTTTAGAAATTATTGTACTTTTTGCCCTTAAAAGTTGGCAAAAAGTGATTATAGTTTGTAATTGCAGCAAATATTCTGCTGCAGCTCAGCAGCCCGGTAAGAGTCTCCATTCTTCTGAGGTCACATTTTTGTATTTGTTCTCCACTGTGACTTATCTTTCATGACACTTTGTGATTGCTAAGAAGAGATGGATCTGAGAGCTACAGATGGGGATATATTTACATGTAACTGGGTTCCAGTTAATAAAATGGATCAAAAGCAATCCGCTCTTATTGGCAAGATCTAGCTCTGCAGGAAGGCTATCCAGTAAATGCACTGAAGATGAGTTTATGCTGAGAAATAAAATTTGTGAAAAACAATACCCAGCAGCAGACAAAGGGTAGGCTTGGATCCTGTCTGCAAGGAGGTGGCTAGGAAGGTGGATGTGATGTTAAGAGACATTCAGTGAAGGATAGTCTGAAATGAAACAACCAAGGGAAGGCCTGGTATTAAAATGTCAGTTTTACACAAAAGACATCCTGAGAGTCCTTTTAAAAAATGGAAAATATGGCCTTGGTCTACACCAAGGAGGGGGTAAATTGATCTAAGTTACGCAACTTCAGCTACAAGAATAACATAGCTGAAGTTGATGCACTTAGATCTACTTACTGTGGCGTCTTCACTATGCTGAGTTGACTGCTGCTGCTCCCCTATCAACCCCACCTGCATCTCTCGCGGCGGTGGAGTACGGTAGTCCCCGGCTTGTGCTGATTCTCTGTTAATTTCAATGTAGTCTTTGTTTGTAAATAACCAAACACACTTTCCTCTGAAAGACGTTCCCATCGCTGCTCAGACATCTCAATATGTATTATGATGTGTGCTGTGCTCAAGAGGAAAAGCATCACAAATATTTCCTTCTCAGAACAGTTACCAAAGGTTACTCAGAGCGCAAAGATGTTACTTAATTTAACGATTTAGAACCATTCCAGAGAAAGTGCTCTTGTCACTTTTGAAAATGTATAATGCTGCCTTTGCCTCCAGGCAAAGGAAAAACAAAGTTTTTTCTTCAGAGGGACAATCTCCTTATCATTGCATCTTTATTGTTGCCTTTGTGCTTTTGCATTACCATTCATATAAGGATCATAGGCTTTGTCAAGTTCATTACTCTCCAATTAATTGCAAATGGATGTCAGTGTCTAATCTAGTTTTTTATAGATCTTTCTATTCTGCTGTGTTCTTGAAGGAGTCTCTGGGTTAGATAGTGGCAGTGTGATGGAGAAAGATTATTCTATGCCAAATAGGGCCAGATTCTGTTAAGTAGGGCACCTTCAATGTGATCATTCCCTTGTAGACATGTCAATGTGGATTGTCCACGTTCCCATGGCTAGACTGGTCTGTAGGCCACTGGCTATGGGGTCTTAAATAATGGCCATGTTTTGGTTCTGGAGCACCGGCACTTTTCTTTTTGAACGCCATATTCTTCTTTAAAGCATCTATGGCTATGCCACCCTGAACATGCCCGATCCCATCCGATCTTGGAAGCTAAGCAGGGTCGGGCCTGGCTAGTACTTGGATGGGAGACTTCCTGGGAACACTAGGTGCTGTAGGCTTCACACCTGGCAGTAGGTATAAAATGCCTCCAACGACAGATGGAATGATGCATCGGTTGGAGTATACCCCAGTCGTATCAGTGGTCCTGTCCGGTCTCCAACTCATGAGACGGATATACCACCAAGCGGACCCTGCCATAGTGTGGGAATAACACTCAGAATTTTTTTTTCTTCTTTAAAGCCATGAATGCAAGTGTTCATGGCAACCTCCTTTTAGCTTGATGCCAGTCCTGTTAATTTGGTTGGGCCAAGCAGATTCTGATGCATAAAGTTGCATCAAATTTCCACCCCAAAAGCACCTGTGCCATGCTCAAATTCAAGAGGCATGGAGGAGAAAAGGCAGCAAAACCTCTTTTTGACTTTGGATCTGGTGGCACAGTGACCGTCCATCAGCCTGGGTGTAGACCTGTTTTTCAATGACATCTCATATGGAAGCAGCTTACAGAACTTAATGAGATGAAACCACATAGGGTTCTATGAAAATTACTTTAAAAGCCTTTTGACTAGAGTTATCGTTACAAGAGAATTCTATAGGTTGGTTTGAGATTACTATTAAAAAATGTAATTCAGTGTTGAATTATTTAGGTCCAGATTCTTCCATTTGGAGGAGAGTGGCACCCACTTCTCATGAGCATCCCTTCTGGTAAGGTGTGTCTGCAATCTTTAAACAGTGCCGGCACTACCTGGCTTCCTCTCTGGAGTCAATGGATTAACACTCCCTGGGCCCTTCTGGTCGTAGATCTCCAGCTGGGCCACTGAATAGTTCAGATCCTCTTCTGGAGGTTTATTGCTGTCTGATTGTAGGCCATTTCCCCAGTGACCTATGCGGGGGACCCAGGCCCACCCACTACTCTAGGTCCCAGTCCGGGGACTCTAAGAAGAACAGCTATGTGGCACTGTGACCCTTCAGTGAAACTGCTTTCAGTTTCCTGGGCCACTTCCACAAAGCTCCAGCCTTCACCAAAGCTTCACCCTTACCTCAGGGTTCTTTTATGTTCAGGCCCAGCAGCCAGACAGGAGCATTTCCTTGCCTCCCTTCCACCTCCCAGTCCCTGCCAGGAGTGAGCTGTTTGTGGTGCTGCAGTTCTCTTTGGCCAGCCAGGAGCACTGTCTGCAATTCTCCAGCTCCAGCAAAGATCTGACTCTGGTCTACACTGCAGCTCCTTTTATACTAGCCTGTAACCCTCTGATTGGCTAACCTACTGCAATCCCCTGGTTGGTTGCTTCCTACACAGTCTCTGTAGACTGCTTGGAGGACTTAGCTCCACTGCTCCTTTCCTGGAATGGGTGTGGCAGGACCCTCAGGCCTCCAGTAGGGGGCCTCTGGGCCTAGTCCACCCTGTTACACCACCATTACTCAATTTCAATAGTGCTTTATTTCTTATAATCAATGGGAATACTCAGGATGTAAGATAGTACTCAATGTGAGTAAAGTCAGTAGAATCTGGAATAAACATTTTAATCTTTAATACCAATCTAGAAAGGAAATTTGTTTAATATGTTATCAGTTATTTCTTTACGTTTTTCCATTTACTTTTCTAAAGTTTATTTTTTGATATTGAATATAATTTACTTTCCTCGCTGTCTCATGAATTCCAGTCAGTCTCTTAAAAGTGGTTTGTGGTAACAATTGTACATATAAGGCACTGACCTGAAGTGGTATTCTCTAATTTTTAATGCAGTTTTTGCATTAATAAATAAATTTGCCTAGATATGTATGCTTGCAAATATTTGAACTCAGCTGGTTTCACTTACATATCTGATTATATGTTAGATCCTGAAGATCAGATCGTTAAATATCTAAGTTTGGATCCATAATTGTTCTTTGGGCACACAATTGCATATGTAATTATTTGCAGGTGCAAAATTAAAGGCTAGGGTGACCTGATGTCCTGATTTTATAGGGACCGTCCTGACATTTGGGACTTTTTCTTATATAAAAGCCTATTACTCCCCACCCCATCCCGATTTATCACGCTTGCTGTCTGGTCACCCTATATAAAGGCCCCGTTGAAGCCCATATTAAAATCAGTCTTTTAGTGTATTGTGCATGGTGACTAATTGAGTTATGCAATAAACAGTTTAATATCACACTATTAAAATTTAGTTTCTTTTCCTGGAGAAAAAGCAAGTTTGTACTGTAATCTTGTGTAGTAGTCAAAAACAGAACATATGGTGTCTTAGAATTATATAGAAGGCTCTCATTCACACTGCTGAAGGAAAGGGTACTTTGTGTGCTGGGATACATGAATGCACACTGTGAGTACTTGAAATAGCTTGAGGAGGAGGAGGATAAGATGTCTCAGATATGGCCATTCAGTGGTCTGTTAAAAATGATTTAGTGGTCTTAGTCTTTTGCCAGGGGTCAGGTTCCTTTTCTTTATTTTGTAGGTGGTATCACCATTACCACCATTAGAACTAGCACTCTGATGATCTAATCTTAGAGGCTACAGAATCATCTTGGAACTAGGAACTAGAACTACACTCCTATCACTAGACAGAGTTCATCCAGAACAGCACTGGGAAGTATTGTCAAGGAGGTGTGGGGAAGCTTTCACTGATGGCTGCCCAAGATGTGCCTGTTACATGGATAGTCAGCAGGTTTCTCTGGCCTATGGGAATGTGTAGATAGACCCTCATGCCCATGTCATTGAAATAATAATTCCAAAGAACAAACCATGTGCAAGGATATCCCTATCCAAGCATACTACACAGGAAAAAATAAATAGTCATTTGTATTTCTGCTAAACATTTTAGAACCTTTCAGAATCCTTAGGGACAAAGTTTGCTGCAGGAAATACAAATATTGTTGAGTGCCGTGTCATGCACCTCTGTATCAGAAAGCTGAAGACAAACAGGAGGGAATTCAGTGAGAACAAGAAGAACAATTAAACATCTGTACAGAATGACCTGCTGTATGAAAGATGATTCGAAGTAGTAAATATATATTGCTTGGCTAAATGATAAGTGAGATGGGAGGAGGAAGGTGCACAGATACATAACCACCCACAAGCATTCAAAGGGCAAAAGCAGCAAGAGATGGAAGTGTGTATTCGTTTAGAATTGTCTAAGTAGATATAATTAGGAATAATGGAGTGGAAATAAATGGAGGAAAATGTGGGTGGGATATTAGGAAATATTAATGTCATTGAGCTTTATTAGCTTGTAGAACAGCCTCCCAAGGCAATGGTAGAAGAGACCCTTCCCATTGGTCAATTAAATGATCTTAGGCTGCAGAGCACCATTTAATTGATCTAATCTTATAAATTCATACAGCTTCATGGTTAGGGTGACCAGATGTCCCAATTTTATTGGGACAGTCCCTATTTTTGGATCTTTTCCCTTATATAGGCTCCTATTCCCCCCTCTTCTATCCCCTGTCCTGATTTTTCACACGTGCTGTCTGGTGACTCTAGCATGTTATGACTTGCTTTTCATTATATTTGGACATACATATATTTTCTGTCACTTCCAGGGTGCTTCTCATTAAAAAAGGAAGTTAGAGTTAAATGATAGACCATATCTTCAACTGACGTAAATCCAAGTAGCTTCATTTAATCATGGATTTATGCTGACTTCTACCAGTTCAGTATCTGGCCTTATATCTGTTAAGGAAATTACTGCAAAGCTGCTTCTTTCCTTTCATCTTGAGTTTCCTCTCTCATAGTTTTGATCAATTCTCGAGATCCGCATTGCTGTAGGATCAAGGAGACAGACATTTTAAAAGGTATCCTATTTTCACAGTTCCTAGATTAACAATGTCTTTGATACACGTAAGCCTAGTTCACAGCATTGTTTAATTACAAGTACTTTATATATAACATGTTCTTAGACTTTCTGTAGAGCAGAAAGTCAAGGAAAATGATTCCTCTATTGAGTTCTGCGGAAAGCATGTTAACTTGACCTCCCCTCTCCATTCAAGTTTGTTTCTGAGCTGCTAGAAAGAACTTGCAGAAATGTCAGCAATCAACTTTCCTTTCATTCTTGAGCTGTGCTGAAATCTTATTGTCTTCATTCTGGAGCTCACTGGTAGATTCTGTTGTTGTTAATGTCAATGAGAATACAACTGTGTCAAAATGAATCTCTTAAGATACCACAGTGCATTTCATGAGTAAAAACAAACATGAGTTTTAACCACCACCTTGTATCCTTTTTTAAATTTGGATGATTTAGGCACTTAATTTCTCATTGGAAATTCTAATAAAACTTTTGCAGAGTTTCTCCTTTCAGTTGTTCTCATGTTTTACATTCAGTTTGTCGATGATATAGGCATACCCCACCTTCTATCCCCATTTAGATTTTAGTCACTCTAATTTTGGCCCCAGAGCAAAAGGTAATATGAGGTGTCTCTGTGCTCTTACATTTATGTGAAGGCATTATATATTAATAAAACTTTTAAAAAATCTTAGCATACAGCTATCTAATTCATGGAAGAATAAGGTTATTTTTCCCCAGTTACACTTCATTAACGTTTTTTTGAGTATAAAATAAACATACAGGGACAGCTAAATGATTTGGGAAAGGAAATAATCACTGCACAGTACAGATAGGATGGATACATGGGAAGAGATTTCTAAAAGAGTTCATGGCTGAATTTTCAGTGATGTTTAGCACCTAACAGCTACTATTGTGGTATTTATGCTCAGTAGCTCCCATTTTGACATCCGATGATCTTTTTAAAAATCTGTCCATTATTTATCAAAGTCTTTTATTTTACTGATCTCCTACAATAGAAAGGCCTTTATGAAAGTACAGACTATCTGTATATGTGCACATCCATATATAATAGAATAGAGACAGTATATTTTTATTTAACCTTCTTTTTCAATAGGTGCAGCCATATGTTGCTTTTATTGTGCTAGTAAATCAAAGCTTTAACACCCAAATATGCAGTACAGTTGCTATTACGTGCAAGATATTCCTTCTTCCTGACTTTAACTTCAAAAGGCAAAACAGTAATATCCACTTTCATCTGTGCAAACACATTGTGTCAGTATGATGGCTGCTATCTTGGCTAACAGCCTAAGGATTGAACTGAGGACTTCCACATTTGAAAGGATGAGCTGCTACAGTTTGAGCTAAAGAGCCAAGTTCTTACACTTTGGGCTGTAACAGCACATACCCTCTGAAGAATGGCAGAGGGGACTGTGAAACACATGTTCACCATTGGATTATACCAATATGTATTAAAAACGTCAACATTTTTGAACCATCACCCAATCGATAGCCCCAGACCTCTTTATGCGCTGTCTGAGCTGCCAACCTTCTCTGCTTTCTTTAAGGTCTCCAAGTGCAATATTCCAAAACAAAAGATGCTGTTCTGCTTAAGATTATAGTGTTGCCTTGGCCAGTTTTACAAGTTCACATAGAAAACGAAATTAGGATGTCAAGAAAACCAAAAGAGAACTTTCATTAGTGGATACGTTAAAGCCTTAGAAGGCAGAAGATAGTCTTTGCTTCAGTGAATTCATATAGTGCCATTGTTTTTGCAGTCAGGGAGAAGAACATCAGGTGGAAAGATCTATACTTTCTAATAATAGCTTGTGAATGGCTAGCTGAAAGTTCTGTTAGAGTTCTATCCAGAGAGGCAATGTATAACATTTTTACTGATGTCAAAAGCAGCAATGGAAATAGATACTTTTGGTGTGTGTGTGTGTGTGAAATATCCCAAACATTGAGCTATGTCACTCTGTACTAAGTGTTTTTTATCTATTTGCCTACAGTAAGTTAGAGTATATTTTATACAGACAATATCCTATTGCCTGTTAAAGATATTAAATGTTAAAATTCTCGTGTAGAGAAGTTTCACTTTTTTTTTGCAACTTGTTTCAAGTGCGGTCAATGGGAGTTAGGTGTCTACTCGCCCTTTGAAAATTGTTCTCTTCATCATTGCAAGCTTATGCTTAGACACCAGTTTAAGCTTGAACACATGCTTAAGCAACTTGCTGAATGAGGGTCTAGAATATTAGATTGTTTTTGGTGGGATGGCTGTTTTAAAATTGACAATAAAAGAACTCTGGATTAATCATTAATTCTCAAGTGACCAAAATCCTGTCCTCTTCCGATGGCAATGTCTTTATCCTGCTATGTATCCATAATAAACAATTTTAGAAAGGAATTCTGCACGGCTGTCATATCTTCCTCTAGACAAAATATGCTGTGATTGCATAGGAGGGAGGATGCAGCAGTCGGAATAATAGCTTAGCAGTATGTTCACCACTATGACTGATTTTACAATTGCCGTTAATGTGCCATATTATCGGCCACACATGTTCACTGGGGGCTTTATTAATGAAGGAGTTGTACTGCATTTACCCTTGAGTTTTTTAAAGTTGTTTGGAGGGGTAATACTTATGTGCCAATCACACATAAATTACGTGACATCAAGATCCATCAACAGGATGCATCAGTGGTTCTCAAACCTCATCGCACCGTGACCCACTTCTGACCATAAAAAATTACTATATGAGCCTGGGATAGGAGGGACCATGGGCTTCAGCTTAGGCCCAGCAAGTCTCACGCTGGCCTTGACCAGCCCATTTAAAATGGGGTCGTTACCCATATTGGGTCCCAACTCACAGTTTGAGAATCACTGCAATACACTTAAGGAGAGAAGGGAGATGAGCCTAAATCGTTTCAGCTTCATTTGGCTTGGTTATCTTTCACTAACCCAGTCCTGGAGTCTTTCCAATGACCTTGGGTTCCGTAGGCACCGGATCTAGACTGGGCTATTCGTAAAGGCAAACTATTCTTAAGTATTTCTCCAAAGCACTTAGCAGAAACAGAATGTCCTTCAGCATTGGGCTTATGCATCCTTTATTTCGGATTAATTTTGTTGAATATGCTGTGTGTATCTTTTATGACTGGGTAAGAAGTATACTACTCCCTATTTATACCCCATGAGCTTCTCTTTTTGGGATAATATAAAGTATCATCAGAGTATGGTATCTTTCCCCTAAACATATGTTTCTCTTCTCTCACTCCTCCTTTTAGAACTATACTTCGAAACACTAGTGCCACAGAGCAACTACTGATGTTCAGTGACCTTCCACGATGGTAAGTTTGTCGTCTGAGAATTGAAATTGATTTACCTCATCTTGACACATGAAGACCCTGTGTGTGTCTCTTAGTTTATTGTTGTGAGTGAGCAGCGGCATTGACAGCAAAGGATGTTGAGGCGGTAGCTGTCAGGATGGCAGAAATGGAGATTATGATATGCTCGTGTCTACACTGTACCCCAGCAAAACAAACTAGGAGGCTAAATGCTAAATTAGATTCTGATACTTTTTATTATTGCAAGTTAATTGTCTAACATATGCTAACAGGACATTTTCCAATGCCTGGCAGTCCTATATCTGTGGATAGTCTGTTTATTTGTGTTTTGTTCAAATACATTGGAATAAAAATGTACACAGAACCTAGATGAAACTATGATCTTTGAAATCATAGAGGTTAATTGTTTCCTATTTTAAATTCTTTATTTTAGTCTCAGGGCTTTTTTCAGAAATGTGTGGCATGGAATGGCTAATAATAAAACGCAGGGATCAAACTGTAAAATAAATTCCTCCCAATTCTAAAAATACTTTTTATCTTTTGACTTTTTCTTACTGTTGGCTGCTTTCATTTCCTACCCCCTCCATTTGATTGTATACAAAGCTGTGCTAGGGAACCTAAAGCTGGCATCCAGCCCCACAGCTTGAAATGTGCCTTGAAATCTGTTTTAATTAGATATGACCCATAATAATTTAATTACCAACCCACCCAGCAAATTAACTTTTGAATTTTAGCAGCCACATTGTGTAAAACACCAAAAATATTTTGGAGCAGATACCTTACTGATTTCTAGGCATTCAGACTAGAAGAGAGGTTGAAGTCTCCTATGATTGTTTAACCTCTTAAATAATTTGGACAATTAGTTGTGAAAACTGCCTGCTTCATACTTTGCCACAAGTCCATTTTGGCTTAATACCTTGTTTGTGGGAGATGAAATTGCCGGCATTTTGTGGCTAGTTATGGGATGATCTTGGCTTCTACCTATTACACCACATTGTTGAGTTATATGGTGGATCGTAGGATCTGAACAGCACCCAGAAAAATCAATGAGTTGAGCCTTGCAGGGATACAAATGTATATCCCTGGATACAAAGCAGTATCTGTGGAACTGCAGGGTTCTCCCAGGAACTGCAGCAGTTAAAGCAGAACACTGGGCTGCTGCTCCGAGGAGCCAGCACCCCATGCTAGCAGTTCCTCCTGCGTGGCTGTACCACCCCCTGACCTCGCCCATTGGGGTGGACAGCAGGCTTCCTGGTTGTGCTCTTGTGTTCAAGTGGTGTGCCCACCCTCAGAGAGGAGACGCAGATAGCTGTGCAGAAGAGTCGTGGACAGGTCTGGGGCGAGGCTGTGGGAAAAGCTGCGGATGGTACAGCTGTGCCAGAGGAGTTGCTGGCATGGGGTGCTGGCTCCTGGGAGCGGCGGCCCCACCTTCTGCCCCTTTCCCGCTGCGGTTCCCAGCAGTTTTGCCAACTATGTGGACTGGTGGAGTTTGACGAACAAGAGCCAGTGCTCCTGGCCAAATCCCAACTCGGCCAAATTCCTCCTGCTTTAACAAATGAATATAGTATTATTCTTTGTTTCCTGTTCTAATCTCGTGGAGCATTATTGGGTAGGACTTGTGATCGACTGCTGTGATGCAGTGCAAAGGTAGTTGGAATGATCTTCCGTCTTCGGATTGATGTTGTAGGGAGCCTCTTGCCATTCTAGTTTATCCTGCATATCATGTAGTCTTGACATGCTAGTGCACTGATGCAAAACAAATGGATTTGAGGTGGTGGTTCACTTATGTCCCAAAGAGAGAACTCATTTTTTGCCAGGGTAAACTACTGCTGTTTCAGGAGTTTCTGAAAAAGTTTATAAGCCCTGAGCCTGAGGGTATGTCTACACAGCAAAGAAAAATCCAGGGTTGGCCCATGCCAGCCAACTCAGGCTTGTGAGACTTTGACCGTTGGGCTGTTTCATTGCTGGGTAGACTTCCGGGCTCAGGACGGAACTCTGGCTATGGGGCTCTCCCACCTTGCAGGGTCTCAGGCTCCATCCCAAGCCTGGAAGTGTACACAGCAAAGAAACAGCCCCCTATACTGAGCCCCACAAACCCGAGTTGGCTGGCACAAGCCAGCCATGGGGTTTTCTTTGCTGTGCAGATATAGCCTGATAGCCCTCGCTTTTCTGCTCATTAGAGTTCAGCAGAGAGCTGTGGAGGGAAATTTCCTGCAAATAATGTTCCTGACTTCCATCCTGTTCTGCTCCCGGCTGTTGGGACTGTCACATCCCCACACCTACCTGGTGAATTTGCCGGAATATATGGTGGTAGTGATCAAGCAGGAAATGTCTATTTAACTGGTTTTGAATGATCATAACATAACTATAATCAAATCCATATATGAAAGGCCAAATACAATTTCAGCAAAACACCTTTGTAATACTATGAAAATTACTATAGCTTTTACATTTTCAAATCATATTGCCCTATCACCGGTGCAGAAAATGTTCCAATTTGATGACACAATACACAAGCAGACGTTTCCCCATATTATAGTGGATCCTATTCCATCATCTTGACACCTCTGTGTTGGCAGTAACATTTTTCTGTTACTTTTATTCAGTACTTGGGAGAGAGTAATTTTTAGATTGGTACATTTTGTATCTTCACATTCACAGATGGATAATTTCCACCTCGATAAGTTCTGTTTGCTAATGTGTAAATCCTTAAGAAATACAAAGTATAGTTTTTTGAGGTTTTGAGACTGTGATTCGCTAAATGAATTTGTCAGAAACTAGCCGTTAGAGGGGTGGAATGCTATAAAAGCCAAACTAAATTAAAACTTTGCTCTTATTTATGCCAGTGTAAATCAGGAGGAGTTCTGGTGAAGTCCGTGAAATTACATCAGTGCAACACTGGGATGAGGTTGTAATCTGGTCCCAAGTATTCAAATAATTTGCTAGGAACAGATGTTGTACAAGCAATGAAGCAAACCCACAGAGTTCATTTCAGATGTTAGGATGATGCGTCTCACTGGTAACATGGAACTCCTATGGGACCTATGCATTGATATGAAGCTAAGCCCAGATATTGGTAAATTATGTTTCTCTGTATGGAGAGAAATGTTATAAAGTTAACTTGCTTGCTTTCTTCCTAGTCCTCAGTCCTCTTCTACTTTGACAACAGACTTCTGGCTTCCTTTTGACTTTCCTTTTCTCTGGTGAAGTTTCTAAGAGGAAACTCCTAGTAGGGTCACTTTTGATGTAGATCAGTTTCTGTTTCTCCTTGTTTCTGGGTTAGAAAAGGCTTGTGTTTCTCAGGATTTGCTCAAAGAACTGGCAATAGAACATAGTTTTAGGAAACCAGCTCAATAATCCCAGCCCATTCTTGCAGTGCTCAAAGTTTTTTACCATCCCCTGGCTGTTTGTTGGCCTTAACGCTATGTGAAATGAGCTTGATCTCACTCAAATTCTGCATGGACAACTGTCCCTCTTACCCCAACTACTGCTGCAGCTGGCACTACTCACCACTCAGCAGAAAGCCTGAGGACAAAATGAACCTGGAAGCTAAACTCTTATTCCTAGAAATGGTCTGTCTGGGTCAGGAGTGTAGCACTTTGGTGGGGCAATATGGGGAACATTACACTGGTGCCGTCATGGAGTATCTGTGTTCTGTGGTTTGTGGACTTTAAGCTTCACATTTGTTAACGTTTCATGAGCCGTGAATTCACAAACTTTTCTTAAAAAAAAAAAAAAAAAAAAACCCAAAAAACCCTGTGCTTTCTTCCTCTGTTCTGCCAAATATGGATGTAAGCATGGATGGTAGCTACCATTTCAGTCTGGGTTTTTTCCATACCACCAAAAAGGTTTGTGCTATGAGCAATTAGTATTAGTAAAAAACTGTTAGATCACTAGGTACCAGTTGTGTGATGGACGCTCAGCTCCCACGAGTGTCTCCTGTCAGCTGAGTGGGGAGCAGAAATCTTTTTTCCTGCCCCAGCACTGCCTGTAGCTTGTTGACCTTGACTGGTATATCTTCAATGACTCTGCCGTCTGTCCAAGTTTCTCACTCAAAACTGAATGAATTCCTCCTGGGAGGATCAAATGTCCAGCAAGGGCTATCTGTCCAGATTAGTGTCTTCAGTCCTCTCTTTGGGCCCTTTGCATCTAATCCCTTTCCTGTTTGTTTGGTTTTTCTTTGGTTTTTTTTTTTTTTTTTTTTTTTTTTTAGTCCAACCGGACCTGTTGCTCTGCGTTCAGCCATGTTTCTGGGCTCTTTAAATTTAGCCCCTTTTCTTGGGCTTTTAAACTAGATGTGTCCCCTGGTTGGTTGGGGGAACCTGGGCTTGCCCACTTCTGAGTGGGCCTCTTCCCACCTGGCCTCTTGACCTCTGTCGGTTACCTTAAGGCTAGAGCTTGAAGCTCTTCTCACTCCCAGGCTTTGCCAATCCAGCCCATCGAGCTCCCTTTGGCCAGAACAAAGCACCCTTCCTAGCCCTTCTGGCCCCACCTCAGATCCCTGCAGCTCCTTTTATCTGAGCCTGATGGCTTCTAATTGACTACTTCTGTGTAGCCTGTCTAGGCCAGCTTGGAGAACACACCTTCACTGTTCCTTTCCTGGGGTGCGGTGTGCTGGGACCTCCAGCAGGGGGCCTCAAAGGGCCAAGTACACCCCATTACAAATGTGTATGTCTATTCAGGGGACTGGGTCTGCTGCCTTTACCCCCTCTTAAAATAAAATCTGAGTGCATAACATTTGTCATGTGCTCCCGTGTTTCCTAAAGTGCCAGGCAATGTAAACTCCAGCTATTTTACTGAAAATAAAGATTTCTCAGGGTCTGAATTTTGCAGATGATTTTATTTAAGTGAATGGTTGCCTTAAAATGTTAGCACAGAGGATAAAGTGTTCTGGGTGCCAATCCGGCTGTATCTCCACAGGGGAAAAAAAGCTACTTAAGAAAACAAATATTAATAACATTTGTACTCATCTATAATTGATGTCCATAAATGGGATATCTTATTGTTTGATTCTTTCCTTCCACGGCATGAATATTATACTAAAAAACCCCCTCAATTCCTGAAGAAATTCTAACTATGTTTTGCTTAGCAAACACCAATGATTAGGTCAGAATTTTAGAAGAGTTTCCATTTGTATAGAATAGCATTAATTTTATATTCTTTCCTAGCCAGGATGAGAGAGAAAAACAAACAATTTATTCAGACAAAACCAGCCTACATGAATCATTTATTTAGCCGTATAATTTTAAGAGCTCATTTTTTATGCATCAAGTTGCAAATCAATAGAAAATGTCTGGGGGTGATTTTGCCCAAAGAGAAGTGATAGTGATGTAAACAGTACCCCCCGCATGGGAAACCAGTATGTGAGTGTGGGGATAAATCTGCACTAGGCAATGCCATGTTTTTACAAAGTAATCCTAGAAAGATCAGCAGGAGAAACAACTCTGTGTCCTTAACATTCAGAAAGTACTCTCAATGAAGGGGCAAGGAGCAAAAATCTGCAGTCAGTTTACTCTGGTATACATTCAGAATAACTTCCCTGAAGTTATTGGTGTTACTTGGGATTTTCATCAGTGTGATTGAGAACAGAATTTGATTCACAATATTTAGTTTAGAGATGGACAAACATGCTGGGATAACATAAGAAATCTGGAATGAGGAGTACTTGGGGCACCTTAGAAACTAACCAATTTATTTGGCTATGACTCTGAAATAAGAAATCTACTAACTTCCCTGAACCTTCATCCGTTTTCAGAATTAAAATCAATTGGAGCAAATTCTGGTCCCATTGAAGTCAATGCCAAATAATCCATTGAGTTCAATGAGAGAAGAGTTTCCCCATGTCGAGAACGTTCTTACTGAGGGAAAGGCTGGTTTTTTTTGTTTTGTTCTTTTAATTTTCTGCCCATAAGTGAGGTGAGCTGGGTACAACAGTTTATTTGTGGCCCAGAACAACAGAGAAATCCTTCACTGCCAGATAAAATTAAATATGTATCTAATATAGAGTGTATACGCTGATCTTAATGCTAAAGTGCTGGGTATTAATTCTTTATTATAATTGATCTGTAAAATTTGATTAATAAGGAATAAAAAAACCAAAACATTAGTCAACACTTTAAATTAGCAAAATCCATCATTAAGAGAAAACTTTTCTCTTTTAAGTGTATGTTGGAACCAATAATGCACCTATGACAAGAATCAGCCGGGGAGCATAGAGACTGGCTAAAATACTACAGACGCTCCCTGGGTTACTCAAGACCCAACTCTACACAAATTTTCACTTACAGAAAAATTTCCATAAGCTAAAATCGGAGGTGTTGGTTTTTTTTGTTTTTGTTTTTTTGGAGTAATGGTTGGAGATAGATCTCCGACTTACGCAAATTTCCGAGTTATGCAAGGCGTTCCGGAATGGAATGCTTACGTATAACAGGTTAATATTGCAGTTTCTAATTAACTAAATTGCTTTTGGTGAACATAAATAGTGCCTTAAGTATAAGTTTTAGCCATAGTTCAAAACTTTAAAGGACCATCGTTAGCTGGACATTTTATATTATGCATGCGACTTTTTCTATGTAGCCAGATGGCTGTGTTGCCTGAAACTCTATTTGTCAGTCAGTCAAATATTTTACTGGTTACTGCAATACAAACCATTTGTTTTATGCAGTCTTTGGCAACTTCAAAATTCCTCAGTAATAGAGTCTGGAGTTGACACTATAACTTGATTTTGTATTTTCTGCTTTTTTGGGGCACTTTGGGGCAAAGACTATGACTGTACAACTGAGCAGATGAAGCTGATTCCCATGGGTACTGAAAATGTGCAAGAGGTCGGAAGATTCATACTATCAAAAGGTCTAACCAGGATAGTTTCTGTAATATGAAACCATACTTTATAATGCCTTAATTGTGCTGTGTAAATATAACCTTAAAGTGGGAGATTTTTCAAACACACAATGGGCACTCCATTCTCTCCAAAAGTCATTTACAGTCTGAAATGGAAGATGTAACAAAATGCAGGGGTCAGAGAGGACACTGACCTCTATTGTGTGACAAGGACAATAAACTTTTGTTATTTTAATCCAGGTCAGGTGACTGGGACCACGGAATTAAATTCAGGTTTTTTTAACCCACTCTGCTTTCATGCCCTTATTTCAGTAAACATAGTGAAATGCAATTGTGTCAAAGGAGAAAAAAATGTCTTCTGATGACAATAGCTTCAGAGTATATTAAAAGGAAGAGAAGAATATCTCCAGTTTTAAATTATGGAAGGAATTTAATTGGGGAGAAGCTAATTTCATGTGTTAGGAATTGGGCCAGGACACCAGAGCTAATACTTCCACTTCTAAGAGAAGTGCAGTTGTAATATTCAGTGATCACAACCTGCCTACCTTCAACATAGCAGTTTCATCACCAGTGATCCAGCAAAGACTCAGAGGGAAGAGAGCTAGCTACTGAGGTAACAGTGCCACTTGTTATGATACTTCACTTTTGCTTGGAAGTATTCCAACTAAGTGTTGAGAAAACTTGTCTGTGCTTAGCTTGTTAGATTAAAAAAATAATAATCAAAACTCAAGGTGTTTCAGCCTTAGCTATCCATAACTGATCTATTTCGGGTTCATCATTGTGGTATCTGCAGCTACCCTTTTGCTTCACTATGGACATTTTAGTGATGTACCACAAAGAGAAAGAAAGAATGAAAGAAAGAATGAAAGAAAGAAAGAAAGAAAGAAAGAAAGAAAGAAAGAAAGAAAGAAGTGCATGGCCCTCTGGCACATTTTACCTTTGCCAAATTCGTTTAAATTCAGTGGAATTGAAATGCTCCTGTTTAGACCTTAAAGGTATTAAAGTAAGAGAACACATTACACTCTGCTTAATTGGCAGGCATTTAACTTGGATGGCTCTCAGGCAACTGAATTAGTTGAATGATAATGACTGCCATTTATTCAGAACAATGTTTGTTCTAGCGTTATTCCCACACTATGGCAGGGTCCGCTTAGACTGGACACAACCACTGATACGACTGGGGTATACTCCAACTGATGCATCGCTCCATCTGTCATTGGAGGCATTTTATACCTACTGCCAGGTGTTAAGCCTACAGCACCTGGTAGTCCCAGGAGGTCTCCCATCCAAGTATTAGCCAGGCCCAACCCTGCTTAGCTTCCGAGATCAGATGGGATTGGGCGTGTTCAGGGTGGTTTAGCCGTATCCAGTTATTCAGAACAATATTAGCAAAAATTCCATTTGGAGTATGATCCTACTCAGATTGAGGTCAATTATAACTTCAGTAAAAGTAGGACTAGACCTTTTAAGGTGGGAGGTTTCAGACACTACCAAAAAGTTAAGTGGGTCTCACCTATCTGTTATATGTGGGTAATATTTTTGGCTACAGTTTCAAAATATGGAAGTTGACAGAGATTAAAAAAAGGGAAAGAATTAACCAGGAAATCACCAACCCCCAAATGAACTTTTTCCTAATTTATTTAGAACAATGTTTTATTTCAAGACTTTTCATATTCATTTTACAACAGCTCCTTGTGTTCACTTCAATGTCCACTTAGTCAACACCCAGTTAAAACGACTATGTTGTAATTAACATACACTATATCTAAATAATAAACAGAAATACTTGAGAAGTCACAAGTGACATTGAAAGGTAATGTATTTTTAAAAATGCTAAAATGAATTTTTTTGTTAGAGATCACACAATTTAAACCGTGGAACTCATTGCCACAAGGTATCAGAGGCCAAGTACTTAGAGATTGCATAGAATGAATTCTTTTTGTAGACAATGTAATGATTGGCACATATATTAACTAGGATTTCTTTCAAAGGAATCAGCCATCTTTATGATCAGCCACAACCTGTTGGAGATTAGAAAAAAACTCCCCCTAGAAACAGGACATTCTGTAATTGTCTCTCTACGAGGGGCTTTATTGCTTATTGCTCTGAAGTATCTGCTGCTGGCCACCATCAGAGACTAGCACATGGGCTAGATCAGCGTTTCACAAGTGGGTAATGACCTCCCTGCAAAGAGGAATCATGAAAAATAATTAGGGATGGAGGGGCCACAAGGCACTGAAAACTTGAGTACAGTAAAACCCCGATTTAACGGACCCCGATTTAACGGACTTTGGATGCAACGGACAAAATTTCCGATGCATCCGAAATCCTTTATTCGGGAGCTGCCGGCTCCCGCCCGGGTCCCACCTGCTGCTCCCGCCTGGGGGTGGGCTGACTGGCTGGCTGCTGGCTCCTGCCTGCGGGCGGGCTGGCTGGCTGCTCCCGCCTGCGGGCGGGCTGGCTGGCTGCTCCCGCCTGGGGGTGGGCTGGCTGGCTGGCTGCTGGCTCCCGCCTGCGGGCGGGCTGGCTGCTCCTGGGTCCCGCCTGCGGGCGGGCTGGCTGGCTGGCTGCTGGCTTCTGCCTGTGGGTGGGCGGGCTGCCGGCTCCCCGCTGCCAGCCCGCCCGGGTCCCAATAATTTAAAAAAAATATTAAATAACGGACTTTCGGCTTTAACGGACACCCCCTCGCCCGAATTAGTCTGTTATATCGAGGTTTTACTGTACAATCTAAAACAAAATTTTACTCCCTCACTTTCCCCACGCCTGTACCTTTCAAGGTTAAGTATTCCCTGTCAACCTCTTAAAGCATTCTCAAATTATGTAGGCTTATCATTGCTGGTATTGTTAGTAAATATTAATGCTTCTAGTTCTTTCTTTCTGTATATTTGATTCAGTTATATATAGTAACTATTCTTTAGAATCTTTATCCTCAACAATGAGCATGTCTGAATTCTAAGACCCAGAACACTCGTCCTTGACCGATAAGAAATCCTATTAAAATATATTCTGCTATATTTTAACATCCTGGGGCACATTCATCTCTATACAACTCCAGATATTCTTGGAATCTCTCTCTCTCTCTCTCTCTCTCTCTCTCTCTCTCTCTCTCTCTCTCTCTCTCTCTCTCTCTCTCTCTCTCTCTCTCTCCCCACCACCACAAATAAGGGATGACTGTTACAGTAGATGTTTCCTATAGGGGAATAAACAGGGAAGAATGATGGTGGGGTAAGAAGGACTCACTGAGAGAGATTATCTTGAAGAATTGTTAGTCCCCCCCAGATGTAAATAGTCATGTAAATCAAGTAAACCGAGAATGTATAGAAATGACATCACAACATATGTTTCTGGGAGAATATTCTTGGCAACAAGGTTTCCTTTGTCTGAAACCCTATGTAATGATACTGACATGGGAATTTAGTTGAGGGAATGAAAACTGTGTGCCCCTTCCAGATGCCAGAGAGATACATATTGGGTGCTTAGTCTGACAACAAAGGGTGGTAATCTCTCTCTTAGGGCTGGGCTACAGTATGGAGGGAGTCGACCTAAAATATGCAACTTCAGCTACACAAAGAGCCTAGCTGAACTTGCAGTATCTTAATATTTATTGTGTTTTAGCATAAAATTTTTAACATTTCCAAAATACAGATGATGTTCTGGACACCAGTTTAAAGCTGTTTTTCTCAACCAGGAAGTATAATAAGATGTAGGTACAATAAAATGACCCTTTGACTATATTTTGAATTTGAGGGTTTATCAGACTGCTGAAATGTTTGAAATATAGTAAAACACCTCAAAGGGCTCAAAGTCCTGGTACAGTGCACTTCTATACTTTTCCTGAGCAAAAATAAAGATGATAGATTGCTGGGTACAGTAACAAAGATGGATAGAAAATGTTCCAGGGCACATATTTGTAAAATGGGATGGGGAGACTCTCCCAGGAAAAGGAGAATTTCCCCCCTTTTGATATTTTTATATCTCTAGCTGAGTAGTATCAAGGTTTGGGTAAATGTCCAGAAGGTACGTTTTAAAATGAGAAATAGCCGAACAGTTTTAAAACATCCCTAAGCACCAAGACATTTGTATTCCGTAGGAGTTAAATTGAGTGTTAGTTGTGAGTTTGCTTTATAATTGCATATAGCAATTAATGTTTCCCTTTTCCACGTTGAAGCAAAGTTATTATGAAACACTTGGCAAAAAACCTGGAGGTGTGTTGTCAGCATCCTAAAAATATACATTAATAGCTCTCTTTGCTTAAGCAACTCTCTAGTTGAACTTCTGTAATCGGAATATAGACCCTCTCCAGGTTACATACTGGGACTAGTTGTTAAGGAGGGAAAGTCAAGACTCCTGTTCCACATTTATAAATTATTTTTACAAATGCCTTGTTACAAAATAAAGGTAGGATGGCTTAGTGGTTAGGTTATTGGCCTAAAACTCACGAGATCTGCGTTCAGTTCCCAGCCTGTGGTACAGACTTCCTGTGTGACTTGAGCAAGTCACTTGATCTCTCTGTGCTTCAGTTTCCCATTTGTAAAATGGGGATGATTCCTTTCCTCCCATCCTTAGGCTGCTATGACTGTAAGATCATCAGATCATTTCTCTTCCTGTCTGTTTGCATGATGCCCACCACAATGGGGTCCTGATCTCAGATGGGAGCCTTAGAGGCCTCAGAATTGCAGGCAGATCATCTTAACAAAGATGAAAAGCAATTATAGCTGTGCCATTCTCACCACTATTGTCAAGGGCCTGTTAGCAGGTTTATGACAATGGGGCTAGTCTAAATGTACTCTAAATTTAGCAACCTAAAATTACTAAAAAATAATTTAAATTTACATGGAAAAAACCACTCAGTTAACATCCGATCAGCAAGCTACATGCTACATTTTGTTCTTCAGTCCTTTTTTTTTTTTCAGTAATAAGGGCAGACTGGTTGGTAGGGGACTGGTAATCACATACAGAACATCTTAGTTCAGATCTCTCGTTCGGAATGTGGCCCAGGCTGGTAGTGACCAAAAAAGTTAGTATCTTTTGGCTGCTTTGTGACCTTATAGAAAATACATTTCTTCAAGGTGCAAATGTTTACATCATCAGTCACATCATCACAATGTGCCTTCATGCTCACTTGTTAGGGGTCCCAGTAGACAAGTCAAGAAATGAATATGAATGGAGATGGGCCACTTCTCAGCCACAGAGAGGAACAGTTCTGATGTTAGATCTCCTGAGTAGAAAAACATAGGGGAGAGTGTCTCTCTCCAGGACTGTCAGTGTCATGCTGTAAGCAGCACAACATTCAGGCAACATTAATAATATGCAGAAGCGACAAAGAGTCCTGTGGCACCTTAAAGACTAACAAAAATGTTGAAGTATAAGCTTTCGTGGGCTAATACCCACTTCGTTGGATGCATGCAGTGGAAGGATCCAGATGCAGGTATAAATAAGAGGCAAGGACCAGGTTAGAGATAACAAGGTTAGTTCAATCAGGCTGAACCAGCTTGTTATCTCTAATCAGGGAGGATGAGGTCCTCTTCTAGCAGCTGATCTGGAGGTGTGAACACAGAGAGAGGAGAAACTGCTCTTGTACTTAGCTAGACATTCATAGTCTTTGTTCAATCCTGAGCTGACGATGTCAAATTTGCAAATGAATTGCAGCTCTGCAGTTCCTCTTTGAAGTCTGGTCTTGAAGTTTTTTTGCTGCAGGATGGTGACGGTTAAATCTGTTATTGTGTGTCCAGGGAGATTGAAGTGTTCTCCTACAGGTTTTTGTATATTGCCATTCCTAATATCTCATTTGTGTCCATTTATCCTTTTTCGTAGGGACTGTCCAGTTTGGCCGATGTACGTAGCAGAGGGGCAATGCTGGCACATGATGGCATATATTACATTGGTAGATGTGCAGGTGAATGAACCAGTCATGGTGTGGCTGATCTGGTTAGGTCCTGTGATGGTGTTGCTGGTGTAGATATATGGGCAGAGTTGGCATCGAGGTTTGTTGCATGGATTGGTTCCTGAGTTAGAGTTGTTATGGCGCGGTGTGCTGTTGCTGGTGAGAATATGCTTGAGGTCGGCGGGTTGTCTGTGGGCGTAAAAGAATATGTATTTTTTAACTTTTCTTTATTTCAAAAATGTCATTTCTCTGGGTCAGACATGTGCTTCATCTTCTTTAAAAGACGTTATTTCTAAGTACAATTTACATTTCTGTCCCTGCTCAAACTGCTTCTTTTCTACTTATGCACTGTAATTTAAAATATCTCTGAATAGAGTGCTACTTCCCAGTCCCTGGGATTTGAAGGATCTGCACTGTCTAATATGAAGGTCTTGGCATCTATTAAGATTTGTACTATTCACTCAAAATATTTTTAACACCCAAATCATATCCCCCTGCCAGTATCACTTGGACTTATAGGCTTTCAATGTGGTTCTCCTGGTATGGCTAAGTACAGAGGTACATACAAAGTCACCTTCATAACCTCAACATATTTTAGGTTCAGTTCGGAAAAGACCAAAAACTTTCTGCTGTGTATCTGAAGCTCATCCTATCTATGAAGATGCAGAATCGACATGGAAGACATGCTCAGCCATGACATTTTCAACATTTCCTGCCAGGAGAACAGCCTTCTTGGCTGTTCCCACCAGTTCCCAGAAACAATGAGTCAACTATGAAACATGGAGGTGTGCGTGGAGAAAGAGTTAAATTATACTCAACTCTAAACTTGAACTGAATATTTTGAGGGTTTTTTTCAGAGAGGGGATAGTTCCTGTTTTCCGAAGAAGTGCACAGGTCACTGAGTGGGATCAAAAGGATCCAAGGATGATCTTATGATTGAAAACAAGAAGTCAGGAAAACTGGTTCACTTCTTGGTTTTGCCCCAGACTTGCCACCTGACCTGTGGCAAATCACGTCTCTCTGGGCTTCAGTTTCCAGTCTTAAAAATAGACATCATTATATTTTCCCCATCTTTAAAGGCTGTTAATCTCTGTAAAGCATTGGCTTATGCTTTCGTACATAACAGCACAATTGCTTCCAGTGATGACCTTGGGTAGGTTGAATTATTTGCCAGTTTGGCCTACCCTTACTATGATTAATTTTTATTATTGTAGCACATAGAGGTTCCAATGGAAATTGAAGTCGGCACTGTACCCCAGAAAGAAACAGTCCCCGCTCCAAAGAAATTTCCATCTGAATGGATAAAAGGCGGGAGGGGGAATGAGCAAAGAGAGGGAAACTGATTTGTCCAAAGACTTGGCAGGTTGGTGGCAGAGTCAGTATTAAACCTGAGTCTCCCAGTCTAGTGGCTTCTCTGCTAGACCATATGCATCACATACGTGGGTAGTGAAAACATTGTTACATTCCTTACGATTGTTAATGTCACTGGTGATGGAAGCACTAGAACGTTTATTAAATCTTCACAAGGCCTAGTTTTAAGGCTAATTAAAGAACTCATTATTTCTTTTAACATTAATTGCACTTTTAATTTTACTCATAAGCCACCATTTGCTGCAGCTAGAAATATGCTTCATTTTTATGAATGGGACAGAAAGAGGAAACAAGAGGCAGATGTATAATGCTGAGGATTATAGGGCAGGGAATAGTTGGAGCAAGTTGACGGGGGGGGGGGGGGAGGGATAGTTCAGTGGTTTGCATTAGACTGCTAAACCCAGAGTTGTGAGTTCAATCCTTCACAAGGCCATTTAGGGATATGGGGCAAAAATTTGGATTAGTCCTTCTTTGAGCAGGGGGTTGGACTAGATGATCTTCTGAGATCCCTTCCAGCTCTGAGACTCTATGATTGCCCCATTACCCTCAGAAAGAAAGCCACTTGCAGCATTTGGTCTTCTATCCACTCAAAGTAGCACCATTTAACTGAAAACAATTTATGAAATCAATTTAGTTAAACTGGTATGACCCCCAGTGTGGCCACATTGATTTTAATCTTGGCGTATGTCCATTTTGTTTGCTTGGGCAAGGAATTGACTGAAGCTAAATTGATACAGGTCAGGTTTCAATCAATTTAGGTGTCCACCCAGGAGGGATGCATGGGTTTAACTATATTGTTTTTTTTAAAAAAAACAGTTATAGTTAAGCAGCTCCAATTTTGTGTGTAGACAAGGCCTTCTTATCCAGAGGCAATCAAGGGAAGCGAGAGACCAGTTTCTACAACCAGGGAGGAGGTAGTCTCAGGTGTGAGCTGTCACAGGTGTTCTGCTGCCTTTGTGGTGTTGGAAAAGGATTGTGGAAAATGGAGCTGTTATGAAAAGGTGGGAACTTCTCCTTTCTTCCACCAGTTATGGAAAGGGTACAGGCAGGCTGTAGTGGGTAGCCCTGACGTGCATGGACAGCAGAATAGCTGGAGTATCTATCTGGAAGCTGAGGGGTTTGGTTATAGTGTGGAACATGGTCCTTGTTCTGAGTGAATCTGTTGTCCTCTTTCTGCAGCTATTCAACTTTCTTTTTTCTCTCCTACCTTTCCTTTTTCTGGCAAGAAGAGGTTTCTCTGGCCAGACCCAGACTCTTACCTATCTGGTGTTGTCTTGTTTATGAGGCAAAAGGCAAGTCTCAACCTGTATTATGGAGCTCACACTGATGCACTGTTCATTTAAAAGAAAACAGTTCCCTAGGGTTTTGTGGTGTTTTCTTTATTTCCTTGCAGGGAATGGAGGGGGTCGGAGAGGTGGAACCAGCACCAATATCTTTTCCTTGATGAGAATTTTCCTTGGGGGACAGCTGTTCAAAGACCTTTTAGGCTGGGAATTATCAGAACAGATTGGAGTGGCCTCAATCAAAGCTAGCCAAAGGTAACGTGGTAGCAAATAGGTCATTGCCTGCTGCTGAGAAACTTTACCCCAAACTCTAAACAGGGTTCCCCCCTCTTACAATTGTGTAATACCCAGAAGAGAAGAGGGGAAAATAAAATCTGGGAAAGACAAGCTAACATATAAGTACTATGGCTGGCAGAGGCTGCTGAAGACATCTGCTCCCATCCTTCTGCTTTGTGGCAATGTAGTTCTCAGCTTGATTAGATCATCTTACCTGGTTGCTGCTAATGCTGTTGGCTAGATTTTGGCAGCACGGCTACAGAACCACACCTCCCTAGTAGGGGCACCTGCTATCCTTGTTCCTCCTGGCTCTGGCTCTATGGTGCAGGAAGATCATGAGTGAGAACACATCCTTTAAAACCTTGCAATCTTCATTCACACCAGTTCAGGTCAGTGGACAGGTGTGATATACTGGAGGAGGGCACAGTGATATTTATCCCCTCGCTCTGCTTTTCCTTATGCCCTTGGAGAAGCTAGCTCAGAACTATTGTTGTTACCCTGTAAGTGTAACCCACATGCTTTTGGCTGCAGGGTTTTATTTATAAGTCCAGAGAGAGCAGCACTGGGAGGTGGAAGCATGGTCTCACACTCTCACTCACACGCTATGTGCTTAACTATGTAGTGTAGTATGGTTACACAACCAGAAGTCCACAAGTAGCTTGTGTCAAATATTTGTACATAAATTGCTACATAAGTACTTGGTGCAGAATTGTTGTAACTAGGGCAAGTGGAGGTGTAACTTGTGCAGCATATAAAAGAAGAGATTGTCCTCATTCTGGATGTAATATAGTGCACTGTTAGCTCATGGGCATTGCTTATCTTTGTTTCTTCTGTGTGAAGTACCTCATTGACTAGAACCCCAATGGTCCCCATGATAAATATAAGATTGTCCAGTCTGATCTGTAATTTTGTTTCAGATTGGATAGGCATGTTATCTACTTGTCATATAAGCATAGTTTGTAGTTGCTATTAATCATAATTAATAATATAATAAATATGAATTAATTTATAATGATACTCATAGCTAGATTTTATGTAGTGCTGTTCATCAATAGATCTCAAATAATTTAACAAAAATCATAGCATTATCCCCATTATACAGATGGTGAAACTGAGGCACAGCGGTGAAATGATTTGCCCTGGGTCACCTAGTAGACCAGTGGCAGAGCTGGGAATGGAATCTAGGTCTCCTGAGTCTCAGTCCAGTGCTCTATCCACTAGGCCATATTACTTAAGTAGTATGTTGTTTCTGTGCCCGGTAATTAGCAAAATGATCTTATTTCCAACTGGACATTTCTCCATGATGATGAACAGGTGATAGCATTATGTTTTGGAGGTCTATCCAGTAGCCTTCCAGGGTGTGCTGCAATTCTGATTCCCATTTTCATATATGTGCTGTGGTTTATCTATTTCAGTACCATTCAGAGTGTTAGAGAAAGCGGCACTGTGTCCCTTCAATCTGCCTGCTTTTACTGAGTGTGTGCAATTTGTTTGCAAACACAGGCACAGGTTGCTGTTTGTGTGCTCTAGTGTGGAAACAATGATATAGTTGTATGTCTAAAATGATCTGGATCATTGGACATTGTATTTTTGGGTGAATTATTAACATGCTTTTATGCCTGAAATATGAAAGGGTGAAAGACTTCAGGTAGGTGAGACAGCATATCTGCTCCCATATAGTAACATGCAAGAACTGAGAATTGGCTGTTGGCAATGTTTGCCAGATAGGGAACTATGTAGTTAATGAGACCAATGTTAGAAACATATTTAAAATCACAACAGGCAACATAAATCCAAAGAAAAGGCAAGCTTGAAGACTATGTAGTTCGTCTGTATGAATAATTTAAAATCTCAGTGATATACATAATAATGCATGTCAGCCTTTGACTATCTAGCTGTGCTAATTTATTCAGTACATTATAGCTGGCAATTAACATTTTCCACTTAGCAACTTGCCAATTAAATATGCTTGCATTTTATTAGCGATTTTTCTAAGGATTCGCGTTTCTCAGTAGTTTCCACTGTTATGCAAGTAATCTGCAACATGAAAGATGTGTGTGAGGCTTACTATGACAGTTTGACCTTTGTGGCCAGATTTTGAAAGGCAAGTATAATGTCTAAAAGTGCACCTGTATCCATTGTATCACCCAAAATACCCCTCTCACACATGCAAATGTGTAAATTGCATCCACACACACACACACACACACACACACACACATGCATGTTTCGTACATCAAATGCTATTTGTGGAGTTTGTCATTTGTGCCCTCCTGTGAAAAATGGCCTTAGAGCAGGGCTTTTGGCAGACAAATCTTGATGAACTTCTGTTACTCTTGCTTTTGGATACAGTTGGTTTGCTGACAGAGCAGTACAAATGAGCTGTAATACAGTGCAGTTAGACCACCTTTTGAACCTTTAACGCATCAAGACACAGCACATATTCAGATGATGCAGATATTTTTTGTAACCCCCATTTTGTAGATCAGCAATAAATCTGATAACATCTAGGGGCAGAGCAAAGGGTCTGTGAAAGGGGGGAGGAATTTCTCTCTAGTCACTGGCAGTGAGTTGGAAAAAAGAGATCAAACAGATTTTTTTAAGAAGGTAGCCTACTGAAGTAATGATGAGGTAGTTTTAATGATGCCTGTTCTCCTTTTGCCTCATGACATGATTTGTGAATGTTGGAAAACTGCTCCTGAAAATCTTCATGCTGTATTAAGATTATGGGTTGGAGTGGTCTTCGCGTATGCCATTGTCCGGTCTCTTCAAAGAAAATACACAACATCTGCCTCTCTAATAATCAGTGCCTTTGTTTGTTACCAGTAACAATGAAAGAAGCGAGTGGGGTTTAGCTCACAATAGTTCAACCTTTTGTATATATCAAACACTCACTGTAATAGCTTTATCTTGGTAATATTTTGGAAAAATACAGAAAACTGACCTTTTTTTTTCCTGCTGCCTTTGCTGTTCAGTAGCTTTGAAGCTTGTGTCTTGAAGTTGCATTGAATTTAATAGAGAAACAGGGTGGGTGAAGTAATATCTTTTATAGAAACAACTTTTGTTGGTGAAAGAGGAAAGCTTTTGAGTTACACTGAAATCTTCTTCAGGCTCAGAAAAGACACTCAGAGTGTAGCAACTAAATACAAGGTGGAACACATTGTTTAGCATAAGACGTTTCAAAAAAGATATTACCTCACCCATCTTGTGTCTTGTATTCTGGGACCAACATGATTACAACACAGCAAACAACAAGGAAAGATTTTTAATTTGGTAGATTTGTTTTGTTGAATTTACTTTAAAATGTTTACTGTCCTTCTCTAGGAAATTAAGTTACATTTCTCTGAATGCATTACTACTGAAATGTTCTGGCAACTTTGTATGTTGCCTGACCAAGAATTTGAATAAAAGGAGGTTTCTCTGAGGTATACTGATCAGAAGAATCTTAACTGGCATAAGTCCCATTGACTACTGTTGGTGGGATATTCCTCTAATACACTCCTTTTTTGCATCTGTAAAGGAATAATGCAGAGGACTAGTAATTGCTGATTCTGTAGGCACCCATTTGATACATTAGTCTTTTCTGTTTAATTTTTAGACCTGCTCTGCATAAGTGGCAGAAGCATGTAAGGGGTCATATTTAAAATACATTTACACACTTGAAGTCAATTCAAACATCAGTAGGAGAAAAGAAAATATCCAAGTCAAGATCCGAAGATTTGTTCTTTCAGTATGTCATATAATGAGGAACTGGTTCAGCATCAAACATAGCAGAAATCTCTCTCTAAGTTAGGCAAGCATTAGGCTACTAATTAATTATACCTTTTGTACGGATGGGTGAACCTGGGTATAGAAGAGCTAGACAATATAGCCAAGTTTGCACATTAAGGCAGTGGCAAAGTCAGGAATACAGCCAGTTAATTGTGATCCTTTTTGTGTGGGTTTGTAACAATTTCTGGGCCACCCACAATATGCCATGTGGCATAGTCAAGATATGCCATGCTTTGGGACTTCTATCCCATGACCATTTCTTCAGTCTTTGGTAGGTAGCTCTTGTATCTGTATCTAATACTTACTGTTTATTTCTGAAACTTTGAAACTGATTTAGACACTTTTACATTTTAAATCCATGTTCTCTGTTGCTGAAAGCCACATTAGTATTTAATAGCAATTTTAAAATCTGTGCATGTGTGCAGAGGAGCATCATAAAGCTACTTAAAGAGCAAAGACATGATCAAAAGGAAGATGGTTGTACTATGTACCACAAGCTTGTTTAGTTAAGTAATAAGACACATTGGCTCTGTTCCAGGACACACAGTACTGCATATTACAGTAACTCATCCAGACCCCCCCCCAAGAATTAGTTGTGTATCTTCCCTATTCAAGGCCTGGGGTATCTTTACTGTGTTTAAAATATTCTTTTTGATGAACACCATATTTTGTTAGTTAAAAACACAGTTTTCATATTTTTTATTTCAACCAGCTTCCATTGCCAAAACAAAGCATGTTCACTCTTTTTTTAAAAAATTACCATACCACACTTACATTAACCATTATATATTATACTTGTAAGACATTGGGTTAGGCTCTGATCTGGCATCAGTGGAGGTATCAGTGGAGCATCAGTGGATGTCCATGGGGGCGTCAGTGGAGGTCCATGGGGGCAGAATAGTCCCGTGGCCTGGGTTATCTTGTGGTACTAAGACCTTAGTGTGTGGGAGGTCATTGACTCATAGAAATGTAGAGTTGAAAGGGACCATGAAAGATTATTGTGATGCTTAGCAAGGTGTCTCATCACCCTGGGATCACCTGTTCTTAGCATGAGGATGTCTTGTTTCACTCCTGCTGTTTGTTAGCTCCCTGACTACTCTAGGTTCTGGCAACAGAAGCACTCTTCGGCAGGCTTTGTTCTCTCTGTATAGTTAGGGAAATGGCACATAGCAACCTCGCGTCCTCCAAGCATTCCTGTCCAGCCGCTTATCTGCTGAACACACACAGAATTACCAGGCCTGTTGCTCTCTGAGAGAAGTACACCACAGCTTATTACTTATAGCTTAGAACACAGCTGTTCTGGACACACAACACTTAAATACAGTTACAGTGAAAATAAGAAAAAAGTTTATTAACATGAGACACAAGTTATAATACGAATACTGGAAAGAAATGGTTACATGTGAAAAAAAATTATAATGAGATTCTTAGAGACTAAACCTAACTACTGTAGCAAGATCTCCTCCTGTCGAAAGAAGCTTATCTTGCCCAAAGTTCTCTGCAGTGTTTTCAACCAAGTCCGTTGAAATTGCTGTTTTGAAGCAAACTTCCTGTTCTTTTACATCCTAGGTGAGGGATGTCAGGGTGTCTATCCTCTTTGCCCCCCAAATATACCAGTCCAGGTCTTTGTGCACCTCCAGTTAGGGTGTTTCCTCCCCATTCTCCATTTGCTGTTCACCTCTTCTTGTTACTTTCCTCTCTTTGAATATTGTACAATCCTTCCTTAG
The DNA here is from genome assembly GCA_032164245.1 of Sternotherus odoratus. NCBI lineage: Eukaryota > Metazoa > Chordata > Testudines > Kinosternidae > Sternotherus > Sternotherus odoratus. The sequence continues at coordinate 12,903,532 of JAVMKO010000005.1, read as the reverse complement.
CATTTGGTTTAGACATGTGGGTGGAGGCCCACAGTGAACCATACAATACTTTAATTTATATATAAACAGGCAGACAGGTGACCAATGGTCTGCTGGTGACCAGTCCTTAGACACAGACCTTAAGAATATAATTTTAAGTGTATATGCATAAGTCCTTACACAGCATCCATACATGTGGTTCACAATGATGTTGATGACTAGAGTCACTAGCTTTTATTAGAGACTTTACATGATCCATTTTGGTAGAACAAGAATGTGAATACTAGACCCAGGGGATTCCCATGACCCATATGCACCCCTTCTGCCTGTTGACACTTGGCATCAAGAGGTCCCTGGATTGCAATTGTCTAGTTCAGCCCCTTGCACAGATTCAAGACCAAATATTTCTAGATTTAAATTCATAACTTTGCTAGATGTTAAAAATCAGGATCCTAATAAAGTCATTGGATTTATGGCTTATTACAACAATCTGTAACCCTTTTTTGTCCTATGATTGCAGAGGTGTCACTTTGAATTATCTCTTACAATATATACTAACTACTTATTATAGACAAACTCTTCCACCTTGTAACACTTTCCCAGACCTGAAGAAGAGCTATATCTAAGCTCAAAATCTTGTCTGTTACACCAACAGAAATTGGTCCAACAAATGATATTACCTCACCTACCTTGTTTCTGACATTGCCTCATGTTCAATTTGTGATCCACTATAACCCTGAGGTTTTTTTCAGCAGTACTGCCACCTCGCCAGTTATTCCCCATTTTGTAGTTGTGCATTTGATTTCTTTTCTTCCTAAGTAAAGTACTTTGCACTTGAAATTCAATAAAGACATCTTGTTGATTTCAGAGCAGTTATCTTATTTGTCAAGGTTATTTTGAATTCTAATCCAGTCCTCCAAGATGTTTGCCAACCCCTCCCAGCTTGGTGTCCCCTGCCATTTTTAAGTATATATTTCACTCTATTGTCCAAGCCCTTAACGAAAGTATTAACCCAGGACTGACCTCTGTGGGTCCCCAGTACATACACCCTCTACTTTGACAGTGAACCATTCATAGTTATACTTTGACTATGCTCTTTCAACGAGTTGTGCATCCAGTTTATAGTAACTCCATATAGACCACATCTCTCAACTTTGTTTGTTTATGACTGTCAAAAGCTTGATTGAAAATCAAGATATGTCATGTCTACAACTTCCTCACTATCCGTTAAGTAATTCTGTCAAGGAAGGAAATTAGGTTGGTTTGGAATGAATTGTTTTCAACAAATCCATGTGGGCTATTATTTATTACCTTATTCTCCTCTATGGGTTTACAAATTGATTGTTTAATAATTTGTTCCACGATCTTTCCAGGTATCCTAGTTAGATGGACTGAAGACTGCATGTCCTCTCTGTGTCCCTTTTTTAAGGATGGTTGTTATGTTTGCCTTTCTCCAGCCCTCTGAGACCTCAGCTGTCCTCTGTGAGTTTTCAAAGACAATTGCTAATAGTTCCAAGATTGTTTTAGCTAATTCCTTAAGTCTGGTGGCAATCTACAGTAACTATTATAGCCAGCAGCTCTTTTGTATCAAATATAATGAAGTGCGCCTTCATTGCAAGGGGTGGAGATGTGCAAAGTATTTAGGTCCTGATGCAGCAAAGTATGCTCTTAAGTGCTTTGCTAAATAGAGGTAGACTTGAGCACATGCTTAAATCATTTACTTGTTTTGGAGCCTTAACATTAATGCTGTTGGGTGGGGCCCTTTAGTTTTAGTTCAGGTTCTGTGTATCCAATCAAATCAGTTCAAATTTTTAATGTCACATGCTTGCAATGAGCTGCAGATGAAGAGCGAATAGCAAAAATCTGTTGGATAACAGTTTTCAAATTAATGAACAAGTGTCCTGTTGATTTTTGAGCAGAAGGAGAGGGAGAATAAAATATTCAATGCATATTATAAGTCCAAATTTATTTTATTGACAGTAAAATTAAAAAACCAGAACAGTGAGCTTCCATAAGCCTGTTTAAGACTAATTATCTGAATTGGAATAATGCACATGATAAGGTATTCATACTTGAATTAAGCTAGAGTATTTATAATACATAAACATTTTACCACACATCAGTCCCCTCTCACCTTTATTTTTAGGCCTATGCATTTTTCTCAGCATGTCATTGACTGTGACTGTTCTTATCAGTTTTAATTTCTTAAGTATCTCTACAAGTGCCCTTAAACTAAATGAGTGCATTTGCAATGGTTGCTCTGTGACGACTGTTTTACTCTGTAAATACACTATACATTATGTATAAGGAATTTATGAATTAATCTATAGTATGTATCACAGGCTCATGAATATTGTACAGTCTCTTGCAACCTCTTATAATGCAGTGACATTAAAATAAAAGGGTTTATGCTACTTCCACTGTATATCACAGTGTAAATGAGCGGCATTCACTTTTTGGCAGTTCATCTTTCAATGCTGCGCTTTCTGTGACACATACAGCAAAACTATTAAGTATTATGTTCAGCAGAGGAAAGAATGTACCTCCCTTTCCTTTTTGGGAAAGAAGGTAAAGGGGTGAGTTTCATAACTCTGAAGGCTATTTTTGTTTCAGCTGGATCCTATGAACAGTACAATTTTTCCCCGAGGAGCTAATTATGTGGTGAGATTAATATTGTAACAGGTTGCAGCAGAAGCTCAAGATTTAGTAAATAGCTATTAAAATGTTGTTGATGTCAGTTAAGTGCAACCCTGAAATCTTCAACTCATTTGGAAATCGTTCTAGGTTGTATGAGTGAGGTAGTGGGGGCTGGGAGAGTTGTATAGTAGTTTCATGATATCTGGAACTCGATATTTTTAAAAAATATACCTGCATGACAGATTTACAATTGCAGCATGAGCTGCAATTAATACATTATGGATTCAGAGTCAGCCCTGAAATCTGGTGGTGCAAAATCTATCTCCTATCTTCTTTTTTTTTTTAAATTAAAAGGCAGAATCAAAATAACGCGCATAATTAAACAAAGCACTGCCTCAGTAACGTAAGGAAAACTCTCTACCAGGGTGAACCACTAGTATCTCCATTTAATTTTTGTTTAAATGTACTGACAGTTGAGTCTATATAAGCTAGAAAGAAGCAGTGGTCATGATTTAAAAACAATGACTTTGTGATTGAGCTGATTTTGATAAATGAGGAAACAATGGTGAAAATTCTTGCAGAAACAATTGAAAAAGAAATCAACTGTCTTTACTAGTGATTTTTGGGTGCCTGAGATTTCACTTAACTTGCTCAACTGATGTGCCTTAAAGGGGTCTGATCATTACTAATGCTGAGAACAAACTTTCTGAAAATCAGGCCTCTTTAAAGTGTCTCAAGTTGAATACTCAAAATCGTAGGTTGTCTTTGACTATCATTGTGTTTGGTCTCTTTCCAGCAAAGCACTTAAGCATGTGCTTAATTTCAAGTGGGTGAGGAGTCCTTTTGAAGTCAGTACTCTATTGAAGCCTGAGGGTCCTGGGAAACTCTACAGTGATGCCAAAGGGTATTGTAAAAATACTAATAGTTTTAGGAAGTATTACTTTTGAGTTTACCAAACCACCTAATTGTAAGCAGACTTGTTTAATTGCACTAAATATAGAGCTGAGCCAAACTATAGAGAATATTTTGTTCTGTTATTTTTGGCCTTTTCTTCCATTCATTAACTGTTCCCAAATAGACTTTGATTTTTGTTAATTTTATTTGTAATTATTCAGTGAACTCTTCATGAAAACATATTTCTGCCTGTAGGTTGTTCATGAATTGTTTGTGATTACTATTTGCTATTACCACTGGTTGGTAGCTTACCTTAGTCACATGCTATTGTTTCTGTGTGTTCAGATGCTTGTAAGTGTAATAAGCAAGTGAAGGTTGTGATCAAGTCTTGGGGCCTTTGGGTTCTCTCTGGGAGAGGACAGAAGTAGTTTGTGAAGTTAAAAGCAGCTAAGCAAAAAGGATTAGGGAATTTTTAGGTAATGTATCAGGCCTTGATGGTGTCATGGTCAAATTGCTAAAAAATTTGGTCTAGCTTAATACTATAGGGCATGTCCAAGTATAAAATCAGTGCTGTTTCATCACATAGTAATTGCACGTGCCTTTTGGGGGTATCCAAATCAGTGGAGCTTTTAACTGCCTAGAGTAAAACTGTAAATAAAGATGCGCTCCTGTTGACACAGCACAGTGTAACCACTGCGCTAAGTGGATCTAACTATGTCGACTTCAGTTATGTTATTTACACAGCTGAAGTTGCGCAAGTTAGATCAATTTACCGTGGTAGGGTAGACCAACCCTCTGATAGGGCTCTGGGAAACAATACAATTTCAAGGTGCAAAGTTGTTGTATGTGTTCACTGCCTAACAACCAGGGCTGGAATTGTGGTGGTGGTGGTAGCTTTCCACTGTGCACCCCAGGAACTCACTCTGAGATCACCAGTTCATTTATATGGGTGCCACTGAATATCCCAGAGATAATGATAACTTTCAGTCATTTCTGATCTGGGCTGGAAGTAAACAGGTGACCTTGAGATGAAAGGCACCATAGCCCACTAGCAATCAGGTGAGCAAGGCAGGCCTTTGAGCCTTGCTTCTTCTTTTTTTTAATGAAAACTGGTTTAAATCAGTGACGTTCTGGGTAGAACATAGGCAGATTGTTTGTACATATCCAGTTTAGAAACTAGTTTGAACAGCTTGTCCTGCCAGTGATAAAAGCAGTGTGTGCAAGAAAGCAAATAGGCTTATTTATGAATCTCTACCCATCCCAAAGCTTGGCCCATTATGGATATCTCATAACAAATGAGACTGCAATGATTCAAAATGCTGTGCTGGAAAAAATAAGTTTTGGCTGTACTTATGTGGAAGCATTTTGCTTCTCTGTATGTTGAGGATTTGTTCTTCAGTTAATTGCGCTGGGATATTTTATAGAATAATCTCTTTGGGAGCAATTTAGGAGCAACCAGTGAGCTCTAGGATAAATCTCCTGGCAACACACAAGATACTATGTGCTGAGGTAATACTTTCTTACATATTGCAAATCTCTTACGGGCTATAACGTTCACAGCAGGGGGACTCTGTATCCAGACAGAGATGTGATCCCAAATGCAAGATTTCCCCCCCCCCCCTGTTTATAAAGCAACTGGCCACTCGGGTCTGTGTGATGTGGTATCCAAAGTTTGTATGTTACTGATCATATCCTCTGCTCGGTATCTGATGGAAAACTGGAGTGAAAGGATTATTCCTTTAAGATGCTAGCTGTAGTAATTTAATTATTACTATTTTGCACTTGGCACCTTTCATCCAAGTGTTTACAAGTTTAGCCTTCTAATACCCCTGGAGTTTCCGCCATTGTATGCATGAGGAAACTGAAGCACAGCAAGATTAAGTGGCTTGCCGAGGCTCTCCTGGAAAAGCCAGGAACAGAACTCCAGTTTGTCGACTCCCGGCCCTGCCTGTGTTTTAACTGTAACACTGAGCTGCTTTTCTTATGCTAGAACTCCCTTAAGTCGGTCTTTGTCAGATGATTTTAATATGCTTCCTATATCCAGATAGAAACACTGAATATAGTGCTCAATAGAAATGCACACAAAAGTCAAAAGTGCAGAATATTGCTTAGAGAAACACAACTCAAATACTACTTGTCGTTTCCTTTATTGATCATGCCTTCATAGCATCTTGAAAATGTCACTTTAGTCTCCTTTCTACTCCTGTCCTTTGAAACTATCTGACAATCATTGATTTTTTTCCCACCCATTCTTATGTTATGCAGTGCTAGTCACTACAGAATTGCCTTGTTTATCATCAGGACCACTGGTAGTGAGATCTGTGATCTCAGATACTATAGTGATGAGCACCATAAAATTGTACGTTTCTCCTTCTACTTGGATCTGCAAAAGCAGCAGTGGGAAAATATAGCCTCCTATAGAATCATGCATTAATGGCAGTGATTTGCATTCTAATTCTTTTATGAATTAATGTCAGAAAAGTAGACAGTGGGCAAAATTCTGATTTGCTCCATCGGTGTGAATAAAGTAGCTTTCTATGGCGTCAGTCTAGTTTTTCAGTGGTGTTACAGAGAATAGAACCGGTCCATTGTGCTCATAAATGTCTGAAGGAAATTGTTCACCATATTAGGGAAAAAATCAGGGTAGGTCAAAATGTATGACTAACCATTTTAAGAGGTTAGGCAACAGGGTGCTGGCCACATATTTTACTCATAAACCAATAACACCAAATGGACCCTGAGTAATGTCATGATGCAACAATTAAGATCATAAGTAACAAAAGTAACCTCTTAATACCAGTGAGCACAAGGTATGGGCTTCCTCGGTTGCTCCAGTCATGTGCTTCTGCAGGCACATTCTGTTTTCTTACTGCTGTAGTTCTTATCCATCTCAGCAGCTCTACAAAGAATGAGCGACATGATGATGCACCCATGATGAACGGTTAGAGAACATTGTGTACATCTGTCACACTCTAGCTTTCCCTGACAACAAATGTTTGTGTCTATTTCGTGTGCTCACTGTAGGATCTTTTCTTAATCCCTCATACCTCAGAGTGTGTCAATAATAATCTGACATTTCTTAGCTACAAGGCATTTTATCCTATGTAGGAAATGCCTCAGGGTGTGCTACGTAGGAGCCAAATTGTGGCAGTTAGTAGGTTGAGTAGGGGAGTGGTGCGCAAAGCTGCTTGGGGGGACTCACAGTGGGATTGTGCCTCAGGGGGACACAAACCCTCCCTGAGCAGCCTTGTACATGTTCTGGAGGATGGAGTTGGTCTCACTCCCCACCCCGCCCCTCCATCGCAGCTGGCATCTCTGGGCCAGTGTAGCGGTTAGGAGGGCAGGACCAAGACCTAGCTGTCTCCTTGCCCTTTTGGGAAGCCATGCACACCTTGAAAAAACTCAAGGGAGCAGTCACTGCCCTCTCCCTAGTACATGGATGACAAGTCCTTGTATGGCCTGCATATGGAAAGAAGCATTCTGTCCTCTTCTGTGCATACCTATGTAAGACTCTTTGGCCATGTCTACACTTAACCTGGGATCAAAGCTGTTGTGATCGATGGAGTGGGGGTCGATTTAGTGGGTCTAGGGAAGACCCACTAAATCAATCGGGGAGCACTCTCTGCTTGACTCTGGTCCCCCCACCGGAATGAGAAGATTAAGGTAAACCAATGGGAAAGTATGTCCCTTTGATGCAGCATGGTATAGACACTGCAGTAAGTCAACTGGAGTCAATGTAGTGTAGGTTCTGTGCAGATCTCAAAGGTGCAAAAAGAGAAGTTCTAGGGTATCTGGCCAATCTTAAAGGTGTGTTTTTTAAAAAAATCACTATGCATCTGATATTGATAAAAGATCCCTAAATTTTCTAGCTCTCTAACTAAACATATTACAGAAGCTTACACTAATGACCCCAAACCCTGCAGCTTACAATGCTATTATTATAGCACTGTTCATGTTTTCGGCCATTTTCTTAGACTGCCGTAGTATGTCCTTATAAGAGAAGTTACCAGAGCAACCTTGAAAGCAGAGCACTCTTTTATAATAAGCATTTTAGCCCTGCTTTTCAAATCATAATTTTCTTGGCTTCTATTGAAGCGGCTCTTAGAGGAAAAATGTAGCAAACTGTGACCCACAATGAGCATAAATAGGCTCCTCTTTTTGCACTTTTGCTGCCAGGAGCTGCCTGTCTACCTGCTATTCATGTAGTTGGAATAGCACAACTTAGGTCGACTTACTGCGGTAGTGTAGACGAGGCCTTCATTTAATCACATAGATGCCTAGCAATTTATAAGTAAAACAGGTGTTATCAATGGAGTCACTAAAGACAGTATTTTCCCCCAAGTACATTATGGGGTTGTATGTTCTTCCTGCTTCAAAAATAATTTATCTGCACAATAGTTAATTGTCAGAATGTGATGTGAAGGGGAGTTTCTTATAGAAAAGAAATACTATGGAAGAAGCTGCATATTTCAGTTCCAGATCCAGCTTCCTTCAAAGTCAGTGGCTGTCTGGATCTGTGGATTTAATTTGGCTCATTAGAAAGATAATGATGATTTGCAAACTTTTGTTCCATTTAATTTTCCAATGCTTTTGGAAACATTGGGGGTGTTTCACTCTAGGCGTCTTGCTCAAGCCCATTCCTATGTTATGATCTTTCCAATATGGCTCTTTATTGTTTATAATTTAAGTACCAGCAACGTGTTCTATGCTGTGCAAGACCCAACTGAAGGCAGTGTCTGTCCTGAGGTGCTAACCATCCGACAAACAGAGGAAGGACAAGACTTGCTGGGAGACAAGAACTGGTATTAACTTAAAACTGCTTAGATTGTAAATTCTTTGGGGCAAGGACAGTCTTTTTGTTCTGTGTTTGTACAGCACCTACCAAAAGGGGGTGCTGGTCCATGTCTGGGATTCCCAGATGCTACTGAAATACAAATAGGTAACAATAAGACATTTACATGTGTAATGCTGATATATTTTTTTAATATCTGAGATGTGATCCAATTCCATCCAAATAAATGGAAACCAAGAAGGAACGTTGAAGCAAGAGGAGTTCGTGATCTAAATGAGATCATGTCACACCTTTCCTCCTTATGTACATCACAATAACCCACTGAGATTCATTCCTTCTTCTCCTACTGTGTCTCCTACTGTGTCTCCTACTGCTTGCTATCTTCCCATGTTTCCCGGTCAGGTGATTTACGTGACAGCAGTTCTTGAAGCTGTTGGATTTCATTTCCTTCTGCCAAGATATATAAGCTTCTGCATTTGGAATGTCTCCAGTCAAATATCTGCCTCCTCCGAGCTGACTCATTGCTCTGCTTAGGTGAAATGTCCAATTTCCATGCTTTTTGCATGGAGTTCAGAGTGGATCTTTAAGTAGTGCCTTCCTCAATGTGGTACATTAACTGTGATGTATGACAATACTATAATGCATCTCCTAATAAGGAGAATGAAAATTCCTTTATGCATTAAACAAGAAGAATGCAAATGGCAATTTTGTACCTACTCAATGGATAATCCAGATAGTCAACAAGGTGGCTTTTGCCAGGACTTAAGAGTTTTCCTTCACAAGGCCTTATCTATCTGTCTGTGCAACTCATATATAGCATGCAGTTGAGAAACTTGCACTTGGACTCTCATCAAAGTGAAACTAAGGCACATTTATCCGTCTCTCTCCCCACCTCCTTCCTTCATCTGATTAAATAAATCCTCTGGCTGTTTGCAAAAAGCTTGAATTTTTGCTTCCAGCAAAGCTGTTTGCTGAGAAATAATAATTGCTCAAGGGAAAGCTGATGTCACCATGCAATTTGCCATCCCCATTCATTAAAGCAACATAAAAAACCAGCCATGAGAGACTTTTTCTCATGTAATGCAAACCTTTTTGTCCTTCAATTTCTAAAATCTTTCCACTCCCATATCTGAATGTTAAAAGGGTACTAGTTTTCCACCATCTCCCTTAACTGAAAAGTGTTGATAACCACATGACTCATAGAAGATTAGGGTTGGAAGAGACCTCAGGACTTTAAACCTACAGGTAGATGAAACCCATTACAGTTCTTCTTTTCAATTTTAAATAAATGCTTTTTACCCTTTGGGATTAGTGTATGTAGCATGTAGTGATGTCAATCAGAGAAATGTAGGTCCATGGACATTAAGCTATTTATCTATCTGTAAATGAAATGACTGGTAGATCCCAAAGGTGCAAAAAGGGAAGTTCTAGGGTATCTGGCCAATCTTAAATGTGTATTTTTTTAAAAAACAATCAGAGTCAGATATTGATAAAAGGTCCCTAAATGTTCTAGGTAACTAAACGTATAATGGGAGCTTACACTAATGACCCAAAACCGTGCAGCTTACAATACTATTATTATAGTACTACTATATTTATGTTTTTATATACGGCTAAACCACCCTGAACACGCCCGATCCCGTCTGATCTTGGCAGCTAAGCAAGGTCGGGCCTGGCTAGTACTTGGATGGGAGACCTCCTGGGAATACCAGGTGCTGTAGGCATAACACCTGGCAGTAGGCATAAAATGCCTCCAACAACATATGGAACGACGCATCGGTTGGAGTATACCCCAGTCATATCACTGGTTGTGTCCAGTCTAAGCAGACCCTGCTTAGTGTGGGAATAACGCTAGGAAAAACACACTATATTTATGTTTTTGGCCTTTTTCTTAGATTGCTGTAGTATGTTCTTATAAGAGAAGTTACCAGAGCAACCTTGAAAGCACAGCACTTTTTTATAATAAGCACTTCAGCCCTGCTTTTTCAAATCATAATTTTCCTGACTTCTATTGAAGGAGCTCTTAGAAGAAAAATGTTGTAGCAAAATTTGTCCCAAATGAGCATAAATAGGCTAGTCTTTTTGCACATTCTCTGCCAGAAGCTGCCTGTTCACCTGTGTAAGCGGGGTCCGAATGAGCTCTCTCCTGACATCTAGTGATGAGCTGGGGAAGAGGATGTCAGGAACTGACTTTATTTGCATAGACACACCCACCCTGCCTAGGTACTCAGCATGATGGGGCTGCTTTGCCCAAACGATCACTTTTGGCTGGTTTTGGATCACAAGTCAGTTTGTTATTAGGGCAGGGTTGTTGTTCTTGTTGTGTGAATCAAGGACAGCAGAACTATGCTTGGCATACCCTGATCGAGGTATACTCACCCTCAACTATATTTCACTCCCTAGGCAGGGGACCTGGGTGCCAAAGCCCAATGGAATGGAGGAGAGAGTGGAGATCTGATGATGTGTGCCCTGCTCAGACATCACTTGACCCTTCATCTCTCCACTCTGTAATAACAGAGCTGATTAAGACTCAAATGAGAGCCTTGTTACAGAGCTGAAATCACTGAAAATCAGGTCTAAATGTTAGACCTGCTTTGGGACAGTGTCTCTGATTTAAGAGACTGTCCAGTCTGCACTAGCAGTGAGGCTCCCACACTAAGAACTGAAACCATTGAGAGCTGTGTTAAGTGATGGGATCTCAGGACATCTCGGAGGGGGTGCGAACAGAGAGGTGATGCCAGAGCAAGCACCGGGACTGCCAAGGTGGGAGGTGAACTCTGCAGGTGCACCTCTGGTCTTCACTGACCAAAGACAACAACTGTGAGTGGGGTGTGGTGGAGTGAGGGGTATGTTAAAGGAACTGTTGGTTGCTGGACTTAGTGTTGCTGGACTTCAGAAAGTGAAGCAAACAGACACTCCCCAACATACTCCGTGGTGGGTGTTTTTGTTCATGGTTTTATGCTTATGAGTCCTGCTTGTGGCATTTTCACAAGTTAATGCTGGGTTACTTTCCCCTTTTATCAGACAGTTTGGGGTGGGGGGATAGCTCAGTGGTTTGAGCATTGGCCTGCTAAACCCAGGGTTGTGCGTTCAATCCTTGAGGGGGCCATTTAGGGATCTGGGGCAAAAAATCTGTCAGGGGACAGTACTCAATCCTGCTAGTGTAGGCAGGCGGATCCTGCTAGTGTAGGCAGGGGACTGGACTCGATGACCTTCAAGGTCTTTCCAGTTCTAGGAGATTGGTATATCTCCATTTATAAATAAATTATAAATAAATTTATAAATTATAAATATAAACAGTTCTTTTCTACACTGAGACTCTGCTTGCCTCTAGAGGTGTCCAGGGGATGGTGTGGAATTGTCCCAGGTTACTGAGTGGGGATTCGAGCCAGTTTTGTGTTGCATTCTTGAGAAGGAACTTGTTACTGCTGACTTCCAATTGGAAGAAAGCGAAGGCTGGAAGTTCAAGATTTAAAAACAAGTGCATATTTAATGAACATAATAAACTCCATTGGAAGAGGATAAATGGGACGTTTTTCAAGGTCTTGCATGACCCTGTCACCCCGAACTAAAACAAAAGGTAGTAAAATGTAGTAAATTGTATATTGATTTGTGTGAGAGAAGTGTTGTACCTTGGACTCCAGCCACAGATTTCTGACTCATTGCGCTTATAATTTGAGACAAACTAAAAGAGATGCATTTATTTTAAAGGTGTTTTTCTTTTTTTAAAACAACCATAAATTAAAAACACTATTACCCCCTCAAATGGCACTTTAACATGTAATAATCACAATATAAATTCTTTTGGTAAAAATCCTTTGGATTTGCATGAACTATTAAGGATGTAGCTATTATTGATATGCTGGGTTTTTGAGAACGCTGAGTGAATTATAGTGCTGGTGAAAGATACCAGACAGCCAACCTTGAAGATTTAAGGTCTCTGTGTATTTCTAGAACAAATATATCAAGGCAGAAGCAAGCTTGTCCCATCAGTGCCCTTAATTATATCCTGGAGGGAACCACCTCTACCAGTGTAAGCATAGATTAATCTCTCTGCTCACTGCTATTTAATGTTCTGTTGAGACCCCCAGACAGATAGCTAGCTTACTTACTTACTTACTTATGCCCGTCACCCCAGTCGGGGTATGGGCCACCAACCACAGATCTCCAGAGTCCTCTATCCTGGGCCATTCTCTCTAGGTGGTTCCAGGTGTAGCCCATTGTTGTGGTGTAAGCCTGAAGGTCGTGTCGCCAGGTGTTTCTTGGACGGCCTCTTTTCCGCTTGCCTTGGGGGTTCCACCGCAGTGCCTGTCTGGTGATGTTGGTTGGCTGCTTGTGTAGTGTGTCCTATCCAGCCCCACCTTCTCCTTCTGATTTCTTCCTCTGCTGGGAGTTGACGGGTCCTCTCCAAGAAGTGGATGTTGCTGATGGTGTCTGGCCAGCGGATGTGGAGAATCCTTCTGAGGCAGCTGTTGATGAAGGTCTGGATCTTCCTGGTGGTTGTTTTGGTTGTCCTCCAGGTTTCAGCTCCATACAGTAGGACTGATTTCACGTTGGAGTTGAACAGTCGAATCTTTATTGCCAAAGACAGCTCTCTGGAGCTCCAGATGTTCTTGAGCTGTAAGAAGGCTGCTCTTGCCTTACCAATCCTTGCTTTGATGTCTGTGTCTGTGCCGCCCTGCTGGTCGATGATGCTGCCTAGGTAGGTGAAGGACTGCACTTCTTCCAGGGGGCTTCCATTCAGTGTGACTGGGTCGCTGCTGATGGAGTTGATCTTAAGGATCTTGGTCTTGTCCTTGTGGATGTTGAGGCCAACCTGTGATGACGTGGCTACCACTACGTTGGTCTTCTCTTGCATCTGCTGTTTGCTGTGCGAAAGGAGTGCAAGGTCATCGGCAAAGTCCAGGTCATCGAGCTGGGTCCACAACGTCCACTGGATTCCATTCCTGTGCTCGTAAGTGGATGTCTTCATAATCCAATTGATGACGAGGAGAAAGAGAAATGGTGACAACAAGCATCCTTGTCTGACTCCGGTTTGCACCTGGAAGCTGTTTGTCAGCTGCCCTCAATGGATCACTCTGCTATGTACGCCGTCGTATGAGTTCTTGATCAGGTTGACCACCTTTGCTGGGATGCCGTAGTGCTGAAGGAGCTTCCAGAGGGTCTCTCGATCCACGCTATTGAACGCTTTCTCATAATCACAAAGTTGATGTACAACGAGGAGTTCCACTTCATGGACTGCTCGACTATGATGCGGAGCGTTGCTATCCGGTCCGTGCATGATCTGTTCTGCCGGAAGCCTGCCTGCTCATCTCGTGGCTGTGGATCGACGGCATCCTTCATTCTCTCTAAGAGGACTCGGTTGAAGACCTTCCCTGGCACTGACAGAAGTGATTCCTCTGTAGTTGGCACAGTTGCTGAGGTCTCCTTTCTTGGGGACTTTGATGAGGCATCCCTCTTTCCAGTCTGCCGGAATCACTACTTCTTCCCATATCTTCTCAAAGAGGGGGTACAGCATTTCCACTGAAGCATCCAGGTCTGCTTTCAGGGCCTCTGCTGGGATGTCGTCAGGTCCAGCCGCCTTCCTGTTCTTCATCATGGTGATGGCTTTTCTGATCTCGTCTCTGGTTGGTTTGTCGCAATTGATTGGGAGGTCCTCATTGGGTGGGTCGATGTCTGTCTGGTGGATTTGGTGGTGCTGGTCTGTTCAGGAGTTCCTCAAAGTGCTCCGCCCATCTGTTCATCTGTTGTTCTAGTCCTGTTATAGACTTTCCCTGCTTGTCCTTGACGGGACGTTCTGGCTTGCTGAACTTTCCAGACAGTCACTTGGTGGTGTCGTACAGCTGTTTCATGTTGCCGCTGTATGCTGCCTGCTCTGCTTCTGCTGCCAGTCCATCCACATAGTCTCTCTTATCCTTCCTAATATTCCTCTTCACTGCTCTGTGGGCTTCAGCATACTCTTTTTGAGCTTTGGCCTTTGTTGCTCTAGTCCTGCTGTTGACTACTGCCTTCTTCCTCTTTCTGTCTTCTATCTTAGTCAAGGTCTCTGCTGTGATCCACTCTTTCTGCTGGTGTTTTTTGATTCCAAGCACTTCCTGGCATGCTGACCTAAGTGTCTCTCTCACTTTCTGCCACCTGTTGAGTACACTGTCTTCCTCTTCCTCAAACCGGTCCTGTAGTGTCCTGTAGTGTCAGTCCAAAATCTTCCTTGGTCATGTGGTCCTTCAGAAGGCTGATGTTGTACTTTGTTCTTCTGTCAGACATGTCTATCCAGTTCTTCTTCAGCTTCAGCTTCAATCTAGCCACCACTAAGTGATGGTCGGATGCCGTGTCTGCTCCTCTTCTAACTCTAACGTCCTGCAGGGATCTTCTGAACTTCTTGCTGATGCAGACATGGTCGATCTGGTTTTCTGTCATGCCTGATGGCGATACCCAGGTACTCTTGTGGATCCGCTTGTGAGGAAAGATGCTGCCTCCTATGACCAGGTTGTTAAATGTACACAGATCCACAAATCTCTCTCCATTCTCACTCATCTCTCCCAGCGCGTGGGTCCCCATGACTTGTTCGTATCCTGTGTTGTCAGGTCCAATTTTGGCATTGAAGTCTCCCATAAGGATGGTGATGTCTTTGTCTGGGAGAGTCTCTAATATTTTCTGAAGTCTGTTGTAAAAGTAGTCTTTGTCCTCTTCTTCACTGTCATTGGTTGGAGCGTAGCACTGAACAACATTCATCTTAATCCTCATTTTAGTTCTGAAGGATGCTGTGATGATCCTGGGGCCGTGTGCCTCCCAACCAATCAGTGCTCTCTGTGCCTGCTTGGACAACATTAAGCCTACTCCCTGTGTGTGGGGTGCGTCGCTCTCTTCGTGTCCGGAATAGAGCAACAGCTCTCCTGTCAACAGTCATCTCTGTCCAGCTTGCGTCCATCTTGTCTCACTAATGCCTAGCAGGGTCAGGTTGTTGCTCCTCATCTCTGCTGCAACCTGCGCGATCTTTCCTGACTCGTACATGGTCCTCACATTCCATGTGCCGATGGTGATCCTCCTGGTTGCAGGAAGGGTGATCGGCTTAGTGGCTTCCTCGCGGCTTTCACCACCCAGTGTCATGCGTCTTCGAGTTGAAGACCCTTCTTTTTCCAGGCTAAAAGTCTCTGTAATTTCTATTGTTGGCATTTCTGTAGCAAGTTGATTTTTTTACGGGGTGGAGTTGCTAGCCCCACGCCCAACCCTCCTCCTTTACCCTGACTTGGGACAGGCAGATGGCCCTGAAAGACCTCTCTGGTGGAGTTCCAGACAGATAGACAGAGTGATAATTTGTGCCAACTTACGGTGGTGGTTTTGTGGTGTAGAGACACAGACTGAGTCCATCAACTCATTTCACAGAGGACAAGGAACACATGGCTACAATTTTCAGTAACTACTTACCAGAGTCACATATGATACAATAATATAGCTGGTCAAATCTGTTGTATATCCAATTAATCATCACTTGGATAATCTCATCCCTGCTTCTGACACCTAGGTTCACCATAGCTGAATTAGCAGGCACTGCAGGGCAGAAGCAGCAACTTCCGGCCATCAAGCCTCGGCTCTCTGCTGGGTAAAAGTTATGGCGTCCCAAACCGTGCATCCTGCTACTACGCACCACAGGTTACACGTTAAACTATTCTGCATGGATGATCTACTAGTACCTACAGTTTCTACCCTCCCAGTACCTCACCAGCATCATTCACCAGGCCCTTGCCAAAAGACTCATGGCGTGAGCTTCCTAGGTAGGGCCAATAGTCCTGAAGAGCTGGAAGCTGGTAGCCAATGATCACATGAGTGGCCTAGATGTGATGGTTGCATAAGTCTCGCTTGGCAACAGGAACTACTTAGGTGACCAGACGGCCTATTCAGGGAGGCCCCACCTACCTCAGTCTGTAGAGGTCCTATTAAAATTGGGGTAAAAAAGGCTTGCCTCTCACTGACTCCTGACTGCTTTCCCATGATCAGCGAGGTCTCCATTTTAAATGGGAGAAACAATCACAAAAATGGACAGAAACTGACAATCAGATGTTGAAACATTTGCACACTACTTGAATTAAAGGAAAATTGAGCCCAGAAGAACTGCCTTAGTAGTGAAAGAGCTATTCAGATATCAAATAGATACCACTGCCTTATTCAAGACTGGACTACAGAACAGTGGAGTGCTTAGAGAAAAATAATACACTATCTACTGGTCAGGCTACAAAGCAGATCAAAACATCGGCCTACGTGTGGTAGGTCTCACAATAGTAAACTCAATTGCTTAAAAACTACCACAGAAACCTGTGTCAATATCGGACCACCTAATGACCTTGTTGTGGGACAGCAATATCCACAACTTTCTGACGATGAAAAGCGTCTGCACCCCAGTGCTCTTGCTCATTAAAAGCCCCTCTTCTAAACAGCCAGTACTACCATGTTTTCTTAAACATCCAAGACTGTAGGTAAGGCCTCCTATCTGAAAGTCATGACTCAGTGTCCCTCGGCCTTCATGGCAATAGATGATCTCTTTGAAGCCCCAGTAACTACTTGGGAGAGCCTTTTCGTATCTACATATGATACATTACTTAACGTTCTTGATATAATGAATCCAGTTTAATCCCCACTTTGATTAGAATGCTTCTCAAAGTTTAGGCCTGGGATTTTACAGGGTGGAAACTATTGTATGCTGCCCAAGCCTTGGAAAAGCAATTTTTGGTGACTTCCTAGCTTTGTTGTGGTTTCTTCTCTGGTGTAGAAGCTAAGACATAGTTGTAAAAGAATGAAGCCCTTTAAGAAACTATAGTACCCTCCACCCTCTCACATCACACTGCTCATATTCTCAGACATTTCAGCTTTGTTCTTGTAGGACAATCGGCTCTATTTATCTCCATTGCCTTACCACAAACAATCTGATCTCTGACCAGTCAACATCAATTGTAAACTTTCTAATTTTTTTTCCGATCTGTCTTACTTTCCAATCAAGCATCCGATGCAAATATTCCTTTTGGCCAATTCTTTCTTAAATATTCTGTGTGTGTACTTCGGCTATGAATTTGAGAACTATGAGCCTCAGATCTCCATTTTGACCTTCAAGCTTTGCTTAGTCAATGCTTATTCCAGAAACTCTAACAAAGTGATCATATCTTCCCCATGGATAATAAACATGGAAACTTTTTTTTTAAATGCTAATGACCTTTAATTAACTTAATTCTGTTAAATGCTCCCTTTAAAATGCTTCATGTATTCCAGTATTTTATTTGTTTCAGAAGCAGAAAGGTATTACTACTGGATGTGTGTTTCTGCACTTCCAGACAGACAATTCTAATCTATCTAGTTCTAGTCTAATTCTATCCAGTCTAGGAACTAGGCTGTGGGACAAGATGTGCACGGTGCTATATATGTTTATATGCACATATATTTTTAAGTCCGGGCCATTAACATTACTAAACGAAGGAACTGTAGCTATTCAGAACAGCAGAAGCATGGTAAATGGGTGAATGTTTAGTGTGAGAATAAGAGAGTTTACAATGGCAACAAACTGTAAAGGATGGAATTAGTGCATGCTTATCAACTGAATGACTTTCTTTATGTAGATTGCAAGAGATACATAATGTACAATGCGCACTTGGGCTGCAGCTCCAGAATGCAAAAAACTCTCTGTAATATTGTGCGCCATTAACTTGAAAGAAGAAAAGCTTTAGTAAAGCATTGCCTTTTGTTAATTAAGCAGCTTCTGTGCCCTAGGAATGGTGAATCATTAAGTGCTGATATTTCCCCAAGGACAAAGAACTGCCTATGATCTCTGGGGATGCTGGAGATAAAAGGCTGTTTATGTTCCTGGGTTAAATTACCCAATTCTTTCAAGTTGAAAAATATCGCAAATAGGATCAGATGAAGTCAAATAAGTGCAAAATGGTGCAAGTACAGACCTGGAGTGTCGTTAGTGAAATTTGCACATGGGCTTGCACTCCATCTCCGAGGCTACTATTCTAATGACGTCCAAATGCTGCTAATGTTCCAGACTGTTTCTGTCACTCCCAAGTTCTCCACCGAGCCAGTGAATCTAACAACTCCAGTGTGCTCCAAGCAGGAGAGCTTTTAGAGCGTGGAGCTGCCATAGTCATCTGGAAAGATGCAATGTGACCAGATCACATGGAGTAAACAGGAAGTGGAATTTCAAAAACTTCTGGTACTTTAAAGGGAATACCTGAATGCAGAACAGCGGAGCTCGAACTGCTGACAACAGCAGTCAGGATGGGCATTGTGGGACACCTCTTGGAGGCCATTTATGGCGACATAATCAAGTGCAGTGTCTTCACTGACACTGCATCAATCTAACTTTGCCACAAAAAGCTCTACACCTCTCGTTGGGATGGTTTTACTTTGTCAGCGTAGGTGGAGAGTTAAATCAGTGGGAGGAGCATTGTAAAGTGTACACCTCCATGGGTTTATCGATGGAAGTTGACTTTTGTCAACAAAACTGTAGTATAGACAAGGCCTTAGTTTGCCTCAGAGGAGAAGCAAACTCTATTTCAAATAATGCTTTCATTTGATTTCCCCCACATGGTTAGAGGAAAATTTTGAGCATTTAAAAAGCTGGTGTGATGATCTGAGTCCTGGTTTGATCTCCATCTGTGAGCAAAAAATATTCCTGGGGGTGTATCTCAGAAACATTGCAGTCAAATAGCCCAAATGTAGATCACTGACTGTACCCCACACTCCCATGAGGTACACCAATTCTCAAGGAAATCCGGTTCCCCATATGGATTTTAGAGCACTTACAACAATTTGAGCTTTAAACAGAAAGCTGGTCTTAACCTTAAGTGTAGCCGAGCAATAGCTCCACTATAGAATTGGAAGGGACCTCAAGAGGTCATCCAGTCCAGTCTCCGCACTCAAGACAGGACTAAGTATTAACTGTACCATCCCGGACAAGAGCAGGTCAGACAATCACCTAAAAGCCTCCAATGACAGAGATTCCACAGCCTCCCTAGGCAATGTGTTCCAGTGCTTCCTTAGTCTGACAGTTAGGAAGTTTTTCCTAATGTCCAGCTTAAACTTCTCCTGCTGCAATTTAAGCCCATTGCTTTTTGTCCTGGTCTCAGAGGTTATTGAGAACAATTTTTCTTCCTCCTCCTTGTAACAACCTTTTACATGAAAACTATAATCACTAGATACTTTTAATCTATTTTTCATAATTGGCATTCAAGCTTTTTGGTTCCTCATTTTTACAGAGTAACTCTAGTCAACTTTTAGCATACCGTAGACAATGCAAACGAATTAAAATCAAAACCCATTATAGCTGTAAGCATTTAAATGCTTAGTTTCATAGTTCACTGGTCCCAGGGAACCAGCTGCTCATATTCATCTCACTTTTTCTTTGTTCTAGATTAATGGTGACTTTTGCATTGATTGTGTCAAATTGAGAGGAATTTTTCCTTCCAATAAAAAAAACTAACAACTTAAGATGACTTCACTGACTTGTATGCGATTTCTGACAATTATATTGAATTATTTATACAGCAGTTCAGACTTCAAAATGCAAATTCCCTTTGGGGAATCTCAATATGTTCCTTTTCAAACTTGCTGTTTGTATAAACTGCAGACACAATGGAAAACTAAGACTTGCTGCTAGATTTTTAGGAAGCTCCATGAATACTCTCATTCTTTTTGCTGGGTTCTTATTCAATTTCACAATCCAGAGTCATATTAGATTGAAAGCCGGTAGCAAACCCAGTGCAGTACTTTTTTCTCATTTAGGCCCTTGCTAAGGGCCATTTACAAATCTCATTTGAAATCTATGGGAGTCTTTCCTGCTGTGGATCAAGGACAGAATGTGATCCTAGAGGTATATCTACACTGCATGCTTCATATCGCAGCACATAGAGTATGTACATGGCTAGCCCCAGTAGCACAGGTATAAATATAAATCAGTCTAGATTATAAGGCACTGTTTAGATGAGTAGAGTAGATGCACTTGATACCTGTGGGCATGTACCCCAGGTATATACCCTACATGGATATGCCTCATGGAAAGGTTCCAGCAGCAAAAGGCTCTGTCAAGTGGGAGGCAGTGGGGAAAGGCTCCATCAAAGGAGAATTGCTGGAGCCTTTTCCCACTGCCTCCCCCTTGCTAGAGCCTTTCATTGACAGGTGTAACTAGATGCTGCAGTGTGGCGGCAGCCTGCTTTTCACTGATTATGTAGCTACACATACCCTACCTGCTGCTGACATATGCCCTGTAGACACAGACTAAGTATTAGCGTGTTACAGAATGAGTGAAAAGGTCTGAAATAATAAATACTTAAATACTGCAATATTTTCCACACCTACCATTTTTGAGAAAAATGAAATGCTGAATATTCTAGCCAGCCAGTACGCTGTAATGAGCAGTTGGGGATGAAGACGCCGGTCTGCTGTTCAATCTCAAATATTACTGGAAAACTAATCTTTGCTCAAAATAGAGTTTTACTGCTGCTCCCCAGCCCTAATCAGTGATCGCTCCTCTGTCTTTCCTCTGAGGGCTGATATTCCCTCCCATGAGCAAAGTTTCTTTATACGAGCTCTCTAAAATGTCGTAGGAGTCTTCTCCATTTTCTGCCCCCTCCAGCAGAATGTACCT
The DNA here is from genome assembly GCA_032164245.1 of Sternotherus odoratus. Classification (NCBI taxonomy): domain Eukaryota; kingdom Metazoa; phylum Chordata; order Testudines; family Kinosternidae; genus Sternotherus; species Sternotherus odoratus. The sequence continues at coordinate 12,882,599 of JAVMKO010000005.1, read as the reverse complement.
GCTGTGGATAACCCCCACGTCCCAGTGTCTTCACACTATGGCCAACCTTTTGTAGCATCGGACTTCTTCCCCTGCCTTTTGAAGTTCCTGCATTTCAAGGCGCTGTTACTCTTGCTCTGCGTCTCTCTGACCCTCAACCTTTTCCCCTTCCCTTTCACTCTCATTCTCTACCCCATGTTCCCCGTTTTCCTACTCTCTACCTCGGGACTCTCCCCAGGACTTTGTGTTCTTGGCTTGTCTCTTCTCTAATTCATTCTCTATGTCCCTTTTCTAGCCCCTCTTTGACTTCCTGGCTTCTTTCTTATTGCCTAACCTACTCTGATCCTTCTCTAGCCTTTTGGTTCTCCAGGCGTTTCTCCCCTTCATTAAAAGAAAAGAGCTCCAATCTGTTGCAGTTACCACAGGATGGGGCAACATCCTGACCACACCAACCCACTTCCACCAAAACATTCCCTGAATCTCAAGAGGCACTTTAGCCACTGGGCAGGTTTTCCCTTCCCTGCTAATACACATTAGCTTCAGTTCCTCCCCTGTCCCCAGGCATCATCCAGTAGGACGTCTCCCTGCTTCTCCTAACCAATGAGCTCCCCCCCTCCCCTGCAGAATTTGCCAGGCCTCTTCCTTGTCACTACCCAACTCTTATGGAGATTGTCGGTGTTTAACTGCTTCCAGCCACTCACAGAACTTGGGAAGATTACAGTTCCTCCATATTGCCAAGTCCACTGTATCTTTTTGTCGGCTTTCCTCTCTGATCCTTTGCTTACACCAGAGTGGGAAGTCGAAAGCCAGTCCCCAAGTACCCTCACCCTGGGTCTCTCTTTGCAATTGTAAATTAACCACAGTGTAGTCTGCTTGTAGTATACTAGGCAGCTTCGTGTCCCATCATCATAAGGCTTTTTACGAGTGCTAATGTAGTCCCTTAGGCACAGGGTGAGAGGATGGGGAAAGAAGTCTCCTCTCTCTCAGATCTTGGGTTCCTTTTGCCTTCCTTTCACCCCTCCTCTCTCCCTCCCTGTCTCCCATTTAACAGCCCCCAGCTGACAAGCTGAATTCCCCTGTTCATTGGTTAATCACCCAACCCAAATCAATCATCTCCTTTTTTGGCCCATGTGGGGACACTTTCAAGGTGCACAGGCTACTCCCACTGTCACATGGGCCTTTACCCTGGTCAGTGTCTTCCAGCTATGGTTCGGCCTGGTGATTTAAGGCTCCTGACACCCCTGTGACACACTTCTTGTCCTCGTTTTATGGAAGGGAAAAGTGAGGCCCAGAGAGAGTAAGTGACAAGATTAAGGTCTGAGACAGAAGAGGGAATAGAATCCAACTGAGTTCTGGTGGACACGCTTAGAGCATAAATTCCAAGCAAGGGGGTCCCTGAGAGAACCCCGTCTGAGCTCTGTCCATGTAGACTCTTGAGAGTGACAGGGAGTGGAAACAGGACAACAAGGACAGCTGATTGCAAACAATATTGAAAGAACGTAATGTAGGGATAAGGCTGATTTAAGTGCATTTTGGCCGAGGTGAAAAAAATCCTGAGCACCAATGCACATTCAGCAGTGTGTGAAATGTGGCAGTAAGGATAAGCTCTGCTCAATAAACAGAAGCTCTAGTTTGGTGTGATTGCAGAAATATGAAGGCCAGAGACATTTTACAATTGATTTTGCCATGTAAGAGCAGCAGAATTATAGGGGGGGGGGGGGAAATCTCTGTCTGAGTGAAGTAGGCATGCCTTTTCCTATCAGGTTGAATTTGTCGGAAGCAAAGTTTATTTTAAAATAAGTCCCCCCAGGGATAATAATGTTCTCTAATTACAATAGTTTTGAGGTTTTAAAAAGAAAACATAACAGGCCAATGGGGCTTGACAACTTTCCTTTGAAATAGAACAGCAGCAGAACTATAAAATCACTTCAGTAACGAAATCTGCACGCCTTTACCTATCAGATTTTATTACTTTAAAGGTGTAAAAGAATGAGGCCTAAAGGGGTATGTGTGTCCCTTTAATTAGAATGTGATCTGAGAGTCTATCGCAGTGATATGCCAAACCCGGCTCCCACAAATTAAACAAACACTGACGTGAGCCTTACATTGCTTTTTTCCCTTTCCCTGTAGATCTTTTACGAGAGAAGTGTGCAGTGTGCTTGATTTGAAAGACAACAGGAAAACTTGCATGTAGGCATAGCAGCAGATAGATTGGATGTGGTGGTCTGAGTGAAAATGTGGTAGTGACACAGAAATAATGCCGATTTGCCAACTTCCATGGCAGGGTGCACTATTAAAATTCATGTGGCCACATGACAGAGAGAGGGTGAGTTCTAAAGTTCTGTACAAGCCCGCAAAATGGAGTGAACTAGCTTTACCTAATTTGGTTTATTATTATGTATCTCAATTAAAAGATGTGATCAACTGGGTTAATAATAAACTCTGGGTAAAACTCGTAGAACACTTTATTCATAGTAATTCTTGGGTTACAAAGAAATTTAGGTCACTAAAAATTGTCACCCATTCAGCCAGACCTTTATAGGAGCTTTGGCCAAATTTTCTAAATTCTTATCACCGAGGCCCTCTGCCACTTTCACTAATAACCATGAATGTATCCCTAGGAAATATCAGAGTGTCTATTTGTTGTAGTAAAAGCTGAGATTACTCAATTCAAGTTGCTGTTCCTAAACCCTAATTACAGAGCTAGGTAATAATATAAACAATATAAAAACCTTACACTTTCAATATTTACAGATCAGACATTTTATTGTGAAATGTAGATATGACCTGGCTTTATTTAGACCTTTAACCACATTTGCGGAATTGACCCAGGAGCAAACTAAACAAGGTTTAATTTCTAAGATTTATACAATTTTGGTTGAAAAAGATATAGTGATAAGAAAACAACACAGATGAAAAGATGGGAGAGGGATTTGGAAGAATAAATTAGTCTGGATGAGTGGGCCTCTATGTGGGAAAGATGATATATATCTTCAATTTCTATAGCTCTTTTAAAAAATAAATTACTGTATAGGTAGAATATGACTCCAGTTAAGATCAGTCATATTTTTGCTGGTAAAGTGAAGCTGTTGGATGGGAAAAGGAACATTCTTGCACATATGATGGTTGGGTTTGGGAATTAGATCATTTTGGGAGGAAATTATTAAAGAGATTCCTTTTATGACAAAATGCCTGTTTCTGAGAAATCCCTGACCATCTTACTTAATGCTCTATTAAAGAATTCACATTTTAAACAGAATGACAAATTAATTTCTTTTTTATTGTTAGGAGCTAGACTCTATATTGCGCATTTTGGGGTAAAATGGGACTCCTCCTAAGGGACTGTGGTATAGTAAAATATGGACTGTTCTTGTAATGGAAAAGGTTTCACACCAAGAATAGACATAAGAGAAATGCCAAAAAGAGAATAGGCATTCAGCAAGTTGATCACCCTTTCTAGTGCACTCAAAGGAGGAGGGCTCTCCAGCCAGCAAGCCAGAATCTTTGAATTTTTTCCTTTTTTGCCTTCATATAAATAATTTTTTTTAAAAAGTTAATATGCATTTAAGAGATTGATATTTAATTTCAGTAACTTTTTCTCATTTATGGGTTTATGCACTCAGACCTCCCGTCACAGTTGGTGTGAGGTCTGTGCATACCTGAGGTAAAATTTCATCCCATATGATCAAGATTGGTCAATGGGCAACTCTCAGGTCAGAGTATTGGGTTTCCTGATGCTTACTGTGATCATAGAGGGGGTTGTCTCTTCTTCATTCTGCTGGTACACATGTTGAAAAGCTTAGGCAGGCAGTTAGTAATGGATATTCAGTATTTCCAACCCAATACAAATAATACATTAAGCCCTCCAACTTCCCCTCATCAAGAACCTCATGACTTTTAAGCCATAATATATTTGGGGCTGTTTTGCCTTCTGTTTTTTTGAACCTCCTGGGTGCACTTAGGGTCACATGTCCAAGCTTTTCTCCACTACTTTGAAGGCTAAAAACTTTCATTTTTTAAAGGAAATCCAAAATTCTTACAGATTGATATGACTCCAGGAGCTGAAGCTTTAAGAAACCCACCACATGTTGCCCAGACTCATCATAAAACAGTGAGAGCTGGCAACATTGATGTGTGAAACTCAATACAATTCAAAACTATTAAAACAAATAACCCTCCTCCCCGGTTTTATTTTCCACAACTTACCTAGGTGTAAGTGAGAACAGTCAGATCCATAATTCACTGTTGACATACTGTTGATGGAGTGGTTATGTTGTTAATGATGGCCTGGCATTAATGCAGTGCCCAATGTACGTGTTTATCACTGCTCTCTGGAGTGTTTGTGATCGTGGGCCAGTGGGAGTCTTTGACAATGGACTTTGAGTTCATTAGTAGCTGATCATCAAAGGCTGTAAGCCCTGTTACTATTGTACTGTGCAAATGGTGATTTTTCTTTTAGCTTGCATGATCAAACTCTTTGATTTTGGTGTTATAGAGCCTGGGCTTTATATGTGCAGCACAGTGTCTGTGTGGGTGCATCCCACAGATTGTTTATGACCGGGCAGGCAGAGGTGCCATCTTTCTGTATTCGTGTTGTACGCGCACATACAGAGGAGGTTAATACAAGTGATTCTTTAAACAAAAACAAAGTTCCATTTTGAGAGGACATGTTTAATCTATGTGGATTCAATGCTCCATTGTTTATATGTTCATGGGCAGAGCCACTTTCATACAGTGAATGTGAGAGTCACCATATATCTTCATGTCCCATATGTAAATCCTATGCTATCCGGGTAGTATTCACAATTACATATGTATTTTTTTGTTGCATGTGAGTTTTTATCTGGCGTCTACCATGGGGCACTATGTACATTTTTTCTGTGCAGAGTCAGATATTTTGATTGTATATTGCAGGTAATAGCCATGTAAAGCTTGTAATTGGAAGACCGAAGATGGGGTTTCACTTCAGAAACTTTCGCTTAGCCATCCTCCTTGATGCAATTTTTCTTTCAGTTTCTTTTAATGACTATTTGCATTGTTGTGTGCATTCAAGTGCACAGTAGTAGTTCTTTTCCAAGTCTTTTCTTTCACTCCTTTCTGAACTGTGCACCGCTTGAGTATATCGAAGAGAGTGGTCAATAGCACACAGAGCAAAAGAGGGAGGTTAAGGAATTGAGGAACACATGCAAGATTTGGTTGACAGTTGGGAGCTATCTAAAGCACCAAATGTAGAGTCTTTCCCCCCATCAGCCACTTTTGTTAATGACTCCGAGACCTTTGGCTGGAAAACGATAGCAATAGTTGTTCAAAATAACTGCTGTTTTATTGATCAGTTCAAAAAATAAGCAAACTAGTATAAAGCATAATAAAGGGTCTTGCTAAAATAAGATGATTGCCTCTCTATCTGTGTCAATAATTGAATTCAGGTCAAGGCCTCTCTCTCTTATCAGGCTGCTTCAGCTAACCCACTGTATTGTGAAGGGAAGATAATTTCAAACTGCTTTGGGTAGAAATCAGAAAGTTCAAATGACGCTGACTGTATGTGCACGCTGGAAACTGCAGCATTTGGAGAAAAATGAGATTGAAAGTAAATCGGAAAGAAACTGAGGCCTTCAGGAGCGTGAGGTTTGCAGAGAGTGAGGGGCAAGGGGGAGAAATAGAGACAAATGGGTTGCAGAGAGAGAGAGAGAGAGAGAGAGAGAGGTGTGTGCACATGAGGAAGCAAACCTGGCAGCAGGGAAGGGAAACAGGCATCGGTAAGCTTGGCAGTTTGCCCAGATGGGCAAGAGGTGGTAAGATCAAGGGTGAAAGTAACTATAGGCATTTACCAGTACGGGGCTGGGGCCATCTCTGGTCCCCAGAAGAGGCGGGGCCTTGGGTAGAAGGGGTGGGGCTGTGGGGGTCAGAGCTGGCCCCAGCCCACCCTGTACTGGTTAGTGCCTGTAGTTGGAGCAGCTGTTCCCTGTGCCACCACCTCAGCCACTGTTCCCCAGGCCCCCCATCTCTGCCTCTTACTCCTGCCTCCCCACCACTTGGAGGCATTGCTGGTAGGGTCTGTACTGGCAGGGGCCCTGACGGGAGATGTAGAGTGAATACGGCCGTTATGGGTTCTTACTGCTACGCCATACCAGCCCATTTTCATCCCTGGGTAAAATAGTCCCAGCAGTTGCTCAGTAAGTCAGCTCTTGTTCTCAGAAAAACTCCCACTATTAAGCCACAGATGTCCGTAGGCACCTCTCTAGTGTGGCTGGGAAAGGACTCTGTCTAGGAGTCAGACATTGCTGGATGACAGTTCTCCCCTTTGGGGGCCCTTACTCTAGGTGGAATTTTGCACTCCATAAATATGGCTATTCCTCCCCCGTGGATATTTTTGTGTGCAGTGTTGCTTGGGTGACGCTCAGGGGGAAGGACAATTTGAGGGAGAGATTTTGGTCTCTCTCTTTCTCCAGAGGTACCGAAGTGAGGGACGGTTCGTGAAGCCTCATTGCACTGCTTCCTGGAGCTCCCATTGGCCAGGAACGGTAAACCATGGTCATTGGGAGCGGTGGGTGGCCACCCTGCAGACGGTCAATGTGAAGAAACCATTTTGTGGCCCGCCAGCAGATTACCCTGACAGGCCGCATGCAGCCTGTGGGCCACAGCTTGCCCATCACTGTTCTAGACTCCCGTTGCTTACTGAAAGAAATGTAACTCAGTGTCTTTTTATAAGCTTTATTAAAACGCTTAAGCAAAAATAAAGTCAAAGCTACCCCCAAAGCTAAGCCACTGTTACTAATATTAAATGAAAATAAGAATAAAGCAGTATAATGATCGAATCAATATCAAACCAAGGTCACATCAACCTGTTAGTTTCAACATTGGATTAGAATTAAACCATTAAATTAACTAAATAATTAAATATTTAAAATAATAAATCTTTATAAATTCTATAGATGATTCAGAGAAGGTGGCTGTCTATGTGACTATAAACATCCACTGAATAATTCTACCAATGTCAATTGAGGCTATAACTTAGAGCTAGTTAAATATCCTAATACTGAAGCACAATTATTATCTAATATCTAAGCCACACCTTAGAGCCAATTATAAAGCTTCCTACTTAGAATTCTCTTCTTGTGTGGCTGCTAATCATTTCCTCCCTAACCCCTGACAGAGATATAAATAATAGAGACTTTAAAAACATTATTGCTAGCTCCATTGGAGCTGGTGAGGGTACGTCTACCTGAGATAGAATTTACACCTGTAGCTCCAGTGTAGATAAAGCTTAAATGTAAGACTATAAACAATGGTGGATATAACAAATAGGCAGGGGGAACACAAGAAAACAACAGTGGTGACCATAATAGGTAGAGATCACAGCATATTGGTTTCCTAAGCATTGTGAGGTTACTTGTGGGCAACACCACAGAAGAGAAATCTAAAGATGGATTTAAAGAAGGACAATGAGATGGCTCTATGGATGTTGAGGGAGAGCTCCAGGTGAGAAGTTGAAGATGCTTTTTGGAAAATTAAATTGGAAGCACACTCTTCCTACTGGAGGAGTGGAATTTGATTTTTCCTTCTTATTCAGGATTCCGTCAGACTCTCTTTAACAAACAGCAATTCATGCAGACTTTCTGGCAGCTCTCCAAAATCCAAAGCATTAATCTAATACAGTGCTGCAGTATTGACCATTGGAGATAAAGATGTCCTGACTTTGGCAGGTTTCCTGTTCAGCCTATCTGAATGATCATTCTCGAGAAGGTCATTAGACACCTTCTAATGATTTTTCTAAACTTATTTTTTTTCCTGTTGTGCTTTCCTGAACTGTATTTCACATACAATTTTCTATAAATTAATAATGCTGTTTTTCTTTAGTACAAGTATGTCAATGAACTAATTATTCAAAACAAAATGTAAGTCAGTATATTTTTCTGGGCAAAATATGTATTCCATGGGCTTGCAAGAAATATGATCTCCCAGTTTGATTGGCTGAATAGAGCTGATGGATGTTGCTGTCGGCATCTATTGCCAATTTGAATGTTAAACCTTACATAAACCTGACACCGTAGTGGAGCTATACATAATAATTATACATGATGCCTGGACTTGAGTTTAAATGTTGGCATCTTAAACTTTTGATAAATGTCTGGGCAGACCATTTCTTGAAAATGTGTAAATGAAGTTTTAGGCTCTCCTGGATATTTCCATTCCAGTTCTCCCTTCCCCTTCTAATAGGTAGAACAGCCGTGTTAATTTGTGCTCATTCCGGCTAATCATAGATTCCCCTATGCAAGTTACTCCTGCCAGGGAGCACTGTGATCTGAGTATTTGAGTGTGCTTAGGGGCTGGCAGTATATTGAAGAAGGTCCATAACAAACATACACACCAGTCATCTTGGCCCCTTAAGTTTTGTCCTGAAATGCTTCCTTGATAGTGTGGAACAACCCTGAAAGTCCTGAAAAATGTTGGCTGCATGGGTTCTGGGTTTGGTAGCAATTAAATTAAGGATTATCTGGCCTTGTGATGTTTTCAATGTGACTTGACCTTACTTCATTGTGGTGCTAGATTAGGGTAGGGTTTTTGGCCTGCTAGATGGAAGCTCATAATGGTCTCATGATTATACTTGCATTTTGTATTCTACTATAAAGAAAAGTTGGAGCAGAAAGCATCAAGTACTTGCAGGATCTCCTCTGCATTTTGATCTGAAGCATTAAAATCCAGTTGGATCTGGACTCAGGTCTGCCAATCTTTGTGGTTCAGGGGGTAGCAAATAGGGTTGCCAACCCTTCAGGATTGTCTGGGAGTCTCCAGGAATTAAAGATTATGCCCTGTGATGAAATCTCCAGGAATTTGTCCAGCCAAAGTTGGCAAACCTAGTGGCGAAAGGTTGTTCAGTTTTGAAATGTTTCATGGAACTTTTGCACAGGGGATTATATTTGAATTCTGGGTTTAGGTTTGATCCTGGTGGTTCTTATAGTTCTCGAGTTCTTCTTCTCGAGAAATTATGTATAATTTTTAGGATTTCCTCTGCCCTTTCAATACAAAAGGCTTGATTTTTTTTCGTCATGTGTCTGGTTTTATGGTGGCATAAATCAACTTGATATTCCGAGTCTCACCAATCTTAGAGAAGAACTGGGCCCTATGCAGTTCTCATGGGGTTTGCACTCCCCACCCCCCTCTTTAGGTTGTGAATAATTAACAGTATACACAAATAAATCTCATTCTGTCATCTAATAAATAATGTGCAGGATAAGCCTGAATCTTCTCAAAAGAGAAGGGAGAAGTGAAATGATGGAAATATCTCAGCTGAAGTTAAGTTTGTCTATGAGTTATCACCACCATTATTTAAACAAGACTTCAGCTGTAAACAGGAAACAAAAATAATATTTTTTATTTATTTTTATAATAATGTTTGTTTATAATTCTATGTTAATCACAAATAATAAAATACCCCTCCCGCCCACATTACATTTTAAAAGGACACTTCCAAGACATGTCTACGTTGCTTTTTTAGCATGCTAGCTTGAACCGCACTACCTCAAGGCTGTCTACCTGAGCTGGGCATTTACTCCCAGCTGCAGTATCAACCTGCTCTTAGGGGCTACCATAATAGTAATAAGACTAGCCCAGACTAGACCATGATCTGTCAAATCTTCCCTACTTCTCTGGAGGCAGTGGGTCTAAATTGCTTTTAATTATATTTCCTTTGTCTCTCTCCTCTCCTACTGCTCTTATAATAGAAATGTTGGGCTGGAGGGGAACTTGATAGGTCACCTACTCCAGTCCCCTGTGCTGAGGCAATGTATAGCTAGACCATCCCTAACAGGTGTTTGTCTCACCTGTTCTTAAAAAACTCCAGTGATAAGGATTCTACAACCTCCCTAGGAATTCTGTTCAGGACCTTAATTACCCTTTCCAGTTAGAAACCATTTTTTCCTAATGTCTAACTTAAATCTCCCTTCCTGCAGATTAAACCCATTACTTATCCTACCTTCAGTGGACCTGGAGGACAATTGATCACTGTCCTCTTTATAACAGCCTTTAACATTTATTTGAAGAGTGTTGTGAGTTTTATCAAGTGTAAACAGGTTCAATATTTTTTAACCTTTCCTTACAAGTCAGGTTTTCTAAACCTTTTATTGTTTTTGTTGTTCTCCAGTGGAATTGCTCCAATTTGTTCACATCTTTCTTATAATGGAGCACCCAGAATTGGACACAGCATGCCAGCTGGGCCTTGCCAGTGCTTAGTTACCGGCTGTGTCTTACATAGGACACTTCTGTTAATATACACAGAATGATATTTTCCTTTCTCAACTTCATCACATTATTGACTCAAATTCAATTTGTGGCTCACTCTACCCCCCGCCCCAGATCCCTTTCAGCAGTACTACTGGCAAGCAAGTTATTTCCTATTTTGTAGTTGTGCATTTGATTTTTCCTTCCTAAGTGAAGGATTTTGAACTTGTCTTGTAGAATTCAGACCAATTCTCCAGTTTGTCAAGATCATTCTGAACGCTCATCCTGTCCTCCAAAGTGCTTTTTCTCTCTCCCGTCTTGCCTTCTTCTGCCTCTGATATTTTGAATTGCAACTTGGGGAAAGAAAGTCAAAGAAATGAATGTAACACTTCATTCTGAAAGCTGGAAGATTTGTGGTCATTCTGAAACCTCTTGTGATTGTAGCGGGATGTTCGCTAGGCTATTGAGGGAGATCGGTAATAAAGTTCAAGGAGACCAATGATGCTCAAAACAAAACGTGTTTATTCGGCCGAGGTGGCAGCCGCCCAAAAGCGTGAAGAAACTGCCACACCAACCACACCCAACCTACAGTTTTTATAGTCTTGGTTAACTACGCAGTTTCTTTATGTGTTACATGATTGGCTATCCCATATTGCTAGGCAGATTTAGACTACGCACGTGGGGCAGGCACGTGGTAGGAACAGCGTGATTGGACAGAATTTCGCGCCCTTTTTGCAGGATTGTTGCATTGCTTGTGCACAGAACATGCAATAGCAGCATATTACTTTTGATGAGGTAGTGACTGTATAAATGTGCAAAAACCAATTGTTACATGATTGATTCAAAACATTCTCATAACCCTTTTAAAATACACATTAACATTAAACAATAACTATAACTATCTATCATTTTCCCTAATGGAGATCTTATATTTTGATCTTTACATATCTGCATCAATATTTATCATTATTTGCTTTCTTCAACCCTCACATTCCCTCCTTTTTCTTGTTGCTAGTTATTGCAAACTAGCAACACTCTAAACATTATTATTACCAGTTATTGATGAATTTAAACATTAACATTATTCTGTTGGACCATAACAGATTACAGGACCTAAACTACTTTTCAGACATACAGAATATATAACACATTAAGATAAGATTGAACAAGAGAACTTATTATAAACAAAAATATTAAAAAATAGTATACTTCGCACAACATTAAACAAACCCACCTCTGCCCCTTTTCCTGAGAAACATTACAGTAATGTTTTGGGGCAACAGGCGATTAAGATATTCTAAGGAATACATTATAACAAATATTCATACAGTAGTGCAGGTTTTCAGAGTGGTGCTTGGTCACCTGACTCACAAGAGGTAGGTTGAGCATCTTGCTGACTAGGTGGTTGGGCTGGTTTGCGGAAAACGATTTGCAGAGGGTTGGAGCTCTTTACAGAGACCTGCCAGTTGGGTGGAGGCGATGTGTGATCAGACTTGACACGGGTATAATGAATCCATGGCTTAACACTGGCTAATTTAACAGCAGTGGGAGTAGTAAGAAGAATAATATAGGGACCCTTCCATTTAGGTCCCAAAGGATTAATTTTCCAATCCTTGAGCCATACAGTATCACCCGGGGAAAAAGGGTGCGAAGCAGTGACAGGGAGTGGGAACTTAAGTTTACTAACATAGGTAGATAATTGATTTACCACATTGCTTAGAAGCTGAACTTCTTTGATAAGATCTTGCTTTCCCAGGAGGTAAGTGTCCCCTTTTAGGTGATGGGCCCCCAGCGGTGGTTGGCCAAACACAAGTTCATAGGGTGAGAACTTTGAAGATCGTGTAGGTGTGCATCGAATTTTGCGCAATGCCATAGGCAAAGCTACAATCCATGATAAGCCGGTTTCCTGACAGATTTTCCCCACAATAATTTTTAGAGTTCTATTTACTCTTTTAATTTTTCCTGATGCTTGTGGGTAATATGCACAGTGGAGTTTCCAAGTGATGCCCAAAAGTGTTGACAAGGAGCGGATGATTTTATGAACAAAAGCGGGACCATTATCACTTCCAATATGTAATGGGAGTCCAAACCAAGGGATTACATCTCGAAGCAGGGCTTTGGTGACTTGTTCAGCCTTTTCATTAGTAGTGGGCCATGCCTCAACCCAACCGGAATATGTGCAAACTGCTACAAGCAGATACTTGAATTTTCCAGACTTTGGCATTTCAGTAAAGTCCACAACTAGTGATTCCATTGGAATATGTCCCACATATTGGACTTCGGGTGGCTGAAGAGGCCCTACACGAGGATTATGTGTTGCGCAGTTCTGACAACGTAGAGCAACACGTCTGGTGAGTGAATGCAAACCTTTTATATACAGTTCCTGGTCTAGGAGTTTGGCTAAGCTAGTACCTCCCAGATGAGTTTGTTGATGTAACTCTTGGATTAATTCCCAAGCTATTATTATGGGCAGGAAGATCTTTTTATTTGGCAAAATGTATAAACCTGATTGCTTTATTCCTTTCCCTTGTTCAGCCCAAAGTTGTTCTTGTGCAGTGTAGTGTACTTCAGCAGGAATTATTTCAGCCACGTTGAGGTGCTGGATATGAATAGCTGGAGATTGTTGACGTGCTGCATTCCTTGCTTCTTCATCTGCCTGTCGGTTTTCTTTTGCGACAGGATCCTCACCATGTTGGTGTTCTTTGCAGTGCATTACAGCAACTTGTTTGGGCATCCAAACAGCATCAAGAAGGGCCAGAATTTCATCTGCATGCTTTATTTTCTGTCTGTTTGAAGTCAGAAGTCCTCTTTCCCTATATATGGCACCATGGGCATGGAGTGTTAGGAAGGCATATTTTGAGTTAGTGTAAATGTTAACCTTTTGTTCTGTTGCTAGCTCAAGTGCTCGACGGAGGGCGACCAGTTCAGCCTCCTGGGCGGAGGTGCCAGGGGGAAGTGCCTTTGCTTCACAGACAGTACCTTGATCATTGACTATGGCATACCCTGCCAATCGTTGATTTTGGTCAATAAAACTACTACCATCGGTGAAAAGGACAGAGTCAGGTGTGGCTAAAGGTGTATCTAGTAAGTCAGGTCGGCTAGAATAAACTTCTTCCATGACTTGAAGGCAATCATGTTTCTCAGTGGGATCTTCTTCTATAGGTAGCAGAGTTATAGGATTGAGAGTGGAACAGACCGAGATAGTAACATAGGGATTATCTACCAATATACTTTTGTACTTGGAGAGCTTTGTTTTTGTTATCCAATGATGGCCCCTATGTTCCATTAGGGTGACCACAGCATGTGGGCACTTTAAGGAGATTGGTTGTCCTAGGGTGAGTTTACTTGCCTCTTCAGCAAGAAGTGCAGCTGCAGCTACGGCACGTAGGCAGGGTGGCCATCCTTGTATTACAGTGTCTAGTTGCTTAGAGAAGTATGTTACTGGTCGCGGCCAGCTACCAATGGTCTGGGTTAAGACACCAACTGCAACACCTTCTCCTTCTCCTACTCCTACATACAGTGTAGAAGATTGGTTCAAGTCGGGGAAGCCTAATTTTGGTTTTTGTTCTATTACTACATCTAAGGTCACCTGAGCTTCAGGAATACCTTCAGATTGAGAACCAATGGAACTATTATCCATCAGTGACTTTGGGTTATTATTACAGGTGACTGTTAAAGACCCACGAATATCCAATGATGAAGACTCCAGCATTCTAATAGAAATCAGATATTTAGTATTAGAATTTACTATTATTTTACATACTGGTTCTTTTATGTTTTCTGCCTCCAACATTTTTAGATCTAATTGCCTGGTGTTAGGAGGTGAAACCATCTCTCTTACAGCTTCAGTATTGTCTTTATATGAGCATTCTTGAAAACCAGAAGTTGAGGTCTTGTCTTCTAGGGCAGACACATGATTTTTATGACACCATTCAGAGGTTCTAGCACATGATTTATAATGCCAAACATTTTTACCAGACATTGGTATTATTCTTTGACAGCTGTATAGCTGTAATTTCTGAACATTACTAATTAGTTCTTCATTTGACTCTATCCTCTTTCTCTTCTGGCAGCTATAATTATTATGATAATTAGGAATATTGTTCACCAAAGTAATGACTTCTGGACCTTTTGAAGTATTTGAGCAGCCTTCTTCTACACTTTCGGAATCAAAACCACCCTTTTCTTTCTTTGCAATTTCAGATAACTCAATTCTTTTCTTAGAACTATTTTTTGTTTCACAGGGTTTTAAGTGCGTTTTTCTCTTATCTTGATTAGAATCATGATCCTTAGTTTTTCTTTCGGGAGTTAAAAGTAGCTGAGGTTTCACCACACTTTCTTTAAGCTTCTGTAAGCTTAACCGACCGGAGTTAGTTGGTGAATTTGAGACGGACGTGCCTGCTACGCTTGGCGGCGGGGCTGTTGATACTTGCGGTATAGGCATAGGCTTGAGCGGAGCGGCCGGGACTACGGGTAGCGGCATGTAAGGGGGTGGGGCTTGTGGCTTATTGTCTGGAGGGCTTGTAACTATAGGTTTTAATTCCTCCCTAGTTCTTTCGGACCTTTTTTTCGGACGCGCACGCAGGGCTGGGCGTTTAGTGTATTTTTGTAACCAAGATGGATTCTCCTCTACTATATCAAACCATGCAGCTATGTAAGGATACTGATCGGAGTGTTTTTGTCCTGCGTATCTGAGGACATCTCTAACAATGTTCATGTCCAAAGTTCCTATGGCCGGCCACGAGGGCTGGATGGGAAATGCCGGCCAATCCTTTTCACAGAACCCTTTTAATAAATCGGCCTCACGACTGCCGGTGGAGATGTACTTCTTAAATTCTCCAAAATGCTCTAACATGCAAGTTAGAGGTGTTTTGCGGTCTTCCTTAGATCCGCTTCCTTCCATTTTGCAGACTAGGTCTTGGGGCACCCTCACTAACCTGACTTTACAGCTGTCTTTACTCTTCCCATTTACCTCTCCACCCAGATAGAACAGATAAAACGGACACAATAGGGAAGACGGGTTCCCAACCGACTATAGAGGATGGGGGAGTCGGTTGGTGGGAGGGTTGAGGTTTACTCTCAAGCGCCACTAGCCTGTGTCACCGGACGTTCCAACGGTTGACAACAGGAACCGTAATGGCCATTCACTCAGTCACACACACAATCAGTCACTCCAACGAGAAAATCCCTCCCAGAGACCCTCTTATACTTGCCTCTCCGGAGACTGGCTGATGTTTCCCTCCCTTTCCCCACGGTTGTTTTCAGAGCCTCTCCGTTGGTGCAAAAAGGCAATCTGAACGGTGAACCGGCCCACGAGCGGCCACCGGTCAAAAACGGGGCCCCTCTCGATGCACCGCTTCTGAGCCGGCCCCCGAAGCAGATTCACCCCTGCAAGTCCCCAATGGACTTATCCCTGAACCTGCTCCCGATCGTCCCTCGACATCCCGGACGAGCCCCCAGAAGATGTAGCGGGATGTTCGCTAGGCTATTGAGGGAGATCGGTAATAAAGTTCAAGGAGACCAATGATGCTCAAAACAAAACGTGTTTATTCGGCCGAGGTGGCAGCCGCCCAAAAGCGTGAAGAAACTGCCACACCAACCACACCCAACCTACAGTTTTTATAGTCTTGGTTAACTACGCAGTTTCTTTATGTGTTACATGATTGGCTATCCCATATTGCTAGGCAGATTTAGACTACGCACGTGGGGCAGGCACGTGGTAGGAACAGCGTGATTGGACAGAATTTCGCGCCCTTTTTGCAGGATTGTTGCATTGCTTGTGCACAGAACATGCAATAGCAGCATATTACTTTTGATGAGGTAGTGACTGTATAAATGTGCAAAAACCAATTGTTACATGATTGATTCAAAACATTCTCATAACCCTTTTAAAATACACATTAACATTAAACAATAACTATAACTATCTATCATTTTCCCTAATGGAGATCTTATATTTTGATCTTTACATATCTGCATCAATATTTATCATTATTTGCTTTCTTCAACCCTCACATGATGAGGTATTGAGCCTAGGCCCTGGTGCCAAAACAGCTCATTTTCTCATTCTCATGAGCTCCGCCCTTGAGATTCACTGTTGCATAGTCTCTGAGAAATCTAGGCTTTTGTTGGAGGTCTGTGTTATGACTAGAGCTGTACCAATAATTTGGTTTGGTGACTGAATTGAAAAAATGCTTTTTAAAAAAAAAGGGTGGGAAGGAAGTTAATTGTAGGTTGACTTGAAATGAATGTTTTTTCAAATTCAATGGTAAAATACAAATCAAAATCCTTTTATTTCAGGTAAAATGACTCCAAATTAAACATTGTTTTGTTTTTGAGAATTTTTTTTACCTTTTTAAAAATAAAATGGAAGTAGCATTCTAAATGAAAAGTAATTTCCAATTGACCAATTCAAACATTTTGTTCAAACTTGTCAACTTTTTCAGAAATGTGTGTGTTTTTTCTCTTCTTTTTTCTTTTCAGTTGAAATGATTTTCTTTTGGTCAACCTTAATATGGAAAAAAACATTGTCCATTTTTAAATTTTTTTTTTGCCTAGATCTAGTTGACAGAAGATTGATCTGCCTGAGGTATTTCAGGTTAATTTCAGGGGGGACCTTGAAGCTTAACATCAAAACCTTGAATCCGACCCATTTTTCTATGGGAAGCAAGTACAATAAGTGGAGCTATCGGAAGCTGCTATCGGAAGCTGCTGCTATTGTGGGTTTAAATGTTTTGTACTCCGCTCTTCTGTAGCAGGCTGACTTTCTGCTACTATGTGCATGATGATAAATGACACAGCCAATGACGAAACTGCTTCTACACTTGAAATGCAGCAAAAGCCTATTTTACTGGTGACATTTTCTTCCATTTCATGTGTTCTGTGTTATTAAAATGTTACACATGCATGGTTTTGCATTTAGAGTAAGACTCCAATTAACTGGTGAAAAATCTTCTCTGTGCAATATACAACTTTATCATAGTCTTGTTTCTACACATGAATGAGTATACATATTGTAGGTTTCATCCTGTAAAAAAAAAAATCTCTCAAAAGAGAGTCTGTACATGCACTGGGTTTAACTTGCACCAACACATAAATACAACTAGAAATCCCAACCCTCCATGTATATAAATGTCTAGAATACATTTTTGGACTTTATTAAAGCACAGGTCAGAAGAATGTGCCCTGGGCTCAGAAGTGCTGAACAGCTCAAAGGAGTAATGACTCCTTAGTTACTCATCTAATGCCTATAGTTTCACAGCTTATTATTGTAATCCCTATTTTTAGCCATTGCTGAACACTTGATAGGCACTTGTAAGGTGAGTGTAGAGAAGAGGACAGAGCTGAACAAAAAATTGCAACTACTTTATTTTGTGACTTGGCATCTCTTTCTGTTTGTAGAATATCCACGAACAAAGCATGAGTGCTTTGAATTCTTCCCTTTCTGGATTTTATTCAATGAAAATCTTTTAAAATTAATTTGCTCTGGATTGTTTGGAATTTGAGCTGCGTTGCTTAGTAGTGATTGATTAGATGAGCCCTGTGGTATCATTTCTGTTCCCTGACAGAGTGAGTCTGCAAGTGTAACCCACTGGTGAGTGTGTTATGGATTCTCCTCGGGGCCTGATCAGTAGAGGATATGAATTGTTACACCTAGAGAGCCATGGTTCTTCAGCTCAAACTGAAGCAGCTTGTGCTTTTAGCTCTGGAGGTGTCTGGTCCAGCTCCCAGTTGCTGGCCACTGTGGCGGATGTCACACAAACGCTTGTGGCAAACAAATATTTGTGTGGAAATTTGGCTTTTACAAATTATGATACATGGGTATAAATCCTCCCTTCCCATAGAAAACTACATGGGAAGATAAAGGAGGCAGCTGGAGGACTTCTGTTGGTTTCTGCTTTGCTCCAACCCAGAAATCAGAGGGCTTCCACAGGGAAGAGGGTACATGTATTGAAACCTCCTTTCTCCGTTCTCTCTGTTTTCTGTTCCTCTGCTCTGCTCTGTGCTATGCAGTGGAGGGACCATCTTGCTATGGACGGCCTACAACATTTTGGCACCTGAGGTGGGGAGCTCAAAATGATGCTCCCACGCCTCCTTGCTTGGACCACAACTTTGAATGGTCTCTAGTGCCCTCCTTCCTCCAGCCCAGCACTCCACCATCTCTGTGCAGCTAGAGCAGAGAGAATACATATGCACCAGCAGCAGACACAATTTTTACACTCTGGGTCCTAGTGGCGCCCTCCCCCTACCACAGCTTGGCACTTGAGGGGGCTGCTTACCTCATGGTAAGGCCAGCCCTGTATCTTGCATACGGTCAACAACTGAAATATACACTGCTACTTTACAAAGTGTTGCAATATCAGGAGCTTGTTACATCCACACAAGTGGGCTCCAAACAGAGAGGCAGCCCATCATGTGCACTATTCTCTTCTTCCTGAAATACAATATTTGTATTGTGAAATTTGTGGAATACAATTTCTTATCTTTTCAAACATTCAGTCCTCATTAAATGCAAAAGAGCCTTTACTCATAGCAAGACAGTAGATTCAATAATTGTACAGTTAGGAGTTAAATTTACACTCCATGCTCATCAGTTTTATGATTTATTATTATTTATCAGTATTTATTATTACTGCCAACCTGCTCTTTCCCTATTTTTTGGCTGTTTGCTCAATGGTTTCTCAGTATGACCATGAGATTGGCTTCCTCACCTGTTTAGAATTTTGGAATATGAGAGGGTACATTGAATTATTTTATTGCATTTATTAGCCTTTCACCAATGGGTGCCAGATTTTTGCATCTCGTGCTTTGCAACTGAGCGTGAGTTTGGGGGAGGCTTTGTGGTCTCTATTTGTTCTCAAGTCAACAAATGGTAAAGTATAGCTCGCAGCTTTCATTAAGGAAACACAAAGGCTAGGAGTGCTGCAGATCAAGATTGAGAGGCATGGCTAGTTTTGTGAGGACGCTTATGAAGCATCTAAATCCTTTCCCATTAAAAAAAACCATACACCTCTACCCTGATACAACGCAGTCCTCGGAAGCCAAAACATCTTACTGTGTTATCGGTGGAACCACGTTATATCGGGGTAGGGAAGGCTGTGCCTCCCCAAACAACCTGGCCCTGCCCTCTATCCAATCCCTACCTACTTCCCACCCCCTGACTGATTCCTCAGAACCCCCGAACCATCTGGGGGTGTGTGCAGAGGAACCGCTCCTCTCCCTAGCTCACCCAGGTCCGGCGACAGAAATTTGGGGGCCCCCTACTCTGATCGTTTGGGGGGCCCCCAGCCCAACTGGCACTCCCCCCTCCCCCACCAGCTGACAGTGGCCGGGCCCCCCCCAGCCCAGCGGGCGCCCCCCAGCTGACAGCGGCTGGGGGGGGGGAAAGCCCAGCCAGGCCCCCCCAACCAGTGCTCCCCCCCCCAGCTGACAGCAGCTGGCGGGCTCACTGCTCCTGCTGGGGACACGCGCGCTCGTTCGGAGGAGGGCCGTGCCGCCTCTCCGCCCCTTCCCCGCTCTCCAGGCCCGGCGACAAGGGGGGATGACTACGGGTACAGCGGTGTACCGGGGCCCCCCTAAAGTCCGGAGCCCGGTACAGCTCTACCCGTAGTACCCCCCTGTCGCCGGCCCTGAGCTCACCTCCACTCTGCCTCCTCCCCTGAGTGCGCTGCCACTGCTCCGCTTCTCCTCCCTCCCTCTCTCTCTCCAAGCCTTGCTGCAAATCAGCTGTTTGGCGCAGAAAGCCTGGGAGGGATGGGGGAGAAGCGGAGTAGCAGCACACTCAGGAGAGGAGACGGAGTGGAGGTGAGCTGGGGTAGACAGGGTACAGGGAGGGCTGCAGCAAGTAATGGGGGGGAGCGCCCCCTATGTTACTCACTTTTAAGTCAATA
Source organism: Sternotherus odoratus (assembly GCA_032164245.1). Classification (NCBI taxonomy): domain Eukaryota; kingdom Metazoa; phylum Chordata; order Testudines; family Kinosternidae; genus Sternotherus; species Sternotherus odoratus. Next base: position 12,862,512 of record JAVMKO010000005.1, on the reverse strand, counting down.
GGAGTTTTGGTAGAGACTTCAGTGTGAGTCTGTTCTCTGGGTGCAGTAACTTATTTCATGTTGTTGACAGTCCAACTCTTTCTCCAAGGTCCTAGCCCCCAGGATCATGAATGTTCTAAATGAGGATATGCATTTTACCAACACCGTATTTCTTCCTCTTCCTTTTCCATCAAGGGTGAATCTATAATTTACAGGAGCACCAATTGCTGTCTCTGCAAGCTGCCTGCCTCCTGACTGTGGTGCATTCCATTATGCCATAGGATTGTAATAAAAACCCAGCTCCAGCTTGAATTGCTGCACTAGACCAACACATTTCACCGCTATATTCAGTCCCGCTTCCACTCCCTATTGTGTACATGGTTCAGTTGCATTAAGGCACTCGACCTCATGTCCAGAGGGCTGTGCAGTTGTAGCCATGTCAATCCCAGGATATTAGTGAGACCAGGTGGGTGAGGTTGTTTTCCCAGACCTGAAAAAGAGCTCTGTGTGGCCTGAAAGCTTTTCTCGCTCACCAACAGAAATGGGTCCAATAAAAGATATTACCGCACCCACCTTGTCTTTCTAGTCTCCAGTACAGCAGCCAGAATGAGTTGCTTTTGCAAACCAGTTGCTATGAAGAATGCAGAGCATACCCCTCCATTGTCTGGGGCTCAGGGAATTGCTTTCATCATGGTCTAGGTACCAAAGTCTGGTGGCTCTTGTCCAAAATTCAAGGGCAATTAATTGCCTGGGTGATTTAGCTGGGGAAATGTGAAAATCTCTATTTGAGCTCACTCCAACTGACTGCTTCTTGGTCTTAGGAATGAGTATTGATCTTAGAGCTCTCTCCTCCCCTCTAGTGCAAATTATTAAATTGACAGTTTACCATGCAGTAAAAATTATAATTCAATTATTTCCTAAACCAACTTTAAAAAATTCTAGTCTGATGACTCTTCTATCATTTAAAAAATGAAAAAATTGCAGACAGGGAGATGCTACTGCTGCTGAAGGAGATGGAATAGTAGAGCCATTTGTCAGGGTAATTAACTGTTCAGGCACCACCTACCTTTATTATTAGTAATAATTTGGCAGTTTATAATTTTCCTGGGTTTCCAAGATTAGAAATTTCATCACTGTTCTAGCTCTCTGCCGCAGCCTTGTGTGGAATGAAGATATACTGTAATACAGCAGAGACCTGAGTGAACCTGGATCTGTTCAATTTGCAGAAATTTGCTTGATATTTCTCAGCACAAGTTCCTCCTTTGCTTCTCTTTTTTTCCTTTTCCAAAATTGGCAAATTCCTTTAACACAAGTTTGTGAATCTGTGCCCACAGAGTGAAGCCATCGATCACCTTTTAGAAGGTAATCCAGTTTTGCAGGAGAGCTTGGAGAAAGATGACCTGGAAAATAAGGTGGAAAGAGTGTTCTCAAAGAGCGTACATCTCAGTTTTTGGAACATTTGGGAGGGGTGACAGACACAGATGTGGCCTAAATCTCACCGATATTTTCAGATGTTCCAATGTTCTGTATGTCATTTTACACATAACAGTTTATGCCTATACTTCTTGGCCATGGACATTGACATTATGTTGGAACAGCTGTTGAAAGCACTACTTATGTCTTGAGGCTGTGGTCAAATCTAGTTTAGTCCACAAATTAAGCAAGTTTTTTGGCTTCAATATGAACCCGTGAGAATACTTCATCATATCTCAGAAATGGTGGTGTTTGCCAAAATTAATGATCTCTGCTTAGTGTAGGATCTTGACTGAAGTAACATTTTGCAGGTCAAGGTTTGAGAGCCTTAACAGAACATCGCATGCATTTGAATAATAATAATTAAACCTCTATTTTATGGTAGTGCCTAAAGTCTACAAAACAGGTTGGGCTGCATCATGCTTATATCTGGCTATTGCCAGAACTATTTTCTTGGTTTTATAAATTCACCAGTTGATGCCCAGTATGTGAAAAACAGAATCCCTGAATCATTTACAAAAATTCTCTGATGTCCATAAGTGATCAAAATACCTTTATAATATGTTTGCATATGTCTGATTTTTTAGAAAACAAGTGTGTTAAGTACTCTCACAATTTATAGGGTCAAGTCAATTTGTTTTTGCTTTTTCTTCAGAATTATGTAGTTCTTATAGTCCCTTTGAATAAGTGTTTTTTCTAATAATGGTGCCCCTTGTGATGTACTGTACTTCAATGTTCTGCAATTCAGGCCCAGGGTTAGTGGGGCTTGAGTCAGCTGACACATGTTCATGAACCCTGGCCGTAGATTACTGTCCATTCAGGTCTTCGCATAAATGCAATGAAGATGCTTGTCCAAAACTGAAAATAATTATGCTCAGCCGTAGCATATATTAAAAAGGACTTGTTTTCAGTGTTGATCCCAACCATCTTCTCTTAGAATAAATTCAGGCTCTAAGCCAATGGAAAAGGCCTTAGAAGGAAAATGTTTATCATAAAAATTGACGAGCACCTTTATTCCAGTGTTCTGCTTGTGGGCAGCAGAAATCTGCAGCTGAAGTTTTCAGAGCCAGCTGTAGATCTCCTCTATGTAAGTGAAAATCAGGTGCAATTCCAGTGACTGAAAAGGAATTTTGTGTCGTTCCTCCCCCCCTCCGGTCCCCCAAGTAGCTGAGATTAAGTTCAGGTCCTCAATGGTGTTGAATATGGAATATAGAGTAGTACAGAATATGTTCAAATAAGTAACACTTTCAAAAGCACCTAAGCAAAACCCTAAAAAGACCTTCTAGTGTATTTGTAGTATTGTAGCCATGTCAGTCCCAGGATATTAGAGACAACCTGAGTGAGGTAATATTTTATTAGACCAACTGCTATTGGTGAGACTGAGAAGCCTTTGATCTTACATGGACCTGAAGAGGAGCTCTGTGTTGCTTGAAAGCTTGTCTCTCTCACCAGCAGAAGCTGGTCCAACAAAAGATATTACCTCACCCACCTTGTCTTTATAAAGTACTAGCGAAAATACCCGGCGTTGCTCGGGTCAGTCGGAGGTGGGGAGGGGGCAGAGAGCTGAGCGAGTGCAGGGTCCATTGGAGGGGGGAGGGGCAGAGAGCAAACCTGACACCCCCACCTCACCCCCCCGATACCCCCACCGCACTTACCCCTCGACCAACCCCGACTCACATTTTCACCCCCCCAACCCAACACCCCCATGTCTCCCCCCTACCAACCCCAACACCCCCTGACCAACACCCACACCTCACCCCCCGTAGACCAAACCTGACACACCCATCTCACTTTCCCCCCCAACCAAACCCGACACCCCTACCTACCACCACAAACAAACCTGACACCCACACCTCACTTACCCCTCGACCAACCCCAACCCCCCTCCTCACCCCCCCAACCAACCCCAACACCCCCTGACCAACCCCAACACCCACCCCGACACCTTCCCCCCCCCCCAGACCAAACCCGACATCCCCGGCTCACTTACCCCCCGACCAAACCCGACACCCCCACCTCACCCCCCGACCAAACCCGACACCCCTACCTCACTTACCCTCCGACCAAACCCAACTCAGGTCCATTGGAGGTGGGGAGGGGGCAGAGCTGAGCGAGTGCAGGGTCCGTTGGAGGGGGCAGGGGGCAGAGAGCTGAGCGACTGCAGGGTCCGTTGGAGGGGGGTATTATGACATCATAACTATGTCACAGAGAACAGCAGCTGCCCAGCTGATGTGATTGGCCTTTAAATAATTTCACCCCTGGGGGGCGTCAGAGGTGAAATTTGAAAAATTTTCGACTCTTACCCTGATTAGGACCCTAAGACCTATAACTGTACCAAATTTCAAGTCTCTAGCTCAAACGGTGTGGAAGGAGTAAGTGCACGTACATACACGCATACACCATTTGACTTTTATATAGATTTAGCAGCCTGAATAACATCAATGGGACTTCGGGGCCTAAATCATTTAGGTGCCTTTGAAAATTTTACCTGGAATAACTGGTGTCTACCAGCATGTGTTCCAGTATTTCGAATGTCACTGTTGCAGCTGTATTGCTATAACATGGATGTCTGCTTTGTATGCATGGTATTTCACCATGGAAACTCAAAATTAAGACATTGTGGCAATTCTCCTCTACCTTACTGGAAAGAAAAATCAGCATTTCCATTGTCTTCACGGTAAAGGAGGAAAATTACCTAGTGCCTCATCTTGTTCAAATATTTTCAGAATGGAAAAGCTGGCATGGGGAGGAGGAGGGAAAGAACTGTTTTTGCTACGAGGAAGTGAAAGTTTTGTGGATCACGACACGGGGGGAGGCTGAAGGTTAAAATTAAAATTCTGCATGCTGGCTGGCTTGCTCTTGATCTGATTTTTACTGACATAATCAGCAGCAATCTTGGTCTCCAAAGGGGAGACCTTGGAAAGAGGAAGAAAGTAGCACAAGGATCAGAAGGGGGAGAAAACGAGTCCAGAGCAAAATATAAATGAACAGTCCTTAATAGTAATCTTGTTACATCTCATTGCTACAAACAGATATGAAGGGTTTCATGGGTAGGGGGAAAGTGTTGTCCCTTCAATGTGTGTCGGGAGGGTGCGGGTGGGACTGGGAAAGGCGAGACTGTGGAAGAATCGGTGGATTACAGGGAGGGCGCGCAGTGAATTTCAAGTGTGAAAAATGGCATGAGTGGGTGAAACAGGAAAGGAAGAGTAGATTAAAAGTGGAGTTAAATGGGAGAGACAAAATATCAGCGTCTTTTGTGTAACAGTAGGAGGGCTAATCAGGGCAGTTTTTGGCAGCTGCAGCTCCCCTCCCCCCCCCCTTTATAGTTAATCATAGCATAGTCTACTAGCAAAAAATTGCAAAAGATTACAGTTGTGAAATATTCATCCCTGGCCCATGGACATTTTTATAAATCTTTAGCCAAATGACAGCTAACAATGTGGGGGGGAAACACATTATTAATTAAATGTTTAAAGTGCCTTAACTCAACCTCCACTTGTGAGGAGGGGAATGTTGGGTCTACAATGAACCACTGATACAAATGCATTTTGAATGCAATCAGGCAAACATACAGATACTTGTATTTATGCCCACAGTAAATTATGAAACCAAAATTGTGTATGCAAAGATGAAGGTTGTTTATTAAAATCAGGTGCAACATGTCTGACTAATCTCTTACTAGTTAATTCTGTTATAAGCAGACCCTAATTCTCCATAGAATTATGTAAAATTCTCCAAGTAGCAGTGAGTAAGAATGATGTCTACACTGCAATTTAGGTCCAGGTTTAGTGGGGCTTGAGTCAGCTGACACATGTTCATAAACCCCAGTCTTGAACATCTACATTGTATTTTAAACCTACGTTAAGAATTTTCTGACACTTGCTTAAACTTAGGGCTTTGGTATCCACACTGCAATGCGCAGACTTGAGTCAAAGTAACCATATCCCAGAATCCCTAGCACCACCCCGTCCCAAAATGTGGCCGCTGTAGCCCTAGCAATATGATTCATTTTGGGATGCTGTCTACCCTGCATGTCGCTTTGCAAAAAGGTTGATCGGTTCACTCTCCATTGCAAACATAGGAAGCTCTATAATGGCACGCTTGCAGGTCAGTGATGAGAACAGAATGGGTTAACACTAACTTGACCTGCTACCATTTGCCAAGGAGGCGGGGGAGGGTGCTTCCATTTTCAATAGAGCGTACTGCAGATTGTTGGGATAAAGACTGAGAAAGTTTCCTCATGGAATTGTGGGCTACTTCTGGATGTCACCCAGGGCTTTAGGCAAAGTAATAGGTCTCAGACACTGGGTCCCAGCTTGACTCGAGCCCGGACCCTCCAGCCCTGCAGGGTATTGAGAGCCGGAGTCTAAGCCCTGAATTCGTGTAATTGCAATGTAGGTGCAAAGGCGATTAGCCTTGAGTCAGGCCTCAAGCACAGGCTTACACTGCAGTGTAGATATACCCTAACTTCTCTGTTTGAGTTACTAAAGTATATATAGGCAGGAGCTATTTGTGGATAATATTAGTGCCTCTCATTTTTCAATTAATCTGTGTAGTAACCCAGATCTTTCACCAGAGACGTGTGCCCATTAGCATTTCCAGAATCTGGAAAAATTACAAATTGAAATACGTTGAAGAAGCTGCGTGACAAAATTAGGGCAGGAGAAAAGTCATGTCATTTCTTCCTTCATGTCATGGCTTTCTCCGTGAGGTAACAAATGGCATCCAGGATGAGGTATGCGTGTGTACCACTGGCCTGTGAGTTCTCAACAGAAAACACACTGAACATTATTTCATAGCCCATTACACTGCAAAAGCTGTACACACAAATTAGCTCGTTCCTGCACTAGTTCAGATAGAAGGTTCAGGTACAATAGCATTGTCTTTGTGGACATCTTATACTTTGAGTATCATTATACAGCGATGCAGTGCTGCAGAAGTCTGAAGAGATGGGGAGTAAGCTTGGGCTGCAGCATCTGACATCTGCTCAGTGAATTATTTTGTAAAGAGTATTTGATGATGTCATGCAAGTGGGAAGCCATCATTTTCTGTCAATCTTACAGTGTCCTTTACACTGAAGAAACCAAGCGTGCATCTCCCCTGCAAAGTAGATCCCAGTTTTAATTAATCAAGTCTGCTATCAGAGCAGTGGCAACGCTAGGTTACAACTGCATGTATACAAGGTGGTAATGATTGCTCTGAAACTGCACATCAGAAAGAGGCAGAAATTGACATTCAGAAGCAGATATAGCAGAGAATGACAAAATGAACATATGTTCCCCACCTCATATCCTCTCCACAAGTCAAACACTTTAAAAAAGCTATATACAACAGGGCACGTAGGTAAAGATTTGAGATTTCATAACCATATAGAGAATTGTTTATAAGTTCTTGATTTTTGACATGAAAACCAATAGTTTTACCAAACTCTTTAATTAAAATATGAGATTTAGGAAGCAATATATTAAATTATCTAAAATTATTATACTGAAGCTTTTGCAGCAGTGAAACTTATATGAAGTTTAAATATCATATATTTTATTATTATTAGAGGCCTGGAAGGGACCTCAAGAGGTCATCTAGTTCAGTCCCCTGCCCTCATGGCAGGACTAAAGTAGATGTTTGGAGATTTTTAAGCGCATGTTAGACAATGATGGAGATTCCAGAGCCTCCTTAGGGTGATGTTGAGACCATATTTCTCGTATTCAGACATAACTGTCTGAAGAAAAATTCTTTGAGCTTGAGACAAGGGTGGATCGTTTCCCATCAGAAAGTTTTGGGGAAACATTTTTGAGTTACTTAAGTTTTTTTTTTTTTTAATTAAAACTATATTTCCAACATTCAGACAATTTATTGTGCTCATCTTTAACTCAAAAATAGCTGATCGGTATGCAAAAATATCCCACACATTGCACATAGTTAATGGTCATTGCAGAGTCTGCATTTAGCTGCCTTTCGGGTAAAGAGAAGAGGGGTAGTAGAAAATTAATATACTACACACATTTTCTGCTTCCCCACTTGGCATCTGGCATAACTACAATAGATGCTTCATTGTACAATAGATGCTTCATTAGATACAATAGATGCTTCATTAGAAACCCTATTTCCTTTGTGACCTCACAATGAACAGTCCCTGTCAAGGATTTTAATGAGAACAGAAAGGCCAAGGTTGAGTGCTTCTGAAAATCCAGCCCTAAATTATTCATACCATTGTTGTCTGTAATTTTGTACTATCTTAACCTATTCTGTAATTTAGTACAACATTTTGAACTACAGATATGAAAGTCTATAAACAGATATCGGCTGCTAAACCCCCATTCCACATGAGATATTCTATCAGAGGTATAAATAACCTGATTCTTTAGAAGACAGTAAACCAAATACCTTTTTTTTTTTTTTTACAGGTAAACATTTGTGGATTCAACTATTATAATTGACTTAGTGATGTTGAATTGCCTTTTAATTGTCAGTGACAGCCAAACACTTGCTACATGTATAACTGAACTTATAATATAAACAAAAATGTGTACAGGAAGGAAAATGTGTTCAATGTATTTTCTTGATGTGTATCTATGTGTATCATAGGACTGGTCTTCACTACGAGGGGGGCAGGGGGGGATCGACTGCAGATACGCAACTTCAGCTACAGAAATCACATAGCTGAAGTCGATTCACGTAGCTGAAGTTTGCGTATCTCCAGCCAACTTACCTGCTGTCCTCACGGCGGCGGCAGTTGGCGGCGTGCTCCCCCGTCGACTCCAGCTTGCACCTCTCGGCGAGCTGGAGTTCCAGAGTCGACGGGGGTGCCCGCAGGCGATCGATTTCTCCCGTCTTCACCAGACACGAGAAATCAATCGCTAACAGATCGATCGCTACCCACCGATCTGGCAGGTAGCGAAGACAAGCCAATAGAAATATAGGGCTGGAAGAGACCACGAGAGGTCCTTTAGTCTAGTCCCTTGCGCTGAGGCAATTTTGATTTTCTGTGTGATAGTTACAGCCCTTACTCTACTTGATATCTTTCTGCTTAGGCACTCCTCAGTACTCTGGTTTTGAATACTCAAAAACAGTGCAGAAAAAACATCCCATTAGAACACATTTTTCTTCTTTAGAGCAAAAACTGAAAAGCTGTTGAAATTTGACTTTAAACCCTCCCCTCCAATTTCACATAATAATTTGGATATATTTTATATCCAAAACATGATCACCAGTCAAACTAGTGACAACTAAAAACAATACATTACTGACTGTTTTAAAAAAAAATCAGAACAAAACTGTAATTTATTATAGTTTTGCCTTCATTATACACCATGTGTTGGTGGATTAAGCACAACAAAATGCTAGTATTCTTTAAAAGTGTCTACTAAATATAATAAAAAGAATAAGATAATTAACATTTAGTTTGTTACATTTAAAAAAAAGTCAGATGTACATATTTCTATTGCCTGTTAGGTTTACCTAAGCCTTTTCAACTAGTACAAAAAAGAAAAAAAGTCATTGTTTAAAGTCAAAAACATTCAAATCAGTTGATACAACGTTACAGTACAGTCAACTAACATCACTGAAGATCTAGTCTTCTTTTCTCAGTGTGAGTTTTTATACCAGAGTGTTATAAAACTGGTTCAATGCCATTTCAAAACTGTATGTTAGCTGTTGCAGGATACTGTACTCTCTACTGATGGCTTCAGAAGAAATGGGCTGTGCTAGCTGTGAATCACAAGGTAACCCCAGCCTGTCATTAATTTTATTCAGTACTGTAGTTAGAACAGCATTAAGTTTAGCACAACTAAAAAAAAAGAAAAAGAAACTGGAAGCTAGGTGAAGCTGCCATTTGTGTCAAACAATTGCGATACGCTATACTAAAAAATTCTGAAATATCCACCTGTCCTCACCACTCTGCCACAAACTAGCAAAGTCAAAAAAATACAAAAGTCTTCAACTTTTCATTTTGCAGAATAAAGCAAAAAAGCCTTTGTGCTCCTTACTACCAGAAGCAGAATATCCTCTGAGTTACCACATGTAATAGCTTCTGGATGTGTCGACTTGGGTTGGCTTGGTCTCTGCAGAACCATCTTTGTCTTTTTCACTGTCACCTTCCCAGAGATTAATAAGTGGCGGATAGAGCTCATTGAGTGGGATTGAAGAGGTCTTTTGCATATACTTTTTCAATGAATGGTGATAGTTTTTTCTTTTAAACCTTTTAGCAATATAAACAGAGATGGAAGCAAGGCTGATCACAGCAAACATTGAACCCATTACAGCTGCAAGGGCGGTACTAGTTTCTTGATCGGAGATGTCCAGAGAAAAAGCTGCATTTTTTGTTGTAACGTTAACACAAGACTTTTGAGTTTGCTGATGGATATTTGATACAGTTAAACAGACCTCGTAATCTGTGGAAGGCTGCAAATGAGTGAGGTTATATTCATGTACATCAACTGGGACCCTCGCGGTATATGTAATGTGAGGGTTATCAATCTTCATAGTGGCTGATGACCATTTTAAATTGGAGGTCATGACATTGGAATTAACCTTCCAAGAAACTAATATTGAATGAGATTCAGCTTGCTTGACATATATTTTCAGGACTTGTGTACCATCCAAAAGAGTTCCATTCACTCTTATAGTAGCTACTCTTGTGTCAGCCCCCTCTATATTTTGAGCAACACATGTATATCTTCCAGAGTCTTCAATCTGAATATTCGAGATTTCCAGGGTACCTTCACTACTCAGCTTGTACTTGTCGGAGAGACTTTCAACTGTTATTTTATTTCCAAGTGGAGTTACCCAATAAATTTCTGGCTCTGGTTCCGCCATGGCCCGGCAATCTAGAAACACTGTCATGCCAATGTCCAAATTCAAATGATTTGGAAAAGTGTCATGAGAAATCATTGGAAGACATTGTTCACTTGAATCCTGTATTAGAACTTCTTTCACCTGTTGTCCTCTGTATTCTGGTGGCATAGCACAAAACATTGCTAGAGGCTCCATAAAACGGATATTGGTTTTGTTTGAATTGATCCAGTGAATGACACAGTCACACCTGAGTGGATTACTGTGAATACTGATCTCACGCAGGTTTGGAAGGGATTCCACCGTCTTTTGGTAGACTGCATTCAAAGCATTGTTGTTCAGCATCAGGCTTTCCAGAGCGGGAACATTACGAAATGCTAAACGATGTATATAAGACAACTTTGGATTGTTGGTAGCTTCAAGCTTTGTAAGTTCAGGTAGGTTGTCTAGTGCATACCTATCAACAGAAACTAGTTCTCCCATATTATTGATTCCAAGTTCTTTCAACCGCAGCATATTTTTAAAGTCCCCTTCTTGGATTTTGTGAATTGGGTTTTTGTTGAGGTCAAGGAATTTTAAATTTGGAACTTTTTCAAGAGCAAGCTGAGGAACCTTGACCAGTTTGTTATCATAAAAGGAAAGACTTTCAAGACTCTCCAAGCCTACTAATGCATTTCCAGGAATATCAGTCAGGTACATACCTGCCAAAACCAGACTTCTTAAATTTGAGAGTGGCTTGAAGTTCATATCTAGTATTCCAATCACTGGATTTTCCCCAATCATAAGGATCTCCAAGTTAGGAGTAGAATCAAACCAACGGCTGTCAATAACTTTTAATTTGTTAGAGTTAAGATGAAGTCTTAAAAGGTTTCTCAGGCCAGAGAATGCATTTGCAGAGATGCTACTAATCTGGTTATGGTTTATATATAGTTCCTGAAGATTGCAAAGGTCCTGCAAGCAGTAGTCAGTCATCTCTGTTATCTGATTTTCCTCCAGATGTAAAGTAGTGAGCTGAGTCAGATTTGAAAGCCCCACATCTTTGATACTAGTAAAATTATTCTGTGAAAAATCTAACTCTGTTAAATTGAAAAGCTGTTGGAGTTCATCTGTGGTCTTTGCAATGTTATTGCTTTGTAAGAGAAGAACTTGAGTGTCACTGGAAAGATTGCTGGGGATTTTTGTTAAACGAAGGTCATTGCAGTCAACTGTTGTAGCTTCTCTGTAGGTCGATTGTGGGGTAAACCATGGCCTGATTTCACATACACAAAGCTGTGGACATTCATTATTCTGTGTGGACGGCTCAGTTACTGAATTCATTAGCAATTCTAGCACCAACAGGCAAGATATTAGAACCAATCTAATTGTAGCCATGTTGGTTAGTAGTAAGTTCAACTGCCTAATGCCTTAAAATAGAAAAGACTGAATATATAAATCTGTATCAAGAAAAAAAAAGTAAAAATTAAAGTTTTGGTTGAAACTCTTGGACATTCAGAATACGGAAGATGCTTTTCAGAGTCTCTTCACTTTTCTCCTTTGTTCTGAGTGCTTGTACAAAGCTCTGCTGCATGAGCTGGTTAATCCAAATCAGTGCCGAGAGAGGTGCCTGAAAAGCAGATTAGGACAGGTGTTATGTTCATTTCATATATATTTTTGTACATTTAATTCATTTCTTCCTTCTCTAGATAAAGTTATTTTAAATAAGAACCCTTTTAATTTCCAAATTCCATAAATGAAAATTCCTTTTAGGTACAGTAGAAGCTCTTTTCTACAGTTGATTCAAATTAGAACTATTTCTGATATTGCTAGCTGACTGAACATTAAAACATTTGTAACCACTAGAAAACACAATACTTAATTCACAAATACATCACAAAAAGATTAACTGAAAATGTAATGATGTTGAAGCATGTTTTGTTTTTCTTGCAAAACACTAAATTTATTTAAACCCACTAAAATGTGTTTCCAACTGGAGGTAGGCCAGGGAAATCAATGTTTTGAACTCAGTATTGATTAGATTTAAGGCTAATGTTCACTTTGGGGCTCAAGGCCAAGCCAGTGTAATATTTCAGGTTCAATGGCACTGAAATCTAGCAAGATGGTCTCTTCACATTTCAACTAACCACTAGAAAAATCTTCCAAAGACTTCCACCATCCTGGGTTGGTCTCACCCAGCTCCAGAGAATGGGTCTACTGGTTTAGGATCTAACTGCACTCAAAACAGTAGGGATTGGCTTTTATCTAGGGAGTTACATCAAAATGAAAATTTTGCAGGTCAGATCCTTGTATATCAGAAACTCCAGGTTTGCATAAGAAATGCAAATAGATTTGGTGTACAAAAAAGGAGGTTAAACCAAACTGATAAACTTATTTTCCAGCCTACCTCATAATTTAATATACAAATTTCCAATATGATATTTAAACAATGAATAGATTATGAATGTTTATTTATTGGACTAATGACATTTTATGCTCTATTTTCAAAAACTTTGATCTTTACTTCTACGTGTCATGTAGTGAGCACAAGCAAACAAACTTCATAATGACTGGGCTATTTTTCTCCCTCCTTCTCCTCCTCCCCACGTGGTTGGAAGTTACGTTCAATTTTAGCTTCCACTAACCCAAAATATGAATGGCTGGATCTCTCATATGATGATAGGATACACTGTCCAAACTATAGGAATAATAGAAGATAGAGCTATATAATAGACTACCTTCAGTATCCATTTAATGTGTTTCTGTTAATGAAAAGGCTTTTTAATTATATATGGAACAACCTCCCCCCACAGACTTTCAGAATTTGAATCCAGAAACTGTAGCATCCTACTGTAGATCCATGAGCTAAAGAAGGAATTCCATTAGCTAGTAGCAGAAGTAGGCTGTTGTACTCTATGAAATCAGGGTCATGACATACTTTGCCAGTATCTTACATACAGATATCTACAAAAGACCTCCTGCTTGATATCTTCATTCTCATGCTCTTTCTCTCTATTGCTGGAAGCAATCTCTACTCGATTGTCTTCATCACTACTGCCTACAAACTGTGGAACCTAATATTGCAGTCCTTACCCAGAAACCATTCCCACTCAACTTCAGTGAGGGCTTTGTCGGAGCCTGCTATTTGATAAGCCATCTCCTAAATGTTGTTTGCATTGCATTGTACATCTGTGGGTACAGTATTCACAGCATTTCCTAATTACTATGCAAAGCTTGACAACTCAAGGTGTCACATTGGACTGAAGTTATTCATGAAAGAACCTTTGAATTAAAGTAAAATGTTTGACATTATCTGGGAAACCTATTCTATTAAAATTTCTTGAGTCATTAAATGTGCTTTCAGCACATATGCCAGGCTCTTGACAGAAAACTTCTTGATGTTTGCTTTCTAAAAAAATGCAAACCAAAACACTATAATGAAATGTCTGTATATGCAAACTTAGTGATAGATAATTTCCCCTGTATATTGACACTGTCTACCACGTAAGTCAGATACAGTTAATGAAATCAATGAGACCTGAGTAAGGAATGGGGCAAAACTGAGTAAGGGCATCAAGATTTGGAAGATCTCTGGAAATTTACTAGGAGATGCTTAGGCTCATACTATAAGAATTATGACAACGTTTACCTGAACTGAGGATACTTGGGGAAATCCTACTCCAGGGTACTTATGGATGAGAGAGCTCCCAATTAGATGTACTTATCTCAATTATCTTTACTTAGAAAGCAGATACAGACCTATTATATCTGAAACAAAGGACAAATAGAAATGGAGAAATGGTATGCCATTCTTTAGTAAAACTGATAGATTGTAATCTTAGTAAGATTTCTTAGACTGTAAGCTCTTTAGGTCAAGGAATGCCATTTTCTATATTTGTGCTATGCACATTACAATGGGGCCTCAACCTAGTAAAGCTGCCACCATATAAAAAACCAGGTAATGGTTTTCAGAAATATCAGTTAGAACATAAGACTGGCCATACTGGATCAGACCAAAGGTCCATGTAGCCCAGTATCCTGTCTTCCAACAGTCGCCAATACCAGGTGCCCCAGAGGGAATGAACAGAACAGGTAATCATCAAGTGATCCATCCCCTGTTGCCCATTCCCAGCTTCTTGCAAACAGAGAGGGTAGGAACACCATTCCTTCCCATCATGGCTAATAGCCATTGATGGACCTATCCTCCATGAATTTATCAAGTTTTTTTGAGCCATCTCTTGGCCTTCACAACATCCTCGGACAAGGAGTTTCACAGGTTGACTGTGTGTGTGGAAAAAATACTTCCTTTTGTTTGTTTGAAAACTGGTGACTATTAATTTCGTTATTGTGTTATGAGTAAATAACACTTCCTTATTTACTTTCTCCACACCAGTCATGATTTTATAGATCTCTCTTATCCCCCCAGTCATCTTTTTTCCAAGCTGAAAAGTCCCAGTCTTATTAATATCTCCTCATACAGCAGCCATTTCATATCCCTAATCATCTTTGTTGCCCTTTTCTGAACCTTTTCCAATTCAATACATCATTTTTGAGATGGGGTGACCACATCTGCATGCAGTATTCAAGATGTGGGCTTACCAATGATTAATATAAAGGCAATATGATATTTTCGGTCTTATTATCTATCCTTTTCTTAATGATTCCCACATTCTGTTTGGTTTTTTAACTGCCGCTGCACATTGAGTGGATGTTTTCAGAGAACTATCCACAGTGACTCCAAGATTTCTTCTTGAGTGATAACAGCTAATTTAGAGACCATCATTTTATATGTATAGTTTGGATTGTTTTCCAATGTGCATTACTTGGCATTTATCAACACTGAATTTCATCGGCGATTTTGTTGCCCAGTCACCCAGTTTTGAGAGATCCTTTTCTAGCTCTTCACAATCTGCCTGGGTCTTAACTATCTTTAGTGATTTTGTATCATCTGCAAATTTTGCCACCTCACTATTTACCCCTTTTTCTAGATCATTTATGAATATGTTGAAGAGGACTGGTCCCAGTACAGACCTCTTGGGGGACACCACTATTTACCTCTCTCCCTTCTGAAAACTGACCATTTATTCCTACCCTTTGTGTCCTATCTTTTAACCAGTTACCAATTCACGAGAGAACCTTCCCTCTTACCCCATGACTGCTTACTTTGTTTAAGAGCCTTTGGTGAGAGACCCTGTCAAAAGCTTTCTGAAAATCTAAATTCACTATATCGACTGGACCTTCCCCCCTTGTCCACATGCTTGTTGATCCCCTCAAATAATTCTAGTAGATTGGTTTCCCTTTACAAATTTCTGATTTCCCTTTACAAAAACCATATTGACTCTTCCCCCGCAAATTATGTTCATCTATGTGTATGACATTTTTGTTCTTTACTATAGTTTCAATCAGTTTGCCTGCTACTGAAGTCAGTCTTGCCGGCCTGTAAGCAGACATTAATGTAGGATTTAACATAAAGTGAGGTCATTCCAGTCTCTATGGTAGCTTCTCTTGATAAAAGTTGAGTGTTCCAGTAATACTCAGTGTAAATTGGGGGGAAACTGATGTCTCTGACTATTGCCTATATAGCAGATTCATTTAATTCTCATTTTTCAGTTTTTAATATTTTTTTGCCAGATAGCCCACTGAAATTAGGATGCAGTAATGTAATTAAGATGCAAATCTTTTCCTGGAGCTCAGTATTCTCATCCAGTAACAATTTGTGAATGTAGAGAAAGGGTATTGATAAAGAAAGCAGTAATTTGAGATTAAACACCCACTTTTGACTACACATAAACCTGTCCATTCTTACTCTGCAGCATTGGTACACTATGGTTCAGGCACGGATTGATTATAGAGAGAACTGCAGTTGGCAGTGTGCGCCAAACCAGATGCCCCAGGTGAAGTAATTCTGCTCCAAGTGTTCCCTCCTGTGGAGTCCCTTCTATAGCATATACTATACAATTGAAGTGAGAGGCAGACAATGGAGTTACAAAGCTCAAGTTTCCAACCCAAGGAGAGAGATTATTTTCTGAACCATAGGAAGAGTGAATGAAGGGGAAGAAGCTCCAACCTGTATCAGTTTATTAGGAAGATAGCAGTTGGATGAGGAAATAAAGGTCAAAAAGTCATCTGGAAGTTGAATATTTCTGTGGTGAATGGTATCAAGTTTTTGATTCAGATAAGCTTCAAATGTTTTTATTTAGCTCTTGATAGAGTATTCACTTTGGGGTCATTCTAACTTAATAGTAATGCCCGAGATATACCAGTTTTTGCTTTACATTCTTTTAGGCGGGGGGATGTTGGTATAAGATTCTGGCAGGCAGTAACAACTTATTTTCAGAAGGTATGGGAGAGCTCCAGAATTCGAAACTTAAAGGACTGTTTTCTCAGTCTTTCAAAAATGAACCCTGACATATTGAGGGAAAGTCTGTCAGAACAGTATTCTTATATATTATTTCAGTGTAAAGTTAGTCTACTTGCTATCTGAAAGAACTGAATTAATGGCTTTAATTACAATTTAAATACCAACAAATAGTTGCAAATGTTAAAACGAATGTTTAAATGAGTTGGTTTCTATCATGTTCCTGCACCGCTTCTTTGGGATTTCCAGTGAACAGTCAAGAAAAGGTACTTACAGGCAAAAATAATCAGAGAAAGTGAATATGAAGGTCACAAGCATCAATATTTGAACGAATACTGCTAGTTTGCTTGTCCAGTCAGGCGCATCACCTATCACAAGTAAGCAATACAGCTCAACTATACGTCTGATTCAAGGAGTAAAAAAAAAATAAAAAAAATCTAAAGGATATTTATAGAATTGATTATATAAATTTATGTAAGGGAATTTAACTCTTCTCATGGAATATCCAAAAACAGGAAAAGAACATAACAATTATTCATTCCAAATGACTGGTTTATATCCACTTTGGCTACATGTATGATATACATCTAAAAGCTGTATTTACCTATAAAGAATTCATTCGCTTTTGATAAAGGGTTAACTACACCAGGATTTTGCTTTAGTCCTTAAATCAACTCATTTATACATTAGAGTTACAGCCCATATTGTATGAGGGTACATTTCTGATGTTATTGAACAGAGTCTTGGTTTCTAAATATTGTAGACAGATGGCTTTAGAAGCTAACTGTGACACTTTTTCTTTTCTCTAGGTAAGTTATTTTCTACTGCAGATAGATTTAATTTTTTTTCCCCACTGAAAAATGTGCTTTATAAATGACTTGCACATTATTAGCTCCAATCTCATCCAGCCCTAGGGCAGCTTGGATGAAGTTATAAATGAAAATCCAATGTAATCAAAAAGCAAATTCGGATTGGCTTCAGATGCCCTAGCCCATTTTAATGCTTGTGCGAATGACAGTCTTGAGACCAGTGTGTAAAGCCGCATAGGGGAAAAGGCAGCAAGTCATAGGAGTTTGAAAACTACAACCAAAGCTGCCACTTTGAGCTTAGCAAGGAACCAGTAATTATGGGAAAAACAAAGCATACTGGAGTACAGCTAAATATGATTATGAATGGGAACTCTGCTTTTGTTCTACTGCTTTATATCCATGTATGATTTCCCTTAGTGTTTTGGACAACCAATCATGCCTAGATGCCATGGTGATGGGTGCTACCTGTAGGCTCGGCACAGCATGGCTTTGCACCTGCTTGATGATTATTGTTTGTAGTTGGGGTCCTTGTGCTGACTCTACACAGAGAGTTTTAAGTTTCTTGAGCTACATAATGGCAGATGGACTGTTCACTCTTTCAGCTTGATTCCATGTTCCCTAACTCTACTGCCCATGGAGAGGGATTGCAGAGTAGAACTCTATGGCACACGCAGCACGGCATTTCTGCATAACTACTTCCCCCACCTACTGCAGGGAAACTATTGTCGGGGTTGTTTCTAAAAACTGCTCTAGGCAAACAAACATCTTTACTGATCTTTTCAAATTAGGTCCAATCCCGTGGTGTGCTAGCTTTCAGCGCCCACTGACTACAATGGAAGCTGCAATTCCTCAGCAAAATTGGGCTCTTATGTACCTCACAGTGGTTTTTAGAGTGGCTCTATATGCACACAAATCCTTGTTTGTCAAATGTTTATGTATCTATTCTTGTTATTAACTCCATGAAACAAATAGTTGGGGAAAATATAGATAAAAGAAGCTAGAAGCTTTGGAAGGGATTTTCAACAGGTAGTTCAGTGGGGGAGCAGAATTAGGGTAAAACTTAGTCATTTTGAAAATCTCTCATGTGCCTATATTGGGACCAGCAACAAACAAGTGGAATTTAAGAAGATGATTGAACAAAGGCTAAGAGCTGCTGACCTCAGCATAGGTAACATAGATCAGATATTGTGCTCTAGCTTTTGCAGCGTTATAGGGACTGTGGATAAACTCCTAGGATCCATTTACCCAAAGCAGCAGTCTTGGATCACAAAGCTTATAGAGTTGTCTGATCAACAATGGCAGTTAAGAGCAAAAAGTAAGAGTGATGAATCTGCAAAAAGCAGTATTCATGTATGACATGAGAAAGAGAGACTTATTAAAGTGGCAAAAAGAAGACTGGCTTGAATAACAGCACATTGATATATGGAACTCTTTTGCAGCAAATGCTCTCAGCATCAAGACTCTTCAAAAGTTTTCCTTGTAGGAAAAATACCATTTCACCAAACTCTTGGGGGGTAAATATTGCTGCTAACTAGATAATATAATTAAAATTAACTCTGCCTTGGAAGTGAGCATGTCAGAAGAGACCTATATGAAATGCTCCTCCTGTTATTGAAGGCTATGGTGTTTCCAACTATAATAGAAAAAAAATAAGTTTGGAAAAATTGAATAAACAACAACAAGAAGAGATCCCTTCTCTGGTGCAAGTGATGAAGACAACTAATGCCAACGTTTAGACTACCAGTTGGTAGTAGCATAGTTTTGCAAGGCACTCAAAAGCTACAGGAAGGAAGTGTGTTATAAGTGCCCAGATAGAATGAGAGACTCCATGGGGTGATTTTCAGGAATTACATTTAAATTTCTCAGAAGAAAATAATCTATGTGCACAGTCCTAAGAAATCAGAACAAAAAAGTATTCAGCTGAAGGCAAAGCCTGCTTAATGTTAGTCCGCTCTTGGTTTTCAAAAGTGCACTGTCAAACTTGGAAGGAACTGGCAGATCCGTCACTTAAGTATACACCATGAAAACATGGAGACAACATACCTCGAGAACTCTCATTTGAGAATGGATATGCTGGAAGAGAACCCAACTTAGTAAAACAATGATAGCGAAGACACCATTTAAAAAAGTTCATCATAAATGAGGCCAATACCTGTCTTCAGTTAGGGCTGGATATGAAAGAGAGGCAGTGTCTTTTTGGAGATGGAGAGCATCTGCAACGCTGACTGAACTTCAGGAGGCAGAGGGCTGTTCTTAAAATAGATGGAAAGTGAATGGGGAGCCATTCCTGACAGCTGTCAGAACGAGGAGCTGAGCTTTTCTGTATTAACCAGTGGTTAAGATAGTGGTGTCATTGCTAAACTAGGAAAACCTAGCAAAATGCTCAGCCTAGGTCTATATCGTGCAACTCTTTAAAAAAATAAAAATAAAAATACACCACACCTAGGATTTTTCTCAGTAGCTGCATGCTGTATACAGTAGTTCCCCGGCCATCAGATCTGTCAAAAACATTTTAATTTTGAAAGACCTGGAGTATTTTTTACACAACTGGTGGTCTCAAGGAAGGGCACACACAAAAACAGGAGTAGGCTTTGTGGATACTCCAAATAGATTTTAGTCTCTTTCACCATACTTCTGCCTTCTCCTCTCAATGTTTTTAAATAAATAATTAAAAAAAACATAGTCATACAATGCTCCTGCCACTCTATAAATCACAAAGGGCACTTTGCAGGGTTTTCAAGGGAAGGGGGTGGGGGGGAACTGATATCCGGCAGGATAGGTTTAGGCAGCAATGATATTATAGGAAGCAGAGCTGCTTTGCATAGAAGCATCAGTACTCAAGTGCCTAAAAGCCCATGATGTGTATCAATAAGCAATTCCAAAACTGGCCTCTGAGCAGGGCTAGCACATTGTAGTGCAGGGGAAGCATTCCCATTACTGCGTTGTACTATACAAGATACCTTGGAGAGACTTAATTTGGGTTCACTATACTAGTTTGTGTGTGTGTCATTTCTTTTGCCCCTTCAGGATGGAATGTGGAAACCACTCAGATATTGAATATATTGCCTTATAGTAGTGTCCTGCAGATTATAAAAGCCCTAATACTAATAAGGTAACAGAGATTGCAATGGTAGGGCCTATGTAGGTGGTGGTTATTTTGTGGGAAGAGCAAATGATCCTGAATTTTAGTTCTGCTGCCAGCTGCAAAGATGTATGAGGTGAGAGCACACAGAATGACTGACTGGCACAGCGAAATAGATCCCAATGTAAGTGATGTTGTGTGTATGAGCACTTAAATCAACAAAACAGCAGTATATACAGAATGTGTACGGATAGGCTGGTATAATGACAAAGAATAAAAACAATGTTAATAACTGCTATTGCCAGCAGCAAGCCATAAATATTACAAATTTCCCTAGTAGGAGAAAAAAGAAGCCTTTTAATAAAGGGTGCCATTTCTCTTTCATTTGTCCCAGCAAATATAAATTTAAAGGTAAAATCCAAAGCACCTTCACATAAAAAAAAAAGGTCACCTGGCACTAATAGATTTGAGTATTTGCTGTTAAAGGCTAGACTATCATTGCTAAGAGCTTGAAGAATTTCTGTAACAATAGTCTGTCCTTACAAAAAATCTCTTTGTATTGCAGCTAAGTCAGTGTATGATTGGGTTAGCAGCTGCATAAATTAAACTTGCCTCTGGGTTAGTCTAACTCATAGTCAGTCGTTCAGAAAATTGTCTAAATGCTGCATTAATGAATTGTGGTAACTTATTGGTCTCTTTCCTTTTGGATTTATAAAGCCCCTGTCTGGTACATCCTCAGTATAGCAATCAGTTCTGAAAAACTTGTCTTGGACTGATGAGTACTACATTCATTAGGAAGAGACATGTTACATGACACTGCCACATGTGACAGATGAGCTTAAACATCAATTTACAAGGTATAAAAATAATAGAACTACTCACATTGTACATTGGAATCTGGGAGATGCAGGTTAGCATGGCAAGGAATTTTGCAGAAACAGCTCATTAAACCTAGATTAGTTGCTGCTGAATAATACAAAACCTGTTATGGACACTATGCAGTGGCACTGAGTGGCGGGTTACACAGGGGATCAAAAGT
This sequence comes from Sternotherus odoratus, assembly GCA_032164245.1. NCBI lineage: Eukaryota > Metazoa > Chordata > Testudines > Kinosternidae > Sternotherus > Sternotherus odoratus. Next base: position 12,841,009 of record JAVMKO010000005.1, on the reverse strand, counting down.
GGGGTATGTAACAAGGAAAAGATGGGGTATCCTTAAGGCTCTGCTACAACTGCACAGAACCCAGCTGCCATAGGGGCTAAGGCAAACTGAATCTGACTAATGTGAAATTGCAATCAAGAAGTTTAGCAACTCTAACAGCAGCATCTTTGTCTGCTTCCACTTTGAACATGCAAGACTGCTCCTCAGGAGTAGACATTCTGCACCAAAATAAAATTCTGCACACAATATTTTAAAGTTCTGCAAATTTTATCTGTCAATCACACCAGTTTCAATTCTTTTGTAATTTTATTTCAAAATCCTGTCAGCAAGTATGTCTGTAACAATACAGACACACACAAAAATTGCCCCCGAGTATTAAAGAAATCTCTGACAACCCGGTTATTTCTCTGCCCCTTCACACCCTGCTCCCCACCCTCCAAACATCTACTCCCTTTCTACCCCAGAGATCCAGAGGGAGAAACAACCTGATGCTCTGTCCCAGGCTTGCAGTTTCCTGTGCACAGTCCTCTCCTTCCCTCAGGGCATGCTGGGAGCTACAGCTGCCAGGAACCCTCTAGCTCCCTCTCCCTCTTGCCCAGCAGTGCCTCCTATGTGCAAGCTGGGCTCTGTGAGGTCCAGTAGCCCCTAGTGGTGGCTAGCAGCACTGCAGCCCATTTCTGGGGGGGGGGGGGGGGAAGGTGGAGGAAGAAAGAAATACTGCACGCACAATGTTAATTTCTGCAAAATTCTGAATTACTCCTGGGGAAATTCTGGACCACTGTGCAAAAATTTTGGAATTCACAAGGTGCTTTTTAGTCGGGAGGAGGGATCTGAGCACTATGGCACAGTGTGAATAGGTGCTAAGTGGTGACTCCCTGGAAATATTGCAAGATTATTGCCATGTATCTTTTTAGTGATCCTATCTGCAAATTATAGGCCTGATTCCCTTTTCATTGCTTTAACTTCAATGGCTTCAGTTGACTGTTATTCATTTCTACTGGTGTGGAACTGGAATCAATCCCTGTCTTTTTAAACAACTGTTGCCATTTTTGGAGAAAAGGTAATGACACGTTGCTAATGAAGACAGCCTTGTTTTGAGTATGCAAAGATTGCACAGACATCTAAGCAGTGACCTATTTGTATAGGTATACCAAGTATACCATGCAGAATCACAGAACCTGGGTGCAATTTTTTTTTAAAAATTCTAAGCCTAAGTTTTATACTGCCTTAATTAGGCCCTAGTCTGGAACGGATTTCCAAAAGTATGACCTTTACATTTCAAAAAAGTCAAAGGGACTCTGAATAGGCAACAATTGGATTGAGGTCTTAAACTATATAAGCAACCAGGATGTTTATGGCTAGACTATTAAAAGGGCACTTTTTCTAAGCATCATGTTAAAAATTGCAAACCTGACTACTCAAAAGAATGTCCAAAAAATGCTACAAAAGTGTTCCTGATTAAAAACAACTTAAAAGGATGATTAAATATTTCAAACAAAGATGGGGAACAGAACTGTTCGTATGATTTATATGTATAAGTTTAAGAAAATGTCAAGCTTAAAATAAGGCAAGTGACAGTCATAATTTGTTAAGGGCCTATTGTAGGTCTTAAATCTGAAAATGTGAGCTTGCTAATAGAAGCAAAGGAGTAAACAAGAGCGTAAAAAGCATGAATTACTAGGATGAAAACTGTAGGAAGCTTAATCCCAAAAGATGTTTAAGGTATAAAAAAAAACCTCTTTCCAAATAATGCCTGCTTTTTAAATTATAGTGGGTTTTTTCCATAGACACAGCCCATAAGAGTAAAATTAATGTTTCATTTTAGTATATTTGCAGGAAAAGCTTAAGTGTTCATATTTTTCATACTCCAAAGAAGCTGATTTGCTGTATTTAAAAACAAAACAAAAAACACCTTTATCAAATTCCATCTGTTATTCCAAAAACACTAGATTCTTTATCTCAAAGAAAGAAATGCAAAGATTGTCCTGTTGCTAATATGCATATTAATATTAAATCCAACAACACTTTGAGTATTGTTTATTGTGGTTGGTTTTTAGTCTTCATATCAGATGAAGTACTTTTCATTAAAATCTTGAAGTACGTTCACAGGAGACAGATTCTTTTCATTCATACGCTCAGTAGAAACACAGTGGTGGGTGTGGTGCAGAATATAGCTACTGTATATTGATGGGCCACCAACTCAAGCATGGAATTGCAACAGTGCCTCTCTGTCTTCCATTTGAAAATATCTGGCAAATTAGCATTAACAAGTCATATTAGAAACATCAAGAATAATAAGTGCTTTCAAACAGTGGGTTGTCAAATTATATGCACTAGTAGTCTGTTTGTTTGGCTTTTTTTCCCTTTCCCTTTTAAAAGGGAAAGAAAGAAACCCGCAAATACTCAAAAGCCATGAAAACCTGCAAGGCAAAATACATTTGTATACTAGTGATATTCCAAAGTTTGAAGCCCAGTGTCCTGAGCGACTATGCGCCTGTTGCATTTATTTTGATTGATGGTAAAGAAAAAGATAAGCATTAGGAAAATGTGCATTGTGCTTTTATTGCCCACAGTCCTATTAAGTGTTCTGCTTATGGGAGCCTGATCCTGTTCTCACTGAAATCAATCCTCCCACTGAACTCATTGGCAAAGGATCAAAGCTATGGTTAGTACCTTTATTCCAGGTGATTAGAAGATGAATGGACTAAAAATCTCTTATAAAATTTTCTGTATACATGAAGCAATAAAATAGTTCTGGTTATTTTGTTCACAATCTTCTGAGAACTCTTGGGAGATATTAAGGGTGAATTCTCCCCTGAGGAGGAATGTACATGTTATAGCCCATTGGGCTGGAATACTCCACCTGAATAGGGAGAGATTTTTTTCCCCCTGCATTTGGCACACTGTAGTCCAAATTGTGAGAAGTGATGAGCACCTCAAACTCTCATAGTGCAGCTCCACAGCACAGCTTCTGATTTGGCCCTCTGAAGCCACAATACCCAACCCGTGACAGTCCTTTAATATGGAAAGTACCCACCATTTATTGCCAGAAATTGAATATTGTTATTACACTATGTGAGACAAAGGGGATGGAGCCCCACCTGCCTGGCTACCGCCTCACTCCCCAACTTACTGAGTACTGCGCCTCAGGCCCTACTACTCACCACTCAGTCTGGATCTAACTTCAAAACCCACCCTTTCCCTCTCTCAATTCAAGTGTCTGCTGGGAACAAAGTAGGCAGTAGCATAGAGCTCTTGTGATGAGCAGGTGAGGCTGTCCTCTTGAGGTCTGGATAGTAAGAATCTGAGGGCAGGCGATCCCACTGGAGCAGGAGCTGTGAGTATAAAAATCAAAGGAATGTAGGGCTGGAAGGGACTTCGAGAAGTCAACAAATCCAGCCCCCTGCACTGTGGTAGGACCAAGCAAACTTAAATCATCCCTGATGGATGTTTGTCCAACCTGTTTGTAAAAACTTTCAATGATGTGGATTAAGTAACCTCCCTTGGAACCCTATTCTAAACCCTAACTACCTTTATTTATAGGAAGATTTTCCTAATATAGAACATAAATTTCGCTTGCAGCAGATAAAGGCCATTACTACTTGTCCTACAGCTTCAGAGGATCTGCAGAACAACTGATCCCTGTCCTTTTTGTAATAGCCCCTAACATATTTGAAGACTATCGTCCCCCCTCAGTCTTGTTTTCTCAAGACTAAACATGTCCAGTTTTTTAAGCCATTCCTTACAGGTCAAGTGTTCATTTTTGTTGTTCTCCTCTGGACTCTTTCCAATTTGTCCTCCTCTTCCTTAAAGTGTGGCTTCCAGAATTGTACACCGTACTCTGGCTGCAGCCTCACCAGTGCTGACTAGAGCAGAAACATGACCTCTCATGTCTTACATACAACCCTACTGTTAATGTGCCCTAGAATGATAGGAGCCTTTTTGCAACTGCGTCACATTCCTGATTCTCAGTCATTTGTGGTCCACTATAACCCTTAGGTCCTTTTCAGCAGTACTACCACCTAGCCAGTTATTCCCCATTTTGTAGTTGTGAATTTGATTTTTTCTTCCCAAATGAAGTACTTTGCATTGTCTTTACAGTATTTCATCTTGTTGAATTCAGATCAATTTGCAAAGGTTGTTTTGAATTCTAATCTTGCCCTCCAAAGTGCTTGCAACCCCTCCCAGTTGGGTGTCAACTGCAAGTTTTATAAACATACTGAATGAAAATATTGATTAGTACCAGAATCAGGACTGATCACTGTGGGACGCCATTAGATATGCCCTCCCAGTTTGACAAACGAGTGATAACTACTCTGAGTATGGTCTTTCACCCACTTTATATTAATTTCATCTAGGCCACAATCCCTAGCTTGCTTATGAGAATGTTACGTGAGACTGTGTGAAAAGCCTTACTAAAAATCAAGATATTACATCTACTGCTTCCCCCAGATCCACTAAGCCAGTAACCCAAATCATCTTGCTTGTAGTTTACAATTTCATTACTCCTTATTTAGGGCATGGTCCCTCTTCTAGGGAGTAAATTCCTCCAAGTTGGACTTTGCTCATTAAGAAATGGGTCCTGTGTGTTCATATCAAGATAATGCTGGTACCTAGGTTTAAATAGGTCTTGCCCCTTTCTCTAGCCATTACTACATCTGCAGATCTGCACTAAGGAATATAGCCCAAAGTTGCTGCAGCTGAGGTTGCAGAGCAACATGCTGCAGAAGGATGGAAGTGACTCGATTTGTGGACTCTGTATATTTTCTATGCATTCAGATTCTTCTGCATGGTTGAAATACCCTGAACAATTTAATCCGCCCCCTTCTGCTTTGTGTATTCATAGATTATGTGCAAGGTGTAACCATTAACACTAGATAACTTGTTCTCTTTACTCAATAACACTTCCTTTGACCATTGAGTAAAAAAGAAGCACGGTTTGCAGAGAGATATTGCTCTGAATTTTATTGACTGCACAATGGCGGTCTTGTGTCCCCGCTGTGCTGTAGTTACTACTGAGGAGGAGTTTTCTTTTACTCTGCACTAACATCTGCAAAGTCCCAACCAGAAACACTCTTCTGGGTGATGAACTGTCTTACTGCATCCACCTGGCTTCCAAATTGAATTTTTTTCCCCTCTCACTCCAGGTTTTCCATTTTCTTTGTTGACAAGATTCACTGAAGATTGAAAAGAAGGATGGTCTGGTATTTAAGGTTCTGACTCGGAACTCCGGCAAGCAGAGTTCAATTTCCAGCTCTGCCACAGACTTCCCACGGGGTATGCAAATCACTTCATTTTTCCAGGCCATGGGTTTCCATCCATACAGATGTGGCTCTAATATTGCCATATCTGTTACCTTTCTTGTGTATTTGTTTCTGTAAGTGGCTTTGTGCAGAGGTCCCAGTCAAGTCAAGGATGCTTTGTGTGGATGCAGCGCTCTGCTTACATGTTGTTCAGTGGAAGATCAGTGAAGCCCTGCAAATCTGCAGATATTCATGGATTATATGTGCATATTGCACATCACATGCAGATGCAACATTTTGTAGCCGCACAGGGCTCTAAAGATCAGAGGTTTACATTTATATCAAAGAGGCAAGGTCTGCCTCTTAAAGCTATTCCTAGCATAGTGGGGCTCTAATTTCAATTGGGGTTTCAAGGTACTACGGTTAGAAAATTATTATTTGTATCAATGGTATCCAGATAGTATAGTGGTTGCCACTTTAAAAATGTGATGATGATAGATCTGGTGGAGAGGAGGACATGGATAAGAGCCATAGTCAGTAGTTTAACTTTGACTCCTGTTCCTTGAGCCAGCCGGGGCTGGTGGTGCTGCAAGCTCCCAAATCACTGTCCCCTGCTGGAGGACAGCAACGATTGAGGGGAGAGGGCATACCACGAGACTTCCCAAAGTCACGGAGTTCGACTTGGCGCTCATCCATCCCTCCTCAGTGTCTACCCAGGCAGGGGCTGGATGAAACTGATGGACTTATTTTCACTGGAAAGAAGAAAACAAAAGCCCCCGTTTTGCCGAATGTCACCTAAATTTGGACTTTTGTGACAGGTTATTCTCAACAGTCCCAGAAGAGAAAACAGCTAGGCAGTCTTGTACCAAACAGAATATCCCAAAATGACTTAGGGGTGCATTATGCCCCGAAGTGTTTATCGATTTCATGCAAGGCTGGTCATGGAGATGTGAATCTACGATTATTGGGTTTTGAACAGCTCGTTACCCGAAAGGATGCACAAAGAGGACCAGTGGCCTCCAAAAGGCAAAGGAGAACTAGGGAGTGCTGGAAAAGAATGTCATGATCTTGCCTAGTTTATCTGATGAGTGATAGTTTTATTGGCAGAAATAGTAATAAAAATATGGTGTATGTGAGAAATGCCTTGGACCACAGAAAAACGTGTGTGCCTGAACTTCACCTGTATTTCCTAAAGAGAGACAACAGCTTTTCCCTCTCTTCCCCCTCTGGGTTCCCTGCCAGTGTGGTTATTTTGCTTCCAACACAGCTCTAGCAGAGGCTTCCATTTTGTGACTTATCTGGGTTCCCCATCTGCTTGGACAGAGCCAGTCTCTGGTGGTTAGTACCACAGTGAGTGGTACCCAGGAAATCTTTGCTAGAAAAAGTTGCCAAAAAAATAAAAATCAATGAGCCAGTTTTTAAGTGTGAATTTATAAGACTGACATCATAATGACAATGGCTATAGGAAGCACATAAGCTTTCCGATGATAATAAGCAAACAGTTCATTTACTTTTATAGCCTAGGTTCTGTACCAACAAGCAAGTTTTAAAAAAAGGAGGGGTAGAGCCTCCTTGTTGTTGTTAAAATTGCACTTTGGTAATTTTATTTATTTTTCTTTAGTGCTGTACTAAAATAATTACTTTGAAATTACCATAGGGATTAAACATTAAATAAAATCAAAAGCTTTACTTTTACAGTGCATCTCTTTCTGTGCAACTGGTGCATAAACATTATATTGTAGGGAGTGAATCCTGCATTTCTACTGACTTCATTGGCAATTGTGTGTGTGAAAGGAATACTGGATCAGGTCCCATATTACATAGTGTTTTGTCATTTTATATATATATACTAGCGAAAATACCCGGCGTTGCTTGGGTCAGTCGGAGGTGGGGAGGGGGCAGACAGCTGAGCAAGTGCGGGGTCCGTTGGAAGGGGGCAGAGAGCAAACCTGACACCCCCACCTCAGCCCCCGACCAAACCAGACACCCCCACCTCACTTACCCCTCGACCAACCCCGACTCACATTTTCACCCCCTCCACCCAAACCCAACACCCCCACGTCTCCCCCCACCAACCCCAACACCCCCTGACCAACACCCACACCTCACCCCCCGTAGACCAAACTTGACACACCCACCTCACTTCCACCCCCAACCAAACCCGACACCCCTACCTACCACCACAAACCCGACACCCACAGCTCACTTACCCCTCGACCAAACCCAACACCCCCACCTTACCCCCCCCACCAAACCCAACACCCCCTGACTAACCCCAACACCTCACCCCTCACCCACCGACACCTTCTCACCCCCCCGACCAAACCCGACACCCCCTGACCAAACCCGACACCCCCCACCTCACTTATCCTCCGACCAAACCCAACTCGGGTCTGTCGGAGGGGGGAGGGGGCAGAGAGTTGAGGGATTCCGGGGTCCGTTGGAGGGGGGAGGGGCAGAGAGCTGAGCGAGTGCGGTGTCTGTTGGAGGGGGTATTATGACATAACAACATAGCTGCCCAGCTGATGTGATTGGCCTTTAAAGAATTTCACCCCTGGGGGGGGGGGGCGTCAGAGGTGAGATTTGAAAAATTTCAACTCTTACGGTCATTAGGACCCCAAGACCTCTAACTGTACCAAATTTCAAGTCTCTAGCTCAAATGGTGTGGAAGGAGTAAGCTTACACCCATACATACATACACGCGTACACTATTTGACTTTTATATATAGAGATATATAGGTTAATAAAATAGCAAATTGAATTGGCTGGTATAGAGGCTTTTGACTGCTCATTAATACTGTGAGCACACCCACAAGAAAATAAATAGATGAATCACTGTAGGTGCTTAAAGATCCAATATATAAGCTGTTAACACCAAGCCACAAGATTTGGAACCTAACCAAGTCAAGATAGCATAGAAGCAATTCCATTAAGCAGCCTCTGATTTGTTTTTGTTGCTAGACTGGATTACAGTTTAGGTGATATTAATGAAAATAATGTCTCAAAGTTAATGGGTACCATAGTTTCACCACCTATTTTACTAGTGTCTTAGGACACTTCTGAAGTTTTTAATATGAAATTTTCTGCATAAAAGTTTTTTTCCCCCTGGAGAACCTCCTGGTTCTTCTTTCACTGTTGGTAATATAATACTTTAAACTAAACACAGGACCTTATGTAGAGTGTGGGTGTGTTTTTGAGATTTCCTATCACTATTTAATTCCACCAATAATTTAATTGCTATTGTGGTGGGAGGGGGAAAATGGCTGATAACATAGTGTTGTCATCTAAAAGATTAAAGTCAGTCTCAACTGAAAACATAGAGCAAATATTTATCATACTGCATCTCCAGTAGCATCCAAAATTTGCAAAGCAGTGTGTTTTCCATACCGAAAAGAAAGCATGATCCTTGTTCTGAGTAGTTCGTAATCTAAAGACAGACCTACAGCAAGTAATGGAATTTGTATATTATATTACACACAAACACACACACACTTAAAAGGGACATAGAAATATTTCCAAATTTTGCTTCTCATGTTTATCATTTTCAAATCAGCAAGTTTACCATAAATACAGTTTGCTTATTTAAAATTTTGAGACATATATAGGATGAGCAATAACTCTTGGAATTGACAGAAATAGCAATTTTATATTTTGCAGTAAAAAATTTAAACTGTTGATGCTTTATTTTTTATTAACTCAGAATGTAAAGATTTTACCTAATTGAGACCAGTTATCCAGACACGGAAATGTTTTGTATATAAATGTATTCATCCAGTAATTTATAAAGACTGTTTGTCTGAGTGCACAAGATATCTTGTACTGTAATGAAGTTGTTTTAAAGCGTTAAGTCATTTCTTGGCAAACTTTTTTTTGGTTCTTGAAAATAGTTCACTTAGCAGCTTTGTTTACTCACAGGTGAAATCAGGATCTACAACTATCTTCTATAATTCAAAGCAATATCTAGGATCAGTAGGATGGTAGGTTTTTTAAATGTCAATAACTTAATCAGTTTCTAATTAGTGGTAGATCATTTAATTTAAATTTGATTAAGGCCTTAATAAATTATCTTCATGCTAATATGTGTATTAGCAAAGTGTGCATTTACTAGGTATTTTTGGTGTTGCTTAATCAAGTGATCCATAAAAAACCCTCAAAAAATATAGGAGTTATTACATCTGTGATAGACTACATGTACTGTCCACCACATGTTTAACAGCTCTGATTTAGATTTTCTATAATGAGCAAAAAATAATAATAATCTAAAACTCCTGCATTCTGGACAACCACAACTATTCTATCTGCAAATACAAAACAAAATGTACAACAAATACCAATTTATAAGCCTTCTGCTTCCTGATCTGTTTAATAAAGTGCTTTTATGCTAGTTTAATTTCTTAGGCCCTGATCCTGCAGTGTGTTACTGACAAGTCAATCTGTGAACTTGCTTAGAAACCTAGCACAGGAGTTAAACTGAACCAGAGCTTTGGGATCCAATCCACTTCCCCCTGAAATCAATGGGAGTCTTTGCACAATCTTCCCTGGGTGTTGGATTAGGATTTTATAGGGCACATTATACATTGATGAATACCCTATGAGACTCCACTGATCTCAGTGGGGCTTCTTGAAGTGAAAGTCAGTGGAGAATTGGGCCTCATGTCAACTTTTCATGAAAACAAAGCAAACTCCAAAAATTGCATCTAAATTTGGCTAATGATTTTGAAGTTCTGTTGACTGTAAAACAGTTGCTTGAATTCAAGGAACATAAACTAAATAGATCTCCAGAATGGTGGAGAAACCATGTAAATTTTATTTACATTAAGCAAGACCATTTCCCCCTATTAATTGTCTTAAAACTTCTCTCAAAGTGGGATTAGCGGTCCCACTTGAAGTATTTCAGTCAGAGGGCCACATCTGTTATACAGATGGAGATCCACGTTAACATCCACATTTAATGGTAGTATAACATCGGTCATATCTTAGAGCAGCGTTCCTCAAACTTTTTCTGCGGCAGTCCCTTTCCATGGTCCCACGTCCACTCATGGCCCCCCAGGTATGTCCACTGAAATGCCGCCAAATAGAAAGCTTCTGCTTTCAGCAGCATTTTGGCAGGACAAAAATAGACCGTGGCATCTATTTTCAGCGGGACAAAAATAGACAGCGGTGGTGGGTTTTGCACACCCCCATGGAGAGTCTCACGCACCCCAGTTTGAAGACCTCCGTCTTAGAATCCCTAAAGTGATGGAGCGAGCAGTTTGGTGGTCATTGACATCAGAAAAGAGCAGTAGACTCTTCCAGGAACCACACATATCTCAGTCAACTTTCATCAGCTAGGCCAAACCCGCGGGGGGGGGACACAGAACTTCAGCTTGTTTTTGGCTTAATTGGCTTGAGAGTTGCTTGTTGACTACTAGCTTGTTGCAGCTCTTTTTTTTATTGGCTCCCAGCAAGCAGAGGCAAGGAGGAGGGGGGCGTGGGAGAGTCAGGGGTGCACAGTGGACCCATCACAGTCCTAGACTGAACACTGGTGGCATTTAGTCAGAGTGTTGGGGTTCTTCGGCATTGGCTTGTTTTGGCCTTGTTTTGAAATAGGATTAGCTTGATTTTTGTCTTATTGTGAAAGTTAGTGTGCTTATTTACCTCATGGAAGTTGGCAAGTGTGCTTTGCATATATCATAGCAAAAACCCATGGACATGAACAACAGTGTGGGGAAAGGCAACATAGTTTCCTAGAAACTCAGAAACTGGGCATCTGGGACAGAATTGATGATAGGCGCATAAAACTGCTCCACATAGGTCTATCGAGAGCCAACTGCTACAACAAAAACTTGTGGTCAACACTATAAAATACCTTGGAAATACCGAACATCAAGAGAACCTGACATGTGGAAATACGCGTGAGATGCAGCTATTAGAAGTCACTCGAACCAATTCAGCCCTGGTGGAACTCCAGCGTCTTCACTGAATGAATTTATTCGAATAGAGTTTCCTTGGGGATGAATTTGGCCCTCTTAGCTCATATACTTGAATAAACTGCAGCATAAAGGGAGAGTCCAGCTTTGGACTCGGTCATATTTCTATCTCTGAAAACTATATACTTAGTTCTATACTTCCTGCTATAATACGTAGATAAATGTTAGCCTATGGCACTTCTTAAGCAGTTATGTAACAATCCACAAAACAAGTAATGTGGAAGAGATTACTAACCCTACCTATTCTGTTAAATTACATGAGCACAACTTCCGTTTGACGCCTTTTGGGAGTTGCAGCCATGTAATGAAGAACACAATTAAGACCAGCACTTTTGGAGTGAAATGTTTAGGTTATTCTACATATAATATTATATGTAGAATCAAAAAATTATGCTTAGAAAAGCTCCTATTGTCACTTCACTCACTTGCAGTTTCAGTACAGCAACTGACTTGAGATCTCCTGCTTCCCTGTAGAAACAGCATTTTCTGACCAGGTCTCTAATCAGAGATGACAGCCAAATAAATTGATGTATTCACAGGAGTTTATTAAATTAAATATCTGGAAATGTGATGCTAACAATTTCTAAATAAAACCTGTGAGTCTTTTTTCCCTTTGTTATAAAACTTTGTGAGGCAGCAGAGAAAAGGTATCAAACCATGCTCTCCTAAAAAGAATGTTGGCTGGCATTTTAGAAAAGGGAATTATGTATCAATGTTATTGTACAAAATAAAGGAATGCCTAGCTCTAGGGCACTTTCATAACTCTTACATAGTTTGGACCGATTACATCTCAAAATGTCCTGCTAAATATTCAAGACCAGTATTTCAAATTACTTTGCCTCTCCTTAAACTTTAGATCTACCTTCTAGCTCAAGTATATTTTGCCTATCTTGAGACGCTGTTCTAAATAAAGTTTGGTCCTTGTTCTCTTGGCACTTAAGTCAATAGCAAGATCTAGACTAAAAGGTCAAAAGAAAACTGCACCACCAAATTTGGACATTTACAAGTTCAAAGTATATTGAGCATTTTATGCTAGGATTTTCAAGAACATTTGGCATAACTCTGCTCTAACATCAATGAACGCCTGTTGACTCCAATAGGAGCAGAGTTAGGTCAATAGTGAACTGTTCTGAAAATCTCACCCAGTATATTCATTTTCATACTTTTAAAAATTGGGAGAAGCCATCAAACTTCACAAAAGGCCAACAAACAGATTTGTAGTAAAGTGATTGCTTTTTAAAAACACTGAATTAAGAAAATGTAGTTTAAAATTTTACTGTGTAGGTATAGCTTAAGAAAAGGTATGCTCTATTATTGATCGACTTCTTTCAATATATTAAAGGATTACAACCGCTCAGTCAGTTATACCTACAAAGAATACAAGACAAAGTTAATGTCTTTCAAAATGAGATGTTCATTGGTTTATTTTGCATTAAACATTAGTCTTTTGAATCTCTTATTAGCTTTTCAGAATAGGGGACCCATCCTTTGGGAAGCACAACACTTATTACTATTGTGATATCATAAAACTGGTTTACTGTAGATTTGGTTTTTTGTTTTTGTTTGTTTTTTTACAGTCATTTCCCCCCTATTTTGTTGCAGTTTGCTAGGTGTTGAGACTGGGCTTGTTTACATTTGAAATGCTACAGCAGGTTCTCTCCTTAGCACAGGTAATCCACTTCTGTGAGAGGCAGTAGCTTGGTGGAGGCAACTTCTGTTGACCTAGCACTGTCTATACTGAAATCATCTTAACTATTTCATTCAGAGGTGTGGATTTTTCACAGTCCTAAGCAATGTAATTGGGTCAATCTAACTTTTTAGTGTAGGCCAGGGCTAAGCAATTTGTAGGAACACTTTTTTTAGCTACAACTCCTGTGTTTACTTTTTCCTAAAGGCATATTTAGTAGATTTATTCTGTGTCAAGTCACAAAAGATCTAATGGTGGAACTTCCTTCAGTAAGTGTTTGCTTTGATCTATAAAGAAAAATGAGGCAAACACTAATATTTGGTTAACATAGACTGTACATCTATGCAGAGAAATAGGAACAAAACATGAAAAACCCAAAGTGTGACGGACAAGGTCTGCAAGATATATTATGGTATAGAAACAAGCTCAATATGCTTTGCAGATGCCATGGTATTTAATGGACTCATTCTGCTAATTGCTTGGCACCTTCTGTGTGACACTCACTCTATAAACTCAGCACCTTGCAGAATGAGGCTTTTAATTAGGTGAAGATGCACGATAAGCATTTGAAATACAGGATCGCTGTGAATTATTATGATGGAAACAGATAAAAAGGGGGAATGAATTATATGCATCCAGAAACTTTACATAGATTTTCTTCAGTTCCATGCCTACAAAATGTCTGCCAGAAAACAAAAAAACAACCTTTAGCTTGGAAGAATGAAGTATCACACATGTATTGTTCATGTAACTATGGTAACCTACAAATGCCACCAGTGTTTCTATTTCATACACAAATGAGGGGACAGCTGTGGATACCACATGTCTGCCAATAGAATAATATATGTGAACTAGCATGGCTTGGGTCAGAAAATTATAATACACTTATATTAATCAGGGCTTCAAAGAAAAGAGAGCTCTTTAGTTACAATATACACACTGCAATAAGTCAGAGTAAGAATAGTTTAATTCTTGAAGGACATTTGATCAGTAAACGTTTCAATTAGCTTTGAAATTTGCTAGATACTGTACTTGATTGAATAACGCTGTAAATAAAATGCAATGTTTTCTTGTAAATATCACTTGATCCTGCCCCCCTTTGGTTTCCTGTCTTCCTGATGTGCTAGCCCAATCCTGTAGTCCTTATCTAGTTGGCACCCAATCCAAATCCCACTGAGGTCAAAGGAAGTCTTTTCCCATTGACTTTAATGGGCTTTGTAACAGGTCCATAATGGGGAGCTTTGCCTAAGTAAATACCCCATAGAATGCTGAAATATTGTGGTTGCCATCTGTAATGATATTGATGAATAAAATGAGGCTGGGTAAGCTTGTTTTACTGGTTAATATCATGCAAGTAAACTAGAGGCTGAGGAGTGATCTTTGATACATTAGAAACAATGACCTTTGTTATGAAGGTCACCATTTGCAATAGTGGGCATTTTAAAATGAAATTAAAATATGTTTACATAAGTTTGGAGGTGGCATCATCCTTGATGGTCACAAAAATTATCAGGAAAGTCCTAAAAATACAGCTTGCATAATTCATTAATTTGTTGTTAAATATTGTACCTGAGTTATGATTCATGCCAAGTGTTTTACTAGTTTCCCCTAAAAGTCAAGAGCTTCCAAATGCTGCCTTTATTGACAGTTGCAGTGTGATGCTATAAGGATGTACACAGAAAGCATAACACAAGACATCTAATTAAAGAAAACTTTTCCTTGGTCTCCAAAGTGCCCTGATATTGCATCAAACTAAAATAACAAGGTTAGTCCATTACTTTAGTGAATGCTGCTTTGAGTGCAGAAAAACAGAACATGTGCGCTTGAAATAATTCTAGCAATTGCTTGCATGTATAAGCCTATGATAATTAAATATTAATCAAAGCTCTCTAGTTAAATGCTTCTACTGTATCCATGAGCTGGAATGAGATGCTCAGGCTGAACAGTTTTTTAAAAAGCAGATCTTGCTATATGTCTCAAAAGCAATCATCTGAATAAATAATAATAATAATAATAATAATAATAAAAAATAGGAATCTGCCTGCTTTCCATGTGAACTTGCTATCTTATTGCAGAAAGTCTTCCATAATTAAAAGTAGATCTCAGTATATGCCATGAAATTTGCAATATAGCTGTTTCCCTTTCTAACCACTATAAACTGCACTCATCTCATGTCTTAGTTTCATCACTTTAATTGATCCTTTTAAAGTTCAATAAAATGATTAGGATATGTACATTTTATAAGGATGGTATAAGGGTCTATTCAGACAAATTTTGAATGTGAAAGCAAGTATTTTCATTAAATGAGAATTCCATGATATTTTCAGCTCTTGAAAAAAAAAATCAAGCTTCAGAGTGTAAACTGAACACCCAAGTGGGAGATGAGGAAGGCATCTCTTGCTTCCAGGGCATGGTACTATATATGTATGCAGCATTATGGAAGGAAGGGGGCATCAACTTCTGGAGCGTCAGATATTTGCCACTACCAAAGGCAATATACCAGATTATATAGGCCAATAGTCTCAACAGGTATAACAAATCCTATTTCATTATCTGGAATGCTTCCTCTCTCTCCCATGAATTCATTTGTTTTTTTCTCTATCCAAATACACCTTTAAGTTCTTTTCATTCCAAATTTATAGGACTCGAAGAAAAATTTATTTAAATAAAACACTTAAGATAACAATGAGATCTCATCTGATGTAGGGCTTTGGTAAGGATCGTTTCATATGCACCTAAATTACGTACTTTCCAATGAAAGGTTAT
Organism: Sternotherus odoratus; assembly: GCA_032164245.1. NCBI lineage: Eukaryota > Metazoa > Chordata > Testudines > Kinosternidae > Sternotherus > Sternotherus odoratus. The sequence goes on along the minus strand of JAVMKO010000005.1, from coordinate 12,825,365 downwards.
AGTCTTATTTAGAAATATCCATAAGGAAGAAAGAAACATTCACAGAAGAGCTTTAATACTAGGATTTGTAACTTGGTAAATACTGTGGAGCTTTAAGGCAAAAATGCTAACTGCTTGTTTGGATGATCTATCATCTTTTGACTATAATAGTTTTTGATTTGAGTAAGTTTGATTGTTACATTTTTCCCTATTGCCTAGTGGGGAAAATGCATCGAACCAGCACTAAATAACTTAAGAAAACATGTAAAATACCAGACTAACATCTGTTGTATTCCTCCTCAAAACATCCAACACTCTAATACAAAGCGTGCTCTCTCTCGCTCTCTCTGTCTTTAGATGCCTCCTTCCATTAAGTTTTAGAATGCAGGGTTAACCCCTTTCAATGAATGGGCCCTTTTGCTCTGGAGAACAGCCTATAAGACTACAACAAAAGAAGAGGCAACTGCTTCTTGGCATGTTAGTAGGTATATTCACCCAGACTCACGTGCAGCTCATGCTGCAAGCCCTTTGTCCTACTGGGCTTCACAATGCCAGGAGGTGAACAGTGCACAGGGTGCGGTCTATCAAGCTAATACTGGAGAAGACAAGAAAAATCCTTGGTTTGTGACCAGTTGAATCAGGTTATTGGTTTTCAGCATCTTGCATTGTTACATTAAGCCACAAGGCTGTGGAGTGTGTGTGTGTGTGTGTGTGTGTGTGTGTGTGTGTGTGTGTGTGTGTGTGTGTGTGAGAGAGACACTTTTATATTTTAAATCTTAGTCTTGCATATAAAAAAAGAAATTGAGGAGATTCTCAGCTAGTGCAAATCTGCATGCATCATTGGCTTCAATTTACACCAGTTCAGGATCTGGCCCTAATTTATTTGAGCCAAGTGAGATTTAGTGCATTTTTTTCTGCTGAGTTTGTCATGTAGAAAATTAGAAAATTGTACAAATGGGCAAAATTGTGTCACTTGAAATGTTTTTAAAAGTATTATGGTACGGAAAAAAAACTCTAGGAGTAAACCGTTACTGTTGAAATTGCAAATCATACTCTCTTCCCTACCTCTACCATCCATCTCATCCACACAGACTTTTAAATATTACCAAAACAAGTTAATACAGGTATGGAGAAGTCATGACTCCACTATCTCACTGCAAACAACAATCAAAGAATTTGGCTTTCAGATAAAAGTGACAGCCATTCATCCAACTCCCAAACAGAAAAACTTACACTGAGCCTTTATTCCATTTTCTGAAGGTCTATTGTTAAACCGAAGACTCCTTGTCTTTTCAAATTCCTTCATGTGAATGGAGGAGGCAAGACATCTGCCAGGATACACTCACATTTGCATGCAAATCAGAGATTTGGAGACACACATGCCCCTGCTAGACAATCAGCACCAGTTTCACTCCATCCATAAAGTGATCCAACTTCATTCCTCTACTTTTTCCATACATGACTTGCAGTCAGTTTTATTTCAATAGTTTACCAGCGAGATAAATGCACTAGACAAGTACATGACATAGGAGGAGGAAACTGGGGAAAATGATTAAACAAAACAAAAGCAAAACTGAAGTAGCCCAGAGGAAAGCAAAGTGCCTTAAAATGATTAGGAGAACACCAAAAGCCCATCTGAATCGCTGGCAACATCCCTTAAAACCATCTTATCCATTTTCTTGTTTACCCTTGTGGGTTTGAAACTTACAAAGAGCCCCCTTCCCCCCCAAGCCTGGATTATCCTAATGCACTATGAAGTCTCTATCCATGCAGTCATCTTACTACCCCTTTGTAACTTTCTTGGTGGTGACAAACAATACCCTAGCCATGGACAGGGCAAACCCGGCACTAGCCAGCTTTCCACTGGAGGGCTCTAGCTTCTATGAAGGACAGGACCCCCGGGATCCCCGGCTGTCTGGGATTTCCTTGGAGGAGAGGGAAGCCTATGCTCCGGCTGTCCCCATGCTCCCTCGCCCCCTAGCCCACATCCCTCTCAGCACAAAGGACACCGCCTGGCAAACTTTCCTCTCTGTCAAGAAGCAGAGAGGTAGCCGTGTTAGTCTGGAATAGCAGAGGTAACAGAGGCCTGTGGCACCTTAAAGACTAACTATAGTCTTTAAGGTGCCACAGGACTTTGTTTCCTCTCTGTGTGTGCCTGGCATAGGGGTTGGTAGCAGCGGCTCCCTGCTGGTCCTCTCGCAGGATGGAGAGAAGCGGCGATCGCTTGGAACCACCCCACCTATTAGCACGTGTAAGATCACAGCCTGGGGAGGGAAGGGGCTAGTGGGGGGGGGACTTTATTATATTCCCGTTATGAAATTTAACCCTTTGCCGGCTGCGCCCACCTGGGCTGAGGCTCCCCTTCGCCGGGAGGCCGCTTTAAAGTCGCCTCAAGGTTTTCAGGGCGATTCTGCCCGGCCTTAGAGACAAAGGCCCTTCACCCCGGTTTCGGGATAGGTCGAAGCGCCCCTCCCAGTTCAGCACCGGCAGCCCCCCACCGCTGCCTGCCGGCCCCACTCTCCCTCCCTCCCTGCAGCGCCGAGGGAGGCTGCCGGCCCCGGAGAAAACACTTACCCGGCGGATGCTAAGCCCCGACTCCTGCCCCCAGCCGCACGCCGGGACGTGGGAGGACGGGAGCGGGCTGGCTGCCCATCCACCCGCCGCTGCCCCCGGAAGGGGTGGGGGGGACGTGGCTGGGATTTTTTGGATGCAGGGTCCAGCCCCCGGGGCGGGGGGGCGCGATACGATTTGCAGAAGGGGAAAAAAACCCTCAAAGTCTCGGCCAAGCCTTGACCGACGCCGGCCGCGGCGCCCGCTCCACACCCCGCCGCTCGGCCGGCCCCGTCCCTCGCTCTCCGTCTCCTGCTGCTGCCGCTGCTGCTCCTCCGCGGGGCTTTGTGCTGCCTGCAGCCAGCGTGCACCTGGTGTAAGCAAAGCAGGTCAGCTGACGGGCCGGCTCCTGATTGGCTGCCCCCCCTCCCCTTTCACACTCACCCCCCCTCCCGGAGACCCCAGCCGGGCACCATCTGTAGGGGCTGGGAACAAAGGCGGGGAGCGTGCGCGCGGCGGGGCTGTGGGGCCCGCCAGGGCGCTCCCGCTGTGGGAACCCGGGGGGGGGGGGGGTTGGGTTGTGTGGCAACAGCAGCATCTTCCCCCCCCCCCCCCTTGTGTCGCTGCTGCTCTGCGGCGCAGGACAATGCGAGCCGGTGCCTGGGCGGCACAAAGGGGCCCGGGCTGGCGCTGTGCAGCGGAGCCGCACGCTGGGGGGGGTCACATTTGGCAAAGGAGGAATCCTGTGGGGAGCCCCGCTCGGTGCATTGTGTGTTGTCGCCTCGAGGCACGGCCGCAAAGCAGCGTCATCTCCCTGAGGAGGCGGGATGCTGCTGGGGGGGCTGGCTCCGGGGCTCCCCAACGCTCTGAAGCGGGCTGCGTGCGCCCCCCTCTCCCCCCACCTCACAGTCCTGCCAGGAGCCGGGCCCATGGCTCCCTCCGCCCCTAGGGGTGGTTGTGGCCCCTGGGGACGTTTCTGTACCTCCGGGCCAATTGTCGCCTCTCCTTTGTCCCGGGAAAAGGCCGCGCGCTGGGGTTTGGCCGGGACAAGGGGGGAGATGCCAAGGCGGGGCCAGTCAAGTTCCAGACAAAGAAGGCGAGTGTCTGTCTGTCGCTCCCTGGGGTTGTTAATGAGGTTCAGTCTCTGCTGCACGCTTGTATGGGAGCAGCTTGGGAAAACGGGCCAAGTTCTTCCCACAGCCCAAGTGCTGCCCACCCATGAAGTTAAAAGTCAGCTGCCCCTCCTAGTTTAGAGTGAGCAGATTTTCATAATGGGGGGAGGGGGCTCTGCTTTCTGGTTTGGATCAATCAAATAGTTACCAATGCTGATATTTAAACTGTCATTAGGCTTTGGGGCTAACATCCCTGGACATGCATTGAGCTGTTGAGAATTCCTCTCTCAGGCAGAGTTCACAGAATTGGGTCCCCTGCGGAAGGCTCCCTTTGCAGCCCTAAAGTCTAGAGACTTCCTAATTCTAAGCACTAGTTACATCTACAAGAACAGCTGTCCAATAGAAATTTGATGCTAGCCACACTTGTGGTTTTGAATTTTTCTTATTTGCCACATTATAAAGTATTAAAAAACATGCTACAAACAACATTTCAATTTCTTTCTATTAATATCAACAATAATAAATATTACAAAAAAAAATTAATAGGTACTACTAACAGAAAATCACTTCAGTGTGACACTTTTCATCCATAATACTTGATCTGTACTTATAAAATTTACTGCAGAAAAAGTGGATTCACAGACCCACGCATTTCTCATGCATTAGCCACAATTCCATAGTGGAATATTAGACACTGTTGTACTAGAGGAACTAGTTCACAGTGCACCCATGATCTAGTGCCATTTGACTCTTGCCTTTCATCTAGATTGAATACAACATGATTTATTTAATAAACAATATATGGAGAAGAGTAGTGCTGATGCTGAGATGTGGTGTGTTCTGAAGTACAATGGTGGCCACTGAAAATTCAGTCTTTGCCAATCAGCACTATATTTATTTTCCCATTTTAAGTATAGGGGCAAATGCTTACATCACTCAAGACACCACTCTGCAGTAACTGTTGGCCCATGCTGCTTTTAAAATAGCAACAGTTGTACTGCAAAAACTCATTGTATGTGGAAGCCATAAATGGAGGGCATTCCTAATTGAGGCACAAAGAACATTTACCGGTTAGAGAAAGTCTCTTAAAGGAAAGTGAGACAACATCACTCACTGATGTTAGGTCCATGTAATGTTAATGACTGCTTAAAAAGGAGCTTGGTGAATTAGCTAGGGTTATAAAAGAAGCTGGCTCAAACTTCAGCCCTACAAGCAACTTGAATCTGAGAAGAGCCTGAAAGTGTTCAAATAGATACAGCTACATCATCAGCTTCCCCTTTGTTCCCTGTTTCCTCTGTCTCCTCTTTTCAGATTCTTTCAGTCTGGACTCATCGACTTACATTGTTCCTTGTCTTTTCTTTTGCATCACTGACCCCTGTCTTTACCACTGAACTGCTAACAGATTTCTCCATGCAGGCTGGCTGTGATTTCCCTAGCAGAGTGCCAGCAGGTGAATGATACTTGGTTACAGGGCTGGCCTACAACATTTTGCCACCTCAAGCAAGGAGATCAAATGATGCCCCTGTGCCCTCTTGTTTGGGCCAAAACTTTGAAAGGTCTCAATTCTGCCTTCTTCCTGTTCTACGCCTCTCATGGTACTGCATTGCTACCTACCCCAATAAAGGAGAACTAACAACTTAAAATGCCTTGTTCAAAAAATTTAAGTAACACTTAACTTTCAATAGCCTGAACAGCAAGTGTAACTTTTCTTGTCTGCATAGTAAACACTGGCATTTTTATTTGTTTGAATAATCAAAGTGGTGCTTTCCGAGCCTTCTTGCCTGCAAAGATTTGAACTGCTTTCTGAAGGTCCACAGTCTGGGCCAGCTCATGCTCTATTGAGATGGTTGAAAAGCCGCCCAGCCTTTCCTGTGTCATTGTGGAGCATAGATGTGCTTTTATTAACTTCAGTTTGGAGAAGCTGCGTTCTCCACTAGCAACTGTTACAGGAAGTGTTAGAAGTATGCACAGAGCAACAAACGTATTGTGGCAGAGTGCTGGCCAGGAGCTACTGAGCCAGCCCTGCTTCCCCTTTAAGTGGCAGAAAAGCCTCTGCAAGCCTTCCCTAACAGGGAAGGCTAATTAGCCACCTGGGTGTAGCCCTGGGCTGCAGAGGGCTTAATGTGCTCCACCTGGCAGCCCCAGACAGGATATAAAGCCTGCCAGGGAGGAAGCCAGGGACCAGAGGGACAGAGACCTGGGGGGGGGGGGAGGGGCGGAGAAGAGTGAGAGTGCGCGTGCGCAGGGAAGTAGAGCTGGGGAAGCTAGCTGAGGCTAGGTGCCCGAAAGAGCTGTCTGCTTCCGGAGGCCAGCCAAGCTGAGGGCTGGGCCTAACCTAACCTAACACTGAGCTAACATTGTATAGAGCTGTACATAGGTGGTGGGGTTTGCACTGTGTGATAGAATAAAAGGACACTGCTGAAGCCAAATGGAGTCTCCTGCCTGTTTGTAACGTGGGCGGATAGACGATCGCCTACAGTATTTGGAAACAGGGTGGTCAGCTTATTTGTGCACATATATTCCAGAACAACCTTTGGAGTTTATCCTGCTGAAATGTATCTTGAGAGGGCTTTCAGTTTATTACCTAAATCGCTCACATCAATAGTGCGCATGTCATCATGTGTCAACACTGTCTCTAATGCCCTGCTCATGTAGGTCTTTTTCAGGTATAGTGTGGAGTTTTGGAATAGCATACAACATCCCAAATACACAAATATATCCTTGAACTGCGTGAAACGTTCTTCAACTGACTGTATTGCACAGTCTAGCACCTGGTTAAAGAATTCAACTTTGAATTGTTGTTCGGGGTCTCATGGTTATCCCATGCCTCATAATCAAAATGTCTCCTTCAGTGACTCCTGTATTCTTGAATGGGTGGAAAAATAGCTTCAGTATGAAGTTCCTCTGCAAATTTCTGTGCACTCTTCAGAACATTTTGAAATCCCTCATCTGACCAGTATGACTAGGTTAGACTTTGTTTTGTTCCATTGATCCAAATATATCAAGGTCAGCACCTGGGAGTCTCTTGCTTACAACATTTATTTCAAACAGTATGTCATGCCACAACATCGAGACACACAGAAATTTGAAGGTATGTATGTTTCTGGTGATTCCATTTCCCTCTGCCACTGTTCTCCCATGAACAGTTCCTGTCAGAGCATTATCCTCCATAATGGCAATCATGGCATCATCTGTCTTCCCAATATGGTGTTTGATAGGTTTTATTGCCTCCACTTGACTTTCCCATCAGTGGCACATTTGTCATACCAGCCCCTGTAGTATCATCAATGTCAGTTCTTGAAAATGCTGTGACAGTCACCATTGCAGGGACATTCACTAGGTTCTGTTGTTGTTACAAAACACACCACTAAAGTCATGTGTTCAGTATGGCTGTTGTCAGGTGTGCAGTCCAGAATAACAAGAGTAATATCTTGCTGACTTCAACTCTGCCATAGTCTTCTGTTTGACTTTTGTTGTCAGTAACTGTATGATCTCATTCTGAATGGTGTTTCCAAGATACATTTCTTGGGTGGTGACTCTTCATAGATGCTCCTGAATCAAATTCAGCCATCAATTTTAAGGACGTTTCCATTGTTTGGCACATACAGTGATTTGAAGTGCCATGCAGTGCTAGGTTTTGGGTAGCAAGCATTCTCACAATGGTAGTGAGCCTTTTCAGAACATTTTGCCAGTAAAGAGACTCTGATGCAATCTTCTCTTGATGCTGATCATCTATGGTGGCCTTTAACCTTAGTCTCATCTCAAGCTCTTTCCACCTATGGAATGCTCTCTGGTGATTTGCTGCCTTCTCATGGCATACCAGATTTCTAGCCAGACTTTTCCAGTCCTTTGTTCTTGTAGAACCCAGTGTGGCTGGAACATTAGACTGGAAGAGTTTGCAAAAAAAAAAAAAAACAAAAAAAAAACCAACAACAAAAAAAAACCAAAACAGTATGCAACATTCTGGGGTTTTGAGTACATAAGCCATGGCCTCTCCACTTTCTCACAATTGGGGATTTCACACCAGTAATGTGTTGGATAGAAACTTCTAGTTTCATTGTCTTTGGGAAACATGAAGTTTTTCACTTACTGTGGCCCATGCACTACAAGGAAGTCCCTCAGGGTACTGCTCCAGCGGCACCACAGTCTTGGATCATCTAGACGTAAAGAATTAAACTCAGCAGCAGCTGTTTCTTGCATCTCCACCACACTTTTCCCTGATCTATGCTTTTCTTCAGGAATATGCATAGTTACATCCATTTGAGATGGAGATATCCATTTGAGATGGCGCAGTAGCTACCAGGTCACCTGCACTCTGACTAACTGGAAGATCAGGCATCTCCTCACCACTCACATCCTCACTGGGGCTGGAAGGCTCACCATGAACATTTGTGTCTATGTATCTCAGGAGAGCTCCTTCTTGATTAGATAGAAAAGCTTCCTTTGCTTTCTTTCTTTTTCTGAATACTGCCCCAGAGGGGTGTTTTCTTCTTTCACTTATGACTACTGTTCTGTGCCAGCTATAGTGTCTCTCAACACTCAACTGAAGGGGACAAATATCAGGCTGGTAGCAGGGTCTGAGTAAGGGAAAATATCAGTGTCTTAAGGGCCTAACTGACTCCTACTATTTCAGTTGACTGCCTGTTCTCAAGTGGGTTCAGGGAAGCAGCAGGAAACAGGAAGCTCCCTGAGAAGCTGGTGTTAATCAGTCCAGCCCCTGAGGGTGCTAGAGAGGTACAGAAGAGGCTCCTCCTTCTCTCTCTCCCTGCAGCTCCTGCTGCTTTCTGTTATTCCCTCTCACCTTTTCTCCTGCCTACCTGTTATGTCTCTTGTGCCTTCCTTCCTCTAGCACAGCACTCCACAATCTCTGTGCATCTAGAGCAGAGAGAATACATATACATGTGCAGCAGACACAGTTTTCTACACTCTGGGTCCTAGTGATGCTCCCCCCACCCCCAGTCTGGCACCTGAGGCAGCCGCCTCTGTTTGCCTCATGGTAAGGCCAGCCCTGCTTGGTTAGGGCCTGGGCTAAATGCTGTGTTCAAAATCTCCAAGACCGTGCTTCAGAGGCACCTCTGGTCCAGGTGTGACTCAAAGTGTGTGAGATTTGAACACACCAGCCAGATAGATCCAGATGCAGACTGGAATGTCCCTAAATATAAGGAGGTCCAAAAGAAGAGGATTAAGGTGTTATCTTCAGAGAGCTTGCATGCAGCACAAAGCATGCCACACAGCACTACAGCTTAAGTAGTCAACATCACACTAGCATTTCCCTGGTGGACCTGGACCCTCAAGGTCAGTTGCAAGTTTGGCAGCATGGTATGAATTAGTCCTTTTCCAAAACTTTTTATATTCATTTTTCACTCTGGTTTAAATGAAAATGGATGCCTGTAGGGTGCTACATTGCTTTGTTCCCCCATTTTGCATGCCATCAATCAAAATGAACCCAACCGACTTTTACTCCTGTCTGACTTTTACATATGTAGTCTGAGTATCCGAACCCTTTTATTATACCATGCAAATAATTAGGTAAATTCTACCCTGGGTGTCACTTCAGTGGCACCATTTATATACATGGGCTTGCATGGGTCTATCTGAAGGTAGCGTTTGTCCCAATATGTTTAACAGAGGCAGGATAAAGTGTCCGGACATGTAAGATGAAGTAACTTTATTGGTTTTGCCTAGGGAAATAATGGAAATATTAATAAGGCACTTTCTCAGGAACGGATTTAAAAAAATCAGTTTAACCATTGATAACAAGGGAAGCTCTCTTTTTTAAATGAGATGAAGATAAGTTAAATACATTGCCAGTATGGCCTTTGGTTAATCATGCTAAAGACCTCAGCTCTCCCATTGAAGCAATGAATACTTCCTCAAAATCCTAAAAGGTCATTCAGATCACATTAAAAGTACAGTGAAGTTTTTCATATGCAAAGAAATTGAATTTTCAGAAGAATCCCATAAACGGACTCCAAATGTTTCTTTCCTTTCCACAGCATTGTGAATTCTCATCACTCTACATGTTACAAATCCACCATCCATCATATGTTATTGGTATAGAAATGATATAATAGTAGAAGCTGTATATTGTGAACAGCTTCCGTTCTTGGCTCTTTTGGGGAGATTTATTATCTCTTTTGAAATGGAATAACTGTAGCCTTTATTTCTCCAAGTGTTAGATGCATACAATTATTATACTCCATTTACACAAAAAAATGACTGTTTTCTAAGCCCATCAAGCAAAAATAGGCAGATCCAACAGAGAGAGGTATTCCTTGCAGGCTTACTGCATGCATGATCTGTTTTGGGGGAATATTTTATATTTTATTTTCACAGTCAGACTAACAATGCCTTTTCTCTGAGGTTTTTCTGTATTTTAATTAGTAGAATCCTGTATATGCACAGAGGTAGAAAACAGCTGTATTTATCTACACAGCCACGTGACAATATGCATCAATTCAGGTCTTTCATTATTCTAAATTAAATGCACAACGTGCTTGAGAAACCTGTGAAGTGTTCAAAAGTCAGCTTCTAAACCAGGGTTTTAATGTCTGGTTGTAAAGCTAATGAGGATGATTGCAGTGTGTTTATGTTCGGTTTGGATACTCCTAGATGGTCCCATGCATTGACATGTTTTATTTGTACAGCTAGTACAAATGTAAAACTTGTGTTTATTTATCATTTAAGACTCATGGTGTGTTTCAGTGTGAGCTAAACTACACAGCTGCTAATGAGCAGGAACTGCTAAAAGTAATCATGTGTATGCTAGTGTAAGTGTAACCTGTTTTTTTGTGTGTGTGACGTGTCTTTTACACAGAACTGGGTGGAACACCAGGGCTATATTTTTCCAACAGTCTGTCACTTCAAAGGTTGGAACTTTGCTAAAGAAGTTAGGAGGACACAGTTATGGAAAGCAAAGTATGGTTGCTTGCACCAGAGTGTGGTACACCTGAAAAACATTTCCAGCAATGGGGCTTGTGTAAACTGTGTTGATTCCAGCAAAAAAAATCAGTAAAATGCTTCAGTTTGAAAAAGCACCCTGGACTAGGAATGTAGGAGACAGTAAGCACACTTCCATTCAGGCCACGTGCTAAACCTCTCAAGTGATGCGCACAATTGCCAACTTTCATGTGGTAAATAAGCACCCTGACTTTCACAATAAGCCAAAAATCAAGCTAATCCCATTTCGAAACAAGGCCAAAACAAGCCAATCCCTAAGAACCCCAACACTCTGTGACTAGATCCCCCCAATGTGCAGTGTGGAACTGGGGTGGGCCCGCTGTGCACTCCTGACTCTCTCCCACCTTGCCCTGGCTTGCCCCTTGCCCCTCATTACCCCTGCTTGGTGGGAGCCAATCAAAAAAAAAAAAAAAGAAGAAGCAACAAGTTATAACAAGCTACAAGCCAAAAACTAGCCAACAAGCAACTCAAAAGTCAATTAAGCCAAAAACAAGCCCAATTTCTGCTTCTTTTTTGGTGGGTTTGGCATGTCCGATGATGCGGGGGCCTGTAAAAGAAACCTCAGCTGTACTATACTGTTCTACCTCTATGTGGCACTGTCTGTGTAATATCTGATTTAAGCTAACCTCAGCCATACCTTGCCGTGCATTAAAACATCTTATGATGGAGGCATCTGGTGCATATCTCATTCAAAATCAAGCTCTGTAGCCAGTCCATTTCTGGTATAGGAACATGACATGGTATCAGAAGTAAATGAAAAATAGAAGGAACAAAGCAACAAAGGTTACAGGAGCTCATCAACATGTTACTCATCAATGCCACAGAGAACTTCAGCTTTGACGAACTTTCACAGAGGACAGACTCGAAGCAGTATTTTCGAAGATTTCACATTGCAAACAAGCTCCACAGAGAAACTGGAGATATACAGGTATCTCCTTTAATTTATGTTATGTGGAAGCAGGGAGAGCATCTTTAAAGCCTTTGACTTTCCTGAAGACAGTCAAAAATATGACTATGAAAGAATTCTGACTGTTTGATGCATATGTTATACCTCAGAAAAATGTGGTTTATGAAAGGACATATTTTCACCAGAGAATTCAAGAACCAAGGAACATGTTGAATGTTTAATAAGAGTTCTGCATACATTGTCTGAAAACTCTGCTTTTGGGACTGCAAAACACACAAATATCAGAGACAGACTGGTATTGGGTTAACAGATAAAAATCTTTTATGGCTGCTATCACTGAAGACATACTTAACCTTTGCCACAATTATACAGATAGCAAAGCAGTCTGAACTAGCTAAGCAGCAGAACAAAAGGCAGGAGCAACTTAAAAAATGAGACTAGATTAGAAGCTATAAAAAACACTTGAGTTTTAAGTCACTATCATAAAACCCATAAGACAAGGAGAGAGAACTTCCAGGCCTTGAAGGACAAATTTCAACCTGGGTTCGTAAAGATGTGGAAAAAGTAATATCGCAAGAGATGATGCATATCCAGCCAAAGGCATGTGGTGTAATACTTGCACAAAATATGGATGTTTTGTAGTTTTCCAATATACTTTTCCAATGTACTTGAAAGATATAATAAGTTGCAGGAGTAGTCAGAAACTGACGTGCACATTTGCTCATTTTGGTATTTCAGACAATTAGCGATGGACAACAGAACACAATTCACTGCAGCAGAATCTGTCATTCCAAGCAAAATATGACATTACTCACTAGAGAATGGAGAGGCTGAGAGAGCCAGACAGACAGACCAGCAAAGCCTATAACAGGAAGATCCATTCCTTGGTCTTCTGAGTTACAGATCAACACCAACTGTGGTTATGGATATAGTCTAATACAACTTCTGATGGGAAGACAGTTCAGAACTATAATTTGTTTTCCAAAATTGGAACAATCTCCAGAGTGGCCAGATGTGAAAAGAGTAGCCAAATCAGATAAAAAACCTAAAAGACCATAAGAACACTTTTACAACAGAAGTCACTCAGCCACTTGCCGGATCTAGAACCCGGTGCTTGCGTTTGTGTCAAATTGGATGGAGAAAAAGACTAACAACTCCAACTGTCATGAAGGAAAAGTACCCAGATTATATGTAATCAACACCAACAGAGGATAGTGCAAAAGAAAACATCAATATCTACAGTTTATTGCTCAGGAAGAACAATCAACAAAACAAACTCTACAAATGGCAGCTGAAGAAGAAAACTCAAGGACTCTTAAAACCGACTACAGCCAGTCATTACAATTAATGGATAGCCAGAAGACCAAGTTGTTACGTGTTTGGGTCATGTAATTAGAAAACCAGTATGATTCAGAGATACTTAACAGACTGATACCTACTGAACTTCAAAGATTGCCTGATAGTATAAATATGATAAATGGTAGGAATGTAGAGTTTAAAGGGGGAGATGTAATGGCATGCTAAACCGTATTATACCATATAGCCACTAGGTGGCACTGTCTGTAAAAACCCTATTAAAGCTAACCTCAGCCATAGCTGGCAATGCATTTGAACATACAGTATCTGGTGTGTGTCTCACTCAGAAGCAAGCTCTATAGCCAGTCCATATCTCATACAGGAACATGACAGGGCATACAAAGCTTGTCTACTCACTTGTGTAGCTCATTAATATGTCAATCCCACCTCCTTCTTCCAAGACATCTTTCAGTGCCGCTGTACCTTTCTGGTGGTGGGAATTTATAAAGGTCATGTACTCACTGCTTGCCACAGATCTCAGTTCATGGATGTTCCAGTCACACTGCTGCATACCAAGGTTTTGGATGATGGGCTATATAGCAGCTGTGTACTGACAAAGAATTACTCACATGAACTTTATCTAGCTTTTGGAGTGAGGATTTTGGCAATATTGCCAATTATGATTTTATCAGAAGTCCTGTGATAGTTGGTGTTTTTCTTAAAGCTTCAGCTCCTGCAGTCATGCTATCTTGAATCTCAGCTTTCATTAAAAAGAGAGCATTTCTAGCCCGCAGGAATGCATAGAAAAACTGGAAAATATGAAATCTAAAGGCTCAAAGCCCACAAATCAAATTAAAGAACCTAAAATGTGTTATTTATTAAAATTTCACAATTTTAAAGCCAGTCTCATGATTTTGGGCCTGACTCATGATTTTTAAATCAGGGTTGTCAACACTGCTTTTGTGAATAGCTGCTGATTTAAATAAAAACAACAACAAACAAAGCCTTTCATACTGTAAACTGTAAATAAATACATTTGTATGGTAGACATTGACAGCAATTGTTGCTGGGACCTTGTTCATGCCCTAAGCAATGTCTGATGGCTCAGAAAATGATTTATTTTCAGACTAATAATACAATACTCTATGCAGCCCCCTCACTGATTTTCCAACATGCATGCCACTGACATTTTTCTGTGAAAAGACACCTTACCACTAAGCTGCTTAACTTTCTGAGTATGTGCATAATTCTCATCTCTGAACTATGTTGTGACTCTCTATTGCCCATTTCTATAAGGAAATCCCCTAGTGTTATCAATGGGAATTCCATACAAGAAAGGAGGGCAGCATATTTCACACAGATCTTCACTGTAGGGTTCTGGAGCTGTATGTCACAACAGTGTTTGCTATGAACTGGAGTGAAAAGAAATGTCTCTAAAAATACCCAATGGCTTGTTGGGGTTTTTGTAAGATAAATATGAATGTTACTTGAAGACTGATTTGCAAATTAAGTAGTGAAATAAGTATTGAAATTTGCATTTTGTGCTTACAGGTTCCTTAGCTTGGATGACACTTCATATTAGTGAGACAAAACACTACTAGGTTTTCTTTTGACCCAATTTCCTAAACTGTTAGCATGTATTTATGTTCAAAATTGCCTGATTTGTGCATGCAGTTACTATGAAAGCCTATGCAAATTATCTGTAAGTAACTGTAAGCCAATGACCAATCATTTGTATAACTGGTCATTTGCATATAGTTTACCGCGGTATGCATGTAGATATAATAATTGCATACATAAATGGCATATGCAGTTATACACAAAATTGTGCACCTCTTGTCATGTGTATAGAGTTTCCAAAATATTTTCTGAGTATATATGTTGAGTGCACCAGTCACCATGGTGCTTAGGTTCGAAATGCAAGAATTAAAGTCACAGTTTTGACCCAGAAGGACCATTTTCTCTTTTGATTGGGGCTGTATTATTTCTTCAGCGAGCTCTCTGTGTGAAGAAGACTGGCTGGCGAAAATGTTGCTGCCTCTGTTGAGGAAAAGCTGGTGCAAACAGTTGCCATATCTGTTCTTTAAAGACATGAATACATCTTGATCTCCTGCTATGGAGAGTCCTAGAACCAGGACCTGAAACAATACTGAGATGTGTTTTTTAAGCGGGTCATTCATTTCAGACAAGTATCCCATACCCCATCTTTTATACATTATTAATTTTGCAGCTTTTCTTTTTGGTTGATGCATCCTTCCCCAAATGATTTATAGTATGAATGTTTCATGAATGAAGAGTGCTAATCTTATTTCATCATTTTACAATAAAACCTCATAAGCTTCTCAGAAATGCTGATTTGCTTTGAAGAAAATTAAGTTTAATTGCAACCCTATCATTGTCATCTACCCTAAGAACTGAAGTCATGACAAATAAAGTATGAAACCGTTTCATCGGATTCCCATTGTGTGCTGTTAGCAGAACAGTCATGAGAGCCTTTTTTCAATATCTGATACAAAAGGTAAATCATTATTTTTCACTGACAATAAAAGTCTCAAATTTCATGGTATTATAGGGCCGGAATATATGAGGCTCAGTGATTTATTTTTTGCAGTTCCTAGAGGGGCAGGCCACAGTGACTAGGGTGACAGATGTCCTGATTTTATAGGGACAGTCCTGATTTTTGGGTCTTTTTCTTATATAGTCTTCTATTACACCCCACCCCCTGTCCCGATTTTTCACACTTGCTGTCTGGTCACCCTAGGCCACACAAAGGCTCCTGAGCTGCAGACTGAGGTAAACTATGTGTGTGTCTTTCCACTTAAATAATTATATGGCCCCTATTTCAATCTCAGATGAATGGCTCCCAGGTAAAAAAACAACAACAGGTATAGTCTCTTTTTCTTAACAGCCTGTAGGATAAATACCTTGGTGAGCTTATAGGTTTGTGTGCATGCAACATGTGTATATGTGTGAAGAACGTATTCAAGGGAAACTAAGTCAAATAGATGAGATTTGCATTTAGCTGTGAAAGGGATGAGATTGGAAGTTATTTCTCTCTCTTATGGTAGTGAGTCCTGCAGTTTGCCTCCAAATCCACGTCATCTGAAAATTCTGGCCCCCGATTCTCCAGTTTCTCCCTTCCTGGTCTATGGTTCCAGTGTTCCAGGGGAATGTAGCAATCACCAAGGGTCAGAAGAAGTAATAATCTCTCAGGTAGCTGGGGCCAATCTACAAAGGGTTCTGAGTATGAGATCAGACATCTTGAACTGGACCCTATTCAATATGGAGAGTTAAGTACCAGCCTGATGTGCTTGTGGTGACTTTGTTGCTAAGAAGACAGGCTGTTGTGGTACCAGCCTGATGCTTGTGGTGACTTATGTTGCTAAGAAGACAGGCTGTTGCCTATGGGAGGTTTTTCAGAATGTGTGAGTCCATTCCTAGATACATAATAAACAAGCTTGGATCTCTGTGGCCAGGTCTGGATCCAGTAGGATCCAGTAATATGTTTAGTAGGGCTGTCAAGCAATTAAAAAAATGAATTGCAATTAATCACAGTTTTAGTCACCTTGTTAGAACAGTTAAACTCCCGTTAGACTCCTTTTACTGTGCAAGGTGGGCTCCCCTCAGCTGAGCTAGCCCTTGTTTGCAAGGGAGGGTGGATTTTATCTTAGGGACTCTGCCTGCGGTAGGAAAGGAGAGGCTGGTACAGGTACAGGGAGCCTGAGCTCGCCAGGCCCTTGTTCTCTGGGATATCCCCCAGAGCAAAGGGCTTGCCAGGAGCATTAGGACATGATGCAGGGGATTGTTCCCCAGAGTGAGAGGCCGGCTGGGGGCAATGGAACACAGTGCGGGGTGGAGCAGGGATGGTCAGTCCTCAGAGAGAGGGGGCAATGGGGCATGACAGGGTCGGGATCCCTACCTCTCTGCTAGAGCTGGGATGGGAGTCACTTCCTCTTTTAGTCCCATCCTCTGGTGTCAGCTTGAGCTATTGGACCTGTCCACATACTGTCAGGTCTCTGTAGCTGCTGACTCCCTCCCTCCCCAGAAGTATGTGATTAATGTGTTAAAAAATAACACTTCAATTTTGTTTTCAGTTAATTGCAGGCATTAACTGTGATTAATTGACCGCCCTAATATTTAGTAACTGATCGGACAATCTATATCATAAAAAACATCCATGGTCCAATTCCAGCCTCATTTGTGCCAATTTTAGCTCTTACACCAATGAAATCAATTGAGTGTGAGTCACTTCTGACTTACACGAGGGAGAGATCAAACTTAGCGTTTCAGGGCCCAATCTTACTGCCATTAATTTGATAGAGAGGAGGATTAAATGCATAGAAGAGCCCCAAAGTCAGGAACAAATAATAACTATAACTTTCTGTTTGGATTCAGAACTGCTTAAGATACAAAATGACACAGTTCGGTAAGTCAATGAAAATCCTCCACTCTATATCTAGTTGAATCATACCTGGCTTCAAACCACTTTCTTTTTCGTCCTTCCCTTGGCTACCCAGTCTTGCACTGAGCTTATCTTGGCCAGCTCAGATGATCAAGATAAGCTGTTTCATTTTTAAGTATATTTTTCTGGAATACATTTGTTTAAAAATCATCTTTATATAAAAGTAATCTGGAAACTCAGGAATGTTTCCATGCTAAGCTGTTGAACTGGCATCTGTAGAGCCACATGATTTCTGTGTTTGTGGGCCCCAAAGGGACATGTTCTGACCAAAATTGTGATGATTTTGTGCAATGTTTCTTATGCTAATAGCTGAATAAGGTATATCAGAAGTTATTTAATTAAACATAACTTACTCCAGATTCCTTGTGGAATAAATAACATACTTTGAAGGTCTTGGGACTTTTGTAACTGTATATAAAGACCTTTATGTCTTTATGTCTTTCCAAGTTGGTCATGTTGACTCTTCAGTGGCATATACGAAATGCATTAGTGGTTGTCATTCCATTCCAGGTAGACAGGTGTCCATATAATCAAAAAATAAAACAACACCCACTCCTCCAAATCCCCGTCCCCCCGAATTACAATTAGTGTTAGTTAGGAGAGACTGTGGATTGAATAGAAATGGAGAACCCGCTACCCACTTAATCATACAGACGGCCCCCGGTCAAAGAGGATGAGTCGCATTGGGGAGTGTAGTGGGGTGCTCCCCGCTCCCTGCTGGCCAGGGCTGGGATAGCCCTAGGAAAGGGGTCTTTGGCTGGGAGCCTGTAAACTCCCAGGCTGATTGGGAGTTAGGCTCAGCTCTGTGGCCACACCCCAAACATTCCAAACTGTATAAAAGCCTGGGAGGCAGGCTAGAAGGAAGGTCTCCTCTGTAACCAGAGGGAGACGGGGCCTGGCTGCAGGGAGCCCTCAATAGAGTATCCAGACTGGGACAGGGCGAGGGCAAGGCAGTTGGGAGCCAGGGAGCCTAAGCTCTAGGGAGAGGGCCCCAGCTTGCTGACCCTAGGGAAGGCCCGACCCACGGGGTACTGGGGGTTGCAAGGGGGCAGTCTCGTCTGCGAGCAGAGGGAGACAGGGCCTGGCTGCTGGGAGCCTCTATCAGAGTACCCAGACTGGGACAGGGCGAGGGCAAGGCAGCTGGGAGCCAGGGAGCCTAAGCTCTAGTGAGAGGGCCCCAGCTTGCTGAGCCTAGGGAAGGCCTGACCCATGGGGTACTGGGAGTTGCAAGGGGGCGGCCCCTGGGCTGGTTAGAGCAGCAGGCCAACCCCTTCTTGCCGGTGATGAGTAGCCATGAGACTGCAGTCAGCCTCAGAAACTGAGGCAGTGGTGACTGGCAGTGGCCGTATCTGAGGCAAGTTGGGGATAGTGGGTGTTGGGTTCCCCAGGGAGGGGAGACCCTAAGACCAGGGGGGTACTGCAGGGGTGCAGCACCCTCAGCAAGGGGCTCCGGGGTCCGGGAGGGGCACGGGGCCAGTGTGAAGAAGCGGACGTCGGCCGACAGAGGGCGCTCCGGGGTCAAAGAGCTAATTCCCGTGACGACCAGACGGGGGGGGGGGCCGCCGGGTGAGTGACCGACTCCGTTACAGGGAGGCTGTGTGGGGAAGATTACAGTGGTGCTCTTCTGCGTTACCCCTTCAGTGATGAGAACTTGACATGTGATAATCTGGCATCTTTTTTTTTTTTTTTGAAGTTAAACCACTAAATATACTTTTAAAGGGCAAAATAAATCAGGTCGCTTTACCCTCCTGTGATGAGTGGGCAACGTGGAGCTACTGTAGATGAGAATGTACATTTTTTTCAATGTGTCATGGTAAAAGTAGATGGAGTACTCATGGACATCTGATATATTCCCTGGAGGATTTTGGACCCATAAACTAATAAATGGATTATACGGATATACTCTCTATATGAAGCCCTTTCCACGTGTGACAGGTGGAGTAATTTGTATTTTATTTTTAATATGAATCATCTTAATTTAATTATAAGTCTAAATATTGCATATCTTGTCAGTTTATGTTAAAATATTCTTCATCTAAAAAACTGTGGGCGAGAGTACATGAGAGAACAGCGAATGCTTATATACGATATTATTGGGTTTTATGTATTCTCTGAAATTAATAGCAAAGAAGAGGATAAAGAGAAATAGGGGCAAACCTAATGTAGTTCCTGGCTACGCAGATGTTGGTTAAGCCATCTAAATCCTGGTGTTTCAGGCTGCAATACCAATCACAGGGCCAGTTTGTGCCTCCAAGATCTATGCATCCAAGTTTCAACATTTGCAGACAAAAGGAAAGGAGGGTCATCTATTTCTGGCCCTGTTGTGCTTACGTAAGTAAGGTAATATCCCCTAGGCGGTCTGATCTATTCTGCAAAATGTCTCTTTAAGGGGAGGGCTGGGATAGATTTAAGTAGAAGAACCATGGTAACATGGAGAAGGCATACAGCCAGTGTGGATGCACAAGTTCTCTACAGAAATGGCCTTGGTCTCTCACTGATACCCCGGCATCACATGGGTCAGGTAGTGGGCAACTCCACTCTTCCAGCACAGTCACTAGGAAGAAACTCCATGAAGATTTTGACTCCTCCATAACTCGCTTTTGTGAAGTTTACCCCAGAAAGGAGTGTTTGGGTCTGTGATGGTGGAAGAGCTTTGTGATCAGTGAATCCTAATGAGATATATAGTAGAAAAGCATACTCCTGGGACATTCTGGCCTTGTAGATGCAAGGTAAAACCCATGCAGTGTCCCTGGCAGAAGTTGCTTCTTGGTTCTTAAAAAAGAAAGCAATAGTTTAAAAAAGCAAACAAAACATTTGGGTTTCTAAGATCTAAATATGCCAAGAATTTGAGAAAGATTATGATAATATTTCTAACAATACGTCTAAGGCATCCTCCAGAGATGCTGTATGGAGTTCATCATTCTTTCAGTTTAGATACCACAGAGTCAGGTGCTTTACAAATAACAGAGAGATACAAGTTCAGTGGTAAACTGTTGGACATGTTTGGGAGAAATGTGATTTACAAACAGCACCTTAATACAGATTTAGCTAATACACTTCTACGAAAAGCCAATGACAGAACTTGATAAAAGATCTATTTAACAGTTATATCGTAAAGAGATTGGCTGATGTTGTGCTGCTTTTGCCTCTACTGGAGAGAATTTTTCACTTGGAAAGATGAACTGTAACAGTTTCTTGTGATTGTCTAAACACAGTGATTGGCACTTTCTGAGGTACCACACAGCAGAAATTTTGTATGGAGACTATTAATAGCTGGCTTCTCAGATATCACTGTTTGGTAACTGTTGGCAACAGCCCTCCTTCCCCCAGCATTATAGATGTGTATATATACATCTGTTGAATAAGAAAGTTGATCTTGTGGTTAAGGCATAGAATTATGATTCAGGAGACTGGAAGTTAAGTCCAGTTTTGCCACAGACTTCCTATGTGATCTTGGGCATGTCGATTAAGCTGTCTGTTTCTCGGTTCCCCATCTATAAAATGGGAATAATGCTTCCTTTCTCCCCACAACTTGTCTGTTTCAACTCTAATCTCTTTGGGGCAGGGAGTGAATACAAATAATAATTCAATGAACTTGTCTTGGCAACTGAATCAAATTCAGCCCTCGGTGGCATCGTTTACAAGTTTTTGCCTATTTGAAGCCTGGACACTAGTGTTTGAAATTCCTGAGCATTATACTTTGAGTATGACATTTGATTTGCACTGAGTAAGTCCCTTGATTTTTAAATTATGAACTAAAAATCACCACACTGAAATGTTGTCTATGATTATAACAGCTTCTGAAGCCTCCTTCCGAGTGTACACAGGGCAAAATAAGCAAAAATACTTATTTTACACACTTACTTGCATTTAGTCCGTCAGTCTATCTGTGCTGGTGTTTCACTTGTGTAGACGAGGCAAGTAAGCTGAGATCATAGCAGATGTGTCCTATAAAGCTTTACAGAAAATCATTGCTTTTTAATCCCTTTATCCCTGCTATTTTCCTACTGCTGTGAAAATCCAGTGGCAGGGAAAGCTGGCATTGTGTAGGACAGATGCGTAATGTGTAATGCTAAGTAGGCAAAAATCCTTCTGTTTGTATGATACTCAAAACACATTTTATATGCCAATGTTAGCTTTGTCTGTCCTACATAAATAAAAATAACGTATATGAGTATTTATATTTATGCTAACCTCTTTTATACATGCTGATTTGATATCTAGGGCTAATCTTACTTCTAATCAAATATAGGTTAGCCAGGATGCTAATGCATTGAAATGATTTACGAAAACAGGTACTACAGAGAGATGTTTAGGTATAACAACGAGATGTGCATTACGTGTTCTACAGGACCTAATCTCAAACCCTTCATTTTAGTTTGTGTATTAGTTTTCTCCCTGCATAAACAGAGAGAACTGGCTTAGACAATGGACTTGTACCAGAGTGCCTATCAAGGCATCCAGAAATTTTCAGGTGCATGATTGCGTCCTTGATTTTCACATTAAAGGATTCCTCCCGACTGTAGTACAAATTTAATCAGCTAAGCTACATCCTCTTACTACTAAAAGACTCCGTAAGTTGACTAATCATTACATTATGGGAGACTTTTTTGTACTACAAGGGTGAGAATGGATTTACTTAAAGTACAGAAGTAAGACTTGAATACTGTACAGTAGCTGTAATAAAAGGCAAATATTTTAAAGTGCATAACATATTAGGAGGGGGAGGTTTTGCAGGAATTATTTTAAATACACTATAAATGTTTACATCATGCACTTCTTTAATGGGAATACTTTAAAGTGACGTTATGAATTTATATCGACTTCAGTGGAAGATTTGACTGAGTAAGGACTGCAAGATTAAATATATTGTGTTGATTTCAAGACTCAAGAGTTAAATGAATTAGTTAATTTTCAGACTACTAACATTTATTCCTAAATAAAAAACTGGATTTAATATGTTAAGAATGAACGCATGTGTTTCAGTGGAGTCCAGCTAACCCCCCGCCCCAATATGTTTACCCCTTCTTTGCAAAAATTCTACTACTTCTTTAAAAAATAAAAGCAAAACCCTGCCTTTCAAAAACCCACAAATGTAAAACATCTAGATATGAATAGTTAAAGGATCCAGTCCACTCTCCACTGTCATATGAATGATCCTTTGAGTGTTACTCACTTGGACTGCAGCTAACCACCCAATCTGAACTTTGCCACCTATAATTTGTATAAAACATATGAAAATGATTTACAGAATAAATTAAAATTTAAAACCAAAAAGTTTAGCTCTTTTATAGCACTTTTCAGTCACAGAGCTCAAAATGCTTTGCAAAGGCAGTAAGTATCACTATCTCCATTTTACGTATGGGGAAACCAAGACCCCAAAAATGGAAGGATGGGATTTTCAGAAGCATTGAGAGTAATCCAGATTCTAATGAAATGCATTGGAGTTTTAGCACTCACTTCAGCAGCAGCAAAACTAGGTCAATGTTCAGTGCTTCTGAAAATCCCACTTGAAACAATTTACCTGTGGTTGCCCACCAGCCAAAATGGCAGAACCAGGAAGAGAACCCAGGGCTCCCAAGTCCCCATCCAGTGCCCTATATATTGCCCTGGGGGTGAGTGTCTTACCCACCACTCCTGCATACCTTACCAGCGATGGTAAACTCACATTGATTTCCATGGGAGTTATGTCAGAATGAAGTTCACCACAACTGTGTGGTTCATAATAGCTCATGGGCGGAAATGAACAAGCTGCTTAGTAAATCCATTGGAATAAGTCTGGTGGCACCTTCGGGTGGACAAAATAGCACAGTGGCTCCGGAATGCCTAAAGGGATATAAATACAGGTAGATAAAAACAGAGGATGTGTGGTCTTTTAAGCTAGAGCTGAAAGAAATATAGAGCATCAAAGCAGTATCAATTGAAGAATCTGACAACAAAAATACGTATTTTTTCAGCCATAATAATTTAAAACAATGGTTCATTTTTCTTCTCCTATTGACTGTACATTCAATATAAATTTCATCACAGTGACAGGGTTTCAGGCTGTTCTCATCCGACATGAAAAACATCTGCCTCAGGAAATGACTTTTTATCTAACCTCTGAGGTTTTTTTCCTCATTATCTTACTAAGTAGAAATATTCCTTAAAAAAGTGCTATTCTTTAAAAAAAATCTTTAAGGTTCACATCAGTCAAACAAAATGTGATACATTTTTGGTAAATATTGTAGAAATAAATGCTCTTCTTCTAGGGAGCGAAGTGTTAAAGTCTTAAAGGGTTACTGTTAATTTGAAAATCTAGTCAACTTCATAATTTGTTGTGTTTGTATTACAGTAGGGTCAAGAGAACCAAATCAAAATCGTGTCCCCACTGATCTATACATACACAGAGTAAGAGATGAGGAAGAATTATAATCCCATTTTATAGATGGAAAATGGAGGCAGATGAAACGACTTGCCCAAAGTCGCACACGAAGTCTATGGAAGAGCTGAAAATATAGCCCAGTCCTCCCAAGTCCTGATTTAGTGGTGTTATCTGCAAGACCATGGTTCATCATAATAATAAGTTAAGTCATTTCAGGTACTACACATACTCTGGAGACACCCTGCTAATTTTTGTGGCTTCACACAATCATAATTTCTCATGTCTAAAATGTCATTTCCTCTTGAAAGAATCACTCAAAGAGAAGGGAAAACTGGCTGGCCAAAGCCTTGTTTGTTTGCCTAAACAGACCATGTGCCCACGTGCACTCCAGCAGGGGCCTGACTTTGACTACAGAAAAGCAATGAAAAACTGCCTCCCACAGTATTCTTGCCAGCAAGTTGAAGAAACATGGATTGGCTGAATGGACTATAAGGTGGATAGAATGCTGGCTAGATCGTCAGGCTCAACTGGTAGTGATCAATGGCTCGATGTCTAGCAGCTGGTATTAAGCAGAGTGTCCCGGGGTCAATCCCGGGGCCAATTTTGTTCATTAATGATCTGGATGATAGGATAGACACTACCCTCAGCAAGTTTGTGGATGACAATGTGGATATGCTGGAGGGTAGGGATAAGGTCCAGAGTGACCTAGACAAATTGGAAGATTGGGCCAAAAGCAATCTGATGAGGTTCAACAGAGACAAGTGCAGAGTACTGTACTTAGGACGGAAGAATCCCATTCACTGCTACAGGCTGGGGACAAACTGGCCAAGTGGTGGTTCTGCAGAAAAGGACCTGGGGATTACTGTTAACGAGAAGCTAGATATGAGTCAGCAGTGTGCCCTTGTTGCCAAGAAGGCTAATGGCATATCAGGCTGCATTAGTAGGAGCCTTGCCAGCAGATCAAGAGAAGTGATTATTTCCCTTTATTCAGCACTGGGAAGGCCACATCTGGAGTTTTGCGTCCAGTTTTGGGCCCTCCACTACAGAAAGGATGTGGACAAATTGGGCAGTCCAGTGGAGGGCAACGAAAATGATTAGGGGGCTGGGACACATGATTTATGAGGAGAGTTTGTCATGAGGGTGGTTGTTTTACAGCACTGGGACAACTCTCTTCCACCACTGGTGCTGCGACTACACAGCCACGTTAAAGCATGGCAGCACTGTGACAGCGTTTTAACGTTGCTAAGACATACCCTTAGTCTGCAGAAGGGAAGAGTGAGGGGGGATTTGGAGCTACCTGAAAGGGGGTTCCAAAGAGGATGGAGCTAGGCTGTTCTCAGTGGTGGCAGATAACAAACTGAATAAGGAGCAATGGTCTCAAGTTGCAGTGGGGAGGTCGAGGTTGAATATTAGGATAAACTATTTCACTAGGAGGGTAGTGGAAAACCGAATGGGTTGCCTAGGGAGTTGGTGAAATCTCCATCCTGAGAGGTTTTTAAGGCCAGTCCCTGGCTGGGATGATTTAGTTGGGGTTGGTCCTGCTTTGAGCAGAGGGTTGGACTAGATGACCTCTTGAGGTCTCTTCCAGCTGTACTCTTCTATGATTAAAATGTTTAGCTAATTCATGATGAATTCACCAACTTGCCCCAGGGGGAAGGGAGAAATAATCTTCCAAAAAATCCCCCCAAATTGAAACATTTTGTTTTGTCTTTTTTGGAAATGAATTTTTTTTATTCTAAATTAATTTTTGTGTGAAATGTCCATTAATTTCATTTAAACATCCAAAAAAAGTTTTAAAAATGGTCAAAATCAAAATGAAACACTTAAATAAAATCTAACATTTAATTCAACCCCAAAGAATTTTTTTTCACCTTTCACGTTGTCAAAATTTTTAACAAACTTCATTTTGGGTTCAACTGGAAACCAATATTTTCCCTTTTTTTTTTTTGGAATTGCCAGCAAACTGAGAAGAATGTTATGCATCCAGAACTACAGCTGTGTGTGTTTGTATATGTGGTTAAATTGATGGCTTACCATTAATTTAATTGGTCAGAAAACTAGTCAGTTGCTGAGTCACAATTATATGGCCTGTAAAGGGGTGGTGTGGCCCCCTGCTGGCCGGGAGGGAGACAACCCCTGGCAAGAGCCAGAAGGGGCAGAGCCAGGCCCTGTTAAGCCCCGCCCCCGGAAGGTCAGGGGCTGACCCGGAAGTAGAAAAGCCCTGCCTCAGAGCTCAGTTGGGAGGCAGACACCGGGGAGACCAGACGCTCCGGGGCGGGCTCCGGCCCGAGAGCTGCCGAGCCCGCCGCTTCCCCGCTATTGGGAGCAGCCGCCAGCGTTGCCACCTGCCAGGTACCCCGGGGAGCCGCTGAGCCAGCCACCAGCCCGCTACTGGGAGGAACTACCGAGGCTGCCGTCCGCCCACTACCCGGAGGAGCCGCTGGACCTGCCGTCCGCCCGCGACTGGGAGGAACTGCCGAGGCTGCCGTCCGCCCACTACCCGGAGGAGCTGCTGGACCTGCCGTCCGCCCGCGACTGGGAGGGACTGCCAAGGCTGCCGTCCGCCCACTACCCGGAGGAACCGCTGGACCTGCCGTCCGCCTACTACCCAGAGGAGCCGCCAACAGACTCTGCCTGCTATCCGGAGGAGAACTTGCCAGACCTGCCGCCCGATAGCGACCCTGAGGAGCCCATGAACCTGGGGCCTTCGGAGGACCCAGAGACGGCCCAGGTACCCTGGGAGGGGGAGTGGGGAAGTAGCCCGGGGGAAGGCCCTGAGCCAATGTCAGTGTGTTGCGGTCAGGATCCCCACTGACTGCAGCGAGCCTTCCGCTGCTAGGGCCCCGGGCTGGGGCGCAGTGGAAGTGGGTGGGCCTGCGCCCCCCCCGCCACCCCCATTGGTGGGTAGCAGTCTCCCCCCTCACACCAATACCTGGTCTGCTAGCTCCTGAACTATTGTTCAGCCCCTGCTTAGGGCCTGAACCCCCTGACCCCGCATACTCGTTGTTGTTCACCCTGAATCAGGGACCAGACTCATTGGACAGTGCTCAGCCCTGCCTGAGGGCCTGAGCCCCTCACTATTGGACAGTTCTCGGCCCTGCCTGAGGGCCTGAGCCCCTCACTATTGGACAGTGCTCGGCCCTGCCTGAGGGCCTGAGCCCCTCACTATTGGACAGTGCTCGGCCCTGCCTGAGGGCCTGAGCCCCTCACTATTGGACAGTGCTCGGCCCTGCCTGAGGGCCTGAGCCCTAACGTGGACCCACTGCGGCTCCCGCCTGGCGCGAAGGTGGGAGTTAGGACCCTGCGGCCCCGCTAGTTCCCCTTAGGGCCGCACGGTCGCGTAGGGGAGGGTAGGACTTGCCCGCCGGACCGGCGGAAGGGGGCGGGGCCCCAGTTACCTACCCTTACATGGCCATATTATTGATCTGAAAATGCATGAAAAGGGTTTCATTGGCTTCACTGGAATCTGTGTAACCATATCCAATACCCAATATGGGTTAATATAGCAAAGTCCCTATAGAATGAGCAAAAATGCTAACTTTTCTATAGTGGATTTTTTTAGCCATTTAACAGAAAATTATATCCACCTAGGGAATCATAAGATGCTTTATTGAATAACATCTATATGACCTCCTTTTCTATAGACTTTAATTAGTTTCATACCTATTACATTCTAAGGGACTTTCACTTAAAGTTTTTTAAAATGTATTTAATCAAATAGATCTAATCTTGAGGTCTTGGGCACATTATCACACTAATCTCATACTAGGATTAAAACTAGTAGAACACACTCATTCATAACAGAGGTAACAAAGTCCTGTGGCACCTTAAAGACTAACTATAAAGTTTTGAAGCATGAGCTTTCGTGGGCTAATACCCACTTCGTCGGATGCAAGCAGTGGAAGTGTCCAGAGGCAGGTACAGAAAAGTAGGCAAGAACCAGGTGGGATCTTGCCTACTTTTCTGTACCTGCCTCTGGACACTTCCACTGCTTGCATCCGACGAAGTGGGTATTAGCCCACGAAAGCTCATGCTTCAAAACTTTATAGTTAGTCTTTAAGGTGCCACTGGACTTTGTTACCTCTGCTATTCCAGACTAACATGGCTACCTCTCTGATTCTTGTCATCCATAACAATGGTCTGTGTGCACTATGAAGCTTTTATTATGAAATAAAAATGAACAAGGATATTAAGAATGGGGGAAATATGGAAGTCTACATTTTTGACAAAGCTATGGACTCTAATTCTCATTCCTACAATCATAGATGCCTTTAGGCACACATCTCAATAACTGCTATATTATGCTTAACTGCGATCACTTCCCAGAGTTACTCTTTGGTGAAATAGACCATTTGTGCTGCTTACCCATAAAAATGACTGATCTTTCTTCTTACCAGGAACACTGGCAGTTTTCCATTGCGAAAACAATTATAGCTTCAGTGCAATCGATGTATCAAGAAGGGCGAAAAGAAACAAACAGTGTAAGTGTCCATCTCAACCCTCCCTTCTTACTCAAATGCCATTAGACTGGTAGGATTTTCAGAACTCCTGAAATGAATGCTTTCTGAAAGAAATATGCTTCCCTGAGGGGACCAGGCAGCTTTCAGACCTTCTTCTGTGAAGGTGAGAGAGCTCCAGTTTCATTTACTATTTATGAGATGCGCATTCATATTATTGAGTGACCATGGGATTCTTTGCTCTTAAGAACCTGCAAATGAGAATAAGCGCATTATTTTTTAATGTAAAGACGATGATTGCAAACTTTGCAAGGAGGGATGTACAACCTCAGAAATCTTTACATGGCTTTACATATATATTAATGCTGTTCACTTAAGAAGCTAGTAAACTATCCATAGTATTTGCAAGACTCTCTGCGTGATATATTGAGGTAGTATAGATTGGGAATAACATTGAACAGTTTTTTATTGTAAAGCATAACTCATAGAAAATTTGCCTGCTCTTTGTGTGAATTTTGCTTAGGTAAATGCAGGATCACATTTACAAAATAAAGCTTCTGCTTAATGAAGAAATTCATTCTATCTACTCCTATGTCCCTGCTCAGGGAGAAAGCTCTCATTTATGGATCCAAGGTTCATACAGCCCTAAGGGAAACTAGAGACAGATAATTGCAATTTAATAATCCCATGCTCAATTTTTTTCTATAAATTAAGATTTATTTTACAGGATCAGACCATTGGTATCTCAAGCCTGATGTCCTGCCTCCAGCAGTGGCCAATACTTAATGTTGCTGAAGATGGAGAAAAACCTGGGTAATATGTCTAGCTATTTGTGCAGAAGCGGTTTCTGATCTGAGCCAAGGTGTATGATCTCAGAAGAGGAAAACTAACAATCAAGACAGTACTGAAAACTGCAGTAAATCAGTGTATTGCAACCACAGGTCCCGTTTCACTGTATGCCTGGCCTGTTTCCTAGGTACCAAAGAGGTCCGAAGAATGATCTGGAGTTCAGTTATCAGTGGTTTGGAGGAGTTATTCTCTCCCCCTCTCACGTGGAACACTCACAAACACCCTCCTATCCAGGAAGTTACATACCAATGTTACTTGTACCATCTTTATGAGTGTGTCACTAGCCACCTTTAATGAACTTCCTGTATGTGCCTTTAAAACACATTCCCGCCATTCGACAGGAGGAGGGGATCATCACCTGTTCAAGGGTACTTTTGGAAGTATTTCTACAAAAAGTGGCTGATGAGGGGAAGCTGGACGTACTGTTATGTATTATCATACTGCATCTGATACCTAAGAGCTACATTAAGTTGGCTATTTCATTAAACTTGCACCCGAGAACAAGTGTAACAATCTGACAGCAGTGAATTTATTTATAAAAGGATGATGGGTGGGACTTGTTTTAATACTGTCTTGAGTATCACTGCTAATAAAGTTGTGTCTCCCACCCAAGTTATGTGCTGTCTAAAATGTATCCCCGGCTGTTGGCCCACTGGTAGGGCCATGTTAATATTGGCTAAAAGGAGCTTGCTAAAAATGAAGGCAGATGATGGACATGCTGCAGGCTTACAGCTACTAACGGTGAACACAGCACATGAGCTTTCTGATGTTATTTCTGGCTCTCTGGCATTTTCAAGCCCACACTTGTACTTCTTTTTCTGGCTGAGTGGGTGGGAGTCCAATCTATATTCTCTGTTGTCATGCCCACAAATCAGGGATGCTTTGAGGGCAGATGCAACTCTTGCAAACATTCTTTTTCCTCTATTGTCCCAAATAAAACAACCTTAACCACATGGAGTCACATCTCTTCAGTGGACTGTCCACCTTTGGAAGGACAATCACTTCTTGCTTGGACTCTGTTTGACTCTCCACTTTGCTCTCTAGCTAGTTTGAGGATAAAATCTATTGTGAGCCTGCCTGCAGTACATATAGAACATGTAGGTTATATATACTTTGAATGTCCACATCTTGATGGATTAGTGAGGCACCTGCTGCAATACATCTTGCCTGGTCTTTTTTCCTTCAGATGCTGCAGACTCCATGTCTCTTTCCTCTGCCAATCAGATCATCTTTTCTTGGACAGAAATGTCAACAGGTGTGACCAAGTACAAAAAAACATGCAAGTGGTGAGTGTTACTCTTTTTCTGAGGATGGGACACATCTTGTGAACTCACCAAAGACAGCTCAAGATACTACAGAAAATAGTAAATGATATGGAAGAATACCACATTTTGACTAGGTTCCTTTTGTTGGGCTAATGATGACTATTGAACACTTACATGGGTAGTACAGGCCTCAGCCAAGTCAGGGCCCCAGTATGCTAGGCTGGGGTAGGCAACCTATGGCTTGGGAGCCAAAGGTGGCATGTGAACTGATTTTCAGTGGCACTTATGCTACCTGGCTCCTGGTCTGGGGGGCTTTCCATTTTAATTTAATTTTAAGTGAAGCTTCTTAAACATTTTAAAACTCTTATTTACTTTACATGCAATAGTTTATTTCTATATTATAGACTTATAGAAGGAGACCTTCTAAAAACGTTAAAATGTATTACTGGCACTCAAAACCTTAAATTAGAGTGAATAAACGAAGACTCGGCACACCATGTCTGAAAGGCTAGGCATTGTACAAACACGCAGGAAATCAGTCTCTGCTCACCAAAAAGTGTAATTAAATGTTTGTTAGATTTTGATAAAGTACAGCAGAAATGCGTGGATCCAAATATATAATGTACAATAAATAGGACACTCTTCATACACAACTATTACTTTGCTTAGTGAGCCACAATAGACCACTAAAATGTCAGACTGGGATTTTCAAAGGCAAGAAATCTAAGGGAGTTAGGCACACAGCTTTGAAAATCCCATCTTAATTCCCTTCATTAGTGTTTTCCCCCATTTTGTGTCCGCTTTCCAGAGGTGTTCTAGGGAACTGATTTATTGGTAGGATGGGTCATGGAAATGATGAATTTTGAGAAATGAAAATATTGTAGAAAGGAAAGTTCTATAACAGTTATGCTCATCCAATCAGGGAATAGACACACTGCCAAGTGTTTGTTGGCTTTTTTTAATTTTTTTGTCATGGCCCACTCATAATTTCCTCTCCTAGCTTGACTGATATTTGATCCCTGTGAGTTTCCCAAACAAAGAAGAGCAATTATGGTCTCTGATTAAAAAGCCTCGGCAGCATGGTGTGTGCAAATCAAGATAAACGTTTGTCTGCAACTGTTTTCTTTGTGCCCTTGGGGGCTTAGCTCTGGCTTCGTTCAGGTTGCAGAAATATTTGCTTTTGCTGTGATTTCAGTATGTGGGGATGGGGGGCGAGAGGAGGAAAGGGATAGTTCTGGGTCTGCAAAATGGAGATAAGGGCTGAATTACTGGAAGGGATGGCTTTAAAGCTGGCCAGTAGTCACCTGCAGATAAAATGCTTTTGCAATGTGTAGATTCACACTATCCATCAAGGTAACCACAATGTCTCTGATGTATTATTCTGATTCAGACAGAGGACATGTCTATGTGCGGTTCAGACAACTCCTACCCATATCGCCTTTCAGGGGACACCTGTTAGTGTCACTGATCACTTTATAAGATAAACATGAAAATATTTTGGTGTGTTACAGTGGAGTTGCTCTTGCCATAATGATAGTGGGTCAGTCAGAATTTCCATCCTCAATTGCTTTTATTGCAGGGGTCCTCAGTCATTAAAAAAATGGACCAAGCAGGAATTCGGTTAAAGGAAAACCAAGAATTATATTTTCAATTTCACGATTAAAAAAAAAAGTTTTCATAATCCCCCCAGGGGTTGTGTATTTGAATAGTAGAGGCACATAATTGCATATATATACCAGAAAGATTTCCTTGGTTAAGATAACAAAGAGTCCTGTGGCACCTTAAAGACTAATTCTAAAGTTTTGAAGCATAAGCTTTCGTGGGCTATTACCCACACTGCTTGCATCCGACAAAGTGGGTATTAGCCCACAAAAGCTTATGCTTCAAAATTTTATAGTTAGTCTTTAAGGTGCCACAGGACTCTTTGTTAACTCTGCTATTCCAGACTAACACGGCTACCTCTCCGATCCTTGGTTAAGATAAAATACAAGAGTGGAACAGGCCACCGTGCAAATTAAACCTCCGATCTATGCTTAAAATATCTGGACTTTGCGGGATCAGGTCTTTAGGGCTCATTCATGCTGTTTAGCAGAGCCCCGTGTTGGGGGCAGTGTGGAGTTGCACTGTCTGACAGGTCGATAGGTTTGTGCCTGCCTCCTTTTGCTCCCTGATACTGGGGTGGCCAGACAGCAAGTGTGAAAAATCGGGATGGGAGTGGGGGGTAATAGGAGCCTATTTAAGAAAAAGCCCCAAATATTGGGACTATCCCTATAAAATTGGGACATCTGGTCATCCTACCTGATACGTAGGGAAGTGCACCCGCTGATGCAACATGCAAGAGGATGCAATGATGCCTTCCTTTCACAGCTGGCTAGCTTTTCTATCTCCTCACTCCTATAGGGGTGGCCTTCAGGGCAAACAAGAGCCGCAGATGAGGCCTGTCCCTGTATGGAGTGTGGATTCCTTACCCCCACCTTTCTAGTGCAGCCCTCCCCCGCAGCCCTAATCTGGCCCTAATTGCTTTTACTGGTCTTGAGTGAAGCTGTTTACAATGACTGAACAATTACGGTTGAATTATTCAGTATGGATTTTATCATGTGGATACAGGCTTTTTCAACCTAGGCTTCATGCTGCAAGCCGAGAATCGCCATGTACATTTACACAGCTGCCTTCTCTCTGGAGCCACCCTGTCGACAGCCTTTCTCCTCCTTTCCACTGCTTTGTCCACGTCTGCCATTAGCTGAGCCCACCTGCACAAAAACCGTTATTGCCCCAGGGACCACACTGAGGCACAAATCTTACTTCAGCTGGTGACCTGTCACCCTTCCTGCAGGTGTTTGCCATTGACTAACAGAGAGATCCTGTAAACATTAAATTTCTTTCTGTGGGGCCTGTAGGATTTAAAACTGTGTTTTAACCATTACCCAATTATTCTTGTCTAGTCATGTTCCTATACCCCACCCATTACCATGATGGAGTGCCTAATCCTGTAACAGGTGCATGCTATAACAACAGTCTATGATTTATTGTCAGGGGACTGGGTCATAGACTGTCAGGCCTAGTGGTTGGCATCCAAAGGCCAGAAACGAGGGGTGAGCCAGGGTCAGAACCAGGGCCAAAGGTCAGAACTGGATTTCCAGGCATGAGGAGCAGGGCTGGTTCTAATGCAGACGCAAGGCTGGGAGGGGACTAGAACAAAGCTGGGTGCAGGGCAGGGTCCAGGCTGGAACAGTAGAGCAAAAGCAGGGCTTGGGGAGAGACAAGGACATGGAGGCAGAGAATCAGTGGATGTGAGTACCGAACAGCCAGCAAGCTGCTGCTGGGCTTAAGAACCGTCCCACTGGCTTCCTCAGCCAGGCAGGCCAGGTGGTCCATTGGGTAGATAACTGGCTATTGAGAGTATTGTGCAGGTACAACTGCATGCTCTTACTCCTGACACCCATTTACACAAGCTGGTCTGAACCATGTTCTCATACAAGCCTCATACAAGTATAAATTGTCGGCCTATTGATGCATTCTCTGCTTCCTAGGGCCTCCTCTCTTTGCATTTGCTTTACTTCGGTGGGCTCATAGGCTCGAAGGCCTCCTCTCTATTTCTAGCCTCTCTCCACTTTTCACTACCTTCCTTTCTCATTTATCTCCACTCTGTCCCTCTCTCAGGGCTAACTTCATTGCCTAGGAGAAGCTGTACCTCATAATATGTAACAGAATCATATTGAAAGCACGATCCGACGAAGTGTGTATTAGCCCACGAAAGCTTATGCTCCAATACTTTAGTTAGTCTTTAAGGTGCCACAGGACTCTTTGTTACCTATTCAAAGCACCGTGAACCTTTCCAAAGGTACAGAATGCCAGGAACAGTTTATCCCATCACGTTCATCTAGGTTTGAAATTCACTGGAAAATAACCTTGTCTCTTTCCCTAGCACACAGTATGGGGACAGTATGTTGTGTACTATAGACATACTTGGTTTTCGTTTAGAACACTGATTTAATACATCAATCATATGATAACGTTGCACATCCGGACATATCTCGCCACAAGCTCTGTCCTTTTGAATGTCCAATCAAATCTACAATTAAATACATTTCACTAATAGCAATATAATTTATTATGGGATTTAAACATTGTGCCAGAATCCTGTTCTCTGTTCTGAAGCTTCCAAATTTGAAGTCATTCTCATCAAAATTAATTAAGTACCAAGAATTGTACAGGTTGTGCGGTTTTAATCCACTATTGTTTCCTGTTTCTTTAAAAGATGACTTTCGTTTGTAAGAGATTAATTTGTAACAAAGCTTGAAATGTCATCTTAAGGAATGAATGAAAATATAACAACTCTTCCAAGGTGCATGAGGCCAGAACTGGCCCAAATTCTTTGCCTTCAGAAGCTCATTTTACCTCGTTTGCTTTTTTAACAGTGGACGGTGCTGAAATAATTTAGAAGATAGCAGGGAACAAAGGACATGAAGCCTTGATAGAGGAAAATAAATAGATTTTGCATAAACCTCTTGGGATATGAAGCTTGAACATATGTCCAGTAGATACATTCTAATTCAGTGACAAAAGAGGGAAATTTTTGCTTTTAAAAATCTGTTCATATTTATAAATAGGGGTGTTATTCAGATACATTTCATAGTGAAATAGCTTCATTACTTTTTACATGTAAATTACATGAGAGAAAAAAGAATCTGTACTCTCTCCACAACTGGACTATTCTTTAAGAAAGGAGTGCTTGAGAAAAACCACCTGCATAGAGCTTAGCCTAAAATAATAAAACTGCACTTAGAGAGTGTGAGTGGATGGCTCAGGGGATTCATAATGGCATAGTGCCTTCCAGATGTAGGTCACTGGTTGAAATCCAGCTAGGGGAGTTAAGGGCAGAAGTCAGGACAGTATTTATCATTGTGCTGTTACTGTCGGTTCAATTGAAAACATGACATTTTGGCGACTTGGCCATCTATCTATCTATCTATCTATCTATCTATCTATCTATCTATCTATCTATCTATCTATCTATCTATTAAAAAGAGGCTTAACTATTCATGGTCTCTTACATGCTATATATTATTTTTAGAAAAATAATTAAAACTTAAAAAAAACACAAACAAATCCAAACAAATCCCAAACTAACCAACCAAGTGAAAATCAGCTCTGGCAGGCCTAATTCATGTACAATAAGCAAAACCGTTCCTAAGAGTCTAGCCTGTCCCAAGGGTGTTGGATTGGCTGTGTTTTTCCCTCAGTCCCTCCTTTCTCCAGCACTATTTCACTGTGGAGAACATTAAGCATTTTTCACTCCTTAGAATGGAAGTGTGTGATGCCTTTAGGGGTTTATTTTCCTGATGCATTTACTCGCTGGGGTATAGAGAAAGTCTAGAGACTGAAGTGGCAGAAATTAGCTTTTGATTGCCTCTGGCCACTGAAAGATGTAAAGGCCTCAGGAGCTAAAGAGATGTGGAGGCTATTATGTGGGCTTGGCTCTCCTCAGCTTTCCACCTTGGGTAGCCATTAACACCTGTGCAAATCATGTTCAAAATGGGAAGTGAAAGATGGAGAATTTGGATTTGATACATTTTAAACACACTTTATATTGATTTTTGCATGGGTGTAAATGGCTACACAAGGTGTAGGCAGCGTCAAATCAGGCCCAAGGCTGAAACTTCATTTTAGAGCTGGAGTAACTGATGTTTGCTGCGCAGTGTAGTGAGTGCGTCAATAATACAAAGCAGTCACACAGTCAGGCGGAAGACAACAACTTGTCTATAGAGCCAAACCAGAATTCACAAAGATGTGTTTGAACATAGAATCATAGAATCTCAGGGTTGGAAGGGACCTCTGGAGGTCATCTAGTCCAACCCTCTGCTCAAAGCAGGACCAATCCCCAACTAAATCATCCCAGCTGGGGCTTTGTGAAGCCTGACCTTAAAAACCTCTAAGGAAGGAGATTCCACCACCTCCCTAGGTAACCCATTCCAAAAAATCCCAAAGTACTTTGCATGCTATTCAGGACATCTTTCTAACATTTGAATGATGGAATTTTTGTTCAAAAACTTTTTCATGGAAATAGAATATTTGTGGGAACATTGACACAAATATTTATACTACATGTGTCCTAGGGTCAACTTGAAAACTTTTTGTGGGCATTATGATCAATGAATACTCAAAGCAAAAGCCATGGTGCATAGTTTGTGAGTGAAATGTGATTAATAAACAATTTTTTTTAAATAACCAAGAAATTAAAAATATATCTGAATTCTCAGGAGGTCTGTATTTAAAGCTCTTTGTAAGGGCTTTGGAGGACAGGATTAAAATTCAAAATGATCTTGACAAACTGGAGAAATGGTTTGAAATAAATAGGATTAAATTCAAGAAGGACAAATGCAAAGTACTACACCTAAGAAGAAATAATCAGTTGCACCAATACAAAGTGGGAAATGACTGCCTAGGAAGGAGAACTGCAGAAAAGAATCTGGAGGAACTGGTGGATCACAAACCAAATATGAGTCAACAATGTAAGACTATTGCAAAAAAACCCAAACTTTATTCTGGGATTTCTTAGCAGAAGTGTTGTAAGCAAGACACAAGAAGTAATTCTACTCAGCACTGAAAAGGCCTCAAGTGGAGGAATAATATGTCCAGTGCTGGGCACCACACTTTGGGAAAGATGTGGACAAACTGGAGTAAATCCAGAAGAGATCAATTAAAATGATTAAAAATCCACTGGCGGGCTTTTAAAAATCCACTGGTTTGTTTCCCTGCAGTGTCCACAGATTGGATGATCGCAGCTTCTACTGGCTGCGGTTTGCCATCCCAGGCCAATGGGGGCTGTGGGAAGCAGCAGCCAGAACATCCCTCAGCCCACGCAAATGATCTGGTTTGATCCTGACTTATGATTTTTGTTCCTTTTTGTAGGTCTTTTCTGGTAAAAGACCTTTAAAAATATGAATTCAGCATAATTCTTCTCAGCCTCACAATATGTTTGTTTGTAAGAGTCAATGTTAAATTAAAAATGGGGGAAAATGATCAAAAGAGACCCTGTTTCTCTTTCAGGACAATCTCATTTATTTAAATACTAGTAGAATGCATAGCTGATAAGGTCTTGCCAAGTACAATGTCCATGTTATATGTATTGTTGTACTAGGCTGTGTAAAATAAATGCATTCAAGCCTTATAATTCCCCACTGGTGCTCATATACTGCCTCCGATATCTTTAGGTTTGTGCCTGTCACTGATAAAAGATATTTTAGGATGACAACCACCTTGCACAGTTCTGGTCTTTAGTGTAAACAATACAGTAGACTCTCGATTATCCAGGATGATAGGGAAAAAATTAATTCTGGTTAATAAAATCCCGGATAATCACCATCCATAGGGAATATGGGGAGAGAGGGTTGGTTCACTAGCCACCCTGCACCAGGGGGAGGGGGTGTTGATTCTCTGGCTGCCCTGTGCCCTGGTGGAGGGGGGGGGTTGTGTGTGCTTGGGGCGGCAGCAAAGCCAGAGTCAGCCCTACGAGTTGCGCATATTTTTTTTTGACATCCTGGTTAATCCACATCCTGGTTAATCCAATCCTGGATAATCGAGAGTCTACTGTACATGGAGGATCATTTTCTAACCTCTCCACCGCTCAATAGCGCTTTCCAAGGAAGTCCTCATAGTCACAGTTTTGTTCTCATAGTTTGATGAAGAAAGTTGTGCCTCCATGTTACTGGGCCACATATTCTTTTACTGCCTGTTCTTTTAATGTCCTGACTTCAGTGGTGGTGAATTGGGCAGCTAATGATTGGTACTTGAAGGGTGAGAGATGGTATGAATTAAGGTCCATGATCTGGCTGGAATTCCCAGATGGAATTTTGGCTGACTTGGGCACAGCTCATGACTAGAGGAGTAGCACAACCATTGTGGGACAGCGGAGAGTACAGCATGTTCCTCTTTAATGCCTGGCTGTTCTTCTAGCTGTATAGTGTGGGAAGGGGAACCATGGCTTCTCCCATACAGTCCTCAAGCATCTGTTGCCTAGATGGCTGCTGGAAGGGAGCAGAACTGGTGCTTCCCAGGAACATTGTGGCTGGCCACTACACAACAGTACAAGAGAATCATAGAATCAGAACTGGAAGGGGCCTCAAGAGGTCATCTAATCCAATCCCCTGCAGGGGGAGGAAAGTCTGTTGGAGCCCTGCAACTGGACCCTAAGGGCTTGATTCCTCACTCATTGATGTCAATGGGAGTTTGGTGTTCACTTCAGTGGTGGCAGGATCTGGCTACAATTCAGCAAAGCACTTAAGTGCATGCTTTGTTTTCAGCATAGGCGTGAGTGCTTTGTCAAATAGGGATAGATTACTGACTCAGGCCGTAGGGGAAATCAGCTAAGAGACAAAAGCCTAAAGCAATGATGGTATTTTGCTACAATGGTATGAATGAGTTTCAGATTTTGAAATCCACGTAACAAACTGTCCCAATACAGCTGTGAAGGGAAATACGCATTCTATGTTAAGCCTTAGAAACTCTCCTTAGAATGTAGCGCCAGTGCACAGGAAAAATTACTTTCTCACAGTAAATTATATTGCTTGTCCCTGTGTTTCTAATCCTCTGTGTGTCAGTCCTGAGGTTCTTTTAAATGCTTCTGTATAACATTGACATGATCCTTCTGGGTGGTTCCAGCATCTGTTTGGATATTTTACTCTCTTCTGATCTCACTTCTTTACTATATGGAATGGTGCATTAGAAAGGCAGTGTGATGCAGGTTGTAAAAGGTCCACAAGGCCACAAGAAACTAGAGTCATTGTATTACATCATGTATTAGGATTTTTTAGTTCATTTAATTGCCTTTTGGGGTGAGTTTGTAGAACCAAAGCAGCCATAAAACTAATGCCCTATCCACGCCAGTACTAAACTAAAGTGATACTGAGACTGGTTCCACTAAAATGGCTTTGCACTGATTCAGTGCATATATGTTACCCCAGTGGGAACTGGTTTAGAGAGCATCTAAAGCCCTTTTCTGCTTGAGGTGTTTTCTTACCTGCTGGTCCCAATGGGTAGCATGACACTAGTGCTAGCACTGGTGGATGCGCTAATGTAACACGGACGTGGCTGTTTTTCTGTCTAGATGCTTATACGGCTCATCCCCTTAGTATATGAGCACCTTCAATTATTAATAGATTTTAGCTTCACAACTCTCCTGTGAATAGGAATGATTCCTCTGACCTTGTTTCCATTGTAGGCATGGTTAGACAACATGGTTGTAAAGATCTGTGACCAATGTATACTAGCACTGTCCTCAGTGCTAACGTGGGTGCAGGTATCACTGCTAGCGGATCTCGATGCAGAGATAGGGGCCCAACATGCTAATGAGCTGATAGACTGAGTTCATTCTTTGCTCCGACTTTTATTCCACAATTAGGAGAAAAGTGGATTGAACCTTTGCATAAAAGGGATCCTGACAGATGATGGTCCTTTGGCTCTATTTGGCACAGAAGGGTCTCCTGCGATGGTTGAGAAAGGCTTTGAATCCCTATGCTAGATGCCCTGAAACTTTGGTTGTGTTTGAAATGCAGATCCAGACCAAATTTTGCAGTTTGGAGTAATTTCTAGTATTAATGGCTTCAAATCCTTTTATGAAAGGAAATTTTATGAAAATTAAGGGAGACTCTAAAGATGCAATACATCCTATCAGACTCTCCCTTAACATATTCCATGACAATATCGATTCTTATAAGGTTACAATTACTTTGTGGCATGTGGATTCTTTTTCCTGTTTATTGCACTATTTTACTCTCTTTTTTTTGACATTTTTAAAAATGATTTTTTGCATGATTATATCAGTTATGAGGACTATCAAGTAAATAAATGCTCTGCCTACTTTGCTTCAATTTTAACAGACCTTGAAAAGAAATGGATCATTTTCTGACCTCTATATTCAAGCACTGGCTACCCCACAAACAGGGGGATGGGGTTTAAAGTATGTGAGTAGGTGTTGACTTTATAAACAATACCGAGAGCCAAGAAATCTGACGCCTTAAAGGTCTGTTAAAATAACACAAACACTAGCAAGAAGAACAGTGTCTCCAGATGGCCTGCTACTGTATAAAATAGTATTACACTTAATTAAAATGTACACTTCACTGCTAATGTTCGAACAGCACTGAGTTCATATCCTCGTTCTGCTTCAAAGGAAATCGTTATGGGAAATCATGTATTCCGTGTCACTGTCATTTATGTAATGGCTAATGCTAGTGATTATTATAGGGCAGCAGAATGTCTTTTGTTTGCTGTCCTTTAAACAATAGGATTTAAAATTAACCAGCCCATAACAAAAAACAAACAGGTTAACTGTTAAGTATGAAGGACTCATTTATTGTTAGATCATTCTAAATGGGGGACATGGTGCATCTAAAATTGCTGATGGGGTCAAGTGGAAAATTACTTAAAGGATTTCACAAAGTGCTGCTGTCCCTGTGTCATTAGACCTGTTGCCCACATGAATCAGAATATCAACATGGATGACATTACATATTTAGGCTTTGATCCTGCACTAGGATCCTCAGAGGCAGATTCCTGTGCAGATCCCAGTGCAGAATCAGGGCCTAACAGTATTGATCTAATGAAAGCATATTTTAAATTGTATTTAAAGTTGTGTGTACGTATGTATGCCACTGTCCTGAACTGGATGGATTCAAATCTCAACAGCGTATCATGAGCCCCGCTTTGCTAAAAGAGTCGCCTTCACTGGGAAACACCAGTGTTCCTGCAGGAAGAGGTCAGAGCTTTAGCTCCACTGTCATGGTGAAGTTCTGAAGCGCCACGGATTTCTTACATCGTGTTCATAGTATAACACGGTGCTTTGAGACAGGGAGGTGGACAAGCAGTAGAACTAACATGTGTCTGCTCCATGGGGATGGCGGGGGGCAAAAACACATGGGCATTCCACATCAATTCCACACAGAACCATGGCTTGGGGGCATCTCTCATTATCTTACCATGCCAGGCGTGGTTAGTGAGAAGCAGAGGTTTGACCAGTGGGTTCATCAAATGTCTGGATACACTGACAGAAATGAGTGTGTAGGAGCCAATAGCTGGCCAGAACAATTAGTGCTGCCCAGAGACGGTGCTGGCAGGGCAGAGGGGCCCCACAGCAGCTCCAGTGCCTGACTCCAGGTTTCTTTGGAAGGGAGCGTTAATCTGACCCCACTCCCCTTAGGCTCCAGTGCCAGAATCTCATTCAATCAAGCTTTGCATGGGCAGTGGGAATTTTGCCCTTAAGCACAAGGTACTTGAAAGAAGAATCAAGTACACTCATTGACACTGAGGGAATAAATATTTTGCCACTCAGGCAACATGAAAAAGAAAGGTTAGAGGCTTGGGGGGAGGGGGGGTGTCTGATAACGCTCTCAGAAGGCTTGCTGAGTCCCAAGCAGTCGGTGCAGCCTTCCAAGCTATAACTGAAGAAAGAGCTGGGGAAAGGCTCTGTTCTCTCCTGTAACCGATTTATAAGCATGACTAAGAATTAATTTTCACAAGTCCAGTTTTCAGTTGTCTCTGAAATGCAGTGGGTCTGTGTGGCTGAACTTTCCTCGGTGAGCCTCCATTAGCGGAGTAGTTAATGTTCCCAGCTTAGGCAGCCACTGCCATTTACTTGTTGTTTGAAGTCTTCTGTTGAAATAACACAGTGAACAGTGAAAGTGTTGAAGTGACTTAACCAGAGTAGTGATAGCCTTAAACAAGTCAGATCTCTAGGAGTCTTAATGGTTTGGGGTTTTTATTTAAAAGAAGACAATGTGTCTCAAAGCAAGTAACTTTTCCAAGATGCACTTTGATATGATTTTGCAGAATGCAGCAGTTTCTACGGTATGTATCTAAGTACAATCCTGCTCAGATAAGTGACTGTGAAAATGGCATTGAGGGGTTCCCTGTTTATTGTGGCTCAGTGATTTTGACATAGGTGTTCAGTTTACAGTTAAAGAGAAGATTTACGTTGTGTTATTTTTAATCTGCCAGGTCTCCAGTCTCTACCTACCACCTAAGAACTGGATCTTTTTTCATCTCATGTCTCATCAACAGTAACAAAAGTTCTGCTGACCAAATTAGGGCCCCTAGGTCACATGTGCATGGCAAATGTTTTGAGATTACACCCTTCCTGGCACTTGTGCAAACCTAACGGGGCAGAATCCTCAGCTGCTGTAAATTAAAGCTCTGTTGACTTCAGTGGAGTTTATGACAATCTGCACAGGCTGAGTGTTTGCCTCATTGCCTTCAATGGGCTTGACAGGTGTGACTGATTGGAAGCCAGTTAACAATTCTATTGATGCTTCACAAGAAGGAAGGGGCTCTAGATCACTTCCTGCTTTACAGAGCTACTAGAAGTAAATGCATTTCTTTACTTTAGTGTCAAAGTTTAATTCTGAATAAGCATAAGAAACTGATATGTTGAGTAAAACAGTGCTGTTCATACATAGTTATTTTTGAGTATAACCACCTTTGAAAGTGCTTGTGTACTTGATTAGCCGAGCCTTTTGTTGTTTTCCTGACTCTTGACAAGATATTCAAAGAACATCCAAATTGCTGTATTGTGAATTTGCATAAGGTAGGTTTGAGTTTATTAATTATCTGTCTCATGTTTTCACTTGGGGAAAGAGTGGCCCTCTTATCTGGGTAGCTATTTTTGTACCTCAGCTGACAGATTTTTAGCTAGACATCTTATGTATGACTTCAAGTTCTTCAGGTCAGAGCCTCTGTTGTTTGTTTGGCACATTTGTCTGTTGTACAGCAAGATAGAAATGTACATCATGTTGGGACTGGTCCTTCAATAGCACATAAAGGGACTCAGTACCACTGAGCACCTGTTCCTATCATATTGTTATTAGACACAAAGTATTTGTATTCTGCCTGCAGTTCATTGACCTGCCTTCTTTTCAAAAACACTTGGTTTAGAATACAAGAAAGATCCCCGCCTGCCAAAATTCTACGATGGTTTTACCAAGTAATCCCATTATTACTAAATAACTTTTGTTTATGAACAGTTAAAGTTACACCCTAACAAAACCTTAAAAGCATGGAATTAAGAAGTTACTGGAAATCTCCTGCATTCCTTGCCTCCTTCCTATTGCCTCCAATGCTGTCAATAGCATGCTCCAGCACTTCATAAGGCTTTCGTTCCATTTCCCACAGTTACCAAAAAGCAATATATGCCCTAGCTAACTTGTGCTGTCATGCTAAACTTCAAAGAGTGTGTGAAATCATCATTCTCAATTATATCAGTCGATCAGCACATCACTGCTGTGCAGTCTGGGAGTTAACACTGCTTAGTTCATTACAATTTTACATTCAGGACTAATTTCTTAAAGGAGTTCTGTAATTATAGAGCTACTTGTGGGTGCAAATGTGACAGCCGCCATCTTGCCTGACACACCAATGATTGGACTGAGGTCTGCAGAGCTAAAACCATGAGCTGCTGCAGCTTGAGATAAGGAGCTGGTTTTCTGTAGCTTGGGTCTCAAGAACTCTCATTCTTT
The DNA here is from genome assembly GCA_032164245.1 of Sternotherus odoratus. Taxonomy (NCBI): domain Eukaryota; kingdom Metazoa; phylum Chordata; order Testudines; family Kinosternidae; genus Sternotherus; species Sternotherus odoratus. The sequence goes on along the minus strand of JAVMKO010000005.1, from coordinate 12,781,656 downwards.
GTGGATCAGCATGAGACCTGCAATCCACACTCACTAGTGGGTAACACAAGCCCACATTTATACATGCAGACAGGCATTTGTATGCTCAGTCAGATCAATATTTGTATGTGTAATTACCAGCTTGGTATAGGCCAATGCCAGGCTGCATAAGGAAACATGGATTTTGGGCCCATAATTGGATGTGCTTGCAAATTTTGCACATGCAGATTTCACAGGCTCTGCAATTTTACAGTCAATGCATTTTACCTGCTGTGTGCATACACATAATAATTTTGGTGAAGTAACGAGAGTATAGAAAATAATGTTCTACCTGTTTATTTAAATATTCTGACATAGCATAACACTCTATTTATTATTAATAGATCAATGAAGGCCAGGTCTTTTAATCTAATGGCTTTTTCCATTGCTCTATTCTCTCCCCCCCCCCCTCCAATGCAACAACAACAACAAAAACCCTATAAAAGAAGCAGGCAAAGTTTTCAGTGTTGTTTGCTTTTCTTTGCTGAAGGACAGATATTGATGGACTCCTGAGATGTGAAAATAGAGACCTTAGGCAGTACTGCTCCACATACAGCATCAGCGTTGCACATTCAGGGATCCCATGTAGTATCTGAAAAAGCTAGTGTTTCCCATACAGCAATAATGTGGACAAGAAAGCATTACATCTTCAATTTTAAAAGTGCTCTCTCTCTCTCTCTCTCTCTCTCTCTCTCTCTCTCTCTCTCTCTCTCCGTGTATGTATTTTTTTATTTTATATATATATATATATATATATATATATATATATATATATATATATATATATATATATATATATATATATATATATATATATATATATATATATGAAAACATTTTTAGACTACAGATGTTTAGGAAAAGTGTTTGCCTAACTTGAATTTAAAAAGCTCATAGTGTATTTAACTCACTTGAACTTTATTTGGGGAAATAATGGCAAATGGCTTTGAGTAATCTGAAGACTTGTCAATTACACTAGATATTATCATATGAGCTAGAGATTGGTCTTGTGGTTGACCCCTGGAATGGGACTTAGTAGCGCTTAGGACTTGATCCTGTAGGATGAACTTCTCTGGGAGCAGAGGGCACTCAGTACTTCATTGGGTTGGGTCTGTAGTTTGTAACAAGGATGCTCTATAGTAACAAATGTCTGCATAAAGTACAGAATTATTGCTCAGATTTAACCGGTGTTGCATAAATCCAAGCATTGATGCACAATCGTTGAATTGGTTGATAGCTCGTCAGGGATGGTACCCGAGTGACCAGTGCAGTTATGGGAGTGATGGTGACACTGACATACACGCACACAGCACTGAAACAGCTAAAGAACGTCCTGTGAGGTTCTAGCCTCTCTCATTCAGAGTCTGATCAATCACGGTGCTGAGGACAGTGGCAGCAGAGGATCCTTTGCACATCATGCAAAGTCAGCTGTTCAGCACTTCCTTTACACAAGGTCCAGTGTTCTATTGACTACCTCTCCAAAAGGCCAATGGTAACGTTCTGTTTCCTTAGGAATCCTCTATCTGTGCGTTTGAGTGCACAATAGAGTAACTTGTATCATGTATAATCATAATTTTTGTGTGTGTGTATGTATAATTATAAAAATATAAAGCAAATGTATGTGCATTGTCCTTTAGAGTTCCAAGAATTCTCCCATAGGGTAGATTCCAAGGCTCACCTCCGAGCTTAAGCAGTAAATGCTAGTAGAATTAATGAACTACTGTACTGATAATTGGTGATTCTCTGGTGATGGACAGTTTAGAGCTGCAAAGAATGGCAGTGTTAGGGCTGCCAGCTAAAATTCTAAATATCATTATATAGGGCAGAATTGATTGATTTCCTTGTCTAAATTATTTGCAAACTGAGCCATGACTTTTGTAACTGATAATTTCTGGGAAGCTTGAGATCTGCTATATTAAGGTTTATAAAAATTTAACTATCAGTGAATTCTCAGGCAATAAATCATTGTATTATTGTATTTTTCCCCCCCTCAAAAACGGGTTGAAGATGAATACATGAAGGAAGTAGCAGAAGAAACCTGAAGAGCTACAGCCTACAGTATCTCATGCGGGAAAAAATCCAGCAAGTCTCAAAATTCATGACGTGATCTAGCCAAGCGTTTAAGCATGAGCTTAACTTTAAGTTTGCGCCTATCGAAGTCACAGGCTTCAGTATTTTGCCTGAAGCCTTAGTTTCTAAATAATCTAGCAGCTAGTTTGTGGCAAGTCTGCCTTCTTCAAATGCCAAGAGTTTACTGTAAGCATCATGTGTGTTTCTTTTTCCTTTTTTAGTGTGACTGTTTGATTCATTAGACTTTTTTGCTGCTGTTGCATGGCTTCACTGTGTTTTTCAAGCAGCAACAGCTGCAATTATTGTTTCAACCCAAAGTGCAAATGTGTGTGGGTTTCCCCCCTCCCTCTTGCCCCATTATTGCTATTCTGTCAGGAGAATTCTTCTCTTTTACAACCAGGTCATTGATTAGGGTGGCCTGCTTGCAAAGTGCTCACTTATCAAAGTCACCCCTTTGTTTCTCTAGGTCACAAGGGCAACCTTTCCCACGGGAAGATGGAGAAGCATCTCGTTAACTTTTTGTGGGTAAGGTAGCATCAATACTAATGGTCAAAAGGACAGTAGCAGGAAGGTGATGTTTATTGACTGACTGCTACAGGGAGCGTTATCATAGTACAGCATTGCATTTGTTTTGCTACAGTTAAAGGATAGCTGTTCTTTCTAGCAGAAATGTGTTTGTTTTCCCTTTATCAGGGCTTGGTCAGAATGGTGATGTTAAATCACAGATGTTTTGCATGCAAGGTCCCAGTGGGGTGGTTGTATAGCTATTAAAAATAACTACATTGATTATGATGGATTCGTTTTTTAGTTCCAGAGATGCCAAAAATAATTGTATGTTTGGTTTGTATGTGAAAAAAAACCCTACTTTGATTTGTATTCTAATCAGGTATCAGCTTTGGGGTGAAGAGGTGGGGATACAGTACAAAAAGAGTTATGTATTACAGGCCTGTACAAGTGCTATATTGCCCTGCTAGCATGCATTTTACATCCTGAAGGACTAATTCTGCAGCTGCTCCATCTAATGACATCAAGGGAGCTTGGCAAGTGAAACATTCACCAAAATTGAGCTCCTACAAGATACACCAAAGTAGTTAAACAAATTACACTGCATAAAAAGAGTAAGATGAATACTGTGCTCTGAAAGACAATGCTTTCACCCTCTCGGGACCCGACCCCTTTATTCACAATAATCTGTTGGTAACAGTGCAAGGGGAAATGAGGTAGGCAGAAGCTCTAGATGCAGTGTCCCCAGGATGCTGGAGTCTACACCGCAGTTCTTAGGATAAGAGCAGTTGGATCTTTGAACATGGACCCAGTCCAAATTTAATTGAAGACAATGGAAAGACTCCTCTCACTGAGTGAATGGGAGTTGGATCAGGCTATATGTGGTCAGGTTTTCTGTCTCCTCCACAAGACAGACGAATGCCTCCTAATGCCACATTGGAAGCAGTTGTGTAGATACCAAATCACCGATGCTACTTTCTACAGCATCCTCCGTTTTCCTTGGAGGTCTTCCATCCGAGAATTGGTCAGGCTCATTTTGCTTAGGTAATGAGATCATGGCCCAAGGTGGCTCGCCTACAGAATTTAGGGCTGCTTTTCATGGAGGCATTGTACAGTTATTTCCATAGTAACAGATGCATCTGTTTTCATTTGTGTGAACTCAGGAGGTAAAGTCAAAATCTGCATCTAAATGGAGGCACTTTGAAACTCTGTGGAATTCTGAAGCCTAAGGGTATTTTTCCTTGCAGGCTACCTGTTAAATGTTTGACACCACATGGTATGGCAGGTAAATCTCGTTCTCGCTGCAGATACTTTAGATACAGCTTTGGTAAAGCTCTCATATTTGTTTGTATTTTTTACTGACGACATGAATTTCGAAATGAGGGAAAACACGCCTTTAATGCATGAAGGTTTATTTCAACCCAGCCCAGAGATTAAAATTTCCCTTAGCATTAACACTACATCAGTGTCTTTTGTCAGAATGCAATGACATCATCTTGTAGCGAGTCTCTGTGTTTTGGTATGATCTGGTGAGGTTGCTGAAAGAGCTAAATTGCATATCTGCCTCCTCTGTGATAATACAAGTTATGAGAAAAGCAGCATAGTCAACAGAGGTGCATTCAGAGGAGCTTATGTTTTTATGAAATCCATATGTGGTTTAATTTCTGCTTTGCAATTCTGAAAGCAATATTTCCTTGCAGGGAAGAACTCTGAAATGATGTTTGAGACAGACAGCAGAATAGCTTACAGCAGAGTAGCTTAGACAAGTCTGTAAGTAATCTATTGTTAAGGACCCTTTCATGTGTAACTCCAGTGACTTAATTTTTTAAATTGGTCACCTCATTCTAAAGCAAATAGTTCCTTTTTAATTTTAGCAGCTGAAATAGGCTTTAAATAATGGTCACAATGGATAAGGTTCCAAATCAGTTCTGTTTTGAGTGAGAAACCATGTTCGTGATCAGAAGTTACTGAAATAATTTTTGTTTGGCACCACTGTAAGATGGGTATATCTATTTTGGATGCTACATTCTAGGGACCTCACTTCAAACATCATTACTCTAATTGGCAGCAAAATGGAAATTTTAAAATTCAGAGAATGAAGTAGGTTTCTCTTGAATTTGGCTGAGGCAAAGCCATTGATCTAGCATATGGGTTCACCAGTCAGGGCCTGCTCCAGGCACCAGCGCAGCAAGCGCATGCCGGGGCGACAAACAGAAGGGGCGGCAAAAAAACGGATGCTGCCAGTGACTGGGAGGGGTTGGAGAAGAGCAAGGGCAGGAAGAGGCAACGTGGGGGTGGGAAGAGGAGGTGCAGGGGTAGAGTGTGGGTCGCGTACCCCCTGGGAACTGAGGAATTCGGCACCTATGCGCTCACCTATCTCTGTCTTCCGGCCCTGAAGGTGGCCTTGGTTACGTGTGTAAGACCAATCCATAAAACTGGAAGTTTGCATTAAACATCTTGCTAATCATACCCTGCCAATGCCTGCTGAAAACTGCTAATGTTTCAAAACCTCCAGCCTTTACTGAGCAATTTTCCTTGTGGAGTATGTTCTGTTGGATCCTCAAGGAGACTGTTGATTTATACCAGCATATGGCTATTTGGAAAGCAACTTTTTGATTATAGGAGTCTTAAACTGGATCCTGATGGAGGAATTTCTACTGGACTAATACTGACACACGCACATACCTGCAAGCCATTCCAAATCTAGGGTGGGCTGAAAGGAAAATATTGGACAAGTACAATTTATAATGTTAGCTGAATCAATCTTCATCTGATCTATATATAAACTGTGTTCTGACTTTCATACACAGCTGGTTCTTAAGAATGAGACTAGGGCTAAGAATGTGCTGAATAAGTGGGATGATAAACTGGCTGTTTATGATGTGTAAATATAATTAACATAATACACTGCATGCATCATCAACTGTAGATGTTAAAATGGTTTATCTTTGTGACCAAAGTAATCAAACAATGGAAAATGCCAAATGATCAGATGTACGTTGATGCGATATGACACACAGTATCTACAGGAGGAGATGATGGAAAAAATAGTGATGCACTTGACTGGGATCATCTGCATGCCGGTGGAGGAGGAGGAGAAGAAAACCTAGCAGCAGCTCATAACTACAGATCAGGAAAAAGCACAAAAGACCAGATTTCATGGGTGGAGACCAGATTTCACGGTTCGTGACGTTTTTCATGGCTGCAAATTTGGGAGGGTCTTAGCTACGATTTTACCCCCTCCAGCTCTGTGCCTTTTGGATTATGGAGTGTCTCCTTCTGTATTAGCCTGTCCCCTTGCTCTGGGACGGAAAGTACCTGCTTCCTGTCTGCTCTTCATGGGGTGCTGGAGTATGATCCTGTCTTGTGATATTGTAGTCAAGGATGGAGTGGCAGGTCTAATTCATATTTTCCTGTTTTAACAGGTTGCTCTCCATTGTGAACCCTGCGCCAAGTTTTGAAATGTTGATGATTAAAACGTGTCTGTCTCAGTTTTGGCACCTGAGCGTTCTCTCCCCTGCTGGCTATTGAAAAAGCAGAGGAAGAGGGACTTCTAGATGTGGGCCTGAACCCAAACTTTGTATCTGAACCTCTTCAAGCTTCAGGAGTTTCCCAAATCTATATTCACGTTTTTCAGCTTTAACCCAGGTCTCACTCTTTTATTTTTTAAAAAAATACAGTGTCGTCATACAGCACCCAAGATGCTAATGAATGAAGTGGTCAGAATGGCTCTTTGCAGGTGTAACAGAAAGGGAGCATATAACCATTTAAAACTGGCTTATGCCTTATTTTGCGGTATCCCATTCATCACATGATAATGCTTGACGTTTATTGTATAACAAGGAGGGTTTGGTGGCGATAGGTTAAAGTGCACACTGAAATTAAATGGCACAGGAGTAATCACGTGTGTTTCCAGACAGCTCCTTCCACTGAGGAGTTTTCAAAACAGAATTTCTGTGAACATTAAAGATGTCCAAGATTCTCTAATGAGGCTGTTAAGTATACTTGCTGCATGCTTGATTTAGCTCTGCTCCATATGCTCAATTGGACATGTCCTGTTACTGTGTTTCTTTTAAATCAGTCTGGGCTTCTAATCAATAGCTGTATGGTCACCCAAGCTGTTTACGTCTCTGTTCTTTTAGAGCTGGGACATCATGAGATCAAGATGTGGGCAACTAAATACTCTTTCAAGAGAAAGCTGGGTGAATTAATTGCCAGCGTTGGCAAACAGAGCTATGGAACTGTGCTAATGAAACTCCTGGCTCAGGCCACAAGCTGATTGCCTAATAGGTCAGTAAACAATGTGTTTGCCCATATGTTGTGTTGCTCAGCTGACTGCCTCTAGTTGTGCTGCAAGGTGTGTGTAGATATATTTTAGATATTGGGCCGTAGAGGTTAAAATGCAACAATGGTATCTGAGGTTGAGTGAATTTGTATGTATTGTATATTAGATCTCCACGTTCCATTTTCATTTGTGAGCTTTGCAGCACATGAACACTTCTCATGTTGTTGGTTACTGTTCTCTGGTGAATAGTGGATGGCTCCAGTAACCTCCATGGATGGCATTTAGGTTGACAAGGTGTCTCGATTTTACAGGGACTGACTGATTTTTGGTTCCTTTTCTTATATAGGTTCCTATTATCCCCACACCCCTTGTCCCGATTTTTCACACTTGCTGTCTTGTCACCCTAACAGCATTAGAATCATGTAATCCTGATGCATGCAGAACAGTCCATATATTTATAATGGACGTACCCATGTGAGTGTAATTAATGAAGGTATTGCTGCAGACAGCAAAGATTCTGAATGAACATACTCTGTTTTGTCTAACATACCAATGACTGGTAAGCATTTAGATCTGCAGGACATTCACATCCACATATTTGAGGGACATGGGTGTTTCCTCTGTTTCATTGTGGGGCAGGAAGACTACTGATTTACGGTTCTCCCATTTGGCCTATCCACTGTCCCCAAGGTATTCACAAAGTGTATGTAGTGGTAGCGGCCTACCTTGGGGAAGATCAGGACTCCCCGGTGCCTATCTGGATGACTGGCTGGTCAAGGACAGCTCCAGGTTGCAGGATCATATATCACTCCTCCTGTCCACATGCGCCACTCTGTGCCTCTTAGTAAATGACACCAAGTCCACATTAGTCCCAGTGCAACGCATAGAGTTCATTGGGGAAATTCTGGCCATGACGTCGGCCAGGGCCTGCCTCCGCGCTGGACAGATTCGAGACCCTAAGGGAGCTCATCAGCACAGTCACAAGGTTCCCCGTGATTACAGCCATGGTGTGCCTCTAGCTCCTGGGTCATATATCCGGGTGCGTGTACATGATTCATCACACCAGACTCAGGATGTGGCCTCTCCAGCTCTGGTTGGCCTCTGTCTTCTCCCAGTCCAGAGACAGGATGGACAAAGTTCTCACTGTGCCCGCACCAGTGATCGCACCTCCGTGATGGAGGTCCTCCCCGGGGAACATGCTCCAGGAGGTCCCATTCAATGGCTGACCCCCTTCATGGAGCTGGTGTCTGACACGTCAGACCTGGGGTGGGGAGCCCATGTGGGGAACGTTCAGACCCAAGGTCTGTGGGCCACGCAGGACCTTACTCTGCATATAAACATCAAGGAGCTCAGGGTAGTCTGTCTGGCATGAGTGGTGTTCTGCTCACACCTAGAGGGCAGAGTGGTCAGGGCTCTCGCGGACAACATGGCCTCGATGTTCTACATCAACTGGCAAGGTGGGGCCTGTTCCTCCGTCCTCAGCCAGGAAGCTCTCAGGCTATGGGACTTCTGTGTAGCCCACAATATTTACCTGGAAGCCCACCACTTACCGGGTGCCCGGAATTCTCGGGCAGTTCACCTGAGCCAAGACTTCTCCTCTCGGCACGAGTGGTCACTACACCCAGAGGTGGGTCAAAGAATTTTCCAAATATGGGGTACTCCCCAGGTGGACCTGTTCGTGACACGGCAGAACTGCCGGTGTCCACGTCTCTCTGCCAGGGGCAGTTTGAGCATGGCTGCCATTTCCGATGCCTTCCTTCTGCCCTGGCCAGACAGGTTTTTCTAGGCTTTTCCCCCGAGCCTGCTGATCGGCAAGGTCTTAGAAAAGATGAAAAACAGACAGGGTCTGGGTCCTCCTGATTGTCCCGGCATGGCCCAGGCAATATTGGTATGAGACTCTCACGAGTCTGGCATACCGCCTGGACCTACTATCCCAGGACCAGGGCCGCCGCCTCCACCCCAACCTAGCAGCACTCCAGCTCCCGGCATGGCTTTTTCACAGCAAAGGAAGAAACTCTAACAACTGTTAGGCTGCCAGACGAGCTGGTCTGTTATCTTTGTTCACCTATATTTACTCAACATCATGTCTGCAATCCTCCCCAGGTCAAACATCAAAGCATTTTAGCACACACATTACTTATTAGGATACAGTGCCTCATTATATACCTTGGCCACAGTCAGGTATTACGTCCATCATTTCTTCTTCCCCTGAAGAGAAGTCTTCTGAAATATTCATAGTTAAAATCCTTATGTTTTAAATCTTTGCAGCATGCAAAATTCTGTTATTGATTCCCGTATCTTTTTCTTCCCCCACCAGGAGTGGATTAGGTAAAAGCCCAGAAAAATGTTGGGCTGATGCAATGCATAGGATGTATTGCAGATGTAATCAGGTGGCTGCAGCTCTTGAAATTGTTCCAGGCTCCTTCCAGGTGATTGAGAATATGCTGTTCTATATAGAGCAGCCTGGCTCATGCTGTCACGAGTGAAGGTGAGTCATCCTTCTTTGTGGCCTGCCCAAAGCTGAGGGGTCCATTTGTGGCTTCAGAACACGTAGGTGAACGTTTTCAGCAATGTGAAAAGCAGAACGTACATATTGCGGTTATTAATATACATATTTTTAGTGCACAAACTGGCCTTTGAAAAAAGGGACTTGTGACAGATAATAGATGGTTCCATGTGCTTCTGTGAAACTATATACAGGCTTTAGCACGCTTAATTTGTACATGCTTTTATGGTATTTGATCGTCTGCTGCCCATCTGGTATCTACTATAACTCACTGCAATGTGTAGAATGTGCTTTGGGTAAGAAAAGGGACATATCTGTGGATTGCCACGGACTCGCAGGGGCGAGGAAAAATTGCAGGCCTATTATTTACCAGGTTGCACGTGGCAATAAACTATATAGGTAAGAGACGCAAGGGGAGTGTGGGTCAGGACACAAGCTGCAGATGCACAGACACACACACAAGTAAAAATAAATCAATTTAAGGTTTTACTGGGGATAATTACAAGGGGTAAGGGAGCAGTTTTTTGATTAACTAATAGAGTTAATGAAACTTAAAACATGCAATGACTAAAATGCCTGCTAACAATATTTACAAACAAAGATGCTGCATTTAGTAATAACTGATACTTACAAATACAAACCAACGCATAACACGACCGGTAAACGTATAAGCTCTATTTGAAAACACGTGAGCTGAGAGAGAGGCTTCGAGTTGATCAGGTTCGGTTACGTGGGGTACACAGGATACACGGGATTCGTTTTCCTCTCTCTGTCTGCACATGGCAGGCAGAAACATAAGTACCAACTATGACATCACAAAAGTGTCATAGGGGACAGGACCCAAAACTTGTTTGTGTTCACTTCTGATTGGCCAAGCAAAGTTTACACCAAGTAGGGGAGCAGGTGCCTCAAAGTCTGGCTTCGCCCCCAAAAGGGGAGGAAATGCATATTGTTATAGAATGCACACAAAACTGAATGACAAAAGACGAGGCCAGGGCAGGACCAGGTGACCCAAAGTCTGGCTTCACCCCCAAAAGGTGAGAAAACGCACATTGTTATAGAATGTGTGCAAACCTGAATGACAAAAGAAGAGGCCAGGGCAATACAGGTATGGGCAAGTGTTTACAGGATGCAGACAGAAACTGATCTGAACAATATAAAATTTTGTTTAAAATAGTATGGATTTGTTTTCTCAGAATGATTCTTTGTTTTCCTTCTATTAGGCAGAGCTTTTGAGTGAAAAGATTAAAAGACTTGTATCATTCAGAGGTTTGGATATAATGGCTTTGTTTGCAATTAATTATAGCAGTGTTTTTAATTGCTTTATTGGTGGGGACGGGCTAGCTGACAGCGTGTCCCTGCAGTACCATCTCCGCGAGGGAGATTTAGGGTTGAATTTGTTTTAGGTCAGATGATCTCATTCCAGTCATTAGGGAACATTTAACTTCACAAAATGGCCACACCATGTGCAGTCTCTGTTCTGTTCAAGAGAGCAGCTGGACCAGAGCATCAGGCTTGTTAACAGGTTAAGTCCAGCTTGGTGTATGTTTGTCAGATCTGTGGTGGTAGGAAAGCTTTAAAAATGCCTGTAAGGAAGAGAATCTGTCTCAAGCGGGCCCTCGCTTTACAAAACACTGAACCCACATAATTGTTGTATGTGCATATAATTACAGACTTACTTTCACTGTTAATACTGAAAATTGATTTCAGTAATTCAGTTTGGTGAAATACAAAAGCAATGGTTTGCCTTTGTATTTCACCAAAATTTTAATGGATGTATTTCTCATAATATTCAGATGGTTAGGAATCTGAAGTGCATGTTTCCACTTGGGGTGTGCATATAAATATTGTGAAAAGATATGGAAAGTCATTCCTTGGTTATAGTGGCATTCCTTTGAACTTTACAAAACCAGCAACTCTTGTGAAATGTTACTGACCCAATAAACTACACCCATTTCTATCCAGGGTCACTAGGTAGGACATCTGTACAAGTATGCTCTTTTTCTGATAATTTTCCTTTATTGGGAGAACAGATATAGAATCATACAAGTGCAAGGAGAAAATCCAGCAAAATTATGAGCATGGCATTTTGCTACCAGTCAGGCCAGAAAAAAGTAGGATTATGAACTAGGAAATAAAAGATGGATAAACTTGCCTCCCCACACAGGTTGAAATACACATATGACTGAAGTTTCAAGTCTGACCACCCGCTGCTCAAAGGAGAAGCATATCATTTTCAGAAAACAAATGAAAATATGAATGCATGTGTGTATGTATATGGCAATACCGATCAATCCCTAGCAGCTAGCAGTAATATTCATAATGAACATGTTGCGTCAAAGATAATTTTGACTCTCCCAGTTTTGAGGGGCATGAATTCATATTGAGTTTAATAAAGGAGGGTTTTAGACATCTGTTAATTTATGCTGCATCCCAACAAGAATCGTCACTATGGTTATTATTCATAGAAGTCAAATAGTAGGAAGAAAAATCTGCAAAAAGTGCAATTTAAAGCTACCTATAGCACTGAGGAGGAAAAAATAGAATCTTGTTGATAAATTAGTTAATACCATTTGCATAAACAATGCTGAGTTAAATACAGCTATTGCTCATTGATCTAAGTAAGGAATTCAGATGATTAAAAGATTAGATAGAGGATCAAAACATCTTTGAAGTCATTGAAGGAAAAGACATTAGTCCTTTTTTACTTAAAATGGTAATGATCATAAATACAAGTAATAGGGCACTATGAAAACTGGAACAATGCAATAATATCATGTGCTTTCTTCTTCACTGCTGAATCCTTTACTAAAGTCAACCAATTTAGGGGAAAAACTTTTTCTGTTGAGAGGAAAACATTGCTGGCATAGCATAAATTATGGACCTTTAGGGCCTGATTCAGCTGTGTGTGAAATCAGTGGGATCAGGTACCAAGTTTGTCTATACATATCTTGCCTTGGTCTTCAAAGATTTTTTTTTTTTTTTTTGGATCTGGTTCTGGGAGGTACTTTTGAAGTTCAGTACCCTAATGTAAGGCCCAACAGGTCTTGTATCCAGATTTGAAGAGCAGCACAGTAGTGAATACCTCCGTGTTGCCACTCCAACCCTAACCAGCTTCAGCTCCACTATTTATGACCTGTGGACAGACCACAGGAAGTCCCACCTCAAGGAGTCTGCCAGGCAGCACCCTCAAGGGTCCTGATTGGCTCCCTGCCCTATATAATCCAAGGGAGGTTCCAGGAAGCATCCAGCATGGATATCCTGTATCTGCTAGGACCATTCCATTGAACTCCTGGTTTTGAGCTCGGCCTGGTTTGGACCTCACCACCTGAGCTGGAGTCTGATCCTTGGTATCATCCCCGGCATGGAACTTGACTATGAACTCCTCTGCTATTCTCACTGTCTGGTTTGACCCTTTTGACTGCCCTTGTCAGGATCCTTAATTGCCATGGAAGCCCAAGCTAAACTCACCATCTTTCAAAGTGCTCTGCATTAGAAGGGCCAAGTTCTAAAAATGTGGGAACAAAGGAACAAACAAAACCCTCACAACCTCTCCTCCCCCACCTCCCTGAAATCTGACTACAAATTGGAAATAAATGAATGCACTCACTTGTGTTACATGCTTAAATGGTAGGCTAGTCCTGCTCCTTCTTGTTGGTGGGGTTGCTTTTTTTGTAGCCATAGACCATAGAAGGAGAAGCAGGCCTAGAGATGTTTCCTTTGAGATCATGGGGGGGGGAAGACATCATTCCAGCAAGTCCTGCTCAACCAAGAGTGAGAACAGAAAATAGCATTGTAGAAAATGTGCTAGTTCTCAAATTTCACTTGTGACTAAATAGATGATCAATGTGTCCTCATTATTATGGGTTTGATCGTTCAATATGAAAAGCCATGCTGGGAAGTGCTGAGTATCCCTCAAATCCTGTTGAAGTCATTGAGAGTTGAAAGTGCTTTGCATCTCCAGGAGTTGTGCAAGGGTTGCACAATCTGGCCATATGACCTGTGGCCTCCATGCTGGTACTTTAATGGTCCTTACTGCATCTGAATGTTAAGAACCTGTTTTGGGATTTTGTGTTTTAAGATTTAGCAACAATGTATGTAATTGCTTTCAGTCAGGGGGGAGGGGAGGAATTAGTGAAGATTAGACTTTGCACTCTGATTGTTTTAGCATGCCTTAAAGTAGTAATATGTTGTTTATTTATCATTTCAATCTTTGTAACGGTCTCTTGACAATATCATACCTGTACTTCCAAAATGGTAAGCAAAATGTATTTCAAGTTTCTGCTGTTTCTGCAGTCAACATTTTTTTAAAGTTAAGATATAAGGTACTATTTTAAATTGCACTGGAAAACCTGTTACATGAAATATTCTAGATCGAAGACTCTACGGGAGATTAATTTATTTACGTATATTTAGAATGCATACTTATTACTGGTGCATTTGTCTGTTTATTCTGCAACTCTCCTCTGGAGTTTCTAACATTTGTAACCTTGAATGTCATGTAACAGCTGTGAACATCATCTATAAAACTATATCTAGGCTTCCAGCCATTTGGAGATTCGGCAATCATTGCACTAGAAACATACTTACTATAAATACTCATTTCTCTCTTACTAACTGGCATTAAGTTGGTTACCATCCCAGAATAATAATTCACAATAAATGATCTATGTCACAAAGAAATCTCCACCACAATAAAATTCCAAAGGGAAGGATTTTGATAGAATTTCCTTATCATAGAGTTAGAATAAAATACATTGTCTATGTAATGTCAGGATCCATTGCCCACTTGTTACAAATGGGAATGTTTGAAAAATGTGCTTCATCCCATGTTTCCCACATGCCTGGAAGGAGCTTCTTGCGAACATCTGCAAAAGTATTCTCCTTCAAACAACTCCTCCTCCTTTTTCATGATTCCTACCAAAAAACTGTTTGGCCTTCACAGTTGGGGAGTTGAAATGGCAGCATTGCTAGCACCAAATGTTCAAAAATCAGACCCTCCAAAATCTTTTTTTTTTTTTTTTTTTTTAAATGCTTCTATTGGGGAGGTTCAATGTAATGGCCTTCTCATGTTATCTTTAGGGGTCATGTTTTCAAGCTTTTCTTCACACCCATGAGGGTGAGCATTTTTTTAAAAAAATTATTTTTTTAAGGATAAAATCTGAGACTGAGATAATCACGTGAATCCAGGAACTGGGGCTTTAAGAAAGAGTCTCATTATTTCTGGAGGCTATCATAAAATTGAGAGTGGGCAACACAGAAAGAGGTTCAGTTTCCATGTCCCCAGATGCTCTTCCTCTGGCACTGCTAGATTCTTTCACAATGCGGTCAACAGTGGAATTATGCTATTTTTGTGTGATTAGATTTCTCCCCCTCCCCCACCGGCAAAAAAAAAAAGCCCCTAAGGGGCCCATAATAGCTGCACGGCCATGCAGCTGAGACAGAACTTAGATCTGAGACCCTTCTTGCTTCCCATTTGCTCTGTTTCCGGGTGCTGCTTTGTTTGTCTGTTTCCTTGCTGTGGACTGAGTGCCACCACCGCCTTGTTTCATGTACCACGTGCTGGGAAATAACATCCGAGGACTCAGTGTCTGAAACTAAACTGACTCTTTTTATTATGATGATGATGATTATTTACGGGAACGCTGCCGCTAGAATTCTACCCATGTGGACTGGCTTCCTGGTGTTTCTTCCATCTTGTTTCCTCCTGCAACCTGCTCCTCCCTCTAAGTTCCATGCAGGTTGCTATAAATCATTAGTTATTCCCACCATTCTGATTTGTTTCCCCAAACAGATGTACACCATCTCCAACCTAGCCTCTTCTCAAAAGGTTGGGGGGAAAGGCCAGACCTTGCAGCATGCCCAGATATGGAATCTAGTTGTACCCCTGCACATATATCAAATGTGACTCTACCTATTTCCGCAGCACTACTTGATAAGAACCTGCTATCTGGAAATGTGCAGGGGAAATATATTAGTCCATGAAGCTAGTCTGAACTTTCACTGCATGGTGTTTACTGTATGTCTAAAATTGGTCTCCAAATCCTCCTCCTTGATCGTGTAAGGCGTTGCATACAGGTATAGGGATCTACTTGCATGAACTTGCTTGAAGGTTTGGGGTCTTAGTGAAGGTTTCTCTAGTGTGTTGTGTCATTTTGATATGCGAGTGGCTGAAGATGAGCAGCTTTTAGCTGGTTTTATCTGCTTAATGTAACCTCCTACCTCTTTCCTGGCTCTGCTTCCAGAGATTAACATAATGTTACAGATAGTCACATACTAAAATAACCGTGGCAAAAATATTTCATTGTAGCAAGTTGACAAGCAGTTTCTTGTGTTTATGAATGAGTTGTGTTGACGCTTCAGTGAAAAGAAATGGTCTGTTACACATATAAAATATTGTCTTGTTTCTGACCTGAGGAATATCAGTAACTTCAATCTCATCTGAGTCATCCAGTTCCTCTTACATGCTGTCCTAGTTATTCATCTTGTTTGTATTTCTATTACAAATGTGTTTCCATTAATTCAAATCTATTAGGAAAACAAGCCAGCAAGAAATTCAGTATTCGTTTTCTTTTCTGAATACATAACCTCTGCAGATGTTCACAGTTGGGCTGGAACTATGCTCATTTTAAGGTCCCTTAGTTGCTTCAGATATGAGTATCCCTGATTAGCTAGTCAGTGTAACTAGCCAACACCTCCAGTTCTAATTGTTATAATAGCATTTTACAATGAATTATTTACAGCAAGTGGACTCAGATTAGAGCTTCATGTGCCTCCTGGAACAACATTTTGATAGAATCCATTGAAATAAACCAGGAGCATTTCAAGGAGGCCGACTTTTAAATTGTGGCTTGATATTGTAATAAAGTGATTTGTGTCGGCTAATTAGAAGAAGGATTTTTGTAATTGAAGTTTCCTCGATTGCTGTGGCTGTAAGTCACAGGGCAATTAAGATAGTTAAAACAATCTTTCGAGAAACTGATATTTCCATTCCAGTGACAATCTTGTGAAATGAATCAACAAATTTAAAGCATAATTATGTCATTATTGCAGCTGAGCAGGCATCCTCTTTCTGGCAATGTGGCGTGGTCTGAATGCGGAGTCCCTTAAACAGCAGTTGATTTTTACAACAATTTGATTGAAAAGGTTTATTAACTGCTATCACTTCAATTGGAAACGAGTACTCCTTCAACTGGAAGGGAGTGAATTACTCGCTCCTCCCCCCCCCCCCCCCCCCCCGTTCCAGAACTTCAGCATAGAAATCTTAGGTGCAATTAGCACTTGATTAAAAGTCATTTCAGAGGGGTTGGAAGAGACAGCAAAATGGCTGTTGGTTTTCCAGAGCAAATTAAAAATCATTTCATGAAACAGTCCTACATTTTAAAAACTTTCCAGTTCCTTTAATATGCCTCAGACCAGACTAAAAAACATTCCAGAACTTTGGCGATGTACAAAGTCACCAAAAATTCTTTGCAAGTTTAACAGCTAATACATTAAAACCTTAATAAATTAATGGAACAGAGCCTAAAGAAGGGGAAGGAACATGCATGTCCATTTTAGCTACCCATGCATCAACTGTGGCTCACCCGGGTCTGGGTATGTGAAGCTGGGATGGTTCTTAATATTCCCCAATGGGAAGTGGCAGGGGAGGGATGCGACCGCTCATGCCACCTGGAACGTTGAAGGAGAAGGCTGCGGGGAGGTGCTATACTGGAGTTTAACTTAATAAAACTCTTGCATGGATAATTCATAAAAATAATTCATCTGTATTAGTTCTCAACTGTATAATGCCTGGTGGCAGCGAAAGCATCCACTTATTTGGTATTGTACTCTGTGATGCAGCTCATAGGATCAGTGTAATAATCCTAAATGTACAGCAGTCTTAAATGTACCTCAAAATTAATAGGTTGTCAGTGTTCTATTGTTGATGTGCACCAAACACCATACAGTTCCTTGCAGGCCCGCAAACGACAGGGCCAGGTAATGCACAGTACACCACAATTACTGTGGCTCGCTGTTAAAATGCTCTTTGTAAAGCTTCCCTGAGCCGTATAGCTCCATAGTGAGCTCTTCTGATTGATCTCGTGTCTGGCTGTTCAAACTCAGCAGACAGCTGCTCCACTTCAGTGGTAACTTTCCTGCCGTTCTTCACAGATGTTGTTATTCAGGACACAGCAAGCAGCTATAACTATTGGGATATTTTTTTGTCATGGAGATGCAGTTCAGCACGCAGATCCAGGAATGTGGTCTGACACCTCTAAAAATTCTGCATCCCAAGCCTGCGTTACGATGCAATCTAATCCGTCCTCCTTCCTTAGTCCCAGAGCTGCGTCCCCACGATTTACAGCTGCTCTGTGAATGCCATCAACAATCCTGAATTGGTTCTTGCTACATTCCACAGCAAGTTGCGCTCCAGGAAATCGTCTTTCCCACAACTCTTCTTGTAGCTTTGCAAGTACCAGAGGAACACGTGTCCTGTGCTTACAACATGCATGACAATAGTGCAGAGCTATGCAGGCTCCGTGCTTCTGTCAGAGATAGCAGAGAGCAACAAATCCCATGTGGGTTCATGGGATTTTCAAAATGGGCATGAAGATTATGGGGTGGTGCTAGAAATGGCATGAGATGGAGAAAACTGCATGATGGGAACTTGAGCCCACTGTCCCACTCACCCTGCAGAGCTCATTTCTGCCTCACCGTGCATTGCCAAAACTTCCCAACAGACAGTGTGCTGGAGGGTGGTGAATTGCATGCTGGGATACCTACCCATGGAGCACCGCACTGTGTAGCAAAACTAGTATTTCTGGTGGGTATGCACAGTGCTGATATAAGAAGCCAAGTATGAACGCGTACGAACAATGGCAGCTTTATATTGCCACAACATGCTTCGGCAAAAGTTTGTAGGGTAGACATGCCCCTAGGCTCTGAAATTCTAACTAGATATTTTCCAAAAGCAACTCACCATGAATCAGTTGTTTACACAAGCTGCCTTATCACTGAATGCTTCATCAATAAGGTGCAATATATCTAAAAACCTGTGCAGATGCTTGTTCCATATGTCTGCAGAGATGTGGTTTTTAAGTCCATGCAGACAAGAAAATGAATGACTTGGTTGACTGATCACAGAAAGCATCACAGCTGAAATTTTCATTGTCTTCTAAGGTACAAGTTTCTCACAGTGCATTAAGCAGTGCATAAAAAGTTCACGGGGCAGGTTCCTGATAATCATAGGTTGTCCTCCATTATTCAAGGTTTGCACCCTGAGTACAGCCTATTTCAAGACTTTCCTCTCAAGCACGGTTCACTTAAAGTTTAAAGGAAAACCAAAAGTGCCTGAAGTCTCTGAGGGTCTTGTGTCTCTGAGATGCCTTCCTCTGAGTCTGTGCTCTTCATGGCAAGAATTAGTTGTACACACACAGGTAGTGCTCCAATTAAAAAAAACGTTATTCCATTTTTGCTGGTGGATAACAAATGGCCACTTATGCAGAGTTGGAGACAAGTGCATGTGAACTACACTAGTCCCTTGTCTGGTGAGACATTGCATGTGTAGGCTTGAATGAGATCTGTGACCTTGCCTGCCCTGTCGTGCACAAGAGTTGGAGCATGGAAAACAGGACCTTTCTTGTTTAGGACAATCAGCGTCATATGAGCACTTAACTGACAATAAAAGGCTCCTGGGGCCTCTTTCTATCAATACTAGGATCTATTGTTCTATATTCTTATCTTGTCTAATTTTCATTGGGCAAAGCTGTAGCCTTTTGACCCCTTTCCAAAGCGATGTATTTCCATTCTTACGATTCCTGCTCTCAGTTATCACAATGTCAAATGAATGTTGATAAAAGGTGAATTGAAAAAAATCCATAAACATGTGGTTGAATTTTTAAATGGCTTTGCTTTGCACAGTCTTCTATACCCATTCAAGCTTCCGTCCTAACGAGCAGGCAGGCAGGAGTTCTTCTGACTGAAATATTTGTGGACAGCTAGTTATAAATTAGCACATACAAGCAGATTTACCTGGAAGAGCTGGTGTGCCCTTCTAGTCCAGGAACAGATGAACTATCAGGTGATTTATCTGGCAAAATAAAACTAAGAAATACAGCTTTAATTACGAATATTCACAATACCTCTTGTATTTAAAAAGAGAGAAAAGATATTAACTGAATGAAGTAACAAAAAAACTCCATAAGATTACAATTTCCTAGAACATTGTGTGAGCAGAAAAATAAGCTATGTTTGCTTTGAATTATTCACTCAGCTATGGATAGTAAAAGATTTACAATCATTTCCTGCCTTCTTCTATGTGTTCCTTTGCTTAGGAAGATAGTCATAGAAGAAACAGCTATTCTAGTAAATATCTTCATATACAGTAAACATGGTTGCTTATTGCAGGCATCTATCTTAAAAACATAAGTTTTAAAAAAGAAAATGCACCATAAAGTTTGATATTTTATGGGGGGGGGGGGTTGAGTTTGTACTAGCAGACTTGAAGAATTGAAATCAGGTCTCATTTATCATCTGACTTGGTCACATCTTTAAGTAACATCCCCATTTTTACCAAAATATATTCCCAACATAACTTATGTAAGCAGCAATTTGATGTGTTGAACTAATTTTTTGCATTGAATCTATCTTCTCTCTGATTTAATATTTTAATAACTGAACTATATCTGTTACTGAACTAGATAAGTGACAACTTGGAGTTTGCTTAGGAGGGAAAATTCCTATGGGTAAATAGTATCTCAGTTTTCAAGGATATTTTTAAGCTGCCTCTTCATCTTTGAAATCATTAGAATGGTTAGAACAACCTTGAACTAACAAACTAGCATTAGTGTTTTAAATCAATCTTCCTATACATCTGATGAACTACTATAAAGAAAAACATTTTCAGAGGAAGACAAAGTTAGTAAGTTTTTTTTTAGCTTTGTGAAAGCTTTACCAAATACTGTACTGTGGCTTTTGGAATGAAATATTGCCATTCAAAATGTAGCAAATGTAACTGGGTAAGGTCCAGGATCAGCAAGGTAAGTAAGCATGTGCCTAACCTTAAACTCGTCAATGGACCTGGTGATGTATTTAAAGCTAGGCAGCTACTTAAGCCAAGAATGATCTTATTTTAGAGAGCGGACAATCAAACAAAAATAAATAGTCTCAGAGAGAGAAAGCGATCAGATTGCTTTCTTTGTTTCTATGTTGCCCATCTATGCAGACTGAGAATCCTTGAAGATTTAATGGTGAAGACTTTAGGAAAAAAAAGAGAGCTACACCAGAAGATGAAAGCAGCTGTAGCTAAAGCTTCAAATAAACCCAAACTGAACATTTTGGGAGGCTCCATAGAGTCTGAATAATTTCATTTTTCATTATTTATTTCTGCATGCCTCTGTACTTTCAAATTCCAATGGACATGCTTTCTTAGAGCACTTAGATTCCGTGCATATATACCAGCCTGATAGTTATAAGATATGTAAGACGTACAGACAAAATGCAACATGAGAGAATTTTCTTGTGATATTTTTGTCTGGCATGTGTTTGTGAGCCCTTTTATGGATGCTGTCTGAAATTGAATGTCTTTGAATTTTATAGTAACACAGGGGCATTGGGGTAAATTTCAACCTGGCTACTCTCTGATATCCATGTATGTATGATGAAAATTACATGCACAAACACATTTGCACCTGTGCTTTGCGGGTGCAAATACTCATGAGTTTCCTATAAACAGCCTGGCATTGAAGTACATGTGTAACTAGGTCAAGTGCATGTAATCATGTCTCCTTCTAGTGTCTGGCCCTGGAACAACCATAGAGTGTACCAGATAATCCGCAGCTAAAGTGGAGGCCTATGATTTAGCACTGACTGTCCAAGGTCTGCTGCTGATCCAGGATATGGGCAGGGGAATCATTGCACATACAAGTGTTAGGATTTGCATCCCTAAACACATTTTATCACTGGTTTTCTGAATCATATGTTAAAACTTGCATGCAAGCACTAGGCTATTTATGGATCATGTAAAAGAGTTAGTGCTTGGACAGGTGCTGGCTGAAAATCTGACCTGCAGACAAAGTCTGTAGTTCTCAGCTATTCATGTTCGTGCGTATTCTACTTCGTGAGAGCTGGAAGTGCAAAGCAGTCTGCTTTATACCAGCTGAAACAAGAATTCTGTCCTTTACATGCATGAATGAACCTTTGAGCAACAGGAGTCTATTAATGACTTTGTGCTGCTTCGGAAGGGTTTTAGGAGAGGGTCATTCTGCTTCAAATACTTGCTCACCTAGGTCTTATGGAGCTTGTATCCTTTCCCCACAAAGCCAATATTAGTTGGCCCATCCCTCTTATTTCCATGTTTAAGAAGAAAACCTCATGCATATAAGAGCACAATGAAGTCACCAGAAGCAGGACCTTGAATTTGGCCATTATCTTCTTTGCTAGATGCTATGACCCCCCCCCCCCCCAAAAAAAAAATCCAAATCACATTTTGAATACCACATGCTCAATAATGTCCCGAGCTACTGTAGTCACCTTCCAGAATGATCTCATCTCTGCTGGGTGGCATAAATACTTCGCAGACATCGAAAGAAAAAAGATGGTAGCATATGATAAGATAATGCTATTGCTGGGACAGCTATGTAAGCTGCTTGTTCTTCTCTTACCAAGGAATGTGGGGGCTTTTGAATGGTGTTTTAATTCTTACCTTTAAAAATATTTTTCATTTCCGTTCATTCTTAAGATTCCCAACAACTACATTTCCCGCCTATGTCCAGATTGCTGGTGGATCAACATATTTCCCCTTTGAGTTCCCACATACCTACAAAGTGTTATCTGGACAGCACTGGGTTTCGAATAGCAGTTTAATCACAGATCGCTATCTTTCAGATTTAGGGAGTTGCCCAGAGATGATTATGGAAAAACAGCTGGTGTAAGATTGGATGACCTCCCAGTTTCCAACACAGAGGATCTGGGCTTTGTTCAAAAAATTATAGCAACATTTCAAGTTGATCAGAAAAGTGGAGCCTAGTTACCTACTATATTCTTCTGCATAGTCTAGGTTCATCCAAAACCTTATGATTGTGTGCATATTAATTATATTTGTTTAAACGCTTTGGATGCTAATGCTGCTATGTTCCTATCTCCATTTTAAACATTGATTAAGTCAGCGGTTCTCAAACTTGTTGAGACCGCGACCCCTTTTTGTGCTCCGGCGGCGCGGTGCGACCCCTCGGCCGAAAAGCCGCCGAATTAAAAAACAACCATGCGGACCCGCCCTGCGCCACAGGGCCCCCCCTCTCCCCCCCTCCCCCCCCCCCCACAGGCGGGCTGCAGGATTCGCCCTGGCCCCAGTCCCCGCCGCTGCGGGCGGGCTGCCGGGTGCACGCCGGCCCCCCGGCCCCGCCGCTGCGAGTTGCGGCGGCAGGGGCTCACGACACCCCCCCCCCGGGAGTGCTCGGCGACCCCCAGTTTGAGAAACCCTGGATTAAGTGGACAAGAAAGTCAAATTTGCAGGTTTTGTGTAATCTGTCGTCCACCACCCCACCCCAATGCAGACACAGGTCATCTTTGAATGTACTATGATAACGTTTAAACAACTTTTATTCTTTCCCTTTATCATTCGTGTGCTCTCCTGGACGGTTTGCAGGTGGGCATAAATACTTGGAAACAGCCTGAATAAAGCAGCGGTCTGAAATGGCGAACCTTCAGCTAAAGGGAAATAAAATAAATTTAAAAACCAGCCAAACACCATGTTAGGCATTGATTTTTGTCAACAAGTGACTGGAGAATTGGATTGGATTCCTTTAATTCCTCTTCTCACTCCTCCATTTCATTGATTTCCTCTTCCTCTCTGCTGCTGGGCAGCATCTCCTTTCAGCCCTGAAAGGCAAGTGAATTGCTTCTCCATTCTAGTTCCTGGTTGTCTGGAAGCAAATGCCCTTGCCTGGAGTGACAGATTCCATTATCTTCCCCAGTCGCTGAATGCATCACCTCTGCGACCTGCTCAGTTTCCTCTATTCAGTGACTAAGTAACAGGCACCCTTTCTCTTAGTGTATGCCATGAATTGGTCAGCTACAGAAATCATATCATCCTTTGCTTTCATAAATCAACTAAGGGGCCCAAAAGGGGTGCTAATTTCACAATAATTTATTCCAATGCCATACAAAGCATACAGTTTTGTATGTAGATCAAGTTGTAATAGATGAGAGCAGTTAGAGTGACCAGATGTCCTTATTTTATAGGCACAGTCCCGATATTTGGGTCTTTTCCTTCTATAGGCTCTTATTTCTCCCCCCTCGCCCCCCCCAATTCCTGTCCTGATGTTTCACATTTTCTGTCTGGTCATCCTAAAAGTAGTTCTTAGGTAGAACTAGTGAGCTCTTCCTCGAAAGAGCTGAAGAATAATTAATTGGCAGCTAAATGCAAATGAAAACAAATGCAAAGCTTTATGTTCCTGAAGGTGAAAAGTCAATAAAATTATATCAGAGCCCCACAGACTCTTAGCACTGCAGAGCTGCTGGAGAGATTTCAACTGCAGCTGCCATTTCTCTTCACCCTGGTCAATGGTGTGTAGTAGCTAGGCAACCTGTTAGCACCATGCCTCTTGTTTTTTCTACTAGCCAGGATGAGAAGGCCCAAAGCAAAGAAGTCAGGGCTGAGTTAGATCCCTGAGGCTTACTAGCAGGCTCTGGCCCCAAAGAACGTGCATCACCATCTGTCATGCTTCTTGTTGACCCAGCTGAGACCAGGGACTCAACTGCCTTTTCCGGGCCTAAAGCCACGTTATGTTAAGCAGACATTGTAAGTGTAAGTAAGAGGAGGTAGGTTATTACACTGAACCTTATAGCACTGCCTAGCTCTGGTCAATATAGGATTCAGGATAGCTATAGGTAAGGGTGATAATGACTTCAGAGTTGTGCTGTGTATTTATTTTTTTTAAATGATGCAGAAAGGGGGGGGGAGGGGAGTGTCCTGAAAATATGCACAATGTGATTGGGGGTATAGAGCTGATCCCAAGAAAGGGGGAGAAGAAACGTTATGCATTGTGATAAAGCACAAGGGTATGGTTTTTGTTAATCCTCCGCTGGAGAAAAACCTGTCATATATGGCTATCAAAGTAATTGAACAGAATTCCTCTCTCTGGACATTATGTTCCTAGGTACACTGGGTTTGTCGTGCGGTTCCCTTAACTTCAGTTGGAATTTTAAGCATGTAAATGAGAGCAGTATTACATGCTTAAAATTCCCCTTTTTGACATTAAATGCTTCAGTGTTGGGCCACTGTGGTGGTTTTCCTGCCACAGGTATATCAAATTGAATTATATTATGGTCACTATTACCAAGCAGTCCAGCTATATTCACCCTTGGACCAGATCCTGTGTTCCACTTGAGACTAAATCAAGAACTGCCTCTCCTCTGGTGAGTTCCAGGACCAGCTGCTCCAAGGAGCAGTCATTTAAGGGGTCAAGAAACTTTATCTCTGCATCCTGTCCTGAGGTGACATGTACCCAGTCAATATGGAGTAATTGAAATTCACCATTATTATTATTATTGAGTTTTTTATTTTAATAGCCTCTCTAATCTCCCCGAGCATTTCACAGTCACTATCGCCATCCTGGTCAGGTGATCGGTAATATCCCCACCGCTATATTTTTATTATTAAAGCATGGAATTTCTATCCATAGAGATTCTATGGTACAGTTTGATTCACTTATGATTTTTACTTCATTTAATTCTACGCTTTTGTTCACATATAATGCCACTCCCCCACCAGTATGACCTGTTCTGACCTTCCGATATATTTTGTACCCTGGTATTACTGTATCCCATTGATTATCCTCACTCCACCAAGTTTCTGTGATGCCTATTATATCAATATCCTCATTTAATACAAGGCACTTTAGTTCACTTATTTTATTATTTAGACTTCTAGCACTGAAATATAAGCACTTGTCTCCTTTTAGCTGTCTGCCATTACATGATATTATTGAATGGCACTCTTTGTTTTATTTGACTGTTTCTAATCAGATCCTGCTTTGTATTTTATCATTTTCCATCCTCTCATCCTTACATAGAGGTTCTCCCTGAGGAGAATATGAAAAGATTATAGTCCCTCATATTTCTTAGAATTGCTCATCACATACCTTCCTGAGCAGATTCTTCACTCTCATATGAAGTCTCACACCCACACTGGACACATTAAGGCGAAGAACAACAACAAACAGGAGGAAAAGACAGATGTTAAAAAGTTGCATGTGTCCTCTGAGCGCAGGTCACAAGGGGGTGGATAAGGAGATCCTGAGTTTGATTTCCTTGCTTTTAATTTTTTTCCTCTTCCCACTTGAATCTAGTTTACTGTTAATTTTAATTTGGAAAGCAATTTAAGAGCTTTGGAAAGGTGCCAGGTTGACAGACCTATCCACAGAACAGCCATAGCAGTGCTAACTTCCCCATAATATCTTGCCATGCTGCAATATTAGAGAGACAAATGCTATAGACCGCCTGGATGGATGGACAGAGAGAGACCTCAGTTGTGATCTGAAGGGGCATTTCAACCCATGTGAGGTAGTTCAGTCTCCATGTCCAGCCAGGTGTGGTCCTGCGGTATGCTGATAAGTGTGTCTAGCACTCAGTTTACTCAATTCCCAGGCTACCCTATTCTGATCTCACAATGGTGTAAAGTAGAGTTAACACCAGTGAAATCAGTGGAGTTACTCTGGTCTAAAATTAATATAAGTGAGAGAAAATCAGAACCAGCTGTGTTTACTCTATTTCTTTGGAACAGATGCTGCTTATGAGGGAGGACTAGAAAGGAACATACACATATATGGAAAGTAGACTAGTACACAAATGGAATTAAACCGGCAGACTATTAGCAGCTGGCAGCACTGCATACTTTATTTTAGGGTACTGAGGAATGCACACTACTTCTTGGAACAGTTCTTTTTCAAGAGACTCCTAGGACAGGTGAAAAATATAAATCATGAATCAAACCACTTAAATGAGATGTCCGTTCACAGAAAGCTGAATATAAAACTGTGACTGGGAGGGGGAGAAAAGCAAGCTTAAAACTAGGGAAATCTAACACTATCTATATCAAGGCTAGCATTCATTAAATGGATTCTAAATCCCGTGATCTATGAAGTTCTTGGAGAAGTGATCAATAACCCATTACGATAGTCTCTCAAACTCTGAACCTAATTTCCAGTAACACAGTAGTGGAGCCTACCTAATGAGTTATAAGTATTCTTTGGAATTGGTTAAAGTACGCCGGGTCAATATCCTCTTGTTTGCATGCGTGCACGCTGTCTCTCCATCCCACTCTTACCTTTGATTTCTCAACTCCTACAGAGCTCAGGCTAAAAAGGATCTTAATTAGACAGCTTTGTTTTTTTCCAACCTTGAACTGCGATTGCAGTCTCTGTTGTTCAGCTGTCTGAGTGAAAGTCCACTTTTCTGGAATGGGGGGGGGGGGGAGAAAAGCACTGTAGCAGGGCAGCGACTCACTCTGCAGCGCCTCCTGCTGGTACGTCCAGGAATTAGCTCACTCCAGCCTCTGGAGTGCCCTCTGCAGGCCGATGTCCCGCTTGCTGCTGGCACAGAGTCCCTCCTTGGACCCCGGTGCCCTCTTCCCTTGGGTGCTGCACTCTTGCAGTACCCCCTCAGGTCTTAGGGTCTCCCCTCCCTGGGGAACCCCCACCCCCTAGCCCCACCTTGCCTCAGTCTAGGTAACTGCCAGTCACCACTTGCCCCCGTTCACTGGGGCAGACTTCAGTATCATTGCCACTCATCACCGGCAAGGAGGGTTTGGGCTGCTGCTTCTACCTCAGTAGCCATGAGCTGCCCCCTGCACCCCCAGTACCCTTTGTTGTGCCTTCCCCTAGCCCCTGCAGCCTGGGGGTTTCCAGGCCAGAGCTTCCGCAGCTCCTCCTGCCTTGCCCCAGCCCTGTTTCACTCTAGGTACCTTGTCAAGCTTCCTCAGCAGCCAGGCCAGTCTGCCTCTGCAGCCAGAGGAGACTCTTCTCCTCTGTTCTAAACTGAGCCCTTTTATCCGGGCCAGCCAGGCCTTAATTGAACCCGCCACAGCTGTGGCTGCTCTGCCCAGTCAGCTTGGGAGCTGCTTTCCCCTAGCCACAGCCCTTTGCAGGGCTGTTTTAAACCCCTTTTCCTGGCGTGGGGCAGCCGCCCCCCTACAAGCACTTTTCTTTAATGCCACGGTGAAATTTCCAAAACCTGCTTTTTCATCCTTATTAAAGGGCTTACATGTGCTATATTCACTTGTGGGTTTGTTTGTTTTTTTCATTAAAGCGCCCATTGCTGTAATACCGTTTTGCTCCTGTATTAAAGCATGTATGTGTCAGCAGCTAGAATGCAGAAGCCTTATTTATGAGCCTGATCCAAAGCCCATTGAAAACCTGGAAAGGCTCTTATTGGTTTTAGTGGCGTGGGCTTTGAGACTGGCCACTCTACTGTCTAACTCGGGGTGGGCAACCTGCAGGCCACACATGGCCTATCAGGGTAATCCGCT
The DNA here is from genome assembly GCA_032164245.1 of Sternotherus odoratus. Classification (NCBI taxonomy): domain Eukaryota; kingdom Metazoa; phylum Chordata; order Testudines; family Kinosternidae; genus Sternotherus; species Sternotherus odoratus. The sequence continues at coordinate 12,753,765 of JAVMKO010000005.1, read as the reverse complement.
GGCAGGCTGTGAGACAGTTTCTTTACACTGATCATCTGCAGGATGGCCGCCTACAGCTCCCAGTGGCTGCGGTTTGCCATTCCCAGCCAATGGGAGCTGCGGGATGCGGTGGCCAATATGTCCCTGCGGCCCATGCTGCTTCCCGCAGCTCCCATTGGCCAGGAACTGTGAATCATGGTCACTGGGAGCTGCGGGCGACCATGCCTGAGGACAGTCAATGTAAACAAACTGTCTCACGGCCTGCCAGTGGATTACCCTGATGGGCCGCAGGTTGCCCACCGCTGGTCTGACTGATTTCCTGAATCAAAAAATATTCCGTTCATTTTGCTTATATTTTTCTTTCCTCTATTTCATCCTCTTTCTCGCATTATCTCATACCACTCTGAACAACTCTCCTCCCCGCCCTTCCTAAGTAAGCTCTTGCTAAACAAGAGCATAGATTTTTGTGGATCGTCGTCTCAACAGAGCTAACCACGAAGGGATACAAGCACAGACTTGCAAGAAAAACTATAAATGTAGATGTGCTAAGTGGCCCTAGCCTTTCATATCAGTAATTAGTGTGTGTGATGTTTACTTAGATGTGTTGACTTTTAATTATTTCAGACCTTGTTCCCTCAGTGTGGTGCTCTTAAATGGATCAAATCCTTTTACAACAATCATTGATGAGCAATTACTTATGTGCTTTTACCCAGGAACACTGTGTAGAGTTACAATTTTAAGTTATCAGTGGCATGAGTGTAATAGTACTGGTTATATTAGTGTAAGCAGTGTCAGGATGGGTGACATCCGGTGGTGAGTTGCAGGAATTGCAGTGACTTTTGGAAAATAACACCTTATTTGCTTAGACACACCCACCGCACCTAGCCGGCACTCTAACAGCCCAGATGGTCACTTTGGCTACTGTGGGACCCCCAGTTTCTGTAGTATTGGGGCAAGAATGATAAGGTGTTGATTGACCTGTTCATGTGAATGAGGGGTTGGGACATGTATTTGGCCTTTGGCCTGCTGGAGGGACTCACCATCAGCTGGGTAGCGCTCACTAGACAAGGGACAAGGGTTCGAAAACCCACTGAATTGAGAGAGGCTATGGACAGGTTTCTATACCTTGTGGTGAGGGCCTTGTCTGAGGGCCTCACAGGCCTATTGTACCTGGCCTCTCTCCCCTGTGGAATGTTAGAGCTGACTTTTGCTTCCATTAGGAGTCTAACTTCAGCTCACTGAGCTGAAGTTGCTTTGGGTCTGGTGGTGCCTCTGCACTAAGGCCCCCCGCTATGAGCTGAAATCACTCAAGAGCTGAAATCACTTAAGAGCTGAAAAATCACTGAGCTTTATCTTAAGTGGGGGGCCCTAAGCAGAGCAGTTCCTGAGACAGCTGGCAGAGCAGTTCCTGTGCCGGCTAGTGGACCGGTTCCTGAGACAGCTGGCAGAGCAGTTCCTGTGCCGGCTAGTGGACCAGTTCCTGAGACAGCTGGCAGAGCAGTTCCTGTGTCGGCTAGCAGGGCGGCTAGTGGAGCGACCAGCATGACTGGAGAGGCGGGGCAGTCAGCCTCTGACCAATGGCCCATGGTGAGGACTGCAGCACGACTGGAGAGGTGGGGCAGTCGGCCTCGGACCACGTAAGGTGCCCCATAACCTGCCCCCCCCACCTCGGTGAGGAGGTACAACTCTGCTATGAACTTTTGAACTCTGTTGGGGCTGTTGGACTTTGGGGACTTTGGGGCTTGTGGGACTCAAGAACCCAAGGGAAAGGACACTGCCCATTGGCGTGTGTGTGTGTGTGTGTGGGGGGGGGGGGATTCTGGTTCATGGTTTGGTTTGTGACTTTTGTTTGTGGTATTTACCCAATAATATGCTACAGTGTTTCTCTCTGTCATTAAAAGGGTTTTGGTACACTCAGACTCTGTGCTTGCGAGAGGGGAAGTATTGCCTCTTAGAGGGTGGTATATTGTTGTCCCAGGTCACTGGGTGGGGGCTCGAGACGGTTTTGTATTGTGTCATTAGAATGGAACCCCTGAATACTGAACCCGGCCCTTGTTGCTGCCAACTCTGATGGGCAGAAGGGTTACATTAGGAAAGGTGACAGCGTAGTGACTGATGGGTACTCAATCTTCTGGTTCTTCTAATAAGGAATTTCTCTGCACTAGTTACCTCAGTAACTAACCATTTGTGAACAAATGCTGATAAATGAAAGTTTAGTAAAAAAATAAAAATAAGTTGCAGACTAAAGATTTCAACTAGCACTTAATGACCCATAGCACCAGAATTCAGTGAGAAGGAGGCAATCCAAAGAAGAGTGGGAGAATGGTACAGAATGGTTTGGAGGTAAGGGTTGTGCCTTTACTATTGACAGTGTGTTTTCAATAAAAAATGCTTTGTGATACGTCTCCGAAGGCCACTGCACACAGCCTAAGAATGCTGTGTAATGACCAGACAGGTTTAGCATAATGCCATTTGAGAGCCATGGATGTGAGACTCCATCGCAGCTGACTGTCACCATTCATAAGTGATGGGAGTTTGTGAAATTGCACCTTTTAGACTCTGGCACTAGGATCTGCTCTGCCAAGGCAAGGACCTCTAGAGAAAGGAAAAAGAAAAAGGATTCTAAGGTGCTCTGGTCAATAGTGACCTGTGGTATCTCTCTCGTCCACCAGTGATTTATAAAGGAAGGAGATGATCTCTTCTTTCTTTAGATGGAAACAATAGTACTGCCTCTTTGTGAAGTAGTGCTCTGATTGGCCTTGCTGCCTGGCCTGCTGCATATGCTGCCGAGCTACCATTTGCTGGTGTTTGTGCTGCTGGTGGGGCAGTCTCAGATTTTACTGCATGCTCCAACAGGCTGTTAAATCCTCAAACACAAGAGGCAAAGGAAGGTAGTCAGTTGCATGTCACCCGAATTTCCAAATCCTTTTCCTCCTGGTTCACTGGAATCAGCTTCATACTTCACACCAGGACTGTATGTAGTATTCTAGTATCTGTCCCACCAATGCCATGTACAGAGGTAAAATCCCCTCCTTACTACTGCTCCCTGTCTACACATCCAGAGATTGCATTAGCCCTTCTTGCCACAGTATCTCACTAAGAGCTCACGAGGAGCCGTTTGTCCATTATGACTCCTTGATCCCTGTTAAAGTCACTACTTTCCAGGAGACAATCCCCCATTCGGCAAGGGTGGTTGGACGGCCTTGTTTCTATTTTTACAAATTTGCATTTTGGCTGTATTTAACCCCATTACCGAGTGATGCATATTGCTCTGTCTGACTGCCCTGTCCTCATCATTACTTACCACTCCCGCATCTTTTTCACCTGCAAAATATGTCAGCAGAGAATCTATATGTCTTAGATCCTTGATAAAGTTCCAAATCGCATCCATGCAGGGTCCCACTAGAAAAAAAACCCATTTTGATGATGATTCCCCATTGACAACCATTACTGAGATCTATCACTCAGCCAGTTCTTCATCTATTTAATGTCTGCAGGAATAGGTTGGGGGTAGGTCCACAAATTGAAGCCTTATGGGAAATTCCTCTGTACAACAGTCCGAGCCTGACAAGTGATAGCACCTGGAACAATAAGCGAAGTACGTGAGCCTGTCAGGCAAAGTAGCCCTATGCTACATGGTGCTGATTTTCTGCAGTACTAAAACTCCTGAGCATCATTTGGCTATGAATGGCACAAATACTGTTTAAGAAAAGAGAAACTGCAGATTCCAGCTGGCTTAAAAATTCTTCTCCGGTTTGGCTGTTTCTCTCTTTGACATTGAGTTTGCTCCTGGTTTAATTTGTTAATTTAAGGTGGCTGCCTTTATGGGTCGAGCGCAGAGCCAATCACAGCCAGAGGAATATTCAAATGACAGTAGCTTTATTTGTTAGATAATATTTTATATTTAGCATTTTTAAAATAGTCACTTTTTTTAGGCACTCCTATGAAAGATGTAATTAGTGCTCCAGATTCTCAATGCAAGTTCTATCCTGTTGCTGCTGCCTGAATAATGCAAGGAGTATAGAATCTTGTTGCTACTGAACCTCCATTTTCTACTGGTGCAGACTTCTATGCCCACTGGCTTCCCCTGAGGTAGGATGGAGGAGATAAGTGTTATGTTCAGAGTGGAGCTCTACTAACCTAATTCCTATGTGGCACATGATCGTAGCCCACTGTCCTAAATTAGAGCAGCCTCAAGGGTGCTGTAACTTATGTCATGCCTGGGACAGGTCAGCTGGAGACGTAACTAATTCCCAGGTCCTCCTGACTCCTTCTTCCTTGAGGTCCTGCACCAAATGTATATTAGCACAGGAAAGAATCTGGCCCAGAGTTTCTGTGGAGTATGTATTGCAGAAACAAGTCCCAGCAGTTTCACTTTGTCTTTCATTTTGTTTATCTAGTTACTAGTGGGCTATTATGAGACGGAAACTGGGACTTACTACTTGAGCACATAAAAATGGCCATATTGGGTCAGACCAATGGTCTACCTAGCCCACTATCCTGTCTTCTGACAGTGGCCGATGCCAGATGCTTCAGAGAGAATGAACAGAACAGGGTAATTATGGAGTGATCCATCCACTGTTGTCCAGACCCAGCTTCTGGCAGTCAGAGATCTGGGGACACCCAGAGCATGGGATTGCCTCCATGACCATCCTGGCTAATAGCCATTGATGGACCAAATCCTCCATAAACTTAGCTTATTATATTTTGAACCCAGATATAGTTTTGACCTTCACATCGTCACTGGGCAATGAGTTCCACAGGTTGACTGTACCTTGTGTGAAGAAGTAGTTTTTGTTTGTTACAAACCAGCTGCCTGGTAATGTCTTGTGTTATGCTAAGGGGTAAATAACACTTGCCTGTTCACTTTCTCTACACAATTCATATTTATAGGCCTCTATCATATCTCTTCTTAGTCATCTCTTTTCTAAGATGAACAGTCACAGTCTTTTTAATCTCTTCTCATATGGTGGTTGTTACATACCCCTGATCATTTTTGTTGCCCTATTCTATGTTGTTTCCAAATCTAATGCACCTTTTTTGAGATTGGATGACCAGAACTGCATGTAGTATTCAAGGTGTGAATGAACCATGGGTTTAGTTAGAAAATATAATGCCACTGTCTTATTTTCTGTCCCTTTCGTAATGGTTCCTAGCACTCTTAATTTTTTTGACAGCTGTTGTACATTGAGCAGCTGTTTTGAGAACTATCTGTGATGCTCTAAGATCTTTCTTGAGTAGTAACACCTAAATTATAAGAATCAGAGAGGTAGCCGTGTTAGTCTGGAATTGCAGAAGTGACAAAGGGTCCTGTGGCACCTTAAAGACTGGCTAAAGTATTGAAGCATAAGCTTTCATGGGCTAATACCCACATTGCATCCGACGAAGTGGGTATTAGCCCACGAAAGCTTATGCTTCAATACTTTAGTCAGTCTTTAAAGTGCCACAGGACCCTTTGTCAGCTAAATTATACCCACCTTGTACGTAAATTGAGATTGTTTCCCAGTGTGCATTACTTTTCACTTACCAACATTTGAATTCCATTGGCCATCTTGTTTCCCAGTCACCCAGTTTTGTGAGATCCTTTTTATATTCTTCACAGTCAGCTGTGAACTTAACTTTCTTGAGTAATTTTGTATCCTCTGCAAACATTGCCATCTTGTTGTTTACCCCATTTCCAGATTATTTATCAATATGTTGAACAGCACAGGCTCTAGTACAGATCTTTAGGCAACCCTGCTATTTACCTCTCTCCATGCTAAAAACTGGCCATTTATTCTTACCCTTTGTTTTCTATCTTTTAACAGTTTACTGATCCATGAGAGGGCCTTCCCTCTTATCTCCTGACTGATCACTTTGCTGAGCAGCCTTTGGTGTGAGGGACCTAGTCAAAGGCTTTCTGAAAGACCAAGTACACTGTATCCACTGGATCACTCGTGGCCACATGCTTATTGACTCCCTTAGAGAATTGTAATAGAGTGGTGAGGTATGATTTTCTTTTCCAAATGCCATGCTGATTCTTCCCCAGTTGGATTTTACTCCCAATTTTTAAGGGATGCCTCTTTGCCTCGAACTGCCTCCTTTACTCTGTTTAACCATAGTGGTATTTTTTTGGTTCTCTTACTATTTTTTTTTATTTGGGGTATACATTTAGTTTGAGGTAGTCTCCATGCAGCTTGCAGGCCTTTTACTCTTGTAACTGCTTATTTTAATTTCCATTTAACTAGCTTCCACACTTTTGTATGGTTACCCTTTTTGAAGTTAAATGCTACTGTGGTGGGTTGCTTTGTTATTTTCCCTCCTACAAGGATGTTGACCATAATGTAGCTAAATTTGCTATTATAGAGTGGTTCGACTATCTTGGACCAGACTGTGTGTGCCACTTGAGACTAAATCAAGAATTGCCCCTCTCCTTGTGAGTTCCAGGAATAGCTGCTCCAAGAAGCAAGCCTTAGCAGTGTCTAGAAATTTTATGTCTGCATCCCATCCTGAGGTGACATTTAGCCAGTCAATATGGTTATAGTTGAAATCTCCCATTATTATTGGTTTTTTAATTTCTATACCTCTTTATTCTCCCTCAGCATTTCACAATCACCGTCTCCATCCTGGTTAGCAATGTGTTCTGACTGTTATACTTTTATTACTTAAGCATAAATGTCTTTTTAATTTTAAATACAGTATTAGTTTTCCATCTAATTTATTTAATGACTTTAATGTCTCAATAAAGAGTTTAAACTCTCCCAAACTCATACAGACACAGAAATATACAGGAAAGACCATAATAGGGACACTAAGATTCAGTTTTTAAAACTATAATTTGATTTCTGTAACACGAGTTATTAAAGGGAAATAAACTAGTCCTCCCAATATTTTTTCACCTTGCTCACTGAGTTTTAACAAGTGAGTGGTTCAAATGAAATCAATGGGATCACTCGTATAATAAGTAACTCTGCAGAGTGAGTTAACAGTGGCAGAATAGGATCAAAATGACTTACAGCCATAAGATTTAAGCAAGTGGATTAATTATAAAGCAAATGCCTAAAATGATTTTGATGGTGGAATTCTACATTGGAGTAGATTATTGCCTTAAATAGAAAAGTATCCTCTATGGAAACCCTCCGTAATTGGCTGGAGGTGGTCAGTAGGTAGACAATATACATATACATAAATAAGCTTGTGTGTATACATATATATCTGTGTCATTGAAATGACAGCTAATGAACTTTTAACAAAATAACTTCACAAATCATCATAGGAAAGCTTCTTGAATGTATCTATTTATACTGAGGAATTGCAGGGCATGTATTTTAAAAAACACAAAAAGCCCAAAACAATCTACCCAGTTTTAGCTAACAAAGCTGAATTTGGCTTCTAAGGTTCATTAATCACTCCAATGGCTTACTTAGAAAGAACACTGCGGAAGGGGAATTTATCTTTGTCAGCTCCCCAGGGTTCAGTTCGTTTGAAGGGCAAAATAGGAGGTAAGAATAAAACTTGGCCTGCCTATTTTTGACCTGTGATTTCTTTCAGATTTTATGGTTAGGAAATTTCTAATGCTAACATCAGAAGATGACCAATGAAACCTAGCAGGTACCAGTGTTCACCAGAGGCTGGGAAATGCTGGGGGTAGTTTACACATTTTAAACAAAAGAAAAATTGTGGGGAGAATTTTAAAGGAACAAACAGCCATTATATGTCCCACTCCCATTGATAATGGGTGTTGAACTGCAAATCTCCATGATCATAAGAGCACTGCTGCATTTGAGCTATACTAGATAATTTATTAGAAATGTGGGTTCATTCTGTGCATAGCATTAGCAGTATCGTCCTGATCCAAAGTCCATGGGACTCAGTAGAAAAAGTTACCTTCAGTGGGCTTGGATCTGACCTTTATTCAATGAAATCTTCTGTAAGGACTGTTTGCATGTGCTTTCTGCTAGGAATGTAAAAGTTAGCCATTCTTTCATCACGAAGGCTGATTCTTAAGGAGCTATTTCAATGATCTTAATTTACCAGTAGTGCTTTTCATCCCAAAATATATGGCAAATATGTTGGTCTATTTAAATGCAAAAACTAATGCGGTGTTAAGGTTGCCAGGGTAAAGTCATAAGTTCAGGGAAGGCCTGAATTCAGGTACCAGCAATACTGTTAACTTGGTCCCATTGTGCTCCCTCTGTTTTATGGCACGTTCCTAGGGTTAAATTCTCCTATTACATGGGAACCCTCAGTAGGTTATGATTCAGTTTTCTGAATCAAAACTTATCTGTGTGGATCTGAAACTAGTATCGGCCTATGATCCCAGATTGAAAAAGCCCTGGGTTTTTTTTCCCATTTAGATGCAGCTAAAACCTTTACAGACTAGGCATTTTTTTGTGAGCTAGATGAAGAAAAGGAATCCATGAAATGGTTAGATCTTGGAAAGTTAAATAAGATTCTAGATATCATTATATATAATAATTTATCTCATCTATATATAGCCTCAGCTCTATCTAGCTATTGTTCTGGACACCATTTCCTATGCCCCTTCCTGGTTTTCCTAATTTGTTTTAAAACAGACATTTGAGTTTTTTCCTTTTTTTATAGTTTCTGCATGCATTAATTTCTGATCTGTGTATCTAGCATGTTGTTTAAACAAGGGCCTTTCAACCTTACCATTATAATGAGAAGGGTTACAAACAGAATACTAATGAGGAGTTTGTGTGGCACTTTAGAGACTAACAAATTTCTTTGGGCATAAGCTTTTGTGGGCTAGAACCCACTTCATCACTTCCACTCCATGCATCTGATAAAGTGGTTTCTAGCCCATGGAAGCTTATGCCCAAAGAAATTTGTTAGTCTCTAAGGTGCCACAAGGACTCCTCGTTTTTGCTGATACAGACAAACACGGCTGCCACTCTGAAACTGAATACTGCATGTGCTTTGTGGCACTTGTTCCTAGCATGTTGTCAGCCTGAAATTTATGATCAATACTTATTTTTACATTGCTCATTAAAAATTAAATGTATCCATACTGCCAAGTGTATAACACACACAAATTTCCTGAGTAACAAGGTTCTTTTTCTTTCTGTTTCATATTATGCTCCATTCTTTCTATGGTGGGGGCTAAAACAGTCAGCGAACAGCTGCAGCGACTGCAGCATGAAGTAGAGAAGAAACAAACTGATTTGTTAAGCTGCTATAACTCTGAAAAGTGAGGTTGGTTGGAAGCCCTTGGGGAGACCAGGGACAGTAATTAAAACTGACTAAGCTGTCACAGTGGTGGATGTTGCCATCTTGAATTATTTTCTTACTATCACAGAATTACTTGAGGTATCCCTCACCAAAGCAGTGTTGCCAACTTTTGAGAGTAGTTTTTATTCTAATCACAAGTCTCGGGAAATTTGGTGTTTCTCTTAAAGCCCCAGCTCCTGGGATCATGTGAATAAGTGAGAATTTCTTTTTTTTTTATTTTAATTCATTTTAAAAAAAAAGCAGCAGTTTTTTAGTCCTCATGGCTGCAGAGAGACACTAGAAAACATAACCTGAATGCACCCTTGAGGCTTAAAAATGTAAATGGAAGTTGAATTATGGGCTGGAGAATTAGTGGCACAATTTTAACCACCTTGAATGTGTTAGAGATGAGAGAAACTATGGACTAATTTTGTTTTAATAAAATCTTGTGGACCAGGATTAGATTTTAACACTTTGACTTTCCCAACTTCTTGCTCTGAACCCTGATTTCCATTAATTATTAGAGGGGGAATAGTATCAAGGAGACAGCTGAGCAAATCCTTCTGGTGAAAGTAGGAAGAGATGCTCCTCCAAGCACAGATCTAAGGGATTAGATCTGGCCCAATGTGATCCAAGTGGCACTGAAGGATTTCAGACGTGTCTGTGATAAATGTGGAAAAAGAGCTGGACAGGTGGATTAAAAGTAAGCGCCCAAGATGCAGTTTTCCATGCTAACTGTCCTCTGAGAAGCAATGACCCTGATGGGCTTTTGGGGGCAGAATGCCTGTGTGTGTATATGTATGTGTGTGTGTGTGTGTATAATATATAAAATTTCCCTAGAACATAGCCTGCCCATTTACATTAATTCTTATGGGGAAATTGGATTCACTTAACATAGTTTTGCTTAGTCCCATTTTTCAGGAGCATAACTACAATGTTAAGCGAGGAATTACTGTAATTTTCTTTTCTTTTTGTTTTTTTTAAAAAACAACCCTTCTTTTATAACACACACTTATAAACCTGTTCATTGCAATTCAGCTGCCACAACCTTGAGAGAAATGTACACTCATAAAGGATAACAAAAACGTTATCCTACTCTGAAAAGACAACTGGAGCTGTGAGCAATTTTACCTCTTCAAATCCTATGCCAAAGACAATGGAAAGTTTCAAGATGTCCTGAGGCCTATTCAGAAACAATAGGAACTGAATAATACCTTTATTATTTAAAGTTATATAGTTATCGTGTAATCTATTGTGCTGCACCTGATGTGGTAATGACTACGATTACAGAGCATTTTAGTTTCAATAACGAGTTAAATTTAGTACATCTAATGAAAGCTCCTGAATTAAGTGATGCAATATTATATATAGATGGATACTCCATTTTATTAGTGTTGTTCTGGCTTTGTGTTTCACTGTCGATAGACAAAACTTGCTCTCAAAATTGTTACTTAGCCCCAAGATTTGTTTTAAAATATCCAATAAGATTATCCCAGTATTATGTTAAAATATGGTTATTTTCTTACAGTAGGTGTCTTATAGACTTGGATTAACTTTTCCAGTTACAATGATTTCTAGCACCCAGATTTTTTCATTTTAGGAAATTTCTCTTAAATGATTATAGGACAATGGGTCAGAGAAAATGTTTGATGTATTAATACTGGGAGTTGAGAATGATGCTGCTGCAAATTGAAGCATGGAATAGTGGAAATATATTTTTAAGGCTGTGAGATCAAAAATAACATGAGTCTTTAAAGGAAAAGTAGAAGAACAGGAACGTAAACAGTATTTCACAGTTAGTTTACGTAATCATGGAAGAAGAGTCTTCTCCAGAAACTCTTGGCCCTTTTTGTTCTCTGGCCAAACAATGAAAATAGAAACCAAACCAAAAAATAAAATAAAGAAAATAAACCAAAATTAAAATTTACATATTCCAGGAAAGACCCTGAAATATACTGTAAAATATATTTCCCCTCTAGCTTTGGATATTTAGGCTGAGCCTTGAGTTGGACCTATTTTAAGATGTTCAACATAAGCATGAAATCAGTTTCAGGATTCTGTATAAAACTCAATCAGGATTCTCTTTCTCAACTTCCCCCTCTTTATTGCATGTATTGCAAAACAATGACATTACATTATGTAAAATGACTGTTTTATAGTTTGTTTACTTTTGTCTTGGTCCTAGGGTATCGATAAACCTTGTTGCAAGCTTCTTTACAGTTTTTCATCCCACACACAGACCGTTCTTGAAAATGAATCATCACACACACACAAAAAAAGACAACCTTGAAAGATGTAGCACATTGTTTCGCAGTCTTAACTAATCAGCAAGGAAAACCGTGGACTTGACAGCAAATGAGTTTTGGATTCTAGATGAGAAATGGCCTGAACTAGTTCACTGAACTTCAAATACAACCTGGGGATGTTCAGAGGCCCATGGGAAGTTCAAATATATGCCAACCCACTGCTGCCAGCTTCAGTCATTCTCAGAAGATTTTAGCTTAATAACATTTATTGTATTTTGTAGGTGTTTGTTTGAGAAACTAGACTGAGATGAGTGTCCTTTGTGCCAAGAGGCACATGCTGTTTCAAATCAGGAAGATGTAATTAACAACAGAATCATGGCTAGGTGGTTGACAGCCTTCGGGAGACAGGAAAAATGAGCTGCCTTTTTACTTCAGAGGATTTTAACAACTGGGATACTCCCAGCCTCGACCTATGGAGCAGAAATATGGCATTCACCAATAAAACCAAGAAATATTTTGATGTGGCTTGCTTCAAGATAAGAAGTAAATGAAGTGGAAGTAGTTTGGATGTGCCACTAAAAAGAGCGAGAATGGACATCAATAGATAATAATACAGAAGCAGCAAGCACAGCTATTGGTGCAAATGGGGAGATGAACTAGAAGCTAAAACTTTGGCACAAGCACGTCCAAGGTCATGAAATGCATCATTAAGTTGTGCAATGCATCATCAAGGTCAATGCATCATCAAGGTCCGGCAATGCATCATCAAGAAAGAATCGGTGGTAGAGCTGGTAATAGAACTCAGTTCTCCTAATTTCCACTCCTTTGCTCCAATTTCTAGACCATGCTCCTCTCCTCATGAAATCATATAAAAAATGTGTAATCTCTGCCAATGCTGAGCTCTGTTTTATGTGCTGGTGACACACACACCGATCTAGCTTGCTGCAAGTTTCCATGACATTGAGTTTGGCAGTGTGACAACTGCATTTATAAGGTGCACTAGCATTGTAACCGGTATACTTCTAATTGAGCTGTTACAATGTGCACCAGTGATATATTTGTTGAACCTTCTATAGGCTCTCAGACTTGGATATTTATACAACATGGAAGTGAGGGTTCCATGATTGTTTTAAGAGAACATGCATATATCCATAGATATTGCCCCGTTTCTTTAGTCTTGAAGATCAAATTCAGGCTAGTGGTTAGGAACAGTCAGTTTTTCTTCTTTGAAATCAATATTTGGTCTTATAGAGGAAATACGTATATTTTTCAAATATACATTGTAGTTAAGGGCCAAGTATTCAGCCATCCCAAATCAGCCTCTTCTGCATATCTACTGTTGCACGGTAGGAAATTGTTCTGCAGAAATGAATATGCATTCATGTACACAAGGAAATGTACATTTGCACATGAAAAAGTTGGTCACTCACCTGCCTGACTTTCATAGGGAAACAAATACTGTACTGGAGAGCACCAAAAAAGTGCATTAACATGAATTGTATGTGCAAAGTGGATGCCCATAAATGGAGTTTGATTGAAAATGTGATTTTTAAATCCTGATTAACAGCATCCTCAGGTGGGCGCTAGGAATTTAGAGAACTCTATTTTTGAGCAATGTTTGAGAGAGGACATTATATATGGAGGAAGGAACAAAGCCTGATTGTTGCACTATCTTGGGTCTGCCTCCCTCTATGCTAACCCACAGGACATAGTTTTTAGAAGTGAATCGGCTCCTGCAGGTACATGGAATTAGAAACTGAGTATTTCAAAAAAGAAACAGAGGAAACAACAATGGCAGCATACCAGATTCCTGTCCTCGAGTTTATGGAGTTTAAAGAGGATGTATTTTGGGAAAGCTACAGATCTGTAATGGAGCTGAATAAAAAGGAAAACGTAACGGGACCACACTGTACAAGCTGTAATAGCTAAAAGCTGTCATATCCTCCAAGAGCATCTGGATATGTCAGCAGCAGACTGGGGAGATCCATGTAAATACCACAATTGCTTCAAAAGCATTTTCAACCCATAAAATATGTCCTATGCACAAAGTAACTCTTCAGCAAATGTAATACAAATGTGGAGGAACAATAGATCAGTATAGTCTCAAACGGTGCAAAACAGCTGAGTCATATGATTATCGAAAGAAGAACTAGTTTGTGCTAGATGAGTAACAGCAAAGCAAGTTGTCAAATGAGAATGCTCAGAGAGCCCATACTAATTCTGCCAGGAGTTATAGACAAGTGCACAGCTAGTGAACAAACCCACATCCAAATTCAGAGGATAAGTAGAGCAGACACAGAATTCATCAACTAGCACAGGGAACGTGTGAAAATACAGGGAAAGAAACACCAAAGTCAATGCAAAACCAAATGTACAAAAATAAAATGCAAAGGAAGACTTGGGGATAGTGTGGAGAAAAAAATATGGTAATGGAGAATGCCCAACATATAGGGCCATCTGCAATAATCATGGCAAGAGGAAATCATTATGCCAAAGCTCACAGACAAGAAAATCAAAAGGTTGTGGGGTGGGTGGGTGGGAAGAGTGGGAAGCACCATATTGAGGAAGGAAGCTATGACTTGGGAGATGAGATTTTGCCCAACTGACATTTATGCAGTACAAACCAACAAAAAATAAATAGGTTGTAAAACTCAGATTAGGACTGATTGCAAAGACAGCACACACACAGGAAATTGAATGCCAAATAGACCAGTGGGGCATCGGAGAATGTGCCAGTCTACAAAGACTTCCTTACCATTGTGCAAGAGGAGAAAATGAAATTGCAACCAAGCAAACCAAATGTAAAATGCCACGGTGGAGCGAGCAGTCATAATATCCCTAGGACAAAAGTGCAAATTATAAACAGAATACCAAGAAAAAGTATATAGACTGAAATTTCAAGTAGTACAGAAAACATAGACCCTACTGCTTCCACTGGAAATAATTCATGAACAGAATGACACTAAACCTGGGACAAATAATTCATAAATATACACAATAAAAAAAAAATCCAGAGCAGATAATGAACTGTGCCACCCATGTGGCAATTCTGCTAAAGGATGATGATTGATTTTTTGTTTTTGAAGGATGACAACGTGTTCCAGGCACGTTCCATCTGGAAATAGACAAAACAATTCAGCTGATACTGCACCTGCCTCACAGAGTTCCCATTACACTGAGAGGGAAAAAATAACAAGAGCAGTAAAGCAAAAGAAAAAAGAAGGCATCATTGCTAACATCGCAGAAATCACAGATTGGATAAGTGGCATAGTATCCGTTGAGAAGCCAGGCCAATTGCACAGCTTCATAGAGCCAAGCAACCTAAACAAATTCACTAAAAAGAGCTCAGTACCAAATGCCTACAAATGAAGATTATTACTTGACTTGGCAAAAGCAAAAAATATTCTCAGTACTTGAGGCCAAAGAAAAATACTAGCAAGTAGAACTGAATAACAAAAGCTGCTACCTCCTCACATTTTGAACACGAGCAGGTAGATACAGAAAGCTAGGGGTGTTGTTTGGGCTCAAACCTACAATAGAATAATATCAGTGTCATTAGCAAGATGTACAATAGGACTTGCAGGGATCATTGGCATAACTTATGACTTTCTGGTGTCCAGATGTAGAGTCTATGGTAGATCACAACCACAACCTCATGAGTCTGCTAGAAGGAGCCAGACAGTAAATCTAAAATGGAATAAAAGAACATAAGAATGGCCATTCTGGGTCAGGCCAACGGTCCATCTAGCCCAGTATCCTGTCTTCCGACAGTGGCCAATGCCAAGCAAGTTAACGTTAGTTAACTTGAAAAACAAAGACTCTAAGTTCTACAATATTGACTTTATGCTGTATAATAGAATGTCAGGTGTGTAAGCAGGATAGAGTATGTGTGTTTAATTTTGCTATCTCAAACAATTGTGACAAAGGAGATGTTATAATAAATAGTTTCCAAATAGGGATTGCTCCAGTTTGATTGCGTACAGGAATTTAGGCTACGTCTACAGTTCGAGCCAGGGGTGTAATTCCTAGCTCATGTGCACATACTCACACTAGCCCTCATTGAGCTCAATAGTTGTGTAGTTGTTCTAGCACAGATAGTAGCAACTAATCTGTGCCACTGCTGCTGTTGCATGCGTTACCACAGTTAGTAGTTGGAAGACGGCTAGTGCAAGCTTGTCTATGTTCACAGTGTAGCTGCAGACACAGAGAACTTGACTTTCACAAAATGCTTGATGAGAGAGGACTGTATGTGTGGAGGAAGGGATACAGGCTGAGTGGTGCACTGTTTTGGACCTCTCCCTTTATGCTCCACCAAGAACAATGATGAGAATTCTGACACAACACAGATAAGCAGTGCTTAAGGTTACAGCATATTATTTATTTGTGGCTCATTGCATGGACATGAGAAACAATTTTGCAGTGCAGATAAGCCATCTTTTGCACTTTCATTTTTGGCTGCCTGGAGTTGCTACCTGGTCGAAAACTCACCAAATACAATGCCAAAGAAGCCTTTAAAGTTCTTTTCTCTAATGTTCAATTTGTGACTTGGAAACTGAAGGACAAAAATATGCATCACTAGATTAAGAACCTGGCAATTAATCTGCAAGTCCTCTCAAAAGCACTAAAACAATATTTCAAATGTTCCTGAAAATCATGAGTTCCTTTGCTAAGAAATGATCCTATAGGACGAGAAAAGGGATGTTCTCTCTCCTTCTGAAATCTATGACAATGTTCCATGTCTCAATCTATTTATTACAAAGAAAATGTACATAATTCAGGAGTAGCAATAGGTCCATCCGTGAGAAAAGTTTAAAAAAAAAAACTTGTGTAAAAATCTGCATTTGTTTATGGAATTAGATACTTGATCTAGGCCTAAAATGACCCACTTCTACTCTTTAAAGAGATGCATTCACAAATGTTATAGTTGCAATAATAACAATATTTAGACACTCCTTTTGCAAATGCAAGTCCCTATGTGGACATTCTTTAGTTTCTTAAATGTTTTTAAATGTTTAGGTATTTCTGCAAATATGACAACACAGTTAGCAGGTTAGAAGGTATTCGAATACATAAGGCCTTTTTCTCTCAATTTTTTTTCACCTTAAGGGTATGTCTACACAGCAATTAAACACGGGTGCCTGGTCTGGTGCAGCTGACTCAGGCTAATGGGGCTTGGGCTCTGGGACTGCTGTGTAGATGTTTGGGACCCTCCTCTCCTTCCCCTCCCTCCTCCTCTCCTCTCCTCTCCTCCCCGCCCAGGTCTCACAGTCTGGACTCTAGCTCGAGCCCAGATATAAACACTGTAATTTTCAGCTGGCTCAGGCTCCCAGGGCTAATCTATGCCATGCTTCAGGTCTTTTATTCCTGTGGAGCCATACTGTAAGCGAGCTCCAAATGGGGAAACAATGGGGATTCTGTTCCCAGCTCAGTCCTAATGTCTTATGTAACTATAGGCAAGTTAGTTCACCTCTTTGTTCCTGTGTTTCCATAACCCACAGTTCTCCTGGGTGAGGTGCTCTGTCCCATGTAGTGGCATCAAGACCACTTAGAGAGAGATTAATGAGTCTGCTCTACAGCCATAGCCAGTTGACTTTTAGCTCATGCAAGAGCTCATGCACTAAGCACTGGAGGCCTCAGGTTCAATTGTATCTGCTGATGACCGGGGTCTGTCGGTGTTACATTTCCATTCCCACTCTGTCTTGGCTATTTAGCCTGCAACTTCTTCTTGGTAGGACTGTCTCTTGCTGTGTATCTGATCAGTGCCCTGAACAACGGGTCCATTTGGTTGGGGTCTCTAAGCACTACTAGTACTAAATAAACATACATTCCTGAGGGCAATTTGTAGTAGAGACCTGAGTAGGGATGTTTCTTGCATTGTCCACATGAGTTTGCTTGAAGAATAAATGGGATGAATAGAAGTCATGCATGCCTAATCTTCTGTAATGCTACCAAGGGGTAATGAGATCTCTGATCTGCTGTACCACAGGTTGAAGCTGGCTGAGGTCTAGTTTAACTTCAGTTTTTCCAAATTTCAGAAAAATCTTAGTGGAAAGCTGCTCCCGGGGCCACTTGTTTCTCTCTCCCATCTCCTCTCCTTTTGGACGAGCACAGCTCTTTCTCTATGTACTGTGTCCCTGTGCTGCGCACCAGAGTCTATGCAAACACCAACCTTGTGAATGTTGAATGAATGTCTTATAATCCCCAAAACTAAAGGGAAATCAGATGTCAGTGGGATACAAATCAAGGCATAACTCCGGCTTCTTTTAAATAGGACAGAGCAAGTTGTATTTATATTGCACAATGCGTGCTTTGACTATAAATATTTTAAAGCCACTGTACAGACCTGCTAAAATCTCTACTTGAACTTGATAAAATTGTGCAGTATCATATTTGATCTTTTGATTGTCAGAAGGGAGAGAAATTACATTTCCATAACAATAACATTTAATGACCTGAGTGGGTGAAAATTCAAGGTCTAATTTTACGTCTGGAAATATAAGATATGACTTTTCTGCAGAAATATTTGAAACTTGTTTTAAGGAAAGATGTTGGTAGCGAACAGATGGCCGACTACTTCCATACATATTCATGAGTGCATTTATTTCATTATGTCTTCCCCTGGGAAACTCAATGCTTCAGCTTTTATAAGTTTGTATGGCCATCAAATTGAGCAGTCAGGAGCCCTCTGTCAAGAGCTGTGTTGCTGAAGAAATTGAAGGAAAGAATGTGAAAAGCTTTCACACTTTTGTCTTGACTTTTATCACAGAAACACCTGTTATTTTGAGATCTAAGATGGGAATTTTATCAGGCATAGTAAATGTTATGTTTTGATAGATCAAGTGACATGTTCATTTTATCTGAATTATTTTTACCTTAAGTTTGTGGCATCTCCCAGCATCACTATTTAATAACTTCATAAAAGAATGAGAATAAATCTGTCTCATTTTACATGGTTAAGAGCTTTTCAATGCAACCAAAGGTGTCAAAAATTGTATGTGATTTTTTTTTAAATCACGTGACTTTGATGTCAGTGATGTACTATAATTCTGAAATTAGCTATTTAAACGATTCCTTTCTCAGGATAGCAAGCAAGTTTTTATAAATAACAGTAATTCAAAATAGTTTATAAAGAAACCAAACTTAAAGATACAAAGCAAATCCAGCAGAAACTAAGTCTGATGCTAAGAAATATGAATCATGGTTAAAAATGCCATAATGATTATTTATGAATACACTTTTAAAAAATATTTTAAGTAGAGCTGATCCAACAACTTCAAAGTTTTACAATTTTCACCAAGGAAGGACACCTTTTTTGTCTGACATTTTCATGGAAAAGGTGTCCCTTTTTTCAACCATCTCTAATTTCAAGTTTGTTAGAGGCTGCATTTCTTAAATGGGACATTGCAATACTGATTCATTCATTCCTACAATCTATGACTGAGACATAGTCACCTTATTGGAACACGGATCGTGTCCATCAGGGCAAGGTATGTCTGTTTAACCCACCACTATTTATTTATGGTTTTAAGTTTTTTGGGTTTTTTTCCCTTGATGTCCACAAGGTTTGATCCTATGGGGATTACTTGAAGTCAGTGGGATTTAGGTTGTTTACATGAATAAAGTTCAGTCCTTGAAGAAACATTAGTTATCCTTTAATGGCTCTGAGAATATATCTTGCTGCTGCTTCAGGGCAAGACATAACCTCATAGAGAGTTTTGCTTTAGTAATGGATGGGCTAGGCCCAAGTACTGGGTATTTGCTCATTTACAAGAGAGTTGCATAGTTCATTTCTTATGTAGGCTGATCTGACAGAAGCTGAGATGGGAGAGATAGAGAAATACCATTGAGTTGAGTGCTAGGCCTCTCTTCACTAGACTAATAATTAGCTATTTTCTGGGCATGAACTATAAACTGAACTCCATGCAGACTGGTTAAATAGCAGTAAGCAAAGGACGATCCTGATATGAACCTGTATGAGGTCCTGCTGAAGTCAATGGTATTGGGATTTATAACAGGTTAACTGAGAGCAGAAATTGACCCCAATTTGCGGAGGGCCTAATCCTATGAGTGTTTGGGATTTGAGGGCGCTCCGTGTCTCACAGAACTTGTAGAAAGGCCAGTGAATGCATCATTGTTTTTCTTAAGCTGTACTTACTGCCTGTCTGTCTTTTTGAGCGGAGTTGGCAGAATTCAAGCCGGCCCAAGGTTTAGTTCTAATGGCTTGGCCAAGGCAGAGTAGGGTTTGTGGCTTGATATTTTTTCTTTCAATCTGATCATTTTTTATTTTTAATTCCTGGCAATAAGGCTTTTTCTGCATTTGCCAGAACAGCACAGGTATTGTCAGTGTTGCACTTCACAGAGGCAGCAGACCCATTAACCCACTACCAAAGCTGAATGAGGGACACTAGAAAAAACTGTTAAGAAATTTCTTGCTTGGAGGCTTATCTGACATGAACTGGATAAAACACTGAAAACGTCCTTTTTGGAAAGCTTTACTTAAACTGGGTCTAATTACAGCCAACACAACATGACAATTAAAGTTGTCAGCTGTCTGAAACAATATGAAATTTTGCCCTGGGCAGTAAACACTTGTCGTAAAAAAGGTGTTTTATTATTCTATTCCATATACTTTGTTAGAAATAAAATAAAACAAGGTTAATGTTCCACCATTTAGTTTAATGGATAGAGAACAGTATAATCAAATACAATGTGCACAGCTATGGTTGGTTGTTGTTTTTATCATTATGGAATTTCAATCAAATGTGTGTTTCCCAAAGTGTTCTCAAAGGTTCATTTAATTTTAAAACGATTGTAGCCTTGGATTAACTTAAAAGGCAGTAATACATTTAATCAAAGGAGGTTAACTGCTAATATTAAAAATGAATCATTTGCACATGCAAGTAGTAAAGTGTATAAAGCCTGCATGGAAAACACTTAGGGCTAAATTCTTTCCTCGAACACCTTTATATCAATTTCATTGAGGTTAATGTGAGTCATGCATATAGTCCAGGACAGAATTTGGCGCTGTGTGAGCTTGCGCTTGACTTTGTGACCTACATAATGTTTTCAATGGAGTTTTTAAAATGTAACTTCCCAAGTGTTTCTTAAAAGGAAAAATGTAAAAGCCAATTCTATTTGCAACCATCAAAATGCTCTAGTTATGCATCAGAACAAGGGCTTGGCTCCTGAATCTTCAGTGCTGCAGCACAGATTACTACCACTTGTAGCTAGTATTGTAGTTCATTAGCTAGGATCAGGAGAAGGGTATAATCCCAAACTGGAGGGGTGTGCTGTCATGACTGTCCTGTGTGTCTGGATGGTGATCCTCATTGAAGCGGGAGGTCTGTAATCTGTATTTTACAGTTTGATATTCAAATTGTTTGGCAATCTGTTGTATCCTTAATTTAAAGAAATGCTGAGCTCACTCTTATGGCTGAAGAGAAACTTCCTGGTGCTTTGACTTTTTTTTCTTTTTTTCATGCTAAATCTCTTTATCATTAAGAATTAACTGATGGCCTAATCTAGTAGCTCGTTAGTTTTAAAGGTACAGATTTTCCCTCCCTCCCCCAATCTATACTTCTCAGCTTTCTTTTGTTATTGGTTCTGCCTCTCTGGTTAGTTCTCTCACTTGAAGAGGTGTATTTTGAACTAGAATGCTACTTGACTCCATTGTAAGTTAAAATTCTCCATAGGTTTGAAAGCGTTCCAGTAATTTTTCCATTATTGTATTCTATAGATGAGGAGTTATAATTATAGCATCACTTCAAATTCTTATAAGAACCTGTATTTTGAAATGATGGAGGTTCTGAGATGGCAACATAGAATTCTTGGAGAAGTGTAGGTTTTCTTTTTTAAAAAAAATTCAATACGTATCACTGGAAATTATACACATTTACAGCAATTTAGCAAGAACAATTTTGAACTTCTAATGTTCTGCTCTTTAGAAGCACCTCCATCTACTTCACTCAAGTGCAATTAGAAATGTGAAGCTTTCAAACAATTGCAAATCTCTTGTTCAATCTCTTGTTCTTGCCATAAACTTGACTTTTTGCTTTGGGGTATTTATATTTTCATTTCTAATCTGTGAAATCTTATTTGTAACATGTCCATGTGAGACTACAAATCTCTGCACCAAGTCAATTGGGGACGAATATTCCTTAGTCCATGCGGTGCACTTTCTATTATTGTAATTTTACAGTACAGAAAAAATGGAGAGAGTTTATACCATCTATATTATAATGATTCTATGAGAGATGCGGAGTGCCTTCAACTTCTGTAGACTTCAATGGGTTCCTATCACTTTGCAGGAGCTGGCTAATGTCTTGCAGATATGCTTAACTTTACACATTTGAGTAGTCCCTTTGATTTCTATAGGATTATCACAAGGGTAAAGTGTGTCCCTAAATCTTCCATTATTGGTCCCTATGATTTCACAAACATTCAGAATTACAGTATAACCATTCCTTGTGTTCAGTATAGTGACGTTATTGACGTGAACTGTGATTGTACAGATAATTGTTGCAACCAAGGTCCTATAGTTGGAACAAACCTTGTACAAAGGAGGTCAAGTAAGGTGTGTTTGGAAAGGTTGTAATTTGCTGGTTACGATTATGCTGTCTGTATGTGTGTATCATTTTTTGTATTTGAAGTTATGACTATTGGCTATGTACTTGTATCTCAGTGTGTTTGATTCGAAGTAGCCTTAGTGTAGCATTTGGTCAGCTTCTTGAGAAAGGACTATTCTCAGTAAGTGTCCAATCAAAAAACATCTAACTGACAATGGACTATGGGAGATGCCAATCCACATTGAGATTTCCTGGGAACGGTCAAACTAACACGTAAACAATGGCGTTGGCCTGCAAAAAGCTGAATGGACATGTGACTTGCCCAGGTGGCTACAAACTCTACCTTGTTACTGTGATTTTTCACAGAAAAACAGAGGGGTTTCCACCCAAGAGGGAGACTATAAAAGGCCCTGGAAGCCTCTCCATTTTTTCTTCAGATGGCACAAGAGATGGCCTCTCCACTCCGCCTGAAAGAAACTGCGACAAATGACTGTGAGTGATTACTGGACCCAGGCCATAAACCATGCTGGTCTGGAAAGGATTGGGCCCAGTCTAGGAAGCAGGGCCGGCGACAGGGGGGTACAACGGTTACAGCTGTACCGGGCCCCGGACTTAAGGGGGGCCCCTTAAATCTGGGGCGGGCCCGGTACACAGCTGTATCTCCCTTGTCCCCCGGACTTTGAGCAAGGCGCGGCTGCGGGCAGCCGCCCGTGCTCATCAGCCCCTCCCCCGGCACCCAGCAGCCTCCCCCCGCCCCCTTTGCTTCTCCCGGCCGGGCCACGCGGCCACAGCGCATGCGGGGGTTGGGCCCCGCGGGCGGCGGGAGACCGGCCGGGGGGGACGACCCGCGGGCGGCGGGAGACCGGCCGGGGGGGGGGGGGACGACCCGCGGGCGGCGGGAGACCGGCCGGGGGGGGGGGGACGACCCGCGGGCGGCGGGAGACCGGCCGGGGGGGGGGGGGGGAACGACCCGCGGGCGGCGGGAGACCGGCCGGGGGGGGGGGGGACGACCCGCGGGCGGCGGGAGACCGGCCGGGGGGGGGGGAACGACCCGCGGGCGGCGGGAGACCGGCCGGGGGGGGGGGGGGGGGAACGACCCGCGGGCGGCGGGAGACCGGCCGGGGGGGGGGGGAACGACCCGCGGGCGGCGGGAGACCGGCCGGGGGGGGGGAACGACCCGCGGGCGGCGGGAGACCGGCCGGGGGGGGGGAACGACCCGCGGGCGGCGGGAGACCGGCCGGGGGGGGGGGGGACGACCCGCGGGAGACCGGCCGGGGGGGGGGGGGACGACCCGCGGGCGGCGGGAGACCGGCCGGGGGGGGGGGGGGACGACCCGCGGGCGGCGGGAGACCGGCCGGGGGGGGGGGGGGACGACCCGCGGGCGGCGGGAGACCGGCCGGGGGGGGGGGGGGGAACGACCCGCGGGCGGCGGGAGACCGGCCGGGGGGGGGGGGAACGACCCGCGGGCGGCGGGAGACCGGCCGGGGGGGGGGGGGAACGACCTGCGGGCGGCGGGAGACCGGCCGGGGGGGGGGGGAACGACCCGCGGGCGGCGGGAGACCGGCCGGGGGGGGGGGGAACGACCCGCGGGCGGCGGGAGACCGGGGGGGGGGGGATGACCCGCGGGCGGCGGGAGACCGGCCGGGGGGGGGGGGGGGGACGACCCGCGGGAGACCGGCCGGGGGGGGGGGGGGGACGACCCGCGGGCGGCGGGAGACCGGCCGGGGGGGGGGGGGACGACCCGCGGGAGACCGGCCGGGGGGGGGGGACGACCCGCGGGCGGCGGGAGACCGGCCGGGGGGGGGGGGGACGACCCGCGGGCGGCGGGAGACCGGCCGGGGGGGGGGGGGGAACGACCCGCGGGCGGCGGGAGACCGGCCGGGGGGGGGGGGAACGACCCGCGGGCGGCGGGAGACCGGCCGGGGGGGGGGGGAACGACCCGCGGGCGGCGGGAGACCGGCCGGGGGGGGGGGGAACGACCCGCGGGCGGCGGGGAGACCGGCCGGGGGGGGGGGAACGACCCGCGGGCGGCGGGAGACCGGGGGGGGGGGGATGACCCGCGGGCGGCGGGAGACCGGCCGGGGGGGGGGGGGGGGACGACCCGCGGGAGACCGGCCGGGGGGGGGGGACGACCCGCGGGCGGCGGGAGACCGGCCGGGGGGGGGGACGACCCGCGGGCGGCGGGAGACCGGCCGGGGGGGGGGGACGACCCGCGGGCGGCGGGAGACCGGCCGGGGGGGGGGGACGACCCGCGGGCGGCGGGAGACCGGCCGGGGGGGGGGGGGGACGACCCGCGGGCGGCGGGAGACCGGCCGGGGGGGGGGGGGAACGACCCGCGGGCGGCAGGAGACCGGCCGGGGGGGCCCCGCACGATTTTCTACGGGGCCCCAAAATTCCTGTCGCCGGCCCTGCTAGGAAGGAGTCCAATCTGTGAAAGAAGCTTATTGGAACATATGAGGGTGAGATTTTATCTGTAATCAGGTTCTTAATGTATTAGGCTTAGACTTGTGTATTTTGTTTTATTTTCCTTGGTAGATTACTTTGTTCTGTCTGTGATTACTTGGAACCACTTAAATCCTACTTTTTTATTTAATAAAATCATTTTTGCTTATTAATTAATGCAGAGTAAATAAAAAAATACCTGGGGGAGCAAACAGCTGTGCATCTCTCTCTATCTGTGTTATAGCGGGCAGACAATTTATGAATTTACCCTGTATAAGCTTTATACAGAGTAAAATGGATTCATTTGGGGTTTGGAGCCCATTGGGGTCTGGGTGCAAGAGACAGGAGCCCTTGCTAAGCTGTTTTCAGTTAAGTCTGCAGCTTTCGGGGGCATGGTTCAGACCCTGGGTCAGTGCTGGAGCAGACCGGCATGTCTGGCTCAACAAGGCAGGGTTCTGAAGGCCCAAACTGGTAGAGAAAACAGGCTCGGAGGTCGTCTCAGCACATCAGGTGACAATCCCACGGGTATCTCTGTGACTGAACCTATCACGAGTATATTTAACATTTGTCACTCTCGATTGCCAAAAGTAAATAGCACCATCATTTTTTAATCTTCATACTGTGTATAATGGAAATGACTATGATCTTAAAATATTGCTTCAACCATCTTACACCTTACATTTTATTTATGTTTGAAAGAGACAGGAGGACTGGCAATCACATGACACAATTTTTTATTCTTAAAACATTCTTATAAACTTCCTTCTGAAGTCTGAAATCTGACTTCCTGAAGCTTCTTGACTGTTCCTTGGTTTTTCAGACAATTTAAATGATTGATAAATATGTTTCTCACCAATTTAAATACTAAACAAAAGTTTCTTATTTTAATTTTTTCCCTCTCTATAGAAAGAGAAATGATCTAGGACAGAAGACTTCACCGTCATAAATCAAAATATGACTATCTTCTGGTAAGTTAATACACAGTCCTGGCTGTATAAAATAGAATTGCCAAGCCACGAAAGAACCTGACAACATTCATATCTCTTGCGGACAAAATTACAAACGCAAAAGCACCATGGCAATAAGTTTGGAGGTTAGTTAACTAATTATGCTGATTCTGTATGGTTCTGACTACCACCTGCAAAAGCGCTCAATAGCATCAATGTACATTGAGTTCGATGAAAGTTGAGGGTACTTGACTGCCTGCAGGGTTGTGTATGGTTGTACATGTCTGTATATTTACTGAGTTCATTATTTCAGACATTCAAAAAAGCATGTAGCTCATGGTAAATATTTTGTAATTCTTTCTAGTGGTCCACACCACTTAAATTCTGTGGTCAGGCAAAAAGTAGGACTGTGGATGGAGTAGCCATGCAGTGAGGTCTCTGCACCCTTGTGTCACAAAGAATGGGGGGCGGGGAGAGGAGTGATCCAGTGGCTGTAAATCCCCAGAAAGGGAGAACATAGTGATTAAAGCCTCGGGTTGCAATACAGATGCCAGTGGGCAACTGTACCAAATTCCATTCCCACAGTCCAGGTAAGGGTTTGATCCAAAGCCTATTGCAGTGGATGGAAAGATTCTAATGGACTTCAGTGAGGTTTAGACCCCGGTGAAATCCTAGCTCTCTGAAATCAGTGACAAAAGAGCCATTGATTTCAGTGGTGTCAGGATTTCACTCCAGGCCTCTAGTTCCCTTCATAGAGCTCAATTAATCAAGCTTAGCATAGGAACAGTGCATTTCACCCATAGGCAGAAAAAACATCCATTGGTAAGGGGAAAATTTCCCTACTGTCTTGCCACTTTCACTGACATACCTTTCTTTCTGACAGCCAGTTTCTGATGGTTTTTTTTTTTAAACTGACAGTCAGGAAATGTATTGATTGGCAACTTGGTGAACGCCTGAATTCCTATACTTTTCAAAATGATCATGTTAAGTATGTAGAAATAGAGATAAGGAAACTAATTTGATGTCAAGCAGTAATGAGACAGGTGTACTAATCTGCCTTTTGATTTTGATTTCCTCTGGCTGTTCTATATTTTATTAAATGGGGTGTCAATTTTTTAATTGGTTTAACTCCAAGTCAACCCTGTCATAATATTCTTACATATTATGTCCATCCCTTCTTTGAATGAAGTTATTACGTTAAGTCAAAGGTTCTGAGAGTGATTTAATGAAAAACGAATTTCAAGGGGAAAAAAAAGCTGGTGGGTGATAAATATGAGAGAATTTCCATCTTTTGGATAATGCCTCAGTGAGAGATTCATACCCCTGTGTAAAGGATGGATAACTTAAAAATCATGACAGAAAGAGTTAGTTAGTTTTGGGAGTGGCAGTCCTGCTGTGAGGCCAAAGTCATTTAGAAGTACCTATTTGCTAAAAGTGATATTTTAGTAACAAAACTCTACCTTTGAGTATATTAATGGAAAGGATTAAGACTGAGGAAAACAAATCAGGGGCCTAAAATACATACTCATCAAATAAAATGGAAATTTGAGTTCGATATTCCATTCGTGCTGCTGCTGGGAAGTTGGTTTTAATTTATTCTTGATGTGTATATTCTGCGCCTTTTACTCGGGTTTTCATTCATTAAGGTCACTATGGGCAGAGGACTTGGAAGGCTGCACCGAAACAAAGATTCTCACTCCCGCAATGTCTAGAATTGGAAAAACAATTCAAACACTAAGTCTTTTTTTTTTTTTTAAAGAAAATTCAGAGGAGGTTTTTTGTTTGTTTTTGAGGGGCTTTTTTGCAGCTCAAAAGTAAGAAGCAAGATAAATGGGGGGGAAGGGTTCATTTGTAATTTTTTTTGCCTGAGTGGCTTGGAAAAAAACAGTGTCACTCATATTGGTTTGAAAGGTTCCTATTGAAACAAAATGGCTATCAGTCTATATTTATTTCTGTTGCGTCTAATGTCAAGTACACGTATAATTGGCTTGAGTCTGTGTATGGTGGGTTGTTTTGATTTATTAATGTTCTTTCAAAAGGGTTCTAGCAGTCATTTTGAGTACAAATTTAAAATAGAAAACCTTTTCTGGTGTAAGGTAGGATAAAAATAAAACACATGTATATTCAGTAAAACTGCTGTCTAGAATTCTTTGTCTGGAAAACAAATCCCTCAAAGTGTGGGAGATATTACTGATATTTTGAATCAGGTCATTTGAACTTCATTGGTCTCTTCAGAATAGAAATGTTAAATCCCCAAGTTTTGGTTTCTAGACCTGATCCTGTTATGCCTGGCAGGCAGAGGCGGTGAGAATGCTGCTGAAGCTGTGCATTCTGCCCCTAGGAGAGGTAAAGCTTTGTGTCATTTCGTGAGCTTCCTTCCTGCCTCCAAACCTAAAGGGTGGCCTTGTTAGGCAGAGAAGAATGGTATTTCAGCCCTTCAGTTGTTGAAAAGGTTGTAATGAGTTGGGGCCTTTGAGGGTTAGTTAGGAGACAGAATGAAGGGTTCATCAGGGCTCTGAGACAGGCTCCAATGCCCCCTTGAGGGGGGAAAAATGTAATTCTTCTCAGGCAGGAAATTAAACTTTTCCAGCAGAGATGCTGGCCTGTAAAGTGGTATCTACAAGGGTTTAGCTCTGAATGTCATTTCTTTGGTGAGGCAAATTTGACTGACACTGACCTTATTAGAGAGACTCAAAGAGAAAGGGAGGAGAGATTGGGGGTCTGGGGACTGAGACATTTTTAAAGTAGTATGCCAGAATAATAGTCTTTTAAAGAGAACTCTTTATTTGGGGCCTAACGTGACATGACCTGTATCCAAAAAATATGCTATTAAAAATCATTTGCTTAGATAAGCCTCTAGCAATAATGATGCAAGGATATCACACTCTGGGTAAAATCCGGGCCCCATTGAAGTCACTGGGAGTTTTGTCATTGACTTCAGTGGGGACAAGCTTCCACCCCTTGGCTTTAGTGTATAATGTTGTACAATGAATAGAGCATTGTGAGGTGCAGTTTAAGATCTTAAAAATAAGGTTTGCTTCATATTTTTTATGTAGCTGCCCTTTATTCCAGTAGATGGTCTCACTATTCCAGAACCACACATAATTGTACACTTCATATTTTTATTTGTTTTGTAATGTCCATAATTCCACTAGGATGTGAGTTGAGTTCTATTCACCACAAACTAGCAACCATGCTTAACTAAGGCCTATTGCGCTCATGATCACAGCCATCTTTAACCTCATTTTCAGATATAGTTTTGTCTTCTGTGCTTGTAACAGAATTTACATACATATTCAACATGCTTCCAAAAGAGGGGAGTGGGGGGGCAATGCTGTGAAATGCTGAGTGTCCTCAACACCCAATGAGTTGAGAACACAGAGCACCTCTAAGAAGCATCAGTTCCCATTGTATAATTGCATTTAAAAAGCCACACTTTTATCTGGTTTGTAGGTAGCCTTGAGTGTGAGTTTTGGCCAGCCCATTAATTAGCACCAGATTTCACAGTCTGTGGTGCATTTTTCATGGTGGTAAATTTGGTAGGGCCCTACATATGAGGGAGGGGCCAGCATTACTTCTTGGAGCCCCTAGGTGTTCCTTAGAGGTTCCCATCCAAATATTATCTAAATTCAGCCTGTTTAGCCTGTGAAATCTGAGGAGGAAAACAGCCCACGGTAATGTGTACAAGCTAATTGGTGAGCTGGGGAATTATACATGTAGCTTAAATACTACTGAATTTTTCTAACTTGTAATTATGCAATTAGCATAGCTTTTCTTAGTCTTTCTATTGAATATACTTTCCAATGAAAGATGAATTGTAATGTATATGTACATGAGAACAATATGTGTGAATATTTGATACGTGTGTGTGTGTGTGTAATATGTATATATTTAAAGATTGTGAGGTGCAGAGATACTATGTTATGGGGGCTATGTAGGGTTGCCAGGAGGTTGGTTTTCAACTGGAACACCCGTTCGAAAAGGGACCCTGGCAGCACCTTGCTGTTAAAAGTCTGGTCGGCAGCACAGCAGGGCTAAGACAGGCTCTCTGCCTGCCCTGGCTCTGTGTAACTCCCCGGAAGTGGCTAGTGACAGGGCATTCAGGGAAACT
The DNA here is from genome assembly GCA_032164245.1 of Sternotherus odoratus. NCBI lineage: Eukaryota > Metazoa > Chordata > Testudines > Kinosternidae > Sternotherus > Sternotherus odoratus. The sequence goes on along the minus strand of JAVMKO010000005.1, from coordinate 12,724,265 downwards.
CCTCTTGCTGCCTCAGTAGCGGCTCTGTAGTGAGTGAGGGTCGGGGAGAGCAAGCGATGGAGGGAGGGGAGCTGGAGTGAGGTGGGAGGGAGAGGAGCTGGAGTGAGTGGGAGGCGGGGCCTCAGAAGGTGAGAGGTAGGGGCGTGGCTTCAGGGCAGGGCAAGAGTGTTTAGTTTTGTGCAATTAGAAAGTTGGCAACCCTCAGGCTATGTAAGTATGTAAAATAGAAAATGTGGACCCTCCTTTCTCAGAACGCAATATATGTTTAAAAATAGAGAGTGATAAAACATCCTTAGAGGTAAGACACAGTTCGGTATCTCCTTGTTTTTAAGTACACAGCGGTTGGTTTAATCAGAAAGTAATTTCACAGGTAGAAATTGTGTAATTCAGCAGCAGAGCTTAATAAAGCTGTCTCCTGTGTATCCATTTAACTTGCAGCTGCATCCTTCTCTCAGATGTTGTTATAAAATATTAAGGCAACTCTCTCTCTACTTCAAATCTGATCTAAGTAATGAGCCTAAAGTGCTATTTTGGGTGAACAGTTACTTTTTATAGCTTTTGCAATAAGTGAATGGTGTAAATTTGCAGTAAAAGAAACAAAAATATGTCCCAGAAAGAACAGACCAAACAGTATGCAAGACAGGGTGCTCATTTTTATTATTTCATCTCCAGATTATTAGAAAATGGGCTTTAAATGGAAGAGAATCATTCTTAAAGTTAGCAGGTGCCACTAAAAACTCACTCAATGTTTGTCTCTCCTTAGATATTGTGGCACTATGGTGACTCTTAAATATAGGAAGATATCACAATATATCACACTTTCAGGCAGAGGTGAAAGTAAGCTGGTACGGCTTACCAGGGTGGATCGGCAGGGCTCCAGCGGCAGTTTAAAGGGCCTGGTACAATAGCGGTGGCCCAGCCCCGGGCTCTTTAAATAGCTACAGGAGCCCCGCCACAGCCTCCCCGGGGCTCTGGCAGCAGGGCTTGGCGGGGATGGGAGCCCTGTTGCCGGAGCCCTAGGGAAGTGGCAGCGGGGCTCCGGTAGCTATTTAAAGAGCCTGGGGCTGGGCCGCCGCTACTGTCCCTTGCCCTTTAAACTGCCATGGGAGTCCCCAGTGAGGGGGGGGGAGTTGGGATGAGGAGGGGAGTGGGGGGAGGCCCCTTACCAGTACGGGGGCTGTCTCTGAGGCTGTCTCTGATCCTGAGGCCCCGGCCCTTCTGCCCGAGGCCCCACCCCTTCCGAGAGCCAGAGCTGGCCCCAGCCCAGCCCCCCGTATCGGTAAGAACCTTCAGCTACTTTCACCCCTGCTTTCAGGTCTGGGAAATGTACTCAGAGTGTCGCCCCTAAATACAAGATGGAACAAATTGGTTATAAGAGCGAATCCAAGCCGAAGTGGGAAGTTAACACTTTTGCAGTCACAGGATAAAGGAGGGGTAGTAGATTACAGATTATTCTAATAGCCATAAATCCAGAGTTTTAAGACCATGATTTTTACTGTCTAACACAATTATGAATTTGAGCTCCTAGGCTCATCTTTTGAAGGTATTATGGTAGTTTCCTTTGAGGAGGAGGACTGAGAGAGAAGATATGGAGTGATTATTTTGTGAGAAGTATTCACCCATGGGTGATATAGTGTTTTAGTCTTTCATTTCCCTGAGTGAGTTCATTCAAGAGTGTGGTGACTCTGTGGTTTCACCTAAGTAGTGGTGTCAGGGTATTTAGTGCACTGGATGAGGTATGCCAGATATTCTGATGAGCATGTGTAAGACTCTTGGACCTTGAAAGGTGAGTTGGGGGATGGGGGGTTGATCATTGTAGAAGTGGAGATATGTCTGCAAGTTTTGCATCTGTTCTGATATGATCTGATGCCACTTTGAGATGGTGGGTCCTGGTCGGTTGGGAAATTTCTTCTCATGATGAGCTTGATGAGTTTGGAAGTGGTGTGGGGGCTGGTTAAAGGCCAAAACAAAGGTTCAGGAAAGATTTCTTTCAGGATGGGATCCCCACTAAATACGGATTGTAATGTGTAGTGATAACCCTTATGGGTTCCAGTGTGGAGTGGTAGGTGACAATTAGAAATGCATGGTCAGAGGGTTTTCACTCTGTATTGAAGCAGGTTTTCTTGGGGTATTTGGGTGGCCCATTCGATGATGTGATCTACTTCTCTGGTGGAGTGTCCTTATCTGGTGAAGGTAGTTTTGAGTGTATTATGGTTTATATCCTCGCCTTTCTTCTCGGTGCACATTCTGTGGTATCTGAGTGACTGGCTGTAGATAGGATTTCTTGGTGTGTTTGGGTGATTACCTGACCTGTGAAAGTGTGGCAGTCCAGGGGTTTCTTTATATATAGTTATCTGTACAGTTCCATTGCTGAAGCTGATCATGGCATCTAGAAAACTGCTACTAGTGTGCGACTGTTCTAGAAAGAGTTTGATTGATAGGTGATGGTTGAAGTTGTGGTGGAAATCTGAGGGAGTTTGTCTGATGTCCAGAGAATGAAAATATCATTGTATCTCAGGTATATCATTGATTTCATGGTACATTTGTCCAGAAATCCTTCCTCGAGCGCCTGAAAAAGTTGGCATAATGGGGAAGAAGCCTAGTACCATGGCTGTTCCCATGGTTTGGACCGAATGCTTGTTGTTGAATGTAAAGTTGTTATGGGTAAGGATGAAATGAATGAGTTTGTCAATGTTTGAAGCATGTATCTTAGTGTTGTCCATTGTCCTGTAGATATTTGAGGCATTCAAATGTAAGGGTTAACAACTGCTACAGATCACACCTGGGTCTCTCACCAGCATTAATGTACTCCTATCAATTAATGTTTTTCTCACTTGGGGCCTGATCAAATACTACTAGACTCAAAGAAAAGACTTTCATTGACTTAAACGGATGTTGCAGATGAGAACCTAGAGTAGTGGTGGGCAACCTGTGGTCCGTCAGGGTAATTCACTGACAGGCCACCAGAGAGTTTGTTTACATTTGCATGACCGCCCGCAGCTCCTAGTGGCTGCGGTTCGCTGTTCCCAGGGAGCTGCAGGCAGCCATACAAATGTAAACAAACTGTGGGACGGTCCACTAGCAGATTACCGTGAGGGGCTGCAGGTTGCCCACCACTGCCCTAGAGGGAACTGGGTATTGGTGTACAGTAGTTCTGTGCTTTGTCTGCCTGTCTTCCATTTTGTTCGTTTTGGCATCCTTCCTAATACCTAGAAAGTCGGCTTATGCATTTATTGCAAACGTTGTTGTAAGGCTTAACTAATTGTTCATGAAGTTCCCTAGGGTCCCCAGAAGAGAAGTCTAGAAATGCAAGAATTACAAATTTGAAAACAAGAATCTCCATGATAAACTCAGATTCTCCTCATTCCAGGAAGCAATCACAATAAGCTAGGAAATTGATGAAAATAATTTTCAGGTCAGTAAAAAGTTTTAAAGCAAAACTATTAATTGATGCTATATAGAGGGTGGGATGCTGGGAATATCTTAGTGCTGGCTTCATTACCCCGGTCATTGCAATTCTGGCATAATAATGACAAAAGCACACTATCATTGTCAGAACCTCATTTAAAGGGTGATAAATTTTAAGGAAAAAAAGCAATGACTCAGAAAGAATATAAAAGTAGAAAAAAAAGCCAAATACCGTTTTTTAATGTGTGTCTATCAATCAGAGTTTATTGGAAAGGCAGTAAACAAAAATGCAGAGAGATTATGTTCTGGCAAATAAAATAAAAATAATGGACATAAAATGGGTTGATGTCACTGAGTTTTCGCAGTTTTGGCACTTAGCCTTCTGCAGAAACATCGCTCTATCAGTAGAAAAATTTCTGAAGGAACTTTTAATCTCACACTATCACTTTTTTACTCTTCAGATTAAATTGACTTTTTTGATAATCCAACTGTGTTTAACGTTTCATGCCACAGCTGAAGGGGGATTTTTATGGAGCACTGTCAAACATATATTTTCATATCAGTTCAGTTTAATTTTCGAACTAGAGGTCTCTGCAGCCTCACAGCTCTAGTGGAGACACTGTTCTTGGAAGATCCTAGTACTTCTGCTCGGGTGGGTAAACAGCTTATGAAAAATGAAGGAATTGCTGCTGGCAGATGTAAATTCCACTTACACTAATGCTGCTATTTTATGTTGCCTTCATTTGGGATAGGAATGAAATAAAACACCATTGGGCACTTTGTAGATGCTGCTGTTAATCACATAATAACACACAATCTGCATCTAGGAGGTATCCTAAGGCTGAGATGTAAAGATCTCTAGAACGTGGGTGCATTCATGGGGAAGTGGAAGGGACACTGGAAGGTACAATTCCTGTTTCAGTGACCCTCTAACAATAGGGACAAAACTTGCCCCTTCCCTCATGTGTGTGTGTGGAAGGCTCCACATGCAGCAGATCTGATGCAGTTCTATTGCAATAGGGGGAGGTTGGCAGGAACTGTAGGAGTTCTTTGTGATACCCCATATGGAGAGGATGTGGTGGACCAGAAACATTGGTAGAAAGGAGACCAGGCCTCAGAGCAGCTGTAGGGCCATTCAGTGGCTTTGCTGCTGCTCCATAGTCTGGAAAAGGAGGTTCCTTGCTGCATATGTCCTCATTTTCCAGCTACTTGTTAGGCACTGGTTAAAAGGGACCTGAATCAGTTTCTGTCTAATTCAGTGGGATTTTTGCTAATGATATCAACGGACTTAATAGCCCAATCTTAAAGTTCTGTGGAAAAAATGATTGTACTGGAAGAGAATCAGAGTGTTCTGATACATGTCTGATAGTATGATAAAAACTTGGTCTCTCAGATTAAATCCTATTAACAGCAAGGCTAAATACAATTACAATTGATTATATTTTTGTATTGCAGTAGTGCCTCAGAACCCCAGTCATGGACTAGAACCCCAGAGCGCTAGGTGTCATATGAGTATAGAACAAACACTGGTGAAATCATGGCATGCGTGTGTGCTGATGGGATGTCTAAATAATTCAGGAGTCAAAACCCTCTATTATAATTCATTCCAGACCAGTATCAAATAGCAGAACCGTCCACATAATTTCTCAGATACTTTGCTTGAAGTAGGAGTGGGAGAACATGTTGGAAAATAAAATACTGAAATGGAAAGACTATGCTTCTTTTCATGAAAAGTCTTATTTTAGAAAGTGGAGAGCAAGAATACATAGAATCATAGAATATCACGATTGGAAGGGACCTCAGGAGGTCATATCTAGTCCAAGCCCCTGCTCAAAGCTGGACCAATCCCCTTGTAATCTTTTTTCACTCCCTTTTGCTATACTTTCCGTGACATCTTGCATGAAGTATGTGCAAGTGGGAGGAGGCGATAGAAACAACACTTTATAACCCATTCAGAGATTTGACTAGAGATTTGACTAAAGCAGGTTGGGAATTTTCTGACAAAACATTTTTTCATTGACAAATGTTGATTCATCAAAACTGAGACTATTTGTGAGAGTGGGTTGGTTTCAACAACTCCCCAATTCAACATTTTTTGGGAGTGGAGGGAGAAGATCTGAAATTGTCAAAACATCCCCTTTTGTGATAATTTTGAAACAAAATGTTTAGTTTTCTGATTCAAAGGGACTTTTGGTTCCCAATTTTTATTTAATTTATTCTAAAAAAGGTAAGGCATTTAAAAATTATTGAAACAAAATATTTCAACAGTTCCTCTCTACTTTTTGTCATCCGTTTGGGGAAGTGTTTAAGATTTTTACTTTGGACAGGGAAAAAAATCAACATCTTAAATTCTTATGGGCAAACTGTTTCCCAGTCAGCTCTGACCTCTGAATTTCAATAGCCCATTGTGGGGTTGTGATATGGCTTTGGGGTACAAAGCAATATACCACCAAGAGATTCAAACAAGCATCCTATTAGTGGGATGGATTGCAAGAAGGAGATGTTTCTCAGGCATAGCAAAAAATAAAAGCATGAAGGTTAGTGCTACGGCATCTTATATGAACTTTATCTTCTAGTTTTGACTTTAATGTAAATTTCAAAATTAGGTTTGCACGATTGGGCAGCTAATTTGTGCATTCCATTTCTCTAATTGCCTGTGTACAGTTCAAAGAGGAAATGGTCAGTTATACATCTAACTAGCATTCAAACATGCAAATATCAAATTTGCATACACCATTGGAGGTATTATACAAGGAAATTAGGCATGCACTGGATTTTTGTGAAGCGTTTGCCTGTCAGAATCCGAATACTAGAAGATGGACACTTGGCCAGATCTAACAGGATGAATCGCACATTCTTTCCTGCTTTAAGATTTCTTGATGTAAGAATCAAGGTGGCATCAAGCAAAATACATTGTCATATTGATAAATTGTTTGCTTGTGTGATTTGATTGTTGATGAGAGGGTTACATTAAAACTGTGGAAAAGGTCTGCTTGCCTGACTCATGCAGAATGGTTGTCTGAGCTGACTAATGCTGCCTTAGTGGAAAAACCTCTCATTTAAGGGGAGAAATAACAGGAAAATGCATGATAAAATCTGGAGCTTTTATGATAAGATTATTGAAGGAATTATGCGAGCACTTACATTTTAAAAATGTCTCTCTCACGGATACTAGATCATTGACCTATTAAATTTATATTGTACAACTGAGTGACTTTTACAGATTTTTTTTCTCTTTATTTGTACTGTTATAAAGCAAATCCAAAGTACTTTGTTCTGTTATATTATGGTTCATTTTTCCTTTATTTCAGTTTTTCTGTTACATTGTATTTAAACAAGAAGTACTTTAAAATAACCTCATCATCTTTTTACATGGAAAGGATTTTTCAAGATCCTATGTGCAAAATCTTGGCAGAGCCATGCAAGTAGATGCATGCCTATATCCATTAGGGACATATGGTATGGAAGTTGTCTGCCCCAGTTTTGGATTACATGCTTCCTAATACCAGATCTCTAGGCCCTGCGTATGGGCATTCTAGTTTGGCTTGTAGAATCATAGAATATCAGGATTGGAAGGAATCTCTACCTTTTAGCAATGCACTGACCTTTCAAGGACATTCTATAAGGTGATCATTATTTTGCGCATGTTCTCTGAGTCTTCTTTATTCACCTTTGCCACCATTGTCTGTCTTCTCCTTGTCCGTCCCTCCACGAATGCAAGTCGATGCCACACTATTCTATTTTGTTGCGTGTGTGTTCTTTGTCATGGGATCGGCCCAGCATATTTTTGGTCTGCCCAGTCACCTATGGTCTCTGGAGATCCAGTCACTGATGCGGATTGCAACTATTGTCTTGCCTGCAGACTACATGACCCACCCATCTTCGCTTTGCATCACCCATTGCCTGTACTACATTGGTCACCTCCATATGCAAGTATATGATCATGGAGTGATGTCTTGCACATTCGCTTTTCCATTGCTCTCTGGGTGACAGTGAATTTTTCTTCCTCTGCTTTTGTTGATGACCAGCATTCTGCTCCGTATATCACTGTTGGCAGAACACTGGAGTTAAACAGTTCTTTCCTTTTATTCATGGACAGCTCATCATCCATTAGAGACATCTTGATTTTGTTGAAACTTTGCCTTTTCCTGCATTCCCCGTTGAACGAGTCGTCTCTGCACAGCTGCTGACCCAGGAAAATATATTTGTTGACTGCCTCAGTTCTTTCCCCATTTACCGTGATTATTCCGTCTACACAATGCTCATTCTGCATCCACTTAGTCTTCGACGTGTTCACTTCCAACCTGAAACTATGCAAAAGTGTTTGCAGTTGCTGCAGCTATAACTACCAAAACATAAGCAATGCTATTCAGTGTGACTTTGGATTCTAATCTTTCTGGAGTGCTGAATTCATTTCATTTAACATTCATCAATTCCTCTTTTCTTTCTCCTATTTTTATACTGTTGTGAACACAGAATGTAATGGTTATCTTGGCCTTGGCTTTGGCCTTGGCTTCCTTGTTTTATCCCTGCAGATTCAGTGATGCTGCGTAGTGGCAGATGTCCCAAGGGTTGCTTTTTAGTTAGTTTAGCACTCTCTTTAATTGACTAGCCAACAACAGAAACAAGCTGAGGAGAGTTGAGTTCATTCATGTAGGGGAAGGGTGTTCGAAGACTTCAGTTATTCATGAGGCCCGAGGGCAGCACTGCAGGGCTTTACAAATGAGCACATAAGAGACTTCAGAACTCTTTGGAAACTCCAAGGAAAGTAACGTTAAGGAAGTCCAGAATGAAAGCTAAAGCTTGGTCCAAAACTCCTCTTGTAGTTGATAGGCACTGCAGTCCTGACTCTGCACAGTTACACCTGGGCAAAGTACCTGTGAAATACTACTATTTACATAGTAAATAGCACTGCTTGCATCCGACGAAGTGGGTATTAGCCCACGAAAGCTTATGCTTCAATACTTTATAGTTAGTCTTTAAGGTGCCACAGGACTTTGTTACATCTGCTATTCCAGACTAACACGGCTACCTCTCTGATACTATTTACATATTAGCATTTTCCACTCAGTTTTGCATGGGTATAAATGACTATGCAAAGTAGTAGCCAGTGAAGACATGGGCCCTTTAGATCATGTGATATGCTGGGAGTAATGGAAAATGCATCAGATACCCACAACAAAGTCCAATAGGGTCAGTTGCTATTTCCTACTAAACATCATCTATATTGTGGCCTTATGCTGCAGTCAGTGACATTGTTTGAAATTAGTAGACTGGTCAAAACCTCGAAAACCGGCTTCATGGGGAACGTCTAAACTGTTTCCATTTGCATCCTTCATTCTTTTTCTGGGGGTTTTGGTGACAGTTTGATATTTTTATTGAAATTTTAATTGAAATCAGGTGCAAAATAGCTATTGGTAAATAAAAATGTGTTAAAAGTTTCAATCATAATTTTGATTTAAATAATATTGATAATGGCTGGGAAAGTTTTTTGCAATAAATAGAAATTTTCCAAAATGTTGGCAGTTATTTCAGAAAAAAGTTCCACTGGCCAGAAAATGGTGTGGAAATGTTTTACCAGCTCTAGAAATTAGTGTTAATAACCATAGCTTTATATGAGAAAATCATAGAAAATTAGTACATTATTACCTATAGGCCATTACTTGTTCCCAGCTTATTTCTGTCTCACACAATGAGGATCTCATATAGTAATGGGTTCTTTTTGTTGCATACCTCTGTACTCTTGTCATGATCATGCTTTCTGTAGCAGTTGCTAGGAGATTATAAGTGGGACATGGATTGAAGGCCAGATTCTGATGTTTCTTATGTGGATGTAAATCAGGATTAACTCCATTAAAGCCAGTTGAGTTATAGCAGTGCAAAACCAGTGAGAGATCAAAATCAGTCCCTGATAGTGAGAGTCACCCGTTAGAGTACTTTAAGGAATTAATTGCTAAGGTTACAAATGAGCAGCGAAGTGTCTCCTGACAAGAATTTTAGACGTGTATATGGAGAATATCCTTTGATTATAGCAGGTAGCAAGGACCTGAGTTTAGCCAACAGATACATGGATGATGGGTACCCATGCAATGATACATATACTCTTTTTACAAACTTCTCACTGATCGCAAATCAGGTGGTGCATGAGCACCTGGCTGGATAGGTGCTTAGGTAGTTATATGCCTGTCCTGCCCCCTCCCAAACGGCATGCATAATACTAGAGAACTGGTATTCTCAGTTGCATGCCTGCAGATGCACATGGATTTCACTGTTTTTTCTAAAGCCTGCATGGCATATTAACCATGCACTGATTTTTCAAGCAAACCACAGAAAGACAAAACAGGAGCTTCTTTGCTATGCAATTGTTCGGTTTAGGTTGCACAACCTACTGAGCTGCAGTTTTTCAGGAATATTTTGTCTCCATCAGGCACATATCGGATTTGGAGCGTGAAATCTGAAGCAAACCCCCTTTCTCAGCATTGTGCAATTAAGGCAACAACGGGCTTGTGAAATGAAACACACTTGAAGAAATGTTGGGAGAAGTAACTTTGTTAAAATATTACAAGATGAAATGAAGTGAATTTTCATTGTCCTCTGTAGCATTTATTGAGACCTGGTTTTACATTAATCTACTTTGGTATAATATTTCATATGCGTTACAAATGAATGTCTCTTGCGGGGGGGAGGGGACAAACACAATGTATGTAATAACCTTGAATTTCCCTGGAGCATCTACCAAAATGAAAGGACTAATGGTATGATCCCGTATTGACAATGCCTGTGTTCCTATGACCTGTTCTTTGGATACCTATCCAACTGAACTTCTCATGCAATAGTTCATCATTTATTAAAGGGACAGACAGATGGTAAGTGCTTTTACAGTGATTTGGACAGATGATCCTCTATGCAGGTTGATCCTAGGGTTCCGGAGTTCCACTCTGGACTAAAATGTCCATGGCTGTAGAAGATGATGTCACAAATTCTGGCTACGCAGTCCTGGTCATAGCCTCTGAGTGCCCTAGTAAGAACTGTAATGATATGCCCCTTCGTGCTGAATGAGGGTTTCATGCCACTTTGATTCTGCTTGATCTATCAGCAGCTTTGAATTGCTTCAGCCACCATGTGATATGCCACCACCTATAGCATTCTGTGCCTCTTATAAGTTCCTTTCTAATGTAATTTTCTCAACACTAGAAATATTTTGCCTCCTGATCTGTTGTAACTACACAGATCAATCCCGTGCCTCTTGCATTAAGTTCATACGTTTAATAGGTTATTGCTATGATGCAGGCAATGTCCACATTTTATCTGCCGCTCTCCTCTGCCTAATTTTGATACTGCCTCAGAGCCAATATGGACTACCTATACCTAAAAGCCGGATCATGTTTCTGAGTCTCTAAATATAACAAGAGATATTGCCAAACTATTTTTTTTTTCACACAGACAGGTGCTGAGACTAGCTCAGAAACGTGCCAAAAAGCAGCAGTCAAGAAGAACAGCTGGCTCTGCACTTATTTCTCTGCAATTTATAAAATAATGTACTCAAGTGAAACTTATCCTCTTGCCTACTCATCATTGTATCAGCATGCACACTGGAAACAGTAAAAGCCATCAGTACATATAAGTTCATTTCCAGTGCTCTTTCTTTTAAACTTGGATGATGATTTACTAATATTTGGTTTCAGTGTTTCTGTGGGGTTTTTTACTTCATTTATACAGAGAATGATAGTGATTTGTTATACACTGCTGCATATCATTTTTGTAATTTCGCAGTAAATAGAATACATGCATTGGAGTTGAGTAAAATCCAGCACAATGATTAACTATCCTAATTTATATGATTGCAGTATTTCCTTCTTGCTTCCTGGCTCTGTATTGTTTCTGTTCTACAAAGTAATAAATTCTGCCTCGGAATAGCTGACTACTTCTTTGTAATTCTAATTGTGACAGTGTCACCTTTTTAAAAAAGGGACATGGTAAAGATACAGATTTAGATATATATTTTTAATATCCTTATCCCTAATAACATCTTATGCTATCCAAAATGAAATCATTTTCTAAAAGCAAATTTCAATTTCATCATGTATGCTGGCTGTTTGTGTTTGGGTACTTTGCTCACAGACAGTGGATGTTTATAGCCGATTTCACTTTCTGGTCTCATGCAGATTTGGCTTGAGTTTCCAGGACAGTAGAGGGAAATGTCATTTTTTTTTCAACCAAAATATATATTTTAATTTAAATAAAACAATTCAGGAGCACATTTCTATTATATTCTGGCCAGATTCTGCCACCCTGATCTCACTGATTGTTGTTATGGTACTCTGAGTTGCTCCACTCACTTGAGTAAAACTTCAAATGGAAGTAAGGTACTACTCAGTGTGAGTAAAGTTAGCAGAATCTGGCCAATAAACAGTTGCATAATTTTTTTTATTCACCGCCTGAAGCTAGGTTTTGTTTGTATTGTAATGCAAGGTTGACTGTGTGTGGAATGATTAAGAAACCAAAATTAAAATATTAGCCCTAAATGTGGCAATCTCCCTTTGCTGTCTTGCCAACTCTCACGATTTTATCTTGAATCTTATGATATTTAGTGTTTTTCTTTAAGTCCCAGCTGCTGAAATCAATTTATTTCATGAGAATCTCAGCCTCAAAAAAAATAAAGTTGTTCTGGGCCTTATAGTTACGGAGAAATGTGAGTGCACCCTGCAAGCTCAGAAGGCAAAAATCTTCCCCCATCCCTTTAAAAAAAATAATCTTATGTTGATTCAGGAAATCTCATGGTTTTGGGTGATTTTTGAATGCTGGGGGTTGGCAATATTGCTTTTAGGACTATTTTTAAAAGAGGGGTCTGTGCACTATGTATATTTTTCAGTATATATTGCGGTGCAATTGTATGTTGCAATTTGGGCTCTCTTTAGTGGAAGTCCTATTATTCACAGCTGTGTAAAGGGAACTGGCATACCAGTATCTATTCCTTTATATTTTATACATTTATCTTTTGTCTTTATAAAAACACGTTTGACTCCACTTTTTGCAGCACTGAAAAGCCTTTCAAATGGAATGTACACTGGTCACTATTAAAAAGTCATCACTTACCATGTGTTTCCACACAGTAGTATTTTAGACTTTTTTATATTTCCCCGCATAGGCGCCGACTCCATGGGCGCTCTGGAGCTGGAGCACCCACGGGGAAAAATTAGTGGCTTCTCTGCACCCGCCAGCAGCCAAGTTCCCCTCTCCACCCTGCCCCGCCTCCCCACCTCCTCAGCCTCCTCTCCTGAGCATGCTCGCGTCCCCGTTTCTCCACCTACCTCTCAATGCTTGCTGCTACCAAACAGCTGTATCAAGGGCTGGGAGGCAGCGGGGAGGTGTGGGAATCTGATGTATCTGCAAATATTGGACATTTAAAAATCTTCCACTGAACGTGCAACCTAAATGTGTGTGTTTCACAGGAAATGTGAAGTACGGATGAGAATATGTAGCATGTCTTAGGCGTTTGAATCCTGTCTCTGAGTATACCTTTCCTTAGAAAAAACAGGTTTGTGAACTGTTGTTAATTTCCTTTCCAGTCACAAGGAAATGAATCAAGCTTACTTCAAGGTTGTACTGAAGAGCCCACTTGATGTGCAAAAATGTTGAATGTATTCTTGGGTTGGAACAAAGCCTTCTAAAACACTATAGGTTATCTAGGGGGGTTTAGACACTGAAAACCAGAAACAGAACTAGCCTGCATCAGATAGTCATCAGAGAATGATCCAAGGCCTGTATATTATTCCTGTTTGGAGTGAGGGAGAATTGTGAGGGTTGTAATGGGAGGATGGATGGGTTAATGTTGACATGGTCTTTGCTTTGCCTGTTGAAGGTTGTGGAAGGTGGTGTGAGTTGCATAAACAATATGCTTGTATATTCTTTGTATATTGTATAAGTTGTCAAGGGCATCTACATCAATGGATGAGGAAATCCTTTTATTCCTTTTATCTGTGAATAGAAATAAATATAGCTTACTCTTTCTATGCACTGGAGCAAATTCAGTCCTTAAGCCTCATGGGCATAAATCCGTGAAGTCCAGTGAGTTACTTTGGAGTTTGACTGCTGAAGATGAGCCAAAAATCTGGCCCAATACCTACTGTGTAACATGAATATTTCCACATCATGAACACACACAAGCATGGAGCTTGCCATGTATTTGATAGAGCTGGAGCAGAGTGGGATATATTTTTGCTGCAATATTTGCTATATTTGTTAATATATTAACTCTTCTCATTGTATTATGTTACTGAGTTTAAGTGAGCGTAAATTTACTTGTAACTAGGGTGCCTGGAGTTTGTGTATAGGCTTTTCAACATATGTTATATCTAATCAGTATTTTTTTTTAATAAGCACTTGTTTGGCACGTTACATCTTTGTAGACTTTGAAAAGTTTTGATCAATAATCCTATAAAATAGGTCAGCAATTACCTCCATTTGGGATTTGGAAAATGATATACAAAGAGATTGAATCACTTGCAAAGGTCCATACAAAGGTCTTGTTAAAAAATGGAAGTTTCCAGTCTCATGATCACACCCCTGGACTCACTTCTCTTGTGGTTACCGTTTTGCAGAAAACTGTCTTCCTCCAGTAAATAATCATCCTTTTTCACCACAGTCCTCCTTACTGGCCTGATCCAGATCCCCTTGAAGTCAGTGAAAAGATTCCCACTGCCTTCAGTTGGCTCTGTATCACTCCGTAACAAGGAATATATGTGGGTTGGTTTGCTTTATTGAGGGGAAATAAAAACCCAGTTTCTCTCTTTAAGGTTTGTCCTTGACATATCCAAAGAATGATGCATTTATTCAAGGTCTGCCTAGCTCTGTTCCTCATGCCATGCAAAGATTAATTTCTACAGTCTCCGTATTGGAAATATTTTCCAGTGCTCATTTTTACAATATACTTTCACATCATGGAGGACGCAAACTGTATCTTTAAATCTGATGCAAAAATAAAAAAGTTTCCAGCATTATTTTAGTGACATTTTTTTTTAATCATACTATCGGCCAGATCTTCAATTGGTGGTGTAAATTGGCATTGCTCCTTTGGAGTGAAAGATTGATGATGATTTACCCCAGCAGAGGATCTGGTGCATAGTTTTTATTGTATATCTTTGTTTGAATGTAACTAGAAGGTTTACACAGCATGGGAAACCATCATAATCTTGTATCAGAGGGGTAGCCATGTTAGTCTGGATCTGCAAAAGCGACAAAGAGTCTTGTAGCACCTTATAGATGAACGGAGCTCTAGTGGGCTAAGACCCACTTCATCAGATAACTGCTGTGGAGATTTCCTCTTTGACATCATAATCTCCTCAATCATCAATGATGTACTTGTTTCAGGTGCAACTCAATTAATGCAGTGTTAATTTATCATCCAATCAGGGATTGCTGGGAAGGTTTGATAACCTAATTCCCATCATGCTTATTTTCTGTGTGGTTCACACAAAAACACTTACAAAACCTGTGTGTCAATTAATATAGTTGCCTTTACAGGAATATTTAATTGCTAAGTAAAAAAAATAAAATAAAATTGAAACCAGATACTTCATGAATCAAAACCACATTCAGATTGAATGATTAGAAGTTCTCAGTTAATCACCAGAAAGAAAACTAATTCAATTACAATTCAGCTTTTATGGGGGCTTTGAGGAAAGTGTGCTAAAAAAGGTTCCTTCAATCATTTTTCCATTAGATGGGGCAGGCATATTCAAGGTTAGCAATGATAAATTCAGTTTTCTTGCTCTCTTTCCCAATTATATGCAACTGTTATCTTCTGCTTTGTCACCTTACATCAACACTGATGGATACCGGTAACAGGAAGCCATGGTGAAGAAAGCTCAGTAGGCAGATACACAAAGGAAGGACAAAAAATTAGGCAATAAATCAAATTTTATAAGGATCCTCTTTTGATTGTTTACATTTTTGACAGTATTACCCCTTAACACATGAGGTACCTCTTGGCTATGAGAAAGTATGTAAGGAATTTAATAGTCTTGATACCTTCTGAGATACAGCAGAATGGCTCTGTTTCAGAAAAAGTACTTACATATGTACTAAAATTTAAGCATGTGAGTAATCCCACTGATTCCACTGGAGCTACTATCAAACTTAAAAGATAAGCACTTGCTTACATTTTCGCTGGATCAGGGCCTGTATTTAAACTTAGTAACGAGACATAAAAATTTGCTGTAAACAGAGAAGGTGGGGAAAAAACTGACTTCTCCCCCTCCCCCCCCAGTACAGTACAGAATCTCTGTAATGAGACAGCAAAGCTTGTCTTCCAAGCTGCTAGCCTGGGCTGTGTCTTTATAAATCAGTTGGTTTTTAAAGTGGATATTTGTTTTGTTTTTGGGGGGACAGAGCCTCATTTAGATTGGTCAGGTCAGCGGGAGCAAAGAATCAACTCTTCTCCCCCAGTAAAACTGTCTTTAGATTATTAGCACATAGATCCTGTCCATCTTTCACATCCCGCCCCCCCCCCCTTCAGTTATTTTGACTTGAAAGGAAATGTTACCTACTCAAGACATAGTTAATAGAGTTGCCAGGGGTCTGGTTTTTGACCGGAACACGCAGTCGAAAAGGGGCTCTGGTGGCTCCGGTCTGAACCATGGACTGGGCCATTAGAAGTCCAGTTGGTGACATAGAGGGACAAGGCAGGTTCCCTGCCTGCCGTGGCTCTGCGCAGCTCTCGGAAGCAGCAGCAGCAGCACATCCCCCCTCTGGCTTCTACATGTAGGGGCAGCCAGGGAGCTCTGCATGGATACTTGGCCAATGGGAGCTGTGGGGGTGGTGCCTGCAGATGGGGCAGCGCGCAGAGCTGCCTGGATGCTCCTCCGAAGGAGCTGGAGAGGAGACATCCCACTGCTTCCAGGAGCTGCTTGAGGTAAGTGTTGCCTGTAACCTGCACTCCTGATGCCCTCCCACGTCTCAATCCTCTGCCTCATCCCTGGCCCCCCGTCCTGCCCTCAAGCCCCCTTGGACCCACCCCAGAGCACCCTCTTACAGCCCTAACCCCTCAGCTCCAGCCCCATCCCAAAGTCTCTACCCTGCAGCCAGAGCCCTCTCACACGCACCCCACACTCCAAGCCTCTGCCCCAGCCCAGAGCCCCTACTCCTAGTCCAAACCCCTCAGCCCAGAGGACCCTCCTGCACCCCAAATACCTCATCCCTGGCCCCACACCAGAGTTTGCACCCCCAGCCGGAGACCTCATTCCCTTTCACACCCAGTGCCCTAATTCCCTTCCCCAGCCCTGATACCCCCTACCACGCTCCAAACCTCTCGGTCCTATCCAAGAGCACTTTCCTATAGCACTAATCCCCTTTCCCCAGCCCCAGCCCAGAATCTGTATCCCAGCAAGAGCCCTCACCCACCCCCCCAATCCTCTGACCCATCCCAAAGCCCACTTCCACACTCCAAATCCCTCAGCCCCATTCCAGAGCCCTCTCCTGCACCCCAAATCCCTCATCTGCAGCCACATACCCCTAGTCGGAGCTCTCACCCCCCGCCCCCAAGTCCCTGCCTCATTCCGGTAAAAATGAATGAGTGAGCGTAGGGAGAACAAGTGACAGAAGGAGGAGGGATGGAGTGAGTGGGGGCAGGGCCTCCGGGAAGGGGTGGGGCAAGGTTGGGGGCTCAGAGGAGAGGCAAGGGTCAGAGCAAGGGTGTTCAGTTTTGTGTGAGTAGAAAGTTTCCAACCCTAATAGTTAACTTTGGTGTTAAAAGAACTATTCAAGTGACTATTGATAAAGTAGTAATGTTTTTTAATTATGCAGTATAATTGGATCATCCCAATGATCATATCTCCATAGAAGCAGAAATGTGTCTACTAAGCAACCATCCCGACCATTGGTAGCTCTTGACAATGTGGTGGTTTATGTTCCTTTTTATTTCAATGAACAGCATTAAAACGAAGATGTATACGAAGCTTGAAACCTTTGTTAATTTTCATATTTTTCAGAGCTTTGTATATGTTAGTTTTAATGCCATTAATTAAATGGAACATCCAACATTATTGTTCTTGTGCGCAACAGATAACCTCTTTAGCCATCATGATATTAAACAAGTACTGTTCAGTATCCAAAAGTTTGGAAGGGATGTAGACCTTGATCCTTCATGGCATAAACCGACCTCTAACTGCTGAAGGGTAAGAAGAAATGTTCCCTCTGCTTATTTAATAATTGGGCATATTAGGGTTTCTGGCACTTTTCTCTGAACTTCTTGCTCTGGCCATTCTTGGAGACTAGATGGTGTCTGATCATTTTGGTAATTCCTGGATTGCTAGTGTACAGAGCTTTATGTCGTCTAAGCTTAATAAAAGCATTAATTACTCCTCACGATGTCTCTCTGCAGTAGCATATTATTACCATTTTACAGACAGAAAAACTCAGACTGTGACAAGAGAACATTGCCCCCAAACAAAAAGAATTCTGAGTGGTTTAACAGGAAAAATTAAGAAAAGCATTTTGCTGGTACTCTCATTTGAAGTGTTGTTTTCTATTTCAAGCTGATTGGCTAGAAATAAATGAAAACTGTGGCATTTTAGAAGTATGAAAATCCCAATGATTTT
Organism: Sternotherus odoratus; assembly: GCA_032164245.1. Classification (NCBI taxonomy): domain Eukaryota; kingdom Metazoa; phylum Chordata; order Testudines; family Kinosternidae; genus Sternotherus; species Sternotherus odoratus. The sequence goes on along the minus strand of JAVMKO010000005.1, from coordinate 12,706,260 downwards.
TGGAAGACACAGGTGGGGGAAAGTTGTATAGATTTGTTCTCTTGGGGGTCAGAGATAATACAGAGGTCAGATAATTCCACATTAGATGGCAGCCTATAGATTGAGGAGAGAGTTATAAATCTTAGCTTGTTTGGGAAAGATGGTGCTTAATATTTTTGTGCTCTGAAAAACATCTATTATGGCCTCACAAGTGTAACAAAAGATGCTGGTGATATGTCTTTTGTTCAGCAAAAAGAGGATTTTTCAGAAAAGAGTAAAATCAATCAAATCCTTTTGCTTTCTTTCCTGGTTTTTTAATGTCTGCAGCCAAGGTCTCTGACATCCTTGAAAAGTTAAGAAAAGAAAATGCAGCTGCAAGTTTTCAAAGCAAGTCACAATCAATTCAAAATAATCTGACTTCAAAATCTCAGGCCTTTTCTTTTACTCTCAGTTGTTTCCCATGTTTTTCCAGATAGCTGAGGAAAATGTTTTAAAAAGACATAAAGTAATTCTGTCATCTTGTTACACTTGTGCAACCCCAATTAAAAGAAGAATTGACATTTTTATATTATCAATACTCTGTACGAACATTTGGTAACTAACCTTCTCGACATCTTTGCATATGATTTGATGGTTATCTTGAAGCCTCTGATTGCTGGGATTGTGTTATTACCCGAGAATCTCAGCTTTCACTTAAAATAAAATATTAGGTTTCTAGCTCTCTTGGATGCACAGAAAAACATAAACACATGAGCCCTAAAATCTCTAACTGCAGAAGACCAATAAAAAGAATGCTGCTACTATTGTAATCTTACCATTTTAAAGTCATTTTTGTGATTTTATTTTTTGTGTCTTCACTTGAATTTATGAATGCTTGGGATTGGTCAGACTGACGCTTGTGAGATAAGTAAATATTCTCTCTATTTTTCTTTAAATGGGGATACTAGAGCAGAGACATTAAATGACTTCCCCAAAGACCACATGCAGCAAATCAGTGGTAAAGATGGAATTAGAATTCAGGATTTCCTCATGCCTTGCACCTTGTGTAGTCATCTAGGCATGTACAAAATGGCTGTCAAAAACTGCCATTTTGACTTGCTCACATTTAACACACTTTTTGCATGAACACGAACATGATGCCATAAAAGAGTGGAAAACAAGGTTCTCGGTGCTTGTTTCTTCAGGCTTTGGTGACACTCTGTTCCTTGGACCCTGTTGTAAGACGTGTACAGTGTCCAACAGCATGTGCGTCTGGCTTTGTCTCAGAGAAGTAGGTTAAGGAAATTATGTTATGGTGATCAGAGATGCCATTTTAAACATGTCCTATGTCTCCTATAGCTTGGCCATAGAATCTACTCAATACACTTCTGTTTTGTTACCAAAACAAAGTTAATTCCCAAGCTCTGCCCTCAGACCCTCTGCGATCTCATTGGCTGCAACGGTGTTTCACAGGGTATGTGTGTAGAATATATTCCACCGTTCTCATCTTCACTGTAATCTAATAATGGGGGAGGGGGAAAATAATCAATTCAGTAACAATTCTGACTTTAGCCAGTGCGTTTGGTCTGCCTGGTACACTACCCGCATTTATTTGCGGTGCGATCCTGTTTCCAAACAGAGCCCTTTAATTATTCTGCACACAGAAATACCACAAAGGAGGAAGGCCCCACCGAGATTTTCCCTAAATTCTTCCATGGGGGCAGCTGTTGCTTCTCCCAAAGAAGCAGGCAGATTCAGTCCGCAAAGCTCCCAAGAGTTATGTGAATCTTAGGATTCATGGAAAGGACAGAATTATGATAATGCCGATCTTATACCTCCCTATTAGCTCCTGATGCTTTACTTGGTTCTCTGTTAGGTTTCCACAGCCAGTAGCTGCCCCCAGGGTCCCACTTAAAATGACGTTATGCTCCAATCAAAGCTGTTTCCAGTCTAAGGCTGATCAACTTCTTAGCAGACTTGGCACTGGAGGAGGATGTCCGTCTGTCTCTGCCCCGTGCCTGGCTCTGCCTCTTTCCACTGTGTGGATTCCTGGACCTCTGTGGATCTAGAGACTGTGGCCTGGGGTCAGATCTATCAGGTCTGGGGGAGGGTGACACAAGACCTTGGCACAACCTGTGAGATCAGCAAGGATACTGTTGCTGGTGGTCGCTGATGCCTTTAGGACGGATGGGAAAGCCTCTTCATTTGAAGGCCCTTGTCTCGGTAGCTCACTGGTACTTGGTGGTACACTAGTCTGATTTTCCAGAGCTTTGCAGCATGGTGCAAGTTAGCATTTGGGTGATATTTTTTTTTTTTGCCTCATACCATTGAGGTTCAATTTTGGTTTTCTTTTGTCACCACTTTTATATTTCATCTGGTTAGCAGTGGGGAGTAAGGTACCTGTTTATGGGTTTTCTAACTGACATACATTGGAGGTGGTTCTTTACCTTGGTTATAAGATTTTTATAATGCCTATTAGTTCTTATTTCTATTTGTGAGGTGGTATCACCTAGGAACCCCAGTGATAGGCCAAGACTCCATTGTACGGAGAGAGAACAAAATGGGGGTCCCTGCCCCAAGCAGTTTAAATTAATAGCTGTTGGATTTTGTTATATTTCACATCTGATGGTGGGGGAAAGGGAGAAAAGAAGAAACACCTCAAAAGCATTTGAAAGGCTAAAGGTCAATAATCCTGGAGACTGAAATCTCAGGGGCTGTAGAACAGATGCTCTTGAGTTGGCCTTGTAGTTATTGCGCTAAGGAGAAAAAATCCTATCTTGTTTAAAATTTTTCAGAGTAAAGGAAACCCCCATGAAACTGTAGACAGTTTTAGAAGCACACTGAAGGAAGGTTTGATCGGGATTAACCAGGGAGTTTCCATGTTACTTAATTAGGAGGGTTATTAATAGAAAGTAATTGCAGTCACCTTTCCTGAAATCACAGTTCTCTTGAGCCCAGATCCTCCAAGGTATTTAGGTGCCTAACTTGCATTTATTTCAATGGGAGTTAGGCACCTAAATGCCTCTGACAATCTGGGTCTTGGCCCTAGGTGCTAATAACTTTGGTGGTGGCTGTTGTTTGTATTTCAGTAGTGTGTAGATGCCCTAACAGAAATCAGGATTGCAATGTGTTGGGCACTGTACAAATGCGGTTAGAGACTTTCCCTACTTCAAAGGGTTTACAGTGTAAACCAGTGGTGGGCAACCTGAAGGCTGCATGCAAACCACAGCCACTGGGAATTGTGGGGGGCCATGCCTGTGGATGGTGAACAGCAAAATGTCTCATGGCCTGCAATCATATTACCCTGACCCGACCAAACCCCGCAATCATATTACCCACAGATTACCCACCGCTGATGTAAACAGACAGGACAGACAAAGGATGGGTGAGAGGTAGTATTGTTATCCTCATTTTATAGTGGAGGAAAAGACATTAAGACCCTGATCCTTCTAAGACTGGGCCCATCCACTTTACTTTTTTAGCACACTTTTGAGTTCAATAGGACTATGCACAGCATGTAATGTAAACGGGTGGGCAGGACTTAGTAGGATAAGGATCTTAATTTCTAAGTGAATGATCTGAGTAAAGGGGTAAACAGCGAAGTGGCAAAATTTTCAGACAACACAATATTACTCAACATAGTTAAGTCCAACTATGACTGCAAAGATTTATAAAGGCATCTCACAAAACTGGGTGACTGAGCAACAAAATGGAACACAAAATTCAATGTTGATAAATGCAAATGCATAGTAGAAAACAATCCCAACTATACACACACAATGATGGGGGTCTAAATTAGCTTAAGAAGGAGGTTTGGGGGTCATGGTGGATAGTTCTCTTAAAACATCTGCTCAGTTTGTAGTGGCAGTGAAAAAAACCTGACAGTGTTAGCAATCATTAGGAAAGGGATAGATAATAAGACAGACAATATCATAATGCCACTATATAAATCCATGGTATGCCCACACCTTGAATATTGTGTAGAGTTCTGGTCACCCTATCTCCAAAAAAAAGTATTAGAATTGGAAAAAGTACAAAGAAGGACAACAAAAATAAGCAGTGGTACAGAATAGCTACTATAGGAGAGAGATTAAAAGATGGGGACTGTTCAGTATAGAAAAGAGATCATTAAGGAGAGAGATGACAGATATTTAAAATCCTGAATGGTGTGGAGAAAGTGACTAGGGAAGTGTTATTTTCCCCTTCACATAAAACAAGAACCAGGGGTCATCCAATGACATTAATAGGTGACTGATTTAGAACAAACAAAAGGAAAATATTTCACACAGTGCACAGTCAACCTGTGGAACTCAATGACAGGGGATTTTGTGAAGTTTGAAATATAACTCAGTACAAGAAGAATTAGATAAGTTAATAGAGGGTAGGTCCCTCAATGGCTATTATCCAAGATGGTCAGGGATATAACTCCATGCCCTGGAGGGTCCCTAAACCTCTGACTGCCAGAAGCTTGGACTGGATGGATCACTCCATAATTGCCTTGTTCTGTTAATTGTCTCTGAAGTGTCTGCCACAGGCCACGGTTGGAAGATATTATACTGGGCTAAATGGATCATTGGTTTGACCCAATTTGGCCGTTCTTATGGTTCTAGTGATTAACACCAAGATCACATAGTGAATGTGGCAGGTAATGGAACTGATTATCTAAATCCCACTCCAGTGCCTTAATCACAAAATCATACTTTCCCCCCCAAGGTAATGTCCACAATTATACTGTTAATTTACCAAGCATTTAAATTAACAATCAGACTGGAGGTAACTGTTACAGGTGGTTATGTGAGAAATAGCTTTCCAAAAAGATGCATTAATAAAAACATGCTACTACAGAACTTGCCATCACAGACTGGGTAATAATTATCTTTGGATTTTGATCTAAACTAATGACTGTATACCGAATTTGTACATGTATAGCTAAATTTAGTACAAAGTAAGCAGCCTACACTAGCAGTCTAATAGAGTGGTTGTCTCTTCATTAAAAATAAAAGATTAATTCCTAGACAGATGTTTATAAAGAATAAGGCTTTTCAATGTCTATACCCAAATGAACAATTATAAAACTAAGTTAAAGAAAGGTACAATAATTTCCCTCTTAAAGTCATCCTGGTTAACATTGTTGTTTCGATGTTAAGGGCTTGTCTTCACGAGCGCTGCCAGAGACGCACACATACACCATTTGACTTTTATATATATAGATACTTGCGAAAATACCTGGTGTTGCTCGGGTCTGTCGGAGGTGGGGAGGGGGCAGAGAGCTGAGCGAGTGTGGGGTCAGTTGGAGGGGGCAGAGAACAAACCTGACACCCCCACCTCACCCCCCCGACCAAACCCGACACTCCCACCTCACTTACCCCTCGACCAACCCCGACTCACATGTTCACCCCCCCCCACCCAAACCCAACACCCCCATGTCACCCCCTACCAACCCCAACACCCCCTGACCAACACCCACACCTCACTCCCCGTAGACCAAACCTGACACACCCACCTCACTTTCCCCCCCCAACCAAACCCGACACCCCTACCTACCACCACAAACAAACTAGACACCCACACCTCACTTACCCCTCAACCAACCCCAACCCTCCTCCTAACCCCCCCAACCAAACCCAACACCCCCACCACCAAACCCAACACCCCCTGACCAACCCCAACACCCACTCCTCACCCCTCACCCACCCCTACACCTTCCCCCCCCCCCAGACCAAACCCAACACCCCCGGCTCACTTACCCCCGACCAAACCCAACACCCCCACCTCACCCCCCCGACCAAACCCGACACCCCCACCTCACTTACCCTCCGACCAAACCCAACTCGGGTCAGTCAGAGGTGGGGAGGGGGCAGAGAGCTGAGCGAGTGCGGGGTCCGTTGGAGGGGGGAGGGGGTAGAGAGCTGAGCGAGTGCGAGGTCCGTTGGAGGGGGGAGGGTGCAGAGAGCTGAGCGAATGCAGGGTCCGTTGGAGGGGGGTATTATGACATCATAACTATGTCACAGAGAACAGCAGCTGCCCAGCTGATGTGATTGGCCTTTAAATAATTTCACCCCTGGGGGCCGTCAGAGGTGAGATTTGAAAAATTTTCAACTCTTACCCTGATTAGGACCCAAAGACCTATAACTGTACCAAATTTCAAGTCTCTAGCTCAAACGGTGTGGAAGGAGTAAGTGCATGTACATACACGCATACACCATTTGACTTTTATATATATATAGATGTGTTTTTTTTTGTCCGGTGGAAAAAAAATTCCCTGGAACCTAACCCCAATATTTACATTAATTTTTATGGGGAAATTGGATTCACATAACATCATTTGGCTTAAAGTTGCATTTTTCAGGAACATAACGACAACGTTAAGTGAGGAGCTACTGTACAGGGATCTGCAAAGACATCACAATTCCTCAGGTTCCTAAATCCTCATTATTTATTGTGAATTTGTTCCTTGCCCTTGCACGGAGGAGATGCTGACATCAAATGGCTGTATCATGTTCCAAGGGGTTATTATAAAAATATTTAATCATCTTCCTTCTTCTTTTGCCTCTTTCTAGTAAAAATAAGATATGAAGCTGTACAGTCTAATGATTTTGCTTCTTCTGCCTAGCACATGTGCTTCTGGAGCAAGAGAAGGGGAAATAAAAGACCCTTGATGAGTCATAAAAGGCTAACAGCTAAAGTCTGTAAAAATGATTCTTAATGGGTACTATTATAAAGGCAAATACTGTTCTTTGAAAGATCAATATGATCAGTTGATGAAAGAAGCCAAAAGCATTATGAAAGGTGCTTTTATGCCATTGAATTGGATAGAAATTCTAGGTGTGCTACAGAAAGAAAAGCCAAATCAGAAGTGTTCTCAGAAATGTTTTACATGTCTAATCAATAGTGTATGAGCAATATGAGATTTTCAGAGAGTTATTTCAGACTTACATCAGAGACTTGCCCAGAATCTCTGAAGCAGCAACTGAGGGCAGCATTAACTAAAATACTGAAAAACTGCAGCAAAATAATGTATTCATGGTTTTATTATCTGGTCTTCTGAGCTTTCTTGGCTTTCCTGGCTGCATATCTAATGGAGCTGAATGTTGTGTGTCTACGTGGTATAGAAAATAACACCACATAGCCATCCCAGTCCTGCAGTCAAATGCCACCGACTGTTAAACAGGTTCAATTTAAAATTGTCTCTCACACTGAAGGAAAGAGGAAACTTTACAAAAGAACCTGCTGGCCGCAGTAACTCCTGCGGGTCCTTTGGCTCATCAATCCAATCTGAAAGTTTCCATGGAAGAGTGCACCAAGCCTGATAACAAACACCTGCCTAACAACAGAAGTGTGGGAGTACCAGCTGCCAACCTGATGAAATGAGTCCTACTGATGAACACCACTGAATGCAGTGGATTGCAGCCCCTCTTCTTCCACTGAATAAGCTGTTAAAAGATAAGATGAGCCACTGTAGAGATCAGAGTTTTGGAATAAAAAAAACACGCAAGCATTATACAAGATGCTGCCCAGTATAGTCTGTCCTCAGGTGCTTAATAATGGAATCACATACAATAGATATGATGTATAAACCCATATACTGAGAGCTTACCACTGAGAGAAAATTGATGCGTGCCTGAAAGATCACTTGTACCTATTCATAGTAACCTCCACACAAAAAAATGTAATAAACTCTGAATCGTGGACTTTGGCTAAGGTTTTACAACAATGACTAGTAAATTGGTGTGATCAGCATGAAACATTGAGGAGACTAATTTACAGGGGGGTGGGTGCTCAGCACTTAAGAATTTGGGGTCCTTTATGGGGTGTCAAGTTGGGCACCCATGAAATTCACTCGTCATGCAGGTATGGCTAAAGCCTACTTAGTTATTTTGTAAAGCAACTTTTAGCAGTAATAAGATTGGAATTCTTACTGGCACATATAGAAACTCAGTAACAATTGCAGTTTTGAAACAGAAAAACTTCCAAAACAGACTCCAACAAGTAACTGAGGAACTGGAATTAATTTTCAAATTGGACACTATAAACCAGGGGCTTAACAGAAGTTCAGATTGGTTCTCTCATTACAATAATTAATTGCATTTCCTGAGTTACTGACAACAGATCTCAATTTCAAAAGGTGTATTTTTCTCCTAGTGATAATGGACCATCTACATTTAACAGCCCTCTTAGAATTGGTATGCTAATGTACAATTTTTTTCTTTTCTTTTTCTTTCTGTGTGTATAAATGCATTTTACCTCTGTTCCAGTCTATGCATCCGACGAAGTGAGTATAGCTCACGAAAGCTTATGCTGAAATAAACTAGTTAGTCTCTAAGGTGCTACAAGTATTCCTAGCTTTAATTGCAAAGAATGCACTCACTGCAGTGTAACAGGGAATAGCTTCATAGCCAGGTGGTGGAACCCAGAGACTCTAAAACAGCCATTGTTCTGACTGCGGAGTACAGCTGATCTACAATTTTGAACAAAATTTTGTTATTGAAAAATGGCCTTTTGAAAATATGGAGGAAAATGAAAACGATTATTTCTTTTTCAAATGTTTGGTTTTTTAACTAAAATGGGAATTGTTTCCAATTTTTCCTTTTCCCCTGGTTTCAGTGACAATTTTTTTAAAAGGGTGAAAATAAGGGTACAAACCCCTCCCCCAAAACTCAAATGTCCTCTGTACATTTTTTCTTGTATATTTTGAATAAATGAAAAATCATTTTTCCCTAAAAGGGCCGAATGAAAAATGTAGAAACTTTCTGTTTTCTCACAAACAAGCCTTACCATTTTGTCATCTGCTCTGCTGAGGAAGCACTTGATAGAAGGCCAGGGATAGAGAATGGGAAGACACTAGATAGGTCAGGGAACAAGTAACGTAACTAGGAACAGAAAACAGCTTTTCACCAACTTGACGTTTCAGATTTAAAGCAGATGGTCAATGACAAAAAATGGCTACTCTTCTGTGGCTGTTCATTGCCTTATGGGATGATGGTAAGTTGGGGCGATACGTCTAGTTTCTAGTACACAGATGTCAATATCCACCTCATGATCACAGCGGATGAAATGGGTGCTCCGACTGACTGTACCTGGAGAGGCCAAGGTCTGAGATTTCACAAAGAGCACCCAGCCAGAGGTAGCCCCCCATAACTCAGGATCAAGGCAATGTGAAGAAGCTTGCACTGCTCAGCTGTTGCTGCCTATACTACATGCCCTGTGAATTCATCAAGGGCTTTGGTTTCTCCTACAGTGAATCCCATGCCTTTCACAAACTGTAAATTGAAGTACAAAACGTAAAAAGAGAGCATGGAGGATAGAAACTGGAAAAGGAGAGAGAATATTGGCTCTAGTACAAGCACTAAACCTGTTACGGAAAAAATATATATAGCTAAATCTAGTGCCACTGGTCAGCTTGCTTTGTACTCAACAGTTGAGTGTTGGCTGTCTTGCTATTCAAGCTAAGACACTTGTATGCCATTTTAGCACAGCGGTAGTTATCCTATCACGTACCCAGCTATAGAACATTCTATCTTATATGGCTGCTTTTGGTCACTCTCTTTTAGCTGTTCTAATATTTCCTTTCAGTGATGTGGAATGTTATCTCTGCCATTGACATGTCTAGGGTGCTACTCCATGGACATACAGCTGTCTGGAATTCCTCAAGTTTTCCTCCAAGAAACCGTGACACAATTGTATAGACAACCTGGACAATTCAATTAATTTGCTATCCCAGTGTGGCATTTGCTACTAATTTTAAAGTAGGGTTAGTATTATTTTAAATGTCAGAGTGCAGGTCACACAGCAAGAGGTGGCAGCATCAACAGCTTCTTGGTTGTTGTTGTTCTGTTGATTAGCAGTCTTAGTAGAGCTGCAATAAATTTCTTGTGTAAATTTCTTGGACTCTTATTTTAAGAGCTTTGTGACTCAGTTTTCCCTCTGTAAAATAGGGACAATACTCTGTGTTGTCTTAATTTCTCACCTTGCAAATATTTATACACCTGCTTACCTTTATACATGTGAGTAGTTCCATTGACTAGAATGGGATATCTCTCACACACCAAATTAAACATATGTAAGTGTTTGCAGGATTGAGATTGTAGACTGTAAATTCTTTGCGTTAAGGGACTGTCTCTTGCTATAGTGCTAGCATGATGATGCCCTGATGTAAATTGGGGCTACAGAAGTACATATAAATAAACAATAATTTTAAAACATGGTATGTTAACCCTGCAGATTTGGGGAGGTAGGGGTGAGCAGACAAAGTACTTGTCTTCACTGGGGAGATCGACACCTGCTGCAGTCAATGCAGCAGGTGTTGATTTAGCGGGTCTAGTGAAGAAAGACCCACTAAATTGATGGCAGAGCGCTCTCCGGTTCTCCCGCTCCCCAAGAATAGTAAGGTAAGTCGACCGGAGAGGGTATCCTGTCGACGCAGTGCAGTAAAGACACCTGGGTAAGTTGACCTAAACTATGTTGACTCTAGCTCCGTTATTCACATAGCTGGAGCTGTGTACCTTAGGTTGACTTACACCGGTAGTGAACACAAGCCCAAAGTCTGGACTTTCTTGAGGTGGCTGACAAAAAAAATGCAACAAATCCGAACTCTAGACCTCTAGTTCTGCCTGGACCCTTAGAAGGCCCCAAATCCACTGGTGCCCTAGCCTAGTGGAATGTGCCAGGGTATCCTGGCAGATTGTAGACTGTCCAAGGCAGCATTGTAACGCATGGCATAAATCTGTGTCTATTGCATCCTTAGTAGGACTTTTGAAAATTGTGCTTAAATAAAGATAACCGAGGCTTCAGGCAGTCTGTGAGCTGAGATATTTTCCAAGTGGGAAATATCATAAAATGCATTCTGTATTCTCTACATCTTTATAACTAAATGACCCAAAATATAGTTTTTCAGGATTAGCCAAATATATCTAAACACTAACTTGCTAATAGATAAAATCCAATGGCACAGAACATTTTGCCTTTTTTTAAAAAACTGGTTTTATGATTTGGACACAACACAGATGAATTAGTCAAGGTTCACCCATTTTATGGTATAAATTATGTGTTAGGTTAAAAATTTATTTTAAAATGCTCACAATTAATCTTCCCTTATGAATGATAATACAGGTCCTCACAAACCTTTATTTTCAATAGGTCTAAAAAAGTTAATCATACTTGCTAACAGTTGACTGGGTAATATTCTGTGCCTGAGGTTAAAAATCAGATGTGATAAGGAAACATCTAGAATGTATAAACAATACACTGCTTCTCACCTGTATTTTTCCACACTGATCTTGGTAATTGTACTAAAACACACACATGAACAAAGATGATTCTTTCAACAAATACCGTATTTTTCGTCTTATAGGACGCTCCGTCCTATAAGACGCCCCCTCGGTTTTTAATAAAAAAGCCGGAAAAAAAAAAAAAAAAAAAAAAAAAAAAGCACCTCGCTCTCCCGTCCCCGCCGCGCGGGCGGGCTGCCGAGGTTCCCCCCTCCCCGCCGCGGGCGGGCTGCCGGGAGCCTCCCGGTTCCCCCCTCCCTGCCGCGGGTGGGCTGCCGGGAGCGTCCCGGTTCCCCCCTCCCCGCCGCGGGCGGGCTGCCGGGAGCCTCCCGGTTCCCCCCTCCCCGCCGCGGGCGGGCTGCCGGGAGCCTCCCGGTTCCCCCCTCCCCGCCGCGGGCGGGCTGCCGGGAGCGTCCCGGTTCCCCCCTCCCCGCCGCGGGCGGGCTGCCGGGAGCGCTCCCGGCAGCCCGCCCGCGGTGGGGAGGGGGGAACCGGGACGCTCCCGGCAGCCCGCCCGCGCGGCGGGGACGGGAGAGCGAGGCGCTTTTTTTTTTTTTTTTTTTTGTCCGGCGGGGAGGGGGGAACTGGGGCGCACATTTTTTTTTTGGTCCGGCGGGGAGGGGGGAACCTCGGCAGCCCGCCCGCGGCGGGGAGGGGGGAACCGGGACGCTCCCGGCAGCCCGCCCGCGGCGGGGAGGGGGGAACCGGGACGCACATTCGCCCTATAAGACGCACCAACTTTTTCCCCCCCGTTTTGGGGAAGAAAAAGTGCGTCTTATAGGGCGAAAAATACGGTAGTGTCAATATTAGATCATGACTTTAAAATTTACTGATATATTTTATTGCTGTTTATTTGCGCAGTTGCATAGATATGTACACACCGTAACAGATAGATGGAAGAGTGGAGTCTCACTTCAAGGGCCCTACAGCCTAAATTGAGCATAAGCACATAAAGGATTCCCTATAATTCATGGAGCTAAAGGTGATCTGTAAAAGTTCCATGTAAAATACTTCATGAGGAAGCCATTTGTTGTGCACAGAAAGAAGACGTTTTAGTGGTCCTATAAAACTCAGGGACTGTTCTACATATTCTTCAGCACCATCTATTAACTCTTTATGTATGTATATCTCTGATAATGGTAATGGCAAATTGAGCATTCAATGAGAGTACCTCTGCTACGTGTCTGTTGTTTTTATTTGGGTGTGGATGCTTGCATGTGTGCATACAGGCCCTGATTCTAACCTCTTGTGCAACTTCAGCGATGTAATTCCTGATTTACTGCTGTAAATGTAATCAGAAGCAGGAGCATAGTTTTTGGACAGAGTAGGTTTTTTAAATTAACTTCCTTAGCCTGCATGATAAAAGGGTAGGAGTGATTAAATGGAGGCCAGTGCTCCAAATTAACTGAGCAGTGACTTGAGGAAGAATATGAAGGAGGGCTGACGAATGGAACACAGAATCTGGAAAGATATTGCAGGCTGAGGGCTGCATGGGAAGAGGCATGTAATTACAGTAAAACCTCCATTTAACGGACTAATTCGGGTGAGGGGGTGTCCGTTAAATCAAAAAGTCCGTTGTTTAATAATAAAAAAAAATGAGCTGTCGGAGCAGCAGCCCACCCGCCACAGGGTCGGGGCGACAGCTCCGCAGCCCGCCCGCTGCCTGGACCCGGGCGACAGTCGGGAGCCGGCAGCCAGCCTGCCCGCTGCCTGGACCCGGGCGGGAGCCAGCAGCCAGCCCACCCGCTGCTGTGACCCGGGCGGCAGTCGGGAGCCGGCAGCCAGCCTGCCCGCTGCCTGGACCCGGGCGGGAGCCGGCAGCCAGCCCGCCCGCTGCTGTGACCCGGGCGGCAGCCGGGAGCCGGCAGCCAGCGTGCCAGAAATGGATCAGGAATGCATCAGACTTGCTCAGAAATTTTGTCCGTTGCATCCGAAGTCCGTTAAATCGAGGTCTGTTAAATCGAGGGTTTACTGTATTGACGGAAGAAGATACTAGGGAAACAATGTTGATTTGGCAGTGAGTGGGCGCGAAGGGAAGAGCTGTGAAGAACTCTGAAGGTGAGGATGAAGAGCTGTAATTTGATGAGCAAAAACATCAAAAGCTGATGCAAAGAATGGGAGTGACATTACTGAAAGAAAGGAGGTGGTTACAGCATATTAGCCAGACTTGAGAAGCAGGGAGGATCAGAGAACCTAGAGGAGAAAGCAGTGGTGAATTTGAGATGATCCGAGTCCATTTTAGCAGCAGTTACGGAGAAAGTGTACAATTTATACTGTTTCAGAGTAGTAGCCATGTTAATCTGTGTCAACAAAAAGAACAAGGAGTACTTCTGGCATCTTAGAGACTAACCAGTTTTTGGGCATAAGCTTTTGTGGGCTAGAACCCACTTCATCAGATGCATAGAGTGGAACACACAGTAGGAAGGTGTATGTGTGTGTGCGCGCATGCACATACACACAAACATGAAATTGTGGAAGTTGCCATACCAACTTTAAGTGACTAATCAATTAAAGTGAGCTATTATCAGCAGGAGAAAAAACTTTTTATAGTTATAATCAAGATGGCCCATTTCAAACAGTTGACAAGAAGGTGGAGTAACGGGATACTTAGCATGGGAAAATAGATTCAATTTGTGTAATGACTCTGTTTTATTTATTTATAATACAGTAGCATCTGTACAGAGCCATTGGGTTTAGGACCCTATTAAACAATGCATGGTACAAATATAGTGTGTGTGAATGTGTGTGTGTGTTTATATATATATATTGTGGTAAACCCAGGGCAGGCTACTGCCAGAAGGGTTTGTGGTGAGAGAGGTAACTGCAGGTTAATTGGGTTCAGCTGAGTAAGGCTGCCGCTGGCCAAAGCAGGATCAGCTGAGCCCAATTAAAAAGCTGTCAGAGAACTTTTTAAAGGCTCCTCCCCAGCGAGGAAGGAGGAGAGATAGAGGGAGTGAGGCTGCCTGCAGGCTAGGGGCAGCAGGACAGGGAGTCTCTCCCAGAAGGGGGATAGTTTTCATAGCCAGAGAGAAGCAAAACCCAACCAGCAGGAAGTGCTTAGGGGAAGGGAAAGCCTGCCTTTGGGGCTTTCTAGGCGGGTTGCTGGCACGGCTCTTGCCTCACGAGAGCCCAAAGGACCTGAGTCAGGGGGGTCCGAGAGGGCACTTTGTCACAATATATATATATGTCTTTCACCTCAAATAGTTTATAGTCCTTATGCAGTTATTGCAATCTACTTTTAGAGCCAAACTATATACAAGACTGGACTGACTGAACAACTATTGATATTTGATTGCACTCTTTGCAGATTGCGTCTAGACTTACGAAGTCTAACTTTCAGCCCGTTGTTTAAAAATGGTGAATTACTCCTTGAACAGTCAGAATCAGAGAGGTAGCCGTGTTAGTCTGGAATAGCAGAGGTAACAAAGTCCTGTGGCACCTTAAAGACTAACTATAAAGTTTTGAAGCATAAGCTTTCGTGGGCTAATACCCACTTCGTCGGATGCAAGCAGTGGAAGTGTCCAGAGGCAGGTATAGAAAAGTAGGCAAGAACCAGGTAGGAGGTAACAAGGTTAGTCCAATTAGGCTGAACCAGCTTGTTATCTCCAATCAGGGAGGGTGGGTTATTCTTCTAGCAGTTGAATAGGGGGTGTGAACTTGGAGAGTGGCACTCAATAAGGAAAAAGCCAGACAAACCTTCAACGATGACCTAGTGGGAACCACTTTATTTCCTTATTCAGAGAATGGTATTTGTGAGGGACTAAAACTATTTGAGAGTCAGCTTCTACTTCACAAAAGCCAGTTCAAATCCCTTAAACCATGTATATAAAAATCTAGCCTCTTTTACTCAGGGGAATGTAAATGCATAAAAACAGTAAACAAATGATCTGCTTCACTACCTTTCTGCACTATTACAGTTGTCATGTTTTGCAATGAAAAATATTAGCACGCGGTGAAATTTAATTGTGCTAAGTCTTAACAAATAATTCACATAAATGTGGCTACCCTGAAAATTCTTTTTCTTGCAATTGCTTTTATTTAGATAAAAGCAATTACACATGTTCCCAAAGTGCAGTATAATAAGAACAGGCGAATTTGTTTAAAAGATGGTGTGTGTATGTGTGTGTGTGTGTGTGTGTGTGTGTGTGTGTGTGTACGCGCACGCCCACTCACCTGGAGGATGAGAGGAAAAATTCCTTTTTATTGTCTCTGCCAACTAATGGCCGATACCATTGTGGATTTAATCAATCAGCAGCATTGCCTGCCATTGGCCAAGACTAAAACAATTTAGTTGCACATTGTTTCTAATATGATGCCCTGGTACATTTCCCCTTAGCTCCTCTGGAAATCATTTTAAACCTTCCCATTAACTTCAACGGGCTTTGAATCAGGCCCTTGGGCTCTAATTTGATTTATTACACATCTTCCAAATACACTGGAAAATGCTGTGTATTGAGGTGATTTTTCCCCCATACCCACAGTAATATATGTTCTAGATACGTAAACTGAAAAAACAAAGCTCTCCCCACCCCCCACACATGACTTGAGATAGTTACCTGTGTGTAATATTACAGAAACTGTCAGGAGTAGAGGTCATCAGAGAGTGATGCTAAAGTACAAAAGAGTAGCTGAGGTGGTATCAGTGCTTGTTAGGATTTTTGAGAGAGCTTTTGAGGTCATTCTTTGTCCCTCCTCCCTCACCTGCTACAAATGTAACTGAACTGTAACATTTAAATTGGTAACAAGGAGTCCCATGGCGCCTTAAAGAGTTACAGATTTATGTGGGCATAAGCTTTTGTGAATAAAAACCCCACTTCTTCAGATGCATAGAGTAAAAATTACAGATGCAGATATATTTATACTGACATATGAAGAGAAGGGAGTTTCCTCACAAGTGGAGAAGTAGCGTCGACAGGGCCAATTCGATCAGGGTGGATGTAGTCCACTCCCAATAACTGAAAAGCTTCATGTGTCAGTATAAATATGCCTGCATCTGACATTTTCACTCCATGTATCTGAAGAAGTGGGGTTTTTACCCACGAAAACTTATGCTCAAATAAATCTGTTAGTCTTTAAGATGCCTTTGGACTCCTTGTTGTTTTGTGGATACAGACTAACATGGCTACCCCCTGATATTCAAATAGGTGTTTCTCTTGTTGTTTTCCCCACTGGAACCTCCCACCCAGAATCTTCTTTTCATCGATTGGGGATCTAGCCAGGACTCCTCTCCCGCTTAGTAGTGTGGGAAGGGCAGAGTAATTGTGGCTCCTTGACACTTATTCATAATCCCCAGATTGAGAACCTGTGTGTAACTGAGTTGTTTCCCCTTGTGAGGAGAACTGGAAAGCAAGAGGCAGCTACAGGCAGGTCCCAGTGGAAAAGGGAGATGGGCATCCATGTTCAGCAAAATAGTGAATGCCATAGTATAAATCAGCAGTTCTCAGACTTGTTGAGACCGCGACCCCTTTTTCTGCTCCGGCGACGCGGCACGACCCCTCCATGTCCACCGAAAAGCTGCCGAATTCAATACTTCCGCATTTGGCGGCTTTGGCACAGACCCCGCTGTGCCCCAACCCCAGTGGCGGGCGGGCTGCTGGCTGCAGCCCCAGTCCCCGCCGCGGGTGGGCTGCCGGCTGCGCCCCGGCTCCAGTGGCATGCAGGCTGCCGGATGCAGCCCCGGTCCCTGCTGCAGGCTGTCTGCCGGCTGAGGCCCCAGCGGCGGCAGCGGGGTGCTGGCCCCATCCCCCGCGGCAGCGGGCGGCCTGCAGGACTGCCGGTGTGCCGGCTCCTACCCCGGCAGCATGTGGACTGCCAGCCCCAACCCCTACCGCGGACTGCCGGGTTGCAGGCTCCAGCCCCAGCCACTGTGGGCGGACAGGCTGCAGGGCTGCCGGTGTGCCGGCTCCTACCCTAGCCCCGGCGTCTGTGGGCTGCCAGCCCCAACCCCTACCGCGGACTGCCAGGTTGCCGGCTCCAGCCCCAGCCCCTGTGGCGGCGGGCGGGCTGCGGAGTTGCCGGCCTGACCCCTGCAGCCAGCGGGTTGCCGCTCCCACATCTCGTGGTTTTGTGTTTTTTTTTTTTGGTGTGGCCAGCCATGTAAAGTTAAATTTGCATAAAATGCGACTGGCCCGTAATCCGTTTGGTGGCTTTTCGGCGGCGGCAGGAGCTCGCGACCCCCCGGGAAGTGCTCGGTGACCACCCCCGGGGGGTCGCAACCCCCTGCTTGAGAAACCCATAAATGCTGTGCTCAGTATAAGGTGACCGCTTATTTTGAAGGAACATCCCTTATGACATTGATTTGTCCCTTAGCATGCCCAGCCATCCTTTATTTTAAGATTATTGAAATGTATTAAAATTGATAAATACCATTTTAACATCAAATTGAAGCTTATGATAATTGCATGCTTGAGGGCAGTAGAAATGGACACGTGAGAGGAAAAATACATGATATGCTAAGGGACCTTGTGTTTCCCTCAAATGTCCCTTAGAATAAAGTATTGTCTCTTATTTTTCATGTGGCTTTCCCTTATTTCTGTCCCACAAAGGCGGCCATATTTAAAAGTCATATTTGGTATTTTTGAGCATTCTGCTGGAAGCAATCATCTTGCTGAAAAGTGAGGTTGTTTGCACGGTGATAGTGTGGGTGAGCCCAGTCCAAAGTGATGGTATAAAAGACTCCACATCCTGCTGTAATATTATATGAGCATCTCCAAATGATCATAAGTGCTTAAAAAGGGTGGTTCCGATTCTAGAATTATGTAAATGGCTGCTAAAAATAGAAGCAGGAAGGAACATGAGGGTGTGGCTGTACTCTTCCTAACAATAATCCCACACATCCGATTACTCCTCCCACAAACAGAAATAATTTGTTGTGGGACTTTGAATAGTGCTGGGCTATGAAGTTTGGATACAGATTCAACTTCCCCAAAGTTCAGGGTGTTTGGAATCAGAGCTTTGGTTTGTGCTCATCCCGCTTAGCAATGGCAACAAAGGTGGAAGGAAAGGAAGCAAAGGAAGACGATTAAAACCGATGGTCTCAGGGGAGAGGTTTAACCATCTCCAATCCTGGGTTTTATTATAAGGCAGAATAACAAGAAGGGCAAATTAAATTGACAGGAAGACGTTATAGATTTCTTTCGCCTCCCATGCCCCTGAGGGCAAACCCTATTGTCCACATGATTTTCTTTTTCTATTTTACTCCTCCCTGTTTCTCTGAATTTCTTCTAGTATCAGATTCTTAGTTCTAATCTCTCTAGAGTCCCGATGTTCTTAACATTGCTGAGTAACATCCATTTATTTCCCCTTAAATCTGCCACAGATGCAGACAAAAAAAATCTCTCCCTTACCATATGTCTTGTCCATATGTCTCTCCGTTGACACTCCATCCAGTCTTCCACTATGGATTTCCTAAACTAATTTCACAATGATAATAGCTTACTGCCCAGATCTATGGTGAACAATTTTTCAAAGCATCACTTTGCCTCAAGCCTCCCCTGTTTCTGCAGCTTCTTTCTCCCTATGCTGCTTGACTGACTCCAGCTTCAGAGCCCTCATCAACATGACATAACAGAGGGAGTGAGGGTTTCCCAGGCAAGCAAGAAAATAGACAACGGGGCAATTTATTCAGGGCACTAGCTGCAGAATATCTGGCCTGAGTCATGGCAGCTCCTTGGATAGAGGATTTCACCTCTATGTTTGGTTAGGAAACCTGGGGCCATTCTCCTTGAAAGCACTTAGCACATGCATAACTTTGCTCACCTGAGCAGTCCCGCTGGCTTCAATGAAAGTGCGCACATGAGCATCAGTTTGGAAACACTGCATACGGTAGGTCGCACATTCAGTTTGCTCATTTGTACTTTTGGTGGTAGTAAATATCCCAGTAACTTCTCACTCATATTGACCTTTCTTTGGCTCCATTTTCCTTGCTGAAGAATGTAATAATGCAGTGTACCACACTGTAGCCCCAGAACATGTCACGGAGAAGCACTTTTGTCATGTAAAGGATGTGTTTAGGAAGCTGTGACAGACCTGCAGGCCGCCTTCAAATGAACAGAAAAGTACAGTATGGTGTGTGTGTGTGTCTGTATGTATATATGGCTTTCAGAGTTTACTATTTATCCCCTGGCACCTCTGGGTCTCATTTTCAAATTCACTTTATCGTAAATAGAATCTGCAGTATATAAATAAGTTTAGATAAATGTGTGCAGATTCTTAGCCAATATTTAATTCTAAAAAGTCATAAATTTGCAGATTAGGTTATCCAGGTATATTTTTAAAAGAAGTAGAAGCATGGAAATATGTTCTTTGAGACAGGTACTGAGAACGGCTTGTGGTTTCATAGATAACAAGTGCATATTACATCCTGTGAACTGTCAGAATTTACCCCTCAGTGTTCTAATGTTAGATGGTCTTTTGCAAGCACAAATGAGTGTCAGGTGCATTTTGAGAGCTCCTGTGGTAACGAGTAATCTGTAAAGAACTGCAGCAACATCATCAGATGCAGAGAGAGACGGCTGCAGCTATTGTCTGAAGATACTAATTGCAGTGTTGCCACTCTTATAAAGCAGAAGGACCAGGGTGTGACTATGTGAAATAGTGTTTGATAGATTTCAAGGTCAAAAATGTATGTCCTATATATTTATTTTATTATTATTATTTATTAAATGATAAATACCAAGGGCCTTTCAGTGGACCAGAAAGCCATGAACACATTGTGATGTTGTATGTGCTCTGAAACATAATTGGAAGTATATGATCATATTTGTACCCTAAGGTGAATCTGGCAATGTCTTGACCTATGGTGAGTTTCACTGACATTTCCTTCAAGATTTTCACAGTATTGAAGGCAATTTCAGAAAAAAATGATTTTTGACCCTTGCCTCTATAATATTGTGCATGCGCGCGCACACATACATGCCTTGAAAAACAAAACAGCATCTGAACCAGAAGACTTGGTTCCAAGTCTGAAAATAAATTCAAAATAAAAATTCTGTGGAAGATCTCATGCACCTCAAAGGGTGTTATGTCACCCTAGCTAGCAAAGTTGATAACCAGACCGGACCCCTAAAAGTAGACTGATGTGGCTTTGTAGGCCATCAGCTGGTGGGATTGCTACATGTGAATACCACTGTCTCACCAAAAGATTAATCTTGCCAGATAGCTAGGATTATTAGACAACCCAGAGGAAGGACTTTTTTAATGGGTTCTTTAGGCCCAGATCTCTCACTTTTCTATTGGTCACAGAAAGGTGAGTGTGAGGTATGATGCTTTTCATAGTGAAACTATATAGTGCTGCTATACTCTGAGAGGATTAGCCACAATCTGTGATATGAATAATGACACACCGCTTTAATAAACTAAGCAAAAATAACATGATGACTAAGCTGTAAGAAAATAATAACTTTACTCTTGTACACCTGAGACCACGGGAGGAAAACTAATTTCAGTTCTGCTATGGTTAATGATATTTAAATGACTCAAATAGTTTCAGTAAATGAATACATTAGAAGGTTCATGTTGAAGAAAGTGCAATAAACCATAATGAACTTCACAGTTTATTAGTTTAATAAATGTCACCTTGTTATTAACCACACAGGTAAAGGTAATTTTACTAGAGATTTCATTATCATATGGGCAACGAAATACCGCATTGGCCGAGTAGTATATTTAGAAATGTTCTTTTTAATCTGATGCATTGTTAAATTATTGCTACAGCATGAAGATGTGAGCCAATATATTACTGTAGTTCTCAAACATTGGTGAGTGGAGTACTTGCTGGTGGTGCATGGATAGCTGGCTGGTCACTTGGTGCTGGTTTCCCCTCTATATTTCTAGCTGCTGGGTGGCATCAAAGGAGAGCTGAAAACACAATACATATTCTTAGACTTCTCCGTGAAAGATAAAGGATTTCTGTAATCAGCACAGGGATGTCACATAATTACAAGATGGCTGGGAGATGGTGGTGCAATTTCTGCATTCAGATGTCCACACTGTAGAAAAGTTTGAGGATTTTTGTACTACTATTTTTTATATTTAGATGGAATTTGAATGTAGGAGATTGAAATACAACTGTATTCTGAGGCAGAGGTGAGTCTGGAACAATTAAATAGATGATTTTGAACACTGACGTTAGCAACAAAATATCAATGATGTCCGAGCTGGAGGAAGTAGACTTGAAGGTTAGTCTGTGCATCCAGGGTTTGTTCTGGCTTCCATTAAAGTCAGTGGCAAAACTCATGTTGAATGCATTGGCAGGAGAATCAAGTCACTGAGGGCCAGTTCACAGTATAGGCCTAAAACAAAACTCAAGGAAGTCAATGGAAAGCGTCCACATGGGGACTCCACTGGGGTTTGGATCTGGCTTTAGGTGCAATGCTGAGACACACCTTTGCACTGGGAGTTCTTGGAATCATTGTATCTCAAGGGCCTAGTCTACACTGGGGGAGGGGGAGGTCGAGCTAAGTCAGTCTAAGTTACGCAACTTCAGTTATGAAAATAGCGTAGCTGAAGTTGATGTACTTAGAGCTACTTATTGCGCTGTCTTCACTGCGGTAGGCTGGCTGCTGATGCTCCCCCATTGACTCTGCCAACGCGTCTCGCTCCAGTGGAGTGCTGGATTCAATGGGAGAGTGCTCGGCGGTCGATTTATTGTGTCTTCACTAGATGCAATAAATTGACCTCTGCTGGATCGCTCACTAACAGAGGGAGCACAGCAGTGGCACCATCCTTTGAAAGGGTACAACAGCTACTCCTCCCTACTGCAACTGAGGCAGATGAAGGGCCAAAGACATGACCCCAGTATTGCCCTGTCCTGCTGAGGAGGCTATTGCTGCTGTAGGTACTTGTGTGAAGTAATCCTTGTGCTCCAGGGACTGCAATTATGCCTGACACTTGTGCCAAGCACTTGTAGCTTCTCTCTTCCTTGCATCTTTACACTGGGTAAAGCTTTAGTTGGTATATTGAACAGGAGACCCTTGAACTATCAGGAGTGGTTAAATGAATTAGTTAATGTCTGCAAAGTGCTCTGAAAAGGAAAAGCACTAAACACTTAGCATTAATATAATTTTTCATAAGTGTGAAAAGCATGTCCCATAATAAAAGCCAACACAATGCAATTCGTTTCATTGTGGATTATTTCCCCATCTCCTAAACAGACAGACTCAATGATCTTTGCTTTCATTTCCAGATTAACCTTTGGGTGCTGTCAGTAGTTTACATGTTTATCTCCCTGAAAAATTAGGTTAACAAATTTTTAAACCTAATTTTTCAGGAAGATGAGGAAGGCCAAGATGTCAATAATATCCATCACATACCTTTGTCTCGGATATATGATGGGGCTGGAAGCATGTTCAAATAACTGCTCTGTCACTTCATTCTAACTCTGTCAGGCTCCCGTAGAATAAAATAAAGAATCTGGATTACAGAGATAAGCCTGTGAAACGAAGACTGATCACAAGAGAGTGAAAGTAGGTAAATGTTTAAATAACCCCAGCGTGGTGTTTTAATTGAAAACTAAAATGCAGTTAAAATCTAGATTGTGACCTGGACAACATACCTGTGAGGAGAATAAGAGGGGGTCAGAAGCCTCCTCTCTCTCTATCATTGACTTCAATGGAGCCAGCATTTCAACCCTTGGGTCTGGACATGTTGGAGTAATTGCAGGCTGCATACACACCTACTCCCTCCCTCCCTGATATAATTGGGTGGGGAGTGATTCCATTCTCCACAACTGAGCCAATGAGGGGTAGGAAGAGTAATCTACCCATGACCGTTTATTTCTCTCTTGGAACAAGTGAGCGAGGGACACCCTAGCAAGGGGACTTGTGAGTCTGAGTGACAGTGCCTGTCATGGCTACTCCTTGGTAATGCGGCACCATACCTCTTGCCCAAGGCACTGAGTGAAATCACAAGGTAGCCCTTACACTGAAAAAAGAATGTTTTGTATGTAGCTGCTGAAATGCAGTGTCTCTGACAATCAATGCTGTCGCTACTGATTGCAATCTGATCTTGCATGTGATTAGTAGATATGATGAAGAATAAAGAGCTCATGGAGTGTGTGTGTGATAGTTGGAGCTGGACTGCAAATGGGAAAAAGTTTCTGAGAAAATGTTGAAAGTACTGAAATAATTTTTGTTCTACAGATTTCGAAAAGGACATATCTTTTTAGTTCAGACACTTTTTGTAAAAATGTTTATCTGCATTTTTTTCAATTTTGCCTTTCTTTCTTCCCTAGCTCCTCCTTTGTTATATTTTAATTGTATTTATTAACCCTTTCTATCACCAAAAATGGGAGGAGGCAGAGAAAAAAATAGAAAAAAAACCCAGAAAACTTTTTGCTTTCAGGGTTCATTTTTTAAATAATGATTTTTTTTTTTGGAAAAAAAATACCGCCCTCCCTGCAAAAAAATTGTCTGTTTAAAAAACATTTGTGAAAAAAATTGTTTGAAAAACTCTGACAAGCTCTAGAATCTATGTGGTTTGATATTGTTCTATTTGGTTGTATCACCAAGTTGATGGCTGCTGGCTGGCTCAAGATATGTTCTATTATAAACAATTTCATTGCTTTAACTGTCTTTACTTTTTGTCCTCTTGATCCATTTTCTTACTGTGGTCTATTGCTTCTGCATTTGTCCAGATGACTTAAAAAGAACCACATTTTAGAAATAAAAGTGGTGAGGGTAAACAAGGCCACTGGTATTTGTCTAAGTAGATGTCATAGAGTTCTTTAAAAAAGGAATTGGGGGATGGCAGGTTCCCTTTGATTTTTCCTAATAATTATGCGTATGTGCTCTGGGACTATGTACAGTACCAATAGAACTCAATTATTGCTGAATATAGCTCCCTGAGACAGGAAGTAACTGCTGCTTCATGATTCATTTGACATCCATTGTGAACAGTTGAATAACCTTGCACACTGCTAATCCAAGAGTCATAGTTAAATCAGAGGTCATCCTTCTGAAAGTTGTGCGCTTTAAGTATCAGCAGATATGACTTGAAAAATCAAACAAATGACTATTACTATCACATATAGCATCCAAAATTATAGTTGTTTAATATACTGTTCTATCATGCTCCATAAATTCTGTAAGGTGACCCATGAGTGCTCATTAGAATTTATTTTAGCCTCACTTATTATCACTTAACAGACTAAACAAGAACCGATGGCTGTTCAAACGGCAATAGTAAATTATAGTTATGCTGAACACAAATGCCTCATTACATCTAGTCAAGGTCTATTTGCCTTTTATAGAGATAACTGTAGAAAAGCATTGTTTTTAATTTATGAATGGGGATGCACAGGAATCTTAGCTCTCCTATTTACATAAACACAATAGACCATTAATCTTCTGTAAAATAAGTAGAGCAGTATTTGGAAAATACTGACTCCTGAAGCACATTTCAAAATGCCTAAAAGGCTTTTATATCACAGTGTGTTTTTAATAGTGATCTATTACACAGTTACAAGTTTAAACAGAAGGGAAATAGACAGCATTCTTTTTTTACCTAATTTTATGCTTTGTGATCTCATCTGCTAAAACTGAAGCGTGGAATTCTATAATGCCTATTGATTCTCAGAGTGCTTTATAAATATTAAGTCTCACAGCATCTTCCGCTGTACTGCAGTGTTTGTTTTACAGATAGGCAAACTCTTGCATCCGACGAAGTGGGTATTAGCCCACGAAAGCTTATGCTTCAATACTTTAGTTAGTCTATAAGGTGCCACAGGACTCTTTGTTACCTCAGAAACAAAGTAGCTTGTCTGAGGTTGGATAGCATGGTAGTGGCAGAACCAGGAATAGAATCCATCAGTTTTGACATTATTCTCTTGCTCTAATTACTTAATGAAACTGCCTCCCTGATTTGGCTAATTACCTTTTTCCGTAAATTCCAATTACAAATTTCTGCTTTCTACACAGCCTGCTGCACATCCTACAAGTGGATCTCCCATTCATATTAGCGTTTACGTTCCACTTACCTGGAATGAGTTTAGACTATGTAAAGAGATTCACAGTACAGCTTCTAAGTGAGAGAAGAAAGTCTCTTCCTTAAAGAAATGTCATCCTGCCCATCCTATGAATATATTTATTTCTATGACCATTAACTCCATAGTGTCCAAGGGCCAGATTATTAAAAGTATGTAGGCAGCTAAAAATGCAAGTAAGCGCACAGGTGTTTTTGAAAATCCCACTAGGCCCTAACTCCTATGAACCTGAGCATTTTTAATTAGGTACATTTTTACATACCTCATGTATGTGTGTGTTTGTAACATAGAGAGAGAGAAAGGGGAATGGCATTACCTTTCATTCTTAAATTAGATTTCAAACTGAGGATGTTGCATATTGCAGGCTCTTATTTCCAATGGAAATAAAACCTCATCTTGACCAGTATCACCACTGTTTATTTTCCTTAGGGATTTAACGCATAGGAACAGCACAGAGCAAACAGTGGAAAGCTCACAGCAGCAATGTAGCCATATTGTATACATCAGTCAAAGCAGCTGGTTTGCAACCTCTGTTGTAATATAGCGTTATGCTGTAATTGAAATGTGCCAGTTGCAAATCCATGAGTAAGGTTTCCTGTGGTTCGAAACTCAGCTGTTAAACTAAACTAAAAATTCCACCCCAAAAGACATGATTATAATTACCAATTCTAAATTTACTACACTGGATTCTTGTCAAATACAAATCTTATTGAAAGTGCTAGAAAATAGAGATGGAAAAATCTCAAAAGGTTTCCAGTCAAGCTAGAGAAGGCCTCCAAGTCTGATCTGAAGCCTATCTGATTTTTCATAATTGTTTTAAGATTTTATCCCTCTTTCCTCTTCTCTCTGCACCCTATTTGTTCCTTTTCTTGCTTCTTTCCGCATCAGTCACCAAATCCTTCTCCTTTACCCTTTTCCCCATGACTGACCAAGTAAAATCAGCTGTCTGGCTTATTCCCTGTCCAGTAAGTTGCAGTTAATAAGGAACTCGGGTGGAATTGCTTCACTCCAAATAAGAGAATTACATGCAATAACTTACTGAGGAAAACAACTGATGCAAAGAAAACCAACAAACATCTAGAAATGGTATTTAAAGAAGAAAGCAGAGGTTTGTTTTAGAGTTAAAAAAACAAAACAGGAAGGTAGGATAACCATCGCTGGAATAGTAGTAGTTTGGGGTTTGCAAAACTTGATCTGATTTTTTGTTTTTGTTCAAAACCAAAGCTAGCAGCTGTTTGGGTCTTGATCCTATTTTAACTGAGTTCAGCAAAATTTGTAGGAGTTCAGATAAATCTCTCATTTTTGCGCATGCCTAGTTTAAAATGCAGCAGAAAGACCTTTTTCTTATTCCTAAATGTCTTAATTCTTAAAGTCACCAAACCCCACATTAATTGTAGTTCCATGTCAGTTTTACATCTATTGTGAACAGATTGTATATAATGTGGCAACCGCCTATGCAAAAAAACCAAGTAAATGATGTAGGCCTAAGATCTTTTTAATGACCCATGTCCTTTGATTACCATCAAGTAACACTAGGAATGCTCATTCTGATACCTTCTGCTGAGATTCAGCAATATTGTCTCCATTCTGCAAAGTACTTCAACCTGCTTATAATTATTATAATCATCATGGCAGATCCCAATGGGACACAGCTTCCTTGCAGCAGACTGAGGGCCACCTAGATCAGTCTCTAGCTTGGTTCTTAAGATAAACTGAATATCCATCCTGGCTATGTTCATCACTGACTCTCTTATATCACTGAAATTTTTGGTGACTGTGTGATTGACAATGTGTAGCAGAATCCCTTGGTAAAGACATTTTGTAATTATTTGGTCCTCTAGCCTAATACATCTGTACCATATCTGTGCTTAAGTCCCATTGAAAAATAGTGCTTAAAGTTAAGCAGCCTCTGGACCAGCCAATCAGGGCCCAGCTGGCCCAAATGAAAGGAAGCTGAAAATCCGAGCGAGTGAGCAAGTAACTTAACATTTCCATCAGTACAAAGACATTTCTGTGGGATGTATTCACTTCCAAACATGTTGCTGAGCTACTCTTTTCACGGACATTATTCTACCTCCTTGCCTTTACCTGATCCAAAAAAGTACTGGTGTATTGGTTTTATGGATGCATTTATAGGTTGGCTCATTCCGATGTGTGATATGCTACCTTGAGAGCTGCTTCTATATGTTGACATGAACATGCCAGTGGCTTGACCTAGTGGTCATCCTTACAAAGTAAATATTTGTGTATGCACCTTCTTGAAGTCAATAAGACTTTTGTGCACTTTTGAAAATGGGGCTTGGGCATTTTTGAAAATTTTACTCTAGCTCTAGAGCTTGATGCAATTATCATTGAAGTCAATAAGAGTTGTGCTTAATGGAAATCCATTAGAGAAATCTCAGCCCTCAGAATGGACCAACTAATCTTGCCTTCTTTGCCCCAAGAATTCTGCAAATCTAATTTTTGTTCAGTACTTTGTAGATTTAGTTGGGATGTACTTACCCCTAACAGTTGTAGCATGATTTAAAAGGACACTGCCTACCTGTTTTTATTTTAGTAGTTGATTAATTTTTAAATATTCCCATTTATGATAGAATACTTTTAAGACAGTAGGTCCCATTTTTTTTAAAATCATGCAAACATCTATGGGTGTTTTTTCTGTTGATGTTTACGAGAGGGGGAGGGTCTTTTTAATCAAGAGAGAAACTGAGGGTGTGGTTTTAAAATTTATCAGCATTCACCTAACTCAACTCCAGTTAAAATTAATAGTAAAACTCTTATTGCCTTCAGCGTGAGCGGCGTTAACCCAATGCTGAGCACTTTTGAAAGTCTCACCTGATTTGCTGTATAAAAAGTGAAACTGACTAAACATAAATAACTATTGAATGCACTACATCTACATTATAGATTTTTGGATTACTTATTCTAATTACTAGTCACATTAGATGTTAGGTGTAGCCACAATAAACACAAAAGTGCCAGACAAAAGTCACTTTCACGCACATAAAATGTTTGCCAAGAAGTATATATTGAGTGTGGTAAATTATTTGTATCCATGTTCATGAAGAGGTTTTACAAAATCCACAAATATCCCAAGTTGCTGTATTTATTTAAAGCCGACTGAGCTGCTATTTTTGCACCCTAAAAATTAAATTAAATTGTAAATGGTTGTAGTCTTCTTAATAACGACAAATAATTCCAGTTAATTTGGAGTATCATAATTCACTCTACTTCATGCAGACCCCTACTGACTCTACAGAATGCATTACATGCCAGAGCTTTCACCCTCATATTGATTGATTCTTTGCAATGCACCTTAAAAATCCATTAAGGAAGAGTTAGAAGATGTGAATTAATTTTAAATCCTTTGTTGGTATGTGCAGGCTGAAAAAAGTATTTGTAAATCCATTAATCATATCTTAAAATACATCACTAACTTTAAAATACATTTTAAAGTAAACTAGAGAAAATGCAAGTTGGTTTTTTTAAAAAAATTATTTGCTACTTCCTCAGTGCAAGGTGGACTTGGAAGTTTTACATAGTGTTATGAAGTATATCACCTATATATTTCCATTTACATTATTCTGATGCAATTATCTTGTCACACCGCCATCTATGCCAACATGAAAAAGTAGATGATTATTTAATAGATTAGGTATTTCACTGGTTTATAGAAATATGAAAAGCAAAAACAATAAACCTTGAAATCTATTACCAGGTGACACCATTAATCAGGCAAATTTTAATTTAGAACATACAAAAAACCCTCCCTCTGCAAACTTCACCCATTATTAATTATTAAAATTAATTTTGTACTGAAAGGTTTATACACCCACTGCTCCCCAGAAGAACTCAATCTTAAAAATTAAGTTACAGACACTTTAAATTAAAACTGAAATACAATAGAAGTGATGCATGAAGAGCAAAATGATCTGAAGTAGAAAAGGAGAAAGCAGAAGGTGAAAAACAGAATTGAGGGAATAGCTGCAGATTTTACATATATACTATACTTCATATTTATTATACTATACAACTAGATCTATTATCTATTTCTATATGAATTTATGTGTAAGGCAGCTAGGGATTTGGATTTATATGGGGTATTAACTCAACTAAAATTGAATAGATAGTAGTAAAACATACTGCACCAAATCCTGTACTCACACTAGCCATCCTGTTCATTTACATATTTATGGTCTAAATTATGCTTGCATTTTCTCTGATTCATTGTATTACCAAACAGTGTATTTAAGCCTTGTGGTGTGTTTTCTGCTTTATCTGAATTTAAACTAGCTGAATTCTTCATTACTGACTTCAGCGGGGCTACCCACATGAGTAAGGCAAGCACGATTCAGATCATTCGATATAGATGATCTTTAAGAGCTACTACAAGAATATGGTGCCATGTAACGTTTTTTAAAGCTTCATCTTAATGACACTTGCTATCTGCAATATTTGCAGGTATCTGAATACTTCATACTGGGTGAAGTTCAATCTGCGTGAGAGAACCATTGGTCATTCAAATCCTTCCTGCCTATTTACATGCAGGTGTGGCAGTGCTAGTACATCTGCTTTTTCTTCATATACTTTCTTTCGTTAAAAGAAGCCCGAGAGAGAGAGAGAGAGAGAGAGAGAGAGAGACAGAGGGTGAAATCCTGGTTTTGCTGAAGTCAATGGCAGAGCTCCCATTGACCTCAGTGGAGCCAGAATTTCATCCAAGATGCCCATTCTTATTTAGCTGGACACCTAACTCCTTTGAAATCCCAGCCTACTAGTCACAGCTGCGTCATGCCCATTGTATGCAGCTAACTAATGAGATGTTTGTGCCATACTAAATCAGAGTGGTGGCAGATTACCAATTGTATTTGTGGGTCACTGAATGCCCTCTAGTCATTGCTGCTTAATTTAATGGCCTGTAATTTGGCACTGTTTAAAGCTTGGCTACATTCTCTTGGTAATTTTTCATTGTGTTTCTCGTAATTCTCTCCCTCCATTGCATTGTTCATGTAGCTGCTGTTTCTCTAGGTATATAGCAAGATGATATTGCTAAAATCAAGAACCCAGCATAGCTAGTAGAGTTTTATAAATCTCCTAAATTCAGGGGAGTGATTTATAGAGAAACAGGGCCTGTTCATCTCTTGTTACAAGCAGCCATCTCTCCTTCTAAAGTGGTAGGTCCATATGACCATACTTTTGCTGCCAGAAATGTCTGAAGGATCATTTTGAGCTACTTTGGACACTTGTACTCTGGCTGGGATAGCAGAAAACTGAGTTGTGATTTACCACATGGATCAGAGGAGAAACAGTTGGCCCTAAATTTCAACAAGCAAAATCAGAAGCTACAGGCTTATTTGTAAAATTTGATGCTGAACTTGTGGGGGACAGGACTGCAGAAAATATTTTGATCATTCCCTAGAGATCCCACATACAGTAAATTGCTAAGTAATCAAAATGAAGCCAGTGAGCTGTGTAATAATTAATCCAAGTACAGCCTGAGAACCGTTCTTATTTGAAAAGTATAATACAGGATGCAAATTCATTTTCATGTGGTTACTAAATTCTATTAATACTTTATCCAGGTCCGATCATGAAATTGTACATTAATTAAAATAACATGAAATGTAGTGTCCATTGCATGATAGGGGCTGGATTATTCAAGGTGCTGAGCAGTCTCATGTCTATGGGTTTTGTAGTGGAGATGTTAAGGAGCCATTCAACCCTATTTAATTGAATGGTGTGATCCCACAGACATTGTGAGCACTTCTGAATAGCATCTCAGAGTAGCTTCATGTTCAATCTGAGCATGATGTTCAATTCGTTCTTGTGGTCCTTTCCATGTAATTCAGGCACTCATGCAACAATACCAGTAGATGAGACACCATTGGAAACTGTTATTAAAATATGCAATTTCTGCATTGGTTGGTACCATTCTTAATGTGCCTTTGGAAACATGGGCCCTGATCCTTATCTCATTTGCCTCATTTGTATATTGGTGTAACGCTACATAATTCAATGGAGTTACTCCTTATTTACTTTTGTTTGAATGAGAAGAGAATGGCTCACGTGTGATACAATATTGGTGTACAGTATCTGCCTGTTAATGGGTCTAAACAGGGGTAACTCACAATCTGAAGGGGCGAAAGGGGAGGCAGGTATATCAAGAAAAACTATTCTCTGTACTATTCCATTCAGGTTCTTGTACCTTGCTTGTCACCATATTATCCAAACGCCTTCACTCAACTACCAACAATAAAGTATAAAACGATGAAGTTCCTTCTCATACCAACTTGCTGATATGTAACCTGCACCACCAGTACAGACTCTTCTGAATCAGGCTCTTACGATCACTCTGAAATAATGGATTATTTTGCTTCATTAGTTGGTGTCCTGTGGACTTTATTCAAAGACTTCCATTGATTTGAATGGACATTGGATCAGGCCCTGTAAGAAGACATCGCTTACCATGACTAGTGCGGTTCATAAAGTTTTATGAAGTGGTGAAAGCTCATGGATTCCATTCATTTCTTGGGATATCATGTTGTATTGGCAATCAATAAAACTAAAGAGAATGAAATATTTTAAATGACATTCTGTGAAACATCTCAAGTACTGAATTTTCTATCTGGGATCTTTTTACTACCATATTTTATTATTTTATTTTGGAAAAATATTTAACAAATCTTAATGAAGATTGATCACCATATAGGAGGAAACTACAGAATAGTCCCATAAACAGGTGAATTCCAAAAATATTTAGGTGTTGTCATACAATTTTTTTTCCAAAGGGATAGGCTTCACTTAGCTTGCATAACCAAAAATATTATTTGTTCAGCCCTTTCAGATATCCAGCCACAATATAGAGATTCAATGACTTTCAGTTCTCATAACGATGACATATTTTATGTTTTATGTTTGATCATATCTTATTCTATTTATTTGTTCTAAATGTATTTATTTTATATTACTGAGTTGTTTTTTCTCTTTTCGTAGTCTTAACATATTCAGTTGAAAAACAACTATGCCTTGCTCTTTAATGTATTGTGTGGGATCTGGTATACATGTTGATATCATAGCTGATATACTACATTTCCATAAGTAGAGATTTGATTTAAAACATGAAAATGAGTTGGATAGACTAATCCAACTCCTTGCTCATTTATCCATATCATTAAACCATGACTCAATTTTGCTTGTCTGCTCAGGAAGAGCTCAGGACTGAAATCTCAGGGGTGGTGCATAGATAGATCAGGATTATGATGCAATGTACGGAGATTTTGATAGCACCGAGGCACACTAGATCTTTCTTTAAATTACAGTTGTTAATACTATCCTTGATGAAATTCACAGAAGATATTAAAATGGAGATAATATAAGGATTATTATAAATACCATACAGGAGATGAATTTTACAGCTCTTTACCTATGCTGAGCAGAAAATGAAACTTGAAATGTGAAAGGTCTCCTTCTGCTCATTCCATAGACTACTCTGCTACTCTAACTTTTCTTATTACACAGGTTAAATCTCTCTAATCCAGCATTCCCTGGTCTGGCAACAGTGGTCCAGCATAGGCGCCAACTCCATGAGTGCTCCGGGGCTGGAGCACCCATGGGGAAAAATTAGAAGGTGCGGTGCATCCACTGGCACCAATCTCCCCTCTCTGCCCTCCTCCCAACATGCCTCTTGCGTACCAGTGGCCCCATGCTGGGAGGGGGGAGAAGGAATTGGTAAGCACTTCCAGAGCATTGCGAACAGCTGATTCATGGCATTCAAGCTTTGGGAGGGAGGGGCAGGACCTGGAACCAGAAGCTGGGACGTAGGGCTGGCATCAGAGTCCCTGAGCAGGGGGCCAGCGCCCCCCAGCTGCCTGGGTGGCAGCGGGTCTTCTGGGTGGGAGGCCATGCTGGGTGCAAAGCCTGGGGGTGTTACAGCACCCCCCTGCACCTCAACATCCCGCACCTATGGAGACCCACTGGCACTCTGCGTTGACCTCCTATGGTTTGGCAAATTCTCTGATTTAGCACTGATCAGTCCCAAGGGTGCCAGACTAGAAAGGTTCAGTCTGTATTAGTAAACAGTTTAGAGATGATGTACAGACAATATAGTCCCCCGGTTACAATTTACATTTGTTTTCAAACTATGTCCCTGAAGAGAAAAGGAATCTTTCCATTGACTGCAATTAGCTGAGGATGAGGCCCTGAATACATAATGTCGTTGGGCATTCTTTCATTAGCCACATCAACAAATAGTAGATTTTCCCTTTTCACATGATTGTCATTGAAGTGCACTGGGGGAGAATGATGCTTACCTCCTTTGCGAAGAGCTTGGAGATCTTCTGCCGAAAAAGCACAATATAAGAGGTAGAGGGTATTACTAGCATCACTGGTGTATACCGAGGCAAAGTCCAAAATGATTTGTCAGCACTGGGGAAAGTCTAAACATGTGTTGCAATCTGTTCCTTCTGTAGAGCTGTTGAGTGTAATCGAACTTTGCAGCCATTGTCAGCTCTTGTCTACACTTGTGCTGGCTTGAAGGGCACATGTAGAAACACACCACTGTGAAAAGCAGGTTACGTCCATGTTAAAATCTACCTACAAGTGCCAGTGAAAGGCTCCAGCAGTGGGGTGGTAGCAGGGAAAGTCTCCAGCAAAAGGGGGCTTCAAGAACCTTTCCCTGCTGCCTCCCTGCTGCCTAAGCGTTTCCCCATTTTCAGAGCCTTTAGTGCAGTGGGGAAAGATTGTGGCAGTGGGGAAGCAGAGGGATATTGCACTGCTGAAAATAGTGGTGTGAACAATGGACGCATGGCTTGGGCAAGTAGAGAGCCTTGTAAGGTCTAGAAGACCCCAAGGTTCAGATGTGTCTGTATTCTACTCACCTGAGCAGTGCCTCACCATCTACACTGCTATTTATAGCCACACTAGCTAGGCAGGCAGTGTCTGCACTCTACCTATGCTGTTAGTGTAGACGTACCATTAGTGAGGATAACGATTAGACTATTGAAATTACTGAAGACTTGAGTGGGGCAAATGGTTTTTAGAGAATAATTAATTTGTTTGATAGATTTTGCTCCTCTTTTTGTGCATTGTGTTCGAAAAGATGTCAGTTTTCTCCAGTGTATTTTTAATATTCCTAGACTATTGCTTGTGAATAACTCTTTGGCCCTATATATCTATGCAGCAAGTCACATGTGCAGATTCACTTGCAGAATAAGGGTCTAAGTCTGTATTTTGTCCTAAAGCAGTTTACTGTGGATTTTTGAACTTTTAGCTACATTATACATTGGCTGGTCAGAAGTCAGTGACCAATATCTGTTTTGGGCTGGTTATTTGTCAAAGTTACACGTCATTGGTTACCTCAAACTAAAACTTTGGTAAATAATGGCATTTGTCCTTATCAGTATTCGTCCCTAGCAAGCGAGCTGCCAATATTGTCAGTCATGTCTACTCAGAAGACACTATCTCTGTGAATTTAGGTATGTGTTCTCGTGCACACACTTCAGTATATGCGCATGTATAATGTGTGTGTTGGTGTATTTTTCCAGCTGTGAGAGTTTCTTACTCTTCAAACCCTGCACAGAGGATGGTTATACAACAGCTGCATTGCAGTATGCTGCAAATGCTCAAGCAGGAGCACCTGCCAGCAATACCTTTGTAATATCAGATAACTACATTCCAGTTACATGAACAGTTGATTCTCAATGCACTAAATAAAATACCCGATAATCGGTGGATATATTTTATGTAACTCTTTTCATCAGATTAATACCGTGTGTTTTACTGGGCTCTCAACAATGTCCTTAATTTTTAATACAAATTTACAGATATGATTTAAGACAGGAGTGACCTGATTTTGTCTTTCCAGAGTACCTTTGATGCTTTGTGAATTCTTGCTGTGTATCCTTAGTATACCCACTCCAAAGATTTCTTCCCCAGTTCAGTGATAGAGCAGTCCTTCAACTGTGAGTGGATGGTCCCCTGTGCTAGTGAGGCTTTGTAGAGCAAATGGGTCTTAACTAACATTTCTCATTAAAGCAAAATATACTTCTGTACTTTGTTAGATAAATATATTCTTCGGGGCTTGGGTTTCTATTAAAAACAACATTAATATCCTCTTGAATCACAGAATATTAAGGTTCAAAGAGACCTGAGGAGGTCATCTAGTCCAACCCCCTGCTCAAAGCAGGACCAACCCCAACTAAATCATCCCAGCCAGGGCTTTATCAAGCTGGGCCTTAAAAAATCTCTAAGTATGGAGATTTCACCACTCTTCTAGTGAAATAGTTTTTCCTAATAACCAACCTAGACCTCCCCTACTGCAAGTTGAGACCATTGCTTCTTGTTCTGTCATCTGCCCCCACTGAGAAAAAGCTGAGCTCCATCCTCTTTGAAACATCGCTTCAGATAGTTGAAGGCTACTATCAAATCCCCCCCTCACTCTTCTCCAGAATAAATAAATCCACTTCCCTCAGCCTCTCCTCATAAGTCACGTGCCCCAGCCCCCGAGTTGCCCTCCGCTGGACTAGTTCCAATTTGTCTACATCCTTCCTGTACTGGGAGGCACAAAACTGGATGCAGTACTCCAGACATGACCTCACCAGTGCCGAATAGAGGCGAATAATCACTTCCCTTGATCTGCTGGCAATGCTCCTACTAATACAGCCCAGTATGCCATTAGTCTTCTTGGCAACAAGGGCACACTGTTGATTCATATCCAGCTTCTCGTCCATTGTAATCCCCAGGTCCTTTTCTGCAGAACTGCTATTTAACCGGTCGGTCCCCCTCCTATAGCAGTGCATGGGATTCTTCTGTCCAGTGCAGGACTCTGAACTTGTCCTTGTTGAAACTCATTAAATTTCTTTTGGCCTAATCCTCCAATTTGTCTAGATCACTCTGTACCCGATCTCTACCCTCCAGCATATCTACCTCTCCCCCCAGCTTAATGTCTCTGTGAACTTTCCAAGGGTGCAATTCATCCCATCATCCAGATCATTAATGAAGATGTTGAACAAAACTGGCCCCAGGACCAACCCTTGGGGCATTCAACTTGTTACCGGCTGCCAATTCAACATCAAGCCATTGAATACTACCCTTAAGCCTGATGATCTAGCCAGCTTTCTACCCACCTTATAGTCCATTCGGCCAGCCGATACTTCTTTAACTTGCTGACAAGAATACTGTGGGAGACTGTATCAAAAGGTTTCATAAAGTCAAGATGTATCACGTCTCCTGCTTGTCCTTATCTCATTATAGAAGGCAATCAGATTGGACAAGCATGACTTGCCCTTGATGAATCCATCTTGACTGCTCCTGATCACCGTTCTCTCCTCCAAGTGCTTCAAAATGGATTCCGTGAGGACTTGCTCTTGATTCTGTTTTGAAAACAGCTCATATTGATTTCTGGTGGAACTCCATCTTTTATATAAGGAAGTACTGTGATTATAATATTATTTCATTTCTGTTGTGATGACATCTTCAAAGAAAAAGTGTGAAATCAAAGCGTTGTAAATACGATACTCATGTGTAAATACATGTATCCCTGGGCATTGCCCATATCACTAGAATACCCCAGTGACTATTGATTAAGGTGAGACATAATTTATTGTTTCACAACTCTGTAGCCAAATCTTTAAGCAATTAAGAGGTGAAAATAGCCTCCACTCCCCAGTGATGAA
The DNA here is from genome assembly GCA_032164245.1 of Sternotherus odoratus. Lineage (NCBI taxonomy): Eukaryota > Metazoa > Chordata > Testudines > Kinosternidae > Sternotherus > Sternotherus odoratus. The sequence goes on along the minus strand of JAVMKO010000005.1, from coordinate 12,669,385 downwards.
AAAATTGAAGGAACAGCCAGTGGGCAGTCATTAATGTTTTTCAGAAAAGATCATCTTTCTTGGGAAATGGGCTAAATTCTGACTATTTTTGTCTGAGCCCTTTGTTTAGAAGAGGTCACAAAAATAAACTGGAATATGGAACATACATGTACATCACAAGGTAAAGAAGTTACATTACAGATGCATTTGACTCTTTTTTTTTTTAAGGTTGTAGGGTCCTGTTTCTTGCTCTACTAAGAATAACTTAGCCTTAATCATTCCATTTTGTCCATTACCATTATGGTCTCTTTACAAAAGTGTCTTTTAATTTCTCATAATGCTCTTACAATGTCTTGTGTAAAATATAAAGTGACTGATACCTCTGTCCGCTGTACATGTGTTATGCTTGGAGACACTCAATACTGACATTTTTGAGTGGTGCTTCCTTCTAGTGCCACTGCTTACCCGGTTACAAAGTTGTGACTGATTTTAGTTAAACTGCTGAGTCAGAGGAGTAATGACTATACCTCAGTAGCACTAAAAACTGAAGTACTTGTGGCTTCTTGCCATTCCCTTTGCATGGAGTAAGGAGCTCAAGGCCCATAAATTTGTATGCTTTTGCTTCAGCAGCTCATCTCTTTTAAGAAGGTCCATCAGTTCACATACTGTTGTCTTGAAAAGACAGTAGTGTTTGCCATGTTATTGGTTGCAAAATGCTCACACCTCATAAGTCTGTAATAGGGCCCTATGTTAAATTGTTTCCTTCACCAGTTCAGCTATTTTCATCCAACTATCATTTTACACTAGCATTTTACACAATACAATTTTGTATTGAAAATGCAATAGATTTTGCAATAGTTGTCTCTGTACAGAAGACATGTATTCCTGGCCTTACCATCTAGTAGGACACTAGCTGAGATTACTGTGTTCACTTTTTTTCTGTCTAAGGGTGGACTTGTAAAGTGATTTTAAAAAAAGTTTAATGCCTCATGGACAAAATCCAGTGCGTCTGCTATAGTGATGACATCGTTTTCATCTTCTTTTAGAACATGGGCAAATGAACAATCACATCAAATCCCCCCAAAGTCACTCTGGATATTTAGGTCATTCTCTGTGAACTGGAAATGAAGGAAAGTTTAGCTTTTATGTCTTGTGTTTAATCTGCTATTGATCCACAGTAAAACGGCTGCCAACAGATGTAGACACAGTACTTTACTGTCCCCAACTTTCTTGTTCTTTACCATTTTATACAGTCTGATCCAAAATAGTTCATGTGTGCCAAATTAGGAAAAGATCATTTCAGCTTCATGAAAATTTAGGGCCAACCTTACCTCTGAAGCACGTGCAAATGTCACAGAAATCAGTACACGTGTTATCCACTATTAAACTTGACTTGAATTTAGCATGTGATGTCTAGAAAAGCAGCCGCATTAGAAAATTGGTTAAATGGTCAAGTTAAAGAGTAGGAATGATCCCCTCAAAATAACTGAAAAACTGACAGACTTTCACTGTAAAGTCCTGATCTGGGTTCATCATGGCAAGAACATTGCATAGTTACATTTGAGAGTGAATTGCTGAAGTTTTAGATCCTATTTCTTGACTCCTCCATCTTCTTCAGTTGCTATGAGGTAAATTTAGAGGTTCTTCTAGCCCCCTTAGCGCTCCGTTTCTCACACTCTATACCCCCAAATGGGTCTGTTGCTAGGGAGGGTGGAGGCAGAAGGAGTTTCAGAGCATTTTTAGTGTATTTTAAAATCTATATCCTGATTCAGGCTCAGAGTATCCTCTGCTTTGAGTCATCTCCATAGTTTGGAAGAAAATTACCCAGGCAGTCAGTATTTATAATGGGTAATGGTCTTCCAATACCTGCCCCTGCTGAGAAAAACCTGAATTTTGGGATCTGAATAGTTTGACTTGAGGCAATCTCTATGTGGAATAAATGGGTGTAGGGAAGTAAGGTCCATCAGAAGCCATTTGTAGGTGCTGTAGTTGCAGAGGAGTGAGCAGAAACATGCGGGGCTGTTATGGGTTATCTGCATTGTTGGTGAGATCTGTGTCATAGAGGAGCCTTCTCCCCTGCTGACACTTGCAAATTCACTTATGATCCGGGTAGAATTGTAATCCCTACTCTCTAGTAAAAACAGGGACTGCTCCTTCTCTACTCCCCTGGGAACGCATGGTTCCCCAAAGAGGCTAGGGAGAATGTAGGGCTCTGCCTCAGCCCTCTTTGCACTGCAGAATGGGACTAGCACAGGGATGCAGTAAGCTGTGCCCCCATCAAGGTACCGTATTTTTCGTCTTATAGGACGCTCCGGCCTATAAGACGCCCCCTCGTTTTTTAATAAAAAAGCCGGACACACAAAAAAAAAAAAAAGCAAAAGCACCTCGCTCTCCCGTCCCCACCGCGCGGGCGGGCTGCCGAGGTTCCCCCCTCCCCGCCGCGGGCGGGCTGCCGGGAACGCTCCCGGCAGCCCGCCCGCGGCGGGGAGGGGGGAACCTCGGCAGCCCGCCCACGCGGCGGGGACGGGAGAGCGAGGCGCTTTTTTTTTTTTTTTTTTTTTTTCCCTATAAGACATTCGCCCTATAAGACGCACCAACTTTCCCCCCCCCCCGTTTTGGGGAAGAAAAAGTGCGTCTTATAGGGCGAAAAATACGGTAGTTGTATGAATGTGTTCCTGGACTTGAAGAGAAAGCACTTCAAGGACATTCTGCTTTTCAGAGGCAAAATTCAGACCTGCTCCCAGTGCTTCCTCTGACGTGCTGCTGTTCTGCATTATCCATTACCATGTCTGTTCCTTAAAGTCATGATCTAATCTTGAGAGAACTGAATCAAAGCAAAAGGGAAAAAAGAATGTTGTTTTCCCCTTCATTTTAATAGAATACCTGTGATGTTGCCTGGGAAGGTCAGGCCTATCTAACACTGCAAGAATGCTGGTATTCTTGGAACGACCAGCTGTTCAAAATGCAGTAACAAATTGTGTCTGGGAACATGCAAAGTCACTTCACCTCGTAGATGATAAGCTCCGTATCTTAGTACGTGGAATTACCTTTTGGAAAATTGCCTATTAAGCCTAGTGACTCTTGTAAACTGTGGTAATTTATTGGTTCAGTTTAATATTACAGGACAAGGACAAGGACATCAAGCCCTCAGGATTTTCATTGTATGATCTAAAAGGATTGTGGTCCATGGATCACTTATAGTGAGACGCACAAGGACAGATGAGATGGAAGTGAGAGACTAATCATGAAGAACTGCTCTGACTGGCAGTGCTTGAAATGGAAAAATAAAACTGCTTGTGTGTTCCACACCTCCTGAGGGCTGTGATAGGCCATAGATTCTCCCCTTTTTGTCCTTTGGGGCAGATCCAGGCAAGCGCCACCTCTTGGCCACTCACCAGACTGCTGAAAGGTGATCTAGCCCCCAAATCCCATGTGTTTTAAGGCTCTGGAGTTTGAACAGACTTGAGGCATTGTCCCTGTATTGGAGTTTTAGGCACACTCTCAGGGTGCAGATTCTCTGTCCAGCACCACCTCCTGTGCTTTGCAAACATGTGATCCAGCTGCCCAGCCCCTGGAATCAGTACTTGGCCCTCAGACTCTCAATGTATCTTAAATACACCCTCTCCCAGAACTCCAGCCATGTGGTGTTCTGGTCCACAGTTTACTTGTTCAAGAGGCAAATGAATAGTGTAACACAGACACTTTTTGCAGAGAACTCTAAAATAATTGTTCTTTGCATAATCACACAAGAAATGCACAAATCTATACAAAAATAACAAACCTTTACATGTGTTTTCCTGCCTCGATATTCCAGAGCATTCTTTGGGCTGGGTTCAGAATTGTCTGGGGATATCCAGAGTTCTTCTGCAGTATGTGTTGCTTGTGTTCTGAAAAATGGAACTCTTCCTCCCCAGTTCACCTCTGACCTTGGCTAGCTTGTCCCCTTTCCTCCTCCTGTCCAAAACTTCCAGTACGGCTTCCTGAGTCTTCCCCTCTTAGTTCTCTAGAAAGGCTAGCATCATCACCGTAGTGTCTTGGTCTGCTGCTGGTAACTTTCTAATCTTCAAACTGAGGGAAGTTGAAGAGAAGTAGTTTCCCTGCATGGGCAAATTCTTTCACATTCCTATTGTCCCTTAAAGTCTAACGACCCACTATGCTTCAAAACTTTATAGTTAGTCTTTAAGGTGCCACAGGACTTTGTTACCTCTGCTATTCCAGACTAACACGGCTACCTCTCTGACCCAGTATTGTATCTGGTCTGGCAGAGATGTGGCACAGACCTGCCATTCATGGTGGCTTCCGAGGGATTCAGTGATATAACAGTTTTCATAGTAACAACTTCCTCATTCCACATTTCATAAGCTGTATTGACAGACACCCCCCAAATAATCAAACCCTTGTAGGCCTGGACATATTTGACTGACACTGCTTTCTCCTCCAGCTGCGGGCACTCTAGCATGTGCTGATTTTCTATTTTGGGACCATGTGTGTCCTCTAACCTTGTTACCTCCCACCTGGTTCTTGCCTACTTTTCTATACCTGCCTCTGGACACTTCCACTGCTTGCATCCGACGAAGTGGGTATTAGCCCACGAAAGCTTATGCTTCAAAACTTTATAGTTAGTCTTTAAGGTGCCACAGGACTTTGTTACCTCTGCTATTCCAGACTAACACGGCTACCTCTCTGATTCTCTCTTTATGTGGTACCACTTAGAATCATAGTGACACGTTTGGGGGTGAAGTAAGAGATTTTTGAGCAGGTGCCAAGAGCAGACATGTTAGGACTGTGGTAACAAGCACAGGGTGATAGTATCACGGTCTTACCATGACACTGCATGTAGTCTAATTAGCTGAGGTAGAAATGCACTTGGGTGTCAAGGCAGTTAGCACTATTAAAGCTAGTATAATAAAGAAGTGTAGTATCAAGTGCTCTGAGAAGGGAGAAAGCTATATACAGTGGAGCAGATTTTTCCCCTAATTTCCTACTGAATAATTTCCTATTTTTTTCACCTGCCTTCAAATATGGGTAGAAAAAATCAGCTAAAAATTAAACTCTCTTTTAATGATGTGACTCAGCAAGTGCCGAAATATTCTTACTATTAAAATCAATCACTTTTATAGCATAGAACTTGCTCACATTATGTAGTAAGCAGATATAACCAAAATCCAAACTGATCACATAAATAGGGTCCCCGTATATGTGATGATAGGACTACTGGGATGTGATTTGGAACTTTTTCTAAAGCACTGAATCAGTCATTCCACTTGCCAAGTGGAATAACACACAACATGGCGTACAGCCATTAGAGACCCTCACTCCTAAACGCCTGGCTTTAGTTGACCTTCACCTCAAGTTTTCCTACATTCTATAGGTATGAAGTTATCACAACTCTGAGAAACAATAGGGAGCTATAGAATTAGGCCAGATTAGAAATTTGCTAATGGGGAAAGTAGAGCACTATACTTGGACATTAGAGGAAATTCCTAAGGGTCCAAATTTAAAAAAAAATCCATTCCAGTAAAATAAAATCGAAAGCTGCTAATCTTGAAAAATATATGGTACACACCTGGTTGCAGAAAATGCTTAGAATTACTAAAAGGAAACCGTGGAAAGTTTCATTAAAAGTTACATCTCCAAATTCAGTCTAAACGGAATAAGAGATAATGTCTTCAGCTTCTAAAATTTCATTTGGTAGTTTATGAATGAAATAGTGAGGACATCTTGGCATTGGTCACTTTTATTTTATATAGTCTATATAAAAATGTATAATTCATAGAGCAGTAAGGGTTTTAATAGCCTTGCAACCCCCCTGCAACTCCCTTTTGGGTCAGGACCCCAAATTTGAGAAACGTTGGTCTTCTTGTGATATCCTTATAGGGTAAAAGCACACAAAAGACCAGATTTCACGGTCCGGGATGCATTTTTCATTGCTGTGAATTTGGTAGGGTCCTAACATGACCCTGCAGGCCATACAAAAGGAGAGACAGCTCAAATCTCAGGGGAAAAATCAGCCTTTTGGGGAAAGAGAATGTTTCTAGTATCTGATGATAACTTTGGTGCTACCGTTCTCTTGATTAAGGCAATCAAACTGTAAGGCTTCTAAGAACAGCTTGTGATGCTCTTTACTTTACTTTACTCCACAAATAGTCCCACTGAAGTCAATGGAAGTATTAATGGAGTAAGATACCACTACGTGCAATTAAAGGCATCACCATATGACCACTAGTTAATAGGACATTCTGCTCTCAGTAACAGCTGGCTTCAGTGAACTGAGAGCAAAATTTAGTCCAATATCCGTTCTTAAGAGATTTTAGTGCCTAATCTGGGATTATTAAATTAGTCTTCTAAATTGTCTGCTAGTGCAACTCCATTGGCTTGAGTATAGTTACACCAGCAAAAGATTTGGTTCTCAAGGAAGTGTATGGAATGACTAGCAAGTCTGTGAGTATAGGTGTCTGTTATCATGTACATGTCAGGTATATCTGTGTCTGGAGTGGGTTGATTTTATTGGTGGTTTTTGAAAGGGGGAGCTGATTTCAGCATGGCTTCTGCATTTAATTTGGTTGTATTCGTTTCTGTATTTTTAATGTATGGTAAAGGCACCTTTTCCTTCACATAAAGATGATTCTAGCTCATCCCAGGTCTGTTTCTATCTGATAGGGGATGTGGGTGTTCTAAACTGTTTATGCTCTGAGCTAAAGCAATAGGGTTCAACAAGTGGTTTGCAGATTTTACTTTCCCCTGAATGGTTTTAACAAAACTTGGTTTCTTCTATTCTGTCAACTGGTTGCAGCATCTGACTTCTGGAAAACCAACCATTTACCCTCTCTAGGGATAAAAGCATTTCTGGTCTAAAGGTGGGGAGCAAATTGTTCTGTCTGGATAAAACTATTCCACATACATACTATCCAAAAATGAAGTGAAAACAAAGCTATTTAACATACACTTGTAAACATGCACTGGAAACCCCAAAAGAGGAGAAAACCCCTTGTTGGACATTTCATTCTGTCTTCTCAACTCTTGCCTTGAATCAAAGAAGTAAGTATTTCTAACGTTCTTATGGGCTTGTCTACACTTACCAGGAAATCTGTGATTCATGTATCAGCGGCTGATTTAGTGGGTCTAGTGAAGACCCGCTAAATCAACTGCAGATCACTCTCCCATCGAGTCCTGTACTATTCATGTAACTCAAATTGCATAGCTTAGATTGAATTTCCCCTGTAGTGTAGACAAAGCCTAAGATAGAGCCAGAAAAAGAATCCATCTGACTGCCAGCGCTAGCTATGCTTTAGCTACTAGATAGGTGTCATCGTCTGGATGATCTGCCATTCTCACTATACACGCATTTCTTTTCTTTGGTGTCTGTAATTTGAAATCTTGCTTTTTGATCTTGAACTTAATGTCTTAAACAAGAAAGGATTAAAAACTGGCGTTTTCAGGCTTTTATAAACAACCATGACTTTAATATAAAAAACCCACAGATGTATCATGTCTATGCTCATTCACTGACACAAAATATGTTTAATCTCTATGCAGTGTGCTTCTCAGTATTGAGCAGCAGAATAAGTATGAATTATGGCATAAGTACACTTTGTGAAATGATGTCTGGGTTCTCTTCCTTGTTAATACTAGTGTGGAAAGAGAGAATCAACAAATTACCATGAAATCTCACAGTATTCTAAAAATGGGCATGAGTGTCTTCATTAAAGAGTTCCTTAGCTCCGTATTTTCATAATTACTTTTCAAAGTGAATCAGCTGTTGAGTTGGTTATTAATTGCATTCGAGCTGAGGTATGTGTGAATCACTTCTGTGAACAATCCAAGCTTCCCTTAACTTTGGAAATCTTTAAACCCAAGTAAATCAGAGCTTAGCAATGAAGCTCTGTTCAGTTCTGAGGAGTTCTGTTGGGTATTGAAAGCAGAATGCTGAGGATTGCTTTCTCTCATTCCCCACATGCTGCAGCACCTGCTGTGGCACCTGAAACTAAGAAAGACATTAATCTTTTTCTTTTTACTAAGCCGTCCAACAAACTGACGCCACGCTGCAGGCTGTGATCTAAGCGAGGCACTGTAATGAATAGGCCTAAAGGGTGGGGGATTGCTTAAGCTTCGGGAGAATTGTGCATGTGCGATGACGGCTTCAATACTTTTGAGAATGAGCTTTGAATCAGGAAGAATGGGCCAAATTCAAGCACAGAGCCTGTTATGGGGGTTTGGTGCAGCATGCTTTGAAGGCTGCCCTAATTTGCACCCTGGCTAGCATGATCCCTCAGCTTCACCCCTGTATTGTCATGTAACTGCTTATGCTTAACAACAGACCCACCTTGTATTTAGCGTAGGGCTGGGCTACACTATGGGTGGGGTATGTTCGACCTAAGATGCATGCAACTTCAGTTACGTGAATAGTGTAGCTGAAGTCGCAGTACCTTAGGTCGACTTACCTGGCCGTCCCCATGGTGGTGGATTGGCTGTGGCTGCTCCCCCGCCGACTCTGCTTACTCCCTCTTCTGAGGTGGAGTACAGGCATTGATTTGGGGATCGATTTATCATGTCTAGATGTGACGTGATAAATCGATCCCCGATACATTGAGCGCTTCCCGCCAATCCAGCGAGTAGTGTAGCCGTACCCTTAGATGCTTTGCTTCCCTTCTCCAGACCTGACAAAGAACTCTGTGAACTTCAAAAGCTTGTCCCTTCCACCCACAGAAGTTGGTTCACTCAAAGATGTTACCTCACCCCCCTTTTCTCTTTCATACCTTGGGACCAACATGGCTACAGCCACATTGCCTGACTCCTATGGACATATGATAGGTGGGCAATAGCCAGCATTTAAGATTGCAACAGATGTGAGTCCTCCCTCCCACAGCCTGCTCCCTCCCTCCTTTGACACATGCCTTGCACCCGGGGTTCCTGCTATGGGAGGGAGTGCAGAGCTGAGAGCTGCACCAAGGGATTCTTAATTACTTTGTGGTGCCATGGCAGGATCACGGCACACCAATGAATCAGGCCCAGTATAAGCGAACAAAATCTTTCCTAGCCACCTTAATGGTGGACAGGACCTGTAACGGTCGTCTTACCCCACTGCCACTGCGCCTTTCAGTAGATGTGATCAGTTGTGCTGAATTATGTGGTAGTTCTGCGGTGCACTCTGGGGACTAGGGTGAGATCATTGAGCTTATTCTCACCTGTTTACCTAAGTTAGCTGATGACTCAAGTCAGCTGCCTTTGGTTTAAAAAACACACTGAATTACCTCATTGTGCCACCTACTCTGGACTTGACACTGTTCGGTTTAATTAGAGATGAGGTAATTGTACTGGGAAAATGGCACTGCCAGCCTCACAATCAGGTTCATGAGATGGGCTTAATTGGAAAAGCAAAAACCGCAGAGAAGCCCATAAAATACGAATGAAACCTCATTAATATCAGTGGAAATGTGAGTCTGTGCGATGAAAGGGACAAAGGATCTGATTAGTCCTTGTTAAAGGTAAAATGTTAAAGCTACTCAGCAGTACATTATATGGTTCATGATTTAAAAAATTGCATTGCATTAAACATTACAGAACAACAGATCTATGGGTGAGATTCTCATCCTGACTCTGGCCCATTTGAGCCAGGATAAAGGGCTGGGGAAAGAGATCCTAAAAGCCCCAGGTCTAGGAAGAGAGAATTTCCCTGGCACAGGAACTGCGGAACACAATTTCAGGCACAGCACTAAGGATCTCCTTGCAAGCCCTGGCATCAGGCCTGCCAGGAGTGGGAGGGGCTTGTCGGGGGCAGAGCCGGAGATGGCTGGGGTATATCGTGCCAGGAGGCAGCATAAGGTGCTGTGGAGTTTCCGGACAGTGTTGCAACCCGAGAGGTCTATAACTTAGACAGATCCCCAGGGCTGTCTGAATTATGCCAGAGGCCCCTCCACAGCCCAGAACAACAAAGGATTGAGAGGACACAAAATCCACTTAAATTCACCAAATCCCCCTCTCCCCACTCACCGAGCTGCAAGTTCTGGGTTGCATCTCTGAAGTGCAGCACTGGATCTCACTGCAAATGGCGTCCTCTGAAAGATTTTCTATTACACTTTTTTAATTGTTTGTTTCTGTTTCCACAACAGATATCTCTTCTCCTTTTTATAACTAGAACTCCCTAGGTTGGTCATGGCAACATTTAAATTGTTGTTAACATTTTCGCTTTCATTTGCTTAAGTAGATTTTCTTATGTTTAAACGGTATGGTTGGTATATAATGCAGCTCACGTGTGGTATTTAAATATAAGACTCAGGACCTGCAAGAAGTGTTTAACACTCCCGTGTACTTCCTCTCGCTCTTCTTTGTCACATCCTAGGGGCCTGATGCTTCCCTCCAGGAAGTAAATGGGGGTAATGTCACTGATTTCAATAGGAGTGAGACCATGCCCTAGAGTTTGCTATTACGCACCCTCTGTGGATTGGACACAGAGAAGACACACAAAATACCCGGACCAGTGGTTTACACAACACTGAGGCCTGCGGGTGGGGGTGGCTGGGGCTCCCCAAACAGCTAGGCATGGCTCCATCCACACTCCACCCCCAGAACCCCACTTTGGGGGGCTGTGGCCATGCTACTTACCTTCTCAGGGCGCCGGTGGTACTGCATGCTCTCCTTCCCGGTGCTGGGGCGGCTGCTCTCCCCCACAATACTCCAGGGCTACTGCCCCCCACACGCTGCTTCCAACACAGTTGTATCTATTTGAAAAAAATAAAGAATGAAATGGCATTAGACTGCATGTTTGACAAAGGCATCTATAATAATAGCAGATACTTATATTGCAACTATCAGAGTGCAACTTGCTAAAGTAATAAAAAGGAAAAGCTTGACTACTTGAATATAAGGAAATTGCCCTTGAAAACAAGTAAATGCGTCTTCCTCCTATTCACTCTTTGGATTGTTACCTCCCAACAAGTACATCTATATACAATTTAAACAGATGAAAATGTTATTAATTTTCCATGAATTTAATATTCTAATAAAAGTAATATTTATATGTCATTCTTGCATCATTATCTTGAAAATCTGAAACCATTATCTCTAAGGCTATCATTTAATCACAGGTAACTCACACGATTAACTCAAAAAAATTAACTGCGATTAAAAAAAATCAATCACGATTAATCATTGTTAAACAATGGATTACCAATTGAAATGTACTAAATATTTTTGGATGATTTTCTACATTTTCAAATATATTGATTTCAATTACAAAGCAGAATACAAAGTATACACTGCTCACTTTATATTATTGTTATTACAAATATTTTCTTTTTAAAAATTATAAACAAAATGAATTGTATTTTTCAATTCACCTCATACAAGAACTGTAGTGCAATCTCTATCATGAAAGTGTAACTTACAAATGTAGATTTTTTTTTGTTATATAACTGCACTCAAAACCAAACAGTGTAAAACTTTGGAGTCTACAAGTCCACTCAGTCCTACTTCTTGTTCAGCCAACTGCTAAGACAGACAAGTTCATTTTAATTTGGGCGGGAGGGAGGGGGGTATTGCTGCCCGATTCTTATTTACAGTGTCACCTGAAAGTGAGAACTGGCATTCACATGGCACTTTTATAGCCAGTGTTGCAAGGAATTTATGTGCCAGATATGCTAAACATTTGTATACCCATCATTCTTCTGTCGCCATTCCAGAGGACATGCTTCCATGCTGTTGACGCTTATTAGAAAAAGTTCTCTGCTCTGTTTTACCTGCATTCTGCCACATATTTCATGTTATAGTGGTCTCGGATGATGACCCAGCACATGTTGTTTGATTTACTAACGGTGTCACTGCAGATTTGACAAAATGCAAAGAAGGTACCAATGTGAGATATGTAAAAATAGGTAGAGCACTCGACCCAAGGTTTAAGAATCTAAAGTGAAGTCCAAAATCTGAGAGGGACGAGGTGTGGAGCATGCTTTCAGAAGTCTTTAAAGAGCAACACTCAGATGCAGAACCTGTGGAATTCGAACCACCAAAAAAGAAAATCAACCTTATGCTGGGGGCATCTGACTCAGAGGATGAAAATGAACATGTGTCAATCTGCTGTGCTGTCCTATTAGCTGATGTGTAAATTCGAATATGCGCCTGTGTGTTGTGAGCCATGTGGATCCTTCTGTCCCGCACACTAAAAGTTCCCTGGTGCACATTTACATGGAACAGGACTACATTAACATGTACTAGGGAACTTTTAGTGCACACTAGCTGGGTCCATACAGACTATTAGTGTACAACACACTAGTGTACATTAGAATTTACACCCCAGCTAGTCTGGATCAAGGTACTAAGTAGACAAGTCCAAGGGAAGACTTGCAGATGCAAAATAAAATTTGTTTTCAAATTGAAACAAATACTTGTGAAAAATGTTCACTCTGCTCAGTGAACAGCACTAACCAGTTTACTTTATTTGTAGTCTAACTGTCACTGGCTCTTCAAGTTGCCAAATCTTACAACTTATGTGGAAATTTCCTCCTACACTTTATTTAAACATTTTCCCCCTACTGATATGTGATAATGCTTCATATCAGCAAAGATTACTTCATTTCAGGACTGGCAAACACTGTGTCTTATCTGATAGCTTATTTGGAATACATTTGGAAAAAATGTAAGACACATGCTGACAACATTTAAAACAAAGCATGAGGGAATAAAGAAAAGGAAGAAGTGTTTTTATCTTCCCCCATAGTAGTTGAGAAAAGAGAGAATTCCTACATTGATTATCTTGTGTAATTTTTCTCAGTGTACCTGGTGATTAAGCAGTTATCTCAAAAGAGTGAATGTTACAGTCCAATGGATTCCCAAGGTCACTGTAATTGGCAGATGGAAGAAGTTCCATCCTATCAACTTTCAGAATGGCACAGACTGACTGCTTGCTTGACAGAACAGTAGAATAGATGAATTCTGCTTATACTGAAAATGGGCTGCATAGCAATCAGGCAAATCCGTCAAACTGTATTATTTTTACACACAATGTGCTTTTCTTCCTGTAAAGCACAACTTTGCTTTTGTTTTCTCATAGAAAAAGTATATGCATCTCTCCACTCCTCTCCTTTGAAATATCCTGTCAGCTCTTTGCTACAATTCCAGATTGCACCTTTCCAATGCTATCTCATGTCTTTCTGCTCCTGCAGACTGTTTGAACTGGTGCAATAATTTGTTTGTATCGAAAAGAGCTACAGTATGAACAGTTGCCATAGGCCCTTTCAAACCTTATCTAGATCTGAACCTACTTACAGAAAATTCTTTTGTGGATGTTAAAAAATGTATTGATAGAATAATGTGCATGCTTGCAATGGCTTACATGGGTCTCAATTAAAAAAGCCTCTTCCTATTTAAAAGATCGGATGCAACACTTCAAGGACCTAATGCATTTGGGTCAATGGAAAGAAAATACCTCATTTACCTGATTGGGAATTCAATTCAGGCCCAAAATGGTAAATACCAGTATTAGAGGTAATAGCTTTCAAATCAGCAGAAAATGTTTAAATTGACCCATTTTAATCCAGTCCTTCTATATTATAAGGGGAATAAAAGTGTTTTTTACAGTTAAGGAAATAACAACGTTAAGGGTCACAATGCAAAATACATTTAACAGAATGCTTTTGCTTTACTATTTATATATCCCTTATTTTGGTATTGAAAAATGGGAGAACATAAAATTAACTATCTTGGTTCTGCTTTGAGGATATCACACCTTGAAACAACAAGCTTCCTTTAAAAATGAGTAATTTACTAGCTGCTTCATCATCAGGAATCCTCGCAAATGGCTTATTTTATTTACTGCACAATTATGTCCTTGGCCCCCAGAGCCTACCACTTCTAACGGAACTGAAATCTAGTGGAATGTTTCACTATTCATTATTCTGCACTGATAAAATAGAGCAAATCACTCTTAAAGGAATAAAAAGGTAGACAAATTTAGTATTTACTGTGCAGAACAGTAAATTATCCTCATGTTGAAAAAGGAAGGGAGCGAAAAGCCAAGGTTATTAAAATTGTTTAGTGATTTTCAGTGCCCAACTTCAGATACCTTAAAAGAGGTCTAATTTTCAAATGGTGTTGAAATGAGGTCCTTTTAAAGCCTTTCAAACTGGGCACCAAAAATTTGTTTATTCCAAAAGCAAGGCAATGATATTACCACATTCACAGTTCATCTAAATGTTAACATCTCCTTTTGATCTCTGAATTAACAGAATACAGTGATAGGAACTATTTGGTTACACTGTCAACCTCTAACAATATATATGTAAACACACTACAGTGAGGTGGTGTGGCCTCCATCAGAGCCAGAGAGTGGGGACCGCTCTCTCTGCCCAGCTGTGTGGAATCCAGCCAGGCCGGCTCTCCCACCAGAAATTGAGATGTGGGGCTGGAAGTACAAAAGGCGGAGCCCGTAGCCCAGTGGAAGTCGAGCCTGGGAAGGAGACAGACACATTCTGCTTGCTGCTCTCCGCCGACCCTGCTGCCGAGCCAGGCAGCAGCCCAAACCTTGAGAGGCCTGAGGCCAAGGAGGAGCCGGAGGGATTGTTGGCAGCCGAATACCCCTTTGCAGTCCCCAAACCTGTTTAGGCCCCGCGCAAGGCTCTGCAGCCTGGGGGGTTTCCAAGCAGGAGCCCCCCCAGCTCCTTTTGCCTTCCCCCAGCACTGCTCTAGTCAGGTATCTAGCTCAGTTCTCTGACAGCCAGGTCCTTCCCCCTCTGCAGTCAGAGAGAGACTGCCTGAGCTCCTGGCTCATAGCCTTTTATAGAGCCCAGCTGTGGCGGCTTCCCCAATCAGCCTGGGCTTTTCTCCCAGCCCTCTCCCAGGGCTGGACTGGGTAACCACCCCGCTACAATGACAACCACTGTACCTTCAATTTACAGGTAGGTCTACCTGCCTTTCCATTTTGAGGAGGCCAAAAGTTAGCCCATGCTTACCCACTGAAGGTCAGCTCAGATGAGGATGGATAATTTCATTTTGTTTTGGTCTCTTTTTTCTTTTCTAGTGCGTCCCATATTCCTGGCTGCCCTTTGCTGGGACTACTGTATCTGGTGTGAGACCTTATGTGCTACAGGATGTCTCCTGGATGCTGAATTTTGTCATTTTTGATAAGTCTCTGTGAACCACAGAGCTCAGCTGAAATGTAGCTCAGTATTCTGATGTACCAGTTTAATCTTTTATTGTCATTAAAAAAAAAACTTGACAAACTTACAGCTCTACACCAGCAATAATGCGAGTGCTGAATCATTTCCCATGAGATTTCCTGTCTTTGCAGTATTAGAGAGAGTTCCCCCCCAGCACCATTAAACATGAGGCTCAAAGACTATCTTGCGCTTATGACTTAATCTGTATTTCAGAAATCCCTTCCCCCAATAGATGATTAAAATAGAGTTGAATATTAGTTCTCCAGACTAACACTGTACAATGGCACAGGCTTTCTTTCATGGGCCTTGAGGATTGTTATTGCCTTAGTTGAGGTAATTCAACGAAGAGGGGCTCCTTGACATAATTAAAAAGTGCAGCCTCGGTTCCTTTGTGTACACACACTTCATATTATTGTGCCTGAACTTGTCACGATCTAAGGGGATTTGATTATTAAGAATGAAGGTGGAAAGGCAACCTGCAGGTTTGATTAAGGGACTCTTGTTTATCAGATCAGGAGAGGTAGGAGGAAAACACAAGGAAAGAACATAGGGGGAGATTTTCAAAGGGAAATAATCATTAAGCACCTAACTCCATTGACTTTCAATTTGAGCTTGGTGCCTATCTGCCATCTGTGCCTCTAAAATGTTTTCCCCGGCTCACCACTTTAAAGGAACAGATTTCATCACTGTAGATGGTCTTAATTCAATCTAAGCTGTTCTTCTCCCAAAGTAAAAGTCCTATGAATACTATGGGTGATGAGAACTATAAATTCCTGTGCTGATTCTGCCTCAAGACAAGGTACCTAATTCCTACCTACCTGGATACCAGTTAGCTGTTTTCCCCTGGATTCCAAAGAATGACAGCTAGAGGCTTCAAATGTCACTTCAGGGGGATGACCATCCCAGTCTGATGTAATATGCATCTACTCCCAAGCTCTTACCTCCAGCCCACTCTCCTTCTCAAGCCAGCAGATTTCCTTCTTAACGTAGCTGCTCTGAGTGACCAATTTGAGGGAAGACAATCCCCATACATATATCTGTGGACCACTGGTCTCCACTTAGGGCTGGAAACATCCTCCCTTCTTGTTTCTTGTTAGAAAGGACAGAAGGCCAGACTGAAACTGATGGCCTCAGGATTGTAATGTGGTATATCTTAATCCATCGTGTTTCTTCAGAAAGGGTAGCAGCTCTCTTCCTCTGGCCTGCCCAATGCCAGAACCTTCTGTGCTGTAATGTTTGTGTTGATCTAGGTCTCCATTTTGTCATTAAAATATCTCAAATTATTAACTTTCCAAAAACTGAATAAAAATGTAGAGAATTGTCCAGGGACAAGAAACTCAACTGGACACAACCTGTCTAGCATTCAGTTCATTTATTTAAACTACCATTTTCATTTGCACAGCAGTTATGACATTTAAATCAATACCCACAGAATAAAAATGCTTTGATTCATAAGCCTTTGTGCTGGGGTCATCAATAGTTCATTAGTCTTGCTTTTAATCTGTCAATAAGTGGAGCAATTGAGAGAGAGCCCCAGGAAAGAAGTAAGCAAAATCCATATTGGGAAGCAGATATCTTCCATATCATTGCTTTGCTTCTCAGTTCTCCCCTTTCATTTTCAAAACCCATGATACAGATGTTGGCCGTGATCCTGCAGAGAGTGTCTCATGGAGCTGTATTGAAGTCAGTGGGGTTCTTCAAGGGCTTGGTGGGGCTCTTGCATGATTGAGGCCAGAAATATCTTTGAAATGCTGGCTTTTATAATCATCCTGCTGAAGGGAATGAGTTGCATATGAAGGATTCTTTTTTTTTTTACAGGAAAAGTAGTAATAGAGAGGAAGCATGCCTACTAATAAATAAGCAGGGGAATGAAATTGATTGATTAAAAATTACTGAATTACCGATCTCACTTTCAAATTTGATATTTTCTAGCCATTAAAATAAAGGAAAAGTTTAGACACTTGGTTAGTAATGAAAACCTCATTAAAGTAGCAATTGTTTAAAGATCAAGTAAGGGAACCTATGGAAGATCTGAATATAGGCAAATCAGCTGGTCCAGCTGGTGTGAAAAGTAGCCTCTCAATGTGTAGTTTTACCCTTTATAAGTAATTAAGGTGGTGTCATATTTACTAACCCAACATCTTGTGTCTGTTCAGTTGCATCTGCTTGATTTAGTACGGAATGAGCCTTCAACCCTGCAAACATGTAGGTGAGTAACTTTATGCACATGACAGGACAGCCCAAACAGAATCTTGCCCTCCATTTGATGGAGGGGCAGGGAGGGATGGGGCTACTGCCTGTTATAGTAACATAAGAGCCATTCGATTGGCCTAGAGCTACGATGGCTCCAAGAGGGGAAGGGGGAAGAGTTCTGGCTTACGTGAGCATCCCCGGCTTACATGTGCTATAAATGACAGCATATGTTTTAGGTAATGGAGTCCTGATTCAGTACTTGAGCTAGGTCAGTGGTTCTCAAAATTTTTGCATTGGTGACCCCTTTTGGACACCAGGCCTCTGAGCATGACCTCCCCCTTAGGGGTTGGGTTCAGGGGGGGCTGCCGGCAGCAGGGGCCAGGCTGGGGGGGGGGGGCTAGGCCTGACTACTATAATGTAGCAAGGCCTGACTACTATAATGTAGCAATATTTAGCAACAATTATATTAACAACAGTTCATTACCTGGTCCCTGTCAGTCTGCACCACTAAATTTTACAGATAAACTGGAGATCATTTCTTATAGCAGGCTCAAATCAAAGTTGACTTACTGGTTCAACAAAACTTAAGAACATGCTTGGTAATTTCAATTTTTATCAATTAATTAGAACTTCACATAGTATGATTAGAAGGTCAAGAACTAAATTGTAACATTAATTAGATATTAAATAATTAGCCTGGTAGGCTTCTGGGATTCTATATGATTGCTGTCATCTTGATCATGACATATTTGTACCAAGAGGTACTAAGCATCTGAATATAGTATATGCTCAATACTCACTTTATATTTATTTTTGATTACAAGTATTTTCACTGTAAAAAAACAAAAGAAATAATATTTTTTCAGTTCACCCAATACTGTAGTGCATTTTCTTTATTCTAAACCAAAACTACAGAACCTGAACCACCAAAAAAGAAAATCAACCTTCTGCTAGTGGCATCTTACTCAGATGAAAACAAAATGTATAGAATCAAGGAGAACAGAGAGCAAACTGCAGTAGGACCAGCAACACCTACAGCAGCAATCAAGAATGAGTGTGGCACAGCACCTGTGTAGAAAGCCTGAGGCCAGACTGGTAGGTGGTAGAAAGATTGCAATAGGAAATGGGCATGGGGAGTACCATATGCACTCAACACTGAAAAGCTGAAAGCAGCATTTTAATGCTGTGAAAAAACTTGTGACCTTGAATAAGGACAAGAACAGAGAGGAATAGATGAAGTTATGCAGGTTGGCACATGCAGTTGTTTGCCTAATTTATGCATATCAATATCCAGTTGATACTTGAAAGTCAGGTACTATATTTGCATGTGGCCAGTTTGGCAATCAACTTTGTGTGTGTGTGTGTGTGCATGCACTCATAAGTAGTGAGTTGTGTACATATATTAGGTACAGTGGAGCCCCGGTATAATGCACCCGGTATAATGTGAATCCAAATATAGCGCGATTATACCGTGGCTCCCAAGTCTACAGGCACCTTGTTCTCTGTCCCTGGCAGGCCCGGAGGCTGCGGCTTCTCTCCCCTGCTGGGCAGTACGGAGAGAAGCCTCGGCCCGTGCCTGCCGGGGACAGAGAACTCCGGGACTGTAGGCTGCAGCCCCGGAGTCTCTGCGGAAGCTGCTGCCCCACGTCTGCCGGCATGCACCTAACAATGGAAATTTGGCCACAAATCAATCCAGCAACTTACACACAAACACCCCCCCCCCCCCCGCTTGTTTACCTCCTATGTTCTTGTGTTTTGGATAGGCACCTTTGGTGTGGAGTTTGCATAAGACTGAAATCTAAATGAATGAATAATCTCAAAACAAACTCCACAATCGCAGTTATTGGAGTGTTTTAAATGTGTCTTGTAAATGGCATTAGTAAATGTATTTTCTTCCCCTGATTTTTAAGTTCCCCACAGTCCTCTAAGCCTCGTGCGAGTGAAAGCTGAAAAACAAAAAATACTGCTATTTATGTGTGATCAAAGCTGGACGTTGCAGTTTGGAATTTGCCCATTGATGCATTGTCTTCCTTGCTCATAAAAAGTCCATGATCTCCCAGGTAAACATGCCTAGTGAAGACAATATTATCGTTGGTCTGCAGTGAGTTACTTGGGTAGGAAATCCAGCACTCCGTTGTTAAAAGGCCTGGTGATGAATATTAAAACTGGCTGGTTGCTATAAGAAAGTGAGCCGGGCTAAGATTATAAACCAGAAAATGAGAGCCAGAAGAAGCTACCGGGGAAGGTTTCTGCATTTGTTCCCTGGGAGGAAAGAGGCCTCCAGAACATGGTGGAGAGTAAGTGCTGGATCCTGCCCTAGATTAAGGAGTCTAGCAAGAGTTTAAGAATGGGTGAAGTGTAGAAGCAGGCATGATTTCTATTTATTTCTTTGAGTTTGGACACTTCAGAGAAAATTGAATGTATCAAAACCTGCCTCCAAGTGCTGAGGATATGGAAACTAAGTACAGATGGGCATTGATAGAAACAAGTGAGGAAAGAGCCAGATCAGAAAGCCATTGGCCATCAAAATGTGAAGTCTTGTTGAATTTCTTATTATAAATTTTATGCGAACAGTTGAACCGTCTTTTTAAAGGTTTCCTCCCATACTAAAAATATAAAATGGTGACTTTCAATGTGCTTGGAGTTAAGCATGAGCTTAAATGTTCTGCTGAAAAAAGGACTTATTTGTAAGTCTTTAAAGATCTTTTTACTGACCATCGTGAAATATTTTCCATGGGTCTCTTTACCTGCTTGCTAAGTATAATTACCTGTAGTGCAGTTAACTAAGCTTTAGTTCAGAAGGATCCTGCTTAATATTTTTTGATGTACATGGGTTGTGCACCATGCAAGCTGGTATCTGGTATGGAACTTACCATGGAGAAACAGAAATACACTGGATTTTTCCTCACTAGAGTAAAATTTCTCATTTTCAAAAGGCAGTACAAATAAATTGGATGTCCTCCTACAGGTCACTATTCCATGGTGCTTAGAAAAAACAGATCACTGTCAACAGCCAACCCTAGTGATGGTTGTTCATTTTATAAAGCAAGCATGTTGTATGTTTACCATAAAAACAACAACAGCAACACCCGCCCATGTTTTGAAAGTACTTTACACTTAGCTTTCTGTAAACAAAGCATCAAAAAGGAAAATCTAATCTGATAGCATGCATTCCAGTGATCCCTAATTTCTGGTCACTCTGCCAGTTCTTCCAGGTTTGTCTTTAATTAGTATGGGAGGTCGTTGATTAAAGTCTGAATGCCTTTGCACTGACTTCACATTATCTTGAGTTATTGTGATCGCTTTACTCCAAGTTCTTTTTCAGTCTAATTTAATTCCTTCAGCATAAATGTCATTATGAGTATGATATTTAGAAGACCAACCTTCTTCAACTTCCTGATGATAACTTCAGAATAACCACCTTTCTTTCTGGTTGATATTTGAAAAGTGCGGCCTAGAGTAAAAATAACTTTAGGCTTAACATAGATGAAATACATTGGTGGAGTTTGGTTTAAAAAAGAACCGCCCAATAGTTATACTATTATTTTGGGCTAGAGAATAACACCTTAAAACTCAGTTTAGACTTTACTTTTTATCATGGGTCTCTCTATGTAGATTGCAAGAATTGTAATAATTCCAAGTTATATACATCAGAGATATTTACCTCAAATCATTTATTGTTTATGTAAATAGATGGGAACCTGATTGGAGGAATATGGTGATAATTGCAGAACGGGAGCTGCGATAAATGTGGTACATCCCTCATCCTTTTCTTTGACCCCCATGGAAGCTCCTCTCTGAATTTCCTGTAGGGAATGGGGAACATGAAGTGGTATGGTGAGAGCTAGGGTTAGGGTTGTTTGTGGACCGCCCTGTCCTCAACATTTTTCCCTCACCCAGTATTGTGCAGGATGTTTCTGTTTAACAAATTGTAAGGCAGTGAATATGATGCACTGCCTTCCACCTCCATCCCAAAGGAGTTGACTGAAAGAGAAGCCACGGCATCATGACTCGAGAACAAGACTTCCATGGAACATGGAGTGGTGGGCCATAAAGCAGTACAGTCAAAGGCCATTGACACATTTAGCCATGTCGGTCTTGTGGAATGCATGCAATCCCCTAGCAGTCCTGTATTAATGGAGAAACTCCAGCCCTGAAGGAGCAGTGAGGCTGAAGGTTAGTGACTGGCATTTTATGGGGTGCTCTGTCTCATGAGTTTGTCCCAGATAGGTAATGCCTGGCTTATCATATTTATAATTATGGTCAAAAGTTTACTGTTGGGAAGCGCATACAAATTCTTAGTATTAAAAAATGAGTAATTATATCATGTACTGTATAGTAGATGTGGTTTTTTAAAAATCATTGCAATGAAAAGAGGAAGTACTCAAAATTCATGGTTCTTCGGATATCATTACACATTCAGATTAAATTTTAGAACCTATGGACCCATTTACCAGGGAGAACTGGCCACTTTTAGAACTAAAATGTCACTTTTAAAAAAACAAAGAAAGAAACGTAGCATTTATATCATAAACATGAAGCATCAAAACCATGCAAAAATGAAACGTCAAATATTTCTGTGAAACCAAGAAAGTGAATATTTCACAGCTCTGCTGGGTAGGTCAAATGGAATTATCTTGCTATTTCCTTACTGGTGGCATTAGGAGTGATCCTCTATCTCTGTATCCATCAATGGTCTAAGAATTTTCTGAAGGATGCACGCAATAATGAAATAATCTCTCTTGGGCTAAGATTAAATATTTCAAATGATTCTTGGTCCAAGAAAATGATTAAAATTAAACACAGCTGTGATCTTTTGTCAATATTGGTGGTAGCAGAAAGCTGCATAGATGGGAAAGTACAGAACATCAAGCTAATTTTGTAGGGAAAGAGTCTGAGATCCATAGATGCAGTCATCATGGAGGCTGTAAGCGGGCCCCTGACCGCCCTCTTCAAAATATCAGCCGGAGACTGCTCTGTGGCTTCACCAGTGTCTTTTATTTCTATTTACACAGTGCACAAACCCCACCACCTATATACAGCTTCTTGCCCAGTGCAGGTTGAGGCTCAGCCTTTTGTCTCTGGCTGGCCTCAGGGTT
This sequence comes from Sternotherus odoratus, assembly GCA_032164245.1. Taxonomy (NCBI): domain Eukaryota; kingdom Metazoa; phylum Chordata; order Testudines; family Kinosternidae; genus Sternotherus; species Sternotherus odoratus. The sequence goes on along the minus strand of JAVMKO010000005.1, from coordinate 12,646,965 downwards.
AACTAGCCCCTTCAGGCTTGCTGCCTCTGCTAGTTGACCACCCTGCACCTTCTCTTTCCTTCACTCTTTCTTCCTACCTCCTTCCTTCCTACCTCTATCTCCCAGCTCCACAACCCACCCTGGCTTCCTCCCTAGCAGGGCTTATATACCTGAGGAGGCTGCCAGGTGGAGCCCATCAAGCCCTCTGCAGCGCAGAGCTACAGCCGGCTGGCTGATTAGCCTGCCTCAGCAGGCTGCTTGCAGAGGCTTATGGCTTTTGCAGGGGTAAGGAGGGAGCAGGGGCTGACTCAGCAAGTACTTAGTCAGCTGCCTGCTACACACCTCCCCCCTTAAGCCCCAGCCCCATTGGGCTGGCTAGGGGCCTTTTCCCCCGCCCCTTGGGTCGCCATATCACGAGGGGGTTTGCAGGTACCGGTCCCCTAACCTCCACCACAGAGGGTCTGGTCATTCCCCTCCCACAGGCAGAGCACTGCGGTGGCAGCGGCTGGCCAAACAACTTCTCCTCTGCCCTCAGGTCATCGCACCAGTCACACTGTGGCAGTGCCCCCAACTCCTGCCCAGACTGTGCCTTAAGGCCAGGGCTCCCCGCGACCTGCTCCTTAGGGGTCACTTTCCCTGCCTTAGTTTCCCTGGCACCCTGGCGCTTATGGCCAGGATCGGGCGAGGGTTGCTCTGGAGGCGGAGCACACCACGCCTCAGTTTCCCCTACACCCTTTCTTGGGTTCGGGACCTCTTCCGTGGGTCCTGTCTCCACGGGGTCCTCAGGGGGATCTGTCCCTTCAGTCACGGGGCCCTCACCCCGGACTTCCCCCACATAGGCCCCCCGGGGGTCCACCCACTCTTCTCTTTGTTGTCTAGGAGTACTTTCTTTTTTTTCCGTCTCGGGCCGGAGCCCGTCCCTCTGCTCGGGGGAGCCTCTCTCCCGAGCACTCACCCCTGGCCTTGGGGTACCCCGGGGCCTCGGCCCTCCCACCGGGCCCCAGTCCCTTCCAACTAGCACCGGGCAAGGTAACCGGTCGGGTACCCCCACCCTCTTCCAGCGGAAGTGGCCCTTGATCGTCAGGGGCACTTGGGCCACCCTGCAGGGCTTCCTGTCCCCATGAACGCACCCCAGGCCCATCGTAGCCCCTGGGACCAACCATTCGGGGCGGACCAACGCCCGTTTCACTAGAGTGCAGGGGGAGGCTGTGTCCAGGAAACCCTGGTGGGTTTTTCCCCCCACCCTTACTGACAGGGTGGGCACCCTTTTTTGCCGTCCCTGCCCCCACACCTCGGTCCACCCACACATATCCGCCCAGCCACACTCCATGACGGGGCAGTCCCGTTTCATGTGGCCCGCTTTCCCACATTGCCAGCAGGAAAGCCGGGCCGTTCTCTCCGGCGCCCCCCGGGATTCCGTCTTTTTCTCCTTCCCCTGGGTTTGGAAAGAGTCCAGGGGCCTGCGCCCCAAGTCCCGGTCTCTTCGGGGCCGGTCCTCTCCCCGGGGCCCCTCAGCCTCCACATACTCTTCGGTCCGGCGCACCGCAGCCTCCACAGTCTCTGGCTGGTGCCGCCGGACCCAAGTCCGAACGGTCTCGGGGAGGCTTTGTAGAAACTGTTCTAGGAGTATGGAGTCCATTATCTCCTCCCTGGACCGGGCCTCGGGCCTCAGCCAACGGGTTGCCCAGTCCCTCAGTCTTTGGCTGAATGCCCGGGGCCGCACCGCCGGTGTCCAGCGTGCCGCCCACAGCTTCTGGCGGTATTTTTCTGCCGAGAGGCCTACCCGATCCAGAATCGCTGCCCTCACGGCATCATAGTCCTGGGCCTCTACAGACCCCAGGGCCATATAGGCTGCCTGGGCCTCACCCACAAGATAGGGAGCCAGGCGGAGGGCCCAGGTGGTCCGGTCCCACCCGGTCGCTGTGGCCACCCTCTCAAAAGTACCTAGAAAGGCGTCAGGGTCATCCGCCGGGCTCATTTTACAGAGTCCCCAGCCCGGCGGTCTGATGCCTTCTCCTGCCCCTCGACTCATCAGCCCCTGCAGGAGGGTTGCCTGGGTACTTGCCTGCTCTTTGATGAACTCCTGCAAGGTCCGTTGCTGTTCAGCCTGGGCCTGCTGCATGGCCTGCAGGGCCTGCTGGGTTTGTTTCTGCTGCTCAGTCTGGGCCTGCTGCATCGCCAGGTGGGTTTGTTGCATGGCCTCCATGGCCTGCTGTGCCTGCTTATTCTGGTCCACGAGCCACTGCAGAGTCCCCTCCATCGCCGGGCCACCAACCACGTCGCTGGTGTTGTCAGGTCCCGGACAAGCCCCCACGTGTAAGTGGGCCCCTGACCGCCCTCTTCAAAATATCAGCCGGAGACTGCTCTGTGGCTTCACCAGTGTCTTTTATTTCTATTTACACAGTGCACAAACCCCACCACCTATATACAGCTTCTTCCCCAGTGCAGGTTGAGGCTCAGCCTTTTGTCTCTGGCTGGCCTCAGGGTTAACTAGCCCCTTCAGGCTTGCTGCCTCTGCTAGTTGACCACCCTGCACCTTCTCTTTCCTTCACTCTTTCTTCCTACCTCCTTCCTTCCTACCTCTATCTCCCAGCTCCACAACCCACCCTGGCTTCCTCCCTAGCAGGGCTTATATACCTGAGGAGGCTGCCAGGTGGAGCCCATCAAGCCCTCTGCAGCGCGGAGCTACAGCCGGCTGGCTGATTAGCCTGCCTCAGCAGGCTGCTTGCAGAGGCTTGTGGCTTTTGCAGGGGTAAGGAGGGAGCAGGGGCTGACTCAGCAAGTACTTAGTCAGCTGCCTGCTACAGAGGCTAAGATTGGTTTGTAGATATAATTAACTCAGGGCCAGATTCTGATACCCTTACACTACAAAAATGGTCCCAGTGGTTTCAGTGGAACTACATGGAGGAGTAAGATGCTACTCAGTAGGAGTAAGGTTGTCCAAATCTGGACCTGCTACAACAATCCTAAATTCTTGCATAGCCTCACTGCATTTATTCCGGCTTTAGGAACTCTCCCTGATGCTATCTATTGCATATCAGCTCACATGGACATCATAATGCACTGTAATTCTGTCTGATTTAGTTAGAATGCATAGATGAGCCAGCAAAGAGGTCATAATGCACAGTAACTTCATTGTCCTTGTTAGGATCACATTGTTTTCAATAGTGATGACTTCTATCATCTTGGAAGTGATGCAGGGAAAGTAGAAATTGGGTGTGAGCTAAATACATTAGATTCCCTTTGGGGGACTGGTAGTCTCATTGCCAAATGTCCATTCATTGAGGAAACCTTAAAGGTTTTATGTATAGTGTCATCACAAATCTGACCCTGTGTATACATAAGCGACCTGCATAATGGACAACAAAAAAGCTCTTCAAAACAAAATTTATTAAATTGACAAATGCACATTAGTAGTTAAATTAGTCAAATATCCGCTATGCTATATAAACTTCCTTTCTCTTACGTACTTCCTCCCATTTTAGACCATTCCTGAAGAAAGTCTCAAGGTCACAACTTGCTTAGCATTTCATAAATTTATCATAAACCCATTTGTTTCTCTGTAGCCATCACCAGGAGATCAAATGAGAAAGGGAAGGAGGAGTGTTTCAAATATTCTTAGAAGTTTCAGTTCTGCCCATTAGAATTGCTGAAGTATAAAATATGGCAACGTATTGCAGAACACCCAGCGTGTTGAGAGATCTTCATTGCTGATTTTAAATGTAATGTATTTTATATTGGCTGCTAAACAAAATCTAAATGATAAATGTTTATATTTTGATTAAATCTATATCTTGGGATTTTCTATAAGAAAAGCCACTGTTGCCATTTTAATTTATATGGGGACAGTTATGTGCAGATGGGATATACAGAGTCATTTCCTGACTCTAGTCCAGAGTAAGTTGATTTGTGGTTTAATGATTTTTATCAAAATGAAATAAGCATTTGATCTTTGGATTTGATCTGCCTATATCTGCAGCTGCTACTCCACTACAGCAATTACTTCCAAACTGGGCATTATGCCCAGGCAAATGGAGTTTGTCCTTGTTTCATGTCTCATTGACTGTCCTGATAATACACATAGAAACAGTCAAAGATCTTCCTTCTTCTAAATTTCATAGCTGTGAAAATGAGTAATATGATTTTTCTCCCCTAATCAAAGACGAATGCTGTGCTAGAATAATGCATTTGGTGGGACCAGTTAATTTTATTAATATAAAACTTGAAGACACTTCTAAATAAAATTTAGTATAAATGCATGTAATATTCTCTACATAATCCTGCCATAACCCTTTTGATAGGAAAACAAGAAACTCATCTATACATTCTAAATCTAGGCACCTACTGGTAATCTTCACATCTGTCTGTCTATTTTAAGAATTGTCCTGGGGAGATTTTTATACATAAACTGGAGCAAATCTATTCTTTGTGTAACTCCATTTAAGCCAATTGAGTTGTGCCAGAGATGAATTTGACATATTATAACAGCATATGAAATATGTTACTCTATATTTGCTAACCTGTGCTTAAAGCATAAACTAGGCTAATTTTAATGCTAGCTCATATTTTCTTTGCATGAACTATCTTTCCAACACAATATTTTTTTCTTTTCTTACCCTTAAGGGCCAGCAGAAATGTTCAGCATCCAGCAGTTAATAGTTAAGCGCCATCCTAGGGCAAACCCTGAAAACTGTTGTTCACGCTTATAGTCCTGACCCATGTGAGTTGCCCCATTGACTGCAGAATTCGAGACAGTAAAGTAATGTGAAGTAGTATGGACTACTCACATGAGTCATATCAGCCCTCTAGTTAGTAGCACAGTTTGTTCTTTGAATGGAATGGTATGATTTCCCCCCACTATTTTAGTGCTAAACTATCTTTCATGCATCGAACAGAGCTCAAGATTCATAGCACTAAATAGGTTCAGTTGCACAAAATTACAAAACAGACTAAGGATCTATATTTACAGTCACATGGAAAAATGCCTGACACCTAACTCTGTGGCACTTAGATTTTAAATGGTCTTTTTTGGCGGAATAGTATGAGTGTAGATCCATATGTGATCAAAATGGAAATAACTGGAGAGCAATGGGATTAAGCTCACTATAGATTTACATTCCTACCAGAGACTGACATAAAGCAGGTAGTCATGAGTATACCAAAAGGATTTCCTCTGCCAGAGTTGCTACAGTGTCTTTAGCAGATCAGACCACTTGTACTCTATTCACTTCTTAATCCAGGAAAATTAAAACCACCAGTGATAGCTTCATTGTCTTGCCATCTGCTGCTCCAGGTGCTCCTGTGCTTTATTAGAGATGGAGCAATGTGACCTAGAAAATTCTATTGCATAGTTGGGATTGTTCCCAGATGTCCTGAGTTTCAATCTCATGACATCAAAATAAAGTAAACATTAAGAATTGATGCGAGAACATATGCCCATTGTATACCTCGTTGGAAGTCTATTGTGGAGCTATTTTTAGACATTTACCAATTTGCAATCACCAGAATATCAAGCTTAGTATAATGTTCAGAAAAATGGACAGCTACCTCTCTAAAGATGCAAACAAATTTAGTTCAGTTATGTGTGTGTATGTGCATGGGGGATTATGATTGTTGAAGCATTGGGACCCAATTCTGCAGCCCTTTAGTATGTCCTAAAATTGAGTTAATTTATCTGAAATGAAAATGGTTGAAAACTGTATTCCTTTTCTATGTAATGTTGCTAATAAACAACCATAAGCTTGGAGGACATGATTCTTATCTTACATCAATTTCACACTTGTGTAACTCCATTGACTTAAGTGGCTGAATCCTGATTTCCAAATATGGGGAAGTGATGAAAATGATGATCTTCCGTTCTCAAGTTATCCACTAAATATTCATACTACTCAGCAGGCTAAGCAAACAGTTAGCCTAGCCAGTCTGGGTAAAGTGGTACAACTCATTCTCTTGTAACACCAAGAAGATTTAAAATGCATTTAGCTTGTAGAACACCTGGGACATTCACATGTTCTCAGATGAAGCAGTCTTTACCATTCTCTGCCTTGTTTCACCTGACAAAAATGGTATGATTAGAGCACTGGATGGTCATTTTGCTGTAAGAAATTTAAAACAATAAATGAGAAGTAATGGAAGGAGGAGCTATTCAGAGAGCTTTTTCATCTCCCTCATTGCTAGGAAACTGCTACCACATTTCATGTTCTCCACACCTGCCTAATTTGTATTGCAGAATTGAGGACTATTTACGGAGGAAACTTTCACAAGCAAAGGGGGAAAATGTATATGTGGATATTTTCCCCCTTCTCATTGCGTTCATGGGACCTGATTAATGTTGGAACAAATCTCAAAATGTATGGAAGCCAACTGTATTAGTGACAGCAAAAGTCAAGGCCTCAAGGTTTCTTTGATTTCCCCATGGGAAGATCTCAGTATCCCTGTGGTGCTACAATGACTTCAGAGAGGCTCCGTGGAGGTGTAGAAGTCTACTTGCATGGAGCTCATTGCAGGACGGAGACTCTAAGGGCTAGGGCCAGAAAAGGATTTAGGCACCTAGCTGCCACTCTCTTGTGGCCCCTAAGACAATATTTAGATCCTGAAGAGCCCTGCTTACCTAAGTCGGCTTTGTGCATGAGCCTGTCTTAGCCCCAGAATGATTCTCAAACTAGACATTCCCCGCTTCTTGCCTATAAGGCAGGAGCACACCTATTGGAACACACAGCAGAGGAGCAGAGGTGATGGTACTCGCCTCCCGCTTTATGCCCAAAGTACTCACCCAGAATGTAGAAGACCTGACTCTGCCTGATTTGAGGAAAGCCCTTGAACCCAGCTCTCCCAGGAGAGTGCCCTGTGCAATCTGTTTCACTTTCTATGAAATACTTAAATAGTCATTTGACCTGAGAGAGAGAGAGAGAGTGACTCTACAGCCCAGTGGCTAGCGCACGCTCCTGCAAAACCCCGGTTCCAGTCCCTGCTCCAGTAGATAGTTAAGTCTCTTATACAAAGTGGAACAGCTCCGACAGGAGAGATTGAAAGACTTCAGAAGAGCCCATAGCACAGTAGTTATCACACTCATCTGCAGTGTGGGAGGTCTGGGATTTGAAGATGGGTCTCCATGTCTTGGGTGGAAGCTCTAACCACTGGTCTGTTGGATACAAGTGGTGGGTGGGTGGGATTGTGGAGGTGGCTGATACCACCTCCTCTGCTTTTGGTGAGAAAGAGCTGGCCTGACTTAGGCACCTACCTCCAGAGGGAGATTCATAGCTGTGAATCCTGAGTGGAGGGAGATGCTTCCTCCAGCCTAGAGTTAGTCATCTATGTCCCTCTGAGGAGCAGGGCCTACTCCAAACCGCTCTCCCTCAGCATTTCCTATTGGCTCCCTCAGGTGGCCTGTTCAGTGTGATGGCTTCTGTAAATCCCATTCCTGGGCCCGAACTCGCCCACTCTTTGTATAAGGAGCCTGGGTACCAAATTTAGGGCAACAGGGTGTGTAGAGGTTAAGCCCTGCAACACCTAGCCTCAATGCCCTTTGTGGATCTAGCCCTAAAGGCCTAACACATATTTATCTTTTTGCCCTGTTCTTAAGGCTCCTTCATGTTACCAGAGGGTGTAAAGATACCTTAGTGTAAATGAGAATCCGGCCTATGACTTTAACGATGGTAGAAATGTTGGAGTGAAAAACAAGTTTTCAGACCAGCTAAATTCCCTGCCATGAACACAACATCAAAATGACTTCTGCTATCAGCTAGTCAGGGTTCAGAGAGATGAGTGCAGCTTTGCCATTTAACTCTCTGGGAATTAATCCCCACGGAGACTGCAGCCTTGTATCATGGGCTTGTGGAGGATTCTTCCTAGAGGAAATTAGTGTCTTCCTATGTAAAGAACCAAAGGTGGGAAATGGGTAATCCCTTCTTCCTTTTCTGTTTGTTGTTTTGTTACGCCTTCCTTATTTACTATGTACAATTGCATATTTCTTATCCATTCTTCCCAAATTTCTTTCTCTACTTTTTTTCTTCTCTGTCTAACCTCACTCTCTCAATTTGCCTCACTGGACCTAGTTACCCCAAATTATTGCCATACTTCTTCCTGGCCATTCCCTCAGAATCGCCCACTTGTGACTATGAGCAAAGTTTCAGGAGAGCATCCAAATGTCAAGTCCCCTCAAATTACCATACCGTATAAATAGACTAACAGATGCAAACAGTATGTTAGAATAGCTCTGTTCAACAAAAATTAATACTTACAGGAGCTGTCCTCAACATGTCCCAAAGGCAGGCCAGATGGTCACTGTTAGCATGGCCCGCCAACTCTAAAGCGTGCAGCCAACTTGCTCTTCTACATGTGTCCCAGGCACCCATACTTAATTTCTTTGCACCAATATTGCACAGAGTGGCCTGTGATTCTGAAGTTCTTATTTTTAAAGGGCAGGGTTGCTTTTTGCAAAGATTGACTCAAATTAAATGGCACTAAAGACGCAGGGCACGGCTGGGTAATGAAACTGTCATTGTGGTTTGTTGAGAATAGAAGTGGTTGGTCCTCCTGTATGTCCTTTTTGGGCACATCACCCAGGAATGTCTAGAGGCTCAGAATATTTCCTGTGAGTTTTTCCATTAAGATTCAGACAACTCCAAGAGACTCAGCAGCTTTCCCAGTCTTCTAAGGGGCTTATTTGTAATGTCTGACTGGATCCAGAAAAGCTCATTCTACAACAGCCAGTAGGTTACAAAGCCTGTGTAGAGTCTGAGCCCTTTGTCATCTTTGCATTATTATTATGTATTTATTATTTTATTTATTATCCTGTGCATTATCAAGGAGATGTCAGACAAAGCTGCTACACTGAAGCAAGAGGCTAATGACAGGTAGTTTATGTGAGCTGAACTATTTTGGGGGGAACACAGTGTGGAAGTTTTTCTGGTACAATATTGGTAGAATGGATGAGCACTTTGCAGAACAAAAAGCATTTAATGAAAAAAATGCTACTTCAGTTTCTCTGGCAGACTCTCTGGGTAATGCATGCCTAGAGGGTCTGATCCTGAAAGGTGCTGAGTACTTTCACTTAAGATTGTATTCAGGAGGCGCACAGCACATCACAGGATGAGGCTCTACTAGAGTATTGGCTGGTTCACATGGCTTGCATGCGCTATGCAACATTAATTTCTTTGCTGTGTTTGCTTTTCATTTTATACTGTAATATATTGCATCTTCCCACACAGGCAGTGTAACCAAGCAAATTGCTTCATTACAGACTGAAGGAAAGCACCAGATAAGAGCTGATGTGCAACTTAAAAATCTTGCTTGTAACAAACCGTGAGTAACCCATCAAACAACACCAGGTTTGAGTATTTGAGTCATGTTTGGACAGAGCAAACAGTTCTAGGCAGCTCTAATTATCATTTTTTTTAAAGTGTGATTTCTTTCCTTCTGGTTAGATGTAAAGTTTGTCAAACTTGTCTGAAGGTTCTTTAAAGACCTGATGAAAGGTACAAAAACTTCTCAGACTCCCTTTCTTTTTTTCTTAGTCTCACCATGCTCTCTTCTCCAGCCAAATCCTGTATCGAAAAGTTGGAAAAGACTCTTCTGAACTGCAGCAGGCAGGGATATTTAGCAAGATATTGCTCCATTTAATACTTTGTCGGGCTTCTTTAAATAGCAAAGGGCACAAGGCGCGAACTAAATTTCCCACTTTTTTTTCTTGTCTCAAAATTACAGAACTCTCCCTGCTCTTTAATAAGGGACAATCCTCCCCCTCTGCCCCCACACTACACACAGATTCTCAAAGCACCGTGTCAGACCTTCCTGGGAAACTGGTGGGATTCCAGTGTAACAAGGAGGAACAGAGGATTGGGTCCTTGTGCAAGGGTCCTACTGTGCCTGGAGCTGTACCATACTGTGGCTCACTGCAGTCCAGTGTTAAGGGGTCTTTCAGGAACAGGCTGGGGAGAAGAATAGTAGCTGCTCTTCTGAGTCTTCCCTATACATATACACTGGCCCTTCCCCACAAGAAGGGGGGTTAGTGAAAGGCATTGACTGCTCTCAGCCGAGGCTGGGTTAAGGCAATCTGGTGACCAGGGCACACAAGGACACGGAGCTGCCTGGCTCTAACCCCACATGGAGCCGTGGTGGTATAGCACCTTCCTCACTTTGCAGCAAATCAGACATATGACCTCTGTCTCCTTGGGAGCAGCAAAGGCAAGTGTGGGGCTCCTCTGTACCCCATAAAACAAGGGTGGCAGCATTAAGTCCTCCGTATTTACCCCAGCAACCAGGTTATATATGAAGGTGAATAGGCCAGGCCCACCTGACTCTTCTCTTCCTGCCATACACCCAGTCCTCTGGAAGTGATGTTGGCAGGACTTCGCAAGGCAAAGGGCTTGGTCTAAATACCCCATTGCAATGCATGACGCCATCTACACATCTGAGCTGCTGTTCCAGGCACTCTGAAAACTCAGGCAGACATTACTGACTCCATTACACCGGATTTGTTTTCAACCTTTTCTTTAAATGAAAGCTGAGATTCTAGCACATGATTCCAGCAGCTCCGGCCCTCGGCCCAGACCTACGGTGCCTATTCCTTCACTCAGCATGCATCCCAACCCCATGGACCCATCCAGAGTCTGACTACTCAGGCTGTATGCTAGAGCCAAGATTTAGCCCTTGGTGGCAAAGTTCTTCAGATACTATACTAAGCAGCATTGAACATCTGAGGAGAATATTCTCCTAGTTTTAACCTCTTACACACAATGACAAAGTTATTATGGTGAAATGTTGGGGCGGGGGGGAGAATTGCATTCAGGTCCCATGCTCTGCTTAGTCCAAAAAAATAGAGACTCGTGGCAAATATGCACACAGTAGTGTCTGTAAAGTTGGCATCATTTAAGTATCACTTCTCCATGATTGCCTTTCCTGAGAAGAAATAATGACAAATAACTTTTCCAACCCTGTAATACTTCATTCCCATATAAATTGTCTTTGAGAGTAGGTCCTTCTAGGAATGACATCCCATAGATACTCCAGGCCTTGGGTAAGTCATGTCACCTCTCTGCCTCAGTTTCACCCATTTGTGAAATGGGGCTAGTAATATGGACCTCCTTTGTGAAGCACTTTGCTATCTGCTGATAGAGTGTTCTGTAAGAGCTAGCTATTTTTGTTACCTGAACACCAGCAGGTAACTCCCAAAATGGGAATTACCAAAATTGCATACGATATGTTTAAAAAAATCAAAAATCTATACGACCCTTCTACCTTGATCTAAGTGAATCAAGTAGCAACATTCTTTAGAGAGTTCAACGGGAATCCCAATGATGTATCTATCCCTTTTTCACACAAGATTTTGCTGAGCTCTAGGTAGCATCACTTAATACGTTCAGGATACATGACACTCACTGATGTTACTAATAATAGGCAAAGGCATCAACTTTCAAAAGTTTCTAGCTGTTGCACCTTGAATGATGAAGATGCCCTACTGACCACAGACTTCCAGGACAGGGAGGGAGGGGCTGTTTACAGTAGGTAACTGACAAAACAAATAGAGCTACTTCCTGATTCCTGATTAGCTCAAGAAGGGGTGAATTCACTTCCATTCTAAGCAGAAAACACATGCTAGTGTAGCATCTGGAGGGTTAGTCTGTCTGTAAACTCAAGTTTTTAACCTACTATCAGTAGTGATGACTGGAGAGCAGTACAGCCAATAGCAGTATATAAACTTGGCACCTGGCTGCCAAAAAGCATAAATTTCAAAGGCAGAAGATTGTGCAAAAAGCAGTTCCCACAATTTAACAAACAGAAGATTATGATTAGAATAGGCCCACAGGCAGCAATGTGAAGTAGAATGCTTTAAATTCAAGTCACTCTGCTGAGAATAACAAATAAAGAGACAGAATTCACTTAAAAACAGGATTAGAGAGGCTGTTGGGGGGAAGAGGGATATTTTAAAAGATGTTAACCAGAAGTTAATCTGCTTTTATATAATTTGTTTTCCTATTCTTCCTGAGCTGGCTCGCTTTGGAGACAGCTGCTTTCAGGGTTTACAACCATGCATATGGTTAGGAAGGATAGAATTGGCAGCCAATCAAGTGACAGAATAATGACTAACTAGTAAAACAGCTGAGTATATAATTTACAGATGATTTGAGCACATCAAATCGGTGAAACATGAACTATTCATTTTTACTATCTCCAGCTTGCTGTCTGTTGTGAACTGTCCCATTTACAAGTCTGATTGCCCCACCCAGTAGGTCTACTAGCCACGCACATGCTCCCAAGGGTGGAAGCCTTTACTTTCTGAGGTCCCCAACATGCTGGCACGGCATAGTCAGGTGATTTCTACACCTTTACAGTGTGTTGGACACACAAAAGCCATTTTAAATGCCATGCCAGGTACAAAACAGAGAGAGGCCTGAATCAAAACCTGGTGACTGAATCAACACATCTCCTGAACTGTGGGCCATTCCGGGGATTTATAACCCCACCTTCAAAATATGGGACGTGCTCAGGATCCATATACCACCTCAACTATGCAATATTCAGACCGTACCATTGTCCCATCTCTCTGTCAGAGCCAGACCAGAAATGCTGGGTCTCCATATTCCCAGATTTGGGAGAAGTTGGCACTTGACCCAAACTTTATGAACTAGATCAATCACTAATATGGAAACAAAATTTGTCACGGAGAAGTGAGAACAGAGACTAAAATTACATTAAAATTGTTTAACTGTTTACAAACAGCACCAATTACTCCTCACCCCCCAGTCAAATTCTGTAGGAGAAAAATTCCTCTGAAAATTTTTAGCTGAAAAATTTGGGGGTTTCTAAAGATATTTTTTCTTTTAATCTAAACATACATTTTTCATTCATACTTTATGTTTTTATTACTTGGAAAAAGGGGGAAAGGGAATAACACAGGAAGTTGTGGGGTGGGAGGAGGCGGAACACAAACCCCTAAAAATGGAAAATTGAAGTTTTCAGTTTTCAAGAAGCCCAACAACATTTTAAGTTGGAATAAAATTAAAAATGTTGTTTTTGTTTCAAAATATCAGTGTGAAATGAATTTTTTCATTTCAGGTTTTCTACTTGCAAAAGTAAAACATTTAGTCAAAATCAACACACAAAAAATTCAATGTTGACAAAACCCACATTGACAAAACCCATGTGAATTTTTTTGTGCCAAAAATTTTGACCAACTCTAACAAACGTATTTGGCTGTGATTCATGGCACTAGGAGAGCAACAGTGTGATGTTTTAGGTGACCTTGTATTGTCTATCTTCTATCACATCCTAGAGTATATTTAAATCATTGTTGTTTTACATGTATTTATGAATAGAGCTGTTTATAATATGGGATCTTTTTCTGCAGAAAATGTTGATGAAAATGAAAAAGATACATTTTTATTGAAACCCCCAAAATGTTCAGTTTTACAACAGAAAGTTGCTACATTTCTACCCTTCCCCTTTGCCTTAGTGAAGCTTGCAATCCTTGGGGCACCAGAGTAGAGTTGACCCTATGCCCTCCTGAATGCAGGACTGTCACTGCACCTGCTCTTCCATGGAGGCACAAGGAGAGGTGGTTCTCATCACCACCTCTTCTCTTGTACACCCATGCAATGGCCAGATCCAGTCTAGCCCATAACGTTAGAATTCTGATCATTATCCCTGATACAGGGAATTCAACTGGCCATGAACCGGCTTGATTCTTTCATGTTGTAAATGTGTTGCTCCGCTAGTCAAGCAGTACATTTTGTTTGCGATGTATTTTATATGTTTGAGAGGGTCAGGTCACCACTCAACGAAACCGCCAGAAGAGTCCAAACAGGCCACAGTACTGCATGGAGTGCAGATAATATTGATTTTTTTCCAGCCTTATTGTATTGTGGAGAGAAGTCTTGCATCAAAGGATGTTATTCTAGGAGTCATAGCAAATGTAAAAGTGCCATGTCATTTAACAGCAGAAGTGCCAGAATTTTATATGGTGAAGTCCAACTCTTTCAAAATTCTACAGGAGGATACTTGAACTAACAATGTTATTCAGAGCTCTTATGGATAAAGTCTTCTCTATTAGGATTATTATAAGGCACCATTAAAACCAGGGACTTAGTACAGGCCAGTTATTACTTTTGGCTCACGAACAAAGTGGGTTATGTAATTTACAGAAGGCCATATATTTGTGGCTTCAAAATGAGTGATTTGCTGTCAGGGTTTCTTAAAAGTCCATGTGCACCCATGGTGAACAGCTTGAGACAACTGTAGCATCCCTGTGTGATGAAATATGTCTGCAGTGGTGCAGAAGTTCCACAGAGCTTCTAAGCATCTTGAAGGTGGTCCAGAGGACAGAGCTGCAGCGTTTCATAATCCTCTCATTGTAGGAGAATTCTTCATTGTTGTTTTCCGGCTTTCCTGCCAAAGCCCACCAATGTCCTTAAGACAAGGTCTGTGAACGCTTAAGAGGTAGAGGGAAAGGAATGTTTGGTGCCATGGGCCAACTCATTTCTCTTTCCTAACTCACACTGTCTTCTGGCTGCAGTCTCAGCTTATCAACTCTTATGAACTGGTATCTGCCCCCTGTTGTGCACTTCAGTTTGTTTGCTTTGCATCTCTTGAAACAAACTCTTGTTGAGATTATCAGGAAAGCATTGCTCTTCAGGACAGAGGTTAAGCATGTGCTTAAATTCCACTTAATTAAGGTACGGGTTCCTGAAGTGAGATCGAGAGGACTGATCCAAAATCAATTGAGGTCAATGGGAGTTCTTTTTTCCACATGCCTTCGGTTCAGGCTTTGGGGGGCTCATACAATGTGAGAGTTTTAGTATAGTTTATGCCTTCTTGTCCACTTATTAGTTCAGTGTATCCATTCTCCTGATCTCCCAGGCTGTGGAACGGTTAGGGTGGCCTACCCCTGCATTTAAACCAGGAAGTCAGAAGAACTGACAGATACGGGGCATTCCGCTCAAAATTTTGCTCCCTGTATTGCATTTTCTGAGGTGCCACTGGGACAATTTGACACCCAGGTGCCACTGGGGCATTGTGCAGAGTTGGTGAAATTGCTAAACTGAGTTTCTCATTTTTGTGCCAGAGAGTGCATTCTGAAATGCACATAAATTTGCCATACTCTTCAGCTGATGATGCCGTTTAGAGTAGCGTACTCGGGCCCATACTGAGGAGGTATGATTTATTTTTTTTAATTGCAGTGTTGCAACACAATCGTTATTCGTCCTACTTTCTTCTGAAAGGAAAAATATTTTTCAAGGTATTTGGGGGGATTTCTAGAGGGAAAGAAAATAACACTGTGGCCAGAGTAGTAGAGTAGGCTTAGTGCACTTGGCTTCTCTTGGCTGGAGCCACTTACAGTCAATGAGACCATAATGACTTCTCTACCATCAGTATCATTTTCTGAGTGATAAATTGAGTAGGTAAACTTTTGTTGGGATAGACAAGTGGGTTGACATAGAAGTCTATGGAAACCCCAGGAATATATTAGAGGATATAATTTGACCCATTTTTATAGTGATATATATTGTGAATAGGCATGATTCTGGTCTCCAACCCAGTTTCACACTGGTGTAATTTCCTTGACTTTAATGGAACAACACCTATTTTCCACCAGAGGCAGCATTGACTAGTGCAGGAGTGGGCAAACGTTTTGGTCCGAGGACCACATTGGTGTTGGGAAACTGTATGGAGGGCCGGGTAGGGAAGGCTGTGCCTCCCCAAACAGCCTGGCCCTGTCCCCCACCCCCTATCTGATCCCCTCCCACTTCCTTCCCCCTGACTTCCCCCGTTAGAATCCTGACCCATCCAATCCCCCCGCTCCTTGTCCCCTGACCATCCCCTCCCAGGACCCCCAGCCCCTGTATCCAACACCCCCTCCTCCCTGTCCCCAGACTACCCCAATCTCTAGCCATACCCCTGCCCCCTGCCAGGCCTCACCCGGGATTCCCATGCCTATCCACCACCCCCACCCCGTTCACGATTCCCTGACCTCTCCCCCCAGAACCTCTGCCACATCCAACCACTCTCTGTCCCCTGACTATCCCCAAGACCCTCTGCCCCTTATCCAACCCCCACCGCCCCTTACCATGCTGCTCAGAGCAGCAGGAGCTCACAGCTTTGCTGCCTACGCAGCAGTGTGGCTGCAGGGGACAGGGCTGGCGACAGGGGGGTACTACGGGTACAGCTGTACCGAGCCCCCCGACTTTAGGGGGCCCCTGGTACACCGCTGTACCTGTTGTCGCCGGACCTGGAGAGCGGGGAAGGGGCGGGGAGGCGGCGCGGCTCTCCCCCGGACAAGCGAGCCTGGCCCCAGCAGGAGCTGTGAGCCCGGCCGGCGGCAGCAGCGCTGTGGGGGGGGGGGGGAGAAAGGGCGGCTCACGCAGCTCTCGCTGCCCGGGGGAGGGGGAGGGAGCGCCGGCTGGGCTGGGCTGGGGGGGGGGGGGCCAGCCGCTGTCGGCTGGGCTGAGGGGAGGGGAGCGCCGGCTGGGCTGGGCTGGGGGGGGGCGGCTAGGCTGGGGGGGGGCCCATCCGCTGTCGGCTGGGCTGGGGGGGGCCCTGGCTGGGCTGGGGGGGCCCCCAAACTATCAAAGTAGGGGGCCCCCAAATTTCTGTCGCCAGCCCTGGCAGGGGAAGGGAGACAGCAGGGGAGGGGCCAGGGGGAACCTCCCCAGCCAGGAGCTCAAGGGCCGGGCAGGATGGTCCCATGGGCTGGATGTGGCCCACAGGCTGTTTGCCCACCCCTGGGCTAGTGGATGGAACACTCGACTGTGACCCAAGAGACCTGGCTTCTCATTCCCAGCCTGCAGCAACTGACCTTCTTTGTGACTTTGAACAAGCCACTCCACTGCTCTCTTTTTCTGTTTCCCCTCCCATCCTTTGTCGGTCTTGTCTATTAAATTTTAAACTGTCAACTCTTTGATGCAAGAATTGTCTCTTACTCTGCTTTATACAGTGCCTAGCAAAATGGAGTCCAAATCTCAGCTGGCCATTTGATGCTACATTAGTGCCACTAATAATGCATTAGCCTGAATCAGATCAGAATCAATCTCTATATAGTGATAGTTTAATACTTTCCCAAAGCAGCACTACATCATGGGCTAATTATCTACTAAATCACACTTTTCTAAAAAATCAAAACCAATTTTGGGCACACAAGTTCCAAAGTGTGTTTTGAGAAGTTTCCTGCTAGATTAATCATAACCTTTTTTTTTTTGCCAAGCTGCAGCACAACACACACTCTCAGGGCTGAGTTACAAACCCCCTGAACAAATTGGGATTTATAATGGAAATGTTGATGCTTCACTATTGATTTTATACTTCGTGGCTGTAGAATGGCACTAGTGGGAGCTGCCTAATAAAACTCTTTGCAACATATAAAGTTCACAGGCCCTGAAGTTCCCACCTCTGCTTCCCCTCTCTAAATGGTACCTTACCAATCTGCCCCTCAGTTTCTTCTAGGATTGGTATTGTTCCTCTTTGCATTTTCAGAACATTTGTGTACGTTATTTATCACTAATTTCTGCAAGTTTTATCTCTACAGGTGATATCGTTTCCCAAAATAACTACTCATGTTCAGGATTAATGAGACAACACAAAACTCTTAAACGTTATCTCAGCCAACGTTATCTCAGTGAAGTGGAAGGGCTGGGTTTACTAAGAATGCCTAAATCAACATGATATCATGGCTGTAGATCAAAGTCCAAACATTACCTCATGAATGGTACATTCCACCCTGACCGCCCAGCCTTATATTCTGACACCAGGATGATAGAGCGCCTTTCCTGGGTCTTGAGTCACGGTTGGCCACTGGTGTCTTTGAACCATCACAGCTGCCTATTGTATTAATTTAGATGGAAAAATTGGCCAAGGGAATTAACATAAGTCAGTCGCTGTCCAACCTTTAATGGTATTAAATAGGGCCTGGGGTTTGGTGTACAGTGACCTCAGCCTACTCAGTACCATGGGAAATACACCATTAAAAATCCCTTTTGACCTTTTATTAAAGATGCAGAAAAGAAAGAAAAACAGTCAAAGTTTTTCAAATGTATTGAATAAGGCTTTCATTTTAACAACATCTCTTGTTCCCCTTTCCCTTTTTGCTGGAGGCAGTTTTTAGAAGGAAGAAACCCCTTGTTTGACAGACTCATAGATGGTATCAAAGATGGTAATAACTGTTCCTTTGGGGAAAAGATAAGAAATTGGTTAAGATGGTTGGAGCTGTTGAAGTTTCATCTCTGGTGGTATTTGGAATTCAGCTAGAGCTGGTAAAAGTGATTATGTCATCTGGGTCCTGCTCTCTGATTTGGTTTAGTCAGGACTGCCTCTCAAGATTAGGCTAATGGTCTGGAGTCCCAGAAGATGGTGGGGGTGGCAGACATAATAGTGAAGCTCACACAAATAGCCAGTTTTTTCTCCCCAGAGTCCTTTATTAAGGATCCAAAAAGGCAGTGATGGGTAGACTAGTCCCTCCCCTCATTATTTTGCCTACCAAACAGACCGAATATCCAGCACATTAATTTTGATTCCTTAATTTCTGGACACGGATTTTCTTGTTGGCCAAGAATGATTTTAACACAGTTCTTGAGTATATGAGTAAGAGTTCTTGTCTGGACGAATTCTGTCTTTCTATGTCCCCTTCATACCCTTTTCCATCAACATTGGTTGTTGGAGGTTGTTGTGATGGAATGTTCCTTGAGGCCCCCTGCTGGAAGCCCTTTTGTCCTAGCCCAGGAAAAGGAGTAGTGAAGATGGGTCCTTCAGGCCTGCCTATACAAGCTGCAGGGAAGCAGCCAATCAGAGCTCAGCATGCTCAGTTAGAAAGAGCCTGAGATAAGACCCAAGACAGAGACCAAGAAGCTTTCCAGGCACGGAGGCTTGGGAGAGACCCTGATTAAACAGGGAACAGATGGAGAAGCCAGGAAGGTGGTGGGACAGAGTGGGAAGAAACCCAAGAAATGCAGCAATAACAGTTATTAAAGAAAGCAGCATGTGGCTGCTACTTGTAGAGTCCCTGAGTTGGAATCTGGAGTAGTGGACAGGCCTGGGTCCCTCCACTGGTGGGATGCCCAAAGCCCTGAGAAGAAGACCACTTTCATTTTGGAGCCCAAGAAAGGGGCTAGAGTTTAAACAGGCCCAGAGCCAGGGCTGAAGACCCTTGAGATGGCCAACCGTTTGTTGGACAGTGTTACCCAGAAGGGGCTCCATCATGTGTTTTTAGACTATTTGTGTCCCAACAACTCTGCCACACCTCCCCCACAAGAGCCTCAGCCCTGATATTACTGGGCGTGTCACAGATAAGGGGGAAAGATTGGGAGTGGCTGGCTTGGTCCTGCATGCCCCATTGGAGCTTTGGGAAGATGGATAAAAGCAGCCCCCAATGAGGCACTTCCCTCCTGTGACTTCACCAAGCTGTGCAGCATCTCAGGGACAAACTCAGCCTCCTTTGTCTGCACTGGCTGAAGAGGGAACACTCCCTCCCCTCTGCTCCATTTACCCCTCACCCCCCTCGGGCCCCATTCTTTTGGTTATACATGTTGCTGCTTATCTCAGGTCACCAAATTGCTAATTTTCTTTTCATCCCTTCAGCAGCTGATTCTCAGACACTTCTAGTTGGGCAGGATTTTATTGACACTACTAAGCAACATGTATCAGATATTTTGCCGTGTTCCCTTTACATTTCTTGCCGAAAGGGTCACATTCAGATTTATATTGAGTTTAACTCCCATCATTGGGAGCACAAGCAGATTACTTGGAACAGTGCTGAGTGTGTGCTCAGCATCAGACATAAACACTTTCCTTGCCAAATGTGCTGGCATGTCCTTTGTATTTACCCTAATATTTCTGCCAGTACCTTGCAAATATGCTTGTTATGATCTGTTCCAAACAGCCGTTCGCCATGGGAGATAGATGCAATTTAAAGTGACTGAAAATGTTCAGCTTTCAGGGTAAAACTAACCCTTTGCCTGCTCTGGATGTATAAAGGGGCCTCTTTGTAAGTGACAATTTGATCCAGCATTAGGAAACGCAACAACTTCTTCAGTTGGGAGTAACTACAAATGTAGGCTGCCAGCAGTTGTGTGGGAAAGCAAATGCTTGTTTAGATGTACTTTTGGATAAGGCACTTGGATAAGGCAACCCTCCCCAGTTTTGTACTTAGGCATGTGTGAATTGAGTATTTCTTATCCACAAAAAAACCTCCCCTTAATCCTTGCTCTCTATTCGTTCCAAAGGGAAACTCATACATGTCAAACCATTATTTCATGGCTATTACTCACTTTCATTTGTTATAACTGTTCTTGTTATAAATGACCAGGCAGATCTCTCCAGGACTGACCCATCTTCCTCATGGCAATTGTGTCGCAGGAAGCAAGTGACAGAACTCAGGAGGCTAACATCACACCATTTTGTATCCACAACTGAAGCCCCAAAACATTTGGGGTGAGTGGGATGAGCCCTACTTAAGAAAATCAGCATTTTGGTTGCTGAAAATATATGGTTTGTTACTTTCTACTGCCAACGCCATAGCTTCTATTTCTTAAGGTTGCATTGAGGTTAATCTGGACTGAAATCAACCAAAATATCTTTCTACCTCTCACTGCCTCCGCCTCACCACCAAAAAAAACCCTTGGCGTCTCCCAAAGAGGTCACCTCTTTTTCCTTCAATTTTAGGACTAATACAGCAAGAGGTTCCACATATTGCTATATGACTTGTTTGATGGCTCAAAACTTTTGATACTTTTCTGCACAAAGTTAAGAGGTTTTGGAAAGATGATTAAAATCATTAATTGATTTTTTTCCCTTTATTGTTGTAATATTTATTTTCCATCAACATCATCTGCTGCATGATGGTGTTGGAATATTCTCCAGAAACATTGCACATTAGGATATTCTTATGCACGAATGATTGTCTTAAACTCTTTAAGGAACCAGACAGAAGGTTATTTAAAAAACTTAGCTCAGCAATTTCATTCCATCCATATGTTAATTTTTTGAATTGGGGAGGGTGAGTTGGAGTGGAAGATATTCACAAAGTACAACATGAAGAGCTTGGATTAGTTATCATTAGAGGAGATTTACCAGTAAATGTAAGGTATTGAATGCTAAGCAAATCTAGAATTACTATAGTAACTATATGAAGCAAACTCCACTGTGCAGTAATCACGCTATGTGTCAGGAAGACTTGTTCTGGAGGAGTCGTAGACACTGTCCTTTATGTACACGAAGCTTTTGCCTAGGGTTTGTTTTCTCATGAATAAATTCCTTCTTCCTTTCATATGTTTCACTCTTCTTTCTTTAGATTTAGCTGCTGTTTAGGTATATGGTTTAATCTCTCAGCCTGCCTCTGTTCTGGAAATCCATGGGGTGTATCCCTCCATATAACAAAATATGGAATAATAGAACCTTAGAGTTAGAAGGGACCTCAAGGATCATCTAGTCCAGGGGTCTCCAACTCAAACGACCACGAGGGTCGCATGAGGACTAGTGCACTGGCCTGAGGGCTGCTTCACTGACACATCCCCCCTCGCTGCCCCCGGCCCCGCCCCCACTCCACCCCTTCCATGAGGTCTCACCCCTGCCCCACCTCCTCCTCTGAGCCTGGCTTCCAGGTGCTGCTGCTGCGGCCTCAATGAATGAGCTGGTGTGGCGCTTTGCAGGAGCCCTCTGCAGCGGCGGCCAGGAACGGTAAGCCTCCGGCAGAGGGAGACAGGAGGGCAGCGGGGAGCCTGGCTTACCGCTCCTGGCCGCTGCTGCAGAGGGCTCCTGGGAAGCGCCGCCCCAACTCATTCATTGAAGCCGCAGCAGCAGTGCCTGGAAGCCGGGGCTTGGCAGTGGCCCAGCCAGGCAACAGAGAAGCCTCCGCTTCTGGCCCCTCCCTCCTGGAAACTGCTGTGGGTGGCACCAGGGAGCTTGGCGGGCCGCAAGGAAGGGCTTCGTGGGCCGCATGTTTGAGACCCCTGATCTAGTCTAACACTGCCAAGATGCAGGGCTTGTTGTATTTAACCTCTCCAAGACAAATGGCTATCCAGTCTCCTTTTTGAAAACCTCCAGCAAAAAGGAGCTTTCAAAATCTCCAGCGGCAGTCTGTTCCATTGTCCTACTGTTCTTAGTTAGGAATTTGTTCATGATATTTAATCTAAATCTTCTGTGCTCTAGTTTGAACCCATTGCCTCTTGTCCTGCCCTCCATGGCAAAAGAGGACAGCTTTTCTCCATCTTTTTTATGTAGCCTTTCAAGTATTTGAAGACCGCTATCATGTTCCCCACCTTAATCTCCTCTCTTCCAAATTAAACCTACCCACCTCCTTCAGCCTTTGCTCATATGGCTTACTTTCCATGCCTTTAATCATCTTTGTTGCTCACCTCTGGATCCTTTCCAGTTTCTTGACATACTTTCTATATGTTGGTGACCAAAATTGGACACAGTATTTAGTATCTAACCAGTGCCAAGTAAGTGGTACTATCAATTCCCGAGACTTGCATGCTATGCCTGTAATGCAACCTAAAATTGTATTTGCTTTTTTTGCAACAGCATCACATTGCTGATTCATGTTGATGCTGTGATTCACCACAACTTCCAGATCCTTCTCATCAGTGCTGCTGCCAAGACAGTTATTCCCCCATTCTGTATTTGTGAATTTGGTGGTTCTTCCCTAATTATTGAACATTACGGTTGTCTTTGTTGAATTTCAATTCTGTTGTCTATTGCTCAGTTCTCCAATTTATCAAGATCCCTCCAAACTTTAGCGCTATCCTCCAAAGTGTTGGCAACCCTTCCTACCCCAAGCTTTGTGCCATCTTAAAACTTGATCAATATGTTCTCTATTCCTGCATCTAGGTCATTAATAAATATGTTAAACAACACTGGACCCAGAACAGATCCCTGTGGAACCCCTCTTGATACCTCTTTCTAATCTGACATCACTCCATTAATAGTTACTGTTAATTTACAGTTGTTTAACCAATTATGTATCCATTTAATGGTAGTTCCACTGAGCCCACATTTCTCCAACTTACTTATCTGTTTATATACAACTTCTCCATCTTTATGTGGAGACCTACTTCTGTTAAGCAACCAGTTTTGGTGGGTGCATTGAGGCAGTTACCTTAGACTGGTTTCATAGTCTTGTGTGGAATGGTAATTCTGACATTCCTCAGAGTACAATCTGGACTGAACAGTGGTGTCTCCTTAACTCTCTAACCTGAGGTGTCTTTTACACTGCTTTGCTATCACAACAGTCACCCCTTTGGTCTGATCACACAGCCTTTGGCATATAAATCCCCTACCAGCTAAATATCTGAGCACTTTGACCATTAGCACTCTGAATTACATAGAGGGTGACCCCTGCAAAATCTTAGTTCCTCCAGAAATGTGCATCTCATGTTGTCTAGCACATTACTGAACGATGCACCCTCATAGAAAGTCTGTCATTTCACCATGGGGAAATGATATATGTACCAGCCTTTTTAAACCCAAATGGAGTTTTCCACACACTTTAGGCTAAACACATTGGTTAATATAAAACAATTATAAATTTAACTACAGAAAGATAGATTTTAAGTGATTAGAAATATTGAGGCATAAAAGACAGGATTGGTTGCAAAATAAAAGAAATAAACAAGCTAATACCTAACTTAACAAGCTATGTAGCCTTCAAAGCAAAGATTTTTGTCTCATCATACTAATGTAAATTTCACAGGCTGGGTCTTCTTCCAGCCTGGGACCCACTCCCTTATTGGTTTAGCTCTTTGAGAGTTGTTGATGTCATGAGCAGAGAGACAGGAGGAGGAGATGGTGAGTTGGACGTTACTGTCTCTCATATATATCCCTCTCCCTTCTTTGAGATCATGCCAGCTGGGGTGTAGGCAACAAGCCATCTCTTATGGATGTGTGGTTTCAAATATTCCTGTGATGTAATGTAAAGTTCTTGTTTATAACTTCCCATTGTTGGAGAATGGCCGCTTAAGTATGTGAAGGCCCTTTAACACCTCTCTGGGGTGGTAGTGTGTCTGTGTCTGAGAAACTGGTTTGTGGGTGTTACCTAGAATTACAACATATTTCAGGGGGTTGGACTAGACGACCTCCTGAGGTCCCTTGCAAACCTTATATTCTATGATTCTAGTCCCTATCCCAAAGAGCTTAGTCTTCAAACAGAGAAGACAGAGAAAGGATGGAAAGGAAACAGAAGCACTGAGAGGTGAAGTGAGTTGTCTAAGGTCACACAGCAGATGAGTAGAAGAAATGGGAATAGAAGTCAGGTCACCTGGGTCCTAGTCCTGCGCCCTAGACCATACTAGTTCTCACTGACTTTCTTTCCTCTTCCTGGCCCTCTGCCCCTTCCTGACAGTTAGCTCAATGTAATTGCTGGAGAGACAATCCTCCTTCTGTAAATCATGCAATCAAATCTGCTTCCCCTCCCCTGTCAATAGTTTACATTTTGTGATTTAAAAAAAAACGTTACCATTTTAGAAAGATTGCAAAATTTGGGTTCATCTCTTCCCATCAAATCCGGTGCCACAGCTGCTAAATGTCACTATCTCACAGTCAGAGGAAAATGGCAATGACTTGAGACAAGCACAAAGAAATCCCATCAAAGTGAATGGTTTCTAAGGCTAAGGGAAGATTTCACTCAAGCTGAAATACCTCTAGGGTTTGTCAGGAGAACTTAGACAGGATCCTGACCCACTGGCATGAAGATAAGTGTTATTCAGGTACAAAATATATGCATACACACACAGCTATTCCCCATATACCTAAACTTTTCCCAACATGCTCATTTCCCCACTTTACATTATAACAGCTTTTAATTTTATATACAACTAGCGAAAATACCCGGCGTTGCTCGGGTCCGTCGGAGGTGGGGAGGGGGCAGAGAGCTGAGCGAGTGTGGGGTCTGTTGGAGGGGGGAGGGGGCAGAGAGCAAACCTGACACCCCCACCTCACCCCCCCCGACCAAACCCGACACCCCCACCTCACTTACCCCTCGACCAATCCCGACTCACATTTTCACCCCCCCACCCAAACCCAACACCCCCACGTCACCCCCTACCAACACCCCCGACCAACACCCACACCTCACCCCTGTAGACCAAACCTGACACACCCACCTCACTTCCCCCCCCAACCAAACCCGACACCCCTACCTACCACCACAAACAAACCCGACACCCACACCTCACTTACCCCTCGACCAACCCCCGACCCCCCTTCTTACCCCCCCAAACAAACCCAACACCCCCACATTAACCCCCCACCAAACTCAACACCCCCTGACCAACCCCAACACCCACACCTCACCCCTCACCCACCCCGACACCTTCCCACCCCCCCAGACCAAACCCAACACCCCCGGCTCACTTACCCTCCGACCAAACCCGACACCCCCACCTCACCCCCCGACCAAACCCGACACCCCCACCTCACCCCCCGACCAAACCTGACACCCCTACCTCACTTACCCTCCGACCAAACCCAACTCAGGTCCATCGGAGGTGGGGAGGGGGCAGAGAGCTGAGCGAGTGCGGGGTCCATTGGAGGGGGGAGGGGCAGAGAGCCGAGTGAATGCAGGATCCGTTTGAGGGGGTATTATGACATCATAACTATGTCACAGAGAACAGCAGCTGCCCAGCTGATGTGATTGGCCTTTAAATAATTTCACCCCTGGGGGGCGTCAGAGGTGAGATTTGAAAAATTTTCGACTCTTACCCTGATTAGGACCCTAAGACCTATAACTGTACCAAATTTCAAGTCTCTAGCTCAAACGGTGTGGAAGAAGTAAGTGCACGTACATACACGCATACACCATTTGACTTTTATATAGATAGATACCAGTAATCGTTTTGTCTCCTTTTGCCTCGATCATCTAAATTGCTTTACACCCATCTGCAAAGCAACTGCTTCAAATTACATTTTGTGATAAAAACAAATGAAGCATAATTGAGAAACAACAAAAGAAACTTGCCTTGAGGAAAAAAATGATAAGAAATGTATTGAGACAATGGTGTTATTGGGTATATATATTTTACTCTACAGTAGGCCAAATGTTCCTGCAATCTGTGAGATGCTTATTACATTATAATTATGCCAGTTTGGTGCTGTTATTGTAAACATTAAAAGATCTATTTTCCTCATCTATGTCGTACAACACCCCCCCAAAACATAACAAACATACTAATGGATGAATAGGTCTAGATTAAACACAGATGCAGAAACACCTGTATTTTCAGAAGTCTGATGTATAGAATGTATATTAATTCTATAATGAATTACAAAGATGCTTTCTACTTTTGTCCATACTGAAGATAGGAGCATTGGAAAACACGCAGCTTGTCTCTAGTGGGTTGCTTTACCATGGAATTGTTCATGCAAATAGGGATCTATTGTTTATTGTGTTAATTAATAAACCAGCAGCCAAGGTTGCTAGAGGAAATTAAGAGGTACAATAGGCTGTTAGCAGAGAACAATCAGAAACAAGCTCCTTGAACTGTGTGGTTTAGTGTTCTTGCTGATAATTAAGCTGCTGAGGAAAAGACTCCAAGGTATATATAAAATTAATAAGGGAGCTGCTCAGGTAACATCCTAGCTGGTCTTGGGGCTTGTCTGTATGGAGACCTCCAGGAAGCTTAACCCAAAATAACTAAAGGTGCAAATTTGAAGTCAGATAGTTACGTCACATTAAATCTCTGTGTGGACTCTTATTCAGAATTAAATGGGCCTTACTTTGATTTAGCTTCATTCGCATTGGATTGTGGAGGGCTCAGAGGTGGGACTGGTGCCGGTCACTAACCTGCAGAGAGATGGTTGGGTCTGCAGAGGCCTAGAGGGGAGTTCTGGTATTGCCAGTGGCGATGGGAGCTGATACTTCATCTCTCTAAGGGCAGATCGTAGCAAGGTGCCTCACAGCCCTGGGGACCCCGTGAATTGTCACAGGAGGCGTTGTCTGCCCCCTCATCAGATATCTGAACCTCATGAATGAACATATCTCTCACTTATTCTCAAGACAGGATCTAACCAAAAGTGTCAAGTGTATTGTCTAACGGTTAATTACCACAGGAGGCTGCTGTGTGTTAAGTCAGATGCTGCCGCAGTTCACGTTCATTGGAACAAGTGCCCAGATAAATTCACAGCACTCCAATGATCAGCAAGGGCAGAAATGTCAAGAGAAGACATTGCTGGGAATGGAACATGGAACTGTATAATTGAGTAACATTACAGTAGCACTGCTCATTGTAAGCATGCACAGGATTAATTGCCAGCAGGTGCCAAAGATAAGAAATTTCCCTTTGATCTGGGGAGGGGGTAGCTTTTTGCATTTGTTTTTATTGCTCCAATTTTTACCAACATGTATTTGAGCATAAAATGAGCCTTCATTTTAGGAAATGTAATCAGTAATTTTGCTACCTTGGAGAAAAACATTTTAATACAAAAGCAATTTCCTCCTGTGAGCCTTCAAAGAGCAGAGAGCATTAATTAGGAAATTACTACATGGGGAAAAAAACATTGGGGGAGGGCAACCCTTCACTCTTATTATAACCTGCCCTGAGTGAGGGGGTAGCACATAGCTTCACTGTCACAAGAGGAAACACAAGACTGAATTGGGACTCAGTGAGTCCCACATCCTCCCTCTTTGCTCTCAGGGGATGAGTTCACCTATTCTGATTGGCATGTGGGGGGGGAGGCGGAGCTAGGGAACTTTCCCCTCTTCACCCCCACCCAGCCGCATTGCTCACTGGAGAGCATTTCGAGCAAACAACCCAGTTCTCCCCTCCTCCTAGAGTCAGAGTCCCAATCCAAGCAACGGAGTAAAGAGGCGCCTACTATGTATCTTGAGTAAGGAATGTAACAATCTAGCCTATGTGAGAGCAGATTTACTCACGTGAGGTATGATTTGCAGAATTAGGCTCAGTACCACAATAAAAAGGACTGAGGTTGAAGGGAATGGTTTAAAATTCAGATGCTCTCTCAGCTTCTCAAAACATTTACTAAATACATCATTTTAATCAATAGATATTAAAGAAAAGTCATGGCATCCATTAAAATCATGGGAATGCAAGTAGAACAGTTACAAATAAGTAACCATATGATCACTCCCATGAGTAACCATATGATCACTTGCCTGACTGGTCTGCTTCAACAGCAGTTCCTTTGGTTACTAAAATATTGCCCATTAATCAGAATTGTGAAACCTATAGAGAGGTGCAGCCAATATGGGTTTAGCAATCCTCTTCAACGGAAGCCAGACCTGAGTCTCGCAGGTTAGTTGGCGGCTCTTATGCACTATTTTACATGGATGGAAAAAGAGAATTGTGCACTGAGCTCAAGAATTGTTAGTTTATATGTTGTCTAGGAACATAAGGATTCCAATGCACTTGCACACACACACAAACAGAAAATCCTACCCAAATCTTTATTTTTAAATTGGCAAAAGAGCCATAGCCAGTCACTATCAAAGGAAAAAATAACAATATCGTGATCCAAGTTTCGCCTCCTCCCAGCTCTGAACAGACATTTTCCAGCTGCTTATCAGAAACAAATGGTTGTGAAGAAGGATATTCAGCTATTGCCGAAGAATGATTTGTCTCACAGGCATCTGCTGAAACGTAAGTTTTGCCGAAGTATTCCATTTCTCAATGGAATTGAACATTCTTTCAAGTCCTTTGCTAAAGGAGGAGTCAGATCTTTGAGTGGCAGGTTTAGGAAATAGAAGAAATCTTACAAGATTGTATTTTAAAGTGCTTCCCGGATTGTCTTTTTTTCCTTCAATATTATCTTTTACAAACGTCTGTGACACAACTTGCAATGAATTCTTCCTGCCCGAAAACACAAAAGGCCATATTTTGATACCCATCCTCACACTGGAATAGTACCTTCCTCTAAGAGGGGGGTCCCAATGAAAACAGTTCATTTGAATGTCAGTATTAAAGTGATCAAATATGAATTAAAAGCTCGGTTAAGCAAGATTTTCCATTGATTATTCACGCTTTAAAAGAGTGATATCTAGATGTGAGAGCCACTTCCCTTTATGTATTTTGAATCATAGTTCATTCCCACTAAACAGCACACAAGACCTTCAAACCGGTCTATGAGAAGTGCTAATAAATGCTAAACAACTTTCACTGCTACACCCTTTGGCTACCTCTGTCCACAGCAGAATGGTTCACTACACTGACTAGGGCTTCTGGCTGTGAGACAATGATATACAGAAAACAAAGAAAAACTGAGCCACTGGTGTGATATGGAATTGAATAATTAAAATGCAAATGAAAAATTATCCTGTAGAGTGTCTGTTACACAAATATCCTAAAGTTGCAATGGGGAAAATAAGTATTAAGTTAAAGGGTGACTAATGTGAGTCCTAGAGAGCAAATTTGTAGATATTTAACCGTATTATGAACTCCTGCAATTTTATTGAGCGTTTTATGGTATTGGATGTTTTTCTTAATGTCTTAGTTCCTGTAGTCATGGGATTAGGTGAGAATCTCAACCTGCATTTAAATTAAAACATGAGTTTCTAGCTCTCATGGTTGTAGAAAAAAGTTTGAAACAGAAGGAAAATCA
Source organism: Sternotherus odoratus (assembly GCA_032164245.1). Lineage (NCBI taxonomy): Eukaryota > Metazoa > Chordata > Testudines > Kinosternidae > Sternotherus > Sternotherus odoratus. The sequence continues at coordinate 12,617,454 of JAVMKO010000005.1, read as the reverse complement.
AAAAGAACTTAACATATTATTGTAAAATAACTACATGGTGGTTGTTTTTTTGGAGGGAGTGATTTGTGAATCCTTGAGGTTGGCGGTAGTGATTGTAGTCTGTTTTTAGCAAAATGGACCAAACCATTTTGATAATCTGGCATGAAGATTATCTATGTATTACTTCGGAAGAAAAGACCCTTAAGTGAGCATTTTCTTTCTTTCTTTCTTTCTTTCTTTCTTTCTTTCTTTCTTTCTTTCTTTCTTTCTTTCTTTCTTTCTTTCTTTCTTTCTTTCTTTCTAAAACACAGTCAATTCTCACCTGATCACTGATAGTTAAGATTACCCAAACAGTTTTAACCCTCTACACTGCCACACCTGACAAGTAAAATGGAGACATCTAAGTGAAGGAGATTTTAATAAGGGTATCAAGAATCCCCCAGCCTGCCTGGGAAACTCTGGAGTCTAGACTCAAGGTTTCCATCCACTTACCTCCTTTCATTCTCCATTGCTTACTTGTCTGTCCCTTCCTCCCATTCTGATCAGCATTGTCTTTGAGCAAGGCAACCATGGCCATGCTGGGTGGGGGGTGGTTACAGAAGCACTGCATGGCATCTGGAGTCCCCATGCGGAATTCTGGCTTCTGGGGGGTAAGAGGTGAACAGATAAAAGTGGCAGGTTTACCACATTTGCACAGAGTACCCCCTGTTCAGCCAGCTTTGTCTACTCATTTCCCCTTTCAAACAGCTACTAGCATGTAAACACACTAGGAGGCACTAGCAAGCACTAGCAGGGAGCTGGGATGGTGTTCCCCTACAGGATTTTGCACAGTGTGTACTGGAGTCTGGATCAGGGAAATGTATGGTACTTCTTGCTCCCTGTCTTCCACAATACTCCTTGTGCGCCTGTGCCAGAATGTAGCCCTCTACCTATATATATTTCCATATTTGTATTGTGAAATGTGCAAATGAATGTCTCAGGTGGGCAATGTGGCCCAGTTAACTTTTCTGTTAGAACTTCATTTCCTAGCTTTGTGGGTGGCCTAATCTCGTGTGACTGTGTAGATATACTCCCACCTATTGGATCGCCCTTATCATTTGGCAATTTAGAGGCATCAACACTCAAGAAATTTTATCCAATACAAAAACAATCGTTCCGAGAATGAGAGACTGTGGACTGGTTATTTGGACCCCCAAGCCAGATCAAATCATGAAATTAAACCATTTGCGCTTACGTGGGAAATGCCAAAACCATCCTATATCTTGTTTCGATGGCTGATGTAGTGTAGCACACTACTGGCCTTGTACTCGATAATGGATGAGCGTCACAGGGTCCATGCAGGTTTCCACCCTGTGGTGCCTGCACCCTGTGTTTGTACTGGTGTAATAAAGAGTCCTCCACACCTTCTTTTGCTGGTTCACCCCAGTGTCTTTATTTACAGTGTTTGTGCAGTTCCCAAATCCCCAACAGATAGTGACCCACAGACCCTCCCAGGATCTCCTGGCCTTTGAGGCTTCCTTACTTGGTAAGGGGACTGCCCTCCTGTTTCCCCTCAGGCTAGCCTCCTCACCGAGGTTTGCCCTGGGCTTTTATAGCCCTCCTGATGACTCAGCCCTGCTGTCAGCACTTAGCTCAGCAGGTTCCTCTGAGCCAGCCCTTGTAAGGGCTTGCAGCTGGGCTCCCTGCTGAATACCTGCCTCTCTGCCCCTGGCCTCTTGGCCAGAAAGCAGGCCACAGACAGCATTTTACTCCTGCCCTGCCACAATGAGGAATGATAAAATACTGCAGCAGTACTGAGGGAACAATGTCTGTTGAGAGGCGCCCACCTTTATATCGTTATCTATGTTTAGGTAAACCGGGGAAGTTAAAATGTTTTATCCTATTAGGGCTTTTGTATTTTGAGGGCTGTTTTATCATTCTGCAAAATAATTTGCATGCGCGGTGCTAATTATGTTGGTTGCTGTTCTCACAAGTGATAGCATATAGGGACATTTACAATTTCTTTTTGCCATTGCCATGCCTGTGTCCAGCCTGAAGCATATCTGTTTATATGAGCAAAATGAGGTTAAAAACAAATATAAGTAGCTGAAGCACAAAGTAAGATATAGTGGGTAGAGCTCACAGTTTGACAGCACTCTCCCAGCTGCCTTTGATGTCACATGCTCATCAAGCATTTCCCAACCTATAAAGTGATTGTTCTCTCTCTCTCTCTGGTGGAAATTTTGCAGTGCTCATTTTCTTGAACAAAAAAAGAGCTATGTTTGTGTCACGCACCAGCTGTTTTCCTTTCTGAAGGAAGATGTGTCAGGGCTTGAGTGAATGCTGAAGTCAATGGCAGAAAATAAGGCAGACAGATGAGATGAAACACCCAGAAAGGAACCGCTGGAGACTTTGCAAGTAGGAACAATGAATGGAAGAGTGGTGAAGGAACAAGAGAAGAGGTGGGAGCATGTGGCTCTTGAAAGGCTAACGGATAAATGTCCAATGAGTCTCTCAACCTAGTCACCAGCAATATGTTCTGATTGTGAGAGGGCAGACTGAGAAAAGGCACGGACTGACAGTATCCTAACCACTGACCAGAATCGAAGACGCGTGAAGGGGTATACAGACTCCATACTGGTCAAGAAGGGATTCATGACAGCACTGCCCCACTACACCCGTGAGAGGTCTGAAGCCTGGAGGGAGGGGTTAAAAGGGAGAAAGCCCACCTCAGTAGTGGCTGACTGGGAGAGGAAGGAGAGCCCTTGTGCTAGTTCCTTGAAAGATAGTCTCTAGAAAGGCCCTGGGCCCACCAGGCTATCTGGGGCCAGGTGATATCCAGAGACTCCTGAAAGAAGTCCAAAGATTGCTAGATGTCAGAGATTCCTTGGGGTAGGTAGGCCTGGTGCAGGACTTGTATCTTTGCTTTGTTTTCCACAGCTAATGTGCTCTCCTTTTGGTCCTGGGAGACTGAACCTTTACTATAGCGAATTTACCATTTCTTTATTTAAAAAAAGAACTGCATCACCGCTGACAGCAAGTATTTCTCCAAGAGCTAACTGCTATACAGTCAGATAAACATAACTTGCAAGACTGTGATGGTGCCATCTGATATCTTCCAGGAAATCTAAGTGTAATGGAGCATGCTGACAAAAATATCTCTCTGTCCATCTAGGCCAGGGGTGGGCAAACTCAGACCCTGGGAGGGGGGGCCTCTGGAAGGGACAGTCGGAGCAGGGTGGGTTGGATAGGGGGTGGGGTTCTGGGGTGGTGGTTAGGGGGTGGGAGGGTGGATAGGGATCAGGCCAGTCAGGAGACAGGGAGCAGGGGAATTGGGTAGGGGGTGGGATCCTGGGAGGTGGTTAGGGGTCTCTGGAAGGGGCTGTCAGGGGACAAGGTTGAGGGGATTGGATTGGTTGGGTATTCTGAGGGGGCAGTTGGGGGCGGGAAGTGGGAGGGGCCAGATTGGGGGTGGGGCCTTCCCTACCCGGCCCTGCATATAATTTCGCAAACCTGATGTGGGCCTCAGGCCAAAAAGTTTGCCCACCCCTGATCTAGGCATTTTTGCACAACAATCACTGTAATATCTGAATACATCTGGTACCCAGAAAAAGTAAACAGAATGGTATGCTACCATCCAGCATGTGGGTCAACCATATGGAAGTGACCTAAAATATACCAGGGTTTCCTAATGATGATAATCCATGTGAAATAAATGATACCAACTAAGAAAGAGTCAATATGGCCATGAATAGCTTTATTGATCTGGGAAGATAAATAGAGATGGTAGTGATGCTGGTATCTCTCAAGTGCCCTTCCAATGCAGAATACAAGGGAAGAAAGGAGAAGAGTAATACTGGAGACCTATTGATAGATGGACTGGTGACGTAGGAAAGTGTGGTGTGTGAGGTTCCGGGACCATTGGAATGCCTTAAGTAACAGCAACCTCTTTCAGTAAGAAGGTCCTCCGTTAAAAAGAAAAATCAGGTTCCTCGAGACGCTTTTATTTAATTCAGATGACCGAGTTTGTCCTTTGGGCAAACAAAGCAGAAAATAGAAAGATTCAAAGAAGAATAGAACATAAATGGGCTAGAGCAATGTTTGTGTCACTGAAAGACGCCTGGGGAAAAACAGGAAGAGTGAGGTGTAATACTAAATACTGGAGATTTTGGTCTCTTGGGTTTTGTGAATTTTTTTGGGTGGGACAACTTTCATAAGAAAATGGCAATACTTTGTTTTTGTAGGCTATCTGAATTGCTTCAGTGTCACGTACTCATTTATGTTGTGTCCTAGGGGCATTTTAAGTGCAGATAGGAACCTCGGGATTTTCAAAAGGACAAAAGCACCTAACACCCATTGAAATCAGTAGGCTGAATTAAAATCCCATTAAAATCAATAGGCGTTAGGCACCTATAAATTTCTGAAAATCTCACTAGCTGCCTATATATTTTTTAAAATCTGGCTCTTACTCCTCAGGTAGGCACACCCTGGACTGGGATTTGAGAGACTGGGTTCTTTTCCCAGTTCTGCCACTGGACTGCTGGGTGACCTTGGGCAACTCACTTCCCCGCTTTGTGCCTTAGTCTCCTCATCTGTAAAATGGGGATAATGATACTGACCTCTTATGCACAGGGCTTTGCTATCTGCTAGATATTTTTATGATTAGTATTAATATGCATGGAATAACATATTACTCAACTGATTAAGGATATTGCAATATGCCCTGTAATGAAATGATACCATATAATGAACAATTGGTGGACTTTGGAAAGGCCATTTAAGTGAAATGAAAGACAAGTTAGATAAATGTCACTCACCAGAATTACACTGAGAAACACTCAACTGGGTTCTGACACTTCCAAAATCACTTCTGGGACAGTAGTCAACTGTGTACCTATTGATGGTAATAACTTAAATGCCATCTCTCTCTCCTGTCTATTTTTTCTTGCAGCATCTTTAAATGGAGCTTCCATTCTCTTTCCCAAGCCAGACACTTCTGATTAGAATTGAAATATCACAGAAGGCTAAATTGAAATCCTTTCTCTACCTTCTTGCTTGTAAATTTATAAATTCAAGGTGTAGGGTCAAGATTCCAATTCAGATTGTCAAGGGCGCTTCAGCCTGGCCTCTAACTTACAGGCTTAATCAACTGCAGGTGCAACAGTAGAAAGTGTTTGAAAATATGTCTGTAGGGTTACATTTGCTTTGTGTTTGCTGACCATCATTTGCTTTTTAATCTACAATAAAGCCCATGGAGTGCATAATTGTTGTAAGCACTTAGGAGATGTGCTTAGATACGGTCCTAATGAGCACTATAAAAACATCTAAGATGGCCAGAGAGATGTAAGAAGACGTGATTTCACAGCCCCAAATAATTTTCAGCCTGTTTTTCTGTTCTCCACCTCTCGAGGGGTATGAGTATTATCCCCATTTTACAGGGCAGAAAGATCAGGTGACTTGCTCAAGGCCACCCAGCAAGTAAGTAGCAGAGACAAGGATAGATCCTGGCAGTCTTGACATCCAGTCCCCTGCTCTAACCAGAAGTAATGCTGCTTCTTGGGCCAGTTTTCTATTACTAGTATTGTTTTGATTGTTTGTTATGGTAGTGCACAATGAACCAGATCTGGATTATTTATTTTTCAAAGCACTCTAATGTGCTGGGCACCTTATGGGAAGGCAAGAGGAGAAAGGAGGCTGCAGAGCCCAGTTTCCTGGTTGGGTTACTCTGAATAAGATGGGGAAAGGGGCTGGTAAGACTTGACTTACCCCTAGTGCCCTCATCGTAGCTAGTCCTGCCTGCTTCAGGAAAGGAATTTGAGGAGCGGGGGTGATCTGATGGAGAATTGCTGCTGAGGTGAGGTGAGGTGAGTTGTGATTAACACTTTCCTCTGACATTTATTTTTGTCCTTTAACTTTTTTCATTAACCTGTGTGTGTGTGTGTGTGTGTGTGTGAATTTTAAAAATGATCAGAGATCATGGCCATGCACCATGCATACATTAGAGCAATTACCACTCATTTCATTTTTTCAAAGCAGAGCATTGAGTATAACATACGCTGTGTCCTGTGGGATCCATTCTAGTACCCAACTTTATGGTGAATAGCTCTGTAGTCAGTGGGCATTTCCAGTGAAATCCGTAAGACTTCCCGAAGAGCAAAGTGCTCTCCAATGTGACTAGGAGTATCAGATTCTGGCATTCTAATTACTTCATGTTTTTGTCGTGCTGTAATTGCATTTAATTGCTTCATAGAAAGTGCAGTACAATATGCATCAGATAGAGGTAATGCCATTTAAACCAATGGGATCATGTTCTGGTTTATTCTTAGCATGTTCTCGGCATAGCGCCAATTAAATGTGTTTGTGTGTATTTTATTTTATTTCATTTTTTATTTTTTTTTCTCCTAAAGTTTATCAGTTTTTGCCAGAAATTATAGGCAGATTGGCTTTCCAACACGGCTGTGCTCCAGGTCGGTTTGATAATATGGGAAATGACAGTTTAATACCAATTAACAGTCCACTTTATAATGGATTAGCATTCTGTTCAGTTGATAATTACAGTAATTAACTCGCTGAGTTTGCATGCACTTTTGAACAGAAATTTGGTACTTTTATCAGTGCTGAAAAAGGAAATGCACAGAACAGACATGGCTCATTATAAAATATCATAATCGGTAATGAGCATGGTTTTACTAAACGTGTGCTTGTTTGTAAAATATGCCTGAAACTGGCATATTCCTAAACCGAACTGCTGTATGGATCGCTGTATATGTATGTAAACTAAGGACAGCTGCAAGTGGAGAAGATGGAGAACTTGACAAGATTCTGATGAGCTCTATGGTGCTTGTTCTGCAAAACTAATATGTCCATCCCACCTTCAGGATCCCCCGGCTTCCAAATATAACTGACTTGTTATATGTCTGGGCCAGATGGTCAAATGCTCAGCACCCCCATTGAGAGCCAAATTTTCAAAACAGCTCAGTTCCCATTTAGACAATTAAAGACAGGTCAGATTTTCAGAAGTGCTCAGTAGGAGGCAGGTGGGACACTTGTGGCCAGATTTTCAAAAGAGCACAGCATTCTGGTTCTATCTTTTGGGGCCAGGCCCTTCTGAATATTACAGCCCTTAGTGGTCTAGAGAATTTCAGAATAGCTGTATGAAGGGCCTCATTCCTCCTGAAATGTTTTTCATTGCTACCGGGTATGATAATTATAATAATAATATTATATTATAATAATAATGGAGATATACCAATCTCCTAGAACTGGAAAGACCTTGAAGGTCGTTGAGTCCAGTCCCCTGCCTACATTAGCAGGATCAAGTACTGTCCCCTGACAGATTTTTTGCCCCAGATCCCTAAATGGCCCCCTCAAGGATTGAACTCACAACCCTGGGTTTAGCAGGCCAATGCTCAAACCACTGAACTATCCCTCCCCCCGCTTGGAGCTCTAACCCACAAAGACTCCTGTTGGTTTGACCAGGTTTTGGATCAAGCCATTAGCTATTTTCTGCCCTTGAGGGACTACATATATCACGACATGAGTTCTAGTCTCAGCTTTGCCAGTAAACTTCTGGGTGATCTGGGCCAAGTCAATTCACCTCTCAATGCCTTGGTTTCCCCATCTGTAAAATGGGGATAATAGTATTTCCTTCATAAAGTACTTTGAGATCTACTGGTGAAAAGCATTATGTAAGAACCAAGTATCAACATTATGTGTTTTTATAATGGCTGGATTGTTTATGGGGTCAGCAATACCATGCAAGCTTACCAATTTGTCCACTTTATGATCCCATACAAATCATTGTCAAAAATCAGTCCTGTGATATACCTGGTTCTACCACTGGGAGAGCAATGGTCTTAAATCGTTCTTCATCTTTAATCAACAGCACCAAGAATTTGATCCTGCCAATGGGAGTTTTATTATTGATTTTTGAGATAGAAGGAGCAGGATATAAATTGAAAATCTGCTTCTTCTACTCCTAGAGAAGGAGTTTTGTTTGTTTTGTCATGCCAGGCTGTTAGCAACAGAATAATTGGATGTGCATTGTATAGCAACCAGTCTCCCGTAAGGCTCTCGGCTGCCGCCCCAGTCCCGGCAGCGGGCGGGCTGCGGAGCTGCCGCCCCAACCCTGTGGCGGGCGGGCTGCTGCTCCGACAGCTCGTGTTTTTTTTATTATTAAATAACGGACTTTTTGATTTAACAGACACCCCCTCGCCAGAATTAGTCCGTTAAATGGAGGTTTTACTGTATTTGTGTTTAAGACATAGATTATGCTAAGAAGAAATGTCCAAATACAGAAATAATGCGGAGAAGTTGGATACCTGATCTTTTATAGAATTGAACATTTGTTTCTGCTTTTAAATTGTTAAGGAGAAATTGATTCAAATTTTCGGCACATGGCCAGGATATTTATTTTCTATGCTTGCTGTTCAACATAAGGTAAACACTCAGCTAATCCACTTAAGACATAAATAAGTAGTTTAATGCACTGTGTGGTGCATAAAACAGATGCTTGAAAGCACATCTGTTAGATGCTCAGGGTTTTATAGTCACCTTCAGCTTTTTATAATCTGATCTCCTTCTATAGTTGTACTAAAGACTATTTTCAGGTGTAAATGTGCACCAGGCCATCTTAATGATGAAGTGTTCAGGAGTCTGTAGTCCATCTAGGTCTGATTCTGAGCCCAGGCGTTCATGCCCCCTCAGCTGAAAGAGGCGGAGACCACTGCAGAGAAAGTGGACTCCGCCCCGGGAGTGAGGGAGTGCCTTGTATCTTTTGACATTGACCTGTCTAGCTGATTAAGGAGTCAGATTGATGGGCTGTAAAGTGAGCCACACTCTCCCATCCTTCAACTAGAAGGATGCATTGGTTGCAGTGCAGAGGACAAACCTGTGAATGAAATGATGGGGTCTTCCAAGAAATGCAGAGGTCCTTCCCCTACAAGAGAAAAACTATCAGTTGGTGTAAATGGAAGACAATGGAGCTATGCTGATTTGGCCCAATACCTCTCTAAAACACTGTTGCAAGAACCATACTGACCAGCTTTCATACCTCAGCACTGTGTTCTTTGTTACCTTGCGCATGGTATGTTTCAAACATTGCAACTGACTTAAGATTAGGCTATTAAGTGCAAAAAAGAAGCCTAGCTTTCAGACCACTTGTGGAAGGAATCCCTTCACTGATTCAAAGCCTGCAGTCAGGCCTGTGTTTCCAACAAATGTCTTTATAATACTTAATATTCAATAGAATAAGAGGAGACTAATGAGCACTGCCGCTATCCCAGGTTAGTAATTACCTCTGTCATTATTAATTTTCTAAAGCAATCCAGTCAAATGAGTCATTATTATTTCAATTCCTTAGCTAGGACTGATTGATTCTTTCTCCCAATTGTGCCTAATTTCATGTAATGTCTGACTACAATAAAGAGCTAAGGATCCCATGCAATTCTAATATAGAATCATTATAAATAACCTGATTCTTTGGTTATAGCCTGAATGGATCTAATACTTTGTTACTTTACTGAAATAAATTAATCACTTTTGACTAAAATGGCAACATTTTCTACAGATGGCTACAACTATATCATAAGCAAAAAATAACACACTTATCTGAGCAAATTTATTTTAACATGCATTACATAAATATATTTATGGCTTGCCTTCATTTAAATCTTCTAAATAAATTTATCTATTCAGTGCAATGTCTGTTGAATCAAATTAGTCCCGACAACTGTGTTATTTTTTTACAGATGACTCATTCAGTGTGAACGTAAATGTTTCTATTCATTTTGGACATGACCTAATGTGCTACCCAGGCTGTTTTGTTGATTGATGAGTTCATCCCAATTGTAGCCAATCAGCAGGCGGACCACTAAGAAATGTAGGTAAAACTGTAACCTCAGCTGATTAAGATGTTAAACTGTAAAAGTGTGAATGCAGTGTAGTAAAATCAAGTTGATGCTCTATTAAAGGTGCCTTTCTTCACAAGACAGGTCAGATTCTGAGCTGTGTAAATTATCATAGCTCCAGTGAAGTCACTGGATTCACACCAACTATATTGATTTACACCAACTGAGAACCTGGCCCAAAATGTTTAAATGAGGTCCTCATCTGTGCTGGTCATCAGCTAGAAGAGTAAAAAATGTATAACACTTTTCTAAAGGAGCACGGAATATCCTGGGAACACTGATGAACTTTCTCACTCTTCGTGAAATAGGTTCTTAGAGCCATCTTAATTGTATTGTGTCATGCTGAAGAGAAATGGAAACGTGGCCAGCTGCAAGGGAGGGATATCTTGGAGTGGGGAGGGGGGTTAATGCTGGGAATCTTAAGAAGCTGTTTTTCCAGGTCCATTAGCACTTCTTTGAAGCCTTCATAGCAGATCTAAGCGTGATCTAGCAGTAAGAAACTTAAGAGGTTAAGAATCAGAGAGGTAGCTGTGTTAGTCTGGAATAGCAGAGGTAACAAAGAGTCCTGTGGCACCTTAAAGACTAACTAAAGTATTGAAGCATAAGCTTTCATGGGCTAATACCCACTTCATCGGATGCAAACAGGTTAGTTAGTTAAGAGGTTAGTCATCTTTTCTCAGCTCTTCAAGAGTGAAGACAGGATCAGTGGAAACTGGTGCCTTTACCAAGATGTAAGGGCTTGGTATATCAGTGCCTTAGTCCTGCCTCTTGGCGAGTTAAATGATTCCCTGTCATTTAGACAGCTTTAAATTACACCTTTTTAGTTCCTCTTCACCACGGAGAGGTTGATGTGGAGGAACCAATGGGAATTGTAAGTCTTTGAACACTTGCCCATGCTGGGGTCCAAGCACCATCAGCTTGCTTTGGAGGAAGAGAATAGAGTGTACATTTGAGGACTGCTGTACACTTAGGACTCGTGTCATTTTTAATCAGTGTCAGACAGGATGGCATATAGCTATAGTTCTCAAAAGCCTAGAGGCCTTGGAACTCGTATGCAGTGGTGTTGTAGCCATGTTGGTCTCAAGACATTAGAGAGACAAGGTGGGTGAGATAATATCTCTTATTGGACTAACTTCTGTTGGTGAGAGAGACATGCTTACACAGTCCTGAAGAAAAGCTCTCTGTAACCTCACACTCGTATCTCACCAAAGGACGGTGGTCCCACAAAAGATATACCTCACGCTCCTTGTCTCTCTCAGTACTCATTGACAATAAGCACCACATAGTCTGTGTAATGGGGATATAGAGTGAGTATAAATTACACTTACACCCCCTTTAAAGCTCTTGATGCTTCCAAAGAGGTATAGAGAGGCCTTAGTGTAAATTAGAACGATCAGCAGTGATTAACGTCATGGAGTCAATACAGTATGTAGGTTAAGACAGTGCTAGCTTTCTATAAGCAGTTCTAAAACTAAGGTTTTTTATATAAATATTCAACTGTTGGAAATGAGGCCTTCATACTGAGTTTTAAAGCCCAAAGCCCATTACCTATATTCTGTTTCTAGTCCCAGCTGAGTGGATGTTCATTTTTTTCCTGTGCACTCAGTGACCTTTATTTCTTGTGTCGCTTAGTGTTGTGAAATGAGAAGCACCTGCCTGTGTCACCTCTGCTCATTTTTGCATTTCTAAAGCCAGTGTCTTTCCCCAGAGGAAGGCAAGTCTTGGAGCCCAGCTCACCCCCTTCCAGCTGCTCTGCCCTGACATTAGCATTTCCGTTTATGCTGCTTTAAGTTGAATTTTGGAATTAAAAATATTGAATTAGAGAATAAATTAGGAGAAGAAAAAGGGACCTCTTGGGGCATGTAAAAACTATGACTATCCAACATTTCATCATTTGTTAATTTCTACTGGCCATTTGTAAACAGAGCGTGATTTTGTCCTTTAACAGCAGTGTAGTGAGGTGGTGTGGTTCCCCGCTGCCCTGGAGAGAGATGAGTCCCTCTGGACACTAAAGTGGGTGGACCCAGGGAGTTCTAAGCCCGCCCCCAGAGGGTCAAGCGTTGCCCCAGAAGTATAAAGGCTCAACCTCAGAGTTCACTGAGAAGGTAGCTGCCAGGGAGGCCAGACGCCTCTGGCCTAGCTCACGATTGAGAAACCCCTGAGACACGCGGTAAACCCAAGGACTGGCCTGACCTGCTCCACGCCAGCTACCCGGAGGAGTTGCAGAGCCTGCCCCGCGCCAGCTATCAGGAGGAACCCAGGGTGCTGGACGCTCCTGAGGACACTGCCCCGATCCAGGTACCACGAGAGGGGGAGTCTGGAAGTAACCCAGGGGCAGCTGACCCTAGTCCGGCTGCAGCACTGCCATGTCAGTGTGTTGCAGCCAGGATCCCCACTGACACTGCAGTGGATCTTCTGCCACTGCTAGGGCCCTGGGCTGGGACGCAGTGGGGTGGGAACGTCTGTGTCCTCCCTGCCACCCAAATTCACGGGTGGCAGTATCCCCCTCTCCCAGGCCCTTCGGAACCTAGGGTCTGGGCTTGCTATTCTCTACTGTGACTGCTCAGCCCATGCCTGAGCGCCTGACACACCTTGCCCCACCCTGACCTAGGGGCATACTGTGTTTCTGCTCTCACAAGGGCTGCCGAGGAAGACTCCCATGGCCAAACTAATTCCCCATAAGACCTCTTTCTGTGTAGTGAGGTGGTGTGGTTTCCCTGCCACCCCAGAGAGAGACGAGTCACGGCTAACCTCTCTACAAGCAAAAGTCAGAAAACAGCAAGGCTGTTCTTTTGCAGCCTTTATAAACTCACAAACACAAGCTGGTTGCATGGCTTTTTCTTCCCTTAATTTCTTTCAATGGATGTGTTTGAATATTGACATCAGATAGTAATGTGTGATAAGTCAGTATTTGTCAAGGATGTTTATTATCTCTCAAAGTGAATAGACTAAATTCATCCTCACTGTCATAAGGTTACAGAGGACTGATTTGGCCCAGGGAGATTAACTGCAGGAATTAATAATATTTTAGCTTCCCCAGTCTAAACTTCATTCTTTAAAAACATCTTTATTATTTTGTGTGAAAATCACCTGTGCGAATACCTCTAGCACAAGGCCTCTACAATCCCCTAAATGCCAATCAAAACTGTATTTTGAGCCAACAGGACTACTCCAGTACGTAAAGTGGCTCAGACATATGAGTGTTTGCAGAATTGCACCCCTAAACATTATGGAAAGATCTTCATCAGTCATACAGACTGATGACCTAGTTCTGTTCTCATTGACATTAACTAGGTAAAACTCAGCAGCCAAAAAAGCTAACAGAATGTTAGGAACCATTAGGAAAGGGATAGGTAATAAGACAGACAATCTAATGTCACTATAATTCATGGTATGCCCACACCTTTAATACTACATAAACAAGAACCAGGGGTCACTTAATGAAATTAACAGGTAGCAGGTTTAAAACAAAGAAAAAGAAATGCTACTTCACACAGTGCACTGTCAATTTCTGGAACTTATTGCTAGGGGATGTTTTGAAGGCTAAAATTATAACAAAGTATAAAAAAGAATTTGATAAATTCATGGAGGATAGGTCTATCCATGGTTATTAGCCAAGATGGTCAGGCATGCAATCCCATGCTCTGGGTGTCCCTAGCCTTTGGCTGGTAGAAGCTGGGAGTGGACGACTGAGGATGGATCACTCAATGATTGCCTGTTATATTTGTTCCCACTGAAACCTCCAGTGTCGGCCAGTGTCAGAAGACAGGATACGGGGCTAGATGGATCTTTGGTCTCTCCCGGTAGGGCTGTTCTTATATTCTTAACTCCCATGGATTTCACTGATAACAGAATTAGAAAAATAATTAGCATTAAGATCCCACCCTAAACTTTTGTGGCAAGGACTTTCTTTATTTTTGTGTATTGTACAACATGAAGCACATTGGTGCCAAAGAAACAATAATTATAATTAAGAATCCAGCACTGTACATTTCCAGGGGACTTTATTTTAAAATGTTGCTTCCTGTAGTTTACACTCCTATTTATATTTTCATTTCTGTAACCTGGAAGAGTGCTTGATGGCTTAGTATAGGATATTTAACTCCTTCATCCCGCACTATAATAAAAATGCATTAGGGAGTTAAGCCAAAGCCCAGTGAAGTCAATGGGAATCTTTCCACTGACTTTAATGGACTTTTGAATCCAGCCTTAAGTATATTTAATAATTTGATTATAATAATCAAGCATGAACATGTATAATCCATATTGATTTTAGGGGCCAAATTGCCACTGATTTTTGACGGTTTCGATCACAAATGGTGGTAGAAGAGCCTGGAGCAGAAATTTAGAGAAGCCCCAGTTTGCTTTGTACTACTCAGTTTAATTAATATGAGCTCTAACAAGACTGTAGAGGATACAGAGTTATCTCTCCTTCCTCCCCTCACATAATTACAGTGTATATCATGTCTTAGTCCTCAAGACATACAGTAAAAATGCTATAAAATATATATTAAAGTTTTATGATTTCCAGATTTTACTAGGAATACTTCAGAATATTAGTGCCATCTTCTTGGAAAGTTTTCACTCCTGTAAATCTTTGCTTTTTCTGATGTTTCTCCCCTGCCATATGATAGGTTTAATTAGTGAACATAAGTTAAAAATGGCATTGGCTTTAAATCCTGTTTCCCTTTAGTTATGATAAATATTCAACTTTGAAATCAGGTCTGAGATGCTGAGGCCACACAGCAAAGGTCTGATCCTGAAAATCTTATGTTATTGGAAGTTACTTGTGAGAACAATAGATTCCTCCAAGTAAAAACAGAAAATACCCATTAGGTCATACTCCCATCCCCCTTCTAGGAAGCATTGTGAATTTTTTAGTGCTTTGTTCAGTCTAGTATTAAATGTCTCCTGTGATGGGCAGTCTGGTTAGATCCATACACTTCAGACTCTTTGCCTCTTTACATTTTCATCCTCATTTAGTGATGCATAATAATGAGATAATTGGCCTGCCCCTACTCCATGGTAGAGGTCCCATTGATTGCAATGCGAGCAAAATGAGGCCAAAAGAGGTATAGGATAAAATCCTGCTGTCTTTTACTTAGGCAAAACTCCCATTGCCATTCAATCAGTCTGTTGCCTGAGTAGAGACTGCAGGATTTGGGACCGATTCCCGCCAAGCACATGAGTAATTTAAGCACATGAGTAATCCAATTGAAGTCAAATTACACACTGGCTTAAAATAAATCACCAGTTTAAATTCTCAGCTGGATCAGGGCCCGGCCCATAGAAGTGGACAAAATGTTGGTGTTATGGCAAAAAGCTGAAGTAAAAGTGAAAGTAAATGGAACTTCTCACATGTAACAACTTAGCTTTGCAATGAATCTCTATGGTTTTTATAGTAAAAATGTTATTTTATGACAATTGCCATGTTACTTTAATCCTCTTTTGAGTCTAAATTAAAAGCGTGTATATCCTAAAATGTTTTGTTCTTTGTCACATAATGCTGCCTTTCCTTCCAGTCATGATTAATTTTTTTAATGGTTCCTTTTAGAACTTAAAAAAAAAATCCTTAAAATGAATGAATACTCTCCCATGGCAGTAAAGCACTGACTGTATTGCGTCCTCGCTCTGCTCCCAAGTCTGATCAAAGGAAAATGTGGCGCTGTGAAGTTGTAATGTTTTGTGTTTAGCGTTCTGACCACCCACCAAGACCAAATGATGACTTTGGGGATAGTCACAAATTAGAGTTTTCACTGTTCCACAAGAACTGTACAGAGATGGTAGAATTAACATTAGTTGACATAGTATTTATTTCCTGCTGGAGTCTTCTTTGATGCTTATTCCCTACAGGAAGAGAATGTTATGCAGAAGATTTTACAATGACCCCAGGTATCTTTCCTCTGCTACTATCCTCTTTCTCAGTATTTCACATATATGACATCTTAGACCTGGCTAACCTATTTCAAACAATAGTTGTTAAGAATCTACCCCTCTTTTATTTAAATGTATGCTTTATCTGCCATCCTGAAGCCTTTTTTTTTTTTTCATATTTCGCTAATGCACTCCATCTCCTAAGCCTGTGCATGTGTTTCGGTGGAGATCTCCATCCGTTTTCAGGATTTCTTTTAAATCATTCTGGCTCACTGTTGAACATTAATAATTAACCATAAATAACGTAAACAAGTGGGTTTGCAGCCCATTATAGCTGCCAATCCTTGGATTTTTTGCAAGGGCTTTGAAATGAGCTTGAGGTGGGTAATTGACAACTGAGTGCCGGGTGGGGGTGAAAGTGTCATCACCGCAAGAAGCAACCTTCAAAGCTCCAATTCAGTAGGGGATCAGCGAGGGCTGGCTCAAGTAAGACAGTCCTTCAGGATTGGTGAAAAACAAGCTCTCTAAGCAGGCTCGTGGGGCTTTGCAAGCTGTCAGCTACTTTTTTAAAAAAAATAAAGAAGATTTGCTTGAATTCAGTGGGTGTTTTACATGTGCAGACTGCAAGGCTAAACCTTACATGGGCTTCCCAAATTGAGCACAATCCCATGGGAGGGCTGGCTCAAACATTTATAAATCCTAGGCAGAAGGAATGGTGGCTGTATGGTTCATATTAGGAGGATACGGAAAATACAAACCATAACCTGGGTAAAAATTGTGTGCTGCTGCAATAGCCCCGAGGAGACGTACTTTAGGCCAGATTCTGCCACCCTTCCTTACACTTCCTCAGACCTTACTCTGTGAGCAGTCATGGTGAAATCAATAGGACCACTAATGGTGCCAAGTGTTTTTAAATGACTACAGATGGCAGTATCTGGCCCTTAAAGTATATCACCACTACAAAATCATGGCCATACTTCAGGTGTAGCTCCACCAGTGGTAGCAACTGTGGAACTGTAGATAGGACTCGGTATCTTTTACCCCCATCATGTTGTCTATACATAGATACCACAGTGCTGATAAAAACACCTGACTATTGTCTGCACTCAGCTTCCTCTGTTGTACCCCTGCTGGAGATGCAGCCACAGAGCATTGGGTGTAGCACAGGGTTGGAGCTATAAAGAAGCCATTACTGCTCTCTCGTTTGCCCACTGAGGGTCAAGCAGCTGAAAGGCTGTTGCAAACTGTGCTGGTGGCCAAAAGGGGCCATTCCGGCAACCAGGGACGCGTGTCATGAGTCAAACTAAAAGTTCATTCAACCTGAAACACGTTTCCTTACATTTTGAGGAGTTAAGTCTTTTTTGCCCTTTTTTTAAAAAGGGCAATTTTCTAAATGAAAATATTTCAAAATAAGTCAAAAGATGTTGAGACTATTCTGATCTTTTTCACCTATTTATTTTTATACTCTGAATTTGACCCAAATTTGCAAATAGATTCCGTGGGCCCCAAATTTCACTTTTTGGTGAATTTATTTATTTTTTAAAATGCTCGGCTCTATTTGCTCGATCACTAGGATGTCACAGCCGGGCTGCCTGCGTCAGGACCTGGAAGGACACATTAGGAATTGTGAGGGTGGTTCTCTCATGCCTGGGGATCTGGGTGAGCTAGCTTTAGAAGAGCTGGGTGCTGCCAGAGTAAGGAGCAGCTGTCCTAGCAGGGCCGAGAATCTGGCTCAGTGCATCCAGTGTTCTCCCTTTGAGAACTAGTTTGCAGATTCTCAAAATAGAGTTTTGCAGCAAGCCTAGGAGAGCAAACTTATGAGATTTCTCCTTCAAGATATTTATTGGTGTGTGTGTGTACACACACACATGCATATTAGAGTAGCACTTAGAGGTTGGGTGCTTTGTGTATTTGTGTGTGTGTGTGTGTACTATACCGTACTAAGGGTATTTTGGTAGTTTCCCATTAGACATCGCATTATTCTAGTCAGCAGACTTTACCGGAAACCCTGTTCAAGGATCTGAGACCCAAATTTGGTCCTTTGGTTGGATGTTTTGTTTATTTCTATGTTTCTTGTTGATTTCCCTGAGAGCTCATCTCTTTGAAAATCAGGAAGATGCCTTCAAATGGATTTAGGAGACTCCCTTTAAGCTCCTGTTTTAATAAAATGTTGCAGCAGTATCTTGCTCTGCAAGTAGGGTGACCAGATGTTCCAATTTTATAGGGACCATCCCTATCTTTGGGTCTGTTTCTTATATTGGCTCCTATTACCCCACCCCCACCCCCTGTTCTGATTTTTCACATTTGTTGTCTACAGGGCTGGTGCAACCACTAGGCGAACTAGGCAAGATTTAGGGGTACCAAAAAGCGATACCCCCCAACATTTTTTACATTGTTCCTGGGCTGGGCTGTCTACGGCGCGCTGACACGTGCGGCCCTCAGACTTCCTCTCCCAGCGCAGTGAAGCCGTGCCACTCCAGACTGATACTACTGTCATTGCTGGTGGGGGTACCAGCGGCCGGGCAGAGTCCGCATAGCGCCTGCGAGCCCAGCGGCGACGAGAGCAGGGCTTGTCGAGGGGCGGCTGCCTTAGCTCAGCCTCCACGCTCAGCCCCAGCGGGGAGCACGGAGAGTGCGTTCACCCCCCCCCACCTCGCTCCCGGAGAACAAAAGAGCCTTGGGCAGCGGTGTGGTGGAGGAAGAAAGAAAACGCCGACGCCAGTGCGTTGGCCAAGGTAAGCGCTTCCCCTCAGCTGGGCCTTGGGGTGCCTGCTGGTCCATGCTCCCCTTGTGTGTGGGCGGCTGGAGACGATAGCAGCCCGCGGAGCTGAGCTGCCCCGGTGCCCCTCTCCCTGCCCCAGCCTCTGTCATCACGCCCCAGTATCTGGGTTTTAAGCCTAAGCCTGTGAGTGACCCCCATAGCAGCTGCCTGAAGTGCTTGGGAGAATCACGCAGAAGGAGCGTGATATTCATGGAGGGCTCTCCTCAGGGAGGCTGCACTCCGCCCGGCACAGTCTCGGCAGGACCTTGTTCTCGGTTTGTACTGCACTCCTGACACCAGGCTCAGTCTGGCACCACTAACCCTCACCAGTGCCCAAGAACCAGTCAAAAAAGTGGGACTCCCTGGCACCAAGCAAAAAGGGTCAAGGGACATGGGACAAAGAACCTAATTCAGGCCACCTGCCCACCCCAGAGCCACATGGGGGTTTCTCTCCGATTGGATCCATTAATCCCCCCAGGGATCCACTGCTGACTCCTGGGAGTGGCATGGGATCCAAACTCACTATTGCGTGTGTAGGTTGTTGAAATTTGTCATATTGATATTGTCAGTTGTGGTTGTCTGACAGTATCCACCATTCTAATTTTATAAATTTTATTAATAACAGTAATTGGATATTCTAGAGGTAGAATAAAATGTAGTAGATTTTGATATGAAAGAATGAAGGAAGGAAGGATACGTGACTAAAAAGGGTGTATTTTTGAAAGTATTTTGAAAGTTATAATAAGCAATGCTCGGGGGAAGTGCAAGGTGGACGTTTTTGCCTAGGTCGCAAAATATTCTTGCACCAGCCCTGGCTCTCTGGTCACCCTATCTGCGAGTAACTCCACTGATTTCCAAGGAAACCCAAGGAGTAAGATATTCCTCAAAATGAGTAAGGCTGACAGAATCTGAAGCTTTATGGTTGGTTTAACTGGGCTGTGATTTCAGTTACTATCTGCTAGAAAATGTCTGCCTGTCAACTATAGCTTCTTTTTTCCTCCCCTTGGAACCAATTAATAAATCATTTCAAAATGGAAAAGTGTGTTTTCCCAGAGCTGCACTACTCTACTTTTATCTGCCTTGTACAGCAAGTCCATTTAAACATTTAAAACTTGTCTGAAAAGAAATGAACCAAATTAAGGCCAAAAAGAGGAAGGATGTTGTTGTGGGCTTAAATTCTTGTCTCTGCTGTGGACTTCCTATGTGATCTTGGCCAGTCAGGAGGACCTGTGTGGTCTATCTCCCACCCTTTGCCTATCTTGTGTAATTAAATTGTAAGCTCTTCACAGCAGGAACTGTCACTTAGAAGTTGTGTTTTATACCTGGTAAGTGCTCCTCTAATATAAATAAATAATAAAGAATATCTTACAGGAAAAAAATCTCAGGACTATTTAGTGCAAACTCTCCCATAACTGTAAACTTTTCTCTATCTTGTAAATTCGTACAGTATCATGAGCTAAAGAGAACCAAATCTAAACTGTTGTGGCATATAAAAACTGCAAACAAAGGAAGGCAGCTTTTTTCCCTAACCCCCTGAGATTTATTCTGACAGTTTGCAACAAGATGAAATGGATAATGGAAGTCCCTTGTCACAATAACTCAGTTTAAATGTATTGTCAGATTAATAGACTGGGTTATCCGCTCTTACAGGGAGAAAAATGACTCGTAGTTTCAAATCAGCCCCTCACTCATAATATCCAATCAAATTAACCGAATGTTCCAAATTTAGATTGCCAACAGCAACCAACATTTTATGTTTTTTGTAATAAAAATCTTTTTTTTATTATTTTTAGTGCTAGCCAAATGATTTCCAGTTGCCACCACAACATCTGTTGATGACTGTGCAGCTGATCATTAGAATGAAATTCTATTGCTAAATTCTCTGTAAAAGCCCCGTTGGTTTGTACTGTGCTTAGAGTATGTGTCAGAAGATTATTGTGCTGTTCTGGTGATAGGAATCTTTTTCTTTACATAGGTATCTCAACTGTCCAGTTACAGATGGCAGAGCGCTGGTAAAATCCTTGTTTAAGGAAATCTGTCTTCACACCCTCCTGGAATGGATATTTAGACCCAAATCTGCAAGCAAGATGCTTATATGCATGCCTAACATTGACCATGTGAGTTGTCTTGTTGAATGCCCGACTGAACTGGGGGCAAAATAGGCTGCTAAAAATCACTGTAAGAGCCTGTCAGGCCAAATTCTCCCCTTATGTAAGTGACACCGCTCCACTGAAATCAATGGAGCTGTGTTAATTTACACCAGTAGAGAAGTTGGTCCACTGAAATTAGATGCTTTCTATAAAATTCTTAACTCATCCTATGTGATTACATGGATTGGGTTAAAAATTCTATAAAAAGGATTTGACTGTCTGTTAAATTCAATAGGAAAAGCATTTTAGCTCCTGTCATTATTTATTTATCATATATTGAGAATAATTACTGTGTTCTGAGTTATACAAAATAGGCATAAAAGGACTATGTATTTGTCAGAGATGGACTCATTAAATGCAGAGATTATGGTAAAGTATTTAGGGAAAGGCAAACCAGTTCAGTAAAAACCAGACAAACCTTTTCCCGTCCCTTGAACTGAACCAAAAGCAGTCATTTTCCAGCAGTTTGGTGTACTTCAGTTATGGTGTGAAGTACAGCATATTGACTTCCACGGGACCACTCACATGCTTAAAGTTAAGCATGTGCTTAAGTGGATCGGGGCCTTACTCTTATACTGACTCCTAGTCTGTCATTTTGTGGCAGTGGGAATTTGGACAGCATTGCAATTGGTTTTCTAGGATTTCTTCTACACTGATGTCCCCAAGGTTATGAGGTAAGTTCCTTAGTTCACTTGATGACACAGAATTTTCTGTTAGTGTTTTGGCTATTAAATAGCTGATGTGGGGCTGCTGGAGCCTTTTTATAATTGTTGTTAGGCAGAATACTTTATGTAATGGTATAAGAGTTTTTTCATATGCTGTTTTGTATGTAATTACAAGTGGTGGTGGGGGAGTTTTTCTGAATTTCCATGCCATCACATGTGGCATAACCTTAAAAGAGCAGATTCATTCATTAATGCATGTGCAGTGAGTTATCCTGGTTTGCATCAGGAGAGTGGAAATTGCTAGCTTTAATAGTTCTGAGCATCTCTGATCTGCAATCACTGTCTAGCAGATTTTTTGATCTGACACTGCATTGTGGGAGTATTGGAAGGATCTTTCATTGACCTCTCTCGGGGAATCCTCCTGTCAGGCCGCAAAGCTAAGACACGTGAAATGTATAGTTTTAAAGTCTAAACTTCTTCTAATTCAAGATGTTCATAGGCACCAGTTTCCATTCAAAGTTCTCCTCCTGTGTGTGCTTGTTCATCTCTTAAGATGTGTACCTTATGCCTATCTCTCTCCTTTGCATCATTAGGGTTTTTTAGCAGTGAGTGTGGTGAGGTTTACTTTCAAAAATGTCATCTTCTCTCTTAATTAGGCATTTTCCTACAACAAACCATATGAGAATCAATTAGGAAGATGAATTTTTGTGTCTTTCCAGGATGATCACATGCTGCGGACTAGCTAAGTGTTTACTGATTAATAAAATTGGCAGAAGGGTACAAGATTGGCTTTGAAGATTGGATTTTTAATAGGGGGCGATTTTTTTTTAAACTCACCAGACAAATAAGGACAGGAACCCAATAGGGAAATCCAAGTGCAGTATGTCTCTTCACTACATATCCGAAGGCTGTTCCTGTCACTGGGGACTCCACTTCAGTGTTTCCCTCTCTCTTTGATTCTCCAAGCCTGTTTTTGCTATCACCAGCTGCCACTTTACACTCTCAAAATGACTCCATTTCCATTGCCACTCCTGCCTTGGCAGAACAATTCCTGGATGGTTCCCTGCCATGGCTTCAAAGTTAACTCATCACCATTGTTTTATTTTAAAAAATCAGTTTCCTGTGGGAATGCTATAAAACATGAGACCATGAATCATTTGACATGTGTGTCTTAGATCACAACCTATCCTATTTTCCATTCCTGATTGCTTTTGTTGTGCCCTGTCCCTTATACTCTTGCTTTCCTCCTGGCTGGGATCGTTATCCATGCCTATTAGCCATGATGAGCAGGGACAGTGTTCCTCACCTCTGTTTGTCAGAAGCTGGAATGGGTGACAGGGGATGGATCACTTGATTATTTACTCTGTTTCTTCCCTCTGGGGCACCTGGCATTGGCCGCTGTCGGAAGACAGGATACTGGGCTAGATGGACTTTTGGTCTGACCCAGTATGGCTGTTAGTGTGTTCTTATGGGGGTCCACTTGCACTTATTATTTCCCTTTTCTGTTCTTTTCCTTTTACCCATTCTTCTCTCACCCATATATTTTCCATCTCCCACTCACCCTCTCCATATTCCTCCTCCCCTCTTCCCATTCCTGTCCTCTGTCGAGTTCCCATTCCTTTTTGTTGTGTTATTCTTTCTCCTCATCTTCCCTACATTTCCTTATAGAAAATAACTCTTGAATAGATGTTTTGGATCTTTCTACAGAATTTAATAGAGAATGATAGCCTTGCATAGAATCCTATAGAATGGTTAAAAAAACCTATATGCATTGATTCAGAAAATCACTTAAGCATGTGCTTGACTTTTAAGCATGTGCTTAAGTGCTGTCCTGAACAGCACAATAGCACAGTTCCCATCTTCTATTAAAAGGCATAGGTTTTTAAAGTCATTTTCATAGAACCCTATTAAACATTTCTGCTTCTCTAGGTCTTTGCCATAAGTGAAACTCCTCTTGATGGGATGGAAGTCCAAACCAGTGGGGGTAAACACCGAAGAAAATATTTGCATGTTGTCCTGAGTAGCAAATTTTCTGAACAACGCACAGCCCCATAACACATTAGAACACTTTTTCTTTAAACTATAACCAAAAGTGGAAAAAGCAGCCCAGAGGAAGAAGAATCCCATGCCCTTTTCTTGTTGCTGTTCGTGTGCCAAAAAGGGAAACACCTTGCTTGCTGGGCTTGCTAAATAAGTCTCTTGTATTTCCATAAATCACCAGAGTCGAATTTGAATAATTTAGTTGGTAGACCTGGGGCAATGTTAATTTCCATTTTCCAGGTCCTTGTAACATGTGCATTAACTCTCGAGATTCTGGCCACTCTCTGCTGAGTAGGGTGCCACCACCTGGGAACTGCAGGGCTTCATGAATTACAAAAGCAAACTGAAATGTCAGCCACACGCAGCGTTTCAGCAACAGCTAAATTATGGATCACAAGGCACTACATCAAACATTGAGAAATTATGCAGTCAAAATAGTTGTAGGGCTCTGGTTTGTAAGAACACTAGCAAAACCCTACACTTGTGCTTTTGTAATCTATTGGGTGGTGGTTGTACATGCTTATGGGTAATATTATCTGGGGTGTGTGTGTGTGTATATACATATATATATGCATAACTCATTTTAAAAAAAACGAGGTACTTCAATCAGAGCTTCATTCGACCATAAACCCAATTAGCTTCAGTCTGCCAAGTCAGCTTGGCTGTTCACAGGAGTGTGTGTAAGGCTATGAATAATTCCTAAACTTGGTTTTTCCTCTAAGAAATGTCATGTGGCTTTTGTTGCCGCTAGATAACCTTCTGCACTTGTCTCTGAGGCCCCACAGCCTAATAAGCTAAAGACATCTGTTTAAAAATCATAAATAGGTATTTTAATAGTATGCTGGGGCAGCTTTAGCCACTGCAGACACCGAAATGAGGCTGGATTAACCAATGGGCAGTGGGTGCACTTGAACGGGGCCCTTATCTCAGGTCTGTCAGGGGTGGTCAGGGTTTACTTGGCCCTGCCACAGTGCAGAGGGCTGCACTTGATGACTCAAGGTCCCTTCCAGCCCTCTAGTTCTATAATTCGGTGATGGTGGGGTGGCTGGGCCACATTTGAGTGAGTGGCACTGTGACCCCGTGTGTCCGGTCACCATTCCCAGAGTGGGCAGCTGGGCCCAACCCGCTGGGCCAGGAGCTGCCATTGTAAGATGAGTGCTGGCAAGCTGTGGGGGTGTGGTGTGGGGTTGTGGTGCCAAGGCAGTGTGTGTCAATGCCCCCTCAGCAGTTTAGTGTAGTGCAACCCAGTGAATGAGGAGGCTATGTCTGTCTAGTATTCGCATTAGTATACACTATTAGTATTCAGCACATGAGGACGGGCAATAAAAAAACATGTGCCTGGCTTCTTTTCCTGGTCTCATCAAAATGAATGAGGGTTTTGCCATTAAGTTTCAGTGGGAGCAGGACTGAGATACTATTCTTAACCAAGACCTCAGGACATTGTGACCCATAAAAACGTTATCGATTATAAACTCTATTGGGCAAGAGACCCTCTTTCTGTTAAGTGTTTGTAGGGTGCTTAGCACAATGGGGGTCCTGATCTCTAGGCACTCCTGCAATTCAATTATATAATAATATAGTGGCCACTGATAAGTAGATAACATTGCCATGCTGTTCCCTGTACATCTAGACTATACAGCAGGGGCGGGCAAACTTTTTGACCTGAGGGCCATATCGGGTTTCCGAAATTGTATGGAGGGTTGGTTTGGGGAGGCTGTGCCTCCTCAAACAGCCAGGTGTGGCCTGGCCCCTGCCCCTTACCCGACCCCCCTGCTTCTCGTCCCCTAACGGCTGCCCCGGTACTCCTGCCCCATCCAACTACCCATCCCCTGTCCCCTGACACCCCGCCTCCCCCGCGGGATCTCTGTCCCATCCAACCACCCCTTCTCCTGCTCCCCTGACTGTCCCTGGATCCCCTGCCCCTGACTGCACCCCAGGGACCCCTGCCTCATTCTACCCCCCTCTTCCCCACTTCTGACCCCCCCAACCCCTATCCACACCCCTGCCCCTGACCACCACCCCAAACTCCCCTGCCCTCTATCCAACTCCCCCTCCATCCCTGCCCCCTTACCACACTGCCTGGAGCACCGGTTGCTGGCAGTGCTACAGCTGCGCTGCCCAGAGCACCAGGACAAGCAGCCGTGCCGCATGGCTGGACCCCACCGCGCAGCACAGAGCACTGGGTCAGGCAGTGGCTCTGCAGCTGCACTTCCCGGCATGAGCTTGCAGCCCCGGCAGCACAGTGAGCTGAGGCTGCAGGGGAGGAGGAACAGCAGGGGAGGAGCTAGGGACTAGCCTCCTGGGCAGGAGATCAAGGTCTGGGCAGGAGGGTCCATAGTTTGCCCACCCCTGCTATAGATTGTATACATGGACAAAGGTGTTCAGTTCCAAAGACGTGGGCTCTTGGAGGCCATTCCTTCCTTGGCCTTTCAGCTGAGATGTCAAGATGGGCTACTAGTAATATAGTAACATAGTTGATGGCGGGTTCTGCTCAATAACGACCCAAAGCAGTGTGAACCGACGTATGTTCATTTTCATTATCTGAGTCAGATACCACCAGCAGAAGGTTGATTTTATTTTTGTGATGGTTTGCTCTTTAAAGACTTCTGAAAGCATGTGTTTCACCTCATCCCTCTCAGATTTTGGAAGGCGCTTCAGAGTCTTAAACTTTGGGTCGAGCTATCTTTAGAAATCTCACACTGGTACCTTCTTTGCTTCTTCTGAAATCTGCAGTGAAAGTGTTCTTAAAATGAATTTATGCTGGGTCATCATCCGAGACTGCTGTAATATGAAATACGTGGCAGAATGCAGATAAAACAGAGCATGAGACCTACTATTCTCCCCCAAGGAATTCAGTCAAAATTTAATTAACTTATTTTTTTTTAATGAGCTTCATCAGCATGGAAGCATCTCCTCTGGAATGGTGGCCGATGCATGAAGGGGAATACGAATGTTTAGGATGTCTGGCACGTAAATACCTCGTAATGTCGGCTACAAAAGTGCTGTGCAAACGTCTGTTCTCACTTTCAGGTGACATTGTAAATAAGAAGCGGCAGCATTATTTCTCACAAATGTAAACAAACTTGTCTGAGCGATTCACTGAATAAGAAGTGGGACTGAGTGGACTTGTACGCTCTAAAATTTTACATTGTTTTGTTTTTGAGTGTAGTTCTATTTGTAAGTTGTACTTTCAGGATAAAGAGATTCCATTATCGTAGTTGTAGGAGATAACTGAAAAATACAATTTCTTTTGTTTATCACTTTATATTATATAAAGTGAGCACTGTACACTTTGTAGTCAGTGTTGTAATTTAAATCAATATATTAGAAAATGTAGAAAAATATCCACAAATATTTAATAAATTTCAGTTGGTATTCTATAGTTTTACTGTGCAATTAAAACTGAGATTAATTGTGATTAATTTTTTCAGTCTTGATTAATTTTAATTTTTTGGAGTTAATCACGTTTATTAACTGTGATTAATCGACAGCCCTAATTTTTTCCCTTCATCTTTTCACTGTACGCTCACAACCACCCTACTATTTTCAGGCTAGCTATGGGGATGCTTTTTAGCCTGAAAATAGTAGGGTGGTTGTGAGCGTACAGTGAAGAGATGAAGGGAAAAAATTAGGGCTGTTGATTAATCACAGTTAATAAACGTGATTAACTTTTTAGCCAGTTGAAAGTTTCTTATTAACTTCAGAAAGAATAGGACTGGGTCCTCTTTCATCACCAATCTGTGCTTGCCATATCCAAATGCCACTCTTGTGGCTACTCACGTTTTCCTTCAAACACTTTTATTTTGTTCTCATAAGCTGATCAAGCGTATTTACTTCAGTTTTACTTTCTATGTACTAAGGTGCAGAAAAAACTAAAGTACTTGAGTCAGACTCTCTGATGTTAAATGTAGAGCTATTTTGGAAAATTTCAAATTTTGAAATTTCAGAAAAAGGGACACTTTCCCCCCCCCCAAATTTAGTTAAAAGGAAAATTAAATTCCAAATCTTGAATTTGTAAAATGTGGAACTTGCACAAAAAAGCGCCCCTTATTTCAGCCAGCTCTAATCAATACAAAGTTTGTGGTGTTAACTAGGTATGCCACTTTAAATATCTTAATACATTTGTCCTTGGTGATATCTGCCGTATATTTTATTATTGCTTCCCCAGTGCAAATTTTAAATTTGAAAATATTGCTGACACTCCAGTAGGAGGTCAGTTTTAACATCATCCTGACTGATTTTAATAATAGGTACAAAGCTGAGTCTGTTTTAACAACTGTGAACTAAATTGCATAAAATACAAATGACAATGTGATTATAGCACAAAAAGTCAATCTATTGTACTGGTATGTCAAAGCTCCATTATTGATTCAGCACATGAATGACAATTAGTGACTGACATTTTCTGAACATACTGATATGTCGACAACTACTTTCTCAGTTATTTAGAAGTGGGGTGGGGGGAAGAAAAAGGCACAGGTGACAGGAGGATAAATTCTCAATGGAAGGATAATTTATTTTTTCTTTTCATCTATATCCATATATTTGTAAGGCACTGTGGCACCTCCACGTGAACCTTAATCTCAGTTCTTTGTGTGAGATTATCTAAATCCACATGTATGACTCACTTCTAATCCATTACTATGAATAATGTACAGTACTGACAAACAGATGACTAGTGTGCTAGTAGAAGGGACAATACAGAGAACCCAGCAAGTATGTGTAGTTCTCTGAAGATTTTCACTGTAGTGAAAAGCATGCATCCCATTGTGTGTAAATAGTTGTGAGCCCTCTAATGGCGCTCAACATCTTCTCTTGTAGTAGAGGCCCGGAACTGATCAGAATAGCAGTATGTGTATAGCTTGGCCTTGCATGTTTGCATGCAGTTAGCAAATACAATTGTTTAGCAACCAGCTTGGACCATGTGGCTTCTTCACTTCCTTGTTTTTGTGGAAAGACTAAGAGCAAAAGACACAACACTACACAAAAGACACAACCCTTTGGGGCCCACACTACAAGAAGGATGTGGAAAAACTGGAAAGAGTCCAGAGAAGGGAAACAAAAATTATTAGGGGCCTGGAGCGCATGATTTACGAGGAGAGACTGAGAGAACTGGGATTGCTTAGTCTACAGAAGAGAAGACTGAGGGGAGATTTAATAGCTGCTTTCAACTACGTGAAAGGGGGTTCCAAAGAGGATGGATGTAGACTGTTCTCAGTGGTAGCAGATGACAGAACAAGGAGTAATGGTCTCAAGTTACAGTTGGGAAGGTTTAGACTGGATATTAGGAAAAACTTTTTCACTAGGAGGGTGGTGAAGCATTGGAATGGGTTACCTAGGAAGGTGGTAGAATCTCCTTCCTTAGGGGTTTTTAAGGTCAGGCTTGACAAAGCCCTGGCTGGGATGATTTAGTTGGGGATTGGTCCTGCTTTGAGCAGGGGGTTGGACTAGATGACCTCCAGAGGTCCCTTCCAACTCTGATATTCTATGATTCTAACACATCCAGCCTGCAGAGAAGGAGGTATGGCCCTTCCCTGAAGCTTCTATGGACTCTAAGGTAAGGTTGAGAACTTTAATAGGCATATAATTATGTTCTCTTATATGACAGTGATGCAGTATTGCTAAGGGTGTCCATACCCTTATCTCCCCAGTGGGCCGTATCTTGGAATCTTTTCTTAATTCTTATTCAGGCAAAACTCCCATTGAATTTTGGGATCCTGATTTGGTCCTCTAAGTGTGTCTGCATTGCAAATAATACATCATCATAATTAGAGCAGTTTTTGTGCATTGAGGAGCACCCACAGGTATACAGGTGTTTCATAGAAATTATGTGGGGGAAGAGGCTATTTTACATCTAAAGGGCAAGTAAAAGATATTGTCCACTGGCAAAACTGAAGCTTTCAGAATTATAGGCTAGGGGATCTTGAATCATGTCATGCATCCCCCTTCCCATTACATTTGTAACCTTTTAGTGCATTTACTAAGGACATCATTAAAAATTTGTTTTTGTACTACATTATTATTTCATCGTCTAAAATGGTACAGATAATTGGTAAAATGGCTGGGAAATTAAGGAGTTATTTCAATTGCTATTAATGAACTACAGCTTGCATAGCTAATAGTTTTCAGGGAAAGGAGAGAGAAAAAGTTATTGGAAATGCACAGATTTTGGCTTGCACTGAGCTGTGTTGTCATTGTACATTTCAAGGGACAAACGTGAGAACATACAAGACTGTTATGAGTCCAATGCAGAAAGTTACACAGAGGAAGGTTTTTGATGTTCGCAACGCCAAGTTTTATTGCACCTATCAAATCCATGACCTATGCAGCATATTCTTGAGCGGCATCTACTGCCACTTCATCTATTAACTACTTGCATAAATACAAAAACAAAGTGTTCTTATAACTCTATGTTTTTATAAATCCCACATAGGATTTCTAAAAGACTAAAAGCCAAATTCTGTCTTCAGATACTTGTGCACAAGTCAGCAGGATGGACACGCATGTTTTTGAAAGCAGAATTTAGCCCATATCAGCATTTTCTAAATTTAAAGGACTGTGAGAATGGGAGAACATGTGGAGGTTATTTTAGAAGATGGAATATATGGAAGCAACTTGGAAGAAGCTTGAAATCCAATTAGGGAAACTCATTTAAAAGGTTTATATTAGCTCATGAAAGGATGGCAGATGTAGGAGGTCTTCAAAGCAAAGAAATGTCTGCTAAATGAGGAAAGGCTGCATAACTGCATTTTTTGTGGTTGTGTCTAAGAATTGGAGTATTCTGGGACACAGTTACAGATAGAGACAGACAGACCCTGAAATGAATCCCAGAAATTTGCTTTGAGGGATTAGATAGCCTCATATTTAACACAGCTGTCTTGATCATCCAGTTATTTGTAGCTCAAGAAACAATTCTGATTTACTGGTCGCACAATGTGCCCGTACTTTGGACCCATCTACAGGAATTTTGGTGAGAATACTGCCAATGTGCCAGTTCCAGCCTGAGATTGAAAGTGAGGCTATTTCACTGCATTTTAACATTCAACAGTTGCTTTTCATTTGGGGGCTCATATAAACAGGCCACAGACGGTGACAGAGGCATTGCAAACTCCTCCGCACACCTCTCGAGCCTTACCTGCAATGTCTATGCTATTCCTGCAGGGCAGAACCAACACACTTTGAAATTACATCAATGGCAATGCAGCCCAGTGAGCCAAATTCAGTGCTGCCTAGTATGAGATCAGTGGGGTTAAATAGGGCATAAAGAAGCACATAATATGGGTCCTCTAAGGTGACTGTACCTCAAAACAGTCCTCCAACTAGGAGACACTTGCAGTCTAAGGGGGATGTTGCAACACAGCAAAAAGAGCAACCCTAATTTACTTAGAATCATAGACTATCATGGTCGGAAGGGACCTCAGGGGGTCTCCTAGTCCTACCCCCTGCTCAAAGCAGGACCAACCTCAACTAAATCATCCCAGCCAGGGCTTTGTCAAGCCTTAAAAACCTCTAAGGAAGGAGATTCCACTAGGTAACCCATTCCAGTGCTTCACCACCCTCCTAGTGAAAAAGTTTTTCCTAATATCCAACCTAAACCTCCCCCCCTCCAACTTGAGACCATTACTCATTGTTCTGTCATCTGGCATCACTGAGAACAGTCTAGTTTGGGGACTGCTCCATTCCCTGTGTGCCTCCAGAATTCAGGTGGCACACATCTAATCTGGCCCCTCACCTTTCTGCACTGAGCTCAGGTTGGCCTCTGCCCACAAGGTTTGTTGAATGTTATGAATCCTACCTATAGCTTATATTGTCCTTACATGACTTCCATTTGTTTCACGTGAGGGGAGAACATACCCCTTAGAGTCTATACGTGCCCTTTTATTAGAGCTTGATCACAGGAATTATTACCTTAAAGTAAAAAGCTATTTTTAGCACTGATGTGTGAATTTAGACAAATACAATCCTTTTAAATCTCCTTTATATAGTGCACAATAGATACTCTTAAAAGGGAAAATGGAGATTGTGTATCATTAGGAGACGCATCATTAATGATCTTTTGTGTTTATTTTGCCAATAAGCAGAAGGAGATTGAAAAATGAAACATACAAATTAATTGGATGATTGTGCCGCGATTGTCATCAGCCTCTCTCTCTCTCTCTCTCTCTCTCTCTCTCTCTCTCTCTCTCTCTCTCTCTCTCTCTCTCAAGTTAGGGGAAGCAGTCATGCTGTCAATGTGACAGGCATGAGTAATAGCAGGCAGCTGTGCCACCAAGTTTCTTATTGCCCACGCCAACCGGAGGAAATGAGAGAATTCTGACGAGGCCTTGCACTTTTCAAAAACTGTGAAGGGAATAAGCAAGAAAATTCAACTACCAGCAGAATGAAATCCTGGCCCAGCTGAAGTTGGCAGGAGTGTTTTTCCATTGGATTCAACGGGGCAGGTATTTCATCCCTGGGACTCGTCTGAGAAGGGCACTATTTCCACTCAGTCTTGGGAGCCCAGTCTCACAATCCTTCCATGGGAGTTTTGCCTGCACAAGGATGGCAGAGTCAGATCTCTTTACCTCTGTGCTAAACTCCTATTGACCTCAGCAGGGGTTTTGAGTGTAGATCAAGCCTAGTTTATGCCACTTCATCTACAAAGCTTATACAGTAGACTCTCGATTATCCAGGATGATAGGAAAAAAATTAATCCTGGTTAATAAAATCCTGGATAATCACCATCCATAGGAAATATGGGGAGGGAGGGGGTTGGTTCACCAGCCACCCTGCGCCAGGGGAAGAGGGTGTTGGTTCACTGGCTGCCCTGCACCCTGGTGTGGGGAGGGGGGTTGTGTGTGCTTGGGGCGGCAACAAAGCCAGAGCTGGCCTTGCGAGTTACACATATTTTTTGACATCCTGGTTAATCCACATCCTGGTTAACCGAATCCTGGCTAATCGAGAGTCTACTGTAAATGCAACGGAAGATCATTTGTCATTTAATGACCATGGAGCTCCAATTTAAAACCATGGGAGCTCTACACATGGAGTAGCATTAGGAAACAAACAGGTATTCCATAGGTTTGTTAATATGGCCCCTGACCTGCCAGTGACTCTTGGACACAGCCTCCTAGAGAATTTATTCAGGTGTCTGACAAGAGTAATCTGCCCTGAGGTGTTGGGGGGCGGGGAAGAAAGGAGGAAATATAAAGAGGGAGGGGAGGGGCTGGGGCTGGTTGTGAGGTTGAATGTAATATAGTATCTTGTTGAAAGGTGACCTTGCCAGAAAGAGTTAACTCATAAACTGACCTGACCCATGGCCAAACTTTAAAGATTGATTAGAAAGATATGTAAATGACTAGAGCTTTGAAATGCAGCCTGCATTGTTAGAAGGGTAGAGGTCTTGTGATGTAAGCAAACAAGTCTTGTCTATTACTATGGCTTTAATTCAAAGATCAAAAAAGAAGGATTCGTATTTAGGAAGATACTTGAGTGAAATAGTATTGTTGTCTATGTCTCTTGAAGGTTGTGGTAACCTGTATCTGAACTGTTTAATGGATAAATTATCCTGTGCTAATTGGCATGATGTTTGGGAGAAGGAAGTTAAGCCTATTGTTTTCTCAGGCTAAAAGGCTGCTGGAAATGTATAAAAACCCTGAGACACGATCCTTCTTCATCTCAGATCTACTTTGGGTTTCAAGAAGGGAAATCCCTGAGCCATAAGGATTGGGATCCAATCACTGACTAGAATCACCCTTAATATGGACGTTGGACTATTTCTAAAAGGACTTTTGGCAACTACCAGCTCATCTCTGCTATGCAGCTAAACCTCAAGAATTGAATCTAGTCTATGTGTATATTGATCTTTTAACCAACACACTCTCTTTTCTTTTTTTAATAAATTTTAGCTTAGTTAACAAGAATTGACTATAGTGTGTATTTTGGGTAAGATCTAAGTTATCATTTGACCTGGGTCTGGGGCTTGGTCCTTTGGGGTCAGGAGAACCTTTTCTTTTATATGATGAAATAAGATTCTCTGTAATCATCATCATATCTGACATGTGTGTCTGAATGGAGGCTGGGTGCTTCAAGGGGAACTGCGTGGTTTGGACTTCTTAGTAACCAAGGAGGTACTATAGAAGCTGTTTTGTGCTGGCTTGGCAAACCTAAGTTTTGGAATATCCACCGGCTTTTGGGGTTTGTCTGCCCTGTTCTGTTTGCAGTTCACCCTAATTACGGTAAGTGACCTCAGTGGCTCCCACAGGCAGCACCGTCATAGTGGTGTTGGCTGAAATCCAAACACAGATTACTTCAGCTTTTGCAGCATGAATGTTTGCTCCTATAGGTAGTGGTGATGCAACTTTCTCAGGGCCAGCCTTAGGGAAAATGGCGCTATGGGCAAACTTGTATTTTGGCACCCCTGACTCCTGCTGCTGCTCCCTTCCGTGGCCTCATACCCCAGGCCCACCCCGCTCCTTGCCTCTTGATTATAGTGCCCCCCTGACCATGACTCTCTGAATGGGCACCCATGTCACCCACTCGTAAGGCCAGCCCTGCGCTTTCTCCTGCCCAAAGTTGGCCCCATGTTATTAAGACTACTTAAATGAGTTGCTCTGCTGAAGCTGCTTAAATCCAGAATATTGGTTAAATCCACAAGCTCTGTGATTCCTTTGACAGATTTGTGATTCATCTTTAAAAGATATTCCCCTGGAACCTCGAGCGGCATAGAAACAAGAATGTTTATCTGATTAAAGAGTTTAATGAACAAAAATGAAAAATGTTCCGCTTTGCTAACGGAGTCTTCATTTAAAGAATGCAATGGTATGGAGTGGTGGTAGCCACTCCAGAGTTAAGGTTGCAGCTGACTTTTCATTATAAGGCCAACTGCAGCATCCCCTTTTGAAATCAATGGTCTCAACAGTTATATATTACTCCTGGGGTCTAGATAGAATTTGTCAAAAAAATTTGATGACTGGGATGACGGCTTTACAAATTATGATGCTCTGAGTATCAACGGACATTTAATTTTCCAAAAGAAAATAGAAAGAAGAGAGAGAGAACCTAGTTTCCTGGATGTCCTAGCTGAGATTTCGAGCCCAAATGGGAATAGGCCTGGAGCTTAGGGGATAGTGGTCTGGGAGGCCTCTGAGAGGCTGTGGATTTCGTCCACTACCCTGCTAAAGCCTAAAGAGGAGAAGCCGGGAGGGTTGTGGGTCAGAAAGATTTGCCAGTTGGATTGCTGGATTTACCCACATAGAACTCTGTTCATGTGCACACCTGGTGTCCACAGAAAACACGCTGTCATTCTAAGGATCTTAGGGCTGGGCTACACTGTGTGTGGGGGTTTCAAACAAAGATACGCAACTTCAGCTACGCTATTCATGTAGCTGAAGTTGAAGTATCTTAGTTTTACTTACCTGGCCATCCTCACAGCAGCCGATTGACCCCGGCGGCTCCCCATTGACTCCGCTTACTCCTCTTGCTTAGCTGGAGTTCCGGAGTCGATGGGGAGTGCATTTGGGGATTGATTTATCACATCTAGATGAGACGTGATACATCGATCCCCGATGCATTGAACACTACCCGCCACTCCAGCGGGTAGTATAGATATACCCTTAGGAGGTGTTTGTTAGTGAGGTACCTCCCTCACATTCATCAGGAATTCCCCTCTCCCTCAAGCCTCCTTCAAGTTCCAGTCCAATTAAGGACAATTTAAAAGAAAATAAGGAAATCCCCACACAATGTTGTGTTTTATTTTAAAGTGAAATAAACTTGCAGAAATATATTAGAGAACTCAGAGTGTACTTTTAAAAAATAACATTAGACTTAAAACATAAAATGTAGAAATTAGAAATGTAGGAAATTCAGACTTCAGGCTACAGCTTAAAAAACCCAAGCTATTGAAAGCAATGAAATTGGCACTTCAGGTTGCTCAACTACCTTAATTCTGCCCCCTTGCGGATCCCAGCATATCATCTGTTCTTCTTTGCATGTAGAGTATTGGAAATGTGCACCACAGAACATTAGTTTTATAATTTGCTTCCTACATCTCTGGGCTTATTAGGTTTTTATATGGAGTAATATTAGTTCTGTGTCTAATAACACTATAATAATTGGCAGCCACACAGAATCAGATGATCTAATAGTATATTGTTTAATCAGAGGGTTGTAAAATTCTTGAATGTGTACTGTATATAACCATAAAACAGGTCATAAGGCAACACAACCACAGTGTAATTAAGATTAGGACAGTCTAGTTTTTGTGGTCACTAATAAAATAAAACCATTCCTTATGGATAGATAAGGTAGTGTGACTTTCCAATGGTTTGAGGATGTTGCTAGTTGGGGGAGTGGAGTAGAAATGTGAATTCCCATACTTTCAAAGGTTTAGCTTTCTACCAGCCGTAACTCTGAATTTCCTAGGTTTCTAACGTACATTTTAAAAAGGGAACTCTAGTATCCTTGCAAACTAATACACACTCAAATAACTATTATGTGCCTGCAACCTTCAATTCACCTTCAGTTTCATGTGGAAATTCCATACATTTATTAAGATAATAAGTGAAAAATACCATTAAACAGAGTCTTTTCAGTCCCTCTTAGTTTGCCTTTAATACATTAAATAGCTGTCTTTGAATTTGATAATGGGTGTTATCCACTATTACCACAACGGATAAATTCTCCTCTTTTCCCTTGTAAAGTGTTTTAACACTCTTTGCAAACAGTTTATAGCAAAAGGATGGATGCATTGGTAGAACATCTTTAAAGTGAAAGGCAGAATTTGCATGTCATTCTCTTGTGTCCATAAAATGATTCGGTGTTAACGTAATTATTAGCATTCTCATTAAAAACAGTTTAGCTGAAAACGAAGACACATAAAGACATAGTGACTTCATCAAAGCAACTCAAATCCAGATAAAGCTAGCTTTCTAATTTGACTTCTGTGCTTTGAAATAAATCCTCAGAGCATCAATTATGGTATCTGCTGTAAAGCAATTACTATCAGCCTCCATCGCTTCCCTTTACACATTTTAATTGAATTATTATATCTGCTTTAAAATGTAGGGTAAGGAGTTTTACAGTCCAAAAAAAGAACTAAAGCAGGCAACAAAGAAATATACTATAAAAGCAGAAATTGCTTTCTTTCAGAACCAGGTTGATTATACTTGTGTATAATCACACACACAGCAGGTGGAAGGAAGATTAACATTTCACTAATTCCTAGTGGTCATTACAGCAAGGAAATTTAATCCGCAGAGTTCAGAAGAACTGCAATTGCATGCTGCCACATCTGATTTAAGAAAGAGCAAAAATCATGCAATTTTTATATTTCAATATCTGCTTTCATTTGAATCTTTTCTGGCCTGGAGGCAGTACCTGTACACCCAACATCCTCTATTTAAATGAAAAATTCATTTTATTGACGATGAACATTTAACAAACACATTCACGATCTACTTCTGCCTCCAGTGGGAGGGGAATCAGACCCTTAGCTAATGAAGCCTGTCGATAGGAAAAGTGAAGAGCAAGGATATTATTAATCCACCAGGAAGTCACTGATTCAGATCTTGGCTATATCAGACTAAATTCAGAGGAACTCCGTTGATTTACATGGGTCCAAATGAGAGCAGATTCTGGCCCACTGCTTTATAATCTGGCAAATAAATAAATCATTCCAATAACTAAAATCAAACTCAAAAGGCATAAAAGTTCAGCTGGGACCATCCATTGTCCCTACCAGGATCTCTAAACTCTGTGCCCCACCCCCACTTTTTATGAGCTATGGGCCCCCCACCAATGAATCACTGGATCTAAGTTGGTCCCACGGTCCCTTGCCAGCCAGGACTCAGATATACAGATCAATGGGATCTGTGCCTAAGCTGCAAATGCTTTGAAGAGTGTTGGATGCTCCCAGAAATGTTCCTTGTAGTTCTTTGGGCCAGCCCGAGCCTAGTTTTCCATTTCCCAGAGGCAAGACAAGAGGGAGGTGAAAGAACTGGAAGGAAAACATTGCTATTTCTAGAACTTACCGTCTCGTACTACTACTAATGAGATGTGGGAGGAGCCAGCAGCACTCTGCAAAATAAACTGCATACTGTTCACTTCACCTAGAACCAGCCATCCTGCTGCTGCTGCATCTGCCTTAGAGCCCTTTGGTACAGACACATCAAAAAGATGAGCTACAAGGACCTGTGTTGGCAGGAAACATTAGTTCAGATATTATAAGAAAGCTGTTGCTCTTGGCTATGCATACAGCATCATATTTATAACTAATATGATGGGATCTCATAATGCAGCAGGGACTCTTCCTATGTCACTTTGGTTCTTCTCCTGAAGGAAAAAACACAGACGCTAAAGACCAAATCCATCATCTTTGCACCAGCTGCTGAAAGAAGGCCCCTGTCCAGCAGGACTATCTGCAAAGGAGGGCTTCTGCCCTCTTCTCCAGCATCTAGTCCACCTACTCAGCCAAGTGCTGAGCCTGGATGTGCCCCTCTGGTAGATATCTACATGGTGCCTCCCTTTGAGCGGCAATTTGGCAACTGAGGTTTCCATTAAAATGCTTTGGCTTTTTGCTTTGCTTGGTTGTGTATTTTCTATAAATAAGGCACTGGTTTTTTTAATTAATAGTTTAAAAATATTTAAAAGAGAAAACAAGATGTGGTTAAAGATATTATGACTACTATGTAATGGGGTATGTTACAATAGCACGACGATAGGGCCAATTCTGTCCCTCCTGAAGTCAGCAGGAGTTTGTCACTAAGCTCACTGGGAACAGGATTGGGCTCAATACTTGTGTAGCCCATGTTACAACATCAGTGTAAGTCTACACACATGTTATTACAATACTAAGATGAAAGCACAACGAAGAAATCAAAATCCACTACTCAGGTGTATACGTTAAAAAAATTAAATATGCTTTTACACTGATTATCTTCTCTCAGAAAGTCATGAATTAAAGAAAGTCTCATCTCAAGCATTAGCTGAAGGGTTGAGGAAGACATTTCCCCTAGGAACATATTATTCCAGAACCCTCCCTTTCAAACGTTTCTTGCACCACCCCCTGAAGCATCTGGTATTGTCCACAGATGGAGGACTACTTAGACCCTCTAATCTAGTTTGGCTATTCCAGTCTTCCTAGATTCCAGTGAGTTCTTAGAGACGAGAGTCAGGGTGCCACATAGGTGTTTTCATCCCCTCCTTTCCATACCATGATAAATACATTTTAAGATGTCTTAGGCATCATCTTTCCAAAACAAGCATGCCATTAGATGGCTCTACCATAGATGAAGCTATCCATTGTGCTCTTCTTACTCTGCAGAATGGTTTCAGAATTATGGCTTTTTGTGTATTGCTGGAGCCTGCTACAGTGGCCAAAATCTAATTGTGCTGCCTCATAACACTCCCATCTCAATTGTGTCACCCTGAGGTTGGAGCTGCTGCAACCACTTATTCTTCTTTGAACTGGAACCAAAGTGCACCAAGACACGAATGGGTGATTTGCTTTGGTCTTAGTCCAAGTATTCGGCCAGATCCTGTTTCCATTGATGTGAATGGTATTAACTTCAATAGGTGTAGAACTGAGACCATTAAGTGATTTTATTTTTTAATACTCTTAAGGCCAATAATTCATTCCTCTGGGCTATACAATACATACACACAAACATTGATATAAAAATAAAGAGAAGCAGATGGTATTGTAACTAAATTATGTTTGCATTAGCATTATTGAAGAACAAATAATATATCCCTGCGAAGAAATCAACTGACCATCAGACATATGTTTTAGCTGTGTTTTATTGAGGGTTATTTATTAGGATAATTATTATAGTAATGACAGTGATATAACCCTTGCTGTCTGTATTCATACAAATATTCTCACTGGGTCTGATCCTCAGCTGGTGTAAATTGGCTTAGCTTTCTCAAAAATCAATGGAGCTAAGCAGCTTTGTGCCCTTTGAGTTGCATGAGTGGAGATTGAAAGCTTGCTCCTGAAATGTGAATCAGACCCCAGGGGAAAACTGTGCAGATCCCATTGCTTTCTGTTTTCCTAGGTATCCTGTGCCATATAGAAGCTGTTTTACCTCACTAGTGGTAGATGAGATAAAATTGGTGGCTGAGATGAAATGACATCACCTGCCTGCCCGGCTAACGAGGGTGGAAGAGAAGACTTGTGGTGTTCCATGAAGGGAAACTACAGAGCAAGATATCAGAGCCTGTCACTAGCTAAGATAAATACACGAAGAAAATTAAACAATAAATTAAGAGGTAAGTTAGGGTTTTTTTAATGTGTAGGAGTAAATGACAACAAATCACTGGCGATCTGATGCTTTAATGATTATGTTTTCAGAAATATGGCCCAGAGCTATTTCAGACCACACATACTGACTTTTGGCTGACAATATCTGTTTAAATGCAAGAAATGGAATTTATAGCTTGCAAACTAAATGAAACAGTCCTTAGGACAAGAAAAATAGATTGCAGGTGCAAATAAGCATGAAATGAAATTCTGCTAATGAGGGGTTTCCATTAGTAGCTAAATACATAATCAAATAATTTTTCACCCAACATATAACAGTGAGAAAATCAATTTATTCATCATAAGCATTACTGTGTGTATTGACACTTTCAGTATGGGTCTTTAACTAGCTACGTTGAGCGAACACTTCCATTTCAGTTAGGGTTCAGATAGCATCAGCAAATAAACTTTTCTCAGTGAAGAGACTGTAGGGTTTTGTGACTGGCCATCAGCTGAAAGCTAACAAAATGTTTTATTTTAAAACCACAGACAATCCAAGTTAAGATTACAACATACATGGAATGTTTCAGGATAAATGTATGTGAAATTAAAGGAAATAAAGAAGTGGTCTTGGCCTCACTACATCTAGATTCTACTTACAAATGTGTCAGTGCGGTAAGCGGGTTAGTTTTAATTTTTATTTGTCTCTCCTATAATTTATTTAATCCCCTTGTTAAATATCTTCCTTTATTTCCTCTCTTCTGCCTTCATGAAAAACTTTGAACCTGATTTACCTGACTTCTGGGACTTTATTTATCTGTGGCATGTATTTCTGTCCTGGGGTTAAGGCACTAGTTTGGGATTTATTATACTCAGATTTGATTCCTTTTTCTATCACTGACTTCCTGGGCAAGCCTGGGCAAGTCTGAGTCTTTGTCTCTTAGTTCCCCGGTTGTAAAAGGAGGACAATAGCACTTCCATATCACACAGCATAGCTGTGAGGATAAATACATTAAAGAATGTGAGGCACTCCCAATTCTAAGTTTATTGGGCGCCACAGAAGTACCCAAGATTGATAACTGGGAATAAATGTCGGGTAGGAAATGTCCATGGTGAACTATATTCAGTAATGATTAAATAACAGCAGCCATATTTTATCATTAAAAGGCCGTTTAGTATGGTACATGTAGCTAGCACAGTTACATGCACGGTTGCAGTAAATGTACAACAGAGCTGTGGGGG
Organism: Sternotherus odoratus; assembly: GCA_032164245.1. Taxonomy (NCBI): domain Eukaryota; kingdom Metazoa; phylum Chordata; order Testudines; family Kinosternidae; genus Sternotherus; species Sternotherus odoratus. Next base: position 12,576,637 of record JAVMKO010000005.1, on the reverse strand, counting down.
GGGGGGAGGGGGAATTGCCCAAAAATGCACTTTCAGGTGACCAATTTTGTTTTAATTCAGCAAGTGGTTTGGTTGAATAAAACATAAAATTAAAAAAAAAGTTAAAACCATTTGTTTTGAAGTCTTCAGCACTCAAACATTTCAGGTTTTCATTTTGAAACAATGTTTTGTTTAGAAATTTAGCTAGACTTTATTTATAAAAAATGTGAATAGTAAAAAAAATAAAACAACCAAAAACCTAAAAAAAATATTGAAATAAACCAGGGGGGGGGGGTTGAGATGTTTCAGGTCATTTCAGCCACCAATTATTTACACAGCTGTTGTAGAACTAAACAGAAAGCCAGTTGATTATTTCTGCATGTAATGATTATGGCACACAATAGCAGCAATTTTGCATGAAAACCATGCGTTTGGAGTTTTGTGCATGCAAAACTCTCAAACCTTACATTCAAAAATTGACAGCGATGAAGCCAATATACAAAATAGTATATTCCTTATCGGCCAGATTCTGCCACCGTTAGTCCCAATGAGTCAGTTGTCCCACTGATTTTCAGTAGGGCTATTTGTGGAGTAAAATACTATTCAGTGGGATCAAAATTGTCAGAATCTGGTTCGAATTCAGAATTTTAATAATTCTAATTATTTTAAAACACGGTAAATGAGCAGGATCACTGCATCATCCCATTAAAGAAAACAGCACTAACAGCTGGTGACTTTTAACTACCAAAAAGCACAAGCCAGCTCTTCTTTTGATGCTGGCCCACGAAAGAACCAGGACCTTTGAAGTCAGTGGGAGTTTTGCCTGGATACGGACTTTAGGAATAGCCAATAATCAGTCCTTTACAGTGCACTCTATTATGTGCATTAGCATCTAGAAAGGCACATGTTATTCAACCTCACAGAAATCCAAAGTAGAAGAAATCTTAGAGAAGGTGGGGGAGGGAACCCTCATATTGACCTTTCTTTCCAGTAAGAACTCATTTTGACAGCTGAATGCAGTTATTAAATTTTGAAAACTCTCTCCCTGACTGATGACATTGGGACAGTATACCAGTCAGGCCTAGTTGATAAAAAGAGGATTTAGTGGACATTATTTCTCAGTGGATCTTACAGATGGAAGTTGAAGTGTGTATTAAGTGCACCACGGAAAAGCAAATGAGATTGCTTGGACACACAATACTTCTAGAGAAGCTTTCAACAAATGCATGGTTGTATGTAAACCTTCCATTATGACATGAAAAGATGCCTTTCTTGCTCATACTACAAATTTCAGCAAACTCTGAAATTAAATTTTCTTCCGCTCATGTCCAAAATCATGAAGAGGCAGGTGCTCAATTAAACTAATTGCCATTAAAGGGTCAGATTCAGATTCCTATCCACATAGTGAGGAGCATCTAACTTCATGCTGTGTTGATTTTAGTGGGATAATATTTTGCATTTACACAGTGATGTTCATTCCATAGGGTCCCAAAAGGATTTACAAATTTGACAAACTGGAATGCAGCCTCCTCTTGTGTGAAAAGCATATGGTCCTGCTAGATAACTATTTAGGCTTGGAAATGATGAATACCTCACAATGGAAATGACAATGGGCAAGGTAGCCAGGCACAATGTAATGACCTGACTTGGCAATAAGGTAGGACACACGGGTTTACAACCCAATTTTTGGAAAATGTGCTACTGCATCTATAATAGCCACAAATAGTCAGAACCTCAGTTTTGGGTCTCTGAAAGCTATTTAACAACTGTGGTGATAGAAGCTACCGTATTTTTCGCCCTATAAGACGCACTTTTTCTTCCCCAAAATGGGGGGGGGGGAAAGTTGGTGCGTCTTATAGGGCGAATGTCTTATAGGGGAAAAAAAAAAAAAAAAAGCGCCTCGCTCTCCCGTCCCCGCCGCGCGGGCGGGCTGCCGAGGTTCCCCCCTCCCCGCCGCGGGCGGGCTGCCGGGAGCGTCCCGGTTCCCCCCTCCCCGCCGCAGGCAGGCTGCCGGGAGCGTCCCGGTTCCCCCCTCCCCGCCGCGGGCGGGCTGCCGGGAGCGTCCCGGTTCCCCCCTCCCCGCCGCGGGCGGGCTGACGCTCCCGGCAGTAAATAATCAGTAAAGGCAGTAAATAATCAGTAAAGGACTGATTATTGGCTATTCCTAAAGTCCTTATCCAGGCCGGAGCGTCCTATAAGACAAAAAATACGGTATATCAGAATACTGATAGATTAGATGGAAAGATAACATCATCAATAGCTGGTGTGACAGATCGCCTTCTCGCCCCACTCCAAACACAGGCAGGAGACTTTTCTTTGGCTCCAAACAGTGCTCTTTATTTACAGTGCAGCTTGTGCAGACCCCACCACCTACTATACACAGCTCTACAGCTTAGCTCTTTACACAGCTCTATAGCTTAGCTCCTTCTCTCTATCTCACTGCACACCACCACGCCACCACCACCCTGGGCTTCCTGCCTGGCAGGTTTTTATCCCCCTGAGGAGGCTGCCAGGTGCAACCCATCCAGGCTGATTGCTCTGCAGCCCAGGTGGTTAATTAGGCTTCTCTGCAGGGAGGTTTGCAGAGGGTTTTTCTCCCTCTTAAAGGGGCAGCAGGCTGGGTCAGGCCCACCCTGCCACACGGGATACTCTCTAAGCCCACCAGGCTGGGATGCAGAAGAGTGCTGCTTACTGTATTGCCATCACTCACTGTAAAATGAATGACAGCAAATCATAAGGCAAATCTATGACATGCTATATTATGTACCAGTTATTGAGGCACTTGCATCAGTAGTCACTTGGTTATGACTTTTTATTAATAAACAACATATTCTGCTACATAGATAATCAGCAGCTGAGAAATATCAATGAGGACAGAATTCCAGCCTGGATCTGTATTGCAGAGCCTAATCCCAATTAAAACTTGTTTAAAACAAAAAAAAGTTCATTCCAGTTGGCTGTGTTCCAGAGGGTAGGGTCTGAATTTCATAGTGGGTGTGGTGATTCCTGTGTGTGTATATTATAGAAGCAAAATATGAAACACATTCCAAAATACTTTTGTTTTTCAAGTTCATAAAAAAAATTTTTTGCATCAGTGAAATTTTTGTCAAAAGGGAACATAAAATATTGTAGACTGTCTGAATGTCCACCATGCTTCTGAGGCAGCTTTCCACAGAGTATTCTCAAAGCATGCGGACAGTGTCCCTTTGAATTTCCAGTGGAGACTGGTTATTATGTGGTAGAAGTGGAACAGGTGAAGTCACTAGGCATTTCTTCTGGTCTCTAGATTGGCCAAGTCTGCCTCAGGAGAAGTAATTTGACTTGTTTTCTCAGAGGGAATGCCAGCATTTGGTGCCTGATGTTAAAGAACCGACTTCATTGGGCACTGGATCAGACTTTGTGTGCTTTTTTCAAATCAACCAAAAAAACAAAGTTATTACTTGCCTGAACCCTAGAATTTCTTTATGACCTATTCACAAGGTTTCAAGAGTTCTATGTGTTCCGGTAGCAGCTAGAAGCATCTGTCTATTGCTCCCAGCAGTGGTGAAGGAAGAGGGGACTGCTTTTGTCTTCTAAATTCTGAAGACCATCATTCCGGACTGAGGAGGAGCACTGCTATCCATCAATGTCATCAGAAGAGCTGAAAACCCTTTGCTTCAGAAGACCAGGTAGTATTGATGGGGTTTGACAGGACTTTGGTTTTCCATGGAAGGGAAAGAAAATGTGTGGGACAGAAAGAAATGAAAATATTTGTACAACTTACTGAAATATAGTTCAGCAAGTGCTTTAGCTTCTCAGACACCACAGAAATGCACAGCATTCTTGCTGTTGTTTATTTTTCAGTAGCGTCTCAGAGCCTCAGGCATGGCTCAGGATTCCATTGTGCTGCACAAACAGAACAAAAAAATCCTGGCCCCAAAGAACTTATAGTCTAAGGCCTTGTCTCCACTATGTCAACCTATGTTAGTTCAATGTACAGCCACTGCATTAATTACTGTAGTTTTTCATATCCACACTACTCTCCTGCTGCCAGTGTGCATGTCCTTACCAAGAGCACTTGCACCAACTTAAGTGGAGCAGCATGGGGCGCTAACAGCACAGACTGTCAGCTCCATGCAGAGCTCCCATCTTGGACCCCAAGCTCTCGGAACGGGGAAACACAATGCTGACAGGCTATGTAAGTAATGCCGTATCTACACAGATGCTGCACCACCCAATCGACATCAACCTAAGCACTACACCTTTCGTGGAGTGGAGTTATTAGGTTGGTGTAGTGAGGGACTTATATTGGTGGGAGCAACACTGTATGTAGACCTCTACAAAGTTAGGTCGACATAAGCTGCCTTACATCACTCTAACTCTGTAGTGAAGACCTGGCCTAAATATAAGACAAGAGACAATAGGAGGAGACAGACAGATAAGGAACTCCTGGAAACAATGTCATTCAGCTCAGCAGCTACCTAAGCATTGCATTACTGTATTACAGTCAAAGCACTAAAATTTTCTACATCTGTATCTCAGAGAGCTGACTCAAGGATATCCTGCTTCCTCGCCTTCCCTTAGACTTGTAAATGAGAAACAAATAAAACGTATGTAGATACCACTTCTACTCTACACATCAGGAAACACCCTTTATCTCACACTAGCTGGATATCTTGCATTTTCATTGCCCTTTATCACCAGACACATTCATCAAACATGACAAATGCCTCCAAAATGCCAAATCACTCCTCTCCATCTCAATGGCTGCATGATAGTTGTCTACACCCAATCAGTTTTAAATTATGAATGTGCCAACTTGAAATACCTACAGCTCCTACCAGGGATGAGGACACGGGGGAAGAAAACTCTGAGTTCCAAATGAATTTTAGTTTTCTTCACTTGCTCAAAAAATAAAGTTGCGATAAACTCATGAATTGTTTTGGGACTTCTGGACATTTTGTCCTGCTAATTAAGCTATGACCTGTGAAGTGTGAGATGAAAATGCAAATTCATTGATCTGGTGGAATACTCAGTTCCATGACCTTTGCTATGTAGTTGGCTTGGACAGCTTCAATTATCCGCTTATGTGAAAACTACTGGGTTTGGATTACAAGGGGTTGTAAGTGAACCAATGTCTTCATGCTTACTTGGAGGAGAGAACTGTACAAAGCCTCCAAAGGAGCACCCAGCTGCTTTCTTTCCCCTGGGATCCATTTCTTTCTCTTCCACTCCCCAACCTGTTCTCTACCTTACTTCCAGCAAGGACCATGCCACTCTGTCTCTGGGAAAACCGGTGACCACCTGGTACTGCGGTATGCTTGTGATGCTTCTTGAGCTGGGATGGACCTCTTCACCTTCAGAGAGAGCTAACACCACCTGCAGAGAGGCTCCAATATGTTGGTTCAAACTGGACTCTCCAGGGACCAATAGACAAAGAAAGGACTCTTTGTTCAATAGGCTGAGTTAAAACAGACTCAGGGCCTTCTTTCTGATCTGGCAGCAATCAAGAATGTCTATCCAAGGATGTCTCAGGGCTTCCTAGTAAGAGTTGGATGGAAATGATCCAGTCCATATGCTTGTTCATAACAGCTGCTAGTTCAGAACTTATGACCACAGGAAAAAAATGGTTGGTAGGATTTGAAGGACAGTTGACTGCCAGAGCCCAAGTTGGCGTAATCTCTGGGATGCTTATTTTAGCATGTGTGTAGGTTCTTTTATCATTTTAATATGTTGTTGCTGTAATGCTTTTACCTTAAGAATAATTGTACTTGCTTAGAAAGAGCTGTGTGGTTACTTAACTGTGTCAACTACATTGTTTACTTCTCTAAGGAGAAAAGTGAACAAGCCTGCTGAGGCAATCTGACTTTGTGGGGAATACACAGTGTAGGCGGGGATCTGTGCAGCCTGGAAATACTCCTGTCAGGCGGGAGAGAAAGATGCATGTCTCTGTCTGAGAGAGGTGATGGGGGGATCCTGGAACCTTAGAGTGGGTGCTCATGCTAGACCACACAGAGGGAATACAGGTGCAGTTGTCCTGAACTGTCACATTCACTATAAGGCTTAGTAAGGCAAAATAACTTATGAATCCAAAGGCATCTCTAGCAACTACATTGCAGGAAGAGAAGCCCCCAAATCCTTAGTTTCCAGTAAGCACACTAGGATGCTCCCTGGTTTTAATTTAGCAGCCACTGCATTGTGTTTCCCTCACGTTCTGCTCTCTGTATTTGTGGGAGGGAAGGAGGATAAGTAGACGAAGGAGCTTGAGACTACACCCAGGCCTCCTCCTAGAAAATCCAGCAAATTTGGAGTGGGTAGTGGTCCCAACAAGATACCCAAGTAAGAACCCAGGAATGGTCATTCGGAAGCTCACTGGATTTACTGAGAAATGAGGAGGTGGGAAGAGACTCTGGCTAGCAGGGGATGTTCTCAAAGGGGTTTTGGCTGTTTCCCATCGTATAAATATTCTCTACACATTTGTAAAAATATATCAAAATCAGGCCGAAGGCTTGAATGAGTATCGCTCTGAGCTCTACCTATAATAACTGCTCCCAGGGAATTAAGTTCTATTCCCATCTGTGTCACTATAGAAAAGTCCCATAAATTGATTGAGCTTTCCTTTGCAAAGGAGCTTTTATGAGGCTTAAATGAGGTTTGTAAAACACTTTGAGGTCCTTAGATGAAAGGTACCATGGAAATGCTAAACAATATTTTTTAAAAAAATACTAAAACATCAAATTTACTGTTGCAGCTAATATCCTTTGTGCTTAATGGGTTTGAAAGTGTTGCACTGTATATTCCATTGCTGTTTTACAATCAGGTTAGTGCGTAAATCTGCCTCTTTTTATTACGTAATCGGTTACTTGTTTTCTGCTGAGTTGCCAAGGAAATATACTGGGTTCATCTTGTGGAGTGTTTTCATGTTGTTTTCTCTTAATGTTGGTAAGTGAAGTTTTCTGTTTCTTCTTATACATTCCTTTATTCTCATCCTCTTCAGTGTAATGAGTGTGTCTTTAGCCATTAAAATCCCATTCCTTCTGTTTGGGGGATTTAATGTTTGAAAGACACTGAAAGGGAAACTTTGAGATTATCAAGGCCCAAAACATTGGAGTTATTTTAAAGAAAAGTTACAAAAATCTAATATTGAAATCAGTGTTTCATTAATTTTAAAGCATTTTAACAACTGAAAGACATTGAAAGGGAAACTGTCAAGACATCTAGGCCCCAAAATTAGGTTTTATTCAAGTATATATATTCTGAAAAATCCAGATTTTAAAAATCAGTGTTTGTACATTTTTCTAAAACAATCTCAGTGACAATTGTATAATTGTTTTGTGAATTTAAGCATCCCTTCTTTGGTGTTTTTCAACCCAAATACAAGAACCTTTTGTTCATACATAAGAACAAGAAACTAACAAGGAGAGAAGAGGGAATCTTTTATTTATATTTAGTTGATACATGATCCCAGAATCTTGAAAGCACTGAAATACATTCTTCCATGAACAAGTAAAATACGGACTGTTTCTTTATGACAGAGCATTTTCTTAGAGCTACGCGGAGCACTAACACAATTCCCATTAAAGCTGAATGATGAATTTGTGCTGCACAAAAGAGTGCTAGGGCTGCGAATGTCATAGAATGCAAAACCTACCTTGGAGTCCTTGGGAATGAAGAGTTTAAAGAGTTAGGCCACAAATGGAAGGGTGATCCAGTGGTTAGGGTGCTAGCTTGGAACTTGGAAAATCTATGTTTAATTCCTTGCTATTCTACATACAGACCTCCTGTGCAACACTGAAGAAGTTATTTTGTGTTACTGTGCCTCCGTTCCTCATCTGTTTAAATGGAGCGGGCAAAGGGCTATTGTGGGGCACTCAGATACTAAATTAATGGGGGTCGTATAACTACCATGGATGTAGATAGTTCTCACAAATGATTCTTCTGTTCCCAAACACAAATCTTTAACAAGAATTAATGTTAAAAGTGTATTTCAGTGGAGTCCCACTACCATCCAAAAATCATTTACAAAATAAAAAAGCAACTATTAGAAAGTCTAGATATGAACAGACTTTCTAACATGGTATTCGGTTCATTTCCCCACTCCTCCTTTGCTCCCATCCCCGCCTGATTTACATGCATAGGTTGGAATGTTTAAAAGACCCTAAGGGCGTTAGGCACCCAAATGCCATTGAAATTCAATCAGAGTTGGGCATCTGAATTTGCCTTCCCTTATTTGTCTCTGGGGGTATGTCTGCACAAGGATAAACAACCTGCAGCAGACTCGGGTCAGCTGACTCAGGCTTGCCTGGGTTGGGCTCCAGGGGGTTGAAAAATCACCATGTAGATGTTCAGGCTTAGTCTGGAGTCCAAGCTCTGGGACCCTCCTCCCGCCCAGAGGTGACTTGCAAGTTGCAAAGCCAATGCAAGTTAAGTCACTTAGGAGCCTAAGTCCCTTTGGGCCTTTTTGAAACATCCCCCCTGGTATTAATTCATAGCCTACCCCTTATAGAATGGCTGAATTAATTCAAGCATTTTCAATGGCAAAAGTCTGCAGTTTCTCAGGTACCATCCTTTCCCTCCTTACTGCCAGGGAGGAGGGTGCTGCCAAGTTCAGGCTATGGTAGCCATTTATTGGAACTCCCAAGGCAGCTCATCAGCAGGGCTGGGGCGGGGGAGGGAGGGATTTGGGAAATCTTGACCAAAAAAATCTTTTTGATCAAAACATTCTTGGAAAAATTTTGACTTTTCATTGAGAAAATTCCAAAACGTTGTGGTTGGGAGGATTTTGATGAATTTTGATGTGGTATTTCTTATGTAAAGGACGCTTTAAAACTTTACTGTTTTGAAAATCTAATTTTCCAGCAAAAGCCAGCTAGAGACCTACTGGGGATTACAGACTATTCACAGGGATAGTCCCAGGTTCAGCCACTGCAAACTGCTACTGTTTGACCTGTGCCCTAATGGCGAGGAAAGAACATTTGTCACATCCCTGCTGACAAGAACAAAATAGTCTCATTATGCTGCCCAAGCTGAATGAGATTCACAGAGCACGAATGGTGGCTTGGAAGCAACACTCTCTAAAATTCAATTTAATAATCCAACGTGTTAACCCAGGTGAGGGGAAAATATTTGAAGATTGATTTTTTTCCCCCTATAATAAAGATTCTCTAAGGGGTGACTCTTAGAAGCCAATTGCCTTATGAAATATATCTATTTTTACCTAGCATTTGAGACAGGTTTAGCTGTCAAAATGAGGAAGGCTGTCAAAAAGTTAAACCTGCTTGCGAGAAGCCTATTTGGTGTGAAAAACCTGTCGGGGTCCTGGTAGGAGAGGATTTCCCCAGCTGAGAATTGCCAAAGAATATCTTCATTTAAAAGATGAGTTTAGAAGTAAGCATGTAAAATCAGCTGAGGATGTTAGCAAAAAGCCTCAGCCCAGAGTTGGCCTGCTGCTGGCATCCTTATCTAGTAAAGGCTTTATTACCTGAAAGGTGAGATCAGATGGAAAGTCAGCATTGCCGGGGGGGCAAGGTTGGGAATGAGCTGGTGGGTTTGGGAAGAAATCTTGCACAGCTGTTCATCTTGCTACTGCCCTTGAACTGTACCCTGGGGTGAGATTTCGTTCATTGCAGCGGGATGGAGCGTGTGATAATGCTGACACCGTTGGCATTATCGTACTTAATGGTTCCCTGCAGGCTCCTGTAGCTACAATGCCAGCAGAAGCAGCCATGCCCCCGCCACGATTCATTTCACTTGCAGAACATCCACTGGGTTAAAGGAAGGAGGGTCACCACCCAGCATGCACCTCGCTCTCTTCTGTCTCTCACAGAGGAAGGAATTAATCTTCTGTGGAGAGAGATCACTTCACCCGCCACTGAAATGCAGCCACCGTTGGGGTGGAATGCAGCTATTGTTTAACAGTGGCCAGGCAGCATACATGATCATTTTGGGAGTGAGGGAAAAAGAAGATTTTAGGCCAACCTCTTGAGAGCCTAGTATTTCTACTCCGTTTAACTTCCAGTCTTATCATTGCAAGTCCAAATCTCTGCGTGTTGTCGAGAGCTCCAAGGTACCCACCTGAAAGATGGTATTCCTGAGAAAACACTGCCCCTTTACACAATGTTAGGAATTGGCTCAGTGCACAGCTCAGAAGGAAGAGGGCCACCTCCGAATTATCGAACACTGCTAGTAGTTTGTGCTGGATGTTGCATATGTATATACACATTCTGGACAGGGCCCCATACAGCTTACCTTGTCAGAAAAGCTGAAACTGCAAGCCAAGCTGATCTGATTGCAGCCTATCATGAATCCTATGTTTTTCCTCTTAAAACCCCACCAAACAACTCTCTCTTGTTCTAGTCTGAAATATGAACCTCCTTTTTTTGTAATTTAATATGTAAATTAAATAAACAGGTTCACCTCATTGTAGAAAGCTGATTCCCACACTGGCTGACAGCCAACTCAGATACAATGCAAGTGAAAAACTGTCATTAATGTGATATTACATATGAACTATAGTTTTGTACAGAGATGGCCAGCAAGAGTATTTTCCGTTGGCAGGGGTTAGATAACATATGTGTATTTTGGATGTGTTCACTCCATAATTTACTTTGATTGTAGCAGTATAAGATACTGTAATTGTGCAAAAAAGTCACTTTAGTCTATTATTTTTTTAAAAAATCAAATGTGTACTTTAATAACTCACAGCTTTATTTTAGCATCTGCCTAGTTTTAATAAAATTCTGCTTTAGCAATAATTTTACTATGTGAAAGTCCAATAGTTATAGCTTCATTTTGTCCAGGGGAATGTCTCTTAGGTGAGAGAATTTATATCAATGTTTAATGCACGTTCCAAGTCCACTTTTGGAAGGTCTGTATTTGATCAGCGGTTGATGCAATGCCCTCTTCACCAAAGCAAAATGGGTTATATCTTCCATGCAATAGCTGCAAGATTAGATTTTATTCCCTTAAGTGAAATGATTATGGAATCAAAAGCATTAATCAGTTTCAGCACCAGTTAAAGTTATAGTTTAATTCCTGCAACTGTTTAAACTCTCACTGCCTTTCTAGCAAAAATATTTATTTAAGCACAAGCCCCCACCCCCATTTAAAGTGACTGATCAAAATTTTTCATCCTCCGTCTTTCTATTGTTGTGGAAAGCAATGTGATTCTCCCCCATCCCTCCCCCAGCCTCACCCCGGTTAAGAAGAAAGATGGAAGACGAGAGCATTCAGTGAACATATAATTTTCCCAATTGCTTGAAGGTTTGCACTTGGTGATATACAATGGAATGAAATGTGCATTCAATGTAATCCTCTAAATCCATTGTGCAATGTACTTTTCCAGATTGCAAAATTACCTGAATGATTTGAGAAAAGTTAAGTATTTAGAATGTCACCCAATTAGTCTTTAAAACCAATCTATGTGATTCCCTTTATACTGTAAAGACTCAGGGCTTGACCTGCCAGGTGCTGACCACTCTGACCCTAATCCAGCATAGCACTTAAATACATGCTTAATTTTAATCATAGGACTTGAAAGCCATGGGTACAACTGGATGTTGAGCACTTTTGTAAAACTACCCCTTCCCCCCGAAGTACTGATACTCAGCACTTTTCATCCATAGGTGGGAATCATTCTTATCCCCATTTTATAGATGGGGAAACTGAGGTATAGGAAGGTGAAGTGACTTGCCCAAGTTAACACAGCCAGTCAGGAAAATTTTAGGAATCACAGCTCTGGTCTCCTAATTCCCAAACTTATGCTTGATCCACTAGGCAACAGCTGATCAGAAATAGTGTAGATAATACTCAGTCCTGGCATGAGTAAAGGGGACTGGACTAGATGACCTCTTGAGGTCCTTCTCAGTCCTATGATTCTATGATGCAGCTATTGTAATGTGTATGCAGTTGTGTTATAACCATGTTGGACCCAGGATATCACAGAGACAAGGTAAGTGAGGTAATATCTTTTATTGGACCAGCTTTTCTTGGTAAGAGAGAGAAGCTTTCATTCCAATCTGTAATTTGTTATATCTGCCCCATGAACGAAAACACTATCCACAAGTGCACAGCAGGGTGATTTTACTGAGTTGCTGCATGATATTGATGTACAAAGGTCTACAGTGTCATAGTTCAATCCAGTGGCCAGTTCTTCAGATTTGCCCAGTTGCTCACATTAGGATGGCCTTTCTCACAATATTTTGGGGCTTTTTATCCTATTGGGAATCTGGAAATGTGGAACCACACACAAATGAGTAGTATGGTACAAATGTGAATGGACATTTTCAAACATCCAAGTAAGTATCTAACAATGGGCAAAGGTGCAGGAATTGATGGGGGAGTTTTTAAATTTTCTACGTCAGTTCAGCCCTTAGTATACATACCGGTACTAATTTCTGAGATAATTGTTACACAATTATCTGAACATAATCAAGTGTTATCTGTGCCCTGTAAAATGAAGCCATGGCTAATATTTTGACTAACCCCAGGGGTGATTTAACAGTTTCACTGAACTGAGAATAAAGTCTTGTTAATGCTCTTTAAAGATCACATCATTTACTTCTGTGCTATTTTTAGTTAAGTTCCTTTCAGTACATGCATGCAACTCCTGTTAATGGTAATGGCAGATGCATACCCATTGAGAAAGGGCAGTCCCCCTAAACCAGACTTTTTACCCCTGTGAGACAGCCTCAGGAAGCACTATGATGGAGAAGAAGAGAATTTGCTATTCTCACTGCACAACTCTAACATTCAATGTGATGAAAATAGTTTAAGGGCCCGATCCTGCAGGCTCTTGAGCATTTCCTGTATGGTGCTGAGAACCTTTGCCACCCATTGAGCTTGCGGGACTAGGTCCTAAACAAAAACCATTATTAATATGTTCTGAAGAACAAAAACATTACAGGCCAGATTTTTCAGTGCTCAGCAACCAGCAGCTCCCATTAAGAACAATGGGAAATGCTGAGTGCTTTGATGCGTTTTGGAAATCTGGCCTTGCAAAGTCACTATGGCAACATAGCAATAACCCAGGAGACACTGTCCAAGATATGTCTTCAGTGCTCTTGTTTACAGCAACGTTCCAATCCGCTCCTACAGCAGTTCATACTTATGCACAACTAATGGTATCAACGGGCAATTCACATAAAAGCAAAGGTAAGTGATGATAGAATCAATTCATAGATTATATGTGATGGCACCTGTATTCACTGCATTCCACAAGTACAATACAGAACATCTACATTTTCGTATCAATGATAGTGACTCAGAATTTGCTTCTAACTTAATTTGCTGTATAAAGAGCTTAAACTGCCAACAAACAAGTAATGACTATTTTATCACACACTTTTTTTTAATCTTAAAAGGCGGATAAATGCAATTCTCACCAAAGGGCCAGTAATTGGGAGAAAATTGTCCACATTTGTCCTGTGAAGTTGCATTAATTAAAGTGGCTGGAACTATTTTTCCAATCCATAACTCACAAACGTGAAAAGTGTGCCAAATTATTCCCTTTGTATATATACTGCAACTCCTGATGAAATGGAAGTTTAGGTCCAAATTTTACACCTTGTGACACTTACTTTACAATGGAGTGGCCATGGCATAAACCTGGCTTTAAAGGGTGGAGGATCAGGACCTCAGTTTTAGTGTTTAGCCAGTGGGAAATGCCAAGGAATGGGATTTGTCCTAAATCCCACCTCTGTCAGATAGTTTGAGGCCTAAGTCCAGGCTGGAGGGAGTTGGCTATCCCTGCTTGAGATTCTCAGCTGTGAACCCTAACCTGGCTGTAGATGCCTAAGGCATTTCTTGTATTAAGCAGAGGAGGAAGGAATCCTTCAAAACTTCTAGCCCTGTAGTGAGATGTAACAGATCCCTAATTCAACTCCCCGCTCCACCTGATGAGGAGAAAGGATTTGAACAGCCACCTGTGCGCCTTAACCACAGGGCTATGAGATATTCTGATGTGCAGCTCCCTCATTCTCTCTTGTTGGTGCTGTCACACTGTGGATGAAAGTGAGTGAAGGAAGAGAACTGGATCTTGGGTCTCCCACAGTGTGGGTAAGTACTCTAAACACCAGGTGATAGAGTTATTCCCAGGCTCTCTCTGACTCTGACCCCCTCCCCCCCCCTCCGACTCAGTTGTTTTGTGAGGAGGCAGGCTACTCAGAGAATACTTACCGTACTGGGCCCTGCGGGTGAATTAATAAACTATTTTGATTTTAAAATTGAATAGGGATGGTGAGATGACAACAACAGAGGGTGCTGAATGATTAACACATTTATAATTGTGTTCCTCCTCGCATATTTTGATCCCTCTTTGAAGCCTGTTCTGTAGTAACAGAGTCAGAAGCTTTACAAGGCTTTGGCAGACAATGACAGAGCTTTGTTTTCTGGCAGGAAAAGTTCTGCTGAGTTGAATAGAAACTGGGAATTTTTTATAGTTTGTTGTGGGGGGAGTTGGACCATCCTACAGAATTTGATAGAGAATGGTATCCCTGCTCTCGGATAGTGCAAAACATCTACTGAAGGGTTATCATTCTTCATAAAAGGCTTTATGTTTTTTTTGCAATACGTTCTGAATTGCCCTATTGACATTATCCCTATTATATTTATTCTGACTTTTCCACAAATTTTATTATTTATTTTCTGTATTACTATAGCAGCTGGGAGTCAAGGACCCCATTGTGGTAGGCAACTTGGGTTTTCTTTTACTCAAGAACAGTTATTGGCTCTTCATAAAATAAAATAGAGACTATTATTTCATATTTTTGAGTAGCTGAATGAGAGAAGTAAAGAGGCCTTTGAGCTGAGGTGGAACTTTGCAGAGTCAAATGTGTGCCACATTCTGGCTCTTATTCTTGTCTGCCATGCTGCACAGCTCAGTAAAAGAGCTGTCTTGTAGGCACGAGAGTCCTTCAGCTGTGAATCTTCGTGTTTCTGGTCTCAGGGCTGGTCGTGGTGGGTCTGATTTTACAAAACCTGGTGCTTGTGTTTACCCCTAGGGACTGTGCCTGCAAGATCAACCAGCCACCTGCATTGTTTCAAATGACAGCAGACAGGCTGAGAACCTGTGTCTTCGAGGGACCATTCCCCACTTGGCCTGACACATGCATACCCTCTGTCTTTCCCCTATAGGTTCCCATTGAGTCTACTCTGCATGAGTCTTTGAACTAGTCTTACCCTGCATGTAATCCCATGGAGTTAGAGTTACTCCAGGCAATGCTAAAACTGGCAAGGCTACAGTCAGCTGAGCTGCATATCCAACAGATACAGGAGCTACTCATCTAGACTGAGCTGGCATCCATGATTCTCCTTGCTTCCAGGGTATCAGCACAAGCACTGGGATGTGGCAGGATACAGGAGGGCAAAAGAGAAGCTGTTAATAGGGAATAGATGATGGTTTTGTCTCTAGTTTAACATGCCAATTGTTTGAGTTCAAAGGGGTCCTAATTGCATTTGAAGTTAAATAAGGACACAGTGCCTACTACCCTCTGGAGGTTAGATGATATCATGGCTTACTAGTGTTTCCCTTTGCAATGTCTCCATCTGATGTCAGATAGGAACTACACTCAAACATCTGAATGTCGTAGAGGAGAGATTTACACTGTACAGCCTAATTTGGGAGACACATATTCACAATTTACTATGAGTACGTATTGACTGGGACCACTGTGACATTTTTCCTTTATGCTGAACAATTCATCTTGGACAATTGAGAGCTGTCATGAGCAGAATCATTTGGTAGAGCAAAATGAAAAGAAAAGAGCTATCAATTGCAAGGTATTTACTTCCTGGATTACAGCCATCACACTTTTCCGTGCTGTGAGAAACAGGATTATATAGCAACTGTCCTTTCATACAAAGCAAAATGTGAGTGACAAACTATCCTGCAAGATCCTAATTTCCCATGCAGTATTTCTTAAAACCAGCTTGATTTAACAGGCAAATATATTTTTGCTCTAAGCAGTGTGTTGATAAAACGTATTACAGGATTAATTAGAAGTATAGAAATGGGTTTATAGTAGCCTCCTTACTGCTTTTTATTGTCTATAGAGTGCTGTGTTTTAGGATGGAAAAAATGCACTTCCTGAAAAAATGATATTTTGTATATAAATTCCTATTTCCTTTTTTGAATATGTACCCTGAAAAGCAAGTAAAACTGTTTGTCCAAGGCACAAATACAGGGGTTGGCAACATTTAGTTTGTGTTTAATAGCACTTTCTTATTATTATTTCCTTGTTTTATAAAACAAATGACTAATGTAACTATTAAGGTGACCAAATAGCAAGTGCGAAAAATTGGGACGGGGTAGGGGTAATAGGAGCCCATATTACAAAAGCCCCAAATATCAGGATTGTCCCTATAAAATCGGGACATCTGGTCACCCTCGTAACTATTGAGGGACCTATATTGTTGGGTTAGTTGATCAACAGCTAAGTTTCCCAATATCAGTAAAATGAGGTTGTGAAGGCCGAAAGCAGGTTCTAACATACATGCTATTTGAGATAAATAAGGGGTCAGGGAACAGATTTAATCCAGCTGGAAGCTTATACAGTGCGAATTCCGGATGACAACTCATCACAGTGACCAGACTGACTGCATCTCTGACCCTCCTGGGTCTTTTTCAATGTACCCCCCTCAGGTGTTGGATCTCAAGCCATCATTCCTTTCTTGAAGTGTACTCACTCAGTTCTGCCACTCTCAGACTGAACCTTGGTCTGCAGTCCCCAGGTACTAGCTATGATTGGCTCAGAAGTCAGATTTAGGCTCAGACTCTGCAGTTCTGTTCCCTATTGGAGCAGTGACCAGTGGTCAGTACAGTGACCAAATAGCGTAAAGCAAAGAATTATTTATTTAGAACAGAAGCATTTAAAAGGACATGTGCCTAGAAACAACAAATGGACTATACACGTCTAGTTTGCCAGGTTATCGATCCTCCACACAGCAGTCCTGGTAGGTCTACACATCCATATACCCCCCACCAAGACTGCTAGAGTGTAGCCAGTACAATCTGGCCCCATAACTCAAAAATAGGTTCATTTCTCTCTGCTTCAGAGAGCGTCCTTTAAAACTGCATAATCCTTCTGATCACCCACCTTCTGTTTTTAACTGTTTGTAGCCTTTTGTTCTGTTAGTTCCCAGTACTGCCAAACAATTCTTTTGATTTGATGGAGACAGCAGGTAGGATTATCGAAGCTAAAAGGTTTCCCTATTGTCTTTCAAGCATGTGCCTTGGTGTTCTTATTGAGAGCCATTGTGTGGCCTTCTGGCTTTGCTTTTCCGACAGCCCCTCCCCAGATCAATATATTCATACAGGAAAGGCTAATATACCATAACTACCTCACTGACTTTCTCACATACAGGATTCATGAAAATTATTACATAGCAGCTCTGCATCTGTCACAAGTTCCAGCAGGTGGAATTTATAGCCAGACAGGAATCCCTATGTTCGCTACCGCCACACAGATTACCACTGTTTCTGTTGGAACGTTTTACACAGTCCCCCTGGCAACAAGTTACTCTTTAGCTCTCTCTAGTGGATTATCATCCTACATAATGCTCTAAAGTGTTTCCTTTGGTGTCTTGCATTCAGATTCCAATTACCAGCTCTCATTTGCAGTAGTGCACACATTTTGGTCACCTTCAAACATAGTTTGAAGAAAAACTAAGGATTCCAAAGGCGGTAGCTGGGGATTCTTAGATCTTGCTATATACTTTCAGGGCAGCTAGAGGAGGCAGATTGGCAAGCATTTTTTATTTTTATTTTTAGATCAAAAACAATGCCTGTAAGAAGAATAGAATGTATGGAAGGTATTTGTAATTCCTCAGCTATTGTTTGAGATAACAAGTATTCAAATAACTATGAGGGGACATTTACAGTAACAAGTGTTTCTGTTTCATTGTGTCTGTTTATTAGCACATTTAGCATAGTTCTAAGCCATTTCAAATTTCCTGCTTGGCCCTGAATCAACCATAAATAAATAAGCTTACGGTATCATTAAACCTGTGGTGCTAATGGGGGTGAGTGCTACAGGAAAGCTCACAAATACTAACTTTAGCGAATGGAGTTTTAAATGCTTTAGATATTATTTCATGAGTCCTCCGAATCCCTGGGGAACCTTTACTTCCTCCTAGTCTATGAGTTCCTATAATTACATCCATCATTTTTACTAGAGAGGACATTAGTCCATATAAGGCGCTCCTTGATCAGCTGGGACACCGTCTAATTCAATGAGATTCTTTCCGGTGTCTTTAATGAGAGTGGGATTGGGCACTTGCAGGGGACGCTTAAATAATTCAGTGTGATCATTCTCTTTCTGTCAGTGGCTGCGGGCATTGGCACTACAACAGATTAAACCACTTGCAAACCCTGGTAACCAAAAACAACTGTCTGAACTGAGTCTTGCACACTGTAAATGCATTACCAGTGTAGTTGGTGAAAATTTGAGGGTGGAATGTGATGTCTTGAAAAATTTGAGCAGGTGAGATCATGCATAATTTCAAAAGAAAGCAAACAATTTTGGCTCCTTTGAAATTTTTCACTTTTTGTTTTCCCAGTGAAAAACTTATAAACGAATTTTTAATTAAATGACCACTTTTTTCAAACTTCCTGGTTTTTCCCCCTTCCTCTTATTAATAAAAAAGAGAGAGAAAGTGCTACTTCTCTCACTTTTAACTTTCTTTAAAATGTTTTTCCATGAGAAATATGCAGTTAAGTATGAAAGAATGCTTTTTTCACTTTTATTTTTCTTCCTTTTGTCACACATTCCACTGGGAAAAGAAGAGGAAAAGGAAATAAAAATGGAAAGAAGGTTTGGACTTTTACAACAATTTAAAACAAAACTTTTAAAACTACAAAAAAAATATATTTTCAAATAAAGAGGTTTCAAATTTTAAACCCCAAACCATTACAACTGAAATTTTTCATGAATTTTTTTCTGTCAACAATACTCAATTTTTCAGTGGGGAAAAAAATTGTAGAAATAAAACAACAATTTCTAGTTGTTTTGGTAGCTGGTGCTGCTCTAAAGGTGTGTCCACCTCTCAGAACTTCACAGTCAGAGTTTAGATCTCCATGGACATCAATGGAAGCTCCACACTTGTAAGGAAAGCAGAATGCTGGAGTCAAGAGACTTTTTGCCCTTAATTATTTTTTACTGTAATTTTATACTATGTGGAGGATTGACTGGGGAAAACAGGAAATGTGTGTGGAGTTGGGCAGGAGGGGTAACTCAAATGGATGGAATGGCTTCAATGGAACCTCATCCTGGTCCATTTTTCATCAACAAAGGGCAACAGAAGCAATATGTTTAAACTGGGCTATAAAGAAGAACAAGCAAAAGGTAGGTAGGGGTATTTAGAAATACAATAAACAGCCTTCTGGGGAGAATGATGAAAAGATCTATGAGTGAGAAGAAGAATGAGATGAGAAAAACAGGCACAGAAAATAAAATACTGACTGGTCAGGTTCTCAGCTGGTATAAATCAGCTTTGCTTCCTTGAAGTCAGTTTACGCCAGCTGAGAATCTGTTCCTGAATAGCAAATTGCAGAGAATATTTAGGTACAAGCAAAGAATTTTCAAAACTAGTTGCAGAAAGCAGAAGTAAAAGTGAAAATAAGGCCATTGAATCCTGCTGGTGGAGAGAAAGAGATGAAGAAATGGCAGGGTTTTTCATCTGTTACCAGCCATCTGGCTCCTGCCTTTAGAGAGGAAAAGGGTGGATAACTGTCAAGGACAGAAGACTATATTTCCTGGTGTGATGCAACAGGGGAATTTGATAGTCTCTAGATCACAACAAAAATGACATTAGGTGCTGTCACAGTAAATGAAGTCAAGGGAACTTAGTCCCACACTAAAATGTAATATAGTCTTTAGAAGTACCTGGAAGAAAATTCAGATTCCTGATGGCTGCAAAGCACAGTAGTTAGCTCCATTATTTTAAAATACATAGCTACTAAGGACAGGTCTACACTCCAGTGGGGATCAATCCTGTGAGATCGATCTATCGGGGGCCAATTTATCACATCTAATGTAGATGCGATAAATCGATCCCTGAGCAATCTCCCATCGACTCCTGTACTCCACCACCGCGAGAGGCACAGGCGCAATTGAGGGGGAGTGGCAGCAGTCGACGCACACCGTGAAGACGCCACAGAAAGTCAATCTAAGTACGTCGACTTCAGCTATGCTATTCTCGTAGCTGAAGTTCAATATCCCCCCCAGTGTAGACCAGGGCTTAAGACATCATGAGCACTATTTTATTTTTTTGTTGTTTTGATTATTCTCACTCTCCACTGTTTGAAATACTCTTAGGGTATTGAAAATAAAATAAAAATAAATAACATTGCTTCCCCAATAGCTTTCATTTCTCCTCTCCTGATAACCATTTTAATTTACTTTACTTTTCTAAAAGAGAGCTCAAACACCTGTCCATAGCTGTACAGAGGCCTCCACCAACCAGGCCAAGTGCCACCTGCACCATCTGGTGGCTGAGTGCTTTACGTGCATTGGATTTGTATTTCTTGCTGAATATTAAGATTAAAAATGATGCCTCCTTCTCCCATTGACTCTAGTCTTTATTTTTAATGGCGCAAATTTTTCTCTCAATTATTTACAATGTAACTCCATCTTAAGCTTTGCACTCTGTTCATTGGACTCCACTAGCTTCAATGGAGGTACTCACGTCAATAAGAGAATTTGGATCCCTTTCTGGTACTTGTATATATATTAGGGTGAAAATATGCAGACAGTTTTGCAGATGCTTCTACAACAAAAAATGTAACTGAACTAATGATTTAAAAAGAAATACATTCTAAGGCCTGGTCTACACTAGTGGGGAGGGTCGACCTAAGATACGCAACTTCAGCTATGTGAATACCTAAGCTGAAGTTGATGCATCTTAGGTCGACTTACCTGCCGTCCTCACAGCGGCAGTGGTCGACAGTGGGCCCTTGTGCCTTTTGGCGAGCTGGAGTTCTGGAGTCAATGGGAGCGCCTCTGGGGATCGATTTATCACGTCTCGTCAGGATGTGATAAATCGATCCCCAATAGATCGATCTCTACACGTCGATCCAACTGGTAGTGTAGACAAGGCCTTAGAATGTCATGCTGATTCTCTGAAATAATGATGTTGACGTTTCTTATGTAAATCATCATAAATATTATATAAGTTTTAAAAAGTAAAGCTTGGACTCTTAGCTAGGTAGGACTGACAAATGGATGTAAATGTTACAAAGAAAAAGGGCCAAGTTGGCTTTGAGCCATGGCCGTGTGGCTGAAAATGCAGCAAAATTCCCAGAAGCGATTTGGGCTGACTAAATTCTTTCTGTGGATTTGGGGAGAGTATTCTAGTGAGGCAGCTCCATCACACTTTTGAAGGGAACAGTGTGTGTGCCCTTACAATCTCTCCTGACTCTTGCGTACCCATGTAATGCAAGCTGTGATCTGGCCCTAAGTACCGGGGGCCCAATTCTGCCTCCCTTACTCATGCATAGTTGAGCTTTCCTCAGATGGCACCATTTAAAGCAGGGAAGTGTCCAAGGGTGGCAGAATCAGACACTGATAATTGCAGAGATGTATCTGATTTAGGGTGACCAGACCACAAATGTGAAAAATTGGGATGAGGGTGGGGGATAATAGGAGCCTATATAAGTAAAAGACTCCAAAATTGGGACTGTCCCTATAAAATCGGGACATCTGGTCACGCTAATCTGATTGCCCACTTTTGAGCCTGATACTTCTCAAGAAGTGGGTAGTGGTAACAGCCAGACCTAATTGAGTAAAGGGCTTTCCAGTGCACAGGAGTTCCTTCCAAAACATTCTGACAGGGCCAGGTTTGCTGGCAAAAATGGCAGTTGGGTGTTTCCCTAAACCTGCAATGACATCCCCCGAA
This sequence comes from Sternotherus odoratus, assembly GCA_032164245.1. NCBI lineage: Eukaryota > Metazoa > Chordata > Testudines > Kinosternidae > Sternotherus > Sternotherus odoratus. The sequence continues at coordinate 12,554,788 of JAVMKO010000005.1, read as the reverse complement.
TGATCTCACTCTGACATTCTGGACAGCACCAACTGGCTTCAGGGCCACCCAGCAGTGCACAGGTTGTGTGGCTTGTATCACTGTTATTCCCTGCTGATGGGGTTTCCACTATGGTGAAAACCAGTGGAATCCAAGCACTAACTCACATACTTTTTCTTTGATCTGCCCCATTTGGTTTGCTGGCTAGAATTGCTACAATGTACAAATCCTGCATTCCTTATAATCCAAGCAAAGTTCCCACTGAAGTTTGCGATGTAAATTTTTCTGGTGTAAGAACTGCAGGATTTAGTTTCATGTAGAATGCACAGATAGACTCTTCTGAGGCCAATATCAATGTCATCTTTGAGACTAGAGTCTCCCAACTCCATCCTCCACATCTTCATAGTATCCAATAGCAATTAACATTCCTGTTTTCTCCTGGCTGCAAAACAAAAGTCCTCAAAGCTACTCCGGTTAGTTGTTCCATGTATTGATTTAGAAATGTTCGAACACAACTCAGTACATTATGATGAATGTGATTTGGTCACCTTATTTAAAATATCCTTAGATGACATTTAAATATGTAAGACTCAGCAAATGGAGTTGTGATCAACCTCTTTCAATGAGCAAACTCATTTACAAAAGTACTTTGATAAGAATTAAAATAGAATGTAACTGTGGAAATGGACATTTTATTTCTAGTTGTCATTAACTTACTTGAAAACACATTTGGTATTTCAAACTTTAGTAAATTATTGTGTCTTCCAATTAACTCTCACACCCCAGACAATATAATGTGACTAATTTGATTCAACTTTGTTTATTTAACATCTAAACAAATCTTTATTTCCGAGGCACAAAGAAATGTGCAATTGTGTTTTATTGTACAAGTGGTAATGGGCAAAAGGAAAATTACTGGAGTGAAATTCATTTTGGCTCCTTGGTTTATCAGTTTAAAGAAAACATATCGTTTGAATGATGGCCACAATTAGAACATTAACTCGCCTTCACTGTCTTACAGACTTAATTATTTGTAGTTAAGAAGAATCTAAAGTATTGCAAACTGAATATTTGTCTGCCTAAGCAACGGCATAATGGGGGTTGGAGTCAGTGCTTAGCAACATCCTCAGATATCAGAGTGCTGTCGTGACCCTCAGCCTTGATTGTTACCTTCCATGTGGCATGTTATGGAAATATTACATCACTGGTGGACAACTTCAAGCAGAAGTTGGACCTAACTGTATGGGTGTGTGTATATGTATTGTCACAAGGCACCACTTCTGCCTCGCTGGAAGGGAGGGGGCTGGGGTAAATCAGCCCCTACTCTGGAGCGTGTCTGTCTTCCCTCTTCAGGGTTTGTTTCTCAGAGCCTCGGGGCAGGCCTGAGAAGTGCCTTTGAGGGGAAAGGGTTGTTTTTTAAAAGGGAAACCCTACAAGTTTCAAAGAAAATATCATTTCCCAATGTGCTTTAATAGTAAATTATTCTTTACCTGGGTCTACAGCTTTGAGAACCTTGGGTGGGTTTCCTTTCATTACTCTTTTGTCTGTGTTGTTTTCTGATCAATATCTGGTTATTGGAGTATTGCAGGTGTTTAGAATCCATGCTGTCTGGATGTGATGGACAAGACATTTTGGGGCAATCAGCCATGAATATCAACAAGCCTTTAGACTCTGAATGTGTTGTGATGACGAAGCTGTTAATAATAATCAACCCCATCTATCTATCTATATATATAAAAGTCAAATGGTGTATGCATGTATGCGCGGATGTATGCTTACTCCTTCCACACCGTTTGAGCTAGAGACTTGAAATTTGGTACAGTTAGAGGTCTTGGGGTCCTAATGACCGTAAGAGTCGAAAATTTTTCAAATCTCACCTCTGACGCCCCCCAGGGGTGAAATTATTTAAAGGCCAATCACATCAGCTGGGCAGCTGCTGTTCTCTGTGACATAGTTATGATGTCATAATACCCCCTCCAACAGACCCCGCACTCGCTCAGCTCTCTGCCCCTCCCCCCTCCAACAGACCCCGCAATCCCTCAGCTCTCTGCCCCCTCCCCACCTCCGACGGACCCCGGAATCCCTCAGTTCTCTGCCCCCTCCCCACCTCCGACGGACCTGAGTTGGGTTTGGTCGGAGGGTAAGTGAGGTAGGGGTGTCGCGTTTGGTCGGGGGGTAAGTGAGCCAGGGGTGTTGGGTTTGGTCTGGGGGGGTGGGAAGGTGTCTGGGTGGGTGAGGGGTGAGGTGTGGGGGTTGGGGTTGGTCAGGGGGTGTTGGGTTTGGTGGGGGGGTAAGGTGGGGGTGTTGGGTTTGGTTGGGGGGGTGAGGAGGGGGGTCGGGGTTGGTCGAGGGGTAAGTGAGGTGTGGGGGCGGGTTTGTTTGTGGTGGTAGGTAGGGGTGTCGGGTTTGGTTGGGGGGGAAGTGAGGTGGGTGTGTCAGGTTTGGTCTATGGGGGGGTGAGGTGTGGGTGTTGGTCAGGGGATGTTGGTAGGAGGTGACGTGGAGGTGTTGGGTTTGGGTGGGGGGGGTGAAAATGTGAGTCGGGGTTGGTCGAGAGGTAAGTGAGGTGGGGGTGTCAGGTTTGCTCTTTGCCCCCATCCATCGGACCCCGCACTCGCTCAGCTGTCTGCCCCCTCCCCACCTCCGACTGACCCGAGCAACGCCGGGTATTTTCGCTAGTGGTTAATAATTATGACTGAACTATGTTTCCACTGAAAATAAACTTTAACAGATTATGCAATTAATAATAATAATAGTAATAATAATAAAAATAATAAATATAAAAATACTATTTACAAACACATGTTTATAGAACTAAATAGATCCACAAACTGAAAGCAAGGCTTATCTATTTCTAAATAGCTCTAAAACCAATAAAGATGCACCTTTCTGAATTATGACTGCTCCTACCTCTGCTTACCAAAGCTGTGATCAAGTATAGCACCAGCTGCAGATTTTGCACTTCAAATAAGTATGTGATATATCCTTCAATCCTAAGACCCTTAACAGAAAATACACTGGGAGTTACTGTAAAATTCCGTGGAAAAGCAGAGCAAATTATAGGTAAGTACTACGTCAACGGATCTTGGGTTATTTAGAGCTTTTAAAGTAATCAATACTTTCCAGCCACATTAGCTCATAAGAATATGGAAGATGACATTAATATCTGTCTCTTTTTCTCTATATACTCACTCATACTCTTGCTTTAATCAATTATGCTGCAATCAATAATAATAAAGAAAACAACACTGTTGTTTAAAAATAACACATTTGATCCATATTGACTGGCTTGTTGTAGCTAATTTATATGGTGTTTGATTGGAGTAAATAAATATTTTATTTTTCTATCTCTAAATGGAAAATTCATAGCCCTGAAAACTCTGGGGTAGCATGTGATATTCCCTGTGATATTTGTTCTGAATAAACAATAAAATAATACTACAATATCAATTTTAGTAAATCTTGTAGGATAGTTTCAAATAATAATACTTAGCATTTATGTAGTATATTATGATTTAAAAGCAGGGTACAGATATTAAGTAAAGTTAATTGGCATTAACTGTTTAATCAATCAGCTTTACACTAGTAAACATTCAGAGTTACCTGAAATAATTTTCACTCTCTCTGGTTGAGGGAACTGATTCTTTGCCTTTGATTCTGTATCAGGGAAATGGAGCAATGCTTCCAACATATTGTCATTGGGTCCAATACTTCATTCCTTACCCAGGCAAGTCAAGATTAGAGTTCGTCTGAAAACAGAAGTTCCACAGGAAATTCTGACATTTTGAAATTTGTTTTTGTTCCAAATTGGAATCAAAAGTTTTGAAATTTCTCACAAAACAGAGTTCTTCATTGATTATCAAATATGTACAATCCCTCTTGATGTCATATCACGATACCAAAGTGAATTTACATGAGCCTAATCTCAATAGACCTTTGTGGATCCAATACCCCACTACTCACTGATAAAGTGTTCTGGGCATTGCAAGAAAGTAACTTTTGATTTCCAGGGTGCCCATCAACCTGTTCTTCAATGTAGACACTATGTAAAGTCCAAATATACCCCCTTCCTGGGAGTCTGGTTTCTATTACACAAATTGACAATGATATTACATAAAGTTCAGCTCATACCTTCTTGGTTGGGCCCACTCCTCATCAGCTCACCACCACCACCAATCCCACCTCCTTCATGGCTGAGCAACTTAGTCAGCAGAACTCACATTGCCCATTCTCAGCAAACCTCACATTGGTGTGTTTTTTTCAGGAAAACATTACCAGACTGGTATATGCCTCTGACCCAGAGCCAGGTGCAGGGCTGGCTTCCTATCCCATCATAACCCCTTTGGGCTGCAGCTGAGTGTCACAGAGTGCATCTCAAGAGAACGAGGTATAAAGGTGGCTTTCAGGCCTTTCTAGTCCCCAGTCCTAGGTTTGGAGGTTGCTTTAATTTGCAGTGGGGGCCATTTGGTCCAAGGGCCCATTACAACAGCCAAGAATCACAAGGGCTTAGGGAAGCTCAGGCCATATCTCCTTGCCCCAGCCATACTCCCTACATGGACAGCCAGGGGAGGAAAGGCATAGGAGCTGCTACAATGACTCCATCCCAGGGAAGATGCTTTCACGGCTGGCTACACTAGCTGAGAGGCTGTTTTGCCATTAGCCGCACAAAGCATCCCTCATTCAGAATAGGATGTGATCCATCTCTACTACTGTTACTGGGATGAAGATCATAATGGTGCATTACAGACCATGGGTTAATCTTCAGAAGCAAATGAACACTTTTGCTTTAATCTGTATTCTATCAAAACAGAGACAATATTTTAATCTTTTGTGGGGAAAAGTGTTTGATATTGTGTTTCAATTGAGTTCCCATGTCTGCCAGCTGGTTTTGATCCCTCATGTTTCTATTTTGTACATTCTTTCCATTGGCTGGGCTGTCGATGGCAGGACGATGGACTATGCAATGTGATTGTTGTTGAGTCGGTACCAGATAATAGAGCAATAAGGTGTCCGAGGTGATATCTTTTATTGGACCAATGTTTGTCGGTGAGAGAGACAGCACAGAGAGCTCTTCTTCAAGTCTGGGAAAGCTACTCTGAGTGTCCAAATGCTCAGAGTAGCTTTCCTAGTCCTGAAAAAAGAGCTCTCTGTAGCTCAATGGCTTGTCTCTTTCACCCACAGCAGTTGGTTCAATAAAAGTGATTACCTCAACCACCTTATCTCTCTAGGATGATGGAGTGTAAGACCATGAAACTGTATGCTATGGTAATGAATTTGGCCTAGTATTCATTTCACTAGGAGATATAGATGGTCTAGCTCTGAGTGGCTGAGTGGTTCACCCAGACCAGGGTGAACAGGGTTACTTTTGACCTTATTTGTTCCAGGATGTGTACTGGGACCTAATCTTGTGCTCCCAGTTAAGATCTGTAGCTCTCAGGCAGGATCTTGTTAAAAAAAAATTTGGTACGATGTTCATCTTTGACTATAAGGGAGTTTATCATTGAACTCGGGGGGGGGGGGGGGTTCTCACTTTACTGGTCTTGCAGTCCTCAAAACTGTATGTTTTGTACAGATCTAACAGTTTCAGTGAACCCAACCTCAACAAACCTAACCTAGAGCAATCATGCACTGGCTGTGATCTTGCCAAATCTCGCAAACTAAGCAAGGTGGACCTAGTAAGTACTAATAAGTACTTAACATGGAAATTTACAAGGAAAAGAGGAATTTGTGTATCATTAGTGCACCAGATTGCAGCTGCTGTTCCATCATCTGACAAAGTATATTAATGAAAGGAAAATAACTGATATTTCTATAACCTTTACTGCCTAGATGCAACATTTTGAATTATATTGAGTGAGCATATAGTCAAAGACCCTTTTGTGATATGGAAGCAGAAGGGGACTGTGTTGACATTGGTATGGAAGTTATATGCTATTAAAACTTCTGGACCACATTTTCAGCTGGTCTGAAAGTTGGTCTCTGTAATTGCTCCCACAAATTTTGTACACATCAATAGTTGCTTGTAATATGTACAAAGGGGTACTTGTGGGGGTGGGAAGGATGGAATGAATAATGAGAAATCTAATTGCCAAGGGAGACCGAAATGCGTCCCTTCACAAACATTGTCTTCTTTATGGAAAGCAAAGTTAATCTAACAGCTTGGAAGAACTTGACCGTGGAAATGCATTGCAATAATTTAAATTAATGTCTCTGAATGATGTTCTTTTATAATTAACTAAATCATAAACATGGCCATCTAATCTAGTCAAGAAGAGAATGGCTTGCAAATCAGTTATGTGATTATAGACAATCAGCATCAGGGATTCTTTATGTCTGAAAATACAACCTGTTAATATCAGGTCTGTTTAACATAGCAAATGTTTTTCTTGTTTGAAAAACAGGACTGGTGCAAACTGTTGTTTCTAACTACAGGGTTAATTTGCAAACTGTGATTGCTAGATTTCTAAGTAAATGAAAATGAATGAAAAAAGAATGTGTTTAGTTATTTATTGAATTCACTCATTTATTAATGCTAGATTCAAAAGAGGCTGGGCCAGATTCTCTGGCTTGTTTCCACATCCCTTTTGCACCATCTGAGACATACAGAGGACCAGAATCTGGCTGTAGCTATCTAGCTGAAAATTCCTTTGGTGGGAGGGGGGTAGCTCTTAGCTGCTGTAAAGCCAGCAGATCTTGTATCTATGACAATGGCCCCTAGCCTAAGACAGTTTTTAGGGTCTAGGAGGCATGGGGTGGAACACAGCTTTGCTTCATCAGTTCATAGCTGGTTTATTGTCCCTTAGGAACTATAATAAACTGTTGTAAATTTAAAGCAATCCCCTCCAGAAATCTCCCAGGATCCACTCCTTCTGGAAGCTCTATTGGGAACTGTAGGATAGGTACCTAGAAAGCACTGCAACTGAAATGGTTTGGAAGAGCAGAAATATGAGTGCAAGAAGTTCAGCATGGCTCAAGTGAAGATACTGAACCATTTATGCTTAATTTAGTTTACTACAATAGGTTCAGTTACGAATAGTCCAATCCTGAGTGTAGACACAGCCACAGATTTCATCCCTCTGAAAGCTGCACTTTGGCAATGGTATGTGATCCATGTATAACTTGGTGCCAACTGGTGGAGAGCACAGGAGATGCACAGGATTTTACAGGGATCCCCTGAGTCAGATATATGCATAATAATTCACTAGTGGGTGGCATAGGAGGTCTGTGCTCAGAGCCAATGGCCAGCTGGTCATCAGAATCATTGTGAAATATACGTATAGATACTAGTTAAGGAGTTATGGGTCTATACTGAAAATTATGTTCTTGAGGCTGGGAACCAGGAGGTGGCATGCCTCAGACAGGTTCTTTCAGGCAGCGGGTAGCAGACACCTAGTTCCATGTCTGGTCACTGTGTATTGTGTATCGCACAACGTATGCCTATTTGCACACTGGGCCAGATAGCAAGAGATTGTGAAATCTATAAGAAAGGAATATACAGGAAAAAACAACCAGCGGGGTTGGGGAGGAGAAGGGGGTTGGAGTGGGGAGATGGTCCTTTTTATAATTAAAGACACTGGTTTGTTCTGATATATCTGGGGATGCAAACAGATACCCTGGATCTTTCACTGAGGAGGCAAGTGGTGGCATGACTTGTCCCATGAACAGTAGATCACGGTCAAGTTTGGCTGTATAATGCTGGAAGGACTTTTGAGTACAAATTGCTCTGCAAGACATTAAGGAATCTAGTTTAGCAAGTCTATATTCTAGAATGCATCTTATGAGTTTATTTTATATGTAACCATTTGTTCGCAACACTAAACTTTTACTTGTTTTCACTATAAAAATATCTAAGTGTTGTGTGTCAAATGAAGCTGTGATCTTAGGTGGCCCTGGTAAGCTGAGGTGTACTACTTTTTTGGTAGCAATGAATCTGTGAGTACTGTAAGAATCCAGTGGAACAGGGACTGGATATTCCAGGCAGACACTTGGAGGTTTTGGGGATTGGAGTGTGTGTATTGCTAAACTGGAGAGAGACAGCGGGGCCTTCATAGGCCTAGAAGGGAGTTCTTGTGTTCATGTGGCCACTGGAGTTGGGCAGCTGACCCCTGGCAGGCACAGACAAGGCTTCCTCATGCCAAATATGAGTGGCAGCGAGGTGCCTCACTACCCTGGATAGTGTCACAAGGTTCATATTAATCTTTGAAACTTTGATCCAGGTCAGGTGACTGGAGATAATAAATAAGGTTGAGAATTCTAGAAGTGCTGAGTGCTTTTAAAAATCTTACCCTAATCGTTCAGTCTCTGCTGCAGTGTGTGAGGCATTTTATACATAGTAACTCAGTTTGCTATGCGCTTTGAGATGCTTCTAAATAGACAGCACCCCCGTATGTTATAATCAGCTTTCTCAGGCTATATTCTTGCTTGGCAGTGTAAAAATCCTGTTCTATCTGTGGACTACTTGTGCAGAAAATAGCTCTGTCTCAGGGATGGTAAACCTATCAACCTTACCACAGAAGGCTTATTGATTCTTGTTGCTCTTTCACCCTAGCTGTCATGGCTAGTCTGAACTGAATATCATTAGATGAGCTCCATGCAGTCAAGGGAAACAACTTTTCCTTTTTTACAGTTGCTTATAAACAGGACATAAAAAGAGAATTAATCAGTTTTGCATTCTACGAAATGGTCAGATTTTGCCATTTCATTATCTGACCCTATTCATCAAACCAATGAAAATGCAAATACAGCCCTCGAAAACCTCTGACCTGAACACAGAAACATATTCTGAACAGACATGCCAAACTCGCAAGAAAACCCACAGAAACACGGTATGTTTTTGGCTTAATTGGCTTGTAGCTTGTTGCTTCCATTTTTTTTGATCAGCTCCCTGCAAGCAGGGGCAAGGGGGGAGAGAGAGTCAAGGGTGCACAGTGAGCCCACCACAGTCTCAGACTGCACATGATTAGCACCAGGGGCATCTAGTCACAGAGAGTGCTGGGGTTCTTCGAGATTGGCTTGTTTGGGTCTTGTTTTGAAATGGGATTAGCTTGATTTTTGGCTAATTGTGAAAGTTGGGGTGCTTATTTACCTCATGAAAGTTGGCAACTGTGATTCTGAATTTAGTTTGCCTCACAATGTGCATCAGTTACACAGCCATCTTCTGCCTTTCTGAACCAGCTTTCCTGAGCTAAGTTCCCTGTTCCTCCACCCTTTTTATTTCCTTCTATTGTTGCAGACTCTGTGGGGAAGATTTTTAAAGCACTGGTGGAGTGAGATGCCTATCTGCCCTTAGCTTCCTGGGTGCCTAACTCTATTTTTGCCTTGGAAAAATCTCCTCCGATGCTTTCATTTATAACCTTTTATATATGCTTTCTATAATAGAGGGGGCTCGTAACAACATTACTAAATGTGAGGGTGCAATATCCATATAAAGACAGTAAATAGGATTTTTTGTTCTGCTTTGATTTTCTAAGAGTATATTTTTATACTTAACTATCTTTATTGTAAGATTGATTGAATAATTCCATTTTTAGAACTTTTGGTCAATTTTATCAGGCCTCACCTCCATTTCTGTGCATGCCTAGAAAAATGACTGCACCCCCAAAATAGAATCTTTGCAAATGTTAGTAGTGAGACATTTGAGTACCTGTTGGTATTAGCAGCTCAGGTACTTTGATGTTATATGCACATGATTTTGCACTATGTCTGTGAAAAGAGAGGTACAATTATTTGTGAGCAGAAATTTGCACGGCCAGAGAACAGGTATGTCTACACTGCAGTTAAAACTGGCAGCTGACCGTGCCAGCTGACTTGGGCTAAGGGGCTGTTTAATTGTGGTGCAGTTGTTTAGGCTCATGCTGGAGACCAGGATCTATGACCCTGCAGGGTGGGAGAGTCCCAGAGCTCAGGCCCCAGCGTCTACACAGCAGCTGAATAGCCCCTTAGCCCAAGCCCTGAGAATCTGAGTTAACTGTTTTAGTCAAGCTGTTGTTGTCTAATTTAGACATACCCATACAGACACCTGGCCTAGAGACTTTACTAATCTGTGGTTTGGCATTGTGGTGTTATGCTATTCAAATTTGCCTTTCAGAACATTATGTCATTAAATGAAGGTCAACTCATTGTGGGAGCATTTTTGTTGACTTTTCCATGGCCTTAAAACTTGGGAACCATAAAATTCTTCTTCATGAATCTGGCAGATTTTTGGATTGGTTCCATTGGTTTGAATTTGTCGAGGGATCTTATGAGCAACTGAGCAGAGCCAGTTGCAAACCATTGTAGGATTCTGTTTCACTACCAATTAAACTAAAGGTTCCACTGGGATACATCACAGCTCCTCAGCCGTTTCTCTCTTATCTGTGTGAAAGTCTTTATGTCCCTTTGTAGAAAATCTCTGTTTCCTTTCATTAGAGTAATATTTATTTTCAAGGGCCCTTTTACAGGCTTTTTAATAATATCTTTTCAAATATTGTGAAGGGGAATAAAATCATCCAAAATGCAATATAAAATCAATGCCAAATTTCAAAATGATCTAGGAGTTTCTCAAATTTACCATTTTGGAAAGTTGTCATTTCAAACATGGAACAAATTCACCCCCTGTTGAGACAGGCAGCACAAGACTGCCCATGTATCACTTCAAACCCACTTTGCCCTCAAAGCAGTGGAAGAAAATAGAGTTAAAATGGGTCTGAAGTAATGCATAGGCCTTTAACTGTGGTCAGTTTTTCATTTTTGGATACACAGTGGTATTAAATCCTATTAACCTTAGTATTTATAACTAATTGTCCCCACGAATTAGCTGCGATTATGTCAAAGCATCTGTTTCCTTTGAGCATCAGCCTACATTTACTCTTAGCCAAGGTGAAAGGTGTTGGCTTAGTACCCCTGAGAACTGAATTTGTTTTTCTGCGGAACATGTACAGACCAAAAAGTGACCGTACAAACTTGGCCACACTGACCTGAACATCTGTACAAGAGTATTTTAAAATATATAATTGACGTGTTTTTATGTTTAATTGTGACCTTTTTTAGAATGTCTTACTTTCCGGTAAAAAAGACCTTGTCAGACTGGAAATTTATGGATTGAACAAATCAGATGGTTAACATGCATAACACTTTTAGACATATTGCATCATTATTTCAACAATGAAATATTCCAACTGAGAAATCCATTTCAGGAGCTTATCCTTGTCTGCTTCCTTGTTTGGCAATCTATCTGTAGCTGACTAAATTTTCAACCACAGCCTCTGATTTTGCATCCACATGAAAGTCTGAATTTTGCTTCAGGGATTGTCTTTTTATTTCCTTATTAGTCATACATCTGTACAGCACCTCGCACAATGGGATCTTGATATGTATCAGGGACTCCTAGGCACTATGATAATAAAAATATAATCACAAGCTAACTGAATTGAAACCAACCACACAGTTTCCCCTCATGAGTACAGGCTGGGGGCAAGCACATGAAATCTACCACATTCCACATTGTGGGAGAAATGCTGAACAAAGGGGGGAGAAAATGGGCGGGGGGGGGGAGGGGAGCGAGAAGCATCTTGACCAATAGGTAAATTACAGGGCAATTTCTGTGATTAAATAATTAATCCATAAGGCCCTGACTGAATATATCAACTCTCTCTACTGGTGTAGTTACAGAAGTGGAATTCTCTCTTTTGCTTTCTGGGTAGAGGCCTTTATTTTTAGTAGCCTAAGAATATAAATTCTGTTTCATGTATATAATTTGTTGATGAGTGCGGGGTTGGTGTATGTTTGCAGCCATGGAACACTGCAAACTGCACATGAAATTATGTATTGTGTACTCAGACACAGGATCTTGATTTTCTATATCACTAGTGTCATTCTCTGCCAATACCAAACTAACCTTTTAAACCCTAACTTACCGATTTTTTTTTTTACTTCCTTTATATTGCTGGTCCTCTTCTGTTGTTTTCCTCTTGGAAGGTGATTACCCTCCTATGACACCAAAGTCACTCTGAGATTAGCCAACAAGTAGCATATGCTTCACAGACTCAGGGAGTCATTAACCCCCCACTATAACACAAGGCACAAGGCATGCTTCACAGACTCAGGGAGAAAAGTATGTAAAGTGTATTCTCATATCCCAGCACTCCTGAAATAATAAATGCAAATTCTAAAACACAGTACCCCTGAAATAATAAAATGCAAATTCACTGCAGCTGTCTCTGTGTGTCTCCAATAGACAGATGAAAAGGAAAAATGAAGGAAGAGAGATAAGGAGCCCCTTCAAATGCATTGACTTCGTTTAAAATTACAATAATTTAAGATATTCACAGACAGACTGGTACTAACCAGATTAACTAAAATAGGATATACATACATTCGTACATACTCATTGACTCAGACCAGAATAACTACAATAGTTTGAGAGTTTTATAGCAGCTTTCTGGTCTCTGACAACCCACCCTACTGTTGCCGCCCTCCTCTATCAGAACCCAGGTTAGTACAACCGCAAGTGTACAAGTTAGGTTGACTTTTGTTAACTGTGGTATGAACTCTGGAGCAGCCTGATCTGCGCTGGGATGGTTTAAAGAATGAAACCTTGTGATATCAGACCTTTCAGACGAGTGATTGCCTGATGTGGTACAAAAGCTGATATCAATTTTAAAAGCCTTTTAGAAATTACATTTAATAATGTCTGAAATGGAAATAAAATATAATTTAGCAAAATTAAAATATGTAACAATACTTCATAACATAATATAAATGCAGACAAAGCCACTGAGCTTGTAGAAATTATCATCCATACTTTACACAGAAAGAAACTGAGTCAGAGGTTAAGGCCTACATTTTCAATGGTCTAATTCTGGGTTTCTAAACACTGTAGTTATGGATGCTCAGCACTTTCGTAAATAGGTCCTAGGAGCGTCTAATGACTTATCCAAGGCCACAGGAGGAGTCCATGTCCAAGGCAGGATTAGAACACAAGAGTTCTTGTCTCCCAGTCTGCATTCTCAGTACTCACAACTTTATCATGAGGCAAACAATTTTTAGTGTTTTTCTAAATATCCAAACTCCTTGAGTTGAGATCTCAGCTTTCATTTAAAAATAGTATCTCTAGTTGTGTCTTTGCTTTCTATACAGTATTAATTTTTTTAAAAAACTAATTAGCATGGCTGGATTTCAAATAACTATGTTTATTAATTAAATGCAAATATACAAGACATAGCTACATATGTTCACTGCTGCTCCAGCATGGCTCTGAATGGCTTCTAAACAAAAGACAAAGAGGCCAACTAATAGGCTTTCACATGGTTTAAAGGGATAGTATCTAGTTCCTAGATACTAGCCCTCCTCAGAACATGTGACCAAAGTATGCATGTATCTAAGATGCAAAAACAGAAAGGCAAAAAAAACCCCAAAAACCCTCAGTATGTATTTTTTTAAAATATCTTGAGTTTTAAAGCCAGACTTCGGATTTTTGTGGGTGCTACCTAACGACTTTTGAATGCTTGAAGTTGGTAATACCAGTACATGCACATTAATTTGACAAGAATCAGAGAGGTAGCCATGTTAGTCTGGAATAGCAGAGGTAACAAAGAGTACTGTGGCACCTTAAAGACTAACTAAAGTATTGAAGCATAAGCTTTTGTGGGCTAATACCCTCTTCGTCGGATACAAGCAGTGGAAGTGTCCACTGCTTGCATCCGTCGAAGTGGGTATTAGCCCACAAAAGCTTATGCTTCAATATTTTAGTTAGTCTTTAAGGTGCCACAGGACTCTTTGTTACCTCTGTTAATTTGACAGGGTTTTTTGGGGGGAGGTTTGGTAGTATGTAACAAACATATATCTGGCTCCAAAATGCAGACTTGTTTCACATTATGGATCACTGGAAAGGTATTTGATGATACCAACAGATGACCATCAAAATAAACTGCCTTTTTGCTGTTGCTGATTCTGAAAAATCTTTTAGCAGTACTGGGAAACACTTCAGGCTACGTCATTACAAATATAAGCCGAGAGTAAGTCCCATATCTCTATATATAAAAGTCAAATGGTGTATGCGTGCGTGTATGTATGCGTGTATGTACATGCACTTACTCCTTCCACACCGTTTGAGCTAGAGACTTGAAATTTGGTACAGTTAAAGGTCTTAGGGTCCTAATCAGGGTAAGAGTCGAAAATTTTTCAAATCTCACCTCTGACGCCCCCCAGGGGTGAAATTCTTTAAAGCCCATTCACATCAGCTGGGCAGCTGCTATTCTCTGTGACATAGTTATGATGTCATAATACCCCCTCCAACGGACCCCGCACTCGCTCAGCTCTCTGCCCCCTCCCCCCCTCCAATGGACCCCGCACTCGCTCAGCTCTCTGCCCCCTCCCCACCTCCGACGGACCCGAGTTGGGTTTGGTCAGAGGGTAAGTGAGGTAGGGGTGTCGGGTTTGGTTGGGGGGTGAAGTGGGGGTGTCGGGTTTGGTCGGGGGGGTAAGTGAGCCGGGGGTGTTGGGTTTGGTCTGGGGGGGCGGGAAGGTGTCGGGGTGGTTGAGGGGTGTGGGGTGGGTGTTGGGGTTGGTCAGGGGGTGTTGGGTTTGGTTGGGGGGGTGAGAAGGGGTCGGGGTTGGTCGAGGGGTAAGTGAGGTGTGGGTGTCGGGTTTGTTTGTGGTGGTAGGTAGGGGTGTCGGGTTTGGCCTATGGGGGGGTGAGGTGTGGGTATTGGTCAGGGGGTGTTGGGGTTGGTAGGGGGGTGACGTGGGGGTGTTGGGTTTGGGTGGGGGGTGAAAATGTGAGTCGGGGTTGGTTGAGGGGTAAGTGAGGTGCGGGTGTCGGGTTTGGTCAGGGGGGGTGAGGTGGGGATGTCAGGCTTGCTCCCTGCCCCTCTCCCCCCTCCAACGGACCCCGCACTCGCTCAGCTCTCTGCCCCCTCCCCACCTCCGACGGACCTGAGCAACGCCGGGTATTTTCGCTAGTCCTATATAAGAAAAGGCCAGAGGATGTTTGTCCGAAGCCGTCATGCGCAGTAGAGACGGCCTGGACAAACAGCATGCTGGGAGTTGTAGTTCGGCGGCACAAAATGGCCACTGCGCGTGCGCCACCGTAGAGATGGCCCGGACAAACAGCCTGCTGGGAGATGTAGTTCGGCGGCACAAAATGGCCGGCGTGAGTGTGCTGCCGCGAGCTGTAGAGACGGCCCGGACAAACAGCATTAGGCACTTTGGCCCATGTACACGGGCTGTTACACTAGTTACAAATATGAGCCAAGAGTATTTCTTGAGAGCAGTTTTGTGTAGGCCATTAGATATTGTAATCCCATCTCACATTTTGGAAGATAATTCTCACTGGTGTATTTGATGCAGTAAGGGAAAGTCAGGGGGAGAAACCAAAGCAGCAGTAAGTGACATGGTAGTCTGAAGGGCCAGGAAGATGATTTTAACAGCAGTATTTGGATGAACCCCAAATGTGGAGCATGACACATATTGCAACCACATGCAGTATTATTGGAGACTATTGTATTTTATGTTCAAAGCATGAAAATCTCAAAAAGCCACTATACTGACTGGCCAGACAGTATGAGCTATAGAATTAGAGTGACCAGATGTCTCAATTTTATATGGACATTCCCGATATTTGGGGCTTTGTCTTATATAGGTGCCTATTACCCCCCGCCCTCTGTCCTGATTTTTCACACTTGCTGTCTGGTCACCCTAGGCGATGACTAATGCAAAATCAAAAGGCTGGCTTTGAAGCTTGACCACCTGGGGGCTATGGGACTAGGGCTATCTGTTTTCAAGAGGCTGGGAGACAAAGACTTTTGGTATAAAAGGCTGAGTTTAACAACTCAGGGTCTTCTTTTTGAGTCAGCAAATAGGTCTTTTGGTCCTAAGGCGATGTCAACCCTGGATGGTGTAAGGACTTTGGCCTGCTAGTGCCCCGTAAGACCGATGGGCAATTTCTGATACATAAATAAGCATGTAGGGCCTTTGTTTTCTCTGTATGGTTTTCTATCCTGGATAAATTACTCTGCTGAGAAAGAGCTCTGTGGTAACTTGTAACTGCTGGCATATGCTGGTTATAGACCTGGGAGAGGAAGCACAGGACAGCATCAAGTGGCTTGCCGGAGATATTTCAGTGTATGACGGAACGATGTAGCATTAAAACCCCTGGTCAGAAGGGAGTGGGACACAGGTCCCTGTACAGAGACAGTTGACATCTTAGAGGCCTGAGACGTGACTGGGAACTCCTGGAGAGGATTGCAAAGGGATGATACAAGTTCAGTTACCCTGAAATTGTGGCAGGGAGCTGGGTATCCAGAAGAACAAAAAAAAAAGGAGGTTCTAGAAATCAAGAGCAGAGATGAGAGTTTTAGCCGGGCAGAGATAAAAGGGCGTATTGGGGAATGTTACGAAGAATTAGCCGGTCCGCACTTTCACTTTGCTCCCTGCAGTTTGTTTACTTGAGGCCTTCTGCTCAGCTGGAATAGTTTTGTTATTATTTGTAGGAGTACAACCCCTGGAGGCCAGCTGGGATTGGGACTCCATTACAGTACGAAGTAACAAACCGTCCCTGCCCTGAGGAATTTACAATCAAAAGTGCCATGAGTGAGGAAGGGTAGGAGAGAGGGACGTAACCTACAGTGATGGGCTGCTCACGTCTTATGAGTGCCCCATGTCTCCCCCCCAAGGGTTTGGTGGATTGGGGTGGCTGGATGGTGTTTTTTTGCAGGGAGTGGATGAGGCAAAGGGAGGGAGCGAGGGGAAGGCGCAAGGGGGCAGATGGCGTGAACGAGACTGAGGGGAAGGGCGGGCTGGGGTTGAAGCAAAGAACCACCGAGCCCAGAGGCGGGAAATCTCCACAGTGGAAGCTCGAGGAGGAACCAGCTGCTGCCAAACGCGGCGGTGCCCGCTGCAGGCTGGCTCCGTCCGTCTCTCTTCCCAAGGCCAGGCGGGTGCGGGGAGATGAGGGGACGGCGGGGAACCTGCAGCCCCGGGGGGGGGGATCATTGGCCTCCCCTCCCGTCCCCCCGCCGGCTGTCGGTCGATGGCCCCGCGCTCTGCCTTGTCCCCGCTGAGGGGCGGCCCGGCCCGCGGCTCCCGCCCCGCTGGGCGCCAGGGGTCGCTGTGCCGCGGCTCGCCGGGGCCGTGGCGGGCCGGAGAGGTTCCCCGGCGGCTCCTCCTCCCGCCCGGCGGCTTCCCAGGCTCCTCTCCGGGTAAACAGCGATGGCTGCCGAGGAAGGAGGCGGGGAGCCCGACGACAACATGGGGAATCACCTGCAGCTCCTGCCCGGTAGTGGCCGCGGCCGGCGCCCCGGGCCGGCTCCCTGCGGGGCCGGGGATGGGCTGGGCGAGGGGGGTGGGGAAGAGGAGTTCGGCTGGGGGGGGGGCAGAGGGATTCTGTGGGGGGAGGGGAGAGCGATGTGGGGCTCTATGACGGGGGGCAGAGGGATGCGGTGGGGGGCAGGGCCCTGTGGGGGGGGGCAGAGGGATGCGGTGGGGGGCAGGGCCCGGTGGGGGGGCAGAGGGATGCGGTGGGGGGCAGGGCCCTGTGGGGGGGGCAGAGGGATGCGGTGGGGGGCAGGGCCCTGTGGGGGGGGGCAGAGGGATGCGGTGGGGGGCAGGGCCCTGTGGGGGGGGCAGAGGGATGCGGTGGGGGGCAGGGCCCGGTGGGGGGGCAGAGGGATGCGGTGGGGGGCAGGGCCCTGTGGGGGGGCAGAGGGATGCGGTGGGGGCAGGGCCCGGTGGGGGGGGGCAGAGGGATGCGGTGGGGGGCAGGGCCCGGTGGGGGGGCAGAGGGATGCGGTGGGGGGCAGGGCCCTGTGGGGTTGGGGGAACATAAAGGGGTGCGGTGGGGGGTAGGACCCTGAGGAATGGGAGCAGGGGGTTGCGGTGGGGGGGCAGGGCTCTGTGGCATGGGGGCACAGAGGGATGTGGTGTGGGGGGGTAGGAGGCTTTGGCACGAGACTGCGGTGGAGGATAGGGGGCTGTGGCATGAGGGAACAGGGGGCTGTGGCATGAGGGAACAGGGGGCTGTGGCATGAGGGAACAGGGGGCTGTGGCATGAGGGAACAGGGGGCTGCCATGGGGGGAAGGGGCCTGTGATGCAGAAAGGGCAGGGGACTGTTTGGAGTCTCAGGAGCCTGTGGCATAGTGGAGTATGGGGATGTGGTGGGGGCAGGAGTCTGTGCCATAGTGGAGTATGGAGCTGCAATGAGGAGCAGGGCGGGGAAGAACAAAGGGGGGTGGTATTTGTTTTGGGCCTCTGAAAAGGTCACCGGGGAATAGGGAGTGGGGCTGGGTGGTGAAATACCGCAGCACTGGTATGGTGGGGAAGCAAGTGAGAGATCTAGGGAAGAGTCTTGGACTCTGAGCAGAGGAGAGAGAACTAGGAAGGAAACCTGAGGACTGTGGCAGTGGAGGAGGGATTGCTGTATAGTGGGCTCAGGGTCGTATACAAATAATAACAAAGGGATATGATATTAAAAGAGGATTTTTTCAGTGGGTGACCAGGCATGATCAGATTAGGGGAAAGTAGGAGAGAACACGTTCTTTGATGGAGGGTGAGGTGTGGAGGCAGGGAAGGAAGACCGGCTGTGCTAGGATGTGGTGTTTATGAATGCTTATGTATTGCCATCTCTCCTGCTTTCTGGGGTGCTCTGAATCTGCCTCCAGGAGAATAGCCCCGGCAGAGGACTCTTTTTGGGTAGAAGAAGGAGCAGAAGCAGCATCTACTACTGTTTTCACTTTTACTTTTGTTTTTGTGCATTGAGAAAGCGTAGACAGAAATGGGAGGCATTCTCTGATTTTTTTTATTGCCGCTCATATAGTTGCAATCAGTATTTAAGCACAAGATATGCAGAGGAAACAATGTTTTACAAACGAAGCTGCAGTCTTTCAGCCTTCATCTGTCATGTAATTGTCTAGTATTGGCTTGCTGCTTGCTTACAGCAGAGAATGTGCAGAAGTTAAACATCAGCCAGGCCGCATAGAAAGGCAAAATAATTACATATTTAATATGTTAGAAGTTAGGAATGGAAACTTTAGCTTTCAGATCAAGTCCATACCAATGTAAAAGGAGAATTGGATATTCAATGTATGATTTATGTGAATTGTAGATATGATTTACTGGGATGTTGAGCACTGATTCCAGGAGAACTGCGAGTACCGTTACCTATAGCTCAGGAGTTCCTATATTATCCAAGGTAACAAAGAGTCCTGTGGCACCTTAAAGACTAACTAAAGTATTGAAGCATAAGCTTTCGTGGGCGAATACCTCACCCTCCCTGATTTGAGATAACAAGCTGGTTCAGGCTGATTGGACTAACCTTGTTACCTCCTACCTGGTTCTTGCCTACTTATCTATACCTGTCCCTGGACACTTCCACTGCTTGCATCCGACGAAGTGGGTATTAGCCCACGAAAGCTTATGCTTCAATACTTTAGTTAGTCTTTAAAGTGCCACAGGACTCTTAGTTACCTCTGCTATTCCAGACTAACATTGCTACCTCTCTGATTCTATATTATCCAAGAAGAAACTTTGTTTGAACACTCTAAATCCTACTAATAAGCAGAGAAGCTGGGGTGGTCTGTGGTTAAAGCACTGAACTCAAGAGATCTAGAGTCAATTCCTCCTCCTGCCACAGACTTCCTGTGTGACCTTGACCCACTCAAGATAGGAATTTTAAAGCAGCCTAATGGCTTGTCTACATGGAGAAGTTTGCCAACATAAGGAAACCACTATAGTTATACTGCTACAACTCCCCATGTGGACACACTTATTTTTGGATAAGTGTCTTTCTTCATGTTAGTTTATGTGGCTTGGAAGTGGTATAAATTAATCTAGAAAAAGGCATTCTTATTCCAAACAAGTGTGTCCACATGGGGAGCTAGTCTGATATAGTTATAATACGGTAGTACATTTTCTATTGTGGATAAACCCAGAGAATTAGGTGCTTAATTGCCTTTGAAACTCAGTGTGTGGGGTGCCTAACTCTGTTCGACTCCTTTGAAAATGCATGCCTTAATTTTTTCCCTGCACCTCCTTTTTCCCAGCTATAAAATGAAGTACTTTCTTACCTCACAAAGGCATTGAAAGTCTTTGTTAGCTCATTAATATTTGTGATTGATGAGATACTTTTGAGTACCTAGATTGGTGATCTGCCTTCTACAAAGGAAATGTAAGGTGTGTCATATGGTTTGAATGTTATCTTAAGTGCTTTCCCTGATTTTGGCATAGTTTAAGTATATTAAAGGTCACATTTTACTTTCAACTGAAAAATCAAATTGTTTCTTTTGGGTAAGAGACGGTAAGATGTGCTCTTTCTGCCTTTCCTCTCATTACTTTACTTTTCTACAAAATTTTATCATAAAAAAAAAGACACTGATGCTCTTTCAATGTTCACATTGTGCTACTGCAGTAAAATGAGTCATCATTTCTCACAGGCTTCCAGGCTCATTCGGCCAGCATACCGCAGTTAATAAATATATTTTGCAATGCTATGCAAAACTTTGCAGGGCACAACTGATCTTTAATCTACAAATGTAGCTTTCTTGTCTCTGTTTCAAACAAACAAAGAATCTCCTCCTTTTCTCTCTGCCTCTTTTAAAATAAAAAAACACACCATTACCTAGTGATATAACTGAATGAGAGTTCATTTAAACCAGAATATTATTTTTAGATGGAAGGCGTCAACTAGCAAAAATCTTTTGGGTATAAAGTTTTTAAAAAAGGAGGGCCTTATGCTGACTTAAATACAATTGATTTTATAATATATACAGGACTTCTCCCTGGAGACAGTGAGAGACAACTCAAAGTAGAAATTAAATGTGATTGAACAATAACTGGGAAGATGCCTAAGTGTTTAGAGCTCCAAAATATAGTTAAGACAATATAGGAAATGAGATTAGGGGGTTGTCAGACCTAGTCATTTCCTATTAATATGCATTCTGTACCTAGAATTGAGCTAGCTTGTTAAAAAATGAATATGAGAGGAAGAAATGTGATATGCACAAGGTTCATAACACAGACAAATCAGATCATGTCCTCCTATGTGGAAAGTTATGTAAAATATATTAGCACAACATTTTCAAATGTAATTTACTCCTGGGGGAATTCTGCACCCAAAAAAATGAAAATTCCACGCACACTATTTTAAAATTATGCATATTTTATTTGTCAAAATAACACAATATAATCAAACCAGTTTTAATTATTTTTGGTCATTTATTTCAAAATACCTGCCAACAAGTATGTCTGTAACAATACAGACAACAACAAAGATTCAGGAAATGTTTTTTGACAAATAGATTCCTTACTAGGCATATTAATACAGAACTCAGAGTAATAATTCATTTAAACTACAATACAGAACTGTATTTCCCGCACCATTCAGAAGCAGTGCAAAGGCTTGGTGGAGTCAAAGATAACAGAGGAGCTGAGGGAGAGGGAAGTAAATTGCTGAGAAGGAGCCTAGGTGTGAATTTGGAGGGTTGTTGAGTGTGGGTGGGAAAAGTATGGAACAGATTTTTGGGGGTGGAGGAGAGGGATTGTAGGGAGCTTCCCCCATGCAGACCCTGGCTGATCCCTAGCCTCTCCCATTCAGTCAGGCACATTTACCCCCTGTCCATATGTGTTCCTGCACCCCCATGTGTTCCTGCACCCCCATGTGCCCTTACACCTCCTGTTCATGTGTCCCTCCATCCACACTCAGACACCCATTCTTCCATCCCCATGTGGTTCTGCACCCTTTCCCCCTGTCCTCATGTGTCTCTGTGCCACCAGTCCGCCACCCTCTGTACCTATGTAGCTCTGCACCCCTTCCCCTGTCACCATATAGCCCTTCACCTCCCTCCCCCTTGTGGCTCTGCGCCTCCACTCCCATTCAGCCCCTGCCACAGTCTCTCCTCCCCCACTAGCCCTTATGAGCCCTCGTCTGATCCTTCCCCAGCACCCCATGTTGTCAGTCTCCGCATAACCCCTGTCTCCTGACCTGGCCTCAACAGTGCTGTGAAGAAGGCAGGCTCTTTCTCTTCCCTAGCTGGCCAGGAGTTGCTGCTGCGAGGTATCACAGTGCCCCCTGGTGGGCAAAAGGCAGAACTGCAGAAGTTATTTTCTGCTGGGAGCTGTTGCTGTTCTTGTGCCCGGTGGTAAGCAACAGGTGGAACTGCAACATTTCGGCAGAAGCTTTTTTTGCATAAAAAAAATTAAAAGTATGCGTGGTTCATTAATTATGTGCACACGCAGTAGTGCAGATTTCCCCCGGATTCATAATTTTCCAGTGAAACATATAGAAAACTATCAACCAAGCACTTGGAAAAGCTTGCATCTGTGGCATTCACTTATGATGGGTGAAGAGGAGAATTTGAGAAATATATTCAGTGTTTTGTAATCTGTTCAATATTTGTCTTATTTTAAGATCATTTACAGACACATCATATCTTAAAAGACATGTCATGCATCCTGGAAAGGCTGTTGGTTTCTTTCTAATTGTGTCCTTTTACCTCTACCTATGAAAAAAATAGGGTCTTGATAAGGGAACGTTTATGTAACCTGCACTTCCCTTGCTGAGAATAGAATGTTTCATCTTGAGACACCTTGCTTTTAAGTCTGACCTCTCTTAATGTGATTTTGAAATAAGATGCAGTTGCTGATCTTTGTCAATATTTGTGGTTTGTATTTATTACTTGGTTTTGTTTTGTTTGTTTATTTTAAAGAACATAATTATAAAGAAGAAAGCTGAGCAAGAAATATCTATCATAACCCTTATATTAGGTCCTCTGTGTTATATACAGTGTTGTATTTCAAGATCTGAGTGATGTATTTCAGCACCATTACAATAGATTCACTACTCAGCATTTATTGCTAGAATCCTGAAAATCTATTTTGGAAAGTTTACATGAAAGCTAGGCATGAATATATCATGTAAAGGTCATTTTCATTTCTTCTGAAGAAAGTCTGTGCAACTAAAAGAGAAGTGCTGTGTAATTAGCTCATTGCACTATATGGATATAAACTAACAGTAGCCATTATGTAGTCAGTAGTCATGCCTAGGATAATCATTAGTTATCAGTTTATAGAGACATGTATTACTTTGATTTTCTTCACAGTAGTCTCTTACATTTAATACAATAGAAAAATATTTAAATTTTTAAACATATTTTATATGTAAGTGAAGTAGCTATTCTGAGCACCGAATAACTAAATACTTTTCTTATATAGGAGATGTATTACTCCATATAGATTATGGAAGCGAAGGATTAAAAAAGCCATTGCAAACTTAAGTCACACTTTTGTCTGAAAGTATTTTTAGAAGTAATATCTTATAATTACTGTAATGCAAGGGATTATTTGTGTGGGTGTCTCACACAATGACGAGAGAGGTTAACAGCTACAACAACAAAACTTGGCCAAAAATAATGTCTGATGGGTCAAATGGATGTAGTACTTGGTATTTCTTTTAACTCATTTTGTGTAGATAATACCACTAACTTTTATTGTGCAATTGTCCAAATTTCAAAGTACTATAAACGAAATAAAATATTTAACATCTTGCCATATAGCCTAGTTTTCTGGGTTCCTTCAATTCATTTTCTTGTATGATGTGAGTAAAAATTTGGAATTAAGGTGAAATACCACTTTATAGAATCAGAGAGGTAGCTGTGTTAGTCTGGAATAGCAGAAGTAACATCCGACGAAGTGGGTATTATCCCACGAAAGCTTGTGCTTCAATACTTTAGTTAGTCTTTAAGGTGCCACAGGACTCTTTGTTACTTCTACCACTTTATATTATAGTTGAACATATTTTGTGACAATATTGGTTCGTGTAATAATTTCTGTGCCTTTTCCTGTTTGGCGCCTTGAAAACATATTACCAGCACTTGACTGTTTCTGTGAAAATGTGATTCTGTGTAATAGCAAGAAAATTGTTTCCCATAAAAGTAAAACACACTTTTTAACCAATTTATAAATATGAAGATTATTTGCCTACAGAAGGATATATTCAAGGGATGCTATGTATCTATCCTCTTTTCCCTAATCCTTTGAGTTTTCGAGGTAGCTTAACACTTGTTGGATGATGTTTCTTCTTTGCATTCTGTTTCCTGCTTGCTAGTAGAGAGTGAGGAAGAAGATGACCTTGAAATGGAAGTTGAAGATCAAGATAGTAAAGAAACTGAAAAGCCAAATATTAATTTTGACACCAGTCTGCCAACATCACATATGGTATGTGGTTTTCCTATGTGCCTTCCACAGCATCATAAGCATTCTTGTGAAGAGATTTTGATCCAGTTGTATGTAGATGTACAGGGTTGGTTTTAAATAAAGGCTCTGAATAGATGCAGTGGCACTGCTAGTGTTGTCAGGTTACTTAGATTATTCTTTCAAATACTGTCCTAGAAATCCCTCCTTTTAGTTATAGTAGTAATGGAATAGAGTCCAGAGGTACATATGACTAATTTGAACTTCTAAAAGAAACAAATGGTGGGCATTTAAATTAGTGCAGCTCTAGTTGGTATTCTCCATCATATACTTAGTGGATCAGGGATTATATCCTAAGAATGGCCACAGTTGTCACCCTTATTTTCAGCATAGAATCTAATGGCCCCTTGAATCCATCACCTTCTCCTGTATAAGTGGGTCTTCCAGAGTAAGGTTGAGGGATTTTGACAACCCAGTAAGTGTTCACAGCTGTAGTCTTTGGTGTGCCAGGTCTGTCTGAAAATAACAGACTTCACGTATACAGCAAAAGTATATCAAGCCTCAGAACTAATTGAAAAATCTTCAATTTAAATATAGTTCAAAGTTTTTACATGCTAAAAAAAGGCCAGGCATAAAAAACAAACAAACACATACAGTAAAAACTCAAGTATTCAAGTTCATAAAGGGCACCATCTCTAGATAGCAAAATTAAGTTTATTGTAAGACCAGCAGAACAACCTGTAAAATATTCATTTGATGTTAAAAAGTTACAGGATTCCTGCATTGTTGTCCTTTATAGGTGCTAGGTCATGCAAATCTTAATTACTGAGTGTAGGACTTTTACCACCATGAATAATCCCTAAGTACCCTTTAGGCCTTGTTTCGGGGAAGGGATGGGAAGAGGCAGGGCAGGGGCAGGGCCTCATGGAAAGGGAGGAATGAGGGCAGAGCCGGGAGCAGCGGGGTGTCAGTAATGCGGCCCTCAGGCTAATGTACTAGTCCTCATGTGGCTCTAGTGGTCATTTGTGTTTGAGACCCCTGTCGTAGAGTGTTACTAAATCCATGGGCATTTTTGTAACAGTTTGAAGGCCAGAAGCTCCTTATGGAGTGCTTGCTGATGAGCTGCAGGGAACTGACTTATCATTTGGCAATGGTTCTCTTGATCATTTCTAGCTGGTAAATTATCGTATATTTCCTAATATTACTTTTCCATTTAAGTAATTGGTATAGTTGCCACAGGAAAGTTACATGATCTCAAATGTAAGATGGGTATACCTGATTGTGAGGGAAGGTGCCTTATTCAGATTGGTTCTCTCATTACAGTAATTAATTGCATTTCCTGAGTTACTGACAACAGATTTCCATTTCAAAAGGTGTATTTTTCTCCTAGTGATAATGGACCATCTACATTTAACAGCCCTCTTAGAATTGGTATGCTAATGTACAATTTTTTTTTCTTTTTCTTTCTGTGTGTATAAATGCATTTTACTTCTGTTCCATTCTATGCATCCGACGAAGTGAGCTATAGCTCACGAAAGCTTATGCTGAAATAAACTAGTTAGTCTCTAAGGTGCTACAAGTATTCCTCATTCTTTATTAATATTAAGATGCAGTCCACAAAGAACCCCTGTATTAGAACCAGTTTTTCCATAATCTTTATTCCTTCACTGTTCAATATTTTAGAAACTTTGCAAATACTATTATGTTGTCGTCTCCTCAGGCTAGGCATTTGGTCTTGCTTTATACCTACTAAGTACCATAACTTCCTGTAGCTCTCAAAAGTAATAAACTGTGATATTTATTTTTTGCTTTACAGTATTTGGGTTCTGATATGGAAGAGTTTCATGGGAGAACGGTGCATGATGACGACAGCTGTCAAGTGATTCCAGTGTTGCCCCACGTAGTGGTGATGTTGATTCCTGGACAAACCTTGCCTCTTCAGCTTTTTCGCCCTCAAGAGGTTAGCATGGTGCGGAATTTAATTCAGAAAGACAGAACCTTTGCTGTTCTTGCATACAGGTAAAATACTCAGTAGTTACTGATGCTGTGAAGCTTATGTTTTATCACTGATTTCTTTGGGAAGAATATTAAAAACAGGCGTCTGAAACACTTCTGCAATATATTACATGCTTTAATGGCTTAGAATTGTGTGTTAGAAAACCAAGGGGGGAAATACATTTTGGTTTTTTTTTATGTGAATATGTTGTTGATTTCATTATATGTTTGAATGCAGTGCCCCTGTTTGCTTATAATAAAAAGTCTCAGGTTCTGGAACATAAGGACACAAACCAGATGTTAGCTTCTTATTTTCTAGAACTTTATTTATTTAAAAGAGTGTTTTGCCTGTGTAACTGAAAGAATGTATTTCTGATTCTCTTTTCCCCAAATTAAACTCGCATACTGCATAGCTTTTATGTAACATTCTTAGATATATGATTCAAATAGAGCTAAGGCAAATGAGGAGATATTGGAGCTACTATATGGTGTGTGTGTGCGTGTCTGTGTAAAAGAGAGAAAGAAACTTACTGTGACTGCCTGTCAGGCTTTTCTCACCACTTTGGTTCTTAGCTGTCCCTTGTCTTTTTCCCCCTTACCCCTAACTGGCACTCATCAGTTTCTCTTGCTTCCCCCTTCCCCTGTCATAGGCAGTGTACCCTGAAAAGATGCTCTCCTTGCCACTTGTCCCACCTCCATTTAAAAGCTGAGGGAGTCCCCAAGAGTCCTAGTTAAAACAGTCAAATTGCAATCGTTCCTTCTCCTTTCCCTCTTTCACCCTCACCTGCACCAACCAAAGAGATGTTCCACAAGGGAGTAGAAAGGATTAGAAGTATGGTTTGCTTTTTATATAATAGCTGATGTGGGGAGAAGCCACTGCAGCCCCTCAGTATCAAGGGTCTTCTCGAACTCCAGCAATCTTGGTCAGATCTTGGGAGTGTTAACTAAGGTTCCTCACTTCACATCTAGTCCTGTTAAGAATGTGCAGGTTCCCTCACATCTACTAGAGGTGTTACTAGATCATGCTGGGGGCAAGAGAAGATATTTTCAGAACCATATAGTCTTAAGAATTTGTTAATATGTTCATTATAAAAAAATTAAACACAGAATTGTTTTTGTTATGATTATGTCATGGCAGAATCATTGTCCTTGCAGATCAGACATGGTGCTGAGTTTGAAGGGGTTTTTGCTAAGTAATTTTTTAATCATTGGTAAACACACAAAATAAACAAAATTCGAGTTTAGTTTTGAAATGAAAACAAATATTGCTTCCCCTTTGTAATAATTCAGATAGCTCAAGAGATTTTACTCCTCAATTTTAGGCTAAGACGAAGTATGGATAATTTCAGCCTTAAAGGAGACTTTTTCAGAAAGTGATGAATGTGTAAAAAAAGATGGTGGGAGGCTTAATGAAAGTTGAGTGAACACTGTAACCTGTCTGGTAGGTAACATGTATCTTCTACTCTATTTTAGCAATATACGTGAAAGGGAAGCACATTTTGGAACAACAGCTGAAATATATGCATACCGAGAAGAACAGGAGTTCGGCATTGAAACAGTCAAGGTGAAAGCAGTAGGAAGACAGAGGTTCAAGGTGCTTGAAATAAGAACTCAGTCAGATGGGTAAGAAAATAGATAATGTATGCATCTCTGTGTTCAGCAAAACTAGTGACTTCCAGCGTTTTTGGAAGCCTCTTTTACCAATGATGTCAGCCTCTTTTACCAACTTGTCATTTCTCCCATAATCACTTCTCACCTTCTTCCATGCTGCCCATTATGCATTAATTCCCTAATCAATTTTCAAGACTGTTCTCTATCCTCTGTTATGATGACTATGGTAAACTACGTAATGATATTGGCTAGGTCGGTGGCCTGTGTGGCCTGTAGGTGAATCATTGAGACCTCTTGTCTGCTTTTTTTTTTTTTTTTTTTTAAAGACACTTCTAACTTGTACACTCAGTTGAGAATATATACAACTGTGTATTTCTCTTGCTGACACCCATATATTTCCTATCAGGGGTGCTGAAACAATTTGTATAGTGGGGGTGCTGAGAGCCATTGAACCAAACTGTAAACCCTGTATACAATGGGAACCACTTCAAGACACAGGGTGTGGCAGCACCCCCTCACTGCTAGTTGCAGCACCTAGATCTCCAATTATGTGCTACACCTTGTTGAATCTTGTCTCTATTTAAAATGTAACTGCTCTGAGTTAGAGACTGTATTTTGCTATATATTTGTATAGAGTGCTGCACAGTTCCTACTGAGGACTATCCGTGGTAGCAAAATATAAATAATATTTTCATTAAAAAATTTATGTTTATAAATGAGATTTCGTGTCCACCCATTTAAAAGGAACAATATAAATGTTTACATTCATTGTTCAGCACAGCAACATTCTTTTTAAAAAGAGGCATTAAAATATCAGGTAATTAAGTAATCTGATTAACTAATGGTTTTGTTACTTTACAGTAACCGTAAGTAAAAAATTAAATAATGTGTTGCCATTTACAAAGGCCAGTCCTGCTCTGCTGTTCCTAATCATCTAATTTTTTTGCTTATCTGTCACTGATCATTTGAATTTTGAAACAAGAAAGTTATTGTTTGAACACAAGATGGCAGTACATATTTAACAACAGTAGCAATCACATCTGTTACGAAGATTAAATATCTGGAGGTGGCAAAGATACAGCTGTTTTATTCTGCAGCTAGAATATTTTACTATGGCAATTACATTCTAGATGTGATTTAGAATGTTCATTATCCCACAGCAAAATATTAATCAAGAAAATGTGAACTCTTAAGGAACTTGTTTTTTAAGTTTTTAGAACTAACTGAAGGTAGGATTGAAAAATTATTTCAAAAACAAGATATTGTTTAACTTTTAAGATTAAATGTATTGGAATGCTTCAGATCTTGTAATATAGTCTCCAACACATATTCAGCTTTATTGCATGGTTGGGGAGGTATTCTCATGTTTGAAACTGTTGCCTGCATTTACAGCTTGTGCAATCTAGTTGTAACTTCAGCATAGTTAATAACTCCAGTGTGCTGTATGAAACTTCCCTAGTGTGACCTTTGAATCACAGTTAAAAATCAAAGGTTACCGAAGTACATTTATCTTGAACCTTTTTAAACCTTATTACTGTATTTAAGTCACACAAAGTGACTATCAAAAATTAAAGGGTGCCATTTTTTTATTTTTTACTGCTTACTGTCATCCTATTTTTTACTTTCAGTAAATATTAAAACATCACTTTAAAATATGTTCTGCATTTGTAGGTCAAGGCAGCAGTTACTCCTTAAAATATGTAATGGGAAAGTACACATCTATATATATAAAAGTCAAGTGGTGTATGTATGAGTGTATGTATGTATGTATGTACGTATGACAGCGAACTCCTCCCGCACCGTTTGAGCCAGAGACTTGAAATTTGGTACAGTGAGGGGTCTTGGGGTCTAGATCTTGGTAAGGGTTGAAAAATTTTCGGATCTCACTTCTGACGCCCCCCAGGGGTGAAAGTCTTTCAGGGCCAATCACATCAGCTGGGCAGTTAGGTGCTGATGATGTCATAATACCCCCTCCAACAGACACCGCACTCGCTCAGCTCGCCCCTCCCTCCTCCAACGGAACCCCGGAGATCCCTCAGCTCACTGCCCCTCCCCCCTCCCAACGGAACCACGGAGATCCCTCAGCTCACTGCCCCTCCCTCCTCCAACGGAACGCCGGAGATCACTCAGCTCACTGCTCCTCCCCCCTCCCAATGGAACCCCGGAGATCACTCAGCTCACTGCCCCTCCCCCCTCCCAACGGAACCCCGGAGATCCCTCAGCTCACTGCCCCTCCCTCCTCCAACGGAACCCCGGAGATCACTCAGCTCACTGCCCCTCCCCCCTCCAACGGAACCCCGGAGATCACTCAGCTCACTGCCCCTCCCTCCTCCAACGGAACCCCGGAGATCCCTCAGTTCTCTGCCCCTCCCCCCTCCCAATGGAACCCCGGAGATCACTCAGCTCACTGCCCCTCCCCCCTCCCAACGGAACCCCGGAGATCACTCAGCTCACTGCCCCTCCCTCCTCCGAACGGAACCCCGGAGATCCCTCAGCTCACTGCCCCTCCCTCCTCCAACGGAACCCCAGAGATCACTCAGCTCACTGCCCCTCCCCCCTCCCAATGGAACCCCGGAGATCCCTCAGTTCTCTGCCCCTCCCCCCTCCCAATGGAACCCCGGAGATCACTCAGCTCACAGCCCCTCCCCCCTCCCAACGGAACCCCGGAGATCACTCAGCTCACTGCCCCTCCCTCCTCCAACGGAACCCCGGAGATCACTCAGCTCACTGCCCCTCCCCCCTCCCAACGGAACCCCGGAGATCACTCAGCTCACTGCCCCTCCCCCCTCCCAATGGAACCCCGGAGATCACTCAGCTCACTGCCCCTCCCCCCTCCCAACGGAACCCCGGAGATCACTCAGCTCACTGCGCCTCCCTCCTCCAACGGAACCCTGGAGATCACTCAGCTCACTGCCCCTCCCCCCTCCAAACGGAACCCCGGAGATCACTCAGCTCACTGCCCCTCCCCCCTCCCAACGGAACCCCGGAGATCACTCAGCTCACTGCCCCTCCCTCCTCCAACGGAACCCCGGAGATCACTCAGCTCACTGCCCCTCCCTCCTCCAACGGAACCCCGGAGATCCCTCAGTTCTCTGCCCCTCCCCCCTCCCAATGGAACCCCGGAGATCACTCAGCTCACTGCCCCTCCCCCCTCCCAACGGAACCCCGGAGATCACTCAGCTCACTGCCCCTCCCTCCTCCCAACGGAACCCCGGAGATCCCTCAGCTCACTGCCCCTCCCTCCTCCAACGGAACCCCAGAGATCACTCAGCTCACTGCCCCTCCCCCCTCCAACAGAACCCCGGAGATCACTCAGCTCACTGCCCCTCCCTCCTCCAACGGAACCCCGGAGATCACTCAGCTCACTGCCCCTCCCTCCTCCAACGGAACCCCGGAGATCCCTCAGCTCACTGCCCCTCCCTCCTCCAACGGAACCCCAGAGATCACTCAGCTCACTGCCCCTCCCCCCTCCAACAGAACCCCGGAGATCACTCAGCTCACTGCCCCTCCCTCCTCCAACGGAACCCCGGAGATCCCTCAGTTCTCTGCCCCTCCCCCCTCCCAATGGAACCCCGGAGATCACTCAGCTCACAGCCCCTCCCCCCTCCCAATGGAACCCCGGAGATCACTCAGCTCACTGCCCCTCCCTCCTCCAACGGAACCCCGGAGATCACTCAGCTCACTGCCCCTCCCCCCTCCCAACGGAACCCCGGAGATCACTCAGCTCACTGCCCCTCCCCCCTCCCAACGGAACCCCGGAGATCACTCAGCTCACTGCCCCTCCCCCCTCCCAACGGAACCCCGGAGATCACTCAGCTCACTGCCCCTCCCTCCTCCAACGGAACCCTGGAGATCCCTCAGCTCACTGCCCCTCCCCCCTCCAAACGGAACCCCGGAGATCACTCAGCTCACTGCCCCTCCCCCCTCCAAACGGAACCCCGGAGATCACTCAGCTCACTGCCCCTCCCCCCTCCCAACGGAACCCCGGAGATCACTCAGCTCACTGCCCCTCCCTCCTCCAACGGAACCCCGGAGATCACTCAGCTCACTGCCCCTCCCCCCTCCCAACGGAACCCCAGAGATCCCTCAGTTCTCTGCCCCTCCCCCCTCCCAACGGAACCCCGGACTACATCACCTCACTGCCCCCCCCCCACCTGCGAAGGTCCCCGGAATCCCTCGGCTCTGGGCCCCCTCCCCCCCTGCGACGGATCTGAGTTGGGTTTGGTGGGACGGTAAGTGAGGTGGGGGTGTCGGATTCGGTCGGGGGGTGAGGTGGGGGTGTCCGGTTTGCTTGGGGGGGTGGGAAGGTGTTGGGGTGGGTGAGGGGTGAGGGGTGGGTGTTGGGGTTGGTCAGGGGGTGTCAGCTGTCTGCCACCTCCCCACCTCCGACTGACCCGAGCAGCGCCGGGCACTTATGCTAGTTAAATATACCAGAAAAAGAAGCAGAAATCTAAGTCTGATGCTTTTTTTGTTAAATTGAAACATGTGCAATCACACTTAAGCTGACAAATTCATTTTAGTATTCTTGATGCATTATACTGTTAAGAGAACAGAAAGTATAAAATACTTTCCTACTAAACAGTACTCCTGGTAAGCGTGGGGTTTTTTTTGTTTGTTTTTTGGGTTTTTTTTTTTAAAGTCCATTGGCCTTTTTGGGAAATAGGTGACCAAGTGTATAAGTAAGGTATTAAAAGATAATTACCGTCTGTATCCTATTTCTGCTGATTTTGAACTCCAGCTAATCACATAAGGTTTAGGGTTTAAAAAAAGCAAACTGCTTTTCAGCTAACCTTCCTTTCTGAGGGTTTGATATATATTAGCTGACAGGTACTTTAATATCAAAAATAACTTGAGAAGACAAAAATCTAAAAATATAATGCTGAGGTGGTAGAATGTTCTGCTATGACTCTACTTCCAACCTGACTTCAGTTCTGATCTCAACTCTGATACATAAACTATGCCCTTAAAAATGTAGATGACACTTATTTAATATCTCAAGATAAAGGAAGCTAACTCAAGAAGGAAGAAAGTAACCATGCTGAAAGTTTTAGGTGGTAGTTTCCACATTGCTGCATAAAAAAGATGTGGTAAAGGAATATTTATTATGTTTAAAGAAAAATAAAAAATAGAGATTAAGAAATCTAACTATTATTAAACAGTGATACTTTATTCAGTATGTTATTCTGAAAATGTTGGATACACTCAGCACCTAAAAGTGCTTCTGGTGGTTTGTTTATTAACTGGAACAAATTTCAATGGACCACACTTCTTGAAAGTAGAGAAGATGTAAGATATCCTAATCATTGTTCTGTTTGCTTTCAAATACAGTAACTCCTCACTCAAAGTCCTCCCGCTTAAAGTTGTTTCGAAGTTACGTCGCAGCTCCATTAGGGAACATACTCATTTAAAGTTGTGCAATGCTCCCTTATAACGTCATTTGGCTGCCTCCTCTGTCCACTGCTTGTAAGATTTTGTGGAAGAACAGCAACTTTACAAGGGAGCATTGCACAAGTTCCTCTTCTTCGCATCCCTCCCCCCGTTGCCAAACAGCCGTTTGACGGCACTTGGGACTTTCTGGGAGGGAGGGGAAGGAGCAGGAACATGGTGTACTCAGGAGAGGAGGTGAAGTGTGGGTGAGAAGAGGTGGGCCTGGAATGGAGCAGGGCTAGGAAGAGGCAGCATCCCCAGGCAAAATTGGTGCCTGTTCTTCTGAGGGAAAACTGCCACTTATGCTGCACACGGTGTTTCCTAGTGTCCTTGCCTGCAGCCGGTAAGCCTGTGTGAGGTAAGCCAGGGGCACCTCCCAACCACAGTACAGTACAGAATATAATGCCTTTTGTCTGCACCTTCCCTCCCCCTGCCAAATTTCCTTGGAACCTAATGCCCCACATTTACATTAAATCATATGGGAAAATTGGATTTAACACCCTTTCACTACAACATTAAGTGAGGAGTTACTGTACTTAAATCCTATGCTATGTAGTCAGAACAATAATTCAGTTTATACAAGTGAGACTTATGTAACTTTAAAAATCTAATGAAATACCTTCATGTTTGAAGTGTTACAGCTCTGCACTGAGGTTAGTTCTGCACATATTTACATAGGCAGTGGAATGCAAACTGTTGCTCTTCTAAATTTCATATATGTAATTTTATTTTCTTTTATCAGAATCCAGCAGGCTAAAGTACAAATCCTTCCTGAACGAGTGCTGCCTTCAACTATGTCAGCCGTACAGCTGGAATCTCTCAACAGATGCCACATATTTCCTTCTTCCAAACCTGTAGCGTGGCAGGACCAACATATACATCAATGGTGGCAGAAATATCAAAAGGTCAGAAGCTAATTGTGTTTTTTTTATTATTTTCGATGGCATTTCAAAAATCAATAAGTTCCCTCTGTGTGTGTCTAAAGAAAAATGCACAAACTGGGGCCCTATATGTCAACCTTCTGCTGTTGCTGCAGGTTGTGTGGGTTGTTTATCAATGGACAGCAGTGGGCAGATACACATTTTGTATTAGATTGGTTATGTCTTATTTTAATTGCCATGTCATTGCTTTGGGGGAAATAATGTTGTATGTGTATATCTTGCTAAATTGCTGGAAAGGTATAAGGATTGCATACATGGGGAAATTAACCAACAGAACTCTACTATTGCAGTTATTCTGCTATAATTATACTGGCATAAATCCCCCCCCCCCTTTTTTTTTTACATAGCATATGTGGCTAAGTCCGTATGAAATCCATTAATGTTTGTGGTGGCACTTAAACATAAAAAATGTAAGATAAGAATCCCCGGCTCCCAAGGCACATTTACAAATGTATCCCTCTATTGGGATGGTCAATGTTAGGAGCTTGTGGTGATGGATTTATTTCTCATTATGTAGCAAAGGGTTTGATTTCGAGTTCCACACACTAACATTTACTTTTTTTTTTCTCATGTCAGTTCCTTTCATCCATCAGTTTCTTTCCTCTTTCATTATCTCCTTGCCTTCTAGGTGAATTCTAGACCAGTCTGCCTAACTTTGATACCCGGCAAGATACGGAAAAAATATATTGAACAATCAGTTTGTAAGCACCTAGAGCATAATAGGGCTAAACAAAATAGCCACTATGGATTTGTCAAGAAAAATCATGTCAAACCAACCTTCTTTAACAGGATGACTGGCCTACTGGATGTGGGGGGGAAGCAGTACCTGTGATGGATCTTGATTTTAGTAGGGCTTTATAAACAGTCCCACATGGCATTACCATAAACACACTAGCAAATGTTTATGTTCTGCATTGTTTTTCTGGCTGTTTCTGTAAGTGTACCTGGTCTGTTTTTTCTAAACTGGACTTCTTTATAAAAAATAAATAAATAAATAAATGGAGTTATGCCAGTCTCCTAGAACTGGAAAGACCTTGAAAGGTCATCAAGTCCAGTCCCCTGCCTACACTAGCAGGATCGAGTACTGTCCCCTGACAGATTTTTTGCCCCAGATCCCTAAATGGCCCCCTCAAGGATTGAACTCACAACCCTGGGTTTAGCAGGCCAATGCTCAAACCACTGAGCTATCCCTCCCCCCTATCATGTACATAATTATCATGTACATGATAGGGGGGAGGGATATGTACATAATTATCATGTACATAATTGAACCTCACTAATCTAACACTGATTAGTGAGGTTTGTAGACTACCGAGAGATGGAGATAGGTCCAGGAAGTTGATACAATGTTCTTTGTGGACAAATAGAAGGGATTCTTGACATGCCCTGGGCTTACCTTTGACTTGAACACGATTGGCCATCAGTGCTGCTACTACTGCCTCTGTTTCTGCTCCTGTCTTGGTGCTGCTGCCATGGCTTTGACTTGGCACTAGGAGAGAAGAGGAATGTGATAGCTGATTTGTAGTGGAAAATGTTAGTGTGCCATCATTTCCTGTCTTTTCTCTGTGGCTAGGTAAATTCAGTTGAAGGGCAGAGGGTGGCTTCTTTTTGTTGCTTTATTGATCTGTGGGAGCACTGAGAACGTGCAGCAATGGAAGAGCATGAGGCACATCTGCAGGTGGCCTAATCTCCTTCAGGCATTTGATATGTGGGTGAGAGGTAATCCATGCGTGACATTGTACTCCTATAGTTATCCACAGGCAGGTGACTTCCCCAACATCAGAACCTCTGTGTTTATTTCCTCACTGAACACCAAACTTAGAAATCTACTCTCCCTTTGCAGCTGTGCAGTTTAACAAAGTGCAAATCAATGAGATTCCATTTTGCTTAATTTTTTGTATTTAAATACATAGTTTTCCCCCTCATGTTAGGAGTGGTGAATCCTAGACCATAGATGACAATCTCATAGGCTGGATGCATTTTACTGTCTTCTACTAAATCAGGGATCGGCAACCATCGGCAGCTGGCCAGGGTAAGCCCCCGGCGGGCTGGGCCAGTTCGTTTACCTGCTATGTCCATAGGTTTGGCCAATCGTGGCTCTCTCTTGCTGCGGTTCGCTGCTCCAGGCCAATGGGGGCTGCAAGAAGCAGTGGGCAGCACATTCCTTGGCCCACGCTGCTTCCTGCAGCCCCCATTGGGCTGGAATGGCAAACCGGGGCCAGTGGGAGCTGTGATCGGCTGACCCTGCGGACGTGGCAGGTAAACAAAGCGGCCCAGCCCACAAGAGGGCTTACCTTGGCAGGCCACAAGCCAAAGGTTGCCGATCCCTGTACTAAATACTGTAAAGGAAATTTTATAAATGAGGTTCATTAACAGGCTGAATATATAATACAACAAATAGAAGTTTCTTGATCTTTTTTTAATAAATTGACGGTGTCATGTTTTAAGATCGGAGGCCCCGAAGTGTTAATCCAATACAAATGATGATGATATGCCCCTTGCTGAATAACACAAGAATCCTGAATGTCCCAAACTAATATTTGCTTAGTACCTTTTTGCTTAAATAGAATCCTTGTATAATTCTTGTATTTCACTTCCACTACTGACATGAATCAGAAAGAAGGCAGGGCATAGCTGATTGCAAGTCCCTCCCTCCCTGCCTATGCTAATCGGGTTGCCCCACACTTTTGCAGTGAAAAAAAAGTGCTTTATGGTCAGAATTCATCACCTGCAGAAAGTAACTCATCGACAGAAAATGCAAATCTAGCCTTTCTGAAGACCAAACCTCTGCGGGAATCCAAAGAAATCCGGTATGTAGTGCTCCTAAGATTCCTGGCATCTCGATTCTCCCACCTGAGATGTTGGTAGTTAGACCTAAGAAGCTGAATCATAGGCCATTTTTAGCATGTTTGTGTTGTAATTGCATATCTCTTCATATGTTCTTAAGATGACTCCCATGTCTGCAATTATATACAAAATATTTCTGCATACTTCAGTGCCTATTAACCAGCCCAGTAAGTTATGTCTACCACAGAACTACAGTATTTGTCTTTAATACATTTGTTTGGGACAAACTCTAATACTTCTAATTACACATCATTGTTCTTGACACATATTTCATTTTCAGAAGAGCTAGTATATAATTTTTGATTACATATTTTGAAATTTAAATTCAGAAAATTTAATGAAACATTAAGATTACATATTTAAAAGTCAGGAGATGCGAAACATAAAGTTCACTTAGGCAAAGAAAGGTTTCTGTGTTGCATATACTCTCTCTGTAAGTTCTAATAACTAGTGAAACAAAGCATAATATAATCAATTAGTGTTTCTATGAGATTCTTAACTATTTCATTTCCTTCTCTCCTTTTTGAAGATGCAGCTGTATGCTGCTGTAATATATCTTTTAGAATTTAATGCACCGTTTTAAAAAAAGAGGAGAGGAGAAACTGCTATTGTATTTTCATAAGGTGTTGGTCTTGACTGATGGGAATGTAACTTCAATTTCACTCATTTTCCCAGAGCATGCTCCACTGGTGCAAATCCGGTCTCCTTCCCTATGCCGTGGAGTTGCACTATTGCAGCTGTGCCAATGGCTGAAATAGGGGATAATCTACAATGTAAACATTCCAATAGAACCTGAGTGTGTGTCTTCACAGCATAGTTAGCTCAAGTTATGACTCAAGTCTGGCCACTAACTCGATTCCCATCCATGTACAAAAACCTCTGCCTTAAATTAAGAGGTGTTTTATGCTCAACCTAGCTGGCCTATGGGGGAAGTGAGTTGAAGCTTCAGTGATGCCGATGTTCAAGCTAACAATGCAAGAGCTCAAATTACAGGAGCTAATCCAATCACTCTGCTAATCCAATCAGTCTGCGCCTTCCCTGCATGTTTGAATTTAATAACCATTTGAGATTGTCAAATAACAGGCTCAAATGGAATTATTTAATAAAAGATTTAATCAGAGATTAGTTCAACGCTATCCAAAAAGAAAAGATATATTTACCGCTTGGTGTAATTTAAAGAGCTGGCTTTTGTGTCTCTCCCCTGTGTAACTGGTGTGAAGATGGCAGGCTTGATTTCCCTACCTAATTCCAATATGTTTATCTCTTTTATGGGGTATGAAACAAAGAAACCCCTTTTTTGGATGGAAAAAATATTTTCCTATGATTGATTTTTTGGTCATATATTATATGTTTTAATGTTTTTGTTTTGATAAGCAAAAAGGGATTTCTAACAATCACTATTCCTGACAACTAGCAATTCCCCAAGACATCTTTTAATGGATCCCCATTTCATCATTGCAGAAAGCATCTGCAATAATAATTGTTCCTTACCAAACAGTCCTACTTATATCTCTTAGACTTAGACTCTTGGTAGTTTGAGGGGGGTCTCTTTCCTGGACATCTGTTTTCCCACAGAGTTGGATGGCTTATAGTCTAATAATCATAAGAAATTCCTGCATAGAAGTCACTTGCAGGTTATGGACCACTCCGGCCTTGCTAGTCAAATGCACTTTGCTAACACCATAAAGAATTTGGGAGAATCGATAATACTGTATATAAATGAATTTAATGTACGGTAGAACCTCAGAGTTACAACACCTCAGGAATGGAGGTTGTTCATAACTCTGAACAAAACATTGTGGTTCTTTCAAAAATTTACAACATTGACTTAGTAAAGTTTCAAAGCCATATTATGTAGAGGAAAAATGCTGCTTATAAACATCTTAATTTAAATGAAACAAGCACAGAAACAGTTTCCTTACCTTGTCAAATCTTTTTTTTTAATTTTTCCTTTATTCTTTTTAGAAGTTGACGTTTAACACAGCACTGTACTGTATTTGCTGTGTGTGTGTCTGCTATTGCCTGATTGCGTCAAGTTCCAAACGGGGCGTGTGGTTGACCAGTCAAGTTGTAACTCTGAGGTTCGGCTGTACATTCATATAAGAGTAATATGTATTTTGAGCAAAACAAACACATTGGTGACCTAGTTTGGTCCCCAGCTGCAAGGCTGTCAGTTCTTAGCGAATGCCTGCAGCCTGGGCAAGAACTAGCATCTGGCCTGCCAGCGTCACACGTACATCTCAGTATTGGTACTTTACAGTATTGGCTGTCAAACAATTACAGACACAGTGAATCAAAAGCTTTCCATTCTAAAGAAGGTGCTAATATTTTTTGGTTTGGTGAACTCAACCATGCAATATCCTTACTGTTCAGTCTTCCTGTTCCATTTATAAGAAGTGCTACAGATGCATATAACATAAAATGGGGTGTTCACTGTAGCAGGTTCACAGTGTGGGGATGTTGCAATTCCCCTTAGACAGAATTACATATATACCCTTTAAAGCTCAGAGCCATTCATTAGACATTACAAGCATCCTTTATTCATCTCCAGCACAAAGTTGTCTATGTAATTATGGAAACATCACTGCAGTGCCTTATATAAACAAGCAGGGCGTTTCCATTTTACCCATCTTTGCAGGAAAGCAGTGGCTTTGTGGGAATGGTGTATTCCCTGACATAGACCCTCTAGTTATGCATCTATGAGGGAAGAACAAGAATCTGATGGACTAGCTAAGCAAATCACAGTAAATATCCATGAGTGTTTACTGAAAACATCAGTGATATAGGCAATCTCCACACACAGGGGACACCTCCACCTTTTTACAATCAAATAGAATGCAAAGTGTCAAAAGCTTTGTTTGAGAGACATTTTGGATGCATTCTTCATGTTTTGGAGCCGGTGTCTCTTCTGTGCCTTTCCTCCTATAAACCCTAATATGCTGGATTCAAAGCGGGGAGAAAAACAGGACAAGGCAAAGATCATTTTAAAGGTGCCCCCATGACCCAGACACCAATGGTTCACAGACCTTCTGTGCTTTTCAGAAGGGATCTACAAGAGACTACCTCTTGTTCCAGATTTGCTGACTCTAAAAGATGATCAAGTCTGTCATCCAGATCTGAGCTCTTGTCACCAGAGTGTTAGGACAATGGGTTTTTCACTAACCTCGACTATCTTGTTCCACTGCTGTTCAGAGTGTGTTAGAGAACTCTAGGAAAGGATCTACTAGAAAATACTATCATTAAAAATGGAAAAGATACAAAGTGTGGGCAGATAATACTGAAATTATAATAATGTCCCCTACAATGGCATCAATCCATTATATACTCTAGTACTCTGGCTCAAAATATTCCTATCACTTTAAAAAAAAAATGATGGTCCTTTTATCAGTCAGATTAATGAAAAGTCTATAGATGGGGACACCATCACTGTAATGGGAAATAAACTTACACGATTACCTGAGATTCTTTCCCCTGCATCAGGCTCTCCCATGCTTGACTACCGTAACTAACTGGACGTCGGCGAAATCTCAAACAGGTCCTGGCTGACGGCATAGCTCGACTCCTTCCCCCCACCCACAGTTGCATGTTCCCCATCCTTATTCTTCCTGTTCACGTCCAGGGCCTGTGATTCGGGCTCCTAAAAGGTATCCACAGTGGTGTGCAGGATGGTGGTGGTGGGGTCTCCGCCAGTATGGCATACAGCTCTTTGTAAAAGCGGCAGGTCCGTACCTCAGCACTGGATCGACTGTTGGCCTCTTCTGATATGCCTGCAACAGTTCCTTTGTTTTTCATGCAACACTGGTACTGATCTCAGATGTACTCCTTCTGCATCCCCCTGCAATCTGCTTGTAGATATCCATGTTACTATAGCTGTGCTTGCACAGCCTCTTCGGCTAGGAGGCCAATATGTCCTGCTTACTCCAAGCCGGAGTACGTCTGGAGCACGATCATCTGGGCAGTTGCACCGAACAACAGATTGCTGCTAGATGTGCTCGTCATGATGGACAATCAGGAAAAGCCATTTCAAAAATCTGCATGGTTTTAAAGGGGGTGTTAGCTTCTGTTCTTCATGGCCCCTTGGCAGTGCAGTTCACCGTTGTGACCATAGTAGTTAGTGTCTGGGATTGTGGGACAGCTACTGGAAGGACTGTTAGGGTCAACATAGGGAATGCGGTGTCTACATTCTTGCTGCATCGACCTCAGTGTGTTGACCATAGCTCAACACTGCTCAGGGAGGTGGTGGTACTGTGTTGGCTTAATGGAGAGCATATATTAATGGAAGATAAATTGCAATGTAGACATGCAGAGCTAGGTAGATGCAAAGTGGTTTACGTTGACTGAACTTTCTAGTGTAGACGAGATCAAAGGTACCAGTTAGGACTGATTTTTTTTGGAGTGTAAACCTTTGTCTATTAGCAAATGGACAGAGACCCACCATACTCCTTTCTCATATGCCAATAAACAATATAAAGTTTTCAAATTATTAGAATAAAAATGAAAACGGAATTCTTGGGTTGGTGCCTTCACATGCCTAGATTCTGAAGGAAGATTATTGACCTAGTAAATGTCCTTAAAAATAAGGGCTCATAATTAAATGCTGACATTTTTCTCTAGATCATTGCCATAGGTGCAACTGTTAAGACACCCACACTAGTTTATTTAAATAAATAAATACAACAAAATGCCAGTCTTGTGTAAGTTGAATTCAGTATCTCAATGAAAGGTTCCTAACTGTGCAATGACCAAAGCATTTTCCCTGCAGAAATCAGTCATAATAGATGTCCTTGTTTTGTGTTGG
Source organism: Sternotherus odoratus (assembly GCA_032164245.1). Classification (NCBI taxonomy): domain Eukaryota; kingdom Metazoa; phylum Chordata; order Testudines; family Kinosternidae; genus Sternotherus; species Sternotherus odoratus. Next base: position 12,513,030 of record JAVMKO010000005.1, on the reverse strand, counting down.
GGCATCAGCCTTCCTAGAGAATCATTAATTCTCAGGAAGTAGCCTGTCTCTACCTCATTACTGCTAATATCTTAATCTCTCTAATTCTCTTGTTAATTCTTTGAAACAAGTGTTCGCTGCAGAGATTTGATTTATTTTTTGAACATCTTGAAAAAAGTGTGTTACTGTCGGACAGATGGAACATTGAGAGAGATGTTCCTCAGCCTTTCCCCTTCCATGCCATTTATCTGAATTCACTCTGTATGTTGTAGCACCGTTTCTTTAGCGCAGAAATCAAGTGCTCATGTTACTCTTTCACATTTGAGAACAATTCAGCCTACACAGGTCACTCTTGACAGTAGAATGTTATGATTTGTTCTACATCTCAAATGTGTTTGCATACATATGTATGTGTGTGAATATGTATGCAGTCTATTAAGTAAATTCTATTCTTTTTCTGTTTTTTAGGTCTTCTACCACACTCATGGTTTCAATAATGCAACTATTTGATTTTTAAAAAGGCACTTCAGTGAATTCATTCCTAATGCTTTTATTTTAAGTTTTCCTCCTCTTCTTATGACACATCTTTCCCATTCCACTCTGTTTGAACGTGAATTGTCCTTTATAGGACATTGTTAAGCAGGTGTGAGATAAAGAGATTTTATTCCATACTTAATATATGTAAATTGAAACAATAAGTGTCTTATGTTGTTCAAATAGGCTTCCCATAGATTGGGAAAAAGCACAGATATTTGGTAAGCATTCTTGAAAATGTTTAGCGCTGACGATCACCATATACAAATATTTTTATAGTGTTTAGATAGCAATGGACTCATGATGACCACAGTTTTGTATTTACTATAAAATCTCCTTACTCAACAACTGTTTTACTATGAGAAAGCACTCTTTGGATTTACACTACTAGACTACTACAGACCTGAGACTCAGGCGATCTAGATTCTGTTTCTGGCTTGTCCACAGATTTTAGTGTGTGTTTAACTTGTCATTTGGGGATACTGGGAACTTAAAAATCAAATATCTATGTGAGTACTTTTACCTGTGGTTTTTACAAGCAACACTAACCATTGCTAATTCTTTAAAAATATTATTTTGGAGTTAGGGAGACAGTTTACACCAGCTAATGATCTGGCCCATTGTTAATATTTTTTTTAGTTTGCATATGCATTTGACAGTATTTGGTTATAATAATTTCATTGTTTACCCTGTGTACTCTGTCAGTTTCCTCCACCTCCCATTGCTGGAGGGGATCATTCCTATAGTAACTGAAGAGGGATAAATATGTTTAAAATAAAAAAAAGGACACATCTTGTTTATTATTTGTCATTAAATGAGATTTAATTTGTTTGTTTATTTGTAAATCTACAACATGGGTACTGTGGATCTTAATGCATTTGCAAAATATTTTGAGATTTTTGGATTGTGTGCGCTAAAAAGTCCCCAGTGGTGTTACGTTGATTGACAATTCATGGCCTTTTAAAACAAGTAGATGTCTTCCCAGATACTTTTCTCCTCTCCCTCCCGCATATCTGCTTGTACAAGATCCACAGAAATTTTACAATTCAAAAGTAAATGTTACGTTTTCTGTTTCAGCGGAAGTTTCACTGTGCTAGTTTGACTTCTTGGCCTCCATGGCTCTACTCTTTATATGATGCTGTAAGTACAAACCATATCTTACCCAGGTATCTATAATCAATTTTATGCTTTTGGGTATTTCATTATTAAGTAGCACAAAACCATATATTCTATTTTTATTTCGCTTTTTTAAGTACGGACTTTGGCATTATCAAACATTAGCCAAAATGACACATTTTAAAATATCTTTAACAAACTTACATATATTTACTGCAAAAACTCAACACAATAACAATTTTTGTTTTTATTTCCAAATCAGCAGCTTGGATTTTTATTTGCTATTTTGTAGACTTTTTGTACGTGACTGGACTCCCACTGAATATGACCTACCCCAGGGGTTCCCAAACTTGTCCCGTGGCTTGGCCAGAGTAAGCCCCTGGCTGGCCGCACGATGTTTTGTTTATCCAAGTGGCCATAAGTTCGGCCACTTGCAGCTCCCCCTGGCTGCAGTTCATCATTCCTAGCCAATGGGAGCTGTAGGAAGCAGTGGCCTGGCCCAGGCTGCTTCCTATAGCTCCCATTTAAAATCCTTAATCAGCACTAAATTAATCAGCTGTTCCTCTCCTTCCCAATTAAGTCTGCTCAATCTTTACCACAATCATTATAAATAAAACACAATATACATACTGTGAAGAACTTTAGCACTACCAGCCCTATCTGATAGTGTATTACCTTGTCTGTGAAATCTTGTGGTCCCAGTGAAGTCAGTGAAAGTTTTAAAACTGACTTCAGTGAGACTAGGATTTCACTCCTTGTGTCCTGTGAAGGGAAAGTGGACTTTGGATCTGGTCACAAGGTGAGTGAGGGGGGGCAGTTCTGCTATCCATCCTGATACTACCAAAGCATAGAAGTCCTTTAAAGGTAGTTAATTTTATTTTCCAAAACTGATCAGATCTCTTGTTTCTGAAAAGTGTCCCCACCTTGCTTGATGGGAAACCTTGGTTGATTTTTAATTTATTAGCTTAAAATATGTAGATGTAGAAAAACTGTCTTTGTGCTAAGATTTTTAAACGCTAATGTCCACTAGAGGCCAGTAGCTCACTCCCCATTTTGCTTTTATTTTAAAGGGGAAAAAATATGTATTTAAATTACACTTTTCTTCTAATGAAAGGAAACCTTAATGGAAAGAGTCAAGAGGCAACTACATGAGTGGGATGAAAATCTTAAAGATGAATCTCTTCCGTCAAATCCAATAGGTATTGTAAAATTATGTTGCTTGGTTTTCAGCAAATTTGTATTTTTTCCCCTTGTATTTTGTTAAAGGTAATGATCAATTTATTTTTTCTTGCTGGCTAGCCCACGACTACTGCTGTGAAGAGATTGTGTGTACTGAAAGCATGTACTGGTCTATTAACAAAACACCTTTACCAAAAATTTTCCAACAAATTTTTAGCTAGAAAATAATGTTTAAAGCTGGAAAGTGCAGCTTTTGAATTTTCTGACTAACCATGAGATGGGATTGTAGTAGTACATCCAGCCTGTGCTTGTCCTGTGGTCTAACTGTGCTTTGATGACATAAGGACAAGAATGAATACAGTAAAGTCCATTACCTTATGACAGCATAAATTCCAATGTATGATTAAAGGAAGCTGATTTTTATATAATTTTTTAAAAATAAAAATCATTTGAGTATATCAAGACTGAAACGTGTGACTATTGTTGGATATATTTTTGTTCTGTGTATAAATCTGGAAAAAAAACCTACGGAAATGAATGCACACACAAAATGTTTATCCTTCCCATGATATAACACTTAAGCAAACATTGGTATTAGAGCCGACATTGTCACTTGGATGCAGTCTGTGAAAAGTGTATATTTTTGCTAGTACAAGTTTATTTCTCGTGTTTAGAAAAGCATTGTGCAGACATAAAGAACTGAATAAAAGGCATCTGTATTTTATTATTTTATTTTTTACATTGTAACAGGCATGGTGCTTTTCTCCAGATTTTTCTTACAGAGTTGCTGCTTGCCTCCCAATTGATGATTCATTACGTATTCAGCTGCTTAAAATAGGGAGCGCTATTCAGCGACTGCGGTGTGAATTAGATATTATGAACAAAGTAAGTATCTTATTTATGTTTAATTTATGGTACTTTGATTTAGTGTAACCAGGTAATAAGAGTAGAGTTTGTATAATCTATAACAAAATTTAACTTGGAAATGGCAGAATTCTTTTTAAGAGGTGGTATTTTTTTAGAACTTTTCATTTTTCCTATTTATTTTTAACTTTGATAGAATATGTGCTCCATTGATAGTGGCTGGCACATTATATTTAGCAGTACACCCAAAGTGCATTTTATCCTTTTTTTCCTATCTCTAAAGTACTTGCTGGGTTTTTTTCATCTTGAAAGAATTTTTTTTATTTAAAAAATTTCGCACATTTCATTGTACTTTTGCCAGTCAAGAGATGGTGCTAGAAGCCAGATGCAGTTAGTACCATTCTTTCAAAAATCAAAATGCATTTACAGTGAAACATACAGTAATGAAATATTGCTGTACCATGAGAAGTGGAGTGGATTTTGGTGTTTTTAAAGTATGATATATTCCTATAGTGATAAGACTAAAAGGATTTTTACATTCGAACTTCTACCTTGATAAGCAGCAGGATTCCAAGATGATTTAAAACTTGTCTTTTGTTGCCATTTTACATGGGTTTTCTGGAACTAAAAATTAACCAAGACTATCTAAAGCAGGAATTATAATACCTCTGTGCTCAAATGGGCTGTCAATCTAGTGTACGTGCACTAACTTCACATGGAAGAGCTACAAGAAATGCACAGAGAGGAGCATTTGAGAGTTAATAACAGACGACAGAAGGCTGAGGTATATAAGGCCTATTTTGTTTCAGTCTTCACTAAAGAGGTTAATGGTGACCAGACGCTTAACACAATCAGTATTAACAAAGGGGAAGGAACACAAACCAGAATAGGGAAGGAATTCGTTGAAAGAATGTTTAGATGTTAGATATTATTCAGTATTTTCATTAATAACTTGGCTGATGGAGTGGAGAGTAGGCTTCTAAAACTTGTGGTTGACACTAAATTTGAAGGGGGTTTAATGCACTTTGGAGAAGACAATTAGAATTTGAAATGACCTGGATAATTTGGTCTGAAATCAAGATGAATCAGTAAAGACAAGTGCAAAGTTATTCACTTGTTAAGGAAAAATCACAACTACAATATAGGGAATAACTACTTATGCAGTAATACTTCAGAAAAGGATCTGAGGGTTATAGTGGTTCGGAAAATGAATATGTACCAACAATGTGCTGCAGTTATGTAAAATGTCAATATCATTCTGGGATATATTAAGAGTAGTATCATATATAAGACAAGGGAGGTAATTTTCCTCTCTGTGTGGCATACAATCCATTTAATTTTACAAAATAATTCTTCCTGAAGAAGTTGAAGCACTCTGTCAGTATTTCAGAACTTAATACATTTTGAAGAAATTAAAAACATGTTTGTACTTGTCCTTTTCTATGTTGTATATTAAATAGCAACATCTTTTTATTTCTCTAGAAGTATTAGTTTTTCAAAAGCTCTTGAAAGAAAAGACCTTTTCTTAATTTACTATAGTTACAGTTACATAGAGGCCTTTTGTTTTAAAAAGCAAAAAAGCTTGTGATTATGTTACTTTGATGACGAATATGCAGAAGTGAATAAAGTTGTCCTATTGATAGTGTATTTGTTTTTCTTTTGAAGTGTACATCTCTTTGTTGTAAGCAATGTCAAGACACAGAAATAACAACTAAGAATGAAATATTCAGGTTAGTTTTTAATTAGTCTCTTCTTCGAAAGACACTCGATTGCTGTTCTATGTCAACATTACAATAAGTGAAAATTGGATATGTATTAATAGTTTTGCTCTTCCTACAATTCTCATTTTCTCTTTGCATTTTATTCTTCTGAGATCATTCTGAGCTGATGAATAAATATTCACAGGTAATTCTCTGTGGAAAACAAAATAGATAAAATAAACTCAGACATCATCCAATCCACAGACATCTAACAAAATGGTTATTTATGATGACTTTGGAATTAGAGAAGTTGGATTTTGGAAGGCCATGTTCTATTATCTGGTCCCACACCCAGCCACTTCAGAGTTGTACTATTATGGTGAATTTTGGAGTATAAATTCTTGTATATCGCTGTAATATTTCGGGTCTGATTAACCTAATTCAGAATGAATAGGAAAAACCTCACTTGTGCATAATACTTACACGTTTTAACAAGCACTAATTTCAGATTACTGTATGTGATTTGAGTATCATAGATGTGCTATTAGTAGTTTGTGAAGCAAGGAAGATGTATCGTTGGCTATGACATGATGTCAGACAGTCTAAAAATCATTCTAAGAGTTGTAGTAAGCAATTCATTCTTGTATGCATGACCTATCCATTGTCCTCATTAATAGCTATGTCAGAATAGTATTTCTTAAAAACCATTACTATTGCTGGTAAGAGGATGAGTAGTGTTGCTATTTGTTGTGATTGTAAGCTTTTACTCAGAGAAGGCAAGTAAAAGCAAATGGCAAATTATCCTGAATTTTGTTTACACTAAGGCCGTGTCTACACTTACCGGTAGATCGGCACTGCTGTGATCAAGACAGCGGTGTTGATTATCACCCGCTAAGTCAATGAGAGAGTGCTGTCCCGTTGACTCTGGTACTCCAGATCCCCGAGAAAAGTAAGGTAAGTCGACGGGAGAGTGTTTCCCATTGACACAGCACAATGTAGACACCGTGGTAAATTGATCTAAGCTATGTCAACTTCAGTTATGTTATTCATGTAACTGAAGTAGCGTTACTTAGGTCGACTTACAACGTTAGTGTAGACTAGCCCTTAGTTACATACGAATGAGATAAAGACCATCACCCTCTCCAAAAGAGTCATTTTCCATGCCAACATTCCATCAGGCCTGCAGTTATTAACTTTGTCACTTTCAAGAAACACTTAGGCCCTAATTCAGGAATACACTTAAGCATGAGTTTATAATATTCAGGAAAGCATTTAAGCACTTGCTTAAGTGCCTTTCCTGAAACAGACCTTGAGAAGTAGTCAGCAGGAGTTGCTCATGTTAGTAAAGATTACTAACTCTGAGTGAGGGATAATAGGATCAGGCCCTACATTTATACAAAACTTTGGAAAATTATTGAGATGTTATCTCATGTTATAAAGGTGCACATACCTATTTTTATTCCATCTTTTAATACTGTAACTCAGTAAATCTTGTCTACCAGCATATATAAGTGTTTGGCAATTTGCTTCCTCTATTCATTTTCTAATTAGAGTTGTTTTAATTTTATGAACACCTTTCAGACCTCTTTTCCTTTTTGATATGTCTTGGGAAACTATCAAAATACATAACTGGCTCCTTTTTATCCATTGTAGTTTATCCTTGTGTGGACCTATGGCAGCATATGTGAATCCTCATGGATATATCCATGAGACCCTTACAGTGTACAAAGCCTGCAACTTGAGTTTGAGTGGCCGACCTTCTACAGAGCACAGTTGGTTTCCTGGGTAAAACATTCTTTCTTTCTACTAATAATGTTCTCCAGTATTACAAAATGCAGTTCATAAATCTTATTAGCAAATAATAGAAATTCATAATTCTGATATAAATGCATCCTGGCCTGCAAACACTGAGGAGAAACATTACATTATTTTCTATACTCTTAAAAATGATCATTTAACAACTGTAAATGAAGAAAAATAAATTTAGTATTCCTTCTTCATCTAAAATAAATTGGAGACGTTAGATAAAACATATTCAGAATTCTCTTGTGCCTTTAAAATTGTGCATACATTTTGCCACATTTTAAAAGTGGTTTTTGAATAATTCTCTTATAATTACCCAACTAGCATCTTGATAAATAACTATATATAATAGGGAGTGTTATAATTTGTACTGTAGTAGTACCAAATGACCCCAGTCAGGTATTAGGGCCTTTTTGTGAAATAGACACCGCGTCTCGAAAGGGCTTACTGTCTTTCACACAGATGCGAAAGAACCAGCAGCTGAAGTGTCAGGTGACATGAACTATCATCTTAAAATCTGTTCACTATGGGATCAAAGAGCGCGGGGGCCACTGTCTCCGTGCTCCTGCTGGAGCTCACGGCTGGATAAAAATGGCCAGCGGGCCGCATATGGCCTGTGGACCATAGTTTGCCCACTTTTGATCTATTCTGAAGTTAGTCCTTACTTCTCATACTCAACTGTTTCCTCTGTCCTTTTCGCCTTTGGAGGCAGCAGAATTTTGGGTTCTTCCCTTTGAAGCTATTAAAAAGAAAGATTCCATTGCCCCATCAAGCTAGATGCCTCATTCTTTATTAAATCCATCAGCAACCCAAAAAAACCATTCTCCTTTAAATATATCCTTAAAACCATCCATTACGTCTTAAGTTTATTATGATAAGCATTTTTAATACTCCTGTATTGGCACACAATAATTAATCATATTACTGAAATAAAATGCTTTTATTGTACTTTTGTGGACAATGTAATAATGTTGAAGGCTGAGATTTTTTAAGAGACCTAGGGAGTTTGGTGCCCAGGTCCTATTGAAAAACCAAAGAGAATTGGGTGCCTGAATCCCTTAAACCCATTTGAAAATCCAAAACTAAAACTGATATTTTCTTCTTACTGAGTTATTTAACTGTGTTCCAGTTCCATTAAAATGTTCCCATGAATGATGTGACTCCTGCCAAACACCTTTTTTTTTTTTTTTTTTTTTAGGTATGCATGGACTATAGCCCAGTGCAGAATTTGTGGGAATCACATGGGGTGGAAGTTCACAGCTGCTAAAAAAGATCTGTCTCCTCAAAGATTCTGGGGATTGACCCGATCTGCTCTCCTGCCTAGAATTCCAGAAGATGGATCAGGCCACGATAGAACACCATTACTTTGCCTGTGATCTAGTAACCTGTTTTTGGAATCAATAAGCAGCCACCAGTGTCTCTCAATTGAACATGGTCAATGCTGCTTCTGATGCTTGCTTAAATAAGTTTTTTTTTTTTAACGAAAGCAAAGAAAAAGACAAGCATCATTACATTTTGGGTTTGGTAAACAGACAAGGTACTGTTGTTTCCAGATACACTGGGAATTGACAGTTGTGTCTTAAAATTTGACAACTGGGAAGAGAAGTACAGTGAGAGACCAGCAAATGCATCTGATTCTAGGAATGTCAGATAAATGCTGAAACAGATTACTCAAACTTGCCACTGTATAATTTAAGAAGATATTTACTGCTTTTGGAATAAGTAAAAGATATGCAAAAAAAGTACTATTAAACAGTGTTTGATTCATACAATTTATGTATGATGGTAAATATCAAATGTTTGTGGGATATTGGCTAGTAGTATACTTCAAGTATATTTTGCTGAGAAACCCTTGTTTCTAACTATATGAAATACTCCACATTCACACTGTCTTTTTCAAGTGTTTGCCTAAACAAGTATCAAAGAGTGTCAGGTCCAAACCTCTGTACTGATTGATGTTGCATCGGTTAATGTCATCCTTGTAGCGATGCTGTAAATGGGTAGAAGTCAAGCACTTACTGATATCTGCTGCTGAAGCAACTACTGTATTAAAATTCCTTTTTAAAGGAATCCTGTAGTAATTGTTTTGCCCTGATCAGTTATTTCATATATTTAGCATGTTTGACATGTTGATTAGCAATCGTTTAAAAACTAAATTATTAATATAAAATGTACAGGTTGATTCCAGTGCATAAAATGTAGTCATTTGTTTCCATAATACATTAGTAAATTTCAGTCAGCAAAATTAAATAGATTTACATTTTTTAAAACACTTTCCCTATCAAGTTTAATTTACCTTGTATACATGCCTAAAGTTTGGTGAAGTAATCTGTGAAATACTTCACATTGGAAATTGCTCACATCTGTATTTTGACTAGGGAGACACAGCATACCTTTACTGCTTTTAATGTTTGCATATCATAAGCGAAAGGCTGGGCATTTATCATCATTCTTTTCTGATAAAGAGGTAATGTTTCTAAATAAAGCAGAAATCAAAGGCGGGTTTGTTTTTGAGACACTGTGCTACAGAAAAGGGTGCCAAAAAGGGTGCAGCTTTTGCTGTTTTTTTCAGAATGCACTTTGATGGTAGAATCTGAAGATGACAGATTTCTCCTACATATATATATTTTTTTCTCGTGAGGCTCTTCTGTTCACTCTTTATTTGTTCAAAGTAAATCTTAGAGATCCTGTATGTGTGGTTACTTGTATTGTTAAAGAACAATTATACAAAAATGCTTAAGATTATATTTATGGAATGCTTCATCCATCCCCACATACCATGTTTGTTTATTGTATGTAGCATTAATATGTTACTCCAGTAAAGGAATAAGGACAAATATCTTTAAGAGACAAGCAACTGACTTTACTGATAATGCCATGGTGGGTGTTGTACTGCAGCCAAAAAAAGATTTTCAAGTGATACGAGATGTTATATGCTGAAAGGATATTAGAAAACTTTATTATGTTAGATATCTAGAGAGTAATGATGGTGTAACTCAGGTTTAATTCCTTGAAGCCTTCTACCTCTGTGCTTCTATGATGTTTTTTGTTATCCCATATACATCTGTAAAATAAAATTTCACTTTATTCTGCAACATTCTTAACTTATCAGTGAGCTGTGAAAAGCAATATTAGTTTAAATGTAATTCTGAACAAATAGAGGGTGAAAGATTATTCATTTTCTTAAAGCATTCTAGATTTTGGTTTTTTAGAATCAACTTTCAAAAAAATTCACTAGTGTGAAAAGAGTAAGAATTTGTGAATTATCTGTACAATACTCAATCAAATTATATTGAGGGTGTTTTTTCTAACGTAGATTGATTTTTTTCCCCCAAAGGTGCTAAGCACCTGAAGTTCCTATTGACGTTTCTGAGCTTTGTGGATGCCTAGTACTTTTGAAAATTATGTCGTTCACTGTTAATATTCTCTGAATTGTGGTGAGCGATTTTTCAAAAAGCATGTTGTCTTCAGCTATCATCAAACCTAATAGTGTGCTTTTATTTTTGGCTAGGTCTGTATCAGATTGCCTCAACTAAGAAGATCAGTGTAACATTGGAAGTTAATATTTTAGCATGAAATAGGCATATTTTTGGTATTGTGCAGATATAAAAATGCAAAACTACTATAATTGAGTGAGATCACTACGAAGTTAATGTAGCAGTAACTTAATGTTACTCTGCCTAAACTTCTGCGTAATGTTTGCCATTACAAAGTTCATGACATTTTCTAAGTTGAAAGAAGTGTGATTCAGGTTAATAGCAAAGAAGATAACTCTGTTGTGGGACACCGAGCTATTAAAAAACTACAACTGTAGGGATTGTTGATTTTTACAGTATGTTTTTATAGTAGGGATGTAGAATTGTAAAAGGTTCTGTAAATTAGTTATAATTTTCTATGCTTAGAAAAATGGGTTTTCTTTTCTGAGGAAAAATACTGTAATGTTAGGATTGTCAGCTGTTATCAGTAAATTATTCAAATACAGAGATTACATACTTCTGAGAGCCAAGTACTAAACAAATCAGTAAACATCCTGCAAATAGTTGTTTCAGCTTCATTCAGTTGCTTCTTTTAAAGTCATTACTGCAGTAGCACTAAGACACCACATTGATCTGACAGTCCATTTCACTAAAAATATCAAGACTTCAAAATAATTTCTGTAAAATGTTAATGCATAAACAGAACCATAATAAAATATTTTCTGTTGCATGTAGCTATTTCTGTTTGAAAGTGTTTGAGTTCAATATCATTTATTTTATTATAATGCTATTTTTGTACATGAAACATTTTGTTCATCCACCTGTTTTTCATCTGACTGTTAAAACTTCTTTGTAAAGTTGCAGGTAGGGTAACACGCTCCACTTGAACTGTTCTTTTGTCTGCCTTTTTAAACAAGTTTTCAGAAAATCTCATTGCTTGCAAACATTTGCGAAAAATAAAACTCTTTCAAATATATTTCAAAACAAATGCCTAGGATCACGTTTTTGGTGGTGCTTGGGCTGGGAAGGAAAGATAGCATTTGGTTTTGTATTATTATTTAGATGGTGTTGGAATCCAAAATGCCCTACAGAGGACATTGTTTCCACTTCAAAGAGTGTGCAGACTGAAGTGGCAAAGGATAAAAGCTGTAAGATAGTGTAGCAGAGCAGCACCTCACGCCTGTGGCGCCTCCCGCTGGTACGTCCAGGGAATTAGCTCTTCCATCGTCTGGAGCGCCCTCTGCAGGCCGATGTCCCACTTGCCACTCTGGCCCTGTATCCCTCCAGACCCCGGTGCCCTCTTACCAAGGGTGCTGCACCCCTGCAGTACCCCCACAGGTCTTAGGGTCTCCCCTCCCTGGGGAACCCCCACCCTCTATCCCCACCTTGCCTCAGTCTAGGCAACTGCCAGTCACCATCTTGCCCCCATTCACTGGGCAGACTGCAGTATAATTGCCACTCCTCACCGGCAAGGGGGATTTGGCCTGCTGCTTTTATTTCTGTAGCCCTGGGCTGCCCCCTGCAACCCTTGTTGGGCCGTTCCCTAGGCCCTGCAGCCTGGGGGTTTCCAGGCCAGAACTTCCCAGTGCCTCTTGCCTCCCCCCAGTCCTGCTCCACTCCAGGTACTCTAGGCTTACCCAGCAGCTAGGCCTGTCTGCCTCTGTTGCTAGAGGAGACTGTCTCCCCTCTGCACCAAACTCTGGGCCCTAATTGACCCAGCCACAACTGTGGCTGCTCTGCCCTCTGCTGCCTTCTCTTGCAGCCCTCTGCTGGGCTGCCATTCCTATGCTACAGCCCTTTGCAGGGCTGTTTTAACCCCTTTTTGCCTGGAGTGGGGCAGCTGCCCCACTATAGATAGTCATACATTATATAGCAAAATTGTAAACACGTGGCTCAGTAGTTTTACTGGGTTGTTTTGTTTTTGAATGGGTGGAGGTTAAATAAAACACTAAAGTCCCTCTCTCTTACTCCCTTATCCTCCCACTTCAGCCTTTTAGGGTGACCACACATTCTGAATTGGTGGGACAATTCCAAAATGCAGAGTTCAAGTCCCGGTCCTGGGCTGAATAACTCAAGGACAGCATTTGGCCCAGATTCCCTCCAGTGCCTCTTAAGGCTCAGGGATGGCGCCATCCTCTTCCCAGCGACCTTAGCCCCCTCTCCCCCCCTCACCATGAGACCCAGCCCTTGCTCCTCTTCACTCCCCTTCCCCCACCCAAGGGCCCACCACTGGCCAGAGCTGGGAAGTAGCAAGAGCCTCCCAGGTTGCTGTGGGGAGCCCCGGACCCTCTACTTGCCCTGGGTGGTACTCCCTAGCGGGCAGGGACACCGGTCTCTTGAGCATGCCGGACCTCTGCCCAAGGAAAGTGGAGGGTCCCCGGCTCGCCACAGCAGTCCAGGTTCCTGGGCACCTCTTACCACTGCCTGCTTCTGGCCTGACCAAGGGGCAGGGCCTCAGTTGGAGAGGAGAGGCAGGAGGTTGGGGGGACGAGGTGGGAGGTTGGGGGCAGGAACAAGGACACAGAGACACAGATGGTGCAGGGCTTCTGCATGTGTCCCACTTTTGCCTTTTGAAAAAATGGTCCACCTAAGCCCTTTGCTTCCACCCACCCAAACAATCCCTATCTTCAATTCCATTGTTTTTCCTTCTCTTCTAGCCTTCCACAGTTTATCTCAGTTTAAGTGAGTCATTCCTTCATTAACAGCGGGTTTAGATTTGTAAGTAGATAACTTAGGCAGCTAGTTTTTGAAAGGCATCATGGAAGAAGTGAATTTTGAGGAGAGGGTCGCATACAAGTTCAGGAAAAGTGTCCCATCTACAGGGAGCTGTGTGGAAACAGAATCCGACAAATATGGGAGAGGCAGACAAATGGTATGTTGAGCCTGGCAGAATTAGCAGAGAGGAGGAGAATGAGGATGTGATAAGACCTGGGAAGATGAGGCAAAATTATGTAGGGCAGTGGTTTTCAAACTGTGGGTTGCGACTGTTTAATGGGGTCATCAGGGCTGGCTTAGACTTTTTAGGGCCAAAGCCTGAGCCCCACTTCCTCGGGCCAAAACTGAAGCGTGAGCCCAACTCCTCTAGGGCCAACAGCTTCAGTCTTGGACATCAGGCCTCAGGTTACAGGTGCGCTGTCTACGGCTGAAGCCCTAGGCTTTCGACTTTACACCCTTCCACGGCCTGGGGGGGTGGAGCTCAGGCTTTGTGTCCTAAACCCCTCACTCCCGATCCCAGCACAGCAGAGCTTGGACAAGCTCAGTTTCCCCTCCTGGGGTGGTGTAATAATTTTTGTTGGGGGTGGAGGAAAGGCCACAGTACACTGAAGTTTGAGAAATCCTGATGTAGGGCCCTAAAAGCATCTTTAATGTCTAAGATAAGCACAGGGACCAGCTGGCTCCAGGATGAGGGGAAATATCAAAATGTCAAGCCGCCATCGCTCCACCTCTTGCTCAAGTCCTGCATCAAGTGCAACTGAGCCAGAGCAAAGACTCAGCTTAGCTATGAACCCAACAATACGCTGGTCACATGAACCAGAAGCACCTTGTCTAATCTGACTTTTTCACCTCTAATGGTCTATCCTCTGGGCCAGGTTATCTAAAGAAGCAGAGTAACTTGATTCTGCTGCTGACATTTTTGTTTCAAGTACAGGCCAGGAACTTACTGTTAAAAAGCATCCACAGCTCCACCTTCAGCCCAAGCTCCTCTGCTGAGCCAACTGCAGTAATGAAGGGAGAAGGAAAAGTTTGGGTGCCACTGGGCTAAGGGCTTAAGTCAATTGACTCTTAGGGCTGGTCTTCACTAGGGCGGGAGATCGGCTGTAGATACGCAAATTCAGCTACGTTAGTAACGTAGCTGAATTCTTCATCGCTACACCCGACTTACCTGCCGTCCTCACGGCGGCGGCAGTCAGCGGTGCCTTTTGGCGAGCTGGAGTTCCAGAGTCGACGGGGGCACCAATGGCGATCGATTTATCGCGTCTTGACGAGACGTGATAAATCAATCGTCAAAAGATCGCTCCCTCCTGGCTTTAGTAAAGATAAGCTCTTTGAAGCGTTTCTCTTACGCACTTTTGAAAATTTTATCCCAAGACTTGATGTAAAGTGGGAAGAGTTTTCTCCAGTGACCTGACAAGAATTGTAATGGAGGGTGGGTAGTATTACTGCCAAATACCAATAAGTATGAAATGTAAATCTTGTCCAGTTCCTGTTTGTTAATGTTTTCACCAATGCTGGTGAAAGTTTCCCCATAGGCTTTTCAGGTCATACTTCGAATGTAGACTGAACGTGTTGGCAATTTTTAGTATATTCCAGCAGTTTATAATCACCTGGCTATGTATTCAGCTATTCAGTGCTACATATTCTATTCATTTCTAACTTCTCACCTCCCCCCAAGATCCAGCATGCAAGAAAAACTTCATGCATTTTTCCTCATAAATAAGTTGCCGTTGATTGGTTTATCAGATACTTGACTCAGTACAAATTTAAGATGTCTGCCCCTCTTTCTTGTTACCTCTTTCTTGGGAGATCACATGTTTTTCAGCATTGTGCAAATCCACTAGGGGCTAGTGACGAATGCACAGCTATTATGTTGGGCACGGGTTTATAGATTCTGTATAGAAATGTAAGCATGTACCATATGAAGAGGACAGATCCCAAGCTGTATGTGCATTTTAGGTAGAGTTGTCTAAAGATATTATGACTAAATGAGACTGTACAGCTTGTACTTAAGGTTATATGCAGGCAATGGAGCATGTTGAATTGAATTTCAGACTTTCAAAGAGCTATTGTGTGATGAAGAAATTACCTAAAATGTCAAGACTTTAAATCCTTGTCCTTTTGCACACATTGATAATGAAGGGCACTGATAGCCCCTTTAGCACTAACATTCTGTTCACAGCAACAATCTTTACTATTCTATTGGAATTTGAAGAGGATTTTTTTGGGGGTGGGGAGAGGAAGGAATTATTAAACTATAACCAGTCATGCTTCACAGTATTCTATAGGATTTGCTGATTTATTGAAACTCATAAGAAAGGTCAACTACCTGAATAAAATCAGAGATAAAATACTAGATAAGGATAAAGAAATTATCACAGGCTTTATTTAATCCATAGAGAAATTACAAAGGGACCGGAACGGCAGCATGGTATATGACTTTAAAAAAAAATCTAACTTTTAGAGGACTTAGAGGACAAACTGATTGAAAAGCTTCATCTATGTCTGAATATAGTCACACTTGTCTATAAAGGGCGGCAATCTGTATTTTATTCTCTGTGCACATTTTCCTCACCTACTAGTCATTCCATTTGTAATATATAGGAACAAAAAGGTTAGTATTGTCATAAAAACTATCATCTGAGACTATGAGAGTCCCACAGAAGTTAATGAGCCTTCATGTCTACACCAGATGGGCAAGTAAAATAAGGATAATGCTCTGCCTTCACATTCAGCCAAATGGATCCCAATGCACAAACATTGATAGTGCAAGCTATAGAGGAATCCCTCTTATTCCAAATTGAAGTACAACATTGTATGAGGGGAAACACACCAAACTTGAACAAGGCACAGCAGGACTACACAAACGTTTAGGAAGTAAAGAATAATTTACAGAAATGAAAGCATGTGGGAGATTTTAGTACTCGGTGATGTAGTATTTATTCAGGTGTAGCCACTGATCTGCTTTTAAAACATGGCTAAGGTATCATTATTTCTCTTTAATGGATGGGGAAATGAATAGTGACTTACACAAGGTAATCAAATATTTCAATAAGAAACTAGGAATAGCACTGAGGGGCCCGGAGAGAGGCAAGAGACCCATCTCGGAGCTATTTGGCAGTCTTACATAGGCAAAGTGTAATAATCCAAGCTAAAAAGAGGGATTAGCCTGTAGGAGCAGGATTTTATAATTGTAATAATTGTTATAAGAATTGATGTAAACTTTAATTTCATTCTATAACAAAAAGAAATGACTGTCTGAAACTGTGTAATGTTCCCAGTATGCATTACAATTAGGACCTGTTATGAAGTTCAGTTAAGAGACAGGATTTTGTAGATAAATAGATTAAAGAAATGTTGAGGGCCTGAAGCCCCCAATGTGAATTGTTTTAGTTATAAGATTTAGCAAGGCTTAATTTACAATGTATTCTGCTACCTTTAAAGATGTCTGTAAGAGATTGTGTGATTGTTTGTGTGAAAGAGGAATGCCTGCATCAGGAAGAGATAAGTGTGAAGCCATCACAAATATCCAAAGGGGGTCAAGAAAAGTGAGAGACTTAAAAAGACCAGGAGACATGATGACAATCAGAAAACATCCAAAACATCCATTGTATCCGATGCTAAACATGTTATGCAGCATTGATGACCTCAGAGGTGAGAAAAAGGCGAGACAACAAATAGCAGATAATGATGGGAAGCTGGACAATAGCCATCAAAGGATGACAGGGGGGGGGGCAAGATTAACACCACTTAAGAACTAATGATTACAGGATGACATTGCAAAATGCATGGACTCAAATGGAAATTTACACATATAAAGCTTGGGTGTTTTGCCATGAAACTTTGGGTTCAGTCCTGCAAAGCCTTGGAGCATCATGACTAACAGAGACCCCGCAGCTTCTTACTCCTGATCAATCTAACTGGCCATTAGATTGACTCGAGCTACAAGAGGCTGGTAACTATGAACATCAACTGGCAGGACTGTGTGTATGGTGTGTGCGTGTGTGTGTGTGTGTGTGAGAGAGAGACTGAAATGCATATGCTAACTGTGTTGTATTCTTAATAAGGTATGGCGTATTGCCTTCCTCTTATAAAAGATCCTGTGTGCTTTGTATAGCATAACAAGCCGGTCTGTGAAAATGTTCATGGCATCTGCACTGACCACAAATAATGAGGGCTGTGTTCTACATTTCATCCAAAAGACAATGGGTAAAATTTTCCTAAAGTGCTCAAGTTATTGAAGAGCCAAGTCCCATTGACTTTCAATAATAAAATACAAAAAGTGAATAAAAGAATACAACTAACTGGACAAATAGAGCCAGAGCCTGGGATCCTGTAAATTGATAAATCTCGGCTGACGTTCATAGAGCTACAGCAATTTTTTACCAGCTGAAGATCTGACCCATAGCAGATCTACTGCCCACACAAATACAGCTCAAAGGCATGAGCTCTGAGGCAAACATAAGCGTCCTTGTGCATTTGTTGAGTATAGAACTGGGCCCTGGCACTACCTGAACAACGGTCTCTGACCTTTTTACAACCCCGTCAGCCGTATGTCTCTTGTCTTCCTTATCAGCATTCCTCGGGCAGTTGTAACACTGGTTTGAACTGGATACAACCAGGGATGACCTGGTTGATCACGCGCGCATATCATGGACAGTTAAGTGCATGGCAGGGGTCACATGTATACTTGTTTACTCCCCCCTATAAATATTACTGTGTTTCACAAATAAAACTGCCACATGCCTCTAAAGCTACTAAGCCTGAGGAGGGTGTGCGCCCTTTGATCAAAGTACTGGGTGTCTGTGTGTTTATTACTTGGTCTCTGACAGTTTGTGAGCCCTAATCCAACTCCGCACTACTCGGGGGTGGAAAGGTGAGTAGGACCAGCTATTTTTACCTAACACATTCATTATATTGTTTGTGTGCAGTGGGATGCAGCCATAGGTAAGAAAAACCCAGTAGAAACTACCTGGTAGTTAGGGAGGCTGTCCATGTTACACAATGAGTCATAATCCCAAACTCACAAACTGTGGCTTTATTTTCATCCACTGTGTGTAACAGTAAGTACCAGGACCTTGAGTCTCCAGCTGTGCTTGGGTGTAGAGGAGAATGGCAGCTGCAGAGAATTGTTTGCAGCCCTCTAACGCTTTGGCACCCGGCTCAGGTGGAAGTTAGAACAAGAGGTTGGGCCTACTCTAGCTGAGTCAGTGGAATCAAGTCCATAATGGACCACCACATTCCACTGTTAGCCCTCCCACCCTTGCAAGTACCCGACACCCCCCGCCCCCATTAGCTCTGGTTAACTACAGAATTCTCTACCCATTATCTCTAGCCATTTTAAAACCGCCTTGTGCAAAATGGCTTCAGCAGAGCAGCAAATCCAACCGTATGAATGTTGCTAAAACAAACAAATGCTGGGAGAAAAGTGAGATTAGCACAAAATGCAACTACCACATGTCTGCCAAGTGTAACTTGCCTTCATCTGATACTTTGTATTCATGTGTCACTTTAGCGCTAATGTACTGGGGCCATGTTAGCACTGTCTCAGTCAGTTTGAATATGTACAGTGTGGTCCTTGTGATAAAATAAACTACCATTGTATTAGAAATGTATTGGTTGTAAAATGATTCTGCCCAGTACCTGGGGAATACCATTCGCCTTCAGTGAGCATAAAGTTTGAATAAAACTTTGTCATAAAATAAAATTAGGTTTAAATAATTTTCTCATGGAAGAGCAACAGATTTGTCTTTGTCTTTAAAAAAACAGTCATCTTCTTGCAAATGCAGCATAAGTCCCCTCATAAATCAAATTGTAGCTGTTCAATACTGAAGTCTATGCTAGGAATAGAGATAAGACTTTGAAGAGTAGGGCAAAAACTTAAAATGCTGCTTTTGTCACTAGCCTGCAGTCTGGGCAGCTGCAAACATAGCTTATTAATTCAAAATAGTAATGGATGTCTTGGAATAGGTTTTGGATGTTAAGCGAATCCAATTTCCCCATAAGAATTAATGTAAATGGCGAGGGGGAGGGGGTTAGGTTCCAAAGAATTATTTTCACCAGACTAAGGACTATTATATATATACATACACAGTATAAATTTTAAACAAACACTTTAATACTGTACACAGCAATGATGCTTATGTTTGGTTGAGGTGGTTGAGTCAGAGGGTGGAAGAGGGTGGGATATTTCCCAGGGAATGCCTTACTGCTAAATGATGAACTAACACTCGGCTGAGCCCTCAAGGGTTAACACATTGTTAATGTAGCTTCACACTCTACAGGGTAGCACAGGGGAAGGTGGGGAGACAGCATGGCAGACATCGACAGAGAGACACACCCTGTGTGTGAGCAAGATGCACATTGCCCCTTTAAGTATTCTGACCTCACTTTAAATACATTGTCTTTTTAAGTAGATCAGCAAGTTGACACAGCAGCTGCTGCAAACAAGCTCCCTCCCTCCCTCCTGAGCCCTGTCATGTCTCCCTCTCTCCTCTGCTCTATTGAGATGGGCAAGCAGGGGCGTGGGGTCAGAAACAGGGAGGGAAGGGGACCCCTTTAACCCCCCACCCTCCCTTCTCTTTCACAGCAAGCAGGGGACTCCGGGGAGCAGCTCCAGTGGGCTGCAATTTCTGCAAGCAGTGGACAAAGCAGGCGATGACCAAGCAATGTTATAAGGGATCACTGTGGAATTTTGAACAAGTCCCTAATTTATCTGCAACGTAACAATGTTAACCAGGGCGACTTTAAGTGAAGAGTTACTGTATATTTGCATTAAGCACCAATAACATTAAGCCAAAATATTGTAGCGGTGTTTTGGCCTAAACTGGTCTTCATAATCCTGTTCACTTTTGATAAGTACCCCATAACACCTTGTATTCGCTGAAGTAAGCACATGCCACAGGCAGCTAGGAACTTGTCAAAATCAAGAGACGTTCATGCTATGTCTTCATACAAGCTAGGGCAGGCTCTTCACAGATCAGTACTTGGAATACTAGTATCCGAAACAAAGGGTATGGAAGGAACAGAACAAACGGTTAGGGAACTGGAACAAACTAAGTGGTTGGATTTGAGTGACGTATTAAGAAATCTGTAACTTGTAAAATCATATAAATAATACCAGTGACGTGTGTAACTTGAGGCTCATAGCTTCTGCATAAGGTGCATGTAACACGTCAGCTCTTCAGAGAATGGTATCATATAGAACCTCTTTCCTGTAGCATATTACTAAATCTGACTGGCATTGGTTAGTTGGGCTCTTACATATATTTCATAAAGGACTAACTAACAAAATTTCCGATGCATCCAAAATCCGTTTTGGGGGCTGCCGGCTCCCGCCCCAGGGAGCCGGCTGGGTTGACAGCTCCCGCCGGCTCCCCGCAGCGGGGACCCCTGCGGGAGCTGTCAAACCCCCCCGCCCGGCTCCCCGCAACGGGGAGCCGGGCGGGGGGGGGGGCGTTTGAGAGCTCCCGCTCGGCTCCCCGCAGCGGGAAGCCGGGCGGGGGGGTTTGACAGCTCCCACCGGGCTTCCCGCTGGGGGGAGCCGGGCGGGGGGGGGGGGGGTTTGAGAGCCTCCGCTCGGCTCCCCGCAGGGGGTTTGACAGCTCCCGCCGGGCTTCCCGCTGGGGGGAGCCGGGCGGGGGGGTGGGTTTGAGAGCTCCCGCCCGGCTCCCCGCTGGGGGGAGCCGAGCGGGAGCTGTCAACCCCCCCGCCCGGCTCCCCGCAACGGGGAGCCGGGCGGGGGGGGGGATTTGAGAGCTCCCGCCCGGCTCCCCGCTGGGGGGAGCCGAGCGGGAGCTGTCAACCCCCCCGCCCGGCTCCCCGCAGCGGGGAGCCGGGCGGGGGGAGGGGGTGGGGTGGGCTGACTCATGGCTGGCTCCATATAACGGACTAATTCGGGCGGGGGGGTGTCCGTTGTCACCCGAAAGTCCATTATTTAATGATTTTAAAAAATTATTAAATAACGGACTTTTGGTTTTAACGGACACCCCCCCGCCCGAATTAGTCCGTTATATCGAGGTTTCACTGTATTTAATTGCTTATCATTTAGTGGATAGCGTGGGAAAAGGGGCATTGCTGCAGTGAAAGCAGTACAATGGTAACAAAACATTGAGCGCGAGAAAGCCAGGGAGAGGAGCACAGAAAGGGAGCTGGGGAAAAAGACACATAGCAATGGTCCTGATATGGACTAGATTCTTCTCTCTGTTGAGTGATACTGCGACTATGCAAATAACAGTAGTAACTAAAGTTAATTCGCCACACACAAAATACATGCTATCCTTGAGCATTGCACTAACTCTGTGTGTGTGTGTGTGTGTGTGTGTGTGTGTGTGTGTGTGTGTGTGTGTGTGTGTGTGTGTGTGTGTGTGTGTGTGTGTGTGTGTGTGTGTGTGTGTGTGTGTGTGTGTGTGTGTGTGTGTGTGTGTGTGTGTGTGTGTGTGTGTGTGTTACACCCAGTGGGGCAATAACTTTGTGCATTTTTTTAGCCAGAGTTGCTCTTCGCTCTTTCAGTAAAGGATACAAATGTGAATTTGAAGAAACACTCATCGCTGTGAGTTATGCTGAACTAGCAAAGTAATATCACTGCCAGACACTCATCAGAAGAACAGCCTCATCCTCATTAATGCAGCCCTAGTGCAAAATATTATCACTGAGAAAATGAGGATACAAGAAGAACTAGGCTCATTTTCTGTGAGTGAAATAGATTATATTGTCTTCCTTCAGAGCAACTCCTACATATGAACTGTCACTAAGGCAGCTTGGGAATTAACCTATTTGGAACGAGACATCTCAGCTGGCACATGGAGTTTATTTTCCTTATGCAACCTGATAACTTGTTTAACCTCCCTTTTTATGCTTATGCTCTGATGCCCACCTTCGACTAAGTCATTTCTCAGTGGCATATGGCACAATGACTTTTGTACAAGCTTTACTTGTGCCATGTCTCGTAAAGCACCAAGCAAGTTGTTGGCCCATTAAAAATATGACTCAATAACATTAGCCAAGCTCTTAAGATGTAGTTTGCTATACGGGCCTAATTGTAAGAAGGGATTTAGTTAACATTTCAAGCAGGGGTGGGCAAACTGCGGCTGGCCCGCTGGCCATTTTCATCCAGCCCGTGAACTCGGTCTGGGGACGCGGGACTAGAGGCCCTGCGCTCCTGGCCGAAGGGCTGGGCCGGCATCCCGCGGGTCGGGTCAGGCCCGCCCTGACTGGGGGCCGGGTCGAGCGTGGGGAGCCATGGGGCCCTGTGTTCTCTGGCCCGGCTAAGTAAGGTAAACAAGGGGGCAGTTTGGGGGAGGGGGATTAGGTGGTGGGGTCCTGGGGGAAGGGGGGGGGGAAGGTGGTTGTTAGGGTGGGGGGATCTCAGGAGGGGGCAGTCAGGGAACAAAGAACCCGGGTGGGGGTTTAGCTAAGGGGTGGGGTTCTGGGGAAGCAGTTAGAGTGGGAGGGGTTACCGGAGGTGAGCGATCAGAGGACAAGGAGCGGGGGAGGGGGCGGGGTCGGATGGGTTAGGGATTCTGAGGGGGGGCAGGAAGTGGGTGGGGGGTTGGATAAGGGGTGGGGGTCAGGCTGTTTGGGGCGGCACAACACGCAGTCCTCTCTCTCTCTCTCTCTCGGCCTGAAACCAAACACCCCCAACAAATGGCATCACTGCATGTGTACGTGCTTCTTTAGCACCACTGTTTAGTGACCCCCCCTCTCCCCCCCAAGACCTTGCACAGTATAGCGCAGCCAGTTCCAGTGTGGGCATGTCTCAAGGACTTTGCAGAGAGTTAGCAGTCATGTTTGATCTGGTCTGCAGATTGATGCCTGGTAGCACTGCACCACTGTAGTAAGGCATGTGGTATTAAAAGCTTTTAGCTCTAACGAAGTATTAGTATTTAGCGTGGGAGGTGGCTGGACAACTGCTGTTGCAACACATCTTTCTGACCGCACAGCTTTGAGGTCTACTGTGGTAAAATGCACCAGGCACTTCTGCAGAGGCTGCTCAGTGTTGCGTCTTGCTCAGCAGACCTTCCTTTGTGGCCCACCGACCCCCTCTAACCAGTTCTTCCTCTTGAAAAGATGTCAAAACAATCCCCACCTACTAGGGTGGCCAACTCTCTCATTTGTGAAAACTGGACACTGAGTGCTGGAACCTCCCTCTCCCCCGCTCCGCCTCTTCTGCTAAGCCCCCGCCCCCTGCTCCGCCTCTTCTGCTAAGCCCCCGCCCCCTGCTCCGCCTCTTCTGCTAAGACCCCGCCCCTGCTCCGCCTCTTCTGCTAAGCCCCCGCCCCCTGCTCCGCCTCTTCTGCTAAGCCCCCGCCCCCTGCTCCGCCTCTTCTGCTAAGCCCCCGCCCCCTGCTCCGCCTCTTCTGCTAAGACCCCGCCCCTGCTCCGCCTCTTCTGCTAAGCCCCCGCCCCCTGCTCCGCCTCTTCTGCTAAGACCCCGCCCCCTGCTCCGCCTCTTCTGCTAAGACCCCCGCCCCTTGCTCCGCCTCTTCCCCCCAAGATCCAAGCCCTTGCTCCACCTCTTTCCCTTCGGGCCCTGCCCCCTGCTCCTCTTTCTACCCTCTCACCTGGGCTGTAGTGGTGAAGGGGTGACTGGAACAGAGCTGGGTTTGGGGGGATGAGTAACTGGGGCAAGAGGGAGACCAGGCTCTGGGGGGGGGGGAGGGGAAGCAGGCTGAGTGGGGCAAGATGAGGCAGGGAGAGTCACACTCTTGGGGCAGGATGGGGGGGGGCACGATACTTCTCTTCACTGGAGCCATTTCTGAGTGCTCCTCCAGGCTCCAGCAGCTGCTCTTTCCCCCGCTCAGTAGCAGAGGCTGGTTACTGCACACAACTGACCTTTTAGTGTCCGGTCAGCAGCACTACCATGGTCCCTTTTCTACAGGACTTTCTGGTCACAAACCAGAGACCTGGCAACCCGATCACACCTGCAGGGCCATCTCCAGGCACCA
Source organism: Sternotherus odoratus (assembly GCA_032164245.1). Classification (NCBI taxonomy): domain Eukaryota; kingdom Metazoa; phylum Chordata; order Testudines; family Kinosternidae; genus Sternotherus; species Sternotherus odoratus. The sequence continues at coordinate 12,488,718 of JAVMKO010000005.1, read as the reverse complement.
GCCGAGGAAACATGTGCTTGGGGGCAGCACATTGTAAGGGGCGGGATACTGGCCAATCTTGGGATAGCAAAAGAGTTAGAGCCGGCCCTGCTCAACGTGCAACTGGATTCTCTCAGAAATGACTGGCTGTACCCCATGGATATACGTGAGACAAAAGCCTCACAGATAATCAGGTTGCTTAATCCATCCACAGCCATGTTTCAACCTGATGCTGAATATCAGGTTTCCTAACATAACATTCATGGACTCCTCGCCAGGGCTGCTATTGCAAAGTCACTCTGCAGGCTGGCCAAAGGCAGCACCATTCCCGGTCTCAGCAAGGCCCTGCAATGGGCGCAATTCTAATTTTAACAGTACCAGTTTTACCTCATACAGCTGTCACATCCTAGCAGGAAATGTACTTGCTAGATGTGGTCTATGGTTAATGGCTCCCAGCTTACAGAGGGTTGGGCCTGTTACAGCCCTGTGATGAGCTACTGACAAATGGTACCTCAATAGGAACAGCGGTGATAGAGACAGCGAGAGACCCCCCACTTCTGTCTTCTGCTGTACTAAAGGTAGTCACCATCAGTCCAGGCACTGAACCTTGTAGCCTGACTTAATTGGATGCGTGTGGATGCCAGGACATTAACAGTGATGGCTGAACCAAGTTGAAAAGCTTAGGGCACAAGTGGTCAGAGCGTGAACCTGCTGACTTCTTTGGCACACAGTCTGGCCACGTTGGAAGGTGGGTTGAAGGGTGAGTGTTTAGGGGGTAGAAATGTTGAGCCTCATAAGTTGGATGGGTGAGAAGAGTCACGCTGGCAGCATGAACCTTCACTCTGTAATGCCGATGTTTTCAGAGCTTTAAGTATGGGCACATTTGTTGATCTAGATGGGTACTAGGCATTCCCAAGCAAGGGCAACCTTGTGCGAATGCTGTTTTTTCTGGGGGGAGGGGGGGAAGTAAATAAAATTACAGTACAGGCTCCTTACTTTTTTAATGAAACATCAGTGCTTAACAAAAGGCTTTCAAATAAGCATGTGTAATTTTTCTCTCTCTCTCTCCACCCTCTGATCTGTTCATTCTGCTTTGGTAGTAAGAAGTAATTGCATTGGGTGAGTGGGGCGGAGGACGAAGTAATTGGAAATTAGCTCTCAACACCATTCACTAGCATTCCCGGTTGCTCCGACTCCAGCACTGACAGTCACAAGCACAATTTTTTTTTTCATTTGTCATAGGGCTAATTTGGTTTGCTATTTTTAGTTCTTTTTTGCTGTTCTAGGACAAATCAGGCCAATTTAAAAGCATTAAATCTAGTCATAGTTCAATTTCCTTATTTCGTCTCTAGGGTATAATGCAGGAAGTCTTCTGACGTTACTTTTATAGAAGCTAGTCTACATTTCAGAAACATGCTCCTTCAAGTCACGTTCAGCAGTACCAGTCCAATATGTAGAACACTAATTTGTTTTAAAACTGGCCTCCACAACGATCCTTGCTTGTTTTTTTCTTTTTCCCCCTAGAGACACTACTCTCCTTGATTACTTGGTGCATTCTGCAGTTCAGAGAAGTCTTGCGCAACAGCAATAAGTATCTAAGTGATAATAAGAAAATATTGCACCCTGAAGATGACTTTTCTTAACATAACAGCCCCAACCAAAGGAACACTTACATTGTCAGAGTGGAGCATTGTGGGATGGCTTCTCCAGGCTGGTAACAGTCAACAGCGTGTTGACCTAGTTAGATCCGACTGTGAATCCAGGCTGCTCAGAGTGGTGGTGTTAGGCTTAGGGCTGGTCTTCACTATGGGGGTGGGGGAGGGAGGATCGACTGCAGATACGCAAATCCAGCTATGTGAATCACATAGCTGAAGTTTGCGTATCTCCAGCTGACTTACCTGCCATCCTCATGGCGCCAGCAGTTGGCAGCACGCTCCCCTGTGAACTCCAGCTTGCGCCTCTCCGCAAGCTGGAGTTCCGGAGTCGATGGGGACGCCACGGGCGATCGATTTCTCGCGTCTCCCTCTTGCCCCAGTTACTCATCCCCCCAAACCCAGCTCTGTTCCAGTCACCCCTTCACCACTACAGCCCAGGTGAGAGGGTAGATCACTAACAGATCGATCGCTACCCGCCAATCGGTGGGTAGTGAAGAACAGCCCTTAGAGAGGCCCTTCATTTGGCTCCCACTGACGTAAGTGATGACACTGCCACAGCTTGACTGACACAAGGCAGCTTATGTTGACGTAGTATAGACCAGGCCTGAATTTGCTTAGTTACTCCGGCTTTATAGAAATATGAGAAATAATCCATTCAACCATCATGTTGGCAGCCACCTCAGAGAAAGGGGCATAGTATTTAAGAACAGAAATGTCCTATGGCCCATCAACCCCAAAACATGAATTTTAATGTGATTTTATTATTTGGAACTTTACAAATTAATAAAATTATGAATATAACAACTTCATTAAGCCACTATTATGGAATTCACTACTTAAAGTAAATTTGACCAGGATATCTACAAGAGCTTTATTGCTTAATTGTAGAATTGAATATAATTAAATTTCATACTGAATTAGAAAATAGAGCTATTAGCAGCTTTTAATGTTTTGTGGAATTTAATAGAATAGTTTGTTTAAATGTTAGTCATTTGCAGATATGAAAATTGATGTCTCAGTTTCACATATTTTAATTTAATTTCAACCAAATTCTTTGAAATAGTAATGTTCAGCATTTCATTCACCCGAGGGAGGGACCATGAACCTAATAAGAATTTTAATGGGATTATTTGATCTGAGGTGCTAAGCAGGTTGCAATAAAAACAGAGTGATTGTATTTAATCACACTACTTTCCAAGCAACTTGCTTCTCAATCTGCTGAGTGTGTGAAGTTTAAGGATGGAAAAGTCAAAGATGCCAAACCTCCCTCAGAGTTTCATCCTGAAAAGAGAATTTTCAAAGCTGGCACACTGAGTTGCTACCTCCTGGGGATGCTTGAAGGATTAATTCAAGTTTGTAAAGTGTTCTAAGTTCCTTAAAGGGAAGGATCTACTTCAATGCTAAATTGTATCATGTTTTCCCCAGATTTTTTCTTTAAAAAAAATACTTTATTAACAAATTGTAAAGGTAAAGTGCTTGTGTCAAGCATATCAACAGCCTACCAACATACAACCATGCTCTTATTAGTATGAAAATACAGTACTCCTCAGTTTCTGATCATTGGCCCTAAATATCTACAGAACAATGCATAATGTCGTGACTGTGTAAGGAACTGGAATTCCAACCCCTCTTCCCCGTAATAATTAGCTCCGTAAAAGTACACAAATACACATCCTGCTGTAAAACTGCTGATTTTACTCCCAAAATATTAGAGTCATTGTCTGTTTTCCTGAACTAATCCCACTGATTTCAATTCACCTATTCATTGAATGACACTAAACATCAGTAAGGGTGGCAGGAACTAGGCCCTAAATCCGTTATTTTGAGAGGTGTAGGCGGGATTACGGTAGTAAACATATTTTTACAGTCAGTTTCTTATCCCCTCAAATGCTAGACATTTTTACATGCCCATATTTCATTGGAATCTCAGTACTTCAAAGCATATACACCCCTGTACACGGTTCAGGTTCACATTGCCCAGGGTATGTCAAGCAAAGACACCCTAACCCTTTTACTCCTTTTGATATCTGTGATTGTAGAGAAAGGTAAAAAGAAAATTACTTCTACTCAATAAGGAGAATAGGAGGTTGTTCTCTTTTACTATGGCAGGATGTGATTACCTGTCATAGGAGGAGAAATCTAGATTAGCTGCTCTGGATCGGCTTCAGTTTTCAGTGGTCAAATGTTATACTTTAATATTCCACATTCATGTACAAAAATTAAAATATACTTTAGGAAAAAGGGGAGAGGGACTCCAAAAATTTGTATACTTATAAAATGAGAAACAAATGATTGAAAAAGCATAAGACAAAAAGTACTTATACCCAAGTAGATACTTATGACATTGATTTAGACTAGTCATCCGTTTAATCTAAAGTTGATTTTGGAATTAAAATAAAAACTAAAAACCTTTAGGAAAACAGGGTTGTTTCACATGATAGGATATCATTTGTTTGGGAACTGCTGAAGTGAACCTTTCAATCTGATACTCAGCTTTGACTATAAAAAAAATATTTAGATCTCATTACTTCTAGGAGTATGAGACTTCCCCAGGCAAAAATAATGTGTTAAAGAGGTTTTTATCTGGAGCACAGAAGTAATTCACCTTGTCTCTGTAGCTAAGTCAGAATATCAAAAATCCTTGTGTCACCCCTACTTGCCATTAGAAACACAAAAGACTAAAGAACCCCATGTATTAATATATTTACCATTTAACCATAACAAACAGAGTAGGGTTTTCAGTAAGATTGGCAGAAATAAAGCCCCATATTACTGCAGAGCTAAACTCCTGCATTCAAAGCACAATATGAACTTTGAAAATGAAACAATTCTGCACCTAAAATTCTTGAATGCAATATTGGCTGGTGGTAGCATTATATTTACAAATATTTGGATTCTTTCTGTAACAAGGTAAATACAATTATATGTATTTCTAACTTATCATCAAACCCTACTACTCTTACATTTTACACCTTTTTTACACAACTTAAGAGTTCTTCCTTATCCATTTGGTAACTACTCTTCTTCCACTGATCCCTTAACTGCTGTAACATTGTTCCAATTTCCTTTCCAGAAGAAATCCCCATTTTTCTTAAATCATGTCCGCTGACAGGAAAAGAAGGGACAGACCACTCTTGCATTTCCTTTAGAAGATGCTCCTCTCCTTGATATTTTAGAAGCTCACAGATCCTGGAGTTCATATCATGTTCCCTAGACTTAAACAAAAACAAAACAAAAACCACAAACACACAACTATTATTGTCAGAAAACAGCTTAGTCTCAGATCAGTCCCTACTCAACATCACAAACTTTACACCACAACGGGCACACTTTTGACAGCTTGTAAGGCTTGAATGGGCCAGTTAATATATACATAACATCTCCATCAAAGTGTGATACAGGTGTTCATTTGAATGGGAGCTCTGAAGGGGGGCTCAAATATCAATTTGTGGTGTTTTATGTTGCCAGTGATAGATTATAGTAATTAACTTCCTAATAATCCGTTCCCTGACCCCCAAACCTCCCCACCACAGTTCCATACTTCTCCCACTCCCACCCACGTATTTAGAAACAAATTTTCAAAATAATTGAAACTGGTGTGATTATAATGGTGTTATTTTGACAAATATGCAGAATTTTAAAATATCGTGCAGAATTTTTAATTTTTTTGATGCAGAATTCCCCCAGGAGTAAAGTATAGTTAACTCTGTAGAGCACTTCTCATTAACAAATCTCAAAAGTACTTTTTAAAGGAAGGAAAGTATCATGATCCCTACAGTAAAGTTGGGATACTTTGGTGTATAGAGGTGAAGTAATAAACCCAAAATCACAAAGCAGGTCAGTAAAATGGCTGGGAATAGAACCCAAGAGTCCTGACTCCCTGTCCAGGGTTCTCTGCATTGGATGATGCTCTTTTCCTGTATATCTTAAGTGAGAGCTTTGAGTTTAATATAAGAAATAAAAGAGACCATGATGTGAAATGCACTTACATCTATAATGAAGTCTTGATATGGTTTAAGTGGTTCTGGACTATCTGTAGCTTTGACTAAGTCTCTTCTATGCTTCATTATAAAAAGGCCAAGGTTTTTCTCTTCTTTTGAGATTTTCAGCCTCAAATCGAGTTTTATGACATCATCCTGCACCTTGAACAGTGATGTTAGAACGGTCATTGGTTTTGGAAACAGATTCTGAACATTTTTACTGACTTTGTCAAATTCCTCTAAACTCCCATTAACAGGTAATCCTGAAGGGGGACACACAAAAAGTATCATGAAATAGAGTTACAAAAGAACTAGCAAATCAGCAGAAGAAATGGTCTAATGAAGTAGTGCACGACAACACAAATGATTATGGAGACTACTACCATCTTAATATGCTGGTCTGCAGTATTTGTGTTATACAATTCTTATGCAACCCTCATTGTACTTTACCTATAGAACGGGCAACATCAAGCTCATGCATAAGTCGAACCAAATGATTTACGTGGTTTCCAACAAGAATTTTTTTCAGTTCCACCCAAATCCTCTCTCCTGATATTCCAGCCAAACCTTTGGCATTTTTCTTAATTGCTTCCAGAGTATTAGCTTCATGGTCACCAGGCTTTTCTGCTACTCTTCCATAAAACCTACAAAATAAGAATTCTAAATCTTATTACATTTAACGATTCTCCTGTTTATTACTTCTCCTCAGAGAATTACCTCAGGGCAATATTAGCTTTCCTAATCTTAAAGTAGTCATGGAATATTGAAGTGCAACTGTTCATACATAATTAGAACTTCTGCAGTGCTTTACATATCCACAGATATCAAAGCACATCACACTTAAAGGAATCATCACTTCATTCTACAGATGCAGTTGCAAAAGGTCTTACAGAAAGTTGGTAGCAGAGCTTGGGACAGAATTAAAGTCTCTTAGGGTCAGTTTTTCAAAGGTATTTAGGTGTCTAGTGGGCTTTTCAAAAGCACCTAATCTGTTTAGGCACTTTTGAAAATTCCAGTAGGTGCCTGCCTATATCTTTAGATGGCTCAATACTTTTGAAAATCTGTCCATTGACTGCTATGACCTACTCTTATGAACCAAGCAGTTTCTAAATTTGTTGTGATTATCCAACTTTTATGTCTTCAGAATACCTCTTTCCTTGTCTCCTTGCATGTTCTCAGCTAACACATCATTCATAAATCATTCCTGAGAGATTAATGCCATGTTGGCTCTACTCTTACTTTCCCTGTAACAAAGGGCAACACTCCCCATTTCTCAACAGAAGAATCAAATACATATTTACACACCCACTAACCTTCCCAGCTACTGTACTGAACTCTGGACACCTGCTGCCAAATCAGAGGCAATCACAAAAAGAAAAGCTGATTGATCACTGAAAATTCCTAGGCATGGTAATAGGAAGCTCAATTTACTGGTTACTCTGACCCCTCAATGGATTTAATGTTATCAGTTAACTCCACAGTTCTAAAGCTGACCCAGTCTTGTTTTTCCATCTCCACGTTTTGTTAATAACTGGGACATGAGGCTGCAGAAAATAGTGTGGTAAGACCCCTCACTCTATTTATCACAGCAGAGGGAAAATCATTACCAAAATCACATTGATTCCTTATTTTCAGCATCTTACTGAGAACAAGACACTATCAGAGTTTGGCTTATGTGTTTTTCGTGACACATTACGTTTCTATTTATCCAACTGGCTGGGGAATATAACATTCTTGTGAAGATTTTGTTTGAACATAACTCTAATGTTATTCATTTCTTTACTTAGAAAAGCAAAGCATTACCTGAAATATCTCAGTATTCGTAAATAATCCTCTTGTATTCTCTGGTCTGCATGTCCTACAAATCTGACTTTCTTGTTTTTTAAGTCTTCATAGCCTCTGAAATAATCAAAAAGTGTGCCATCCAAACCTAGCACAGAAAATGTGTTTTTAAAAGGTGTACTTAAGTAAATGGAAAAACAGCCTATAATTTGGTTAATTTAAAGCAGATGAGATTCCACACTTACCGGTAGTTTTAACAAGGTACTCTATTACTGGATAGATGATTAAATTGCAATTTAGGTTGGACATTAGGAATAACTTCCCAACTATCAGGGTGTTTAGGCACTGGAGTAAATTGCCCAGGGAGGTTATGGAATTTCCATCATTGGAGATTTTTAAGAGCAGGTTACACAAACACCTGTCAGGAATGGTCTAGATAATACTTAGTCCTGCCATGAGTTCAGAAGACTGGACTAGATGACCTGTCAAAGTCTCTTCCAGTCCTATGAAGAAAACGTTCACATCAGAAGACATGAATGCCATGATATCCTCTGATCTGTCAGATCTCCCCCATCTGTGCAACCCCCATTTAGCTATGGGAATAAATGGAGGCAGATTGCAGCTTTGGTTGAAGGCCTAGATGAAACATTGCCTTCAGCATTAAGACAGAAATTGTATTTTATTTTTGGAAGAAGTTACCTAAAAACATAGAGTTGATTGTAAGATCTCTTCTTTCAGCATCTTTTTCCCAGTCAGTTGTGAATTCCACCTCTGCATGTCGTCCATCAGTGACTACATCAATTCTAAGTGTGGTAATTTCAAAGTTCTGTTCATGGAGCTGCAATTCACACAATATTGTTGTTTTATCTTCAAACACAACAGAGTAAAGGAATCAAAGTGCAAGAATTAAGTGTTTCTTTGTGCATATCCAGCTTCTAAGCAAATGTATAATGAATTCCATGAACAGAAAAGTCAGAATTCTTTCAATTGCCTTTAAATTAGGTAAGGTTTCATTTTTAAATTTTCTCATGCTAATTGGGATGCTATACTTTTGTTCAGAAAACAGAAGCCAAATAATTATACAAATCTTGGAGGAAATAACTGCAATGGTACTTTGGCTAAGATCAAGCATAGCATCAGTTTACCACTGGATAAGCCCTGTACTGGGGACAATATATCCTGCTTTTCTAGGAGGGTGGACTAACTAAACTACTAAGATCCTACATGATTCATAAACCTAGTTTGTGATTACCCTGGCAGTAATGGTTCCATGTTTTTCTCCTTTGTTATTGATCATACGGACACCAGCAGACTGGAACATTTCCTTCATCTGAATAGGCGTAGCGGTGGTGGCAAAGTCCACATCCTGTGGTTTCATTCCATTTAATAAATCTCTGACAGCACCTCCAGCTATTCTTAATTCATACTGTTCCTTTTCAAATAACTCTGAGAGGGGAAAAAATCATGGTAAGAATATTTTCTTTTAAAAACATAATATCCATTTTTAACCAGCTACAAATTTGGTTCACACATTTTGGGGCTAATTTTAAAAGATGTGGCCAATGTTAAATATGCACAATACTAGGATTGCATGTTAAAAAAATAAACCAAAACCAAAAAAACACACCAAACCCTAGGCATATGTGCATAAACCAAGGCAGCCTACTGGCCATGTAATGGATGCAAATATGTTTACATTCATGACATCTCATGAACATATTTGAAAATCTAGCCCAGTGCATCACATTAACATTTGCATAAAAGACAAAGACAGACGATGTAGACCTTGTGCATTCAGCAATAAATATTTAGGTTACTGTAATTTGCATAAGGTTGTACTTGCTATAAAGAATAATTGTGCAAGTGCCCGAACAAGCACACACCTACCATTGGGTCCATGTGAAATTAAAACATGGAACAATAGTTTAAAAACAGTGATACTAGATCTCATTAGTTCAGAAGCCAAATTAATGATTAACATTACCCAAAAGAGCCACAGTAGTATGAATTCAATGTTTCATTTAATATTTTATGTATATAATATCCACACACAATTCTCACAGCAAAACGAAAGCTGCAGGAGACATTCAAGAGTCACTTCTGGCTTGCGAGACTCAGTCTAATATCACTGGTTTAAAGATTACTGCTGGTAATCAGTAGCTGTCATTGTGGACACAGGATGTGAAGAAATGTCTCCATGACCTTGAAGAACTAAAGAAGTTATTCTGCTACCTTCAGCAGCTTCTTCACATAAATTATGAGGAGTACTGTCTTCTTTGGAATTTATACAAATAACTGTCATATTTGAAATTGGTAAAAAATATATATATATATATGGCAAAGTACATATCTCCTCGTAGTCTTAACATTTTACTGAAAAGGAGCAACTTCCTCTATTAATTTATAGAAGTGGCTCCTGCAAGCCTTGCCATACTTTTATTTCAGTGTATCTACAAGATTCGTAGTAGAAGCCAAATATTTATTTTCTTTCAGGCAATAGGTTAATTTTACTAGAATTTAAAATATATTTTTTTAAATAAGGTTTCAGAAGACTCCCTTTAAAGTTGAGAGGCATGGTCAGTACATTAGTACCACACTCCAGCAAATGGCACATTATAATTGATGTAAATATTATTACAGTGCAGTTTTCTCAAGGGAGGAAAGGAAGTTTAAGAGATGATAATAATAAAATAATATATGGAGATATACCCATCTCACAGAAATGGAAGGACCTTGAAAGGTCATTGAGAGAAGTCCCCCGCCTTCACAAGCAGGACCAAGTACTGTCCCCTGACAGATTTTTTACCCCACATCTGTAAATGGACCCCTCAAGGATTGAACTCACAAGGCTGGGCTTAGCAGGCCAATGCTCAAACCACTGAGCTATCCCTCCCCCCATCTCTGCACTTTGGATGGTATGGTTCCAGCTTTCATTTTCTGAATTCATAAGTGATGGTCTAAATCAATGAACATGTAACCATTTACACAAAGTCAAGTTTGCAGGAAGCGCTGAATTTTACAGTTAAACAAAAGCACACATGTTCCAGCATGCAGTACCTGCCCCTCCTACATGTGTACAAATAAAGGCCATGTGTACATTAGACAACTCTCTGATGGAGATATCCATTCATGGTGAGAAATGCACTTGTGTCTACAGACAAAATTGGTTCCAATATATATTTCTCTAGCCCAGTGGTCGCCAACCTTTTGGTCCTCACGGACCACTAAAGTTGCTTGGCGCGGCCCCGCGGCCCCCCCGGCTCGACTGCCCCCCCCCCCCGCGCTCGACTGGGGGGGGGGGGCGGCTCCAGCAGCGCAGCTCCCCCCCCCCCCCCGGCTCCAGCGGCGCGGCTTCCCCCCCCCCGGCTCCAGCAGCGTGGCTCACACACACACACACACACACCCCGGCTCCAGCGGCGCGGCGCGGCTTCCCCCCCCCCCCCCGGCTCCAGCAGCGCGGCTCTCACACACACACACACACCCCGGCTCCAGCGGCGCGGCGCGGCGCGGCTCCCCCCCCCCCCCCGGCTCCAGCAGCGCGGCTCTCACACACACACACACACACCGGCTCCAGCAGCGCGGCTCTCACACACACACACACACCCCGGCTCCAGCGGCGCGGCTCTCACACACACACACACACCCCGGCTCCAGCAGCGCGGCTCTCACACACACACACACACCCCGGCTCCAGCGGCGCGGCTCCCCCCCCCCCCCCCCCCGGCTCCAGCAGCGCGGCTCTCACACACACACACACACCCCGGCTCCAGCAGCGCGGCTCCCCCCCCCCCCCCCCCCAGCAGCGCGGCTCACACACACACACACTCCAGCGGCGCGGCTCACACACACACACCCCGCCCTCTCCTCCCCCGCTCACCTCCTGCCGCACTCTCCTCCCCCACTCGGCTTGCCTCGCCTCGCCTCCTGCGCCGGCTCCGCCTCCGCTCTCCTCCCCCCCCCCGCCTCTTACTGACCCCGCCCCTCTCCTCCGGCTACGGCTCCGCGGACCACCCAATTTTTCTCGCGGACCACCAGTGGTCCGCGGACCACCGGTTGGCGACCGCTGCTCTAGCCATTAATCAATGCACGCTATACCAACACAAGGTTGAAGTAAGATTCCCTCTGTATTAGCTTCATCAATTGAATGGCAGCCTGAACCCCTCCAAAGTGCTAACAGTGCTCTGAGCTACTCATCTACAATGATCTGCAGAAGTGACAGAGTCCTGTGGCACCTTAAAGACTAACTAACGTATTGAAGCATAAGCTTTCGTGGGCTAATACCCATTTCGTCGGATGCATCCAATGAAGTGGAAGGTAGCCCACGAAAGCTTATGCTTCAATACTTTAGTTTGTCTTTAAGGTGCCACAGGACTCTTTGTCACTTCTGCAATTCCAGACTAACACGGCTACCTCTCTGATACACTGATCTGGTCACTTTTCCGAACTCCACTACCAGGTGTTTGCTTGACGAGAAGTTACTCCTGAGGATGGAAGTATCAGGAGTCTCTCACCTGCCACACTCTTCAGCCCTGGGGTGAAAAGAGACTGGAATTCCGGAGACTCCAGCTTCATGGTGACCAAGTGCCCTCCCCAGATCTGGACCCCTCTCTGGGTGAGGGGGAAGAGGTGGAGACCTGCCCTGCAGCGCTGCAGGAACGGTTGACACCACATCTAAAGAGAAGGAATGGATCCAGTTTAAGGGTATGTCTTCACTACAGGACTAGGTCGATTTCCCTTAATTCGATTTTCTAAACTCGATTTTAGAAAAATCGAATCAGTGTGTCCCCACCAGGACAGCAGGTCGACAGTGGTCGACACTGTCTGTCCTAGAACTTTTGCCCGAGGGGGGGGAGCCGACGCGGGGCTGCTTGGGTGGGGTGGGGGGGGTCCGCGGGGCTGCTTGGAGGTCGGAGGCTTAACTTCAGATGCCTCTTCACTTACTCACAGTAGACATAGAGAAGTCGATTTTAACCTTACTTCTCTCGTCAGGCAGGAGTTACAAATTCGATTTTGAGGGCCCTTTAAATTGACTTTAAGGGCATGTATGTGAAGACAGGTACACGTTTAATTCAACCTAACGTCGTTAAGGTCGAATTAAAGTGGTAGTGAAGACATGCCCTTTAAGTGAGGACGGAGCCTGCGGCTGAGGAGAGAAAGCCAAGTTCCCCTTCTCTGCAGTTTCTCCACAAAGGTGGGAAGGGGCAAACTACTGATCTGGACACGATTACGCCCCCCCCAATCACCACAGCACCCCGTCAGCTCAACCGACTCAGAAACGTTCAGATTCCCGAACAAGAGCGTCCACACACACAGCTACTCCGAGTCCCGACCCCGGCGCGCAGAGGAGGGAGTGGGGGGCAGGGGACCCCCGGGCCGGCGCGCAGAGGAGGGAGGGGGGCAGGGGAGGGACCCCCGGGCCGGCGCGCAGAGGAGGGAGGGGGGCAGGGGAGGGACCCCCGGGCCGGCACGCAGAGGAGGGAGGGGGGCAGGGGAGGGACCCCCCGGCCGGCGCGCAGAGGAGGGAGGGGGGCAGGTGAGGGACCCCCGGCCGGCGCGCAGAGGAGGGAGGGGGGCAGGTGAGGGACCCCCGGCCGGCGCGCAGAGGAGGGAGGGGGGCAGGGGAGGGACCCCCGGGCCGGCGCGCAGAGGAGGGAGGGGGGCAGGGGAGGGACCCCCGGGCCGGCGCGCAGAGGAGGGAGGGGGGACAGGGGAGGGACCCCCGGGCCGGCGCGCAGAGGAGGGAGAGGGCAGGGGAGGGACCCCCGGGCCGGCGCGCAGAGGAGGGAGGGGGGCAGGGGAGGGACCCCCGTGACGGCGCGCAGAGGAGGGAGGGGGGCAGGGGAGGGACCCCCGGGCCCCCGCGCAGAGAAGGGAGGGGGGACAGGGGAGGGACCCCCGGGCCGGCGCGCAGAGGAGGGAGGGGGGACAGGGGAGGGACCCCCGGGCCGGCGCGCAGAGGAGGGAGGGGGGCGGGGGAGGGACCCCCGGGCCGGCGCGCAGAGGAGGGAGGGGGGCAGGGGAGGGACCCCCGGGCCGGCGCGCAGAGGAGGGAGGGGGGCGGGGGAGGGACCCCCGGGCCGGCGCGCAGAGGAGGGAGGGGGGCAGGGGAGGGACCCCCGGGCCGGCGCGCAGAGGAGGGAGGGGGGACAGGGGAGGGACCCCCGGGCCGGCGCGCAGAGGAGGGAGGGGGGACAGGGGAGGGACCCCCGGGCCGGCGCGCAGAGGAGGGAGGGGGGACAGGGGAGGGACCCCCGGGCCGGCGCGCAGAGGAGGGAGGGGGGCAGGGGAGGGACCCCCGGGCCGGCGCGCAGAGGAGGGAGGGGGGCAGGGGAGGGACCCCCGGGCCGGCGCGCAGAGGAGGGAGGGGGACAGGGGAGGGACCCCCGGGCCGGCGCGCAGAGGAGGGAGGGGGGCAGGGGAGGGACCCCCGGGCCGGCGCGCAGAGGGGGGGGGGGCAGGGGAGGGACCCCCGGGCCGGCGCGCAGAGGGGGGGGGGGCAGGGGAGGGACCCCCGGGCCGGCGCGCAGAGGAGGGAGGGGGGCAGGGGAGGGACCCCCGGGCCGGCGCGCAGAGGAGGGAGGGGGGCGGGGAGCGGCCCCCCGGCCGGCGCGGAGAGGAGGGAGGGGGCAGGGGAGGGACCCCCGGGCCGGCGCGCAGAGGAGGGGGGGGGGGCAGGGGAGGGACCCCCGGGCCGGCGCGCAGAGCGGAGGGGGGCGGGGAGCGGCCCCGTGCTGAGTCCAAGGCGGACCGAGGACCCGCGCCCCGCTCTCTTTGCGCCCCCGAGTCCGGAGATCCGGACCCCCCGGGCTGGACTCCGAGGGGCCGCCCCCGGTAGCACTGGCTGCGAGCTCCGCGCGGGGCCCGCAGTGCAGCGGGGCGGCGCCGGGACCGGGGGGGTCCGCGGCGGGGTTGGGCCCGGGTCGGGCGCCGCGGGGTCCCGCCTGAAGGGAGGGGTGGGGGAGGGGAGGCCGCCTTACCCGGCCGGCGCCAACCGTGCCGAGCTCCCCCGCCGGGGCCGCCTCTTCCGGGAAGGCGCGTGAGCGCGGAGCGCCGCGAGAGCGGGCACGAGCCAGTCGCGGGGCTGCAGGATGACGAGCCCCGCGCCCCCTGCCGGCCCCGGGGGGAAGGGTCGGTCTGTGGGTCCCCGCGCCCCCTGCCGGCCCCTGGGGGAAGGGTCGGTCTGTGGGTCCCCGCGCCCCCTGCCGGCCCCTGGGGGAAGGGTCGGTCTGTGGGTCCCCGCGCCCCCTGCCGGCCCTGGGGGAAGGGTCGGTCTGTGGGTCCCCGCGCCCCCTGCCGGCCCCTGGGGGAAGGGTCGGTCTGTGGGTCCCCGCGCCCCCTGCCGGCCCTGGGGGAAGGGTCGGTCTGTGGGTCCCCGCGCCCCCTGCCGGCCCCGGGGGAAGGGTCGGTCTGTGGGTCCCCGCGCCCCCTGCCGGCCCCTGGGGGAAGGGTCGGTCTGTGGGTCCCCGCGCCCCCTGCCGGCCCCTGGGGGAAGGGTCGGTCTGTGGGTCCCCGCGCCCCCTGCCGGCCCTGGGGGAAGGGTCGGTCTGTGGGTCCCCGCGCCCCCTGCCGGCCCCTGGGGGAAGGGTCGGTCTGTGGGTCCCCGCGCCCCCTGCCGGCCCCGGGGGGAAGGGTCGGTCTGTGGGTCCCCGCGCCCCCTGCCGGCCCCTGGGGGAAGGGTCGGTCTGTGGGTCCCCGCGCCCCCTGCCGGCCCTGGGGGAAGGGTCGGTCTGTGGGTCCCCGCGCCCCCTGCCGGCCCCTGGGGGAAGGGTCGGTCTGTGGGTCCCCGCGCCCCCTGCCGGCCCCTGGGGGAAGGGTCGGTCTGTGGGTCCCCGCGCCCCCTGCCGGCCCCTGGGGGAAGGGTCGGTCTGTGGGTCCCCGCGCCCCCTGGGGGAAGGGTCGGGGTTGTGGGTCCCCGCGCCCCCTGCCGGCCCCTGGGGGAAGGGTCGGTCTGTGGGGCCCCGCGCCCCCTGCCGGCCCCTGGGGGAAGGGTCGGTCTGTGGGTCCCCGCGCCCCCTGCCGGCCCCTGGGGGAAGGGTCGGTCTGTGGGTCCCCGCGCCCCCTGCCGGCCCCTGGGGGAAGGGTCGGTCTGTGGGTCCCTGCGCCCCCTGCCGGCCCCGGGGGGAAGGGGCGGGGTTGTGGGTCCCCGCGCCCCCTGCCGGCTCCTGGGGGAAGGGGCGGGGTTGTGGGTCCCCGCGCCCCCTGCCGGCTCCTGGGGGAAGGGGCGGGGTTGTGGGTCCCCGCGCCCCCTGCCGGCTCCTGGGGGAAGGGGCGGGGTTGTGGGTCCCCGCGCCCCCTGCCGGCTCCTGGGGGAAGGGTCGGTCTGTGGGTCCCCGCGCCCCCTGCCGGCCCCTGGGGGAAGGGTCGGTCTGTGGGTCCCCGCGCCCCCTGCCGGCCCCTGGGGGAAGGGTCGGTCTGTGGGTCCCCGCGCCCCCTGCCGGCCCCGGGGGGAAGGGTCGGTCTGTGGGTCCCCGCGCCCCCTGCCGGCCCCTGGGGGAAGGGGCGGGGTTGTGGGTCCCCGCGCCCCCTGCCGGCCCCGGGGGGAAGGGGCGGGGTTGTGGGTCCCCGCGCCCCCTGCCGGCCCCGGGGGGAAGGGTCGGTCTGTGGGTCCCCGCGCCCCCTGCCGGCCCCGGGGGGAAGGGTCGGTCTGTGGGTCCCCGCGCCCCCTGCCGGCCCCGGGGGGAAGGGTCGGTCTGTGGGTCCCCGCGCCCCCTGCCGGCCCCGGGGGGAAGGGTCGGTCTGTGGGTCCCCGCGCCCCCTGCCGGCCCCGGGGGGAAGGGTCGGTCTGTGGGTCCCCGCGCCCCCTGCCGGCCCCGGGGGGAAGGGTCGGTCTGTGGGTCCCCGCGCCCCCTGCCGGCCCCGGGGGGAAGGGTCGGTCTGTGGGTCCCCGCGCCCCCTGCCGGCCCCGGGGGGAAGGGTCGGTCTGTGGGTCCCCGCGCCCCCTGCCGGCCCCGGGGGGAAGGGTCGGTCTGTGGGTCCCCGCGCCCCCTGCCGGCCCCGGGGGGAAGGGTCGGTCTGTGGGTCCCCGCGCCCCCTGCCGGCCCCGGGGGGAAGGGTCGGTCTGTGGGTCCCCGCGCCCCCTGCCGGCCCCGGGGGGAAGGGTCGGTCTGTGGGTCCCCGCGCCCCCTGCCGGCCCCTGGGGGAAGGGTCGGTCTGTGGGTCCCCGCGCCCCCTGCCGGCCCCTGGGGGAAGGGTCGGTCTGTGGGTCCCCGCGCCCCCTGCCGGCTCCTGGGGGAAGGGTCGGTCTGTGGGTCCCCGCGCCCCCTGCCGGCTCCTGGGGGAAGGGTCGGTCTGTGGGTCCCCGCGCCCCCTGCCGGCTCCTGGGGGAAGGGGCGGTCTGTGGGGCCCTGCGCCCCCTGCCGGCTCCTGGGGAAGGGACTGGCTGTTAGTCCCCTTGACTGATCCTGTCACTAACCCACAGACAGTGCTTCTGGTTTTCAGCATTTATTAATTTCATTGGGGGAGGGGGGAGTTATTTTCAGCAGTGTTTGAGTTTTATGGAGCTGTCCAAAAACAGGTGGGTTGTGGCTTTCCCTTTGGCTATTCGTTTTCTTTAACTGGGGTATTTATCAGTTGCATTAGAATATCAGAAGCCAGCCGGCAGACTAGCATGAGACCCTCCAGACACACTTGGGTAAGGTGGACAGAAGAACCATACAGCATGCGGTAACAGGTAGGTGTTGTCAGATGTCACCGGTGTGGTGCTCTGCTCTGTCCAATCGGAGCCGGCTCTAACTTTTTTGCTGCCCCAAGCAAACCCCCCCCCCCCAAGTGCCGCCCCGAGAATGCTGCCCCTTAGAAGGCGCTGCCCCAAGCACGTGCTTGGTGGGCTGGTGCCTGGAGCAGCCCTGTATCCAATATTGATAAGAGTCGGCTGCGTACCTGTGTGTTCACCCTGTGTGCTGTCCTAGCTCTGCGCAGATCACTGGCACAGCACATCTCGAGCGAACCGCCCAATGACCACAGACTCCGATAAGGTATGAAGGCACCCGGTCAGGTTTATGGCCAAACGAAACAGTCTCTAGCTCCTTGGATCAGATGTCTATAGTTCTGCTAGTACATATGTGCTCCCTGACAATGCCTGGGAATGTTAGGCATGGGACCATGACTGAGGAATGTAGTATTAAGATTGAGCCTTAGAGGCACACCAAATAATTAATCTATATGAATAATATGGATATGGCATATATATTTGTAGTGTATGCGGGCATATATGTATGTATGTGTACATATAACAGCACTTCACATCCAAGTATAACAATTCTGCTATCTGCAGTACCACAGGTGCCAAATCTGGTGGTGTAATTTGGCCCCTGTGGTACTGTAGATAGCAATCCACTTTTATTAGGGCAATTACAGTTACCGTTTGTATCATTATTAGTAGTCGGCTGAGTGTTTCAAAATACTGGGATAGGGATTGTGCTATGTACATGTGAAGTAAAACAGAAATTTGGAGTAGTGATACCACTGAGGCCTTTGTATATAAATATATTTTAATTAGTTACTACACAGTACTGTCCATCCATGTTATAATATAGATTATCCTTAGTACTAGTGTCACCCTCTAGTAAGCTTCACTGGGCAGGAAACAGAAGTGGCTAGCTTCTTTGTTCCATTGGTTGAACTGCTCTGAGATATACCAGTAGTAGATCCAGTTGTTTCGTCTGGATGCTGTCTTCCAGATAACCTACTGAATGGACAGTAACCAATTTATCAAATATTGTCAGGATTGTAGAAGCAAATATAGGATGGCTTATGTGCACAGAGCACAGATCAGAGATATCTGGATATGTAAACCCACAGAGCACAGATCAGAGATATCTGGATATGTAAACCCTGCCCCTGCTAACTGCAAAAATATCTCCTTTTAGCCTTGTAGGATGTTAGGCTGACTGCAACCACCTGGTGCTTACTGAAAAACATGTTTTTATTCTAACTAACTAATGTTAAGAATACGATTATTTGATTGGAAAGCGAGGAATACTTGTAGCACTTTAGAGACTAACTAGTTTATTTCAGCATAAGCTTTCGTGGGCTATAGCTCACTTCATCGGAGGCATAGAATGGAACAGAAGTAAGATGCATTTATACACACTGAAAGAAAGAAAAGAAAAAAAAATTGTACATTAGCATACCAATTCTAAGAGGGCTGTTAAATGTAGATGGGTCATTATCAGTAGGAGAAAAAAAACCTTTTTGAAATGGATTTCTGTGTCAGGGAAATTAACTCAGGAAATACAATCAGTTACTGTAATGACCGAACCATTCGCAAGTCCTATTTAGCCCCTGGTTAATTGTATCCAATTTGAAAATTAATTCCAGTTCCTCAGTTTCTCGTTGGAGTCTGTTTTGGAAGTTTTTCTGTTTCAAAACTGTAATTACATGTAATTACATAATTAATAAGAATCTATAAATATTCATGGAGATTGTTGCAAGGGGGGGAGGGGGGGAGATAGCCAGTTCTGCACTTGCAGGTGTGAGACACATGTTCCCCCCGCTCTCAGCATTGATGTTTGGCTGCAATAAAGGCTTCAGGCTAATTTCTGAATCCAAAATATAAGAATGGTCGTTATTCCACAACAGGATGTAATATTGGTAACCAGACCCGGAATAAGATTATTTTGAATACCATGTGCCTTAGTTAGCATGTAGTGTCAGTAACCCAAGTTATGACTGGTACTAACAGGGAATTTATTTACCCAATTTGTCTATCTTAATTTCTTTATCAATTTGTTTTGTCCTTGCCTTCATGTTGTTTGCTGCCATTCATTTGTTGATTTTTTCCCGTGTGTTGGTTAAGCAGTTTATCAAGGTTATGCACATTGTAAATGTTGTACAGCGATAATGCAATACAGCAATAATATAACAGTGCAACACTAATACAGTAGTAGAGCAATAATACAGTTTTTACACAGTGAAACAGTTGAAATTAAATGACAGTTTATTCTGGTCCAGCTAGTGGTTTTTAGCTGATTGTTAACTTAATTGTCCATATATGGTAGATAGATGTGTATTTGACCAGTCTCTTGTTTATGAAGCGCTTCATTTTTCTTTTCTTGATGCTTGGAGGTTTCTTCACTGTATACTGATATTTTCTGGTGTCTTCAGGGTGTGATATTTTCTGGTGTCTTTGGTTTGTGGGATGCAACTTAAACAACTTTTGTTAGTTAATATAGTAAAGTTTTTTGTTTGTTTTCCTTTTTAGTTTTTGTTTTCAGTAATCTAAACTTAATACAAAGTTTAACTAAGCTTGTTTACAATGTAATAGGAACAATGTAATAGGGACGGAGTCTTTTATAATACAAGCTATACTTTTGAAATTGTATAAACATTCATTTTTGAGGTGCATTATAATATTTTATACTAAATGTAATGCTTAGCTGCTAAAATAAATGCTCACAATCTTTCCTTGTTACTGTTTCTTGCCCCACCAATTTTGTGATGTGCTGTTTTAACCATTTAACAGCCACGGTTATAGTTTGTGATAATCTACAATTCAAGGCCACTGTCTCTGCCCTAACCTTATAAATTACATTACATGTTTCTTCCCCATTATCTTTTTTAAACTCTGCGGGGATTTGCAGGGAGGGGTTTTCTGTCATGTTAGATTGCAGCTCCTACAGCGGACAGCTTGCTTACTCACCAGATCAACAGTTGGGGTCACCAGTGTTGTCACACGTCACCGATGTGGTGCTCTGCTCTGTTCAGTGATGATAACAGTCAGCTACGTGCATATATTCCCTCTATGTGCTGCCTCAGCTCTGCGCAGATCGCTGACACAGCATATCCGAGAGAACCCCCAATGACCACAGAGTCCGATAAGGTACAAAGGCATCTGGCCAGGTTTATTGCCAAACAAAACACAGTCTCTAGCTCCCCATGTCGGAGCTAGTACATATGTGCTCCGTGACAATGGACCGGCTCCGTCAGTGGCTGGATTTACCACTGCCCCCTAAGTCAGACAAAGACATCCACTCAGGGATGCATTCTTATACAGTACACAGGTACAAGCAAGTTACACATCACTCCTGACATATTGAGGTGTAACCCCTCTACGTAGTAAGGTGCCGCCTCTCACCTTGCCGAACAAAACGACTCTATCCATCATATTAATCTTTTGCCCGTCTTTAGGATGGGTCAGCCTGTGCCTTATATTTCAGGGCCTCATCTTACTACAGTTTGTTGGCAAACAGAAATGTAGACCTTCACGAGGTCTAGGCCACCATCCTGCATCATTGTCCTGGCCCGTCCCTGACTCTGACAGATGCTTATCCAACCCATTCTTAAAAACTTCCCACGAGGGACTCCATACTGCCCTTTAATTCATACAGATGCACTGTTGCCTACCCGTAGAGGTCAAAGATCACGACTCAGGAATCCCAAGATCATGATTGGCTGTTTTAGAAATAATGAGATTAAAAAAATTAAAAAATGTGTTTATTTGCTTGGGACTTTCTGAGCCTTTTGGGTACTTTACTATGCAACTATGAGGGCTAGAAATTTACATTTGCAAAAAAAAAATAAAAAAAAAATCTAAGCTGGGATTCACATGCAATCCCCTGATTCCAGCAGCCTGAACTTTAAGAAAAAGTACTGTAAGTCTCACAATAATATCACCAGATCTGTCCACACTGCTGATGACCTGTAAACATGAGGACTATTTAGTGGTGAAGTCTAGAATCCCAGCTAGATTGGCCTGGTTGCACCTAGGGTGACCAGACAGCAAGTGTGAAAAATCGGGATAGGGTGGAAGGTAATAGGAGCATATATAAGAAAAAGCCCCAAGTATCAGGACTCTCCCTATAAAATTGGGACATCCGGTTACCCTACTTGCACCTGTTTAGCTTTCGTGAGGCTCTTCCTGGCTGTAGAGATGTATGCAGACGGATTACATTTCCAATGTCTTTAGTCTTTAGATTTCATTATAGAGAGCCCATGCAGAACAGAGGTCCTGTGTGCAGCATGCCTGCATGAATAATGGATAGAAATAATGCAGAACATAGTTTAACTCGGGTAGGCAACCTATGGCACTGGTGCCACAGGTGGCATGCAAGCTGATTTTCAGTGGCATTCACACCACCTGGGTTCTGGCCACCCGTCTGATGGGCTCTGCATTTTAATTTAATTTTAAATGAAGCATCTTAAACATTTTCAAAACCTTATTTACTTTACATACAACAATAGTTTAGTTATATACAGGAGACTCTCAATTATCCAGGATGATAGGGAAAAAAATAATTCTGGTTAATAAAATCCTGGATAATCACCATCTATAGGAAATATGGGAAGTTGGGGTTGATTCACCAGCCATCCTGTGCCGGGTGGAGGGGGTGTTGGTTCACTGGCTGCCCTGCTCCCTGGTAGGGGTTTTTTGTGTGTGTACTTGGGGCGGCAGCAAAGCCAGAGCCAGCCCTGCGAGTTGCGTGTATTTTTTTTGACATCCTGGTTAATCCACATCCTGGTTAATCCAATCCTGGATAATCGAGAGTCTGCTGTATTGTAGAAAGACTTGTAGAAAGAGACCTTTTAAAAACGTTAAAGTGTATTACTGGCACGCAAAACCTTAAATTAGTGTGAATAAATGAAGACTCGGCACACCACTTCTGAAAGGTTGCCGACCCCTGGATTAACTGTTAGTCCCTGCCCCAAAGCACTTGCAATTAACTCCTATTAAACATGCATAGCAAAATGGAAAGTCGATCTCATTTGGAGCCTCTAGGTACTGAACATAATAATTGAACGGTCTATAGGTGACATATAGGTGTTATATAAAAACATAAAATATTGTTGCTATAAAGTTGCAACTTAGCACTACTTTATTTCTTAGAATTCAGAACAATACACACAAGAACTTAAAAACAGAGAGACACAACTCACTTAAAGCTGTCTCTCTGCAGACTGTCTGCTGAGAAAGACCCAGCAAACATGCTTCCCTATAGAGCCCCCAATCCTGAAAGCAGGGCCAGTAAACCCCTTACAAATTACACTGATAGCATCTTATTTTAATACAGCTTTCAATACACCACAAATACAAATAATAAAGTAGCACATTCCCATTTGCAATGTCGTTTTCAGTTTTTGATTCACAATTTGAAGATATAGCTGAGATTCAAAAGATTCAGTGAAGGACAGTAAAGATGGTTAGAAATCTTTTGTGAGGATATGTCCATAGAACGTGACTGAAAAGCGAGAGAACAATAAACTATAAAACATAATGAGCTAGTACCCTGAACACAGCATGGGAAGCCAGGAGCTCCCTGCGTTCTAAGCTCAGCTCTGTTGGTAACTCATTGTTGGCCTTGGGCAAGTCACCTAGCCTTGCTGCCTCAGTTTCTTCATCTGCATATTACCTAACAAATGATATAGATTGAGGATTAATTACTATTTGAACAAAACTTTGAAAATGTAAACACTCTAACAGCTTTAAGTGTTATAGCATTGCCTAAACTGTGGGGACAGGTACATTAGAAATACTGTGAAAGATACATAAGTATTTAGTTGAGATATTTAAAATTAAAATTCAGTCCTGTTTTTTAATGTGGTCCCTTATAAAAGAACATAATAAGGCATCTGGCCCTGTCAGTTCAGAGTCCACAAATTCATGGATTCATTTCCTGTTGCTAGCTAAGTAGTTTTCCAGTGTACTCCTTACTTTTGATCTGAAGAGCAAGGGGTCACTTGAAATTAATGGTCGATACCTTTAATATAAAACAAAATAATTCTTCACAGCGTATTTAGGCAGTGAACTGAATTCACTAATACAGGAGGTCAGAACATTATATGTTGTAGCTGGCTTCAGTAATGGCCTGGATAATTCTGTGACCAGAAAAACAAAATTATAGTTACAAAGGTAATGTTAGAGCCCATTGAATTTGATACTCCAGGTATTAAATGTTCGCCCCAGGACCAGAAAGATCTCTTCCCCATGAAAAGTATTTCACAATTTCTGAGGTACATTAGGTTGGTGGACATTCTGCTTTTCTGTGATATAATGACAGTATTTAGGATACTGGTCCTAGTATTGCAAACCTGATGGTCCTACATTTTCCAGTGCAGAGGGCACTATGCCTCACTTAAACCTTTTATTAAGGCTTTAGATAGTGTAGTGGGACCTTGTTTGGGTCCATTGACACATTTTATCATTAAGCCATCATCAAATTGGGAAGATGTGGATGCTGGTCCATCTTCCTTTTTACTCCTTTACAGAAACTTTCCATTGATAATGACAGAGTTGCCTTCCCTATAAATCAATCCTCTACATTTGTTTTTTCCCTTTGCTGCTTAAATTTCTCATTTCCTCTGCTATCACTTTTAATTGTCACTTAGTGCCAGAATTCTTTAGCCCCACGGAGCCCTTGGAGATGCAGTTTGAATGAAAGACAAAAATCATTGTGGTGTGTTGTATCATATTGCTATATGATAAATTATTTATACACCCACCAGAGTATGATATCTAATTAAGCCAATACAGGTAGAAGTAAAACCATTTTATGGCTACAGGAAGCTCTTCATTCTGTGGTTATATGTAGAGTTCCCTTTTTTCTGCACAGTCTCCTAATTAATCATCCGTCATCATTTCTAACGTAGTGCTCAGAGTTGCATTTAAACACAGAACAGAGTTATAAAAGAAACACAGAGGGAGCTGAGCTGCCCAGAGACCAGTTTTCACAAACAGAGAAGAGAATCTGAAAGGAACCCCTAGGCTTCTGCTGGAAACCCCAAGGAACATTGTTTGGAGGAGTGCAAAGGTATCCCTTTTACAGACTGCATTTTCTTCTCTGCCCTGGGAAATGAGGGTCTGGAACCTGCTCCCAGGCAGTAAACTCTTAGACAGTGGACTAGACTGCAGCTGTGCTAGTAAGTAAGAAAAACTTTAACTTCTAGCAGATGTTCTCTGCAACCTTGGCTTTTTGCTGTCTTTTAAGATGGAAGATACTATTTATTATCTTCTACAGTATTTATTTTATACCATACATAATCAACATTTACTTGCCTCTTATTTCAGTGTGAATATGCTTATTAGTGAATAGGCTGTTAGTGCTATTGTAGATATCTAATCAGCTTGTCTACTTATTTAAAATGACACATTTGCTTGATCAGACAAGGGGGGGTGAGGTAATATCTTTCGTTGGACCAACTTCTGTTAGTGAGCAAGATAAGCTTTGGAGGCACACAGAGCTGATTCTCAGATCTGGGAAAAGTACTTCCAATTTCATTGCAAAATGCAATGTGGAATGGATTGCTTAGAATAAATAAGCTTTCGTGGGCTAAGACCCACTTCATCAGATGAAGTGGGTCTTAGCCCATGAAAGCTCATGGTCCCTAAAATCTGTTAGTCTATAACAGGGGTTCTCAAACTGTGGGTCGCGACCCCTTGGGGGGTCGCCGACCGATTCCCGAGGGGTCACGAGCTGTTATTTTTCCACCAAAAAGCCGCCGCCACGATCGCGGTCACTTCCGCTTTCGGTGGCTTTTTGGTGGACATGCCGAGCTATTTCGGGAACACTCGGCATGTCCGCCGAAAATAGCCGCCGAATGCGGAAGTAATTTATTTGGTGGCTTTTCAGCGGACACACAAGGGGTCGAGGCGCCGTGCTGCGCAGGAAAAAAGGAGTCACGGTAAAGGTAAGTTTGAGACCCGCTGGTCTATAAGGTGCTACAAGACTCTTTGTCGCTTTTGCAGATCCAGACTA